>CM020028.1:19058271-20308271 GCA_009769605.1 Bucorvus abyssinicus
ACACGGTGCCTCAACACTGCACCCAGAGCTCTTCAAGTTTTGTTTATTTTATTTGGTAGCTACATCACATAGAAAGCCAGACACACAAACTCAGGAACCCTTGAAGGTGGTATTTCACCAAAATAAAAAGAAACCATAATGTTTAACCAGAGCTTAAAGTGTTCCCTTTGACACAAAACAAGGTGTCGCTCTGGGGCAGCCCACAGCAGGAACCGGCACAGGGTTCAGCTGGAAGATGAAGGCACTGAAATTCAGATGTGTGCACACAGGTCCGGACACAGGCAGAGGGGAGCGAGCAGTTTGGCCCTGCCCCATCCAGCGCAGGGCGCTGAGCTCTGGAATGATGCATGTGCTGTGCCGTTTCACCTGTGTGCAAGCCTAACAGGAGTAGGATGAAAAGGAGGCATCAACTTGTTCTTTTAGATGCCAAGTGCAAGAGCTGTGCAGAACATGAAGGATTCACGTGCCTGCAATTCCTTCCATCATTAGGGGGTCCTGATCACATATTACCCATCCTCACGGAGTGTGCTATAGGGAACCAAGCACTCTGGGACAGGGACTTCCCTTTCCCCCTTACCTTTGGGGCTCTGCCCTAGGATGTACATACCCTGCTGGGACAAGAGATGGGAAAGGAAGGCCTCTTGTTGCAGGCAGTACCCCAATGGTCACAGCCTGGCCCCTGGAACAGAGCAGCTACTGATGCTGAAGGATGCTCCTTCAGTACAGCATTGAGGGAGACTCTCTAGTCCTGTTCTACACAAATTTTCCGGAAGTGACAAACCATGGTTCAAATTCTGCTGTGAGCAGGGAAGAGAATAGATTTCAGATTGGACCTCTTCCCTCTAATATTTTACTTACCAAGCTAAGGACATTCTCTGACTTTCAGTCTGTGGGTCAGTGAAACATAATGACATGCATTAACAGGGATTATTTTAAAAGCACATCAATACTATAGCTGTGGAACGCTATCACTAGTGCTTCAGAAGAAAAGCCCACACCAATATTCACATATTTTATTCATATATTTTAGTGAAACTAAAAGCTCACATACTTTAAGGTTCACATAAAGATGGATATGCATGAGGATGAAGACTGCAAGAGTTCTTACTGTTCTCAGGTTCCTGGATAAAGAAAAAGATTGATGGGCTCTGGAAGAAGCCTCCCTATATACACAGCACTATTTCAAAGTTTTTCACATCTTCTGGTCTAGATAATTTGGCTAAAGAGCCAGAAAAGAGAGTTACCAGGTTAGAGAGTTGTATTCCTTTCCTTGGGGACAGTTTTAAAGCTGTTTACTGTGACTTTTAAAGTGATTTTATTTTTTTAATAAATGTGGCATCTACGCAGGAGACAGAACAACAGCAAAAAAGTACTGACACAAAGGTAGTGGAGAAAGAGGATGACTCAATTTAAACCAAACTACATATTGACCAATCATGCAAAAGATTTTTGTTTGGCTTCTCTTGTATTTGCATGGTAAGTGCTGCCTCTTTGGGCATATAACTCATTCCAAGGAACTGTGCATAGCAACCCCCTGCTTTCTGTCTCAGCCACCAGCACAAATCAGCACTGCACAGTAGAAAGGAGGCTCTGACCCGAGACTCCATGTGATGCTAATGACCTTCCTGTTCATGACAATTTTCCTGCTTTTTGGGACATAATGAGGTAGCAATTGTGTAGTTATCAAAATATTTGTCTTTAGATTTCTAATCTGTTTTTAAACATAGATTGGACCTAAGACTAGACCTCAAGTATTTAATGACTTTCCTACTATAAATGAGGATGTGCCTGAGCTAGCTACTATATCTTTCATCTGTATTCGAGAGTGCTTCCCACTACATACTATTGAAAAGGCTTATAACTTCAGATGAAGATGCTAGAATAACTCCAGAGAGCGTATCTGCTGTCAGGTAGAGAGAAGGCTCAACGTGATTTTGAGTGAGCAGTCAGTCACTATAAAAATGCTGGGCTATCAGGTCCGAGCCACATGCAAGAGGTACACACAGCCCCTAGGAATTTCAGTTATCAGTCATAAATTATGGTATCTGTGACAAGCATGCAAGCAACACCAACTTTTACTTATTCATTGCAGCAAATGAATCTGATGAAGCTCATTCAATGACTCAGGGATTTCTAGAGAGAATGAGTCCTGAATAAAGTCATACAGCTACAACTTCACCTAGGTAAAAACACACAAAAAAGTAACACACAGAAAGGTTTGAGGGTTTTTTTTTTTTTCCTATCACCTAAAGTACCATTAAAGGATGGAAAGCTGGCATTATTTATTAATTAGGTTGCTAATTTCAGAATTGTTCTAGACTGCACCCGTAAGAGCAAATGCTTGTGCATAAATATAGCACAGTAAATATAGAGTTTTATTTTGAATTAATTTCTTGCAATGCTAATCCATTATTTCCACTTTAGGATTAAATCCTTCCTATGTAGAACCCCTTGTTATTAACACTTACAAACTGCACCTAAGATGCTCATAAATACCTATTAGGAGATGGCACCTTTCAGAAAAAGCACATAAAAGCTGTGCTCCAGAAATAATACTTATTTCTTGTGAGCCTGCAGATGGAATTGGAGTTACTGATTTGACCTCTGATGATCGTTATTGTGCACGATTGCATTAGCACAGCTAGAGCGCTCCACCAAGATGAACAGTTCCCAGTGCAGTGCCTCCCTTGTTCTCACAACGCACGTTTCTCACCCTGTCTGCCAGAATCCAGATTTGTTTTAGTTACAAGACCATCTGCTTTTTGAAAGGCTTTTTTTTTTTTCGTGACAGATGGATGAGTTTCAAATTCTTGTTGTAACCAGCAATGAATTTTTACAATTCATTGTCTCTGCTGCTTACTGTCTTGCTTTAATTACTTGAAAGGAAGAAATCTCATGGGGGGAGAAGGAGTTTTCCAAATGCATAAAATTTTTAAACCAAAATAAGCATATAAAATAAATTTCTTATGCTTTAACTACAAATAGTCTAGCTTCAGGTTTGTAACCTAGTTCTGTAATCCTGTATTGGCTCAGGTTTCTCTTTCATGTCCCAGAATAATGGGATGTGGAAGCAGAGGGAATACTTTAAGGGACTATCTACAATGTTATAAGCATCATGTTTTTCCCCCCAGACACCCACAATATCATCTGGCTCTTTCAAAGTCTTTGTTCTTGAAGTCTGGTGTTTGCAGAAGAGCCACACTTACTTTAAAAAAGCTCACAAAAACCCAATAGCCTTTAACATTTAAGGAATAAAAACTTTAAAAGTTGGTAGACAGATTTATAGTCTTTGCTTGAATTCTGTCATATTTTACAAAACCTCTCTATTTTTATTTCATATTTAATAGCCTTTCTGTAGCGTCAAGCTTAGAATAGCAAATAAACCTCCGTGATACCACTAAAATATAGTAAAATACCATGCTGCCAAGCTGGCAATCCTTGATCTATAATCATAAATTACACATCCACTAGCCATGAGCACCCTGCTACATACCGCAGAAGGAGGGAGGTGTTAGGAAGTGCATCACTGAGAACAGCAGGATTTGGGGGCCCCATTGCTGACCGTAGCTGTATCAGGTTTGCACCCTGGCTCCCAAACAACATCACTACATTGTCCTCAAGCCTCAGCACTGCTTTTACTTACTGCCCCACAGTCAGGGACTGGAATTAACTACCAGTTCCTGCCCCACCACAGCTCCCCTGCCAGTCATGCATGTACACCCTAAAATGGGATGCATGCTTGGATTAGGGAAAGCTTCAGGCAACCGAAGAGCCCCATGTTGGCTACTCTGTTGTAACAGGAGACCTGAGCTCTGCATGAATGAGGGATGGAGGTGTGGGAGTCAAAGAACAAACAATAGAGCAAAACGCTAAATAATGCTCTAGTTCACATCCCTATGTTATGCCACAGACTCATTCCATCTGTGAAAATATTTCACAGTGAACTACTGTCATGTTTATATTAATTTTTAGTAGTAAATAAGCATTGACCTTAGAGCTGCAGGCACCAGCCTCACCATGCGCCTCCCATGGCCTCGGAAACAGCGTGCCAGCCTCACAAACATGCATTACCGAGAAGGGTCACATCCGTATCTTGAACCAGGCACAAATGCTACAGAAAAAAACCGAGCCCAGATCAAGAGGAATCTCTGCCCTTTATTATTCATTCACTATGAAGCCTTTTTAGGCTTTAGTCTTGGTTCAAATGAAGTGACTGTTTCAATAAAAGGAGAAAAAAAGATGGAGGAAAGGAGAAACTCTAGGAGTAGAGGGAAGCCTGACAGCGGATATAGAAGTGTAATCCAAGAAAAAATATCTAACACGTTTTTTGCTGCAGTTTGGTCTTGATTTCCCAGAAAAACCAAAAGCAGATGCTTTAATTTACTGTTCCCATAGTACTGTTTAGTGTGCCTTCGTCTGCTTCCTGATGTCATGCCCATTTTCCCCTCTCACTTACTAATAAAAGGAATGAAATTTCACAAATAATACCGACAGGGGAAAGTGACAGATAGCAGAGGCATCTTTCATCATGTTAAAAATAATTCTCAATACAAAGTCCCTACTAACTATGTTCTCCTCTGAGAACAGGTATAATAATAACCTACTCCTCAAAATCAGTACAGTCTAGACGCTGCCAAGCATTTTAAAACTACCTGGTTCAGGTTGTTTGGGTTTGGTCTTTTTAATGACTAAAAAAAAAATCCACCCTAAAACCAAGAAAACACATTTTATTTACACAAGTATTTCCTAGCACACTTATGACGATTGTCCAACATTTGCATCCGCTTGGTTGTACTCTGGAGCTATGACCATATTTCACACGTTCTTTTTAAACATTGATTAATTTAACAGGAAAAGACTAGGCCAAAAGGAATCTCTGTATTGAAATCATACTGGATCCAAAGTACCCATGATTATATATCACAGGAGCAATTTATTTAAAACTAAGATAGCAATAAACGTGTACAGAGAAAAGCATTTGATCAGCACTGCCAAATTTCACTGCTGTAACGTTTTCCTCATGTTATAAGGCTCATCATCAAAATCCCAGCACTGAACCTTTTTTTTTTTTCTTTTTGAATGCTGGGGTACATCAAAGGTTAATTTTAAAAGAAAACACCCACAGAGGTTACTGACTGATACCTGCTGCATTTTACAACATGTTGTCTGCCTGTGCATCACTCTGCTCCACCACATGCTCTCCGGTACCTGAGCGGCGTGGACAAGCCTGAATTCCAGTCCTCGCATCTCAACAGACATTCTAAAGAAAAAAGTTGATAAATAATTTCTCCCCACCTGAACACTCAAAGGCCAAATAATCTCTAGACACCTCAGCAACAGCCCAGTTCATGGCAGAAACTGGAATGGAGCTGCAGAGTAATCAGCTGAGGTTAAGTGATGCTACTGACCTCTCCCAAGCTGTGGCCAGCAATGGGAAAGCCATTAGCAGCATCTTAGCAGGTCCCTGGGCCCTCCTCAATACCAAAAAACTGTAGGAATATTTCAGCCCCAGAGGCAGGTGAAAGCTTAGGAGTAGAAAAACCCAACCAACCAGAAAACCCAGCGAGAAGCTGGTGTACTGACACAAAACTGGCAAGGAGCTTTGAGGAAGAATGAGGACTTCACTAGGGATAAAAAAATCTACAGAGGAGGGTCAGCCATGCAGGACGGGGTGTTTCCCATTCCCCTGAAAATGGTGATAGCTAAGAGGTGAACAAAACACCTCAGCAGAAATATGCAGAAGTTAGGAGTTGGACCCAGGTTCAAACAACTGATATGTGAGGCTTCCAAATATCACATCTCAGTCCAATTGGGGCAGAAGGTCTCATACATGACAACAGACTCTCACAAATTTCAACCCTGCAGGGATGGCAAACACCAACTGATTATCAACTGAGTAAGTAAAACTTCCTTGCAGAAGCAATGAGAAATCTCTCTATCCTGACACAGGGTTCTGCTTTTATGTCCCAACATTAATGGGACGGATGTAAGTTTCAGATTATGGAAAATACCAGCATGTTTCCCTAGTATGAAAGATACGTGTTCTCCTACAGTTCTCACTGGGAGAATTATCCATCACCCTCAGGTTCATGAGAGGCCCAAATTCACCCTCTCCCACTCTGGAGGGAAGTAAACATCCTTCTTGGAAGGACCAGTCAGATGGTCAGAGTCCAAGATAGCTTTGCAACTAATGAGGAACAGAGATGAAGAAATCAAGCAGTTTGTCAAGATACTACCCCAGTGGAGAACTGGCAGCGTTAAAAGACAACGTTGCTTTATTCCACAGAGGGTCCTGTAAGTCCTCTTGAATAAAACAAGGGGAAAAAAAGAAGATAACACCTTTGCAGCTCTTGGCAAGGTTGTAGGAATCAACACCCAGCTGGAGGAGACTCCTGCTTCTCAGGCTCTTTGCTATGGTCAGTTTTTATCTTAAGATGCGCCTGCCTTGGAAGTTGGTATAGGCTCATTGCCTAAGGAGGATCATGATGCTCTGGGACTCACCTTGAGGCATCATGTATTTGTTTGCGTTAATGTTGCCCAAATCATGCCCCAAGCAAGTGCTGAGCCCAGCCTCTCATGATGGTAGATAGTCTCCTTATTGGGATTTCAGTGGAAGACACAGCATTTCCACAGCTCAGGGAGGAGGGGGTGAAACTATCATCTCAGAGAACAGATAAATTTAAGTCTCCAATTAAAATAGACATCTTTATGTTCTCACCAAAAATGTACAAGGGCAGTGCTAAGGAATACAGAACTGAGGCTACAGTAAGTGATAAATGAATCTGCTCCAGCATGGAAAAGATTAAGTAGGAACATGGGGCCTCTTCGTCACAGCTGCGTCCAGCATGTCAGGATCCAGGACCATCTAAGAACTACATCTTGGAGCACAGAAGAAGGTAATAATAGTCTTGCAGTACTCATTTTTACAGATCATCTGCTTCTCTGATGACCTTGCACTCTTCAGAAGAATAATTTTGCAGATTTTATTACAAAAATAAATATAAAAATGGTTGCAGAGATAGGGAAATATTCTCAATGCCAAGACTCTTGAGTTGCCAGGTCTGAGAAGGAATCCAGACTGACCAAGTAAATACATTTGCACATATATATATATACACTTTTTCAATTATTTTAAAAAAAAAAAAAACCAACAGGGTAGAGCTTAAAAGATCAGCAAACTGAGCATTTTCTCAGGATGCAGTACCCTCCCATAAACACAATCATATCACAAGAATATCTGCAATACAAGTATCCCTTCACAGGATGGTCAAAGCTTACAGTAATCTCAGAAAGGAAGTGTGGTGGGTTTGTGTCTGGTGCGGTTTCGGTAGCAGGTGGCATGGACTCTCTATGAAGCTTCTCTAGCCCCGGCTCCAAGTCAGACCCACCTCCGGCCAAGGCGTAGCCAATCAACGCCTCTGCAAACCCAGGTCAGTGCGTAAGGAGTGGGGAGAGGTGCACCAGAGTAGGCATCCTCCTTTGGCAGGTTGAGCCTTCGCAGCCCTTAGAGATCAGTGGTGGAGAAAAGCCCAGTCGGCAGCCTATGGAGGAGAGGACTGATCCTGAAGCAGACCTTGACCCTGAGAGGGGCCTGGGCTGGAGCAGTTCATCACTGGGAGGAGCACAGCCCACGGAAGGGACTCACACTGGTAGGAGTAGTTCACGGAGGAGTGCCACCACACTGCCACAGGGGCGGACTTCGAGTTTTCCCCCTGAGGAGGAAGGAGCAGCTGAAACAATGTGAAATAGACTGAGACTGACAGCAACCCCCATTCCCTGTCCCCTGCGCCACTGTAGGGAAGGAGGCAGCAGAGCTGAGCCCTGGAAGAAGGGAGGTGTGGCGAGAAGGTGTATTAAGATCTGGTTCTGTTTATCACTGTCCTACTCTGATTGAATTAGTGAACTGGTGGTGTCTTTGTTTAAATTAAATTGATTTTGTTTCCCCAAGTCAAGCCTGTCTTTTGCCCGTGACCATAACTGGTGAGTGAGTCCTCCCTGTCCTTTGTCTCGACCTTTAAGCCTTTTTCTCTTCCACATCCCACCGGAGGGCGTAGGAGTGAGCGAGTAGCTGCATGGTGCTTTGTTGCCAGCTAGCTGAGAAGGATATTAATAAAACGGAGGGAAGGGCTGATAGAGAAGTGCCATACGCTAGGATGTTCCGTCTTGGTTAACATCTAAAGAAGGAAAGGCAGAAAAGAAATGCAGAAGAAAGAACAAGGAGAGAAAACAATCCTGGGAGCAACACACTGGCAAAGGCAAAATCTGCACAAGCAAAAGAATTCTAACTCATTCAGGGGATTGAAAGTGAAAACCATGTATCAGGTACATCTGTTTTGCTTATGCACACACGCACAGGGAAGGCAGGGTGCACATGCCTTATGCACATTGTCAAGGAAAGCCTGTTTCCAAGACAGGCACTTGCAATACAAACATCCAACGTAAATACATATGCAGAGAAGAACACAGAAGGAAAACCTGAAGTGAGAAATACCATGCAACCCAGGAACACGCGCAAACACACAATCCCCACCACCTCCAGGGAAAACAATAGATTTGAAAAACTGCAATGAAAAAAATCCACCTTCCGAACACGTAAGTTTGATGATGAGCGTTTAATGCAATTAGCCAAATACCTGTAGTAAATATCCACACCAGCAAGGCAAACAGCAATAAACAATCACAAGATTCCCTTTGGCGTCCTCATTTTCACAGGACTGTCCAGGTACAAGCCTGGGAGCAGTGCAAGGGAGGGAGAGGTACAGTAGTGCCAGGTTGAAGAAGCTCGAGTTGCTCACCAGCCTTCACCTCCAGCTACTGCAGTGGCTTCTTTCCAGCTCCTGCAAATCTAGAGCAAAACTCCAGCTCAGTGCTGGGAATCCACACAGGTTCAGCCGAGGCTGGAGAACAGCCATATGCTGCAGCTCTGCCCCACATAATCATTTCGATTTTGACACTAGGTTGCCTAAAATGGACCTATTTCATTTGGTATAACCAAACTGGTTACAAACAGTTATTCTCATAAACAAGAATCAACCCGCAGTGAATGCCAGTCATGGCTGGATGTGAATCAACTGACACACTACACACACACACCCCCCCAAAAAAAAATCTACTACCAATAAAAATAACCGTAAGACAAATTTCTGTTGAATTAAATCCACTCTATTCTAAATAAAATAAGTGAACAATCAACTATGGAAAGAGTTTTAAAAAAAAATCTGAAAAAGATGTGCTTAAAGCCAAAACTAAAGGTTGGAGTGGCACTAACCGGATTTACAGGGAAAGACTGAGACAGCACCTTTCTGGATCCCACTTTAAAGTTTTGTTATCTCCCAGCTTAAGTTAATAACAAAATCCCAAAGGGGCGGTCACTTGCAAGTATTAAGCCTACCTGAAAAAAAAAGTAGCACTTCAGATTCAAAGAAGGTGTCTCGCACAGACTCAGAGCCTGACCCCCAGAACTACAAACATAGCAGTAAGTGAATTTAAACTCAGTCCATCTATACGCAGCCAGTAATAAATGCAAAGCCTGATGAACAGAAACAGCTTCAAACATTTGAGCAAAAAGAGTGGTGGTGGAGGTGGTTCAGTCTCACAAAACCTGGTGACGACCTAACTCCACTAATCAGATCTCACGGTGAGAAGAGCAAGGGTTGCTGCCACCACCTACCCAAAAGGCAAGTAAGAGTACGATCCCTCCAGGAGCACAGAGTGCAGCCATGGTCCTCGTCATGTTTATTCCCTGAACAGGATGTGATCAGAAGTTAAAGTGACTGTTACCAGCATATTGGTGGTGCTCTGCTGACGATTTCACAAGCTGCTTCACATCAACACAGGGACACTAAAAGTCACATTGCTTCACAGCAACAGTAATCACCCACCACTGCTGCAAGTCCTCCGAAGAAGCTGCCCCAACACACCACCCATCAGGCACCAGAACAACAGGCCACAGTCAGTGCTATCAAGATGTACCAAAGTGGACCAGTTTAATAAAATAACTTATTAGCCCTGATCACACAAACAGATCCCTCTCCCATGTAGTCTCCATTCCAGGGGAAGGCAGGATAACAGTCTCAGACTGTCCTCTGAATTCATGGACCTCTAGACAGATGAGCATTGCCCTTCCAGTTATCTTCTTGCAAATAAGATGATGGGACACATGATGACAGGAAATAACTGGTTAACAGCATGACTTTGAAAGACCATTTCCTGAGAATCAGGCTATTTTTAAAAATCAGCAGCATCTTCCCCAGTTAATTCAGTCACTGACAATGGATGTCAATCACCGCATAAATGAGCTGGTACTTGCTAAAGCAACTACAGTAGTGGACCAAAAATGCAAATATTTGGCGGTAGGGAATTCAGACAGTCAAAATGCATTCTTGTCAGAGTCTAAATTAAATCCAAAGGCCAACAGTCCAACAGTAATCTACAAGTTTCATAAACCAAAGATCTGAGGAACTGTCCCAGCAACAGCCTGCATTATCTACATAAAACAGGATAATTTCTTCTCGGCTCTGTCTCGTGTATTCAGGCTCCAGACTGACCAAAAGGGTTCAGCTGGACTGTTCTTCGTTGTACAAAACCAAGAGACAAGATGTCTTCATTTCAGATACATCTCTTCTTCCTGCCCATACATATAGTCACAGCAAACTATCAGATGCCCATCAGTACCTTAATTGTCCTTCCCCTTAGACACACAACCTAGCTGGATTAATTCCTAGAGATTCCCCTTAGACCCATGGGACTTCTTGCCAGGGCTATTAGGATAAGGAACCAGGTCCAGAAGTCCACAATTCTGTCAAGCAGCTGATAAACATGAATAAACCCACCACCACTGACATGTAAATATCTAGATTTACTCCCAAAGATAAGAATCATAAGCAGTGTTTGCTGTGGCTCAGCAAGACTCCTTAGCAGACATACTGATTTACACACTGACAAAATCATAAAGAATGGACCAATTCCAATTCAGGCACTGAAAACAGCCAAATGCCTTTCTTAGAGGGTCACATAGGAGGTCCCATCTACCCACCTCACCTTAGTTTTGCAAGAGGGAAATGATCCAACTGGAGCACCACATAGAGAGTAATTATTCCGTAACAGGTAGCATCACGTAATAAATTTTAGCAATACATGGAAGATGAGATGTGTCACAGTGTGTGAAGGAGATCAACACTGTTCATGGCAGAAAAAGCAACAGTTTTCCAGAAACTTATTTTTAAAAGCAGGGAGCACCTTCTCTAACCTAGCCTCCCCACCCCAATGCTTACCTTTTGTATAAAAAAAAAAAAAATGACAGTGAAGGGACAATTCACATACCAGTGAACATCTCCAACTCCTATTAACTCTGCCTCTATATCCTCCCCATTCATCCAATACATAACCTCCTCTCCGGAGGAAGCTGTCTCCCAAGCACATCAGAAATAACAGAAATCACTCATGCATCCGTCACTACACAGCAGACCTTCTTCCAACGTACACAAAGCCAGGAGAGCGTGTTAAGACACACAAGAAGGGGCTGATGAAAGCAGCCCACATCATCAGGTTTGTCACCGCTACCACTGTGTCTGAACACAGGAGACACGCGGGCAGGCAGTGTTTTCCGCATCAGGGACAAGGTTTCACACTTACCCAGCTCCCTACAGGGGAGCGCCAAGCTCCAGCGGGGCGGCCGGGTAGCTCTGCCATGAGGCATGCCGGGGCATCACAGCACGGCGGCTGCCAGCAAGCTGCACCTTCAGGAAACCTAAAACAGGAAAAGAGTGAGTCGAGAGTGAATGTGCCAAAGCCCCTTTCAAAACTGGCATTGACAGCCTCCCACAGCCAGCTGCTGTATTGCCTCAGCTGAAAACCCTGCAAATAACACATCAGAGTTGACTAACCAAAACATCGTTCTCTAAAATGCGATTATAGCTGGAAGTATGAACAATTTAACAGCTATACGCACCAGAAAATACTGCAATGATCTCAAAACCAAGTATTTTTTACCCAGTAGCCATGCCTTGCAGCAGTTGTTAGCAAACAGATGCTCAGACTTTTAAAGCATCAGGGGCCCTTCAGTGTTCCATCAAAGGCAGAGCTGACATCGGCCTGAAGAAATTGTGAGCTCCCAGCATTTCTAACACTATCATCCAGCTTTATCTCACCAATACTCATTTTCAAGCTTCATCCATTTGTAAGTCACTTTTAGCCATTTCAAATAAAACATAGTGTCTAGGAGCAAGAAAGTTAAAAAGAACAATAATATTATTTCCAATCATTCCAGAATAATTCCAGTATGAGTTTAAAGATTAATAATACAATTAATGCAATTTAGGTTTGAGGTGACAATCCCTTGAAATAATGAGCATTATCAAAAGTACAACAAGCAGTTAATGTGACTCAACAAGAAGGCTGAGATACAATAATGCCACTTGCCCTTTAACTTACACCTGACAGGGGTTTAAGTGACATTTCCCAAACTTCAGGCCAACAGTCCACATTCACAAAGTCTTGTAGGTTGATAATAGCAGACTATGCTCTCTCCGAACTTCAGAAGTTGTTTTAAGAACACTGCTTAACAACAGGGAATCACCGGTCACATCTGAAAACCACTGGCTGCGTGAGTGAGTCTCAAACTACCTGAAGAGAGCCCATAAGGCAGAATCCCAGTTCCTCTGCTTCTCCTTGCTGCAGTTTCCCAGCAAATGAGCGTGGTTCTGGAATGATGCTTCGGTATTGCCTCCAATATCCACAATCAAGATCCACAAGTTGCATTTTTCAGAACAATCCCAGACAATCCATTAACAAGAACCGCAGATTCACATCTAGGATTAAAAGGGCTGACTTGAAACGTACAGGTAAGCGAGCCAGGAGAGGGAAGAGAAACCAGAGAGGGCTGCTGGGTTTAAGTCTTCCAAATTGAGAATGGCAACACTGCTTATTTAAACCTGAATGCAGTCCATACACAATCACAACTGGCATAATCAGAGTCTTTTGTACAGACTACATTTCATTAAATTAGGTTAATTTTCACTATAAAGTTGGAAAAGAATTACTGGTTAAAAAAAATCATTAAAAATATCCTTTATCCAAAGATTGCTGTGGTTCGAGGAGAACACAGTTCATTCTTCATAACAAAACAGAAGAGGCTAAATTGCTTAAATACAAAAGATAACTCAAATTCGACTACCATGTTGTGCCCGGCAAATCTGTAATAATTGCATACAGAACACAAACATACTTTCTTGAGAATTCATAATATCTAATCAGCTATAATTGTAAATTTTATTTTCCATTTGTAAATTACCAAGGAAGCTAACTACAGAAGAGGGGATATAAAATAATATTCTATCTGGGGATATTTTGCTAAAACATAAGCCACTACCCACCCCTTCTCTAATGCCTGCAAGGCTCTTCTACTTCTGAACTTATTTTAATTGTTAGCTTCTCTTTGAAGGTATTTCAACTATAATGCAAGTAATGCTCTAATGAAGTCTCAGCTCTGTGCTATTTTTCCTAAACAGTTCTTTTACATCATCTAGAAATTTGGATGCTGAGGTGTAGTTTCTATGCTCATGTGCATTCCTGTTTCTGAATAATGTCAATATTCTCATCAAATGAGATGTTTCAAAGTTTCTAAACAAACAAACAAAAAAAACCCACACAACCAAAAAACCAAAACACCGCCAAAAAAAAAAAACCCCAAACATTCACCTCCTACAGGTTTGCTGTTTTCTCACAGGAACCCGTTGTGGCACTGAATCCATCTGACCAGTTCCTGACCAGTCCTGCTAAGCCATGCAGCGCCACCAGCAAGCACAGCTCCTGCATGGTCCAGCTGGTGGCACAGCCCAGGCAGCACCGTGCCAATGTACTTCACACCTCTCCCTTACAAGGTTCATCCCTTGGGCAAGCAGATTTGGTAATTTCTATTCTTTTCCACACTTGCCTCTGCTAGCACTTATTTTTCCAACAAGTAGTTACCCCGATTCTGAGCCCCCAAAACCCCACTAACAGCTGCACTAAAGACATGACGTACTGGGTACCTCAGCAGAAAGCAGATAGCAGTCACCTCATGCTTCGAGAATCCAGATGCCATGGCTCTTGCTGCTTAAGGGACACTTCTGACATTGTCCCATGTCTGGCCTTCCCTATGACATCATCTGAGTACATTTTGCCACCCATTAAGGTCCCACTGTAACAGGGACCTTTCCAGAAGGTCATAGGCAGTGCGCAGCACTCTCGCCCCAGCAGTGACAGGCAGACATTTCAGTGAAGGAAAACTATTGTCAGCTGCATCTGTAAGCTGGACTACCCAAAATTAAATATAATTTGAAGGGGGAATAATAGAATAATCTACCTTATTAAGGGATTTTTTTTTTTAAATAAGCTTCTTCAAAGCCATCAATAAAGTGATCCAACAACTCACTTTTACCAGCCCCGCTGCAAGAGCCACGCCAAACTCACTGAAAATACAAAGGCAAGCAAGGAGGAACAGCCAGGAATTCCCTCTGTTCCGCAGCACTCTGATAAATAATATACAGATGGGTGGATGAATTAAGCCATCATTAGCAATCGTTTTGACCCAGGTAGTTATTTTGTGTTCTTTCAAAAAAAGCAAGCATTTCCAGGTTGTGAAAAAGCAATGACAAAATGTCAGTTTTATGGAAAGAGCAGCTGACAATTTTATAGAATAAGTAATGCTATTTTATAGTAACAAGTACAACATCGGCAACATAGTAAAGTTAACATATTAACACTGGCAGAGATTATCTCTGTTCTCTATTAATCTGCATTCTTCACGGATGGTTATTTATGAAAATTAAGCGTGAAGCTGAAAAGTTATCTATGGCCGTATTAGCAAACATCTGCTTGCAATTCTGATTTCATGTTTGCATGCCATTCTTGGAAAAGCAACCATTTTCAAGAAGTACCAGATGTGACCAAGTGTTCTTAATTGTAAAGTATTCCTTTTAGCAAGATAAAAGTTCAGTAAAAAAGCAAAGCCAGAAAAGAAATCAGAGTCTCTGAATAGAGCAACTGCCTTATACCGCTCCTGCCACTGGGAAAAAGTCTTTCCAAAGAGGAAAAAAGGCAGTTTATTTAGTGGTGCCACTACATACAATTACTCTTCATTTTTAAGTATGAAACATTCAAAGGAATAAACATGAACTCAGTTTCAACTTTAAAGCAGAGAAGTTATGCAATACATGAACTGAACCACCCGTTTACTCTCAGGCGGTGGGACTGACACAGTACCCTTCAATCCCCAGCGGCAGGAGCTCAAGCTGTCTTCCACAAACTAACTTTAGGGATCTTGACTTGCTCCCCAAATGACCTCACCAAGATCTCGCACTACCCACGACAAGGAAGAAACAGTTAACTTTGGGCTGGGAAGGTGCTGCAGGCACCAGGCTCTCAGGGGAGGCTACAGGGGGAAATTAATGTTGATGGAACCAAGGAGGGAGGGGTTGTTGAATTCTTTCTTAGAGCCTTGCTATGTTTTACCTAGTTCCTAAAAATAAAGTTTCTGCACCTTCAAAATATTTGTTCCTTATATTTGATAGCTACACTCTTTGAATGAATAATACTGTCAATATATTTGTATTACAATACAAAACGAACGATGTACCCATACAGCTCCATTTTTACATATACACACACAGGTTTGCAAGCATATACATTTTCTGTTTATAAACTACCATGGACTCCTTTCTTTGCAGAGACAGTGCTTTTGAAACTAAAGAAAAAAAGAGAAATGTGATAATGAAATATTAGAGTGAAGGATTACAAGCTCTGCCACCAACATTTATTGGCCTGATTTGGGGGCTTTATTACAGAGTGTCATTTTAAATAAGGGGTCCTGAATAAAAAAAGAGAAAAAAATCAAAAAACACAAAACCAAACCACCCACATGTCCACCACCTTCTCCCCCAACCCCCCCAGAGTTCAGAATAACTCTTCTAGGCTTGAAAATTACTCTTCCAGTGAATCCCTCATGCAAAATTCTGAGCAACACACTTCATTTCATCCCTAATAAATTCTCAGAGGAACACTATATCATATAAAGATTCAACTCCGGGAAAGCTTAGCTTTCCCAAATACCATATGACAAGAAAATGCTGCGCTCCCAAATTTATCTTTGGGCTCCAGTTCTTCTAGGATTTTTGGTTTGGGTTTTGGTGGTTTGTTTGGTTTGTTTGGGGTTTTTTTAATTAGTTCATAGATTTCATTCAATCCCAGACTGGCTAAATGACAACTCTCATAACATTCAAAGTAAAAATACAGGAGACAATCAAAGACCTGCATTATTAGCTGATGCTGCTCATACATCCTTTTATGTGAGGAACACTGATTATCACAAATGCCAAGTACTAAAAAGTCATAAATTATCTCTTTACCTACAGAAAAAAAGAGTTTGATATGGGAGACTACTGTTTCTTAAAATAGCATCTTAGATCACTTTCATGTTCTAAGAGTTTGAGGCATTCACTGAATAGATGATTCGTAGTTTGAAGATTTCTCCATTGGATAAAAATATTTCTTAAACAATTAAAAATCTCAGGACATAGCTCCTTGTGCTGGAGCTTTAAGACTACTATAAACTTCATAATGAAACCCAGTTAAATTCTGTATTCTGAATTGCCACTAATTATTGTAATTAAACTATTCATTTAGAAAGAAAACAGCCAAATTTTTCAATTTATGATACGTATTTCCTATTACTCTCCCACTCCATATCTGATTCCCTTCTAAGACACTCAACTTTAATTCACATGGAATGTAGCACCTTCTTCCTCTCAAACATTTATCAAGGTTTTTTGTCACTATATTTTTCCTACCCAACTCAGCAGTCTTTTGGTAGGAGGTAGAAATCCTAATAACTTCATAGTTTCTTAGATCCTGGAAATGTCTGATACGTACAAGAAACGGATAGGAAACAAAATTCTTTTCAAATAAGAGAATTTGGAAACTAACATGTGCTCAAGATTTGGAGGCTTTAGTAAATCAAGAAAAAAGCAAGCGAAAAATAGAAATTCAGCTATCTTAAAATGACTAGAAGTTTTGCATTAAAAACACCAACATAGTCAGAGTTTTGTGTTTAAGAAAACGTGCAAATCAGCTCCTTCTCACGATGCTCCTTTCCTCATGACGAGGCAGCACAACACGTTCTCCTAAATGACGTCACATGGAGAGCAAAGAAAGGAGATGAACAACCGAACACTAATTTAATGGTGAATAAAAAGATTATCAAATCAAATTACATTCTAAATATTAGAGCTTCTTTGTGCACCTCAGAAAACATGAGCTGCCCTGTTCTTCTATGGCCCAGCAAAGCTTTCTCATGTTTTGGTTTTCACTCTGCTGGCCCATTAGTTCACATGCATTTTTAAGACTCAGATTAAGGCTCCAGAAGGGAACACGCCATCTTCCACGCAAAGCCCTGGAAGGTGCAAGGGTTTCACCGTGGCAGCCAGGCGGGGAGGCAGCAGCTGGCCGCCAGGCAGCTGGTAGAGCTAGCTCACTCACCAAGCCCCCATGCTTCCCACCCATCGCCTCCCACCCTGCTCTTCCCAGCACTGGAACAGGATTTTGGGTTGGGCAGGTTGCAGGCTTTTGGTTTAACGTTTGGGACCTGGAGAGGATTTCTCACCATCACAAGAAGCAGAGGGAGGGGCAGAATTTTAAAAAGTGTATTTTCTCCTTTTTGCTTCCCTTTCCCTGAGGCAAAAGAATTCACACACGGGACAAATGATGCAAAAATCTGTCACCACACAAGAGGCTGCCCTGAGAGAAAGGGATTCTGCTGAGTAGAGAGTTATGTCACATTAAGCTATATAAGATGTAACTAAGTGAACTACACAGCACAATGTAAGTAGGGAAGAGCCTGTTTCCCTTCCCATCCATGCGCCAAGCAGAGATGATGCCTGCAGTCACAGACAAAATGCAGAGTATGCCTTAAACTACCTATGCGAGAAGGCAACGGCTTGAGGACGTTTCCTGTCACAAACAGGGGCGATATGATGGGGAAATGCAGAACAGACACAGTAGCAACAGAGCAAAGGCAGGGGTACAGAAACACCAGAAATCATTCACTTAATGCAAAAGCACAACCAGCTCTGAAATCCTTCAAGTCTCTTCAGCAATGATATGTGCTTTTGTAAATGAAAGTAGCTCTTCGCATACTTTCTGCTTGAAATTAATACCTCTAAATGGAAGAGTATAGCAGAATAACTTCCATTTTGGATATATGAAAGCATCCAAATACTGTTCCTTACACACCTCTGAACCCTTGACATCATTTCAAGTCTAAACTGAGGGCCCTAACACCCCAAGCTACTGTGCACACGAACATTTGCATTTAGCTATGGTGCCTTGAAATCAGAAATCTAGTCAAGAAAAGAACTGTTCTCAGCAATCAGATAAACTATAAAGCTATTATAAATTCATATGGTTTAGGTCTCTGCTATTCTTTAAAATTCTTTAGGATAAAGAATACCTTTACTGAATTCCTCTTGCATAAAAGAGCAAGACAAGAAGTTAAACACGTGTAAAAATGGGGGTTCGCTTTGAGGGGGTGGGCAACAGGACCCCATTCAGGATTGTCTCTGACTAGCATAACCCACCAAAGAAGAGAAAGGATAAATGAGACTTGTGTTTTAAATATTTACATTACTCTACTTCATATCTTTGCGTCTTAATAATTTTCAGGTTACTCGGTGCCCTTTACAGATATTTGTTCAGAATTTTTGAAATGTCATCTATAAAAAATAAAGCTAGTATGGAAAAGTAATACTTGAGAATTCATTAAAAGTTGCCAGCAACTCTAGAAGTCTGCTACATGCCAGTAGCCTCCGTAAGAAAGAGACTGTTGTTCTTGCCCTGCACACAACGCCCCACGTAACCTTTAAAACTCTGTTGGATGCAAAAAATAGCATTGATCCCGGAGCCCCGAGAAACAAGGCTCTGCAAATAAGAGAGCTAAGCCACAGATGTCCTGTCAAGGACAAATCCTGCCTTGTGCGCTCAGCCAAGAGCGGGGGGCAGCGAGGGGGCCCTGCACACCCCACGTGGAGCCGCTGCGCTCCCTCCTGGGGCCAAGGAGGACTTCGGCAGCAGCCCTGCCCACTCCCGAATCCCGAGTTTAACAAGGGGCAGCGCATGCTGAACTCCTCCCTGTGCCTCAGATCTCCTGCCCCAACTTCCAGTTGACCTCACCCTCCCGGCAGAAGAGTGCCATTTCTCTTCCCAATCCTCCCACAAACATGAGCAGGATTTGCTCCTTCATAGGCAAAAAACCCGAAAACATTTAACTGCTGTGCTGCATACTAGTGAATGGTCTAATTTATTGTGAATGATATAAAGCATTCAGAGGTCTGGTCTTTATTGTGCAATTCAGAGACCAAGCTCTGTGCCAAAGACCATAAAGAGAATCCCATAAAAGAATAGGTTACAAGACTTGCATTATGAAATCACAGAAGTACAGTAATAGGTTCTTAATACCTACCCAGAGAGGCAGTTAGTTTAAAAAGTAAATCTGTAACGTTTAGCATAAATGAGACAGCACCTTGAAACCCATAAAAAATAAAAAAGTTAACCTGCCAGAACAGCTGCACCTACAAGTAACCGAGGAAGGCACAGTGACCTTGCTCAGGCAGACACAGAAGAAACATTTCTCCCATATTAGGGATACACTTTTTAAGTTAAAACAAAGTTAAAACAGAATTAACATGCTCACTGCATCATTTGGAAACTTTTAGGTGTCATACTGCAATTTCAATAATAACATCAGAAACCAGTAAACACTCGTGGGCTGTTAAACACCAAAACAATACAGCTCCAGTCAAACAATTCCAGTGCACGCTGGTGCTCCATTAACTTTAAAGCAAACCTCAAAAGAAAAGAATCTCTCACACCTAGACTCATCTGCCTCCAAGTTTTGCCCTCAAGTTTTCCCTCATTGCGCTCCATCCATCAGCGTTCAAAGGGGAGCTCAGACACGAGGCTGCATGCAACCCCTGCCTTTTCAACAGCTGTGTCATTCAGCTGCTCTGAGGATAGTTAATGATGCTTATTAGCATGCTGCCAGCTGACGTATCTATCATTAATGCTGTCAGTGAATACGACACCAGTTAGAAACTTCAGAGTAACACAGATAAAGCCTGAGAGGCTGCATCCGCAGTGAACTCTAGCTCAGTGACATTAGCACTCATCGGTCCATTTCCCCATCATTGCCATCACACCAAAAAAAAGGAAATAGCTTTATGCTTTCCTGCCTCCATGAATGTTGAAGTTTGTTCACCCAGCTGCAGAGTTTCAACAGAAGACACAACAGTCCTCAGCAACTTAAGACACTCAGGTACAGGAGTTGTGCGTTTAAACTTACCTAGACTGAGGAATTACTGAATGTCTGTCCCATTTTCATGCCAAGTAGTGTTGGAAGTGCTAACTAGGGGCTGAAGAGTAGTAATTCCCTAAATCACCACTCACATGGCTAGTTTGAAGGCAGAAACCTACAAGGTAACTTGAAACACTACTGAAAGTGCTTCTCATTAACTTGCTCATCTTTGAAGTAAAATGAGCCATACTACTCATAATCAGGTCCCAAGTTTCACAGAAGCAAAGTCAACAACTAAACATTCATTGGCTTTTCTAGCTGCACAAAGTGACAAAGCGTCAGGAACCAGGTCCTGGTCTCGGCCTCACACACTGCTTTGCAAGTGCTAGACTTTGGACTTCTTGCACACCCAGTACTTGGCATTGCCTCAGATGCCTAAGCTCCATGGACACAGGATATCAAACATAACCCACACGCAACATTTCCTCACACTCTGCACCTCCTGCCCCAGGATGTAGGTTTTAGCTTGGATTCTGAGGCACACATTTTCTCTTCATGCAAAAGAAACAGCCCAAGCACATAGGTGAAATACCTTAGTCAGGCAACTGAACCTCCTCTTCTAAAAATCAAATTGCAAAACCTCCTGTTATGCAGTATAGTGAAGGCAAGATCTAACTCAGAAGCACACATGAACCATACGGGTTGGAGAAACCCATAAAGCTATTTTCACTGCAAGCGGAGTCAAGCAGCAGCACAGGTCGTCCTAAGAGGTTGCTCAGGCTCCATCCCTGGACTTTCTCAAGACTTTACCAATTCAAGCCCTGAGCAACCTGGTCTGATACCACAGCTGCTCCTGCTGTGAGCAGGGGGCTGCTCTAGAGGTATTCGGAGGTCCCTTCCAGCCTGATTTATCCCACAAGTCCTTACGATACATGCCACAACATGTCATGCAATTGGACCTTGATGCTATTCTAGCCTCTGGAAGGTACTATTATAGAGTTAAACACAGATTAGTAAAAACTGCTTCCATGAATAAGACTTTGTGTTTTACCATTTTTAAAGTACCAATCTGGCCCAAAATATTCTTTATTATTGGGAGGAGGTAATGTAAGTAATTTTGCAAAGACTGTCGGCTAGATACTGCTGTTCTCCAATATGATTTCTGAAGCAAGATGCTTGAAAATCAATTTATGTATAAAATACGCTGTCTTCATCAAACTCTTGCCTAACTCCAAAATAAAATAATGAACTGCTTCTACTGGAAACCAACCAGATAACAGACCACAACTCTTTTCTTTTTAGGAAAAGAAAAAGATTTTTGTTTGCGAAGAGTCACAAAACTATGAAATAGATTTTATGATAAACATTAACTTTGCTAAATAAAAGAGACTGCATTCATTTGAAGTCCCATATTAGGGAAACAATGTTGCTTTTTTACGGCTATCTGTTACATACTAGCTGAATTTCAATGATCAATTGTAATTCAGCACCATATCAACTATTTACATCCGCTGTTGTCAGCCAACTGCAGATTACTGCACGCTCTTGAAAAGTCTGGCCAGGATTTCAGCGTAGTTGGCAAATGCACACTGGCTGGCAAGCTCTTTGCCAATTAAAGTCTTTATAATGCCTATACCACCACATACGAGACTGCTCGAAATGGGACTGGACAAACTGCAAAAATCTTACAGTCATGCTTATAATACGCAACTCCTTTGCGCTCTCCTCAACTTTGCTTCGCTGATGTTACGGTACCATACTACAACTACCCCATCAAGTCTTTGAACTGGAGATGTTTAAGTATTAGCTCAATGTTCCAATTGTGTTAAAAGAGGATTATCCATACTAAAATATGGTTTAATAGAACAAATGTTACAACAGAAAGCATTTCCTCACTAAATGCATAATACATGTTCAGCCAAAGTACTGACTGCATACTCCATGACTAAGTAACAAATACATATAATCCATCCTTCTGGATTTAAAAATTAAGACAAATAATTCTACAAAACTTCTTCCAGCAAACATTCCCAACTAACCTCCATATGAAGTCATAGCAATAAAGGATAGAAAATAATTCCGAATCACAGAATTTAGACTCTTGCCAGACGGAACGCAGTGTCCGAGGAAGGACTCGTTACTAAATCAATACTCAGTCTTAAGTGTCTTGAAAGTCCATATTCTGTTTAATGCAATCCCAAGATAACCCTGCAGCTTTTCCCCACTGGCACCCCAATATCCAACCACAAAATAAAGCTGAACTCTTGACATTCCTGTAGAGGGTCTTCTATTATTCTATTCTATTATTCTATTCTATTATTCTATTCTATTATTCTATTCTATTATTCTATTCTATTATTCTATTCTATTATTCTATTCTATTATTCTATTCTATTATTCTATTCTATTATTCTATTCTATTATTCTATTCTATTATTCTATTCTATTATTCTATTCTATTTTATGCAATTCTGCAGGAAAAGATGATTTAAACAGGAAATAGCGAGCCAATCATGACAAAAAGTTCATGCTGCTACATATCACTTTTAAGAACCTTCCCAGGTCAAAAAGCTATACACAATTAGTTTCTAAAACAATTAGTAAATGCCTAATTTGAAGCAGTCTTGCATATTATGCTGTACATTATACCCAAATTATGCAGCAAGACTGAAGTTATGCAATATAGTTTCAATGAATTCTAAGAAAAGTACAGAACAAGGTAGCAATGTTAGTCATGCAGTAACATATTTCACAGCCTGCAACATTTTTTAAATTCTAAGAACACATCACAAACTGCAAATTAATAAATAAATACATATTTCATTTGTTCTCCAGAAAATCTCCTCTGAGACTTAGGACTCCAGCTAGAGAGATGTCTGTTTGAAGTGCAGATCCAGACATGGGAACAGAGAGATGGAGCACACACAAGCATCAGCTGGGTCAGCCCTAACATCATGCCTGGAGAGAAAAGGAGCAGGAGGGATGAATGTATGCTGGGATGTCCAGAACTCCTAAATCTGACAAGACTGAGTTGCATTCTTCCAGAGTTAAAGGGTTCTTTAGCCAGTAGTGCAAACAGGGCTTCCTGCTCCATCCTCATAAAGGATATGAGCATGAGCACAAGAAACATCATGATCCTCTTCGGGGATACAGATCACAAGAAAACTGAATGAAAGGGAAGCACCGGGTAGGCAAGCTGAAGAGTAAACTTTTGTAAGCTTGAGCAGCACAGAGATGTATATAGCACCTTAACAATAAGCAAACCCCAGAAGTTTTTTGTGGTGGTGGGTTTTGTTTGTTTGTTTTAAATTGCATCCTTCATCAAGTACTCATCCCTAGTCACAAAGCATGTAAGGACTCCTCTAAAACTGCATCTCAAAGAAACCCACATCTTTTTTAGCAATACTGACTGAGCACTGACTGGCACAGGGTGCCCAGCGAGGCTGTGGAGTCCCCATCCTTGGAGATGCTCAAAAGCTACCTGGACAACCAGCTCTAGGTGAGCCTGCTTGAATAGGGAGGTTGAACAAGATGACCTCCAGAGGTCCTTGCCAACCTCAACAATCCTGTAATGCTCCCAACCAAACTCCTCCTGACTTCTACAAAGGCGCTGTTCCATGTCTCACCATGCTCAAAGAAGGGACATTGAAAAGTAACAGCTTCCTCTGCATCTCAACTACAGGCTGAGAGAGTTGGGGTTGTTCAGCCTGGAGAAGAGAAGGGCCCAGGGAGACCTTACTGCAGCCTTTCTTTACTTAAAGGGGGCTTATAAGAAAGATGGGGGCAATCTTTTTATCAGGGCCTGTTGCGACAGGACAAGGGGTGATGGTTTGAAACTAAAAGAGGGTAATGGTTTGAAGATAAAAGAGGAGAGATTTAGACTAGACGGAAGAAATTTTTTACAATGAGGGTGGTGAAACACTGGCACAGGTTGCCCAGAGAGGTGGTAGATGCCCCGTCCCTGAAAATATTCCAGGTCAGGTTGGACAGGACTCTGAGCAACCTGATCTAGTTGGTGATGTCCTGCTCATAGCAAGGGGATTGGACTAGATGACCTTTAAAGGTCCCTTCCAACCCAAAACATTCTATGATTCATAAGATCTACAAACTGATTTTAGTCTATACTGCATAAAAAGAAAAAAGTAAAACAAAACCTCACACATACAAATTGCACTTTAGAAACCGGGAGTTTCGGGCCTGAGGGAAAAAGATGCAGAACACTACTGGAGGAAGGCAGAGATACAAGGAAAGGAACTATGTGGTAACAGATACAAAAACTACACTGCACTAAAAAAAAAAAAAACCCAAAACCAAAAAACCACATACACCACCAAAAACTACTCATGGTCCACAAGATTTTACAGACTTATTATTAAATTGCACAAACTCAGACACTGTATCAAGTGATTTGGAGATACTCCAATGAGTCAGTGAAGGGTTTCCTGAGAGGTTTTCCATGGGGAGCTAAAGGAGGATTTGTTCCCCTTCCCCCACCTAAGGGAACTGGAGCAAAAGAGAAAACGACCAATCATTTTAATATCCCCTTAATCAAAAAAAGACAACCTTTACCATCAAAGGATATTTCTGGAGGGACCACTGCATCGTCCCAATCCCTTCTGTCCCTGTCACAGAAGCTGTTTCTTTTCCTTGCGTGACTCGCCACCCTGGCACAAATAACGTTATTACCCCAAGATCTGGCAGCATACCTCAGTGTTAGCAACAAATATCTCCATGTTTTCCTGGATTTTTTAATACATGTTTAGAGTTATTTCATTTCATGCTGGCTTGGAAAACTACCGTTCCATTATTTAATGAATTCTGACACATTCAAGAATATAGCCAATTGCAGCTTAGATGAAAAATGGAAGAAACACTATTATTCAACTGTGTCAAGGAAAAAAAATAGGAGCAGTCTTGCATATATAAACTATGTATACAAGTTCCCAGACATCTTTAGTGAATCCAAATGTACGAATACAAATCTAGAGAGACTTACAGATAAACTTAATGTCAAGCATTACTTGCAAGACTTCACTGGATCAAGACCAAAGGACCTCACCTTTTTCAGTCAGAAGGATTTAGATGTTGTATGACAGAAGAATATCCCTTTGCACCACAGCACACCACGTTCAAGGAAAAGCAATTTATTTTTTTCAGAATTAAAAAATCAGCGATGCCTAGCTGGAAAGCACTCCTTTGGAAGAGGTCCAAGGGCCCAAATAATTGCAATGGACTAGAAAGGCCTTCACCCCCAGGTCAGCAATTTACATTCCAGCCAGGCTATTTATGAGGAAAAGTAGTTACCACCAAATGACCTTTGAATGCGCAAGTTGCCAGTTTCAGTGCCATTGCTGGGGCACAAACGGATCCCGTGACAAGCCAGTCATGTGGACTACTACAGCAGAAGAGCCCAGGATTGAGGTAGTGCACACAATTAATCAGTTACCACAAATGAACTAAGATAACTAAAGCTGGGTCTGCAATACAATTCACCTCTACAGGCTCGAGCTTCCGCCCACCACAACAGTGCCAACTGCAGAATTGTCATAAGGAATGGTAAGTAAAAACAACCTTTCATACTCCATCGTAACAACTCATGACGATTTGATATAAGTGGTGGGTCAAATAAAAAAAAGAAAGTCCACATTCTTCCTTTTTCCCTGCCAGCTAACATTAGTTCCACCCCACTTTCCCAGTTACTTCTTCAGTTCCCTCGCTCTCAGCTTGCTTCATATCCTCCGCTTCTTGCTTCAGTGCACTGTCCTTTCTCTTAGTCCTATATCTGCCACCCATAGTCTTTCACTACTTCTAACCTAACTTCTAATAGCCCTCTGCAAACAGATTAACTGATTAATCAAGATAACAATTATAAAAATAAGCAAGGCTTATCTTTAAGACTTCTGTATCTATTAAAAAACCTTTAAGTACCTTTAAGGTTCTCAGTACAGGCATCATTTTCCCCACAGGTATGTAAAAATCCCAAGTGTAATAGGGATGCAATAGAACATCACAAAAGATGAAAATTAAACCACGACTGAGAGGTAGAACAGGAATTAGAACTAAACATCCTCATTTTCAACTCTGAGTTAAAGACAAGCTTCAAAATCATTAACTGCCTCTCTTTGCTTACAGCAAGAGGTCACAGCAAATGTCAAATGCAAGAGAGCTGCTCAATTAAGGGCAACCTTACAAAATCTGAACTATTACCAACAGCAGACTAGACGTCATTTCCCCCTTCCCACCCCCCTCCAAAAAAAAAAAAAAACCAACACTGCCTGGACAGCAGCTATTACACAAGACTCCACACTAGAAAGCTGCCAAGCTTTAACCTTCAATGGAAGGAAATTAATTTATTCTCTCAAGAAACAATTCTGCCATACCAGAGTACTGGCCTCCTTAGGAATATGGCAGAAAAAAAGGCAAGCTAAATTTTCCGACCTCTTCCTGTAGCCTAAACCAAAAGCTACACATACGGAGTAACAGCACAGTAATTTGTCACAGAGCAACAAACAGGAGATTGCTGTTTCAAATAGCAAAAGTAGGTAGGCAGCAAAGTTACCCATTCAGAACATCTATCTGGTTTAGAAAACAAACAAACCAACCAAACAAACAAAAAACCACAAAACACAAAAGCCATGATGAATAGGAATACAAAGGCAATGCTTTTAGGGAGGAGGGAGGAGCATATTCCAGAAAAAAAAAGAAAAAGATATCTAAATGCAGTAGTTTTTTTTCAATGGCAGTTTTATTGTTGAACATTGAATGTTTCAGAAAACGTAGTTGGTCTAAACTATAGCAAATTGTCAAAACAGTTTTAAAATAATTCATCTGCCATACAGGAAAAAACAGCATAGAGTTGCAGGCACAGAAACATTAAAAATACCCAGTACTAAACCTCCTCCTCTAACTTTGCAGTGATCTGTGGATAAAGGTTCCCTAAAACCCACAAGCCTGAACTGACATTACAACAATCTTCGGGCCTATAGACATCAGTCAGAGCTCCAGGTACGCACAGCATGAAGTCAGAGCGAGTTTCTGGCTGGAGAAGGAGTTGTGCACTGTTAACGCAGCACCCTGGACGCTGTACCTACCACAAGCCGAGCTGTGTGCACAGAACTTCCTGCATGCATTAGTCTGGGTGTTATCAAAGGAATTTGAGATTAGGTTATATTTCTTGGTAAACACACAGTTAAGGAAGAAAAAAAAGTCCTGTTATATTTAGTCAGGGAACTTCTAGCTTGGTCACTGTGCAAAAACGTCATTCTTGGAGAGCTAAATGATATAGACATCTACACACTGCATATTCTCTGCACTTTGCTTCACACAGTTCACAAGATCAAAAAAAAATAAATATGGGTTTGATTTTCATCTCAGACTTGCAGAAAGTCAGTTTACTCAAAGTCTACAAGATTACAGCTTAGTGTTTGATATTATGCAATACTTTGTCTAATAGTCTAACTATTCTTTCACAATAAAAAAAAGCTACTGTCCACGCAGCCTTTCTGAGCAACCCGAGACATGCAAACCATCAGCTGGTGAGTTCCCTGGGCAGTACACAACGCTCATCTGCAGAGGTCCAAACAAGTACTTTGAAGGTGTCGGGACAGAGGAGGAACACAAAATGAAAGTCAATTAAGAATGACTGATTTTAAACAGCAGCACAAAACTAAAGCACTGAACATGACATTTAAACATTCTGAGAAACTTGGATCACCATGCTCACCAACACTGCACGCAGGGGATGAACTTTGCCGAACACAGACAAGACAAATTCTGCCATTCTTGCCGTTAACAATAGTCTTGTTTTAACTCCAGAAGCAGCAGCAGAAGCTGGCCCTCAGCTGACAGCAGAGCATACCTCGGGGCACACACATGGGCTAAGACACGCGCAAAACACCCCACTGAGCATCTTCCACCCTCATACAGTCCCTGCGAGCAGGGCAGCGAGCCAAGGCTTGGACATCCTGCACTTGAGGTGTCTGTAGAGCCATGCTTTCGTCCTCAGGGCTCAGAGAAAAAGCCTCAGACCCAAACTGCACATTCTTACAGGATCGGGGGTTTTCCCTCCAAAGCCCACATTAATGCTGTTGCGGGAAGCTTCTGACTACAGTCAACGCATGCAATGCAATACACACACTTTCCCCACCCCCTTCGTATTTTGGCGGAAAAGTAATTTTTTGCGGTACTCTATGTTTACCAATAAGTAACTTCTAAGTTTGACATACTCCTAAGTTACTCACAGGCAGAAGACACCCAGAGGTACGCACAGGGACAGCCAAACCAGCCGAAGGATGCGGCGCTACCAAACCACCCTGGGCCGGTTGCCGCCGGAGCCCACCCGAGCGCTGCCAGCGCTCACCGCCCCGCTCGCTCGCTGCCGGTGCCTTGCTCCCCGCCCGGACACCCGCACCACCACCCCCGGGGCCGAGGCGCCCCGCCCTGCCCTTCACCTCCCCAAGTTTGCTGACGGTCCCGGGAGGCGGCGGCGAGTTAAACGCCGTCGGGAGGGGGGCGCAGCCCCACGGCGCGACCCCCCCCCGCCCCGCTCAGCCCCACCTGCCCGTGGCGCAGCCGCCCCAAGGTCATCCCCTTCCCCCGAGAAAGCAAACTTTGGGTACCACTCACTTCCGCGGAGCAGAGCGGAGCGCCGGGATGCAGCGGCCGCGGAGAGCCGGGGGGCGGCGCGTAGTCTCCGCCGGCTGCAGCGCGCAGAGCGGGCTGCGCGCTTCCTCCTTCTCCTCCCTCTCCCCAACGACTTTCACTTCACCTGCAGGCAGCCCGGCTGCGGCGGGGCGGGCGGCTCCGCAGCTCTCCGCGGGACTGCAGTCACTGCGGCAGCGCCCTCCCCGCCCCGCGGGGGGAGCCGGGCCGGCGGGGCGGGCTGCGCCGCGCCGCGCAGCCCAGTGCAGCGGCCGCTCGTCCCGCCGGGGGGACGGGGTCAGCCCTGCCCTGGGGGTGCCTGCAGCCACTAGGAGGGGAAGGTAGGGGAGGAAGGGAGGACCTCTGAGGTGCCACCGAGGACCGTCCCAAGCCCCTCCGCGGGTGCGGTGGCAGCGCAGCCCCTCTGCGCGCAAGCCCCCCCAACGCCCGAGATCCGTTTCCCGAGGCTGCTGCTTGCCTGCAGCTGCTGGTTAGGGATTGCCCCCGTGCTGTCAATCACCTCCCCGGTGAGGGGCTATAAATATTTATTAGGCATCCTAATAGCTGCACCAAGCTAAGCAGAGCACTTCATTCGTGTCGCTCCTGTGACTCAGACCTCCAAAACCAGTCCTACACATGCTTAATTTTAACTCGCCTACCCACTGTCCCGGACAGCTCCGCACTGGGGAAGGGGTCTCCTGCCATAGCCCCGTGGAGGGGTTTGCCAGTAGGGCATCAGCGTGTGCTCCAGCACCTGAAACCCTCCTCCCTCCTTTTCAAGAACTGTCGAATGTTTGCTGGTTTGAGTGGTTTCCATCAGCAGAAAGGTGACGGTCTTCTTCTGTGGGAGCATCACATTAGCAGACCTGTTTGGACAATATGGGCTTTTATGCTCTAATCAAGATGTGAAAAATATCTTGAGCATGAATCGGAACGCACAGGGAGCCCTGAAGTAAGCAGCTAATCTTGGATGCTGTTAACTATGCAATCCCACTGGAAAATGAGGATAAGAAATTATAGGAACTTCCTACAACTGCATAGGTATTTAATAAAAAAACCCACAAGGTCTCTCAAGACAGAAAAAATGTGTATGAATGAAATATACTAAAGTAATCTTTTGTTTGTTTGTTTGTTTTTGGTTTTCCCCCTTACAAAAATGACTCTTGATTCTGGGTGGCATACGACCACACTGATTGCAGCTCCACGAGCTTGCAATACCTCCTACAGCAGCTGCCATCTTTGTAAATTTTGCTTAACTGAGAAATTTTAGAGGTAAGAGCAAGAAAGATCAAGAGAGGCAGCAAAACCCCTGATTACAAAGGCACAAGTTTTCCTTAGTTTATTTTGATGGAGGGTAGTGGGTTTATTTTGCAGGTGACCTTTAAAATGGAATCAGCTACTAACACAATGTTGGTTTTCATTTTTCTGCATCTCCTATTTCCAAACAGTTGACACTTCTATCTGGAAAGTGGATAGTATGAGGCTGAACATTCTATCATGAAGCACGTAGCTTTGTCTGCATAGCGTGCTGGCAAAAAACACGTAGCAGCATAGCAGCTATGAAGTTGAATAATCCCGCTTAAACATGAGCTAGAGCTCCAACCTAACATCATTAATGTATAGTCTTCCAAACTTTATGCTTGCTAATATGAGTAAATAACTGACTGCCAGTTTGACCATCTCTCTCAGATTTTAAAGTTGGTGCATTAGAGGGATGTCCTTTTACCAGGGCTTTGGCTTTGCTAAGTATGATACACTGCATTTACGCTTATGGTAAGAGGTAGTATTTGTATTATAGCAATGGACAGGGGCTGCAGCTGAACTGAGACTCGGTTGGGCTTTCCACTGACCATAGACACAGAGCGAGAATGCCTCTTTTGGAGATTTACAGTCCAGACTAAGCAGATAAGAGACAGGCAAGAGATGGCAGAAGAAACAGAAGCACAGAAAGCTGAAATAATTCGCCCAAGACCATGCAGGAGGTCTGTAATAGCACTGGCTGGAGAGCTGGTGTCTGTGATGCAGCAGCCCATATAATAGTTCCAGTGATGCCAAGTGTTGCCTTGAATGATCACCTGAGCACAGTCCTGAAAATCAAATGTACAAACTGGTTTTGGTAAGACTGTTGCTATGGTTCATTAATTTATTGAGGTTTTGTTCTTCTTCTCAACAGCGCTAAGCACTAACAGCAGAAGATGTTCAATACAATTTCATGCTGGTGTCCTGAAGCCAGGAGTTTTGCTCTTTCTTGCTTAATCTGATCATTTCTTGCTAAATTGCAATATTTATTAAGATTGGGTTTCCCAAATATTAGTACAAATTATTGCCCCTCCACTAAAGACACTTGAGAAAGGAATAATTTTTTAATGACATTTGTCTTGACAGAAGAGAAATAAAAGTAAGTACCTTTATGCCCTATGTGCCCTTACATGAAATACACTACCTACAATAACGGCAACCTTAGTTCTTGATCACAATGTTATGTACATTTTTTCAGCTTTGAATTTTTCACTTAAGGTAATCCTACGGACTTGTTTACTATCATTATTATGAGGATAGTGAGGACTGGACCAGGTTGCCCGGAGAAGCTGTGGATGCCCCCTCCCTTGAAGTGTTCAAGGCCAGGTTCGATGGGGCTTTGAGCAACCTGGTCTAGTGGAAGGTGTCCCTGCCTGTGGCAGGGGAGCTTGGAACTAGATGATCTTTTAAGGTCATTTCCAACATAAACCACTCTACGATTCTATGTTCATTACTTGTAATGCCTCTTGGGCCATAAGTTCCTACGGTAGAGTGTGCTTTTACACAGCTAACAAAATGGTGATTACTCCAAACTGGGATAACCTTAAAGGAAATTTCTGTAATGGGTACAATCATAATATTAACTGTATCATTACAGTACAATGGAAAAAAAAAAACAAAACCCAAAAAAACCCAAACATGCCTTTGCATTTAGCAACCTTTCAGATGGCTTCATTGAAAAACAGCTGAAATTATCTACCTCAGCGTTTTCAGAGGAAGCTATTCAGTCCAGCTGAGACAAAATCTATATCACTTCTTTCCAGAATGGGAAGAAGGAAGCTGTAAGGGACTGAAAGGAAGATGCTGCCCTGCAAGCATTCATTTATACACTGCCATGTGCTGCATGAAGAGGCCCTGCTGTGGAGATACTGCTTCACAGCACCTGCAGAGGTCCTGGCTGATTTCTGCTCTCACCAACACAGGCAGAGTCAAGGTGTCCTGCTCTTTCACTGCATGCTCCCCAAGCCTTGCTCTGTGGGGGGAATGAAGGTCCCAGTCCTACACAGTGATCTGTGTAGAGAAAATTACATCATCTTACAGGAAAGTCCAGTGATGTCCATGAAATTTAGTACAGCACCAAGACCCCCTGTCCATTGGCCTAACGAGCAGGTTACAGCCCAAAGCCTTGTAAACATGCAACAAGCTTTGCAACAACTTATTTACACCAGTGGAAACTGCACTGAATAAATCCCTGTCTGGGGTTAATTCAAAGCCATTATTAATCAATTTAAGATGACCTTTAGAAAGGACATGCCTAGTCTTCGCCTGAGTTCTTGTGAATGAATACATTACAGTAAATTCCATCTGCAGACAAATACTAATTTTTCATGTACCCCTATTGAGGTAAACAATATTTTCTCCTGCAAGCAGAATAAGGCTTTTAGAGATGCTAAAAGTCCCATCTTCCCCATTCAGTGAGATTTGTCAAAAGGAATCCCTTTTCAACATTGTTTTCATATAATGTTAATTATTTGATACCTGATCGCTGTTATATACAGCTTCTGTAATGGTTACAAACAGCAAAGTACTGATAGGCAGCTATTCACAAGTGGGAAGCAGAAAAGAAAATGTTGAGTCAGCTGGAGATATTCCATTCTAATATGAAGTTATGCTTTTAAAAAAATATTTGGTATTGTGATAGGGTTCTTGTGAGCATATGTTGTGCTTTACTAACTATCCCATTTACAAGAAAGTTCTCATTCCAAATCACACCATGAGAAATTAAGGGAATTTTTGTAGATGTGATATCCATAAAACTTCTGCATTCATTGACTTTATTGTTCTATTGTCTTCCTGAAACAAACATGAGGTTGGTTTAAGTTACCATTACATCTAAAACTATTTTGTCTAAATACAACATGCCTAAATAATCCTTTTTGTTTTCCAAGAGTCAAGTAGAGAAGGGAAGAATTAAAAAAAACCAAAAACCCCAGACCAAAAAAGAACTTCCCCAAAGTTTTATCGCCTTATGACAGGGAAGAAAATTCTGACACTGTATTTTCTTTCTTTCTTTCGTCTGTGTCCCACCTTCTGTACTTCTACAAAATAATATTTAACTTTTGTGAATGGGGACCAAGTACCTTTGCTTCATCTCTGGGTTATGCAGTGACATTCACGCTGGACAATAAAGTGTTTCAAGATACCTGAATTGATTTAATATAGGATTGCACTGCTGCAGAATTACTTAGGGAAGGTGCAGTTCTCAGAAAGCGCCGTTCACAGCAACACAGAGCCACTGCAACAGTACCAAACCCCCAGGGAGGCTGCGAACTCGCAGTTCAGTTTCTGAGCCAAATTCATCCCCCTTGCAGCACAACCTGGCATCTGCATCAGTGACGAATTTATTCATTTATTTTTACATTCTCTGTAGCTATAGCATACACTTGTTTTTATTTCTTTCTTATGAGTCTTTAGACTTTAGACTTTATTTATATTTTCCTGGATTTAATTCAGATCTCCAAGCAGGGAGCGCTGCAGAAAAAATGTCCTTCAGAACTTTCTGCATTTAAAAATAAAGGAATACTGCAAGACAGTCTTATACTGGCAACATTCTCCCCTGCCTTGGAGCACACAGTCCTCCTTGAAACCACAAGCAGCAGAGGGAAAAGAGTTTTTAGAAAAATTACGAAAACACACACAGAACAGAACATTTATGTTTATCAAAGAGTATCACAGGGTTTTGCATTAGTATGTAGCAGAGCACTCAGCCAATTTCAACAATTTTTAAAGCAAGACAGAGGTCTCAAAAATAATTAAACTCCTATGAAAATCAACTGCTGGAGTGTCCACACCCAGGACAAGACACGCAGGATCCAGTTAATTGGTCTCCAGTGCAGCAGCTTTTCCCATGGTGGCTTTTCCCTGAGCTACCAGGTATTCTGGAGCACCAGCACTTTTCAGGAGAGGCTCTGTGAACTGTTGGAAATGCAAAGTCAAGTCTGTGGCAAGTTCCCAGGTCTGGGTTTGCAAACACAGGGTCCTACATGTCAGCATGGACTCTACCTGTGTCCATGCTGGGGGGTCGGAGGAGCTTCCCCAGCTCTCATGCCATTATTATCAGTACCTCTGATGTGGGTGTTTGCCACAGACTCCTAGTTCTCCCCTGGGAACCTAATTCCAAATCCACATTTTTCTCTGCTTATACTCAGGAAAAATCCTAACTAAATATTTCTTTTCAACATCCAATGGCCTTTTCTGATTCCTCAAATAAGTGCAACTTCCTTTTGCCTTGCCCCACCCCAAGCATTCCCTTGGTTTTGTTTGAACCAGAAGAGAACCAATTGACTCCCCTGCCCATTTTGGCACTAAAAGGGCAAGACCATTTTCGGCCCTTCCTAGCAATTCAGTTTACAGTTTAATTTTCTTACATGTTTTCTATGTATTGCTGAAGAAGACTAGGTTTCTGATGCTACATGACCTTGGAATCATCTAGTTTTTAATAAAATATATTGAAGAATATATTAGAAAATAAAAGCTCACATATAAAAAAGGTTTGAATTCTGTACTGGACTATGCCCACTGGAATTACATTTAAATGCCAAAAATCATAACATTTCAATAAAGTGGAAATGAGCAATGACACTTCAGCGTTAACAGGAAGGCAACCCAAATATCCTCAATTCTCTCCCCAGCTAAGTCAGGCATTTTGCTGCTGCTTTCAGTGGAAGTTCATGTGTAACTGAAAGAAGAGTAATAAGAGGAATATGTTGAACGATTAATCAAAATGTTTTGTAGGATATTGACAGCTCCTTTTTGTCAGTCTTCCTGCAGAAAGTCAGAGGATAGGGACAAATGCTGTATCCTTGTCTTCACTAGCAACGGTGGGCGTGTAGACTTGTTAGATGCTGCTGAAGCATTGCTAGCCGTGGCTTTGCAGCAGCAATTGACCAGGAGCTGTTCTGTGGTGCAGGCAAGTCACCACAGCGGAAGGAAAGTGTCTGTGTACATGTTTGGTTTACATGTTTGTCAGTTATATGCCTGTTACCAAGGAAGGAAGCACAGCCAAACAGTATAAAACAAAATAAATAAATATAAACAACATAAACCAAAAATATAAAACCTGAAAGGAAGTTGTAGAAAGGTGGGGGTTGGTCTCTTCTCCCATATAACAAGTGACAGGACAAGAGGAAATGGCCTTAAGCTGAGCCAGGGGAGATCTAGGTTAGAGATCAGGAAAAACTTCTTTACAGAGAGGGTTGTGAAGCATTGGAACAGGCTGCCCAGGGAGGTGGTGGAGTCCCCATCCCTGGAAATGTTTAAAAGACGTATAGATTTGGTGCTGAGGGACATGGTTTAGGGACCCTGGCAGTGCAGGGGGAACGGTCAGACTCGATGATCTTAAAGGTCTCTTCCAACCAGATGATTCTGTGATTCTGTGAAGGGTATGAAGAGCAATGCAGAAAAGGAAGCTCACTCTTTCCTCACCTCTACAACAGGGATTAAGAAAAGTTCCAGAGATACCTAATGTGTCAGATTTCCTCCTGGAGAAAGAGGTGTCTTTTAGCCATGCGTTTTTAATCATGGGTTACTTTGGTAGGAAGCTAAAATAACTTTTAACTATTTTACTTTTAATGGTTTTGTTATGGAGGTGCCATGTAAAGCTGGAGATAGCTCTTAACACATTTTGAATCCTGTTAGAGCCTGAGTTGTAATAATGACCCTTCAGGGATCCCTCAGGGATCTCACAGGGGAATTATATTTCTGGTAGAAAAAACTTCTGACTGGGGATAGAACAATCTCCCTGCAAAATTTGAATTCATCCAACTTCAAGTTTAAAATAAAGAAATGGAAGCACTGAGTAAGAGAATGTCTGACTGAGCCTGAAATGCCAGTGTTTTCAGAAGTCAGTTAGTATTTTGCAACCAACATTCAAGAAGGCCTGTTGAGTACAGTGCTGTGGTTGCAATGCTTGGCATAGAAGTCCCTAAACTGACAGAAGTTGGTTACATTTTTGCTTATACTTACTTTCTCCATAGTGATCTATCACTGTTAACCATTAGAGACAGCATTTTGAGTGAGGTGGGCTTTTGCTGTCATCCAATGCTCTTACCATACGATTAAAAGCAGTTCCCATCAAAACAAGCACCTGTGATATAATGCTAAAACTGGTCTTGTCTTTTTTTTACTTATGGAAACCTATGACAGGCAGATCAGGCATCAAGTGGTGAGTTTATACATTTATTTCCAGATTTCTAGAGAATTCTGGATTATATTTCAGGTAACTGAGCTAATGCTCTGTGCAGCAAACACCTGAAGATGGAGAGCCATGATGAAAACATTAAATCAACTCTTGGAGCTTCCAAAAATTAAACTCCTGTAAAACTGGCTAATGGTGGTACAAGCTTCATTTTACATATTCAATGATGATCTACTGATCAACATTTCAGAATAGTTTATGAATACTTACGATACCTGCTTGGTTTAATGGGATTGTTATTTCCAAAAGGCTAGAGAGAACATGAAGTATGTCAAAACTGCATGCGTGACTACTATAGAAAGTAAAGTACTGAAACTATGCTTCTACATAATTCACACACAAAGCCAAGAAGACATGCTGTCTTTTGAATGGTGACAGTGATGACATGATTCAAAGCTAAAAAAAAATGTAGGTTAGACACCCGTAACAAACAGTAACGTGTTGAAGTAGCTCAGAAGGTCCTGAGCAGAAAATGTCTCTTAAATTGTATTCACACCCAGAGCTACAGGGGAAACACTGCATAGACAGGGCTTGCACTCTAATAACTCTACTGTATTTTGCATTGGTCTACTGTTTATACTGGTCCTTAGATTTTTTTTTAATCCACAGAAATGAGTAAATGCAGCATTCAGTGATTCCCAGAGAACTGCACTGGTTCCCATTCCTACCCAACAACACGCCATTTGAAATCAGAAGGCAGCCAACAAACCAGTTGTAAACTTGCAACAAAGGCCACGTGCTCCACCATTTAGAATATCCACTCTAAAACTTACTGCATGATAAAAATTTTATCAGGACCCAGATGAAACACTTTGTGCAGCTGAAAGCTGCAGCAGCACGCTGTGACAGAGAGAACAGACAGAAACGTTTCCCACTGCCAGAATCTCCAGCAGTTTCACGTGCCCAGCTGCCTTGCCATGGCTCCCGCATCACCTGGCAAACCAAATCATTTTGCCAAGACCAGGCAAGCTTTTGCCATCTGGGACAGGCCCCTGTGCACGTGTGGTTCCGTGACAACGCTGCGTACATGCCATGATCTTTTCAAACTGTAGGAGTTACTAGGTTTCTCAAAGCAAACTCTGCTGACACACGAGCTGCTTTTTCTGTCTTTTAAGCCCCACCCTATTTGTTTTGCCACACAACAATTGCTGTGGATAAATAACTAATACTGTGACCTAGATCGGTGTCCTTTAAGCCCTAATGATCTCCACCCCACTGAAATCACAATGATGTGCCTGATGTTGTGCAGGCTTCCCAGAGGTAGCTAATGCAGACCCAGGCTTTGGCCACATCATTACATTTATTTATTTATTTTCGCAGAAGAGCAGGCTAAGATGGAAAATCTAAGAGGAAGACAAAGCCATTCAAAAAAAGTAAACAGTATTTTTAGTGAACAGTGTTTTTCGTAAACAGGAAAGTGCTGTAACTCAGTGGTTTTAAGATAACTGACTTGTAATTTCAATATTCCATTAGCAAGAAGTTTTTAGAGGCATGTTTTTCCTCTTACATCTGTGAAGTTATTAGAATATACCAGAATTGTATGACAGAATGCTGCACACAAGGAAATAAGAACAGCTAATGCAAAACATTGAATTAATATTTTATTGCAGGCAAATGAGACATTTTTTCAAATTATGCCGTCCATTCAAGCACCCTTCTCAGTCTGAGATTGTGGCGTTGTCTTTCATTTACCTGTTGAAGGGGCTGTCTTTAGCTGTGTAGTCTTTGTTTTTAGATGCCTACATGTTGGCTGCCTAAAGAAGAAAACAAATACAACGTCAGATAAACAACCAAGGAAGAAAGGACATGCAAAACTGTTTCCTAAATTGTCTGCCTTACTACAGGATTACAGACAGCCAGCACTATTTTGATTATGCTCAAGGACTTGAAAAGTATGAAGCAAAGAGTGTGGTGTGCTGAGTAAAATGAAGAGCAAAGGAGCAGCAATTGCTTGTGTCCTCCAGGAGCAGGGTGAAATTCACTGTTGCATGCATCAATCATCCTTTGCTGCAGGGCCTTCCGAGGGGTACTACATAGCTTAATACAAAGGAGGGAGGCATAACTATTTGTCTACTTGTTTATGTTCTGTTGGCTTCTGAAGTGCCTTGCAAAGGATAGAATTCACTGCACTGTCCACTGTTTTGATTGCAAACTCATCTTGCTGTTGTCTATGGTAGCGCTCTGCTATTTAAAATCCTCTCCAAACACAGGCTGTTAGTCATTGCTATACCATGCTCTGCAAATTCAGTCAAACATTCCTATGAGACCGCTAAAAATTGTGCAACTATTGTATTTCGTCAGAATTTTGGAACCCGCTAAATTACTAGGACGTTATCACAGTGACTTTTCCTCTTAAAAATATTTATTCTACTATTGAAAGGAAGAAAAAATATAACACAACAAGAGGTTATGTTCTTATAGAAAACCTCCAAAACCAATCTGTCCAAACCCTCCAAATCCTGTTGCTTATCTGCTACCTAGTCTGAGGAGAGCTGCCAGTAAGGCAAACATTTGTTCCAAGCACGGAGTCCTTCAAGACTCAGGTCTGTAGGTCATTACTCATGTCATGGCTAAGCAGGACTTTCTCAGCAGGAACTTTTATAAATACGGACAGCTGTTGTTAAAGGTATGAAGCAGGTAAAAAACAGGAAAGCAATGGCTACATATAGGTGATAACTGCTATTAAAATGATCCGTGCCTAACAGGTATCACTGGTGTAAAATCTTCAGTACCAAAGCTGTAATTGCTACAGGCGATAGGATACCTTCAGTTTTTCATTACCATCATCACAGTTTAGTTTGGTGGAAACTAAAGCCCTGGCCATCCTTGTAGCACTGCGGAGCGGCGGATCCAGGAGGGTTATTTCTTACTCTATAGGACATGCAACAAAATGAAATCCAGCCCGAACTTCCTCTGTGCATGGGACAGAAACAGAACAAGCAAGAGGAAGAATGATCCTGTAGCTTTCAGGCACTCAAAGGGAGGAGAAATCCCAGTGTCTGAGCCTTCCCTGCTGAGCAGTCTGTTTCAGCCAGGCTTACCTGGGTCTGGTGTGTGATTCTCTCACAGCTGCAAGGATTCCAAATGGCCTGCAGGAAGACCTATAACTGAATATTCAATATTCAAAGGACTTTGCTTTCTTTCCCTGTACAATAAGAAATTGAAAAGTTGTACATCTCTACTGCACTTACCTCTGAAAATCATAACCCATTTTTAAGTCACTTTTGTCCCAACATTAAGCACAGAAAATGACAAATTCTTTACACTTGTAGAATATTTTGGGAAATGATGCAGATGTGAAAGCTTTGCTCTAAATTTAACTTGAAGACACAAGTTGATACATTTTGCCAATTTCTATCCCTGTCACTCACTTATTCTCTGTCCTTACTTGGTAACTTGTCTCTGTTTAACTTCTATTAATATAACATGGGCTTAGGTTTTTTCTGTTCTGTGGCTTAATATACCAGAACAACCAGGAAAAATAAATATGGGTTTACCCTAAACTTCATGTCTTTTCAGCTTGCCTTATTAAGCCTCCATCTCATTTCTCCACTTATTATACCAATAGATTCATACATAGTTTAAAATATGGAATTTAAAGCTCCTATAGAAATTGTTTACCCAAAGTTCATTTTAGGAGAATATTCAGCAATGTTTGTAGATGTTGGAGATGGAACTTGAGTCTATGACATTAAAAATAGCTAATATTTATTCCTACGTAGAGTTAATTAAAAATGCACAAGTTTTTGTTGAAGTATAATTTTATTTTTGGTATAAATCAACAAACCATGTAGTTATTGCTGTCTGTACAGGTGTCCAGATGATGGTTGTTCAGTTAGGGCAGTGAGGCCAATCAGTAGTGACACCAGTTCTTCTAGGCTGTTCTGGATAAGTACCTGAAGGCCCATTTGTTATTTGAGTCCCCCTAGTTTAAATCCTCACAATTTTTTCCATGATACCAGCCAACATTATGCATGTTAGTGTTTCTCCTATGGTGGGCAATGTCCCTAACATGACAGATGAGCCGTTTATTTCCCAGGTTTTTGCAAAGCAAATTTCAGGCAGTGAAGCTTCACTGACCCACTGACTTGGAATGTATTTGAGGCAATTATGTGAAAGCTGGATGTCTTTGCCAACTCCGTTAGCCATCCAGCTCTCTCTGTAATGAGATTATCCAATTTTATACAGTTTCTGCACTGGCCACTTTTCGATTTGAGTTCACAGAGTGAAATTCAGGGATTTTCTTCTCTTTCCAATCATATAAAAATGTTAATATCTTGAGAATGTATCACACAGAGTAAAAAGGTGTACACAATGATAGTGCTAAGATGAATACCACCCCTTGAGGTGTGCTGGTGTTTATTAATAATAGGCTAGTTTCAAGCACTGAATATATTTTCGGGTGACATAAAGTGTCGTAGCAGAAGGCTGCTGCTGCTGCGCAGAGCAGCCTATGGCTGGCAGCCTGTCATCAGAGAAGGTGAAAAAATGGCTCAGGCTGGTTAGATAAGGCACCTCTCCAGAACCATCAGGAGACACACTGATTCAGTGTTTCTAATATATTTTCAGAATGTGTTAGCTTAGTCCGTTCTTTCCAATGTGGATTATCAATTTGACTGAATTTGTAGGTAATGAAGCCTCTTCTTTTGAAGTGCCAGGCACCCAAAGCATTACTTGAAATTAATGTGTTATGGGAGTGTGCTTAGTACCTCTGAAAATTAAGTCCAAAATTAAGTCCAGTGGCAAATAATTAGTTGGAGCATGCTTTCAACAAAGCCAATGACTATAGTTTTATTGGCGCTATTGCGTATAAATCAAGCTCCTTATCACAACTATATCCAGTATTTTTTAAAAAATGAATGATTTCCATCTCATCTAACGATGCCCTCTAAAACGTTCTTATACCTTACCATGTAGTGCCTTTGTCAAGGAGACTTTCTGAAATCTCTGCATTAAGACTTGTGCATACCAAGCTGTTCCTGCTTACTTTGGCAAAGAGATAAGCTGTGTGTTTTTTAATAAGCAACTGCTGAAAATGTTTAGCACGCTTTGAGATCCACTCTGCCTATACTAAAAAGTAGGAGGGATATGTTAACAAGGTAAATTGAAAAGTCTTCAAGAACTATGAAAAATTTTGACGAGAGATAAATGTAAGACACATTGGCAGCATCTTATATGAAATCTACTGCAAGACATGAGCATATTTCAGTTGATGTCTTAACCCTTACTCACCTCCCTGCACCAGCCCCAGCAGGAAAAGATTATATATGTTTTTCAAAGGGCTTTTCTTACATTCCGCCTAAGCCACAGTCTTTAGGAGCAAAGCATGGTGTTTAACTCTCAAATTTGGAAAGGACATATTTCTAGTAGTGTTCTAGAAGTTCACATTTATGTGAAAAAAATATTTTAAGGTCTGTTTGAGTTGTGATAATGAAAAAGTCTGAAATTTTTGTTTCATATGTTCAGAAATTCAAAATGCATCAAGGAATACAAAGTTTTAGTAATTAGCTATGGTCTGTAAAATAATCACATCGAATTTTTATCTAAATCCTTATTACAGAGAAGTAGGCTGTCCGTTAGGTCTGGACAGAGTTGGATAGACGCTATGATTGTTCAAGAGGAACTTGGGGTCTCAGGTGCAGAAGCAAACAGCCCCATTTTCAGAGGATCTCTGAAGCTCGTTAGACTTGGTTATCCAGCCCTCCTAAAAAATGACTGGTGGAAAACTACTAGTGAGGGATTGTGCTCCTGCATTTTGTCATGTCCTGAGCAAAAGCTGATTTGTCCTGGTTTGCAGCACTTATTGCAGCACATCACAACACTGTAAGGTGTTTATTTATGGCTTGGTCTGAATAAGGAGAAAAATGGTAGCTGTCCTCCTTAGCTCTGAGGTGATGTGTTGTTAAGTGCTGAGAAAGGGTTACACATTCACAGCTTGTCTGCTGGGTAGTTTCCTCAGGAAGCTCACATGCATCTATTTAGGCACAGTGAGAAGTTGCAAGGATATTATCTATTTGTATGACCCAGTCCATTGTTTTTGCAGCCCACCATGATAACCTGTGCCTTGCTGCCTGGGGTTGGCATGACCAAAGTCTCCTTGCCCCAGATCACCTCAGAAACCACCAACTGTAAGTACTGTGGCAAGTACTTACAAAAGTAAGCCATGTGTGTTTTGGTCCCTTCTCAGGGACCTGTGAGCTGCCTCTCCTGCTTTTTGGCACACTTCACCCCACCTCCCAAAAACACCCACCCCCAAAAAAACCCGCAAAACACAAAAAAAAAAAAAAAACCAAACGAAAAAAAACCCCAACCAAAAAAAAAAAACACCCCAAAAACCAGACAAACAAAAACCCCAAAACAGATGTATGCAGCAGCAGCAAACGTACCCTCTCACCCTTACTACAGCCACCGCTCTCAGGGAAACTCCTCTGGTTAATGCTGAGACCAGTGCTCACAGCACAGTGCTCTCACCAGGAAGGTATCTCTAAGTTAGAGGAAACAGAACAGTTGATTGAGTAAGCCATCCTCATTCTTGTTTGCAGGGTTTTTTTTCCCATTTGCTTTTTTTTTACTACTATTTTATGTTACCTGTAGTTTAATTAAAGTTAATTCAAGAACCTAAATGACTTCAGATCTTACAGTTGAATTCTATTTTTGCCTTGTTTCAAAGAATAACTTTAACTTTAGGAGAGAAAAATCAGAAAATGAGGCATGTGTGACTGCTGCTTTTCACAGAGAAAGTAAACACATCTTCTCAGTATGGACCTATGCGTTAAGACAGGCTCATTTTAAAATGTCTCCTTAGTCTGTAAGAATATTTTATACAAGGTAATTCAGACATCTCCATGTAATGCAAGAGTATGGCTAATGTTAACATTCATGCAGTGAAGATGGAACATGTACTCTCCTGTAATTTGATGTTTTTAGATACCTAGTCTGTAAATATTCAGACTCTTTGGGTGGGAAGAATGTTATTACCTGTATTTAAAGGATTTGTTCTTTTGCTTGTCTTCCGTTTGGGGAAAAGGGAAAAGGAAAGTCATTGCTAACTTCCCAGGTTCAAGAGAGATTAATCAGATGTTGTCCTAGCACTTTCCCAGGTGGCCACCGAAAAGAATCACAGATGTAGAGGAGAAGCACATATCACCTTTCTTCTCTTGGCAGCTGAAAGCTTCATTTCTGAGTAGCATGGGGGGAAAAAGAAAATCCCTGTCTTAAGTAATATTCAGCTGTATCTTTGTTGTGTTGATTAGTCACACAAAACACACACGGCACAAAAGCATTGGTACACTGGGAAAACTGAATTTCTGTTAAAAGAAGACTCAAGCTGTAGTTCATGATGTACAACAGTTTCATGGGAGAATGAACAGTGCAGGAATCTGAGAAACAACTGAAGTGTAAGGTACATTTTAGAAATATCTATCCTGACATTGCTGGAGTAAGATGATCAGCAGCCCTGTTTCTGGCAAATTCTTTGCAGGGTTTCAATGAGAATAACCATGCAAGTCCATGTCTTTTTGTTCTGGAGACAGCGTATCTATTTACCACAGATGAAAACTCTGACTTCGAGGCATCTTGCCTTTCTGCTTCCTGGGTTTTGTTACAGATACCTCAGTGCTTGTTCTCACATAGGCTTGCTTCACCCTTTGCTGGCTTAATACCCATCATTTCAATAAAAGTGATCCCCTGCTCCAAAATTATACCATAGAATATGGCTCAAGATCAAAGAGTTCTAGCACTAACAAGTTTTTTCTAGGGCTAACAAGCTTTTCTAGTTCGTGATATAAAATCAGATCCTTAAAAGAGCTCCCTGTCTACAGCATCGTTCTTCTCCTCAAATCCCCACTCCCCAGACTCTTACGTGTTTCATCTAAAACAGGCCATGACATAATCAACAACAGTTACAATTTGCTGGCTGATTTCATGATACTTTATGTAAAGCTGACTAACTCCCTTCTATGGGACTGATTTACCTGAAACTTATACAGGAAGAATATTAAATGCTAAAACACCCAACACTCTCCAAACAAGATCAAACAACTTTCAGTGGCCACGCTTTGTAGACTGTGTACAGAGGAACTTGCTAGTTATATAATCTGTCAATGAGATGTTTGCTTTTTTCCATAAATTTAAGTGGGTTTGATACATTCATCAGTTTTCATCTAAATTATTTTTGGTTAATTCTAATTGGTTCCTGCTGTGGCTTGGCAGCCACATAACTGATCATATGCCTATTTAATCCACTCATGGGATATTCAACAAATTGTTAGCTATTTCACTGTGCACTGAAGTGTAGCTCTACCAATTCTTTTTTCCTGTCATGCTGCTGGGGCTATTATGACAGTCCATTATGTGATTTATTTTGTGAAATAAATGTGAAGTGTTGCAAAAACAACAATACATCATAATCTTCACCCAAAATATAATAAGGTCAAGAGATTTCTCTAAGCTTGTACATGCAAATCACTAATACATTTCTTTCCAATCTGTGGACAGTAGTTTGCCTCTTCTGACATTAACATACTAAGCAAGACATATTGCAGTGAAACAGTTACGTGATAATTCATTTTATCCTTCTAAAATAAGTACTTAATTGGTTAAGAGAAAAAGTAATAGGCTATTTATCAGGTGTTTAGTCTTGTCTACCTGGGGAAATAACCTGGAATAGTTATTGCATACTAACTCTTCAGGCGGACATTCTTAATCCATACTGAATGTCTCTGTGTGTTTAGCTTAATCCACACTGGGAACGAGTACAGACTGGATGTTGCACTTCAAATTCACCCCCGAAATTTATTCTGCAATAACCCCCCACACAGACAAATTCTTAATGAAAGCAATTTAAGGAGTTCAGCAAAATAGCTGTACAGCTTAATTCCTCTTTTATGCAATAAATTGCTCACTCCCCTTCCCATGATGCAGCTTGTTGGGCAGGAACTTTGGAACGTGGGAAGATGTTTCAAATAGGAGTACCTGAGTTACAGGTCCATGTGCTCCCTCTCTTCCCCTAGCTGCCTAAATCATTTAGCTTAGTGGACATTGACCCTTCTCTTTCCTAGTTTTGTTTGTTTGGCTGTTTTTTGTTGTGGTTTTTTTTTTTTAATGGGATGTAGAGAAGAGTACACATGATGCTCTGGAATTTATGGTACTTGCTCCTGTTTTTTCTTCTGGAAGGTAAGCTGCCTGGGTGCTTGGTGTGCAGAACAGTCCTGCAATACTTAGGCTCTCTACTGGAGATGTGGCACTCGCTTTTCCTTCTCCTGGCACAGAGAGACTGAACCGGTGAAGATGATGGTTTGTGGTCAGGCCTGCCAACATATGAAATGTTGTTTCTCTCTCTCTAAGTTAAGTATCAGGGTAACGATGCTGATAAAATGGTATGAAATTTTGAAAGACAAACCCAATAGTCGTGAAAATATAATAAATTGCCATCTCCGTAGAAATACCAAGTTTTCTCAAAACGTGGTAATTTTAGTGTGCCACAATTCACATAATATCAGGCTTTAAAAATCCATAACTCAGATATTAGAAAACAAGACAAAGCAAATCTGCCAATTTGCTAGTCCAGCAAACTTCCTAGGGTATAATTTCACTTTATTATAATTCACATGTCACAGGAGACATACAGCAGCTTCTGCCTATCCACATTTTCTTAACAGACTGTAGTAGGTCAATACACAACAAGTACAGTAAAGCACTGTCAAACCAAACCATTAGGGATGACAGACCCCAGCGGATTAAGTCATGATGGCAAGGTCAGCGGGATGTGAAACTTTGCTAATGATGTCATGCCCTTGTCAGTTCGCATTGGCTAAACACGTGAAGGTTTACTAGCAAGCCCTATGGCTTAGTGAGCACTCCTAAAAGGAATTTCAACCTGATATAGGTCAACATGAGCAGAATACAAATGCTTGCACCACAAAGACTCACTGAAAGCCTAGCACTGCTGAAGCCAATGGGAGCTTGGCCAGTGACCTCCGTGAGGCCAGGATTTTGCCCTTCGGCTTTTGCAGATATGACATTCAATTAAATCCCTTTGCTTGTATTCTGAAGATTGGTTTTCATCTTATGTCATAAGACATTTGTAGATTGTAAATTGTGTCACGGGCAACTGCGTCTCATTAAAGAATTGTACAGATCCTGAGTTAACGCGTCCCTGGTCCTTCTGGGGCCACCTCACACGTGTTGAAGAGCAAAGCAATAAAAGAAAGCTCATCCACAGTGCAAGAATGATCACGTTGTAGGAATTAGCTAACTTTAATCATCTGAAAATGACTGCATGGGATGCTCTATGCAAACAAGCAGAGTGGCATGGGTGAATCTGGAGTGAGTGGTGGCCAGATTCCCCCTGTCAGGAAACATTACAACGAGCAGGGGCTCAGCGGGAGGAAATATCTCCCAGCCAAGAACAACACGTTCTGACAGCTGGCGCTCCAGGAACCAGCCAAAGATTTCCAAAGGGGAAAGGGGCGCTAAGAGAGGGGCTGGACAACAAGTCCAGGATGAAAGTGGGCTACATGTCTTTGAGAGACCATCAGCACTGTGTCTCATGCTTCAGATAAACAACTAAACAACTTGAAACTATCTGCCTCACAGAGGTGGCAATTGTGTTTTATACCAGTTTGGTTTGCTTTTGAATGAACACTTAACGAATAATCACTGAAGATAGTTCCTTCAAACAGCTTCTGTTTGTTGGGGTTTTTTACTGCTAGGCATAGGCATTGCTAGGCTTACCAACTGAGCAAAGCAGAACTACTCCTCCAGAGCCAGTTACAAAGGCGAAGGAGCAAACGTGCTCATCCCAAGAGGCAACCAGCAGAGATTCTCAGACCGTACAGAACAATATTTGAAATGTTGTACAAGCAGTATCTCCCCCCAGCATTTCACAGAAGCACAGGCTTCCCAAGCTCTGCTTAGCACATCTAAGGGCAGTAAAAGGGAAAGAGTAAAGGCAGTATAGTTAATCCTTCTTCAGTGTGTTCTGTTCTCACACATTTGAAAGCACACTCCTAAACTTCCCCAGATTTATATCTAGAGACATCTTGACTCAAGAACCTTGAAGTTCAACAGAATCCCAATGGGCAGTGGCTATGAAAAAGTTATAAATCTCATTCTGAAACTCAGATTCATGCTTAGTTGCCAACACAGTTTTTTGGGGGGTTTTAATTGCAAATACACAATTGTTTAATTGCAAACATGGATAAGTATTTAAATTGTAATTTATTATTTACATTATAAATAATTTTTTTTAAATTTTGTTGTTTTCTCTTTCTAATGAAGTAAATAAAACCAGATGGGAGGAGATGGAATTTACTAATTCTAAAAACATAGGGGCCATACTCTTAGATTCATTTGAGCAACTAAAACTAAAGAATTACAAAGAAATTTTTAGTGCCCAACAGGCTAGATGCCTTACTTCTGCTAATGTCAAAAATGGTTTTACTGTCGAATTGTCAAAAGAGTAGCAATCTGAAAGATAGAAACAGAGTATTATTAGTGTCAGTGCCAGAAAATGTTAACACAGGTGATGCTACGGTGAATGAAATTAGATACAGGCAAGTAGCGAAGAACAAGCAGGTTTCAGAGAAGGAAAAATCATGTATTGAACAAAAAATTATGTCATTAAGAATCCTAGAAGTGCACAATATCTCTAATAATAGTAATTTAAGAGACATTTCATGGAATATGGTGACCTAAAAAGACAGTTAGAGTTAGATAGAAATAATAATCCTCTAATGAGGTGGCAGATGCTGTCAGCCAGAAAAAATCAGGAGTAAAAAAGGAGTGTAACAGGAGTGAAAAGTAACAGGTTTGTTTGTTACTGCCACAGCTTTTTGGGCTGGTTGTGAACAGGCCCATGAGACAGTCTGGTCAAAGGGCTGAAACATGAAGACCTGTATTTTGCTACTGACTTCACTCTCCTCCCAGTTTCCGTGCACATACAGATAAACCTCCAAAGCCAGGAGTAACAGGGAAGACAGCACATTTCAACAAGAAGACCAACTTTGGCAAAATGTGAACTATTGTGAGTAACCAAAAGCACGTAGGAAATTCTGGGAAATTTACTTACCTTATGAACAACAAAAAAGAAGAAGAAATAAAGGTATGAACATGGAAAGCTTCCATCAATATGAACATTTTAGGTGAAGTAGAAAGCAACCTAGAGACCTTCTGCCAACATGTACAAAGATGAAGCTATACCACAACAGAGGATTATTGCGATCAGCATGCAGAACAGAAGAGTGCCCAACCACAACATGGTCCAAAGACGGATCAAGAGCCAAGAAATTACTTTAATTTGCAATGTCCTTGTCCTGGTTTCAATTAGAACAGAATTAATTCTGTTCAGTAATTTCACTTTTCAGCTCAGTCTCTGCTAAGTGATGGCACTTTCTGAAGCTAACAGCATATTTTTGCAGACAGAGTCTGCTTCTAGCAGTGACAGCGCTTGATGTTTACTGTTACTGCCAGGGACTGGTGTGCAGAAAGGCTCTGGCTTGTACTTGCTCCTGTGCAGACCAAGGTCACTGTTAATCCTGTGTCCCACGTTGGGGTGCAGTAAGTCAGAGGCTGCACCTGTGGGGAGGAGCGGACAGGACAGGTGACCCTACACTGACCAACAAGGTGTTCTATCCCATAGATGTCATATTCGGTGTAAAGCTGAGGGATCACAAGGGTCAAGCTCTCTTCTTCAATAGCCGGCATCCGAGGAAGACTCTGTCCGTTCTGCCTTCGTACCCAATCCGTGCATCCCTGAATCCGGTTCCTATCTTCCACTGAGTCCAATCTGGGACTTCCTCCGTGCCTGCCCACAGCATCAGTGGTGATGTGATTGCCATGGTATTGTATATATTTGTCTATATTCCATTTTATTATTATTATTGTTTAATTGAAGCCATTTTATTTTTCTTTTCTACTCCTTAAGTCTCTCTCCCTTATTCCCTTTCTCTTCCCCTTTGGGAAGGGAGAGGGGTTAATACAGAGCATCTGTCATTTGTCTAGTGGCTGGCCCAAGTCCTAACCCTTAACCGTCCTCTATATCAAAAGTTAAGCAGAGTGCCAAAGTTACAAACGTAGAAAGACTTGAACAAACAAAGGAGATACTAATGACCAGAAACAGCCATAGTGACCAGGGAGTGACCAAGTATCAAACCAGAAGTACATAAATTTCAACAGCAAATATCAGCCAGTAGCCAATATAGGGGTGAAAAGGTCTGTGGAAGAATAACAGAGCAACAAACTGGCATAAGCATAAAATGAGCTGCAAATCAGCTAGGCATAAGCAGATGAATGGAAGGGCAACCAAATAGTTTTATTTAGCTAAAGAAAGAGAATACTAAAATAACAAAAAAAAAACCCCTTCTAAAAATGTTACAGGAAAAAGTAGGCTATGGAATGTAACTGCTGCAATAAATATGTATGTAGGGCCAAAAGAATAACAAATGTGGCATTAAAGTATATTCAGTTGCAAATTCATATATGTGCATGATTATGAAAATCAATAAGAATTTTCCTTTCTTTACTGAAGTACAAATACAAAAAAAAAAAAAAGATCAAAATGAACGCCTTCAGCAAAGTTCCCTTTTTCCTGGTTTCAGTCCAGTAAAAAAGAGTTTGAAGAACAGTTTTCAGAAGGCGTAAAAACCTCATAATTAATCATTTCTTCAAACACATAAGGAGCAGGAAACTATAGAGCTTGCAGGCCCATTAATTGATCAAAGTACAAAAGGAGCTCTCAGAGAAGATAAAGCAGAGGAGGAAAATTAAATTATTTTTTGCAGCCTTGAAGGATTTTAAGAAAATTTCTGGGCTGGAACCCTTCTTCATACATCAGAAGGGATATGTCAGAGGAACTATTTCCGAGTGAGTTCATTAGAAGAATCTATAGAAGAAATTGTCAAAATTAAGGTAACAAATTGTTAGGGCCAGACAATTTAAAATCTGACCTACTAAACGAAGCTGCAAGGCATTTAGAGCTGCCATTGCACTGCAGAAATGGAGGATGGCAGATGTGGTGACAAATTTTTGACAGTCGCAAGGTGTATCTGGAGAGCTTACAATCTAGGAGCTGTAGCACCTATTAGTTTGACAGCTCTATCAGGATGATTGGTAGGAACTAAATCAACAGACATTGGGAAAATGTAGTACCCTGGAGAAGCAGCTTTCAGAAAGGGAAGTCACATCTTGCAAGCCAGGCAGAGTTCTTTGAATACATCCAAGTAGACACTCAGTTAAGAACATGGGCACAAAAAAGCAAAAGAATGGCTGTACTAGGTTTGCTAAGCATCCTGTCTCCAAAGGTGAATGCCTAGGAGAGAGAAGTTGACCAGGGCAGATGTATGTAGTGCTCCTGATGAGTACTTTTAGGGCTTCCAATCATTTTTACTTTCACAAACTCCTTAGGCAGCTTTTTTTTCTATGCATTTAGTAACCTTCAATGGATTTGTCATCTGTGAACTAGCCCAGTCTCTCCCCTGAATCCACTAATATTATCCACATTCTCTGTGGCAATGAATTCTGAAAGTTAAATACACATTGCATGAAGAATCACTTTGCTTTCTGTATTCTCAAATTATGCCTTCTAGTAGCGTCATTCAATGTCCCCTGGTTCATGTACAAGATGAGACAGTGAACAAGCAATTCCCACCCCATCCTGCACATAATAATTAGCATTTAATCTCCTGGGATTCTTGAAAATAATTTGGTAGCATCCTTCACCAAAAACTCTTCAAAAACCTGTGCTATCACAGGATAGGAAAGTAACTCCTTTCAGGGATTAATAAAGAGTTAAGTTTTAGGAAATGAAGGGTAGGAATAAATAACCTATTTTCTCTGTGCAGGGAAGGTACCAGTAGAGTCTTACTGTGTTGTGTGATAGGTCTGCCCTGTTCAACACAATTCTAAATTACCTGGGAAAGGAGTTGAATAGTAAGATGGAAATGTTTTCTGTTGATAAGAATTTATTCAGCGTAATCATTAAAAAAAAAAAAAGAGAGAACTGAAGGAAGCAGACTGACTGGATGATTAAGTGGCAGATGAAATTCAAAGCAGATAAATGTAAAGAAGCATGCATGAGAAAAACAATCCTAACTTTACAAACACAGTGACAGTCTTTGAATTAGCATTATCGTTGAGGAATAAGATCTTGGAAATATAATAGACAGTCTATGAAAGTGTCAGCTCAATGCTCAGAACCAATAAAAAAAGCAAATTGAATGACAGTAATTATTAGAATACGGAAGGAGAAGAAGGGAGAGAACGTCATCCCATATTGCATAGATGTGGGGCACCCAGACTCTGAATACTGTGGGCAGTTCTGGTCCACTCATCTCCAAAATGTATAGCAGGACTGAAAAAAAGGTTCAGAGATGACAAAGGTATCAAATGGCTTCTGCATCAGAAGTGATTAAATAGATTAGGCTTTTCAGTCTGAAAAGAGATGACTGAAGAAGGCTATAAGGAAGGTCTATGAAACCACAAGTGTATAGGGAACATAAATAAAGACCTTGTGCTCATTGTGTTTTCTAATGCAAGAACGAGAAAGTATCAAAGGAAGCTGGAAGATGGCAAATTCAAAACAAACAGAAGAAATATAATACACAGTCAGCTGTGAAAAGTCTTTCCATAGACTTTCACCAGAGTTTCCCTGGCTTCAGAAAGTGATTAGTCAAATCAGGGCAAGAAAAATAAATCCCTCCAGCTCTGCTAAATATGAAGACAAAATGTGTAGCCCAGGAACCATGGGCTACCAGAAGTGACAAAGGGTTTTATGGCTTCCCTGGCTTTATACTCATCCCCATGCATCAAAAGTTGGTTGCTATCAGAAAGAAGATAATGGATTGAATTAATATTTTGACTTCACAGGCTTAGACATTCTTGTGTGCTTAATCAATACACTCCAGCTTCTAAGATTGACAGCTAATAAAATACTTCTATTTTTTATTCTAATGAAGTAAACCTATTTGTTATGGGACACACTGACGGACAATGAGCACAGAGCCTCACTGGACTATGAAAATGATGACATTTTTTCAGTGGCACTTTAAAGTTTCACATTTGAAAGCTGCAAGATCAACTGTGAAAGAGATAAGTGAACAAATTGACACAGGAGCAGTGCTTCAATAGGTCTAACCATAGCGTGTCTTCAAGTCTTCAAGGCAGCTGAAGATGGCCAGTTGTGTTGACCTTGGCATACTGATTTAGGTGCAAATGAAGTTCATCTCAATAACAATACTCCTCAGTTTTAACTACATAAAATACTGAGATTGTAGTTTAAGTCTTGGTTTGTCACTTTACAGTAACCACAGAATGCCAGTTATAGATCTCAGAGTTTAAACCTTGCTTTGCTTCCACTGACTTTAGTAATACTGGGTGGCACTATTTGGTGGCATTGATGCCAGTGAGTCCTTGTCCTTTTCTGGAGCCCCAGCTCAGAGAAACAATCAAGGTGTTTGTGAATGGGCACATCAGTGGCAGAGGTACAGTGAACCTGAGGACTGGCCTGAGACTTTGCAGTGGTCACAGACGTGACTGAGAGACACATTCGGCCCCCAGTCTCTGTCATGTTCAGCTGCAGAAAAAAGATCTCACCTCTTTGAAAAATAGTTTCGAGGTCTTGCTGTTAAATAGACCAGGCTGCACTGGAACTTGGCATGTTGTCCTGGGGTTGATAAAGACAGGCTAATCCAGAGGTGTGTGAAAACAGAAAAACAAAACAAAACAAAACCAAAACCAAAAAGAAGAGGAGACCTCAGGAATGCCACTACCATTTACTTCTCAATGTCTTCCCATGGAAGAAATTAAGAATTGCAAAATGTCCCTGGCTTTGCTTTGCTTCTGTTGCTTCTGTTGCTTCCTGCATGGTGTGTGATGGAGCAGGCATAGGTCTCCATATGAGAAGGGAAGCAAGGATTGGCTGGGAGGTGTCCAGCGTCACAAGATCAGGACCTCTGTGCACACAGGAGCCTGGCACATGCACGTGTGTGGACAAACACACACACACATATCCCCAAGCAAGGAGGGAACCAGCAACCAGGCTGCTACCAGGTCTGTTCCTCCAGGGGCAGAGGGCACCTCCCCACTGCCTGACCTGCCCACTGGGAAACCCCTCAAGGTGGGCGAAAGCTCTGTATCTATTTACTGGGTATCTAGAGCACCTCCTTAACCCTAACTGCATAGCGGAGGTGTACAGCCCGTTACATTGTGATCAGCCAGAATTTAAAGTGGAGACCTGCGCTAAGCAGTATATGCCAAGTCATCCTACCTCACTTTTCTGGGCAGATTTGACAATCCAAGAACCATCCTCATCACGAAGACAGCATTGTTTCAAGTTCTTCAGGGATACCGTACCCCAGCAGCTCCAGTTACCTTCAGCTACAGTTATCAGTGATAAGCACTCTGAAAATCGGAGCCTTCAGGGCTTGATTTTGGTTAGCTTTATCTGAGATACAGCTGAAAATGCTCAGCCCTTATATCCCATCAGTTGGAAAAGACACTGGAGTGGTTTGCAAATGAAGGGAAACCTCGCCAGAGCTTCTTGTTAGCATTTTAGCAAACTTACCAAACAAGAATTTAAGAATTCAAACAATGAGTGGTTCAGAGCTGGAGCACATAAAGTCTCACAGAAAAATGAAATAATATAAAAAATCTTCATGTGTCCTTTGCCAGATAATTGAAAAACATCCTGCGAATTGTTCTGACATGTTTTTGAACTTGCATTTTACTCTGTGAATTGATGTTAAACTGTGACCCTTTGCTGGGCCATTTGCAAATAGGAATATTGTCACATTAAATCATTATAAAATATAACCACATTTACATTCCAATTTTAGTCTGCATTCCTCTAGTGAGGCAGACAAAATAAGAGTTTTCTTTAATTGAAGTGTCTCCCCAGAATGCTAATGAACACTTGATTGAGTTTGGGCTTTTTCATAATTCTGATGTTCTTATTTTGCTTACAAAAAGTCAAGGAAACCAACAACCTCCTCTAATATCCTCCTGTTTACTGGAAGGAAACACACAGGGAATTGTATTCTTTTTTTAAAATTACAAAGATTGTTTCACTTGTCTGGAGATTGACAGAAGGTGATAGGACAAAATAGGACAAGAAAAGTTACCACGTTTTTGTGTTCAGGTTTTGCTTAATGGTAGAATATTTTCCTGAGAGCACAGGCTGTGTTGAACTTAGAAAGCAGGAACGCATAGCTTGCTCATTTCTGCAGTGGCATAAGGGTGGCCTTCCTTTCTTTACGAGACAGACTTCAGAATAAACAGACACAGAAAATGTGAAGGTTTTTCACTACAGTGTTTTGTCTTTACCACTTGACAGATTTAGTTTTCAGCAGAAACAGTCATTAGGCCAAATTCTCCCTCTTGCGTTTTATGCAGTAACGTACGCTCGTGCAGAGCAGGAGGTGGTACAGCAGGAGAACGAGGTGTTGTGTCCTGACTTTGCAGAGGCACAGGTGATTAGCCCCCCTGAGCAACTGGTGAGAACTCATTCAGCGTGCTTTGCCTCATAGGCGGCCCAGTTGGTTTGATCCGAGCTGCTCCTCTTGCCAGAAAGGGATTAACTCCTCTCTCCTCTCTCCTGAGCCCAAGATGTATAACCACAGGTGCAATATTACGGATCAACACCAATATGTATTAAAGGATCCCAAGAGTGATGGAATGCAAATAACATGCAAGCGAGTTATTCTCCAGAGTTTGCTGAGACCACAGCCGTGTCCACAGCAGATGGCCTCCAGAGCCAAAGTGGAGAAAAATCAGGCACCCCACAGAGGCAAGCCACTTGGTGACACCACAGAGTCTGACTGATGGGAGCTTGTGAGCAGCAGGACAGGAGACCTTCCGTACAGAGGCAACCTCCCTCAGCCCCAGTTTGATCTCTCTTTCAGTCTAAACAAAACGAACAGCCACATTATCAGCCTCTTTAGGGAGATAATGATCCTTAAACTTTCCTTTGGAAATTTCAAAATAGTGCAATGTTATAAAAAAGATTTTTCTTTGTTTTAGCATTTCCAAATCAGGGTCTGGGATTTTTGAACAATTTTTAAAATTAAATGGCAAAAAAAAAAAAAAAAGGTGAAGTGTTTTCTGCCAGTATTTTGTCTATTTCAGATGATGATTGGAAAGGAACATGGAAATGGACATGAAGTAGGAATACCAGTTGTGAGGGCAACATAAGCGCATCTGAATAAACAATAGGTGACACAGAATCGTCAGTGAATTTCCTAACCAAAATGTTACAGATTCAGAAAACTGAGGTCTTTCTTTCTTTTCACATCCTTACATTTCCCTGTTTCATCTGGAAATAGAAGACGTTAAAAAATCCAGACAGATGGTATTTCACTTCCCCATAATTAAAGGACAAGTCAAACTTTGGGGAAAAGCCTGCCTCTCAAACTGCCGGCTACTGATGTGACAGGCAGAGAAGCTCCCCGGAGATTTAAACACATATCCAACAAAACTTTATTATATCTGTCCAAACACAATATTTAAGTAGCTACTGATATTATGCATAATTTTTCAGCTATCAGAATAGTTTCAGTTACAAAAAGAAAGAAAAAGATCTTTTCCAGGACTGGCCTTTTTTTAGGGCTTTAAGATAATGCAATGTGGAAAATGTAAAACGCTTTGTTCCTTTACTTAACAAGTCATCATTTGTATTTAAACAGAGTACTTACCATGTAACCAACAGAGAGGTGCGCTGGATCGAAGCATCCCGCTAGCAAACCATTCTGCGGACAGCAGAGGAAGGGCTTGGAGGCACCGGCCGGCTCAGCTCCCAGCTGCGCACAGACCCTAACGGCGCACTAGCGGTGAGTGAATGTCGAGGGGCTCGTTTTGGAGAGCAAAGCCTGCGAATTCGGTGCCTTTAAAATATGCTCTTAACAATGACAAGGGTTTTTTAGTTCTAGCTTCATGTTACCATGAAGTCCAAGGTTATATCACACTTCAGTTGATGAAGTGCAGATCGCCCCAGTAGACGTATTTGATTATGTTGCAAGTATAAGGGAGAGTAATTAGTAGTTTCATCCTCATTCTTCACCTCCAGTTCCACATTTAGATTACGAGCAGAGCCTTTCAGATTTCTTAATTTAATTTTACGAGATATCACAGATCCACAGCTGTTTGGCAGCAGATACAGAAGAAGTTGCATTTATTAAACTTATTGAGGCCTTAATGATTAAGGTATTTTTGGTTTCAGTGACTTCCATCCTTGTTCAACTTATCTGTAGTCCCAGTCAGCAATAGCTGTGGAAGAAATGGAGACAAGATGGCTAAACTGTTTAGGCAGCAGCATTAATGTTGACTTTGATTGTTTTCATCACCTGTTCACTGTCTTCTATTTAAAATTGGCAGGTGACTGGCAAAGCACTCAGGAAACTTTACCTCTGTCCAGTCATGATTTTCAGAACACGGTTTTTTTATCCCTGACTTTTATTCTTCTGTCTTGCAGGGCCATAGGCACAAATGCCATTTCTGAATTCTATGCTGACCTGATGCTAATGAGAGGTAAGAAAAGATACTAATACCCAGGCTAGGTCTATAAAAAATACTTCAGTGCCTAGTACCAAGTAATGCACAGCGTAGATGCAATTTAAAATGGCAAAAGAAAAAAAAAGTTTTTAAATACTTTTACAAGAGTACCATGATCATAAGTAGCCCCCCAAAAGGACCAAAGATTTGGTAGGGAGAATTGCTGACCAATATGCAATATGAATAATTAGTAAGTAATTTACTAGCCTTAGTAAATTTACTTTAACGCCACAGGTGGAGTGGCAAATTGAAATACATTTATTGGGGTACTACAGGAGTGCATTACTTTCTGCCAGTATTTTCTTTCCAACTTATTTGGGGCTTCGAGTGCAGAACTTTGGGTCATTTCCACCTTTCCCGGGCAACAATTCCCACTTGACTGGCAACAGTGATCTATCTTGACTGATAGAAATGTCTTCTGGATTTTGAACGCCTGCATTCATAGCAAAACCTCTTTCTAGTTATTGCTTACAGTCTAGAAGTACAGATTTGTTTCAGAAATATCTTTTCTGAAGGCGAATTGTCTTTATGGAAAACATCCGTTGGAAATCACAGAACAGGTTTGGGTATTACTAAAAGCATTCTTGTTTAGAAAAGACATGTCAGCAATGTGCTACAGTCCTAATTACTACAGAGAAATTAGAAAATAATCATATGCAAATAAATGAAGCTAATCAGAGTTATTAGCACATTTTGTAGTCAATCATTTCAAATGGTTTAGTCTGTGTTACAGGACCGGTATGGGAGGATCAGCAAAAAAAACCAACAGCACTTTATTATGTGAGTATCCAACATTTGTATAGAAATTCCAAATATGGTATTGAATCTGCTAACCCACTCGATATCAGACTGGATTCGCTCTGGTAATCCATATGACATACATTACAAGGATGGTTTTATATGGAAGGTGGGGTTGGCAGTCCAATATATCCTATTTTTCAGCTTCTTCTAGAAGCGTGTCCATACAGTTAAAAGACATTTCTATGTTGGGTTTTTGCTTTGGGCTGTATTTGTTACTAGGGCTGTCTGTTTTGCGTATTGCTGCCTAAATGTTTCTGTAATTTCAGGAAGCAAGACTTGGAGGAATGTGCTGTTTTACCAGTGTTAAAAATTCTGATGGCAGACGAGACAAATCTGGTGCTACCATGTTTTGACACAACAGATGATTCCTGTTTCTGAGTCACACGTTTTCTGCCCTGTGATAAATCTGCACAGATTTTGCCAGTTTTTAAACTCGGGGGGGGATGGGGGTGGGGGCGGGTCGGGGGGATGTGGAATGCGGCTTGTTCTTGGTGGGTGGAGATGTCTATTTTCTCAGCACAGTTTTCAAGAATTTCCTTTTCTCTGGTCTTATTCAAGCCACCCCGGTGACTGGGAGGGCACCGTCCCCTCGTCATGACTCACAGACTCCGGGACACCCAGCCAAGGCAGATTTGTCTTTCATGGGTGTTCTGGGCTTGCCTGCTTCTCACTGCTGGAGCAGAGATGACTCAAAGGCCAGAGGAAGGAGAAAGAGAGGAGTCCTGAGAAGGCTGAAGCTCGATGCTGCTGGATGAGCTCGATGCTTGGGATGAGCCCAAATGAGGCTGAGCCAGAGGGAAAACCGGTCTGTGACAAAAACTACTGCGGAGCAAGGATGTGACTAATTGGAGAGGGAGGGGTAACTGGGAGTTCAGGAAAGCAGGAGCCAGCTGGAGAAGCAGAGCTTGGGTGATGGGAGTCGCAGCTCGTTGCTCAGAGAGGCCCTGGGAGCAGGGGCAGGTGGCAGCAGCAGCAGCAGCAGCGCAGTACGCCGAGGGGCAGGTGGGAGGAGGGCTGGGCAGGATGGCTGCAGGCAGCGCTGGGACCCCAATCAGCTTCAGCAGGAGAGACTTGCAGCAGCTCAGAGTTGTCTGCATTTCACTGGTTCACTATTAGAGTCTTGACCCCAAGAACAATAGGTACTAGTACGACTGAGAGTGGACTTTAATCAGTGCCAGTGTGTTGGCCTGGTGAGCAGAGGTGCTCGTACATTAATCCTGCTGACACTTGCTTATTGGCTCACTGCAAGTACATGCTTGCTTAATTGCTCTTGAGAGATTCGCTCTCCCCTGTAGGACCAGGTTCTTGGTGACTGTGGTTCAAGGGGATGACTGCAGGATTTAAACTTACATACTTAGAAAGACAATAAAAATGTTAGACTCCAAGACTTCGTTACAATTCTCATACACGGACATACTCAGCTATTACTTTAGGGCTTTCTCTCTCGTTATGTCAATACTAGTAAATTAAACAGTTCAAGGGAGCATTTCCAGGCACTGTAGCTGTCAGAGTTGCCTCCAGGTCAAGGTTGGCCTGTGCCAGCTCCTGCTCTCTCAAACCATCCCTAGACACATTTTGGGAGTTAGCTCAGAGTTGTGGTTTAACCCCAGTCAGAAATTAGGGACCATGCAGCCACTCGCTCACTGCCCCCCACCCCAACTCCGCCTCAGGGGGGATAGGGCAGAGAATTGGGAAAAAAAGTAAAACATTGGGGTTGAGATAAAGACAGTTTAGTAGGACAGAAAAGGAAGGGGAAAATCATCATCATCACTGAATATACAAAACAAGTGATGCACAATACAATTGCTCACCACCTGCTGACTGATGCCCAGCCAATCCCCGAGCCGTGTTGTCCCCTGGCCAACTCCCCCCACTTTATTTACTGGTCATGATGTCATATGGTATGGAATACCCCTTTGGCTCGTTTGGGCCAGCTATCTTTGCCGTGTCCTTTCCCAGCTTCTTGTGCATCCCCAGCCTCCACTGGCAGGACAGCATGAGAAGCTGAAAAATCCTCAACTTAGTATAAACACAGCTCAGCAACAACTGAAACATCAGTGTGTATCAGCATTATTCTGATCCTGTATCCAAACCACAGCACTATACTAGCCACTAGGAAGACAATTAACTTTATTCTAGCCAAAACCAGGACACATAGCCTGGGTTCCTTCCCATCAGGCAGGTCAAATGTGACACCTTACCCTAAGGCCTGGAAGAATTGAGCAGAGATGGGGCAGCTGCCCTCTGTGTCCAGGAACCATCCTGGGCACGTTTGGTTGATAAGTTCAGACATAGCTTTTATATGACACTGCAGTCAACTTCCTATTACCCATTTCTCATGCTTAGGAGGATTTTATTATTATAATTCATTTTTAATGTACGGTAAGTTTTAGAAAAGAAACAATCCCACTGGTTAATTTTTCTCAGATTTGCCCAGTTCTACTTAAGCTCCTAGAAGCTAGTTCAGATTAAGCACCCTCAGGTATTAGCATGCAAGAATATACTATGTTAGTGGTGTATCATACAGCTCCAGAACAGTGTCATCCTCAGCGTAGTAAATGGATTATTTGTTATAATGTCTTCTATTGTTTCTAATATTTGCTCAAATCATTGCAATAATTGTAAATAATTGTGATGTTCACTTTTATCTTTGTAGGTTGGATCCTTCTACCCATGACTCGGGTCCACACTGAGAAGATCCTCATTCATTTGTTTGTGAGAACTCTTGAATTCATTCATTCACTCAGGCACCTCCTCATGAGTTCACCCCTCTAGTGTTCCTCCACTTTTTTTCAATGGGTCACAACTCAGGTACTGAAATATTGAAATATTGAATACTACCTCTCACCTGGGAAATGACAAAGACTTCATTTTACAGTTTATGGATCATAAATGACAAACGAATCACTGTTTTCAAAGTCTGCAGAATCACCACATATATATATACAGCAAAGTGTTTCCAATATTGCAGATATGGAATGACGAGATCCTTCCTGATATTAAAGCATTTTGTCCCTGTGGCATTTTTTATTTATTTTACCTCATTATTCTATTCATGAAATATTTAGTTGCTGCTGGATTAAAAAAATTGATAATGTGTGTCAACAAATTTTTTTGCCATTCAGTGATATTTTATCTTCTAATTCATCAGACTTTCAAGAAAAATATTTTTCTCTATTTATCTTTACTTGTCAATTTAGAGGCCCGAATGTTTGATTTTATGTATATTTCCAGCAGAAATCACAAGTTTAAAATGTTACTGCCAAATACAAGAAAATCAGGATATCTTGTAGTTCTTTTAATGTGAGAAAATGACATAAAATTGGGAAAATCAGAAAAATATATGATTAGATATTGCATAAGACATGACCACAATTGTATGTTGGGTCCTTATTTTATTCTATTTCTCCTCTTTCTAGGTAGTTAATAATTTATATACAATTAAATACATTTATATAGCAGATTCATTAGGCGCATTTAAATTCTAAATAATTGCTTTGTACAACTAGAAAAATGTTACAGTAAGAACAAAGTAGAATAACTACTCAGAGCATCTTCAAATCCTTGAAAAGGAGCATTATTTACAGCAATTGCCAGATTAAGGTAATTACTGTAACAGTCACCACTCCTATACATGTCAAAGGAATGTGTATTTTTATGTCAAGCCAAATGGCTGTATATGCTATTTAGGATCATTTTATGATGCTGTGATAGCTGAGACAACATCTCACAACAACTTAGATTTATATGTCTAATAATGCTCTGTTTCATGTAATATATATTTTCAGTAATTTTGTGTGGCTTTCTTATTTTCTAACACAGACGAGTGCCAAAGTGTTTGTTTCAGCAGAGAGGCTCTGCTCCATAGCACTGTTTGTGCAGACTGTGCAATGTCACCCACCAAGTGTTCACTGTATGGGGCACTAAAACTCAGATTTATGCTGCATCTTTAGAGCTGGTCGTCAGCTGCAGTTGCTATTACAACAATTCAATTTTTGTATAATACACAGTAAACTTCCATTAAGAATGGTTTTATACTCTTTTAACTCACTCCATATGCTAAAAGAAATAGTTTGAGATTAAGGGAGGTTTATGGTAGATGCTTGCTAAACTTCTTGATTCCATTCAGAAACCCCAGAGGTCCCTAGTAGCCTGGTGTTAGCATCACACTCCAGCTTCTGCGGCTGGCTGCTGTCTCTTCTTCATCATATGCAGATCTCAGGGGTTGTGCAGGCCAAAACAAATGAAAAGTCACCATCCAACCTTACGTGGACCACCACTTCTTCTCATGCCTTTGCCCCTCCCACCTGCTTTCCCACCCATCTCATACATTTCCTGCGTTATTTTCTCTCCTGGTCTCTGTTTAGGACTACTTAATATTAAAAAAACCCTGCACTGAAGAAACTTCTGCTCTTTCTTTTATACCAGCATCTCTTTTTTTGTATGTTGCACACAAATATGGATCTATGCCGTCTTTCTTACCCATAGACATCCAAATTCTGCCTCATTTTTCTGTAACAATAATTTGTTTGCCAGTAAAGGAATATAGATTATCCATGGAATTTTGAAAGGAGAGAAGCCAAACAAAATCTTAGAGGGAGTCGGTATCTCAATGACTGACCAGAAAGTCAGAAAGTAGTCAACATGCCCTTATACAGAGGAGGACAAATGCGTTCCTATTCTGGGCAGATACGTAGAGAACCGTGTATCAAACTTACAAAGCTGTGCAGTTTCCCATGCAGGTGACTGTGTGCAATTTACAGTCAGGGACAGTAGCAAAGAGTTTGTGAGGCAGGTTTTGTTCCCAGCAGAAGGGAATGGCCTGTGCTGCTGGAGAAGCTTGGCTAAGAGAAACGTCAGCTCGGGCAGATCACAAGGAGTAGAGCAATATAAAATCCTCCAAACCAGTAGGGAACAGTATCACCTGTGTATGCAGCGCAGTATAAATACAGCTTTTGGCTCCCCATACAATAATCGCTTGGTGGCTAATGTCACACAGGCTGCACCAGGGTGCTGTGAAGCAGGGCCCGTCTACAACAACAGCTGTAGCCACTAATCCATGGTAGAAAATACGAAGGACACTCAAAATTATCTAATATTATATATTAAGCAAAATAATGCACTGACATCCGCTGACAACGCTGGAAGTAGCACTGTTCAAAGGCCAAGAGGAGCCTGGCTGCAGCCTCAGAGCTTAGACACCAAAGATCTAGGAGAACAGAAACGAAAATTCCAATAGTCAAGTCACATGGTGATTTGGATGTGATTAAAGATTTTAACAGATTAGCAACTGGTGCAGGTCTGGGTAGAGCAACTCGCAGCCCATCGGAGAGAGCTGAGAGAAAGGCAGGCAGTGGCAAAGCCTACTGAAGATATCTGCCTGGAGCATGAAGTAGAAGGCTGATTTAAGGGAAATAAGCACGTTGATGAGAAGAAAACAGACTAAAAAAGTTTTGAAGATAGGAGAAAGATCCTCCAGAGAGTGAGTAAGGTTTTGGTGTAGGCTGGGAAGTGAGGCAGCGAAGAGCAGAGGGAGGGCTTGGTTGAAGAGAGACACAACTGCGCTGTTCAAGCCACAGTTGGAGCAGCATGTTTGGAGATCACTTTGAGCAGCATTAAATTGAATTACATTCCCCAGAGACAATGAACCTCAGTTAAAAAGCCTGGACGTAACTCACTTAGAAAAATAGTGTGCAAATAAAAAAATGTTCTGGGAAGAAACTACATTATCACCAGAAATAACTTGTATGAAATTTGTCAAGTTAAAGGCCTTGGTGTTACTAGTTTCACCATATGTTTATAATTTTTTTCTTTCAGAGCAGCTGGTATTTTCCTAGGATGTTCAGGTCATGCCCTTATTGTCTAACCATGACTAGGAACATTAAAATATTTCCCAACCAAATAAAGTCTGAAAGCTATTTCTTAACTAGCTGCACATTATTTTGTTTCTTTCTCTTTGTTCCTCAGATGCAGTTCAGAAAAGCATGGAGTCCCTTTATGAGTCAATCCCTCTTTAAACAATCGGGCTTCCTTTTTTTTTTTTTTTTTTAAGCTTCATCACTTTGCTAGGAATGCAACTGAACTGAAGCATCGTTATCAATGTTTTGCAGGGAAAGTAAAGTTTGTGCGATGAAAAGGGTTGCAGTGGGTGTTGCTGCTGAAACAGTGCTGGGAAGGCCAGGCAGCCTCTCTACAGCTGCGTGGGCTTTTGGCTGCTGCAGTTAATAAACAAGGATCTGACAGGCTGGCAGGACTGCTCCTTCCCTCTGCTCGAGAAGCTGATGTACAGTATCATCAATGACTGGGAAGAAAATGTGAAGTTTATCCTGCAAGCTGAGAGAAATCAGTGAACAGTAAAGAATGAGAACAGGCCAGTAACGCAGAGTAAGCAAGGTAGATCAATTTATAAATCAGGTGGTGTCAGGCAACACACATTCTGAATATGACCAAAGCAAAATTATACATCTATAAATAAAAAAGGTGGCTTGTATTATGCATTAATACTCTCTGGAAAATAATTGCCCTGCAGGGGACATTGAGTATAACAGATTGAACATGAGCTCCCAGTGATATACCGTCATCTGAAGAGTCACTGTGATTTTTGGATTGATAAATACATATATACACACCTATGAGTCTATGTAAGTCTTTGATGGGAATATAAACTTTATTCCTTGTCTAGATGCATTTGGAGGGTCTATGCAGCTCTTCCCACAGCCAAATAGAAGTTACTTGGTAGCTACAGTCCAGCAGTTGTGCTGCATCTAAATGGTTTAAGCATGCGTTCTGCATGACAAATTTCAGTTGGAAATGACCTTTCTGCAAATGCATAGGAGGCTGAAGGACACGTGAAATGGCAAAGCTGACAAAGCTAGGGGTGCTGCCTTACACAGCTAACAACACAACTCCAGGAACTGCTCACCTGCACCAGGGTGGCACCACAATAACTCTGCCACAAGTCAGGCTTGGTTGTGGACTAGCACTGTGGCTTTGCTCAAACAGTCCATACTTTGCTGTGTTGTTTCTATCAGCACACTGTTTTCTTGAGCAGCTAGTGCTCCTTTCTAGATTTGTCTGCAAATTTTGGTGTCACCCAGCTGCCTAATGTGAGCCAAAGACATGCCCTGCAGCGAGGTACCACATAAAACTGTGGATTCAGCTCTCTCTGTGGCCATGGAGAGGCAGAGAGCGCAGCCCAGACAGTTTTCTCAGGACCTGGTGGCAGTAGCAATGTGGGTCCCACATGGATCTCCTCACCCCACTGTCACCCCAGGGTTCACTCAGCACTCATGCCAGCCTGTGCACCAGCCCATGCTGCTGCCTCCCTCCACTGCAGAGCAGCAGGGAATACCTGGATAGCAGGGAGGATATGGCTGGAGGAGGGTTGTAAAGCTCCAGCGGTTTCGGCATACCTCTGATGGTCAAGGCTTACCTAAAACCACTGCCAGTCTGGTGAAATGCCCTAAAAGAGAAATCAGGAGGTCCCCAGTAAATGTGCTTTGTCATGGTCCCATGTCATGTCCCATGGTATGTAAAGGGACCAGACGGCAGACTCCCACATTTATCTTCCTTCCCTGCGTCAATAACTGCCTGCCCAAGTTCACTGCACACATCTACACAGATGCTCCCATGTTCTCTGGTAAGAAAAAGGCAGAGTTTACCCCAGAGTTGTGCCAAGTGGAGCCACCACTGCCCTTGCTCTGCTGTGAGACCTGAGATTGCTGTAACTTCAAAAGCTCCCTTCCAGGGAGTCAGTGGTATTTCCAGCCCGCTGCCTGCCCCTGGGGTGTGTTGAGGAATTCCCTTCTCCTCTGAGCAAACAAACCCTGGAAAGAGATAAAGTCAGATTTTAAGGAATTGCTGCCTTGTCTTACAAGCACAGAAAATATATGGAGCTTGTCCTCCTCAGTCACTTAGCCTGCTTACTCTTGGGATTTTTGTCTGAACGATACTCCTAAATCCTTCTCTGGATCTAACTGCCAGTGATTTGGGGTTTCCATTTCACACTCAGTACTTCTGTAAGGACTGGGCGAGGGGCTGCTCTCTACCACTCCTTCAGGGGAGCAGCCAGTGTGGTGGTTCCCATGCTCCCATCTCTCCCTCTCCCTCATCCTCCCTGCAAAGCCAGAAAGTTCCTTAGAGTGGCAGAGGTCAGGAGAAACACTCCCTCCCAAAGGAGTGGTCTGCAGACCCACAGCCCCCAAGCACAGCATCGCTTGGATGAGGGCCATGGTGGCTGTCCTGCTTCCCTCCAGAGCAGTGTCCGTGGAGGGCACTCCATGTCAGAGGGGGAGGCACACCCAGACCCATTCTCGAGGCAGTCTCCAGCACTACCTCCATCACTCACAGCCAGCTGTGAGGGCAGCTGCACCCCAGCTGTCCTGCTCTGACCTTGAAAACAGGCAGCACAGTAAGCACTGAGCTTCATTTCAGACCACACAGGCAGTAATCTGGAAATGCTGCCTCTTTTTCTAGATCTGGCCCTTCAGCAGAAGGGAGAAAATCCCTCTCCTCAGCCAGGCTCATCCTCAACCTGGTAAACACCGGGTGTCATTGCACTCAGTGTGATGACAAACACCTGGCTGAATTTCTCTTCCAATCTGGGCCATTCCTGTGGTTTCCTCATCCCAGCTGACATTTCCTTCCTCTCCTACTTTACAAGAAAATCATCTAATCCTTTCTACATGGTTTTCATAATTAATGAGAATTAACAAGCACCTGTCTCCATATTCTGCCTGTAACTATCTTTCAGCTTAACAGACCCAGTGCTTCCGGTACTCAATTTAGGAAAAAATTGTATAGAAACATGACATACCAGAAGATTGAGTTATCACACAGAAATTACAAATGCTAAACGGGTAGTGAAGTCTGTAACTGAAGGCAAGGCATTTTCTCATTGCTAACTCTCTAGGGATTAGTTGAACATCTTAACCTTCAGGAAGCACTGAAGACATAATACCCAATTTTTTTCCTCCCCTCTAAAGAAGAGCCCCGCTTTTCGAGACTGTTTGTTAAAAACAGAGGATAAATAATTTTATTTACTTTTTAAGATTGCTCTGAAAGCACATTTTGGTAATCCATCTGAGAATATAGGATGTAATATTTGGGGCATTTTTTGGAGTGCTACATAGTCTTAACATCTTGAAGTTATATTTAGGGAACTGAGACATACATGAACATAAGAGAAAATGTATGCAGCATGGCACCAGAGAATGGCCAATGACTAGGGAGACTTCAAGAATTCAGCACAGAAAAGAAAGGTGACTCTAACCTGCAAGATTAGCAATAAGGATTTAGTGATCTGGATGCTCTTGAGAACATTATATGAGAACAGGGACAAAATGAAAGATACTTTGATCTACAGTTCCCATTTAGAAAACCCTAAAATTAGCTACAGTATATCTGAGGTCCTGAATGTATCTCATAGACCACTGAGCAGGTCTGTAATTAACTTTGGTTCTTTGAGTGCAAAAGGACGTGTGATTGATTATTACCCAGAAAACAGGCCTGGACAACGCAGCTCTGCCATGGATATATGGGCATATAATGCTCCCTGATAATTCTTGTTCAGTTTGTAGTGTAATATTTGGATAAATTGCTCAATTTTGGAAAACGCTATTTTTAAGATCAGACTTTGATATTAGAATACACTGGATAAAAACGTTCTGGGGAGTGAAAGCTAGCAACAAGCACGGAGGACACATGGCAAAGCCCAGGATCAGAGCCAGGGGGTTCCATTCATACACCTGACACCAACACAAGAATATTTTTGGGAATCTTCTCAAGCCATCTGGCCCAAGGCTGGCTGACTCTCCGCACCAGCTTGTGTCACCAGTGGAAAAGGGGCAGTGGCCTGAGGTGAGGGATGTGTTTGGTGCACCCTGCTGCCACATCTGCCAAGCACCATTCAAACATCTGGTGAGTTGCACGGTCCCCAGAAAGACTCCCAGAGGGAAAAATGTCTTGAAACAGCCTCAGCAGAGTCCTGGAGCGGCCCATTAACGGGATCGATCTGCAGGAATGATTTAACCTCTTGCTATTAGGTATCATTGATATTTTTACTGTCTTTCTAACAAGAAAGTGTTCTTTAGCAGAAGAGACAAAACACTGAGGTTTCAATTCACTTCGCTGAGCTTAGTTCCATTAAATTGTGCATAGTTGCCAAGAAAGGTTCACCACTCTTAAGCACAGAAATCTTATCTCATTTGTATTACCACTAGGTGGCTCAAAATCAAAGAGCAAAATACTCCACTGCTCAATCTACAGATCTGTCAGAATAAACACACACTATTTAAAGACTATTATGTGCTGTCTCATAATTGTCATACTTCAAAATTTTCTACAAATCATCAAGTTCCCCATGTTAGTGGTAAATTGTCCCTTGCGAGCAGAGCTGTCATAGCCTCAGACACCTTATAGCTCTTAAAGACAGACAGTGCTTGCTAATGTGTGGGAGAGCAACAGCCAGATGAATAATTTGTATTTTTCTCCTTCTTAAAATCAATTGCAGCTGAGTGAAGTCACTAGCTGACAGAGAGCAATGGAGGGGGTTCAAAGGCATCTAAAAAGCAGTCTTAGCACCACATTATATTTTAATTTACTTTAACAAATCATCTGAACAAGTAACTTGTTTTGTTTCGTAGTGATTACCTTTATTTATAACTGTTAGCAGCTTATGACTTGAGGTATAACTTTCTATTACACATTGCTTTAGATTAAGGAAAAAGCTCGCAAATCAAACCCATCTTTGCTTGAAAGTAACTTACTGATAGGCAAGACTCCTGGGTATAGATATATATCTGCAATCAATCAAACCTGCTGGCTTAACACCACTTTGCTTTTTCCAGGTCAAGTAAAATAAATAGAAAGGACAGGTTCTGTAGAACTTCAAGAGGCAGATTATGTTATCTGCTACCTTACAGCCAGCCATTATCCTACCACTGACATACGAACTGCCTTCTATTGGGGTTGATGGGAATTGTTAAACAAAGTATTTCTATTTTCTCATAATTCAAATGCCGTATGTGTTGTATGCAAATCTCCCATTTCTTACATGAAGCATGACGGGGTATGAGCAACAATGAGTACCTCCTCACAGTGGTCCTCGCATTTCCCACACAAATAAATTACTTTCACAGAAGTTGTAATCTGAGCAGTTAAAATACACCTGGACAGTAAGCATGCTTTCCTGTAGTGGCTCACTGATGAAGATTTTGGTATCCAGATGTGCTCATAACAGCCATAACTGAGAATTACTGATAGAGAGAAGTCTCCCAGGGGACTATATCCCAACTGATAGCAGATTCTCACCTACACAGTCTTCCTTGGCATCTCTAGAAAAATACAGCATGTGCTTGTTTTGCTTGTCTTTCCTGTTTGACCAGGCACATTCAGACCTAGGGTGCTGAGGTGTCAGAAGCAGAGATGAAGCTCAGGGCCCTAAAATCTGTGTCAGGCTGCAGAACCTCAGCTGGACATTTCCTTGGACAAGGGAAGCTCCCTGGAGCACACTTCATCACACCTTGGGCCTTGGAAGGAGAAATCTCCTGGTTCTCCTACGAAAGAGATGGAAGGAGCTTGCCTTTTTCCTCCTACAGAGAAAGACCTTCATAAAGCACCAGTGCTGAAATGAAGGAAATACCCAGAATAACACCCCTCTCTTACAACAGACTCCTCAGTTGGAGGCATCAGGCTGTTAAATCAGATAAACCTTCAAAATCTTCACAAGTCCCTTGCAAGTTGCCCTTTGGGGACATCACCCCACTTGCTATCTGAGTTGTTACCACGTTGCACACCAGCTTCACCCACTAGGCTCAGAGGCACGGCACACTCACATACTCTGGGTCCTGGAACAAAGCTTCTGCTCAAGGGCACCCTAGATGGCTCTGCATACAACACCCTGCTCAGCGGCAGAGGTTACAAGCAAGAAGGTAGGAATGGCTTTTACTTTGGGGACACTGAGCTGTCCCCACAGCTTTATTAACCCTGCCAAAATCTTTCCTTGGCATTTTTCCATAAGGATGAAATTTAGCACTGGCAAAATGTGACAAACCTCCATGATACAAATAAATCCTGTAGCAATCTCACAGGAGGCAACTGCAGACCTTCTGCAAACCTGTTACAAGTAATAAGCTACAAGATGTAGCAACTTGCTACAATGAGTAACGAGTTTCTGTAAGTACTTGTTTTTACTAGTGCTAAAATGCCTTTCACAGCTCTCATGCATTCATGAAACCTTTGCAACAGTCCGTGGTGGGGATGTCCCCAGGGATGTCCCCAGGCCCACAGAGGCAGGCATGGGGTGCCCTGGGCTGAACAGAGAAGGGGGATGCTGGAGAATCATACATTCTCCTCACAACAGTTGGGTTTTTTTTGTTGGTTTTTTTTTTGCTTCCAGCATATACAACTAAAAACACTCATCTCTTCAGTATTACCTTGATAATGAATAATGTATGTTGTTCTTGTTTTGTATGATACTGTTGTCTTGAACTTCCATTGTGTAATGTGTATGTGTGCCCATAAGCAGATTTGCTGTACTTTTTGGTTGTCCACCAGCTAACCAGTGTTGGATCTGCTGTTGCTTGAAGTTCTGTCTCATTTCAATGCACTGCACAGTGGTACACTGCTCTGCACCCTGCTCCTGGTGCAGAGTCCACTTCAAAGTGCTTTTCAAAGCCCTCCATGTCTGCTGCTGCCTACGGTAACAAATGATTTGCCCTTCTCAGGGAAAAAAACTAAAAAACAAAAAACAAACCCAACATTATTTTGTTCATCAATAGGAGCAAAGTTCTCACCAGAAAACCTTCAGAGAAGCCAAAACAAGTCCAAAACAAAGTAAAAATAGCCACTAACTGCACCAAATCCCAATGAAATGCAAACCCCACCTCTGTGCTCTCACTACTGGAGCTCACTCCCGGACCAGGTCACACTGCCACTTCCTAATACAGGAGTCTGGTTCTTGTGGCTGAGTGGGAAGGCAGATCTCTGTCTTAAAAAGCTTTCGAGTACTATGAAACAGCACTAAGGTAGATTTAGATAGTGTCTATAATCCACAAGTTTTCTTCTGAGTTGCGTGCATCTGGCCTGTAATATTTCTAAAACTAAGTATTTACTCTGCAGTCAAATCAGTTAAATGGTTTGTGCAGCCCTTCAGGATTGCTGTGTGTCCCCAGAGTGGGTGCTGGACACTTCTGGAACTCTAGGCCATAGCTTCTGAAACCATAAAACTCTCTGTAACACCGCCACGATTTCTTGCAGAATGAAGGGGTTGCTCTTGGAAAGCCCTCCTGCCTGCAGCCCAGCATGGACACCAGCTTTAGCAGAGTGGAAACAAAGGGGCAAAGAAAAGGATGGAGGATTAGTTTAGGTACAGACAGTCTGAAGGCTTGACTGGAATTAAGAGTCGCAGAGGTGAGTTGTAACCCGCAGCATTTTATGTAAAGGCCAGTTCATTTAGATGTGCTTCTGATAATCCTCATTTTGTGCCCGTCTACTAAGCATTAGGGAAAGATCAATGGAATATCCTGCCATAGGCCTGACTCATCTGGGAAAGAAAAGTGCCATAGTGGATGATTCCTCAGCCTGGCATCAAACTGGTTGCAGTTTCCCACGTTCAGCTGACCACCCTGCCTGTGGTGCCAGCAGCGTGCACGCTGCAGGGTGGACAGGTAGGTGTCTGTTCTGCAGGAAAGGACACCGAGTGCTCTGACGCCCCCTCAAAGCCCTCCCACTCTGGGGAAGGAAGTTTAATATATTCAGTAGCAAAAAGTGAGTAAAAGCTATGCAAAATTATGGTTTTGCTTGACAGTCTTCTCTCTTTTTTTTCCCCTTCTTTCAAAGAGAAAGAGCAAGCAAGCATTGACCATCTTTATGTTCTAAAAAGGGGATTGTCTGTTCCTACAGTGCCACCTTCAGTTCTTTCTTGCTTATAGTCTCAATTTTAACTAATTGTTTAATTTTCTGAACAACTTCTACTATTTCTGTTAGCAAAGCCCCAAACAAAAGCATTTCTGTGCATTTTTCTTTGGCAGTAGCTTGTATCACTAAAACATAACACTCTTCGGATCCAGGAGGATCTGAAGATAATAATTGAAGAGTTTTCAACAGTGTCAATTGCCTCTCTTGCATCCAAGAACATTCTGGAATGACGAGGCATTCAGTTGTTTGATGAGAAGGTAATGGGTAAGTAGGAGTAGGGAGGGGTAACTTGAGCTAGTGTATTGCTGAGGTGGTTTTTTCCCCAAAACAGATATGGTAGGTTTGGTGCATGCTATATATAAGTTATGGATCTGAAAGTCTTTTGTGATAATGAGAATGAATTACAAATACAGGTTCTTCTGTCAGAGGATCAAAGCATGGAGTTATCAAACAATTATGACAAACAAATTATGTTGGTTACACTGGCAAGGGCACGCACAGCTTGACAGTTCACTGGATGAGCTTATTCCCTGTACTAATAAATTTAATACCCCGATAATTCAGTGCAACTATAGTAATTGTTTTGCTAACATGCATAAATATAATCTACAAGGAATGTGAAATATATTATTATTAGTTTCTGTCATTGGAGCTGGTTTTTGTATGGGGATATCTAATGGCTAGCTATTTTTAAGTCAAAGTACCACGTAAAGTGTTTCAGGATATAAATCTGGTGTCAGACTCTTCTCCACATCACATGCTGTCAAGAGTATATATCTGCTGTAACTTCTCAGAAGACAGAATTTTTTAAAGTTCATTAAGTACCACAAGCTCATTCACATCAGTGCTTGCAGTGCACTCACAGCATCTTGTCCCCACACACTGAAGGTGATGGTGCATGGTCAGTAGTACAACCACCAAGTGCATCAAAGACCGTGGCTAACAGTGATGATGTGGCCCTTGAAAGGCCATAACATAAGGGAAGCAGAATTTCCTACCCTGTAGGTAAATATCATGGCAGAGCCTCACTGGGAGGTTTTGTGCCCAGTGGTGACCATTGCCAGGGCCCGCGTCTTCCCTGGAGTGATGAGAGGAGCCAGCTCTTCAACACACTGAGCTCTCAGGGGCAGCGTGAATGTCCTTTCACAGCCCTGTGCTGGCACAGAGGGCTGAGGCCAGGGCTGAGGCCAGGGCTGAGGCCAGGGCTATCAGATACACCAAGCCAAACACCAAGAGCAAGGGTGGAAAGGACAGGTTGCTCACCCACCTGAGGGGAAAGGAGGTGGCAGTGGCCAGGCTCTCACCTGGTTTGAAGGAAGGGCAGTGCAGGGTGCCCTTTCTTGATGATTTTGTGTAGTTCATGCCCAGATGCTGCTCTGTAGGGGCACAGCTAATTCCAAACGCTTTGTGAAGGACCCTGCCTCTTGAGGTTGCCCATCTCTCATATACTCTTTGCTTCAGACTAGGGTTGCAGAGGTTTTCAAGGAAGCTGGAAAGGAAGAGGGCTGCCTTGGGCAGTCCTACCACCAGCGGTGAAACAAGCCAAGAGGATGCTGGTTTGGAAGTTGGCTGAGAGGAATTATCTTTGCTCTATGTTTTGAATGTGTTATAGATGTAAACTTATTCAGAGTGCAAAATATGGCTTTTGGGCCTTGCCAGAAACACAGGTGGGATTCAGTTTGAGACTGAGATATCTTAATTTAAGCACCTAATTACCAACCTTCATTAGTTCCTATTGCAGTCAGTAGAGATCCAAGGCTTGACTCAGCTGCCAAAGCATTGGTGTCCAGTACCACTAAGATGTCCTGGAGTTTTCTGGCTGGCCTCCAGCTGCTGCTCCAGAGGACCTAATGTCTCCTGTAAGCCCTGTGTCACGTCTGCAAGCCCCATCTGGATGCCCAAGGTATCCCTGGGCATTTCAGAGTTACCAGTTATCACTGTTAGTAAGATGGCAACTGAATGGAGTCTCTCAGTGTTTTTCTCACTATGGGCAGACTCAGTCTCCAAACCCCACCACCTATATTGAATACACTCTCCCTGAGATTTGTGGACTGGCTCTTCACCATCTATAATGGGAGCTTAGAAATCTCATCTACACATACATTAAATGACTAATTTCAGTGTCCCAGGCTTAGTCCTGCCCAAAGTGTTTATCACTTGGCAATGTACATCCTCTCTCATGATTCAGTTCCATGAAGAAGCTGTAAAAATCCAGCATGCACACAGGAAGGGTGTCACCTTCCCCATCTCCCAAGGGGTCTATACTGCCATGTGGGAACTCTACTGCAACTAAGGTCCAGGGAGAGACTGAGCCTAAGATAAGCACTGCAAGATGGAAGGCACAGGTTGCTGCCTGTCCTGGTCCCAGGGAACCCAGTGGGAGCTCAGCTAGTGGGACTTTGCTTGCTTCAAACTTAGGCAAGCTCTGGGGAAGCAGTGGGACCAGTTGGGAATCCAGAGGTCCAGGCAAGCAAAAGAAAGGCTCTTTTCCTGCTTTTGCTCCTGGCAATGATGAATAGAAGCAAGGAGGGCCACTTAGACCACCACATGGTAAGTCATATAGAAAGCATTTCTCTTGCTGATAGTGCCAAAACCACTGTGGGATTGGAAATCCCAAGGACACTCAGTGCTGTTTTGTGTGAACACATCTAGAGAATTTGGGACCTATGGTAAGGGCCTGAAATATGCATGTGAACTCATCTTGGGGTGGCTTCCTGGTTCTGTCCCCGGGAGCAATCTGATAAAGCAGTACACACGCAGCCAGTGAGACCATGCTTTCAAACCTCATGCAGGTGGGTTTTTTCCTGCTAAGAAATTCATGTCTTAGTTGTCTCCTGCCTTGAAGATAGTGTAGATATGTACCTGTACAAAATGAATGTGATGCACCACAATTCCTATTTATTAGCGTTTCATGCCTACGCTACCCAACATAAGTGGTTGAAAAAGGTTTCTGGCACTGTTAGTTGAGACCTTAATGCAACTGCATCAAAGGCAGCTTCTTCTAATGGACTGAAACACAGAAGTATTTATTTTAATTTAAAACATTTAGACGCTGAACTTAGAAGTGGAAGCACTTCCCTCAAATGCAGCACATATTGCCAGAAGAGCTGCCAAGGCTCAATTGTTTCCTCCCAGCAGCAAGAGCCAAGGCACCAGCTGAGATTGCCCCGACACACAAATCCGTAATCCCTAAATTTCAATCCTCATTACAGTTTCCCAAATGAACTGTTTTATCCCACTGTGCTGAAAGGAAATGACTTCACACAGATTTTACTGATGATTGCATGAAAAAGTTATGATTTTTTTGCCTGCCAATAAAACATGACTCTCCCATAGTGTATTGCTACCAACATGTTCCATACTCAGGGTGAGGCTCCTAAAAAGTGCATCTAACTATCATCAGCTTCCAGAGGAATGACCTTTCTCTTCGTTTGCCTCTCTATATCACAAAGTAGAACAGACATTTTGTTTGTTTCTGTCTCCAAAGTATGTCATCAAATTATCCACATATTCACTATGAAAGTGAAGTTCTGCTCTAATATTTTTATCTAAAACATGAGATTTAACAAAGTGTCATTCAGAGATAGCATCTGGTGCAAACTGTTTTAAGATCATATTTAGAAAAGGGGCTGAAGTATCTGTATCTACTGCTTTAAGTCTCACTCACTGATAAAAGGTTTCTTTTCATTTCTTCTGCCAAGTACATTCTGAACTCTGCAGTACAAAACCAAGCCTGCTAATTGACATGGTATTTGAGCTTCAGATTAATATCCTCCCAATTGTTTTTCTGACAAGACACTAATGAACCAACCTAAGCAGCTTTGCCTGGGAGGAAACTCATAAAACATGAATAGGAGAGCAAGTCCATAAATAGAAATTGCTCAAATAATATATCTAGTCCATCACAGTATTAATGAAGATTTCTTCTAGGACAAATGAGTGCACCCATTTGCCGCTGGAGACGTTTATCCACCTTCAACTCAGCCCACGTGCATCTTGGAACTGTGACTCTTTTCTCTCAGTAATACCTTACAGGTTTAAACATTTTCTGTGATTTTGACGTCTTCTGAGATTACCTATTTCAATCCTATCTCATGTTGACAAGGCTAGAAGGGAAAATATAGCTAAACTACTTTGGGAAAGTAGTTTAAAGTAGTAGAAATGCTGTATTTTTGGGTTGAAAAACGTATCAGGCACATGCAGTAGATCTGATCTCACAGCTGCGGCATGCGTGTGCCACACAGATGGCCCAAACACGAGCCGTGAACTCCACATGTGCTTGTTCCCCCAGTCCACACACACACACTACCGACAGGCAGTCCCTGCCCCCGTACATGTAGGTTATCCTGGTTTGGTTAGAACAGCACTAATTCTGTTCAGTGATTTTACTTTTCAGCTCAGTCTCTGCTAAGTGACGGCACTTTCTGAAGCTAACGGTGTATTTTTGCAGTGTCTGCTTCTAGCAGTGGTAATGCTTGGTGTTTACAGTTACTGCCAGGGGTTGGTGTGCAGAAAGGCTCTGGCTTGTACTTGCTCCTGTGCAGACCAAGGTCACTGTTAATCCTGTGTCCCACGTTGGGGTGCAGTAAGTCAGAGGCTGCACCTGCGGGGAGGAGCGGACAGGACAGGTGACCCTACACTGATCAACAAGGTGTTCTATCCCATAGATGTCATATTCGGTGTAAAGCTGAGGGATCACAAGGGTCAAGCCAGCATCCAAGGAGGACTCCGATCCCAATCCGTGCATCCCTGAATCCAGTTCTAGAATCCAGCTCCTGAATCTGTTTCCCATCTGCTGCTGAGCCCAGTCTGGGCCTTCCCCAGTGTCTGCCCACAGCATCAGTGGTGACGGTGACATAATTACCATCAGGGTGGTTGGGTTTGGTAATGATTTTTTATATATGGTATACTTTTAATTTTCTTGTTATTATTTTCATTAAAGCAGTTTTAGGGTTTTATCCAACCATAAGTCTCTCTCCCTTTTCTCTTCCCGTTTGGGGAGGGAGAGGGGTTAATACAGAGCATCTGTCAATCACCTAGTGGCCAGCCCAGCCCTAACCCTTGACACAGCTGTAGATACAGCTAGGGCTATGGCACCTCCATATGGCAGCTGCCTGCAAGGGGATCCACCACCATTCAAAGCCTGTATTAATGTTGGAAGTCTCTGGGAAAGGCTTTGCATCCGTGAGGAGGTTACAGGCTTGCTACTACCAGGCGAAGTTCTGTGGCCTCCGACACAAACCTGCAGCAGTTCAGACCCACTGTTTGAAAAGGTTCTTTCTGACCTCAAACTCTTTTCAATAGAGTAATTGAAAGAGTTATCATTATATATATAGTACCTGAATGACAACATACATGACATGATCTGCTCACAGTTCATTTTTGGATGTACAGTTTCTGCCCTCATTACAATATTTGCTATCAAAAAAGTTCCAAAGAGCCAAACTGATGATATGAAGCAGGGTGATTGCTTGGCATATTTGGGCGGGTGGTGGTGGGTGGGGGTGTGGTGGGTGTGTTAGGACATGGTGAGAGAAGAGAAGCCAAATGTTATTTTCTTAATCCCTCAGTAAAAAGCAAAATGAGTAAAGTGAACACAGAAAAATCCACTTAAGCACAAAGGCAAGACATCCTAGGAGAGCATGAACTGGAGCTTATATAAGAGACATTACACACCTCATTATGGAATTCAAAATATTTGACAAGGCAAAGCCTGTTGAGATCTGTAAATAAAGTATGAATGTTAGTGCTCCAGGGCAAAAAATGAGAACAAGCAGATACTAAAAGATAAAAAGGTGAGTTTAAGCTCCTCCATCTCAAGTCCTTTAAAACACTCTAAAGGGTCCCAATTTCTCAGTGACATCCTGTTCATTCAGCGTAACAAAATGCTGAGCAAGTGACAAGTACAGGCAAACCTGATTGCTCAGTGTAGAAAACACCCTGCAGTAGAACAATTACCTTGGTATGTTAAGTGTCACTGTGGATCGTAAAGCTACCTGGTCCGTGCATAAATGGGTGCAAAAGGAATTTATTAGCATTTTTATGGAGAATAAAAAGGTTCTTGCTCATAATTTAGCAGCAAGGTGATATTGATCGATAAAGATCTAATGGATGGAAGTGTCTCATCGCTGAATCTCATTTCTGCAGGGCTGCTAAGTCAGGCTATGCAGTCCTCACTCCTATGAGCAGGTCTGCTCACTTTGGTGGGATAACAAAGGTCTGCATCCCTTCAGCTTTTACACAAATTCAAAGCTCACAAAACACAGCTACCTCAGTGAGGAGAGAGAGCAGCACACTCAAGAATAGCACAGTTACACCCTTGCTACAGCCTGATGTTGTCATTCCCAAAGACATCACAAACAGCTCCTAATCTTTCAAAATGTAACTGAAGCTGAGTTTCAACAGAGATTAGCTGAAAGCTCAGCTCAAGGACACTTTTTGAAGATGAGGGGCTCAGCAAAAGTCTCTGGCTTGCAAAATTCAAACCTGCTGCAACATTATAGGAGCAAAAATGTTAAAGTATTGACTAAGGACAAACTAACTGATAAAACCACCTGTTTCACTATATAGTAGAGAAAATCGTCCATATCATTACTTGTAATAGAGCTTTTGTTCTTCATTTTTAAAATGTACATATTTGTCCAGCAGAACATAGCTTAGCATTCTGTTTCTGTACAAATCACAGCATCAGACAACAGAAAACTAATGGTAAAACAGCACAGCATAAGATACCACACAGATTTATCTTATTGCAGCAATTTTTATTATATTCACCTAGCTAATCCATTTGGGCTATTAGCAAGCTAACATTTCTCTGCTTATCATTCCTCTGCACGAGGTTACTACTGCTACTAATATAAAAACTAAGCACACTCACTGAACCCTCTAGATTAAGGAAATAATCTAGTCAAAATAAAATTAAAAACCTCTGACATTATATTGATTACATAGCACAGACTTACTGTAATTTGTCTGTATTCTGTGCAATAGCAACCACAGAAACGTTCCCTGCAAAGCCCATTATACTTATATAAAGACAGATATAGAAAGCTGTGTGCACTCTGCCGCAGAAAAAAATGAACATGCAATTTTGCTGCAGGAAGTCTGTGAGAGAAACACTCGAATGTCACTGCTAACTTGGATTTGGTAGCCCAGCTCATCCCTCTTGACAGAGGTCCAATGGCTCAGGACTGTAACCCTGATTAGAGGAGGAAATGAGTGCACACTGGATGGATTGCTTTGTCCTCCCTCTCTCCCTCTCCAAGGCAAGAGAAACATCAAAAAAGTTTCATCCCACGATGAGGGCAGAATACCACATAAGGAAGAGAGGAGGTTTCCCCAAAAAGCCACTTTTTCAGATCTCAGCAGCAACTGCATGTAAAAGGCTTGACTGTGGTTTGAGTATGTAACTGAGCTGTCAGTTTAGAAGGGGAGGACTTTCTCTGTATTCCCTCCTATGACAGCACCTGCAGTTAAAACGGCCACAGGACTCTGCAAACAGTTTTCCTCCTGGGACAGAGCCTCAGACATATCAGCTGCACAAATTTTAGCAATGTTAGATATCAGCCATATATGCAGTATTTGATACAAGAGCCCAAAGACATAAATGTAAAACCAAATCTGCACATCATTCCCTATGGGCAGCCAGGCAACCTCCTCCTAGTTTGGCATTATTCCGCCTCAGGTTTTGCAGACCAGGACTCCCAGTCCTAGGGACTCATCCACAGCACTCAAATGCAGATACATCACAGTTTTGCACCAGACCATAACCATACGCTCTCATTTGTTGTGAGTTCCTTTCCTAAAATTTTGTCTGATTCAATCTGCCTTTGACTCTCAACAACCATTGAATTGGTACCTTCAGAAAACTATCCACATAAATTCTTACTCCTCCTTTCTGAGTGGCACTAGGGAATTAAATCCCTTACTGACTGTGTTTGTGCTCAGAGGTATGGGGTTTTTTCTAGCATGCATTACCTCATAATTACTGACATTGAATTTCAAGTGCCACTTCACTAATCAGTCAGCTCTGGAAATCTGCTCAGCTAACTTAAGGTCAGACTATTCTGAGAAAATATTCTGGTTTATCATCGCCATTACTGTCACTCATTTCATTATTCACCTTTTCTTACCATATCCTTTCTGTTTTAAATGGTGTAGTCGTAAGCCCAAATCCAGGTAATAACCCACAAATAAACTCCTATTTTCTCCAATATACAGTCATGAAATACCTGAACATGTGAAATACCTGATCACCAAGTGAGCTCATCGGTGGTGTCAAGATTGGAGGCAGCCTGGGCTGCAGTGGTCACGCACTGCTGGAGTTCACAGTCCTGAGAGATATGGGTCAGGCAAAGAGTAAAGTCAGGACCCTGAATTTTAGGAAAGCAAAATTCCAGCTTGTCAAGGAGTTAGCCAATAGGACCCCCTGTGAAATGGCCCTCAGGGACAAGGGAGAACAGAGATGGCAGATCTTTAAGGACACTTTCCATAGAGTGTCAATCCCCAGAAATCGATCTGCAAGAAATCTGGTGAGGAATGGAAGAGGTTGGCATGGCTGAATAAAGACCTGCTGGTCAAACTAAAGAGCAAGAAGGAACTACACAAGCAGTGGCAGCAGGGACAGGTGTCCTGGGAAGAGTACAGGGACACTGCCCAGTTGTGTAGGGATGGGGTCAGGAAGACCAAGGCGCGGCTGGAGCTGAACTTGGCAAAAGATGCAAAGAAGAATAAGAAGGGCTTCTACTGGTATGTCAACCAGAAAAGGAAGGTTAAAGAGAGTACACCCCCTCTGATGAACATGGCTGGCAAGCTGGTAACAACGGATGAGGAGAAAGCTGAAGCACTCAACAACTTTTTTGCCTCAGTCTTCACCAATAACCCGTCTTCTCACAGAGCCCAAGTTGATGGATGCAAGATGGGGATGCATGCCAGAGTCCTGAGGGAATTGCCTGATGTAGTTGCCAAGACAGTTTCCATGATATTAGAAAAGTCCTGGCAGTCAGGTGAAGTCCCTGGTGATCTAACCCAGGTGCCTTTTCTACACCTTCATCATGAACTGGCCCGATTGACTTTCTGGTCAGCTTCTTCCTTTGATGCTTTTGAAAAAGATTTTATAGCAGCTTTGACACCTTTACAAGTTTGCCCCTCTAAATCCTCACTGGCCTACTTTATTGCAGTGTGATGCTCAACTTGCTACAGTTTATGATCTTTTCTATTTTCCTTGTTCAGATAAGATTCCACTTTTTAAAATATGCTTTGATGTCACTTAGTAGTTTCTACTGCCTTGATGTCTGGACCATGCCAACAACTTGGTTTCCCTTCACCCCTTTAAAAATTCTTCTCTGGTTGGTGGTATACATTTACTCCATGCTTCTAAAATAGCGTTATTGAGGAGCAGAACCCTGTAAACTTTTACCCTAATCAAAAAAAAAGATTTTTTTTTCATATTGCTCTTTTGTACCCTCATTGTCTGTCTACATTACACTTGATTTTGGGTATTTACACACCAGAATAATAATTTGCATCTAAATGGCATAAATCAGGCATAGCTTTGTTATCCAACCCTATGGAATATTCATTCTTCAAGGAATCATAATTTCAAAATTGTTATATAAAAGAAAGACATTTGTAATTAATGAAATGTAACATTCCTCTAAAGAGTAATCTGTTTTCCATATATTTATGAAAGTTGTGTCTACTACATGCAACCTGAATTGCTTCTTCAAATAGCTATTTAAAGAGCTGCATTAATTATCATCTCCTCAGGATTCAAGAACTTGCTGTGGACTGGAAAAGAAGAAAGATTTAATCAGGCCACTTTTTCACTCCATGACTCTTTTCCTAGCCTGTGTAAAGGCAACTGACATCTGAGCTGTTGTACAAATAGAGGGTAGCAACACCCTGCAGAAAAATGTGAATCATAGAGGTGTTCACTTTTGCCTGTTAGGGTTCTGACTGTAAGAACCATGCCTGAGAAGGGAAAAATACAATTTTTGTCTCCTGAGTCTAGAGGCAGTGAAGGCCTGAGGCTGTATTTGAACTCCCATGCCCTAATGTCCCAGGTGACTGTAGTGGGAAGGGGGTGAGATGTCACAAGTCCCCTTTGGACCATGGACTCCTGCACCTTCCCATGGAAATCCAGACCTTGCAGAGGCATGGTGCAGACTTGGATTTCCATTCAGTGGGATGCTGGGATGTGCTGGGGCATATGGGTAGTCCCAAATACTGCAATGTATTCTCAGGTACTTTGGTTTTGATCTAACCCAGGATCAAAGGTAGGTTGGGGCTGCTCTTCATGTCACGCTGCTCCAGCACAGCCTGGGGACACCACCCACTCAGCGCACAGCAAAAGCAGTCCAGCTCTCTGATTCACCATCCTGCCCCCAGGCAGGGAGAGCAGAGGTTACACCAGCAGATCGAGGATAGCCAAGAATATTTGTGTTGGAAGTGGTCCAGAGTGGAGACATGCTGGTGTCATGGCTCCTCAAGGTCCATATATCCTGCACATGTGAACCCCTGTGCAAATTCCTAGTTTTCTCCTTGCCTGGGTGTAACTATGAAGAAATTTGTCTGAAATCAGTGAAAGCAGAGACAGATAAGCCAGAAGAACTGAAAAGTGACTTTGCCTTTGTAAGCCTTAATTGACCTTTCCTCCATGCAGCTAATGGCTCCCATGGGTTTTGTGGCATGTTGTTGGTTGTGGGGTTTTTACGACCTGTCCTTCAGGGTGGTCTCCATCTTCTTCTATGATTTCAATAGAAGCAGAGTCAAATCCTGTATGCTGTCTCCTGCCTTTCTTTGGAAAACAAGATCTGAAATAGCAGCTAATGCCCCGCTGACCATGTGCAGCAGCTAGCAAATTCCACCTCTTATTTCAAAATTAACGTATCCAAACCAGAACAACTATGAGAAAAGCAAGGATGTAGGTCCAACTGTATAGAATAGGTTTGTTTCCTTTTTCCCAGATGCATAAAGGTGGCCCACATTAACCAGGCACATGTCTCCCACCAGCTAAGACGTGATTAATTTTCAAGTGTTCAGGTCAGGTTCCCAACCATCCCCATGATTCTGGGCTTCAGTTTGCAATGGCATCTGCAGTTCAAAAAGGAAATGGTTTTAGCTGCTCACACAAGGCAGTATCAAAAGCACGCCAAAGCAGATTACAGAAAATGTAGCTCCAATCCCACACCTCCCTCAGGTCCCTCTCAAGTAGGTTTTGTTTGTTTCTTTTGAAATTTATCTCAGACTTCTGCAGAGATAAGAATGGGAGACAAAATTACCTGAGGCTGGCAATTTTGTTCTGTTTAAGATCTAAGTGGAACGGAAAATAAAAGTTTATGATTTAAGTGTCATCTCAACCTTTACCACTAAGTAAAATTACTCTATTGGGGAGGAATAAAACCACTATCACAGAACTGAAGATGTTTGATCTCTACCGATATACAAACAACAGAAGTTTAATCCTGAACGCATTTCAAACAAGAATGAAGAGCACAAATTGTCCAATGAAGCTTTTAAAACAAGGCTGAGTAAGAAGTCTAGCAACCACACCAGATGAGTTGTTTTAACATGTTCATCCTGAAAATTTCCTCAGCAATTTTATTCCCCCCTAATAGAGGCTCCATTAGGGATGCCCTGAGAAGGTACTTTTTAGTTTTAACCACATTTTCATGGCCATGCTGTGGGTAGAGTGTCAGGTGCTTTTGAGACCAAGCTGCTTTTGAACTTCAAATCTATGTGACTATAGGAATGACAAACACTACAGATTACAACACAGTGGCCCTACCTTTTCCAGAACCAAATAAAAAACTGCACAACAGGTCACATGGTCAAAGATCTGTAAATATTAAGTCTCAGTAAGCAAATAACACAATTCAAGATTCAATGGAAAAGAATCACTTTTGCTTAAAATTTAAAGGCACATCCCAAGGAGTTAAAATATAAAATTTATGTTTAGAAATTACAATCAAGTTTTGCTTTCTATGACATCCTGTGCTTCACTAGCTCTGCCAGGACTTTTGAATACAAATTAGTAATAAATTATATCAGAAAAGCCAACACAGAAAAAGTAAATTATAAAAATCAGCCTCTATAGAATATATTTCTTCAGTACCTAGGACAGAAAAAGCATTCCTTTAACACCTCATCCAATTGTTTGACAATGACATTGTATAAAGCTGGTCTATGAAAATAAATATTCAGTATTTTTCTTTCTTTATGGCTTAGCATTTTCTGGAATATTTGCAGCACTTCTGGAGATTGAGGAAATTTATTCCAAATACATATTCATTATTATATTATTTTGAAACTTTATACAATTATCCTACGCATAGCTTTCCTTTCTCATCCAGCTTACGCCACCCCAACTGAATGAGGGAAGACAAAAATACCCACAGAGTTTTATTTTAAAGACATCTTCACAAAAGAGATCTTACATATGTTTCCTCAACTAGCTGAATATAGTTTTCTCTGCTGATGAAAGATCCCTTAATTGACTTCATTCAAATCACCCCGGGTGGGTGATTAAAAGATTGATTAGGGATTTGTCCCTTGCATGTCAAGTCTGACTGCAGCTCACTTCAATTAATAGTGCATCTCTCCCTGAGCTTGAAATGATAATGCACTGCTTGATTGACTGAAGTGTCCCTGGGTCAAATCAAATAGGACAAACCAATGTTACAGAACATCTCCCTGGCTGGCATACAATATTAGCTGCTTTTCAATGCACAATATATTTATCTTCCACTGCCCTACAGCTTTCCACAACCACTGAATCGGAGAAAGAAAATCTCTTCAGAAGTGGGGAAATTAGAAGGAAGAAAAGAAAATAATCCACAAAAAGATGAGTTTATTCACACTTACTTACCCTCTAAGTACCAATTCTCCCCTGAGAAGATTTTTCTCGAAACACCTGCTGGGTTTCTGCTCTCCCCATGCAAGTTTGGCATCTTTAACTAACAGTTTCTGTCAGGACCACAAGCAAGGTCATAACCTCGCATGCCCTTGTGTTCATCTAAACCTTTCTGGGAATAAAACATTTGAAACTAATGTTGTTCCTTTATTGCCTAGAAACCAAAACAGGATATTGCAACAGCAGGGAAGGTGGGGGGTTGGCAGGATTAATCTGAACAGAATATATCAAAGACCTTCTCCCAGGAGGAGATTCCCACCTCTCTGATACCTACCTTCCAGGGAGAGGCAATATGATGCCTGTTCCCCAAATGAATAAGTAGTAAATGCTGGAAAAAGATCTCTGTTAAGTGGAGGCAATCAAAAAGTGGAATAAAAACACTCCTCAACAGGCGACATCTCTCAAGTGAGATTCTGATTTCAGTTGGTGGAAAAAAGTCATGGTCAGCAAGGATTGCTGCAGCATTATTTATGACTGATGCCATGAGCTTCAGTATCAAAGGTGACTGCATAGAGATTTCTAGATTCCAGTGAAACTAAGTCCCCAAAAGTTGAAAAGGTGGATTGAGCTGAGGTTGTTTGTTTGGAAGAGAAAATTTATAAACAGCATCACAGTGAATTCAGAGTGAATTGTAACCAAATCAGCACTGAGGGCACTCAGTTTGCTGGTGGCCATTGGGTGAAGCAGACCTGGACTGAAGCAGAGATAGAGGTGTGGATGAAGCTGTGGCAGCTGGTGCTCAAGAGTAGCTGAAGAATGATGAGCATTAGAGAAAATTCAGTGCCAAACCTCAGACTCCGAATAATGCTCTTTTTTCTCCACAGACACCAGGCCTGGCTGACTGATGTGTAGAAAGCCACAGCTCATTTTTCCAGAAATCCCTGTTACAATCTGAGCCATCTTGATCCCCTGGGCAGCTGAACTGACCTCTCTTGTGCTTGGATCATTGCTCATCTGCAGTTCTGTTGAGACAAGCTGAGTCGTTTCTCATAGGAATTGCTGAAATACAGCCAGCCATCACTGACCCTTCTATTAAAAACAACATTAAATTTGATTCTCAGGCTCAGTAATTCTTGAGAAAGAAATGCAAACTGTGCAATTCTCAGGGAAGTGGCCACAAATAAAAACATGTATTTTAACATTTGTCATTTGAGGATTCACCTCCTGGAGTTGAAAGGTATCCAAACCACCTTCTTGATGCCTAAATACACCAGGCAGTGATTATTGTACAAGTTCTCTAGTATTGTCTCATTACTGAAATATGAAAAAAGGCAAAACAAGTGACTGCTCTAACAAGTAATGTGACACCCTACCACAGGACATCTGGCTGGACACCATGACTTGTCCTTTCACAGTGGCATGGCAGTAGAAAGCAGCTGCTGTCAGATGGAGCAGGACAAACAGCATCCAGCACTCCTGGATGAGAAAGTCCACTCTGCACTCACCCCATCATATCCCAACACACCCCACCCCATCCTCCCCTATCCCATTGCACAGAGTAGGGCATGCACAGCATTCTTGGGAATACCAGTGAGTAGGCAGCCGCCCAAATCATGGCATTCTAAAGAATAAATAATCATTAAGAACAAGAGGAGATTTATTTTCCATCATTCATTTCCTACCAAACACTGCTTCCTACAGCAGCCATTCTCTGCACATAGGTTGGCAGAGCACAGCTCCACTGTGGGAGACACAGTAAAAGACAGCACATTGACTGGAGGTGGGATTTTTATCCCTGTAACTGGATCCTGATAATACTTTGGTGTGCTGTACACACATTATACACAATAGTACCTGCAGTATCAGGAGTTATGCTGCAAAATCTCACCTTCCTGAACCTGTCTGTGTTACAACCTCCAGTTTTTGCTACCACCTCCAATGAGCTAAAGCCACTACAGGAGCCTGGGAAGCCTCAAGTATTTCAAAAGTTGGGAAAACACAGTGAAGCTGCTTTTTTTGCAAGGAAGGTAACTGATGAAGTTGTAAAAACATTGTAGTATTTTTGTTTGTAATGCTAACTTCTTTGTCTCAAGCAAGGGGGCATTATATGTGGTGCAAGTAGTTCACACATGACAACTGCCAACCAGCTGAAAACCCTAAGAATATTAGCTTTAGAAGGGTCCTCCTAACGCAAATTGTCATAATGCCCCGTTACTCTTAAGTTCAAAAAAGACCAGGTAAAACACCTCTCTTTCAATGTGATGCTATGGCTTTATCTCTGTTCTAATTAAAACATAGTGTCCAGTACATTCTGCTAGTGCTTTTGTAAAGGCAGGTATGAAAAGTAAAATTATTAACGACTAATTATTGACATTTCCCCCTTTCCTCCCAATTAGCAAGGTTTCCAATCATTTGTTCAATTTAGCCTAATGGTAGCAAGACCTAAGACCATTAAATAATACAGATGAAACACGGAGTCACAATGTGCTGACGCTTACTAAAGAGCATTTTACATCACCCAAAAAGCTCATAACTTTAATAGGCCTTGAACGTTCCATTAAAAAATCAAGTCAAATAGCAATTTTTTTATTCTGTGGATTTTATATACAATGCTTAAAGATTTACTCAACTTAAGAATGTCCAGAAATAAAGTCTCTGTGGTATCTGAATGATTCTAGGAGCAGGGTTCTTAACCATGATGCTAATGCAATGTTAAACAGCTATTAAGGCTGGCAATGCAATAATTTACCTTCTTTTGTAGATTGAATTGTTTCTTCATGGAAAAAAAAATGTTTCCTCTGGTACCTTCCTAAACTTGAGTTCTCTGTTTACTGATTTACTTTGATTCTCTTTGTCTTGTTGCATGCTGTTGTTTTAAGGGGGAAGTGATTGGCTGAATCTTGGAGACTGCCCTTAGTTTTCTTAACATTAATTCATCATGCAGCACTTCTGTGTGTCTGTGGTGGCCTTTTGTTTAAACAGCTAAGTTAGAGAGACCTTTAATGTTAATATGAATTTATTTGTATGGGTTTGCTAGTGTCTTAAATTATAATACCATTATATTAAAAATGACATTTTATGAAGAATTTCTATTCTGTTCCAATTTTATTTCTCTTTTATCCAACAATCCCTCCAGGCTGAGAGAGACCTTCAAGCTAAAGGTTAATGCTGACATTTATGGTTCACAATTTTTGTTTATATTTTCCCATAACCACATAAAAACAAATGAATCTCATTTCCATATACACTCGGTAGCAACAATTTTCACCAGCACTCTGTATGTAGAAGATAAAGGTTTTATTGTTATTACTCAAAAAATGGTGATGATAATGTGTTGAGCAACCTTTTGAGCAGAGGCAGATTGCAGATCTCTCACTGCATTATGCAAACTTTGAAAACATGATTAGGTTACCAAAAATCACAGCAAGTAGTCATACATACTATTTTCCTCTCACAATATTAAAATATTTTACATGGATGTGATTTTTTGTTAGGCACGTCCTAAATTCCCTCATACACTTTAAACTCCAAATCATAACATTGGTAGATAGCAATGCCACAAATGTTAAATATACTTGGTTGAGTTGAAGAGAACAGCCCAAAACCATTCTCCATGAAATTAAGTTTCATACAAACTTCATTCAAACATGGTTTGTGTATTTTCTGTTTCCTGTTTAAAATCCAGTAAATACAACAATCTATTTCTTAATTTTAAATGTTACATTAAGATTTTTACTCTCTGTAATCAGATCTTTATTATGAGTCTTGCGTGACATTAGAATAAGAGGCTTTATTACCAGATTAGTATTTCGTTCTCATTCAGTCTGCAAATATGCAAAGGCTTCAATTCAGAGTCCTCTAAATTGAACAGACATGCCAAAAACTCACTTATCCCATAGGATTAGCCTCCCTCAGTGTGTAAGCACAACAAGGAAAATCATAGAATCACAGAATGGTTTGGCTTGGAACGGACCTTAAAGATCATCTAGTTTCAACCCCCTGCCATGGGCAGGGATGTCTTCCACTAGACCAGGTTGCTCAAAGTCCCATCCAACCTGGCCTTGAACACTTCCAGGGATGGGGCATCCACAGCTTCTCTGGGCAGCCTGTTCCAGTGCCTCACCACCCTCACAGTGAAGAACTTCTTCCTTACATCTAATCTAAATATTTCAATTTAAAGCCATTACCCCTTGTCCTATCACTACATGCCCTTGTAAAATGTTCCCTTAAAAAGTTCCCTCCAGCTTTCCTGTAGGCTCCCTTTAGGTACTGGAAGGCCGCTATAAGGTGTCCCCAGAGCCTTCTTTTCTCTGGGCTGAACAACCCCAACTCTCTCAGCCTGTAAAGAAATTACAATTATTTTATGGTTAGCTTAAGTCCAAATTTTTTTCTTGTGTTAAATATGATTCATGACATCACTTCTGCCAACATTAAGAAAAAACTTGCTAAGAAACAAGTTTAATTCACAAAGCAGTCACTATTACACTTTCATTACACAGTGTCCAGCTACTGACAATGGTTGATCTGCTCAGTCCAACACATGGCTTCAGTCAGTTCCCAATGGCAACATCAATCACAGAGCGGGAAGAGAGCAGCAAAAGGAGAGAAGATGCTGTATCATTTCCCCTGGTTTTGCTGCTGCTCTTCTTTCTTTTCTCTTGCTCACCTCAGTGGTAGCGCTCAGATTGACTGTCCGTCTGCTGTGACAAGAGGCAGCCAAGCAGGAAACACCATCCCCAGCTGAATGGGCAGTTGGTTTTGCTGCTACGCTTCTTTCTTTTCTCTTGCTCAATTCAGCTCCAAATCACTCTGCACGGTCATCATGGTCAATGTACAATAGGACTCAAATGACTACACTGGGCACTGCCCTGGAGAATCCTCTTTCTCTTTCCCACTGCCCTACCTGGACCTACCACGGTTGTTCTTCTACACCTGTTCCAGGCACCACATTTGCAGTGTTTGCAGCTGCACACTTTTTGCCAACCCCAGTACAAGCCTCCTCCCCAGAGCTGGGCATCTGGGTGGTCACAGGGCAGGTCCCAAAGGGCCCTGAAGCTCATCCATTTCCAGGGTTTGCTTCCAGGTCACCATTTGCCTTGTGGAGCTCGTGAGCCCCACCACCTCAAGCAGCCAGCACCTATAGTACAGCCAGGAGCTGCCACACAGTGAGCACCACCTCCAGCACAAACAGCAGAGCTGCTCTCCAAGCTGCCTCACCACAGGCACAGGTACTCTGGGCAGCAATGGGATGGGCTGCTATGGGCTGAGATGAAGCAGAAAATGCAAGCCTGAACACAGAAGAAAAAATAACAAAGCAGTAAGAGGAGAAAAAGCCTTCACAGAAATGAGTACTGCTTGTAACACAAAAGTATTGTACACAGATTTGTCTGTACAGAGGTTTGTCTATACGTTTTCCTACTTTTGGGTTTCAGTCAACATTCCCCTTCTGTTCAATCTATTGTATGACCTTTTCTGCAGTTCCACCATCACCATGGCACCACATCCACCATGATACCACTGCCCCTGTGGTACCACTGCCCTTGCAGTACCACTGCCACCGTGGTACCACTTTGCCTTCAGGAATGATTCCCTCAACTCTTGTATGACACTTCTTTTACACTGAACATTTTCTCCATCATTACTTCTTCACATAATTCCACATTAAGCTTTAGTTGCATGAAAACATGCCTTTACTCAGGTTATCTTTTATAATTGTATAGACAGCATGCTCATTTTGTCCCTCACAAAGATGGATCTCATCCCACTGCTGTAGCCTACGTTGGCAATCCTGATCTATTCTCTTTTGACAGGGAGACATTGGCATTTTCCATTGGAAACCGTGTGTCACCAGTTTGGCTGAGGCAGGGCCAAACCATAGGACAAATTCTCTCTCCAATCAGCCCCTTCTCCGCTCCAGGAGGAAAGGGTTAAGGACAGAGTTAAAAGGGAAAGATAAAAAGCGGGAAAGGCCTCAGTTAAGTTTTGGAAAACTTAGAACTATTTTAATAACAACAAAAATGATATTATACAAGCAAACAACAACAAGGGATTAACCAATATATACAAGGTTTGGGGATCCGGTGCAGCGAGGGTTAAACCACAGGCAAACCACCAGCTACTGGCCATGGCAAGAAGCCTCGAGAAGGGACCAGGACCGGCCGCGCCGGGCTGGGTCCCGCCGGGCCGGAGCAGCGGCAGGCGGCGGAGCCGGCGGTCACGGCAGTGACCGCAGCAGCGACCCGCGGGACGGCTCTGGGGTGACCAGCGGCAGAACGAGCGGCAGCAAGAGGTACCGGCCGGCAGGCAGGAGCCAGCAGCAGCAGCAGCAGGATGGCCCCAGAGAGCAGCAGACAGCAACAGCCCCGTCCTCCTTCGAGCAGCAGCCGCAGCCCTCAGGGCAGACACAACTGCTGCCGCCGTAAGGAGGTTTCCGGCAGGGGCAGGGCGGGACGGCCAGGGCAGGAGCTCTGTCACCCTCTGTACGGGGTTTCTCACAGAGACATCGTCCCGCCAAGATGCTCCACAGCCACTGGGGTGCAGTGATGTGCAGGGGGAGGAACACCCACATTGACATATGGTTTGTTCCGTATGTCTATCAAACCGGTTTTATATTAAACCAGGACACCGTGTTAAGACTATTAGGTCACGACTACACTAGTAAACAGAAGAGGTCAAGGCTTATCCGCTGGCCTTGAGATCAAGGGACATGGCCCAGCTTGCATCTCTGCAGGCAAACTTTCTCCCACTTTCAGGAAAGGAGAGTGGTCCTGCCTTTTGGGAATAGTCCCCAGCAGGAGCCAAGCTCTAGACTCAATCCAGGAATTTTCTGGGGAAAGTGCTAGTGGGCACAGGCCAAAACGGTGCCAGGAACTGAACTAACAGTCCGGTTAATAGCCTGGGCTTAGATCCTGCCATTAATTAGATTCCTAGTGTAGCTGTAGCCTGAAAAGACTTGCAGAATCTATCCAATGTGCTACAGGTAGCTAAGTTTTTGTAACCATTTTGTAATACATTATCTTGACCAAAATTTTAAAAATAATTATCTTTCAGCCATTTTTATAAGACGTTTTACACAACGCAACCACATAGGCTTGTGAATTCTCAGCCACCACACTGAAAACAACTAGCCATGCACCAGTGTTTTCCAGATCAAGCACCGTGGGCAGCACCTCTTGCTTGCTCAAAAGGGACAGAGAAGGCAAGTGGACACAAATGGAGCTGCAGCAAGAGTGCATGGGGCAGTGTACAGAGGAACCCCTGAGGAAAGTACGGTAGTTAAATAGGTTATACAGGCGCAACGGTAGGCTGCTAGCTAGAACCAACACATAGATGGACAGAAAAGCAGATAGCTAAATGACTATATTGCTCTGCTGTTAGTCTGTGTTAGCAAAAGATAGGCATGGCTATGCTGTGCCAGTTGACTTCGGCTGAATGCAAAATGCCATGGTCATTGTTTTAGAGAAGAATTTCCAAGATTCGAAGCAAAAAAATAAAACCAAACTCAAATCAGATTTATGATCTGTGTGGATTCCCACCTCTGCTTGATGCCAGTGTCTTGTTTCTGTTCAACAAATGGCCCAAACTGTGCCTTTGCAATCCACACACAGCTGGAGTCAACTCCTTCTTCCACAGACATATATGCACCCTGCATTCCAGGCACCCTTTAACAGCCTCCACTTGGTCACTTGCCCTGGATTTCTCTAAGTGACAAATGGCTTCGTGCTTTACATAACAGCCCTGTTACTCTCTTTCTCTGAGGAAATTTTATTTTCATTGCTTCCTGCTATTTAATTTTCTAACAACTATAGATCAAATACTCAAATCTCTTCCGTCAGTGAAATACAGGAACTTCATTTGCATGTGCAGGAAGAATTAGCCAAAGAAGGGCAGCTTAAAATATGTACAGCCATTGTCTGAAATCTTCAAAGCCAAACAATAATGACATTGAACCCACAAAATGTCTGGGTACATGGTACAAAGTATTGAGTGCACTATGAGGGTCGGCAGAGTCAGGCTCAAATTTAAAAGAAGACAGCTTGGAAAATATGAAGTTGACATTACATTAGGGAAGAATTACAGCTGCTGGGTGTCATTTCTCCATTCAGAGAGTTGAAGATTTTAAAAATGCCTTTTACAAGACAAAAGTATGACAAACTAAATGAGTCTGCCTTCCATCACTGCTGATTTGCCCTATGTGCTTCTTCTGTATTACAGTGAAGCATCCCACTACTTAGAGATTACAAGTCACTGGGAGAAGGGTCATCCAAAGAGTAAACAAGACTCGCCCTGTAACAGTTTCTTTCCATAGTGATAGGCAGAGCCACAGCACCAGTACTTAGGTTTATTAATTACCTTACCTTCCTAGCAGTCTCAACCTCATCCAGCCTGTTCAGGATGACCACCATGCTTCTTAATTTTTACATAAAGGAATGGCAGCATTCAGCACATGTAATTTCATTAAGTATTCTTTACCTTTTTTTCTTTCAAAGGAAGAAAAAACATCCTTTAAAAAAATTTAGAGTTTTTTCTCAACATTTTCCATTAAAAAAAAAATTCTCAAGAAATTCTAAATGGGAGCATAAGAGAATCTTTCAGCAGAGAAGCCAAAGGCCCCAATCCCAACTTTTGAAGCAAGGACGGCAAAAAGGAGACTGAAGCCCCGAGACACCTTATGGATGCACTGTTTGAGTGCATGTTGCAAACTTACAAGCCTTGTTGGAAACCCACCGGCCACTTGCTGAAACTCAGAGACACTGGTTAGCCGAGTAAAATACATTTCACTGCTGAATCCTTTGTACTGCACAGGGTATGAAAAATTCAGATGAATCACTCCTTACTAGTCATGCAGGATACTTTTTGATTCATGACAAAGCAGCAGACATGAATTTTTAAGACCAAACTTTAGAAAAATCTCAGATCTGGCAAAAGATATAGAGCTTGCACCTCATTTTCTTTATGGCTCTATTAAGTTACAGAAATGTAATGTTATTTCTGAATCTGTAATTACTGTCAGAATCATATTTTGAGCTACCATAAGCACTTGAATGTTTGTGCATGTGTATATATATGTGTATGCATGGATACATTTGTATTATTAGCCTGGACGGAGGTCTTATGAGACATATTTCTTATAGGCTTTGTTTTCAAAAGGGTGGATGCCACAAAATCAACTACAAACCTGTTGGGTTCCACATATGTGTTGGGTTCCACAAGCCAAAGTTGTTAAGACTTCAGTACTATTGCTCAGGTGCAACAGACATAAACCCTAAAAATAGTAGAAGAAAAGACGTTGAAAGAAAGCCAAGAACTACATTTCATCTGGAATTTCATATCTCCAGTGCTGAGCACAGTCTGTGTGCAAATATTAACCATAGATGCACCAAACTGCTAACCATGTGTTTTTCTTTAAGATCCCTTTTCTAGCCATATCAGCTGCCGGCTGTTTCACTTTGAATGTGCTGCTGGCTAAGCCTTTCTTGTCTTTCCATTTGCAGTAACTTTGGGTTTGGATTTTCAGTACTCATTAATGTCCATCTACTGTATCACCCAATGTAAAATAGTCCACTTAACTAACACCAGTTAGGTCATCCTTTTTACATCAAAAAACAGTTATCCTTCCCCATCACTGTCATTTAATTTTAACTTCTATAAATGCAAATGTTTAACAAGTTATTGCTGCTTCTCATTACTAGTCCTAAGAAAATGACCACCGACAAAATGTAGAGCAGATAACTCACGTAGGATAACTTGGGCCATTTATTGCTGCTACTAATTATCCTAACCTTCTTATCATAATTACTTATTGGCCTACTTACCCAGTTACCCTAACATCACTGCCTTGACTTCCGCTATGCTCAGGATTCGGTGCTGGTAAAGCTTAAGTCTTTGTTACTGACACTAAATACAACCTAAAAAAGAAACAAGGAGCAGTAATTCAAACAACACCATTCCTTTGCTAGCCATTTCCTTGGCAGTAGTTGTTACCACCAGGAACGTGCAATGGCATGAGAAAGGAAGAGTTTATGGGAAGAGGACAATTCTCCACAGAGTAGCTGATACAGACAGGAAAAGAGTTTGCAGGAGTGCCGGCCTTTCTTCAAACAGGGCAGTGTTACTCAAAGCTAAATACAAGCTGAAGAAATTCTTCTGAGTTTAGTTGGGTGTGTTAATCCTAATGGGAGTCTCCAGGACAGAGTGTTACCAAGGCAGGGTGGTGAGATGTTTATCTCCTACAGGGAAACAGGAGCAACAGGTCATTTATTGCCTGTGGAACTTGAACGAAAGCCTTTTTTCTCTATTTATATTGACAGTAGTAGCTCACTTTCTGAAGGTTCAGCTTCATCTTTTTAACATGTTTTCTTGCTCATGCCTGAGAGGTCCAAGATGGCAGTGGATGGTGTGAAATGCTGGTAATGGGCAGCTGAGAGTTCATGTCCCTGCCAGCACTGCCTGTTCTGAGGGTGGGAGTTGCTCATCTTCACTCATGCAGTTTTCCCAAGGACATGTGCATGGAGTCAGATACAAGACTCTCGAAAGGTGTCATGCATGGCCAAAGGAAGTTATAGGTACAAGGGAAATCAAGGAAGTCCTCCCGTTACTTGGGGCATGCTTGCATGAGAAGGCGTTACCAAATAGACCAACCCAACAGACAATCCCCTTAGCTGTGAGCAGTCAGATGTGGGGAAAATTTTAGGGGAAAATACCACACACTCTTAGCCTGTACTTAGTCCTCTCTCCAGGTGACTGCTTATAGCTACCACAGGAGAGAGAACACCAGGCACTGCTGACCCCTCACTCTGAATCAATATAGCTGCTTCTATTTTCTTATTCTGCAAAATGTGGATGTAGGACCCTGACTGTCACAGCCATTGAGGTGTGCTAAATTTTTTTTTTTTTTTTTTTCTGAGGCACAGTCTGGATTCATTCATTACATATATTTCTTTTTTCCTAATGGCAAGTTAAGTAACACAGGATTGTTCAAAGCTGAAAGGGCAATTCTTGGAAAGACTGGAAAAATTCCTGGAAAGGATTTTTTTCTGATATAGGTTATAAACCTTAAACTATTTTCTGAACATGTTCCAAGCTACCAAGAGTGTGTAATTGTTAGGGATATAGTTTTGTAATGAAACTATAGCTCTGAAAAATGCAATCATTTCAGAGGAGCATTGTTATGGGGTAAAAACTTTTTTACACTGTAGAACTGAATATTGAAAATGTTGAGATCAGTTACCACTCGCTTGGGTCCAAGGGCCCAGCTATATATTGCAAACTGGTTTCTTCAAAGTGACTGCTGTTGCAAGAACTATATTGCACGCACTGCCACAATGACTGCCATTATCCATATACGTTTATCTATTATGAGAGGAATGGAGTTGCTCGGTCTTAACTATATAAAAGAGAAGTATAAAAACAATACAAGTTTTACATCACAGTGTAATTTTCGCATCACAAACTTTATAAGAAGCACACTTTCACGTAGCTTTTAACAAATTCAACCTTTATGAACAACACCATACACATGACATTAAAAGCACACTGTTCAGTAAGTCTCAAATTCTTTATTTAGCATACAATTGAAAATAACTTCAAAAATATTTTCCAGTTTCTGTTGAAATAAACACTGTACTTAAAAATAGTTCACCACATCAGCAGCATGCTTTTTCGGCATGCTATAAGGGTAAACTTTCATCCTCCCCCTTTCTAGCAGTAACAGTAGGTGCACTCGGTGTGTTTACAATAGGTGTTCTGGGTGTGTTCTGGCACCAGTAATGCTTTCCACATCGGCCAAAACCACATCTACTCATAAGGTTAGAAAGTGCACACCCACATACCTATATCTTTGCAAATCAAGCAATGTAACACCTTAGATTGATAGTGCTTTTAATCTTAGTCATTAAGAGAGGTTTCTAATCCTCTAATAATGCTTCCTTCAAACTGTAATGTAATCTGTTAATCTCTTTCAGAAGCTACTGAATTCTTCCATCATAAGCATCTGTTTGTAGTGACATATGTTACAAATTAAGATAGTGTCTCTTTTCAAGAGTGGTGAATGGCGAATGGCGTACTAACTGAAAGCCATAAAAAAGGAAGGTAATGAAGTTTAGCCAAAAGCACACTTAGCTCACACCGGCTTTTACCACTGAGCTTGCCTTCTGCTTGACTAAAACCCATGTGGAACTGCAAAGAGTAATGAAACACGAGACACATCACAAACAACACACTATTATTCTCATTCCCATTATTTAGGTGTCTGATTCATTTATTTACAAGTTCATCACTGTAAGGAACAAGAGTTCTGAACATTGGAGAAGTAAGCATGAATTATTATTACAATGACACACAAGCCATTTGTGTGACACTTATTTACAGGGGACCAATTTTTCTGCAGGGCTGAAATAGCACAGCATTGCAGTATTTCAATATATACCCGTACTGGTAGAACTGGAAGCCGAAGGTGTGCAGTACAACTCACTTTTCCCTTTCTATATTTAAAAGCATTTCTGTAGAAGATCATTTATGCACCTACTGCTTGAGAAGAACATATGATGGCAATGCTATTTTCCTACAAAATTGTTTATCCAGTTATGTAAGATAAAAAAAGGCTCAGTCTCTGTCAGTGGAATATAACATATTGAGGTTTTTAATGTTTTTTAAAAGCATTGAAGAGATGCTACAATAAACACCACATAAATTTAAGGACAAAAAGTCCTTTGTGAAGCTTTGTGAACGTGTTTCTATCCCTAATCATGTTTGGGATAGAGATAAAATTTTTCATACATAAAATTAAAACAAATTAGTGATCTGAAAAATCCTGAGAGGAGGGAACTTGTTTTGCAAATTATTATCAATCAAATTGCTGGCACAGCGTTCTGCCTTGGCCAAAGTACAAACAGTATGACTGGTCCTACCAGGGCTGTACATACAAACAAATGGATGGTGAGTCTCTGTCTTTTTGAAAGTTGTGAACTTCACTGAAACAAATGTGGTTTTAATGATAACTATATGAAATTTGTGTCTTTTTTATTAAATGGAAATTGTGTAAGAGACATCATTCTGTCCAAATGCAAGACTAGCATTACAACATTATGATCATTGAGGGTTTTTAATTGTTACCTATTTGAACATAAGATACTTCTTCTGTCTTTATTATAAAGTCTGGTTTTAGCAGGACATTAATACTTGCATCTATTGTGTGAGTTTTCTGTTTAATCTGCAAATACTTACAGATGCATGACTAAATGCTATATTTCAATCCCACTAAAATGTTGAGAATAGATGTATATATATTAGTAAATAGACGTATGCACACACACCTACTCAAAAACAGATGCAAAGCAAGTTTGGCAGAAGAGGGTTACAGCCTAAAGGAAAACAGCAGAAGGAGCCTAACAGAAAGGAAAACTAGAAAAGGCAAATGTTTCAATCACATCTATCATGAATTAGCAATTTACGGGCACAGAAAAATAAGGAAAATTGAAGTGCATCTATCAAATCTATCATGACTCATAGCAGCTCTATTGTGCTTTCTGCTGTTTACAAAGCCTGTTAGTTGTAGCTCATGGCATGCTAATCCTGTGAGAAATCTGTTCCTTGCATCGCTGATATGTAGAAATTGAGCAAGAGCAGCTGCATGGCTGTCACAGCCACGGGCCACTGACGAAGCCGTGGGTAAAGCTGTGCTATCGCAGGGATTTTAGCTTACAGTTCCTAGTCAGGATGACGGCTTTAGAGGGTGTCATGTAGAACTCAAGATGACCCAAACACAGAAGAATTTGCAGTCTAACAGAGCTTTTCAAAACCATTAAACAATACGGTCCGCATAAAGCATCATGATTTCAAAGAGTGGAGAGGTATCAGGTATCGTAGCCTGTCTGACCTCCTGTTTCTAGGGAGCAATAGCTGAGACACTACCAGGCTCATCAACTGCTCTGCTTACTCAGGTGCCTCACTCGCCTGCTTTCAGACTAAGCTGCAGGCTCTGGTCCATCGGGATAGCTGGTGGCCCTCTTGGTGGGCTGATCTGCCTGCAGTGCCTACAGCTCTGATCTCTCCGGCAATGCACATGAAGCAGAGTGCCACGGTAAAACAGTCCGTTACGGCTCTTGGCGGTTACCAGCTACTACGCAATGAACTGAAGTTCTTTAGAACTAAACAGTTTCAGAAAAAGCAGGCCTTAAAATAATAACAAAGTCTTCAGACCTTCCTGCTGCTGTGTAAGCCTCGTCACCCCTCGATCAGGGCAGAGCTGAGCTTTCCCAGGGCCTGTGCTGAACCAGCCTGCGCCCCAGCAGCATCTCTGCTCTGCCCTGCCCTGCTTCCTGTCCTCCACAACAGCATTTCTGCCAACGGCGCCAGGATTTGCAGTGCTATGACTGCTTGTGATTGCATTCAAATTTGTAATTTGTTTAACTTGCTCGTGAAAACAAGAGGAAGACCGCCTTGTTCCAAAGAGCTGCTAGATCCCATCAATAATATGGGACCTGGCTCCTACCAGGGTATCGCCAGTAAAAACAAGGCTTGTGGTTAACATGAGCACTATTGCTACATCACCTGAAAAAATAGTTGTTGCTCTGTGGGTCAGGGGGGTTAGATACATCATTACTAGGATAGATGCTGTGAAAAGTGGCCACCACCACTGCGAGTGATGCATTCTGCAAGGGAGAGGGAAGAGGCATCAGGATCAAAGAACAGCAATAGGTTAGCAGAAGGATAGGGAGAAGGGGCTGAGAGGAAAGAGCAAAGTTGAAGGTAATGCAGGAGACAGAAATGGGAATATCAGCTGGTGAGAAAGTGACAGCCCTGCCTGGGATGATGGAGAGTGAAAGCCATATTTTTCAAGTAGCCAGAGCATCAAGGGCTGCGTTTTGACCTTTACAGATTGCACATGATTCAGACACAGGCAATGTCCTTCTAAACCTTGAAAAAAAACCAGAACAAAGTTTAAATGTTTCAGAGAAATATGACTGTAGAACATCTTGCTATTCTAGAGTACCCTTCTGAGTTCTGCAGCTGTAGCGTAGCATGTTGTAAGTGGGGTCCAAGAAGGGGTGGAAAGTTGTATTTCAGACCTTTGAGTCCCAAGGACTGGCAAGGCAGCTAACTCAGCTAAGTTATATTACCTTGGGGTTGGAAATGAGCTGTTCTCATGTAATGCCCTCTTCTCTCCACCAGAATTGCTGAGAAGTGGATTATGTTATTTATAACTGCTATACCATTTTCCTGCTTGTAGTCACCACGGCTTCCTCCTAAACGGGCAATTTGGTTATATATGGAAGTTTTATATGTCTCTAATATAGTATCTTCGACTCCCTTGTGAGGCTACATACTCCTCATACAATTATTGCAGGGGGGTATTGCAAGACTGTTGCACGGCAGCTCTGCACAAAATAAAAATACCTTGAAATCTAGTGCATAGAGTCAAATCCCTGGTGGCTGACCTGTGCTCCCGAGTGTTGACACCAAAACTTGCCAGACTGCCCAGGACCCTGTGTGTGCACTGGGAGAGAAGGCAAAACAATCCTGTGGCTCAGGATCCTACTGCCCTCCTTCAGAGACCTGCTTTTTCCTTCTGCTTAACATAAGTACCGTGCTGCCACTGCAATGCTGCTGCTCCTGCTGAGCTCGACAGGGTGGCTCTGCACAGCACTGTTTTGCAGTGCAGACATACCACAAAAGGGTAGCAAAGTAATTTTCTTTCTTCATCCCACTGGACAGCGTGGAAAGAAGAAAAGTCAGGAAATGACATTTCAAAAACTGACCAGGTGGTGATGATGACCTTCTGTACAACCATGGGTATTACATTTTCCCCTTCAAAGATTTTCTTTCAAGAATCTGCGTAAACAGTCTTTGCATTTGATTCCCCATATGCAATAACTAGAGGCACAGGCTGTTCTTTCAGGAAGGTGGCAAGGTTCAGGGGTTTGCTGGGAGGAGCTGGCCCATCCGCACCGCAAATAAGGTCCGCTCTCAATTCTTCATTTCTCCCTCAGAAATTAAATCCAGAAATTTACAATAAAGTACATAAGAACAAGAAATGTCAGATTTTTATAACATCCTATTCACATAAAATTTCACATTCAGAATTCCCTTACTATTTGTCAAACTTAACCCAGCTGTAAGCACTTACTTTAAAAGTCTATAAAGGTGGAATTAATACTTCTTTACCAACTTACTTTTCACAGCTGTGCACTTGAATTACACCATAAAGTTTGTGAAATTGAAAAGAACACATAAATCAAATCTCATCAGACGTAAAATTTCTAAAATATATTTTGGACTTGACTCCCAAGAGCCAAGACCTCTATTCATATTTAATCTCTGGGTGGGAAAAAGTAATATTTTGCAAAAAATGTGAAACACATTTTTTCATGCCAAAGAAATGAAGACAAAGTTTTAAGGGAGATGCAAAACCCACAGGTCAGGCCATTGAGAAGCAAGGCACTTTAATCTCAGAGACAGACACATAGCTTTCATTTTTGTTGGCACAGTTCTGAAGCTCTCTTCAGAATATTTATATAAGGAATATTTAGCAATGTTCCGGGTTTGGCTAGGACAAGGTTTAAACCACGACAAGCAAAAATAAAGCTCTCTAAAGAAGGCTTTCAGTCTGAAACAATTCTGTCCAAGTGTCAATCTTTTTAGTAGTGAAAGGATAGAAATCCATTACTAATCTTTCTGGTGTACACAAAACATTTATTTATTTATTTATTTATTTGATTGCATTTTTCCTTCCTTATCCACAATCACTACTGATGCCTGCATGGAAAAGGGATCTGTACATACGATCTGGCCTCACATCACAGCTTCACTTAAAAAAAAAAAAAAAGGAAGAAAAAAGAAAAAAAAAGAATACAAGAAGTTAAAATGTCCATGTCAAGATCAGATTTCGGGAGGGGAGGGGGTTTTTTGGTTTTAAGCAGTCACGCAACATTTCCAACCATAACGTGCTCCTCTCCTCTCCTTTCTAGCTTTGATAGTATTCACTATCACTGGAAACAATCCCCAACATTTCCTCCCTATGCTATGGGAATAAACACTTGAAGTTTATGAGGGGATTAAACACGTAATGGTGGTAGTATATAGACTGAAACCAACATCCAAGCAAGAGATAAATCTGGATCCAGGGTTGAATTTGGTAGAAAACCAGATTGCATCCCACTGAAGATCTCCATGTGACCAAATGTCTGCAGCACTTCATAGCTGTAAAATGCCTCCATGGGTAGCTATAAACTCCTAGTGATATATTTATAGTTCACGGGGGGGAAAAAAAAAAAAGAAAGAAAAAGAAAGTAAATATAACTACCTTGGCACAGATTTGAAGATTTTTAACTAAGATATTTTAAGTGAGTAGTGAGAGAGAACTGATTCCGTGTTCCAGTGGTGTATAATTTCTTTTTCCTCACACTTCATACTAGACAGGAGTGATATAAGACACCATTAGGAGAACCAATGAGATATGCTGAAGCACAAGTTTCCCCACACAGCAACAGTACCTGCTTTTTGTCTATCTACTCTATCAATATCAAGTGACAAAAGAGATGTGATAGAGCTGCTAGCTGGCTAGAGCTCAATCCAGAGAGCATTGAGATAAAGCTCAAAGGCTTGAGGAAGCACCAAAGGTCTTAACAGAGATTAACTCAATCCCTTGACTGAAGTAGAGCATCTACTATTACCAGCTCGGTCTCACGGGCTAGAAGCCTAGTTGGCAGAATGATTTCCTGTAGATGTTAAGGCTGAGGCCACTGCCAAGGTTCATGTCTCTGAGATGACGGATGCCATGGTTCCTTTCAAATACAGCCTACCTGGAGCAGTTTCTCTTTTGTCACCTGAGGATGGGTCTAGTGTGATAGAACATGTATGCTTCCAGATAACAACAGAAAAAAGTCAGATTTTCTTTGGTATGTATTTCTATTTACTCGCCAAGTAATATCACAGAAAGTAGTAACTTCAAAGGGGAATTCAAGGAGTGGTGTTGACCCACCAAGCTCAGGGCTCACTGACCGTGTTCCTTCTCCAAGGTGTTCCATCTCAGACACAGAGCCATTAGACTCCAGACTGGGACATCAGCTCTTGAGGGGCACATGTCTGACTGCTCCCAGGGACGGATGGCTTGACCAGAGAGAAACTGGGTCAAACCAACCCAGGGAACTCTGAGGTCACTCAGGACACACAGCTGCACAGATAAATGCTAAAACTGCCTGGTGATTCTTGCATGCAATCAAAGTGCATTTCAGGTACATACTGCAACTTCAAGGGCTAGCGTACAACTCATACCCAATGTGGACACTGGCTAATGCAGAATGCCTTGGTGGTGTTAGCCAGAGAAAGCTAATGTTTGGGCAAACAAGCACTAGTCAGTTCAGGAATCACATTGCCACCTCACTTCCTCTTTTCCACACACCAAGCCTGACACAGTTAAAGAAAAATGTTACCCTACGTGTTAATTGCCACTTAACTGATTATTTGAAGGACTTCTGGGAGCAAATATAGCAGGAAGGTTGTTGTGACAATGCCATACAGGACGGAACAGTTAGAGAATTACTGCAATCCTGTCCAGTCATTTTAGGCAACATTTTGTTGTAAAAGATGAGGTTCTTTTGGGATTTTGTGGGAACTATTTCAGTGTGGCAATAGTGTGTTTTGAAGAACATATGTATGAGACAACGGCCCTCTTTGCAATAACATATTTGACGAAGCTCACCACAATAACTATTTCTCATTAGAAGATTCTTTAATTTACCTAAGAGAACCCAAATTTGGCCAATTTGGCCATTTTGCAACATGTTTGTCTCTGGCCAGAGCTATATAAAACTATTCTACCAGAAGAGGAAACTGACTACACAAATGCTATCAAATGCATAATCAAATGACAGAATTTTTTAATGTTTGATGTAATTTCTAGCAATTTCAGATGTCACAGGGCCTCCTCAGGGCAACTCCTGTAAAATACTAGCTGAAAAATGGAAATCTACTAGGAATCACTTTTTACATGAGTTTTTGTGAGCATATACAAAAGGACAGCTACCTAATTGAGAAAACATCCATAAATATTTACTTCCTGATAAGAGAAGCTGCATGCCAAAAAAAAAAAAAGTAAATGGAGATGAACTTTTCAGATACCTGCAAAGCCTGTGCTGTTAGAAATCATGTTTCTCACTGAAGTCCCAGTGGGACTGCAGCTTTGTTGTGCTAAATGCTCTACAGCATAAAAAATAGTCGTTTAGCCAAAGGAAACTTCTTATTCAGCACTTTTATGGGTATAAATCTGAAGTAAAAAATCTTATTCTACATGTTTTCAAGTTCAGGAAGTTCAGGAAAGATGCAGCTAACATGCACAAACATTCCTTACCTAAAGCCAAAGATTTCTTTCACTGGATACTAGACACAGTGGGGAAAAAAATTTTTAAAAAAGCAATTACTTCCCGGCATCTAATAGCAGAACACTATTTTCTTTTTTAATCTACCTGTATTAGTCTCTTAAGTCTCCAGTCTTAGCAAAAATGTAATGCATTGTGAGGTAACATTTCTTTATTAAGAAATAATAAACACAGGTGCTTTAAAGCTTTTAGATCATCAGTGGCAATGGTGATCTATAAGCTGACATAACCATCTTTCAGACAAAACAAGTCCTTTCACAACGGCTTCCTCTTGGGCACCACCTTTCCCTCAATTATGCGGCTGTCAACTCCTAAACTCATTCAAATGTCTTATTTAATTAGGCTTTGGTTTACAGTTTCCAAGGTTAAACTCAAATGGGCAAATAATTAACAATCAACAAAAATTAAAAGAAATTAAAAGATTTCAGGTAGGGTTTGCAGGAATAATAGGAACTGTGTCAGTAGTTAAAGAGATTATAATTTTGTCATTGCTCCTATCCTAAGCCACAAAAGGCAAGGCAAAGTCCCCATGAGTAACCTAATCCAGTGGAGCTGAAGTTTGGTAGGAAAGCAAGCAAGTCGTACGAACACATTAGTTAATTGCTTAATTGCTTAGTCAAAGCTCAATCTCTACGTCATACGGAAGATATGGGTATTTAGATATAAAATGCACTGTATTTTTTGTTTACAAAAGGACTATATTTTGACCACAGGCTTTAATAAAAATATCAAAAGAAACTCAGCTGGAGCTCTAAAGGTTATGCTGTTTCTAAAAGTAGCCATCTAAAGTTGAGTACAGCATCAGCGATGGGAAAAAGTATTGCTCTTAACCATATTAGGTTAAATTGACAGAGCTTACTAAAGGTTCCAAGTCCTACCCAGAGATCCGAAACCAGGGGTTTTCTTGCCCAGAAATGTTCATTAGCTGAACAGCAGAAATATGAAGTTTTACACTCAGCAAAAAATAAAAGTTTCGTGCAGGAAAAATGCTGGATCCTTGCACCTGTGAAAATATAGTCTAGATAATGAAATTTTGTTAGGTTTTTTTTTAAAGGTATTTCAAGCATTATTGGGGTCTCAGAAAGCTGCTAACACATGTCTTACGTGATTTTTATAATTACATTGGTTGTTGAAAACCGTTTTGATATTCAACCATGATTAAACTCATGGATATTTAGCAACAAAAGTTCACAGGCAAGAAAAATGCCATGCCTTTGTCTGTGAAATTCTGTTCATTTTTTTCTGAGGTTTAGTGTTGCATCCCATCTCTCATTTGCAGCCAACCAAAAGCTTGGCAGAATAAGAACTTCATAGCTAAACACCGATGAGCAACAACAGTGACCCTGATGCACACTGTCACCAGACCAACGGCACAGGCCCATCACAGCGAGTCGGGATCTCCCCGCACTTGGGACGTGGGTTAACAAGGCAGACGAAAGGATAGAAGATGACCTGGGCTCCTTCACAACCACCTCCTGGCTACAGCTTTCTCCCAGCTACCCTTCCCTCCTACAACAGTCTTCTTCACTGCAGATGCCACTCTTTAGACAGCTAAAGTGTGCAACGGAGCTGAAGGTTCAGACACCATTAACCATGCCTCGTACAAAGGACACCACAGTTTATTTTCTACAACTTCCAGTAAAAACTGGAGGAAACAAAATATGCATTAAAAGCATAATGGTTTAAAAATGCACACTAAAAATGCAGGAAATTACAGATTTAAGGTCACAAAAGAAAGATGAGTTCTATGTGCGTACATGCATCATGCTACTACAATTGCACACTCACACCTTCTCCAGAGAAACCCGATCTTATTCAGTAACTAGGACAAATGCATGAGACAGAATAATAACCACTAGTGCAAGAGAAACCTGGAACTTGCCAATGTTTTATTTCTATCCATTTGCAGACTGAATGCCATGAATGGGTTTCCTTGTATAAGAAATACTTTACATACCAACTCCAGAAAAAAATGACTAAAGTACAATGTATCACTGCATCGCTGTATCTTTCTAGCCATTAATACTATAAACTTGCTTTTAAAAAGGCAGATTATAAAATGAAACTCAACAGGAAATAGGAAAGCCACTTTTTTCAAGTAAAATGCACACGTATGTGTTATAAATCAACCCGTATATTACTAAAAAGTTCAAAATGTAAATTTTTCTGCTTCTTTAAAAAAGTCCCGATGAGTACAGAATTGCATTTGGCAGAGCTGATGTCCTTTCAAACAGTTACAACATTTCTGCATGCTGCATACTTTCACATAACCATGCCATTCAGAAATGGAACAATCTTATTGACACCAAAGCTGAGGGTTTTTTCATTTTGCACCATTTTGCACCAACATCCTAGGAACACTTATCAACGCATATCAATAAACTGTTAAATATGTATGAAAGACTATAAGCAAAAAATAAGCAACGAACAGTTAATGCCAGGTACTTGTCCCTGTTGTGAGATACCTGCCATCATTTTCTGCTGGGTTTCAGAAGCCATGTATGTGTGCACTGACAAACTACTAAACAAAAATGTGAATTTTATCCTCAAAAATCCTATCAACTAATACCAGCATAATAAAAGCAAAAGAAGACAGAGGAAATATTTGGAGGCATGTGGTTTTTGCATAGGTACAGGGAGTGCTGAAATACACCTTTACTTACAAGTGATATTAACATAACAGGTTTATCTTGCACACATGTCATGTTCCAGCCAAGCACCACAGGACTGATAAACACAGTAGCCTGCATTAGGCAACATTTTTTTTACTAAACTACTAAGCACAGTTATCCACTGAACTTCCCAAAAAGAAACCATTGACTGAGATGAAGAACAGTTACATGGATTTTCCCTTTCCCACTTGCCCACCACTCTTATTTTGGGATGTGTTTGTTGTATATACAAACCTATTCAGTTCTTGCAAACCTCGCTTCGTGTAACAGAGTCTGTTCAACACACACAAAAATTCCAACATAGCCATTGCACGTTTAGTGACAGAATGCCATGGTCTTCGCAACCTAAGAAACTCCTGAAACGAAGCATCCACCATGTCAACTGATTCATAACTGTATTATGAAATACAAGCAAAGATGGCATCACAAAGTTTGTGCTCCCGCAGACTCCAGTTCACGTTTGCCCAGTTCAGAATTAAAGCATTTTCTACCTGACTTAAAGGACCATACAATTGAATATTTAAAATCAAGCTCTCCTTCTCAGTTATTGTCAATAATTGTTGACCACCTCGCCAGTCAGGTCTAAGGATTAACTGGATTACTCAAGTGACTAGCCAAGGTTAAAATAATTGAGTACTGCAATTATGGGTAAGGACAATATTTGCCCTCTTGTTACTGCAATTGCTGAACTGGGGACAGTAAGGAAAAACTTGCATCTCCTTATATTTTTGCTGGGGGCAAACAACATTACAAGCAGATTTGTAAAGCTTTGTCCATATTAGGATCACTGCCTCTATAAAACTACTGCAATAAAACTGCCCCAACTGCTACTTGGGGAAGACACCACTAGCTCTCATCTGAACTCAGCAGTGAACCACTAATGAACCACTAGCTTTTGGCTGAACTTTAAACACCAGAGCTATTAACAAAAGTTTTCACTGTCCGTGTGCGTGAAACGTCTCACATGCCGTATTTCTCACTTCCTTTTAGAAAAGACACAGTATGCAGTGCAAGCTGCAGGAACAAGCGCCTTGTTACACGCTTCAGCAATACATCCTCGATGCCTTTGCAAACCAGTCCAACAGGTAACCTGGTTTTTTCAAGTTCCTTGAAGTTATCTGCATGCCCCTGTGACTCACGCAGCAGCACCGAAACTGCTAAGGAACCCTGTGGGAACTTATCCCAGGATTCTGCACTGTTCATTTTTAACACTATTTTTTTGATGATATTTTAATATAAATTATGTCTCGCAGAGTGAAAACTATACAATATCAATCATTCTTTGCTTAGCTTACTCTGCAAGTGTTTCTAAGTTTTGTGCCACAAAACAGAACCAAAACTGGTCATCACAATTCGTGATACAGCTGAAAAAGCTAATTTTAAGAGAACTAAAAGAAATGGTTTTATTTAGAAGTTTGGGATATTGACAAATCTGAATGAACTCATCATATCCAACCAAAACCTAAGCAGTCTGGATACAGAGTTTTTAATCAAACACATCACTGACATTTAGGATGCTCTATTAGTATTTTTGTGCTTACAGTCACCTGAGCAGCCGCTTTCCTTATCGATGATCTCTGTTCCTCATGAACACATCCAGGTCTGCATCCGTGCCTTGCAGAAGAACTCAGACCCTCACAACTCAATTTTCCAGAGATTCAGTAAAGTTAAGCAACAGTGGACCAGCAAGACTGTTTTATTCCACCATTATTTGACCTTTAAAGCACGATTGTGTGTGAAGAAAATGGGGAAAAACGTAGTCTGCATTTACCAATATTTTGGAAATAACAGAATACATTTATTTAAGTCTGCTCTTTGCACCACATAAACCCGTGCCAAATAGACACACAATCAGTCCTGCAGCTCTTTATCGCAAGTGGGTTCAATCAAGATTGCTGCATTTCAGCTATTTAGTTCATTTTCAAACCTAATTTTAACCCAGTACCCCTCTGTCATTTAAAGATGGCCTTCTGGTATTTTGAGATTGGGAGATTTCTAAATGCATGCACACATGCATGCTACTGTTCAACAACTTGCAAGCATTTCCACCTTGTAACGGGAGCAAAAAGCTGTTGTTTTCTTGTGACATCACCTCTATTCAAGTAACAAGAAGAGGGTTGCCAAGGTAGCACTGGTGACAGGGCAAATCTAAAACAATTTTGGGACTGGCTGCAGAATGGAGATTCCCAGTTACCAAAGTAACCCAGCTGAGACCTGGTGCATTACCATGCAGACACGATGCTTGAGAAGGCCTTGTCTAAGGCCCATTAATATATAAAAATATTTATCACTGGCAAAGAGATATGCTATCTTGTAGTTACAAGAGAATTAGATATTCAATTGCCTTGAAATGCTTCCATTTCTTTCACAGAGACACCAGAATTATCAGTGGTTCATATTTGTGAAGTACCATGTCCCTTCTTCCCATCTCTTAATTGGGGAATCTAAGGCAAAGAAGTTAAATAAAGGGTCTTGGGAACCCACTTGAAGGAATGCAAAGGGTGGGGTGGGGGAAAAAAGAACCCAAGTAAAACTATATTCTTTATTCATTCCAGTTTAGCTGTGAATACTCCTATTATACAAATACAGTATAAATTCCAAAATCACAATATATTACAAAATAAAAAAGTACAAACTGCATTACTTAATAAATATATCTAACAAGTTAATCAGAAAGAGGAGACAGAATTCAGATTGGAAACATTTAAATGTTTGACCCAGCAAACCATAGAAACCTCAAGTTAAATACTTCTTTTTCTTCTTCTGTAGAACACCATTCCTGACCTCTCGATTAGAAAATAACGTCAAGGGAATAAAATATTGTGATCAGATAATGGTTTGTTGGTGCAACACCAGTGCCAAAAAAGCAGCAGGACTTACACAAAAGACACCATAACCCCAGAAACGAGAATACAAACATCGAGGTGCAGCCAAGGCAATTATTGCCAAAGCGGGAGACTATTATCTAGTCACAACATTCTATTGCAAGTTAGTGTTCTGTTATTACAGATAAGTAATATAAAGGAGCAGAGGGCGAGCCAACCAGGCAACAAGAGGCCAGTTTACTCAAAACAGTAATTAAATACAGAAGAGTCAATTGCTCCCTGTACTGTTCATGTGGAGCTGCTTCCAACTGGCTCAAAGGACCTGTTCTGTGCTCCAGGCAGAGAAACCAACCATTCTGAAAAGCAGTCTGTTTATACTTTGCTGCACTTTTACAAAAACCATTGTTTTAGTTTTGCAAGAAAACACCCACAATGCTTTCATCAATTAGGGAGGGTCAGTTTGACATCAACTTCATGTGGTAAAAATATATAAGGTTTATGGGTAAAAAACACAGCAAAAAATAGCTGTTACATCATAAGCCATATTTACAAAAACTGTTTACAAATGGTTTTGGCTGTACAGCTGAAAGCCAGATACTAATGTAAGATGTAGAAGACAGAGGTAACAGTTTAAAAATATTGTGCAAAAAATACATTCTCATAGAAAATAGAGAAACAGTGGGGAGGGGAGACACAAACATACACGGAGAAATCTGCTTGCAAATAATCCAAGGCTGAATTTTTACAACAGAATATTACAAACACGTTTGTATTTATCCCCACAATCTACAGTACTTCTCAGTCTGGGGTGCTGCTGGTTCATTAAGGATTAAGGCATCACCATCACAGCCAGCACACCTTCTGTCTCAGTCTCTGCAGCAAAGCTCCCAGCCTGCAGCCCAGGTGGTCTCAAGAGCAGGCATTCTGCTCAATGTACATCTTGGACAAGGACACTGCCATGGACTTGGCCAACTCCTCATCCCGTCTGCGCTGTACCTGAGTCTGTCTGCACCACGCCTCATACTCTGGGTTGGGGCACATGCGGTCCAGCACAGCGTCATAGTGCCCATTGCTAAGCCAGCTCAGCCAGATACTGGGCCGTGTTGGGTCCTCGGGGCCCAGGTAGTGAACCATGGTGGAAACGGTGGGGCTCTCAGGCCGGCCACCCGTGGTGAGGTGAATGTTCACATTCAGCATTTGCCCCATAGCCAGCAGCTCCGGGTAGCCAGCCCAGGCCCCATCCTGGGCAGCGCCAATGAGGAACTCTCCCACGTCACCCTCGATGATAGGGCTGAAGTGGTCCAGGTGATCAGCGATGTAGTGCACAGTCTGCTCACGAAGCTCGCTGTGCAGCTGCTGGTCCCCATACACCGCCTTGCAGATGGCACGGTAGAGACAGTTCCCGTCGGGGATGATGTGGAAGCGGAACCGTCCCTTCTGCCGCAGGTACTTGTCCTGCTTCTCCACCTCGGCCAGGTACAGAGCAAGCTTCTCGCTGCGCTCCGGCCTGCTCACCGGCCCCCTGCGCGCATCGGAACCCAATCCGTCCTCCTCCTCCCCGGGAGAGGGGCCGTCGGTGGGCTGCACCTGGCTGTTGCTGCTCTCCGTGGAACGACAGCCGGGGACCAGCGCGGGCTGGGTGCCGGCGGCCGCCGCCTGCAGGGCCTGGCAGTGCTCGCTGAGGCGCAGGCTGCGGTTGCTGGGCTCCTCGGCGGGCGGCAGCAGCGCGGTGTCCTCGCCGTTGCCCCCGGCCTGCCGCATGCTCTCCAGGATGCCCTCCAACCAGGCGCGGCTGCGCGGCGAAGCCGGGACCAGCTCGCCGGGGGCCTCGGCTCGCTGCACGAAGCGAATGGGCACGATCCGCTCCAACGGCCGGCGGCGGCTGACAGTGACCTGCGCGCAAGAGCTGTACTGCGGGCCGCTCGCCTGGCGGCTGCCGGGGCCCGCCGCGGGGCCGCTCGGCATCACCTCCAGGCAGGAGGAGAAGGCGGGCATGGCGGCGGCGCTGCTGCTGCTTCCCCCCACGGGAATGAAGCCTTCCTTGGCGGAGCTCTCGGTGGCCGGGCTCGGGCCCGCGGCGTCGGCGGCGCTCGCTGCGTCCGCGGAGGGGGGTCCCGGTGACAGAGAGACCTTGAAGACACCGGCGGCGCTTGGCGCGGTCGCGGCGGCTGCGGCGGCTGTCCCTCCCGCCGGGTAGTGGGTGATCACGGAGCTGTAGAGCTGCATCCTCGGCTCCCCGCGGGCGGCGCTTTATAGGCGGCGCCGGCGGAGCCGGGGCGGGGAGCGGCGGCGGGGGCCGCGCTGGGGCTGCCGGAGAGGATGAGCCGCCCGGGTAAAAATAAACAAGGGCATCACCCCCCCGCCGCCGCCACCGCCCCGCCCCTGCGCGCCCGGCTGCCGGCTGAGCCCCGCGGCGGTGGCAATTCCGACTGCGCCACCAGCGCCGCGCGTCCCCGCCGCCGCCGCCCCGCCCGGTCCCACTGCGGGTGCGCGCGGCCGCCGCGCTCAGGCCCTTCTGGAAGCTGCTGGAGGCCGGGCCCGGGGGCGGGGCCGCGCCCGTGTTTACCTCAGGGCCAAGGCACGTTGGAATGCGCGGAGGGTGGGGCCCAAATGCATGACCTCAGTGGGCGACGCCCCGCCCCGGCCGAAAGGGGGAGGGGCCGCAGCAGGGCGGGGCCGAAAGGGGGCGGGGCCGCAGCAGGGGCGGGGCCGTTCGCGCCTCAGCAGCGCTGGGCGGATGGCGTTTGCTTGGCAGGGTGGGTTCGCGCTCTGAGAGGGGTCTCCCCCCCTGTTTTCCAGTGAGGGGTGCGCGGTATGTGTTGGGCCGGGCCTGGCCTGGGCTGGCCTGGGCTCTTGCGTGTGGAGCCGGCTTCCCTGGTCGGCTTCGGCCCCGCCGCCTGGGAGCCGGTGCCATGGCAGCCGCGCTCTGTAGCCGAGGCTGTGGCGGGGTCGTGCGCGCCGGGCGCTGCCGGAGGGAGGTACGAGGAGGCAGGTGGAAGCAGGGACCTCGGTCTGAGGAGCGTTTCGGGGAGAAATGCCTGCTCTCCCGTGTCGGGCTTCTGCGCTGGGCTGGGTACTTTGGAAGTGGTGAGGCAACTTCAAGCTGGGGAACTGCATTGGGGGTTCTCGGCGGCGGACCTGGGAAATGCCACGGAAGGCAGTGAAAGCAGTTTGTCATGAGACGATTTGTCAGACAAAGCAGTTTGATTTTTAGACTTAACCACCAAGTATAAATGATTGGAGATGTTCTACCTACAGTTGACTGATGCTATGTTGTATCCATGTTATTGTTGAAAAGGAATGATGCTTCTGCCTACATGTACTCGGTGTCATGATTCATAATTTGCAGCTGGGATGCGAATAATATTCATTCATTAGTTTTCTGACAGTCACTGACACAAGCTGCTATTTGTCCACCTGCAATCCCCCTTCAGAAAATGCAGTGCATGCATTCGTAAGGAATATGATATAAATGATCACGTAATAACAGGAGAGACCAAATTTAAAATATAGATCTCAAAGGTCATTGATAATTGCTTTATTAATGCCTATAGTGTCTTAAAATTAACCCATGTCTTTTAGCCTTAACTGTGGTATAAAGTCTTATCTAACCCTCTGTCCCTGAACGATGACATTTGTATACACTGGATTTCATTATGTTCTGGCAGGCATGCTGACCAAGAACACCAGTGTACACTATGATCAAATGTTAACACAGTGAGTTATTCTTACCTTATTGATATATGCAATTTCAAAGTGATATTTAAAAAATTTTCTGGGTTCCATCCCACAGTCTCAAGTATCTTTGGAAAAGCTTTAGCAATCCAAGCAGATTGCAGAACTTAAAACCAACCAAACAACCAACAATAAAAAAACCCTCTATTTGAATATCCTGAAAATTTTATTTACCTTGTTCCATTTATGTTAATCAAAAAGACATGACTAAGAGGATCACTTGCAACAGACTGCAATGTTGAAAAACATTATTTCTCTGGAGCCTTGCTTGTCTTTTGGATCCATGTCCAAGGATCTATCTCCTATCTTCCATCTCTGCAGCTGATTCCAGGGCTTCCAGCAACACAATACGGAATTTCCTTCTCTTTACACAGAAAACATGTTCTGATTCCCTTGGCTAACTTACACGTTGAAGGAAAAATGCTGAAAACCTTCATGCTAAAAACTGGGTATTTATGGGAACAGTTTTCACATCCACCTTTTTTAGTCTTGATAAAACACAGCAGTTCATTCTATGCATTATTGGGAACCTCTTAATAAACATTTAGAGTCAATATCCAAAATTAGTGCCTCCGAAGCTGAAAGAGGTGTATCAGATATGAATCAAAGCCTAAATGTCCTGACTTACCTACTACAGCCTGAAAGTTGATACCTTTAGAACAAATGGTGATGGGCATTAGCCAGGAGCATTTCTGGCAGCCTGTTACAGGGGGATAAGATATTACAACTGCTCTGAAATTACAGAGTGACTCTTGTATTTCAGAACGTTCAGAACTTTGTTTTAAATATAGCTTGTGAGATCAGTCAGCGAGTCTTTTTTTTTGGACTAATTGCTCAGAGAGGAACATATATTGATCAAATAGTGGTAAACTGAAACCTCCTCTCCTTGAAATGAAGGCTTGGAGCAAAGGAAAGATTCCTGGTTAGTTTTACTTCTCAGTCAAAACTTGACGGGGTATATTTCCAAGTTAAAGTGTGTTCTAATGTATTTATAGGTGATTTAATGTAAAATCACTGGACGTTGCCCCCTCCTATGGGGATTTAAATGTGCCAGTAGCTGTTCATTGTTACTATAATAAAGATGTACAATACTTCATGCTCACCAGCCCTTCTGCCTACTTTTTTTAGCTTAAAAAAGGTATCTCTGTGGTTTTGTTTAGTGATTTGCTCTGTCTGCTAGTAAATGCGAGAGCTGCCTACAGGATGGTGGGTTTAAACTCTTAAATGGAGGGGAAGTGGAGAGAGAGCTCTTTCTGTTAGAGTAAATGGATCCAGCAGAACAAGAGCACTTCTGTCATAAATGACTGCTGCATTTTCAATACTCAGTACTGCAATTTTCTTTCTTCTAGGATATTACAGAAACTCCCACTAATGACTGCTCTGGCTCTCCAAAACCATTGGTTATTTGGAACAGTGGTACATTAATGGATGGGCAGCTGTCTAGTTCTGATTGTTAGTTACAATGAGGTAGAACGTTTGTGGTGCTTCATTGGAGCAAAGAAACGGATTTATTATGTATGCCCAAATCACCATCCTGTTAGTATTCTGATGCTCTATATAGCATATTCTGGACCAAAAAAAAAAAGTTTTTCTCTGAACAAAAATCCAAAAAGTATCCTGAAATACATGCTGAATATGCCAGCAGGTTTTGCTAATGGTAGCAGATAGATTGTACTTTTATTCTCTTTTTATTTATAAACAGATATAATGTCTTACCTGTATTTTCAGTTAAAATGCACATAGTAAGCTTGCTAATAAGGTTAAAATGCAATCAAAATCTGTTGCTAGGTAACTGAGAGGCACAACAAACATTTATACCACTGTCTTAGTGTTAATGGTATGTTACTTTAAACATATTTATTACCTCCCATGTGAAGTAAATGGAAAGAGAAGCTCATCATGGTGTGTTTTACCTGTGTTGTTATTAAATGTTATTAAATACTGACAGTGTAATGTAACCAACATTTTCTGTAACCGAGCACCCACAGTTAGTCACACAGACTTGGTCTGAGGGGAATCCAGCCTCTCTGAATGATCAGCGACAAAAATCCCACTGAACTGCTGCAACACAAGCATCTCATGGCTCGTTTTCAGGAACTAGCACTTACCTAAAAGGTCATTTTTTTAGATGTCTGATATCTGCTTTTAACAATAACGTCTTACACCATGGTTTGCTCCAGAGACAAATGTTCAAGTGCTATGAGTAAGGTTCTTGTGAAAAAGGAATTCCAAGGAAGAATGTCTTCAATGCAAAGGCATCTATAGAATCCAGGGGCATGTGGTTGTGCCTTTTGTGCCTTTTGCTACTGGAAGATGGGGTTTTGTTATTTATCTGAGCTGCATGTAGAGCTGCTGTTGATTCCAGGGGAAAAAAAAATAAACTTTGCTTTTAGTGTTGCCTGGATAAAATCCAACACACAGAATGATGGCTTCCACAATATGCCTGCATTGACATGTTGTGGTGTCACAGGTACTAGAGGGGTTTGGACAGTGAGCACACAGTATGGAGGCACCTCTCATCGTCCCCAGGCTTCTGGTTCACTCAAGTATAGGGTAATGTACAGTCCTTTGCTAATACGGAATAGACCTCAAAACAATCTCTGTAGTAATAAAGCATGAATGTCTCCTGTGGTTAAAGTTTCTCCTGACGTGACTGTTATCCCTGGTTACGCTGCACATTCCACGAATTGTTTAGATTGTTCAGAAGGCAAACCACCATCATAAAAACAGCTGTGGAACAACAGTGGTATTCACTGACGTAAGGCTAGATGCCTGAGAGTGGAACTAATTTTAACTTTAACGTGAGGTAGATCCCTGATTGACATCGAAGGAACAAATTAATTACATCACTAGGAACACTTGTTAGTGAAGAAGGGAGGAGAAGTTAGCTTAAATGATGTATTGAATGACACTGAATAAGCATTTCCACTGCTTTTTTTTTTAATGCCAACCTAACAGCCCTGCAGGCAAAGGTTATTTCTGGCTGATGTATTTAGTGAATTAATAGCTCTTTGCACATAATTATAAAATGAAATGTTTAATTTTTATTACTAATTTGAAGGTGTATATCAAGGAAAAAAATTTAAAATTAGTAGAAAATAGAAATCTGTATCAAGGATCTTCCAATACAGGGAAGAAATACATATAAGCTGGACCTAGAAGGAAGTTCCTGAATCATCAGTTTTATCCTCTGTTGCCTGCAGGGGATCATATCATATATCATATCATATATCATATCATATCATATCATTCCTTTCCTAATATAAGGTACCTTATTTGGAGTACAGTTAATGAACCTGTAAAGATGTCACGAGCCAACAGCACTTCCAAAAGAACCAATTCTGCTCTTTCCTGCCCCAGTCCCTTTTTTTCTTCTCCTGATGACAGCTGCTTTGCGATGGCTTAAGTGTTGGTGTTAATTAGACTACCTGGTTCGTTCAACCCTAAATGTACCACTAACATAAAAAGGAAAATGTATCCACACTTACTTCAGAGGTAATAAAACAAGGGCTGCCTCAGAGAGCTTTGCCTCACAATTTGTTGTTCAGCTTCTGCTATGCTGTGATGATAAAACCTTATTAAAATCTTATTCACTGTATGGGTGCACTAGTCATTAGAGATGTACCCATGCTATGACATCATGTGGCAGGAGTTTGTGGAGAAAGGGTTGTTGGTGATAAATATAGACATTTGCTCATATTTCAAGGTCTCAAATGGTATCTCACTTGATAAGTGAGTCTCTAAATGTGAACGATGACGCAGGTCAGGTCTCTCGTTTCTACTCAGAAGTGTAGATGGCATTTGCAGTAGTCATTAGGAATAGAGCCTTGAGATGCTACTGCAAAAAAAAAGATCTACAATGCTGCTTCATCTGAAAAAAACCTAGTGGTATTAATAAATAATAAACAAGCTTTATAATGTGTATAGCATTTAGAATGGGGTATCTTCTCCGTTTTAAGAAAACTTACAAGACATAAAAGTGTTTGAAATGTTTATATTTTGTTATCTGTTATAGGAAATTAAATAGGCACCTTGTCTCCCTCTCATGTTAATGGCAAATTTAGAGTTGAGGAAAGTAGGTATTTTGGTTAATATCAAGAGCAGAACAAAGTTCTGCCAAGGAGAGACTGTGGAGCAGGTAGGGGAAGTGGACAATACAGCAATACCAGAAGTAGAAAATCACCATTTACAGTCACAGAAAGTATTATTAATAGATTAATGAGATAAAAACTGTAAGCATAAAATAACTGTGGTAGAAAAGAAGGTGCAATACTGCCTACTCTTGAAGTGAAAAAGTACTCCAGTGAGGTAGGAAGTAGCCAGCAATTCCATGTGGGGCCTCACAACAGGAAGATTTTGGAAACAGACTGATTCAATGGGAAGTGTCATCCTCTCTATCCTCCACAACCTTGCAAGACACACCTTTCCCCTCCCTTTCCAGCCACCTGTAAGCAGCAAACGGAGGAGTCATCACTTCACACAGAGAGGTGAGTGCCATAGAAAACGCCATTTCACCGTTCATGCTTTAAGAGTCATGGAATAGCACGTAAGAACATTAACCAGTTTTGTTGTTCCACTGCCAAGTCCTTCCTGTGGGAAAGGGCTGTGGTTACGTGCTACATAACCAGCTCAGCAAGTCATGTCCTAGCCCTGATGAAACGTAGTCAGAGAATTGACATCACTGTTTCCATCTGTGTAGCACAGAGCTAACTGTTATGGCAAGGTCAGAGCACAGCTATCTAACGCCACTGTCTAATGAGAAAAATTAACGCAGGTAGAGCCGTTAGAAAGGAAGGATGATGTCGATTCATCCTGATTGATGTCCTACTCTGTGTAAATAATTAAACCTTTCCTAACCTAGTTTACCATACCTAAATGTGGTAATATAGAATTCTACAATATAGAATTATTTTTCTGATTTGACATTTTCAAAGTTCTAATAAAGCAAGAGAGAATTTAAAAGAGCATTTATTACAGCGAGCCCAAATTGAAGTAATTTTCACTGGAATAAGTCAGGAACAGCTACACTCCAGTTAGTGGATTTATACTGTTAACTCCAATCAGAACAGAATCTTAATATTATTTATTTAGCCTGAAATACAAAGTAGTGTTCCTGATGCTTTGAGTATCTACAGAAAATTTAAAATAATATTTTAGCGATTTGAGAGTACTTATTTTTCAGTACTTATTCAAGTGTAATTGAAATATTAAAAGTTTTTTAAAAGCACTAGTTCTAAGAGTTACATTATCCGTACATGAAAATATAAACATTCTTCAAGCTGTGAACGGTAAGAACAATTTTATAAAATTTAAGCATTAATCAATTAGTAATTCAGAGTAAGAATCCCAAATATAATCAGACGTGGGCCCTTCAACTGAACAGAGGTTTCTGTGCACGTCTATCTGAATTTGACATAAAGTCAATAAAGGAAATTTAGTACATCTAATCTTGCTGTATCTAAATAAAGTTTCTGATACTGCATAGTATGAGGCATTACCAAACCAGTGAAGATAGGGATTAGAACAAGAAATAAAAGGTGGCAATGGGCCTGGCTAGGGGAGAGACAACTGAAGGAAATTTAAAGGAATTGTCTCATGAAAGAAACCTGCTAGTGGAGTTCTTCAAAGATCCATCTTGAGACTGACTTAAATATTTTCATTAATTACACTGGCACTTAGTGGGCTACTGACTTTCCCTAATGACTCAGAGCTGGGCAGCATTTTCACAATAAAGATTTTTGAAACATCCTGTGAGAAACTTTTGCAGACTAGAGACGGAATAGCTTATGTGACTAGATGAAATTCAGCAGTGTGAAATTAGGCCATCCACCTGGTGGCAGGTCAGAATTTCTGTTATTAGCAGAATCTCATATGTGGGAAACCATCAGGACAGAAGAAAGAACACACATGCTATTCAACTGCAGAATCACTGTAGTTTCTGATGTGATGTAGCTTTCAAAAGGACAAATTCGGTCCTAGAACACAGAAGGTGAGAATGTATCCAAAATAAGTATTTCTAGTAGAAAAGACTTGTGAGACTTCTTCTGGAATACCATATGCATTTCTGCATTCTGGTCAACATTGCTTAAGGATGCTGAATTTTGACTGGAACATGAGCAAAGGGGAATTAAAACCATCAGGGCATTCGTGACTATCTAACAAGAGGAGACTTATTGTTTGTGGCTTGCATTATGTAATGAAGGTTGAGAAGGGATCTCTATAAATATATTACAGATTAAATACAAGGGAGCGAGAAGAGCTCACTAAGTTAGAGGAGAGTGTTGGCCAAAAAGAAACGGATACAAACTGGCAATGAATAAATTTAGACTTGCCTCACAGCCTTGGCATTCAGATATGACGTAATTGCAAATAATTTTATGAAAGGATCCTGGTAACAAAATACTAGCAGCAGCATGGTGATATCAGGATAGCCTATGAATGTGAGGACCGTTATGGTTTCATGATAACAGCAGGGCAACAGCTCAGTAAAGCCTTTGGCTTTAATGTGCAATCAAATCTCGTCCTGCTGCTTTGTTCCATCTATCTGGGGTATTATGATCTGTCTTTCTCTTCCCCTGCAAATTCAGCTCTCTTCTAAAAATGCTGCTACACTTTTTTCTTCCAAATTGTCCAAGAAATTAGTGTAATTAGTTTACACAAAGAGCAACTCTCTCTCATGAAGTTTGCTTCTGCTTTATCAGACTTGCAGAAGGGTCTATATGCCTGAAGATCTGTTCACTTTTTCCAGCAAAGCCAGTGAGAATATTGAGTATTTCTCTTAGGTCAACAAACATAGCTCAGATAATGAAGAAAAACAGGAAATGTGTATAGTTTTAATTGTCATACTTGTATCACCACTCTAATTTAGAAAAGTATTTGTTTCTCTGAAATACAGGACTAAGACGTTTGGGGTTCTAAGAAAAAACATCAAGAACTGTTAGCACATGAACCTGGTTACCTTGGAGACTCAGTCAGAAATTCATGAGCCGAACACTGAATGTGTAAAATGATCACAATTAGAATCTGAAACAAAAACCTGAGGTAGCTGGGAGAGAGGAGCTTTATTGTGCATTGCTAGTTCCATCCTGTCATTGAAACTGAACGTTTCCAGGCCAAAAAGATGAACAGACACATCACGAACAGCCAGGGCAGCTTTGTTGTTCCATTCTAATGTAATGGACCCACTAAACCGTAACTGTGGTTTAACCATACTGTGGTTTAGTTAAGCAATAACAAGGTATCTTTTTGAAAGAGGTGTTATGTGCAACTGTAAACATCAGTTCCTTAGAGGTCAAGTTCATCTGGTGAGAAGGAGCAGTGTTGATGCAGAAGCCCAGTCTTTCCTTGCGATGCCACAGGATTCCCTGCACAGACAGCAGAAGCCCCAGCCAGCGAAACTGCAACACTCCTGGAGAGACAGGACAAAAATCAGAGGCAAGTAGGATCTTGCTTTCAAAGTTTACAACTAAACTAATTTCGGAAACTTAAAACCAGTATTTCATTATGCCATAAAGACTATTCTTTAAGATTGGGCACCAGTTCTGTTCCAAATCCATTTTCAGTAGCTCCTAACTGGGTTAAAATATCATAAAATCCATGTCAGGGAATTTGGTGAATGAAGATTGTACAAAAATAACTTTTGATTATTATCTCAAAGGAATCAATAGCTGGCCTTGCCCAGGCTAGACAGCAAAGACATTTCTAAATAAACAAGATTATTATGACTACAGTAGGTAATTAGGGTGTGGAGCATTGATCTACGTAATGTAAAGATACTAGTTAGCATAGTTACGACCTGTAATCAAACATAAGAAAACAACCAACACAGGATGAAATATATCATAAAGTGATGATTTTTTTCATGTTCATAAATAGATGTGAATCTTCTTATCAGATCCACTAACAGATACTACTTGCTCCCTTCATATGTAAGGAAGCAATACATGGGATTAAGAAAACAAGTTGTCTTAACCCATAATCTGATTCCTACACGTCATTAAAATGCTGATGTTTTGGCATTTTTTGCCACTTCACGCTACAGCCTATGTTAGTAAACCTTTTATCTGTTTCCAGTAGCAAACTAGACTTTTACCCAAACCAAGATGCACTCTTCTCTACACTTTTATTGTTGGAAGGTGACCTAAAAGTAAGACAGGTTTTACAAATGGTCTTTTTAAGCCAAGTAACAATGTCTGCCTTTCAATCAATTACCCTCATGATTTTTCTCACTGAAAGAAAATGTTTGAAAACACCTGAGTTACAAGTATCAGTTTAACTCTGCACATGAGATTTAATAATGAAATCTCACTTTTAAAATTAATTTAAGTAACTTTTGTGAACGTATTGATCACTTATCTCCTGTAGTATATATATCTAACTTCTTTAATTTCTTACCAATTACGTTTCACTAGGATAAAGAGATCGCCCTTTTATCCCTTTTTCATCTTGAGCTCAAGGAAGATAACAAATCTAGCATTTAATTTTATCTTGGCAGTTTGTACCACTTCCCATAATTCTTCTGTGGATGAAATGGGATAGTGCCCAGAGCTTGCAGAAAAGTTGCAGATAAAATTAAGTTCATTCTTGAATATAAAGGCACGTTTTTTCTATAGGCCATATGAATCCCTGTCACTTCGGTGGATTCACAGAAGTTGAAATGGTTTTATCCATGCTAATCACTCCAAATACTGCAAATGGTGATTTATTCTTTTGGGTAAAGGAAACTCAGTCTGTAACTTGGTCCACAAAAATTATGTATCACATTAAACAGACATAGGTGTTAATCCTAGCAAAATTCAACTCATAATTTAGAAGCATTCATCCTATTTAAAAATCCTTACAGTTTCTATGAGATAGGTCATTATTTTGCTTCTATATTTATGGAGTCGTACCATGTTGATGTGATATTTTATATTAGCTGCTTGCCATCTTTCTAGGTCTAACCTGAGTTCAAGCAAATTTGAAGTGATTTTTCGTGGAAATGCTACTAACTCTTGAGATCAAAGAGCACTACAGATCAAATAGTGTATTCAAATACAGTTTAATAATGTCATCATTTTTCTAGCTAGCCCATACTCTCTGATGGACTTCTCTCAAGGGGGAGTTATGAGAAAATTACATGTAGATTTTGGCCATCACACTATTGTCTTCTAACCATGTGAAAACTGGAATGTCAAAGCATAAGTTTGTTACTACTATGAAAGCAAACAGGCCACTCATAATGGCTTATACTCATGTTTGACACCACCTTCTAGCTTGCCGTCAGACTCCCTAGGATTTATTCTTCTTCTTCCACCACCCGCACATAAGACACTATCCCGTATTTCCTCCACATTTTCTTCTCATTCTTATGCAGCTTAAAAAGCCCATCTGAATTTATCATCTCTGTCTTCCAACAGATTGAAGGAGGGAGATGTGGATGAAGCTCAGGATGGTCCATGTGTGGTAGGAATCATTGCATTTGGGTGCCACATTATATACAATATTCTCTGAAACACGCTGTGATGTGGGGAGAATGTTTCTTGGCCTGACAGTGATTTACCTGGAGTGCATGACCTGTCCTCAGGTAATTGCTGTCGAGTGAGGAGCTAACCATTTGTATTTTAACAGGACTTCAGGCTTAAATAGGAAGTCTTGAGTTAGCCAGGTGTTCGTAACAGTGAGGAGGTTGGGTGAAGAAAGGTGGATTACTCAAGTAGAATTAACGTGTCTTGAACGAGGAAAAAACATCTAGCAGGGACAGAGATTATCTCTGGATTAACAGTTGGCTGATTGCAAATAGGACAAATATATGAAAAGCGTTCTGCCTCTCGGGACATGGGATGCTCGAGTTGGTCAAATTTGCTTCTCTGGAGAGGTTTTGCGAGGGGCAACCCGACATCGGGGTTTGCTCCTGACGCTGTCGGCCTGCTCAGCCACCGCTGACGGTAGCAGCCTCCATGGGGGAGGAGAGGCTGGCTGCGGCGCTGGCGGTGCGTCCGTCCGGCGCGCAACGCGCTGGCGGGCAGAGGCCGGTGGGATGAGGCGGTGCCTCGGGCGGAAGAACCCCGAGGAAAGGCGCGGCCGGGGAAGCCTGACCGCAACTCCACCACCCGGCGCCAAACCTCGCGCCAGCCGTCACTTCCTGCCGCCCGCGGGCGGAAGTATCGTCCGCGCTGCTCCCATCGCGCCGCGTGCCGGCCCTGCGGGTGCGGCCCCGTTGCCATGGTTCCGCGGCGGAGGGCGGGCCCGGCTGGCCGTGAGCGCCCCGCCGGCGGGGGCTGCCGGCCCGCGGCCCCGGGTCCTGCGTCTGGCCCCGCAGACGCTGGAGCTGCTGGCTCTGCCGTGCTGTCTGGAAGAGCTGGAGCCCGAGCACCGGTGAGGGGCGGTGGCGGGGCGCTGAGGCGCGGCGAGCGGCGGGGCGCGGGGCCTGAACTGGCGTCCCGCAGCGCGGCATGCAGCCCTCGGCGACGGCAGGTTGCTGTCTGAGCCCTGGCTTGTGTGGGTACTATTGCTCTCCCTGAGTTACCACCTCTTTCTGCAGCTGCAGAGACCGAGGTCTGTTACCGATCGGCTTCGAGTGACACCAGACGTTGTTAACAGGACTCCATTTCACGGTGCTCTCCACCATGGAACCGGACATGTCCGGGATTTTGCTCTTGGTAATGCTCCTGGAGCGATTATAAGCAGAGCCTTCACCTAAATACCCGTCTAACCTATTTAACAATGTGCCCTATATTTTGCTGCTGTTCCAGGAACTGACAAGGGTAAGACTGTATCTTGTATACACTTTTCTGTTTCAGTAGAATCTGCCTCTGGTTTTGATTGAAAGTAGTGTATTTGTGCACTAAATTAAAGTTAATACAGCCCATGGTAATTCAGAGTTTCTGGCTGCACTGTGCATTGTGCAGGGCAGCCTTAGAGCTGCAATCGCCACTGTTTCAGTGGGGAGTTTCAGGTAGAATCATAGAACAGTTTGGGTTGGAAGGGACCTTTAAAGGTCATCTAGTCCAACCCCCCTGCAGTGAGCAGGGACATCTTCAGCTGGATCAGATTGCTCAGAGCCCCGTCCAGCCTGACTGTGAATGTTTCCAGGGATGGGGCTTCTACCAGCTCTCTGGGCAACCTGTGCCAGTGTTCCACTACCCTCATTGTAAAAAAAAAAAAAATCTTCCTTATATCCCGTCTAAATGTTCCTTCTTTTAGTTTAAAACCATTAGTCTTTGTCCTGTTGCAACAGGCCCTGATAAAAGTCTGTCCCCATCTTTCTTACAAGCTCCCCTTAAATACTGAAAGGTTGCAATAAGGTCTCCCTGAAGCCTTCTCCAGGCTGAGCAACCCAACTCTTTCAGCCTGTCCTCATACCAGAGGTGCTCCATCCCTATGAGAATTTTTATGGCCCTCCTTGGACCATCGCCAACAGGTCCATGTTTTTCCTATGCTGAGGGCTCCAGAGCAGGACACTGTAGTCCAGGCGAGGTCTCATCAGAATGGAGTAGAGTGGCAGAATCACATCCCTCTCATATAGGGGGGATTGGGATAGGAGACTAACACTTAAGGGTTAACAGGATAGCGATTGTTCAAGCTAAAACAATGTATCTTAGAGTCTTGTGTGAGGGAAGCCACCTGCAACAGGGCCTCCTGAAGCCTGATAAGCACAGAGGAGTATCCTGATAAGCACAAAATTTATGGCCTAAACCAGTGGAAACTGGCTCTGTGGTTCGGGAGGATGCCAAGAGACAAAAGAGCACGCGCAAGAGATGGAGTTGAAAAGTTCATGAAGAGGAGGATGTCTTGCTTCATCCTTGAGACCCCACGACCCCACGACCATCCTTGAGGCCCACGACCACCAGGAAGTACTGCGCAGGCGCAGGAAGGAGGAGATCAAGGCGGGACATATAGAAATGGCTTCCAGAACTCATTAGCATAGCGAGTGGGGTGGCGGGGGGGGGGGGGGTGGTGGTGGGTAGGTTTGAATATGTATAGGCATCTCATGAATATGTAATGCTTTGTAGCATATAGGTGCAAGAAACATCGCCTAGGTGTGCGTGTTTTGTGGCGGAGTGATCCCCCACGCACCTGACGTTGGATAAACATACCTGCTTTACAGCCCTATCGGTTGTGGAGTCTTTTCCGCACATCACCTCAACCTGCTGGCCACAGTTGTTTTGGTGCAGCTCGGGGTACGGTTGGCCACCTGGGCTGCAAGTACCTGGAATATATCTGAAAGTTCACAAAATAAAGAGGTCTTTGGAACACCTCCGATTGAATGCTATTAGAATTTTAAACCTACTTGCCCAGTTGGGGTGATCTGTGAATTAAGTAGACCTGGGCAAGAATTTTCTAACACCATCCATTTCTAACAGAAAGGAATTTTGGCAGAGTCAAAATATTACATTTTTAACAATCCTATGTTCTGTTTTTTTATTAAAAATGTAGCAGTGTTAAGTGTCTTCTAGACTATGTTATATCAAAATAATAAAATTTATCAGTGTTAAAGAAGTTTCTTCACCATCTGAGTGTCCAGTATTACCCCTGCATTTGGAACTCTAGGTTTCCCGTAGCAGTGTCTCAGGCATCGAATCTTATAAAAAAATAATTTATTCAAATGGTACTGCTCAAGCTGGGTGCCTCCGGAGGACCCCAAACAGAGAAATCCCTGGGCAGTTACACCCTTACAATCTATGCACCAGCCCTTCATGCATTCTTCATGCATCTTTCACAGGCCTTTGGTGATTCTGATCTGAGACCTTCTCACACCTTACTGGATTTCTTCACTGTCTCAGACAGTATCACATGTCAAGTTGCAGCTGCTGCTGAAGGTTGTGGCCTCCTTATCTTATCAGTTTGTGCTGGTGGTGGGGGCCTTGTCTGGCTTGAGTAGGTACAAGTTCAGTACAAGTTCAGCAAAGCTAGATGAAAATTTACAACGTGTCGTCTAAGGCTTCAGCCAATCTAGCTATTCATGCCAAGTGCATGATGCTAAGCAAACAGCATACTAAATCACAGAACAATTTATAACTCTAAGCAATTCATTCTATTTAAAACTTATTTATTTAAGCTAAACAGCTAATTTAACATCAATGAGACAAAAAATCCAGCTGCTAACTGATGCTACCATCAAGCACTTCTGGACTGATATGTTTCACTACTGAACACTGAAAATAATCTATTTACTGACAGAAAACATTCTTTTCTTTAGCATTTTCTTTCGTGTTCTTTAGCGTAACATCTAGTGGTGTTTAACTTTTTTTTTTAATAAAAAACCTTGTCTGCTTCAAACAAACATAGAAACCAACTGCTAATGTGTTTATTACACTCTTTTATATTCCCCTCTATCTTAAAAAAGTCAGACAAGTCACTTTGCCTCTGAATTTCTCTGAGTAACAGAAGATCAATTAACTTGATTAAGGCAAGTACTGTAATATTGCAAGTGTTTTTTCAATTCTGTCTGGTTTGGCTAGCCTGGCATTTCAGATGACTTAAAAATAGGATATTACAGCACAGATCATGCTACACAAACAGGTATCAAAGAAATACCAGAATTAAAGGAGCTAACTATTGCTACACAAGCTTTAATCAAGGTAAACTAGGAAGGTACCATAACAGAGTCTTCCTCATGCTATAGAATGTGTATTTTTGTCCTGGTCATCTCTGTTTTGTGTAATTCTTAAGGAACCTGTTTTGGCTCTTCTGTCTTCATATACCTATTTCAGCTGAATTATATCAAGTTCTGTTTTCAAAATAGAATAATAAACAAGTATTGATAGATTAAATTAGAGACTGGATTACTTGGCTAACTGAATCAGAGAAAATTATGTAGGGCTTAATGTAAATGTTACGTGAAAATGTAATGTAAACGTAAGTGAAAATTCTGAAGGTTTAAACCTATCTAAGAGCATGGAAGTAAATGTGGGCCTGTCAGTTCCATTGATACCTGGCTGATACCAGTTATGAGTGGGGCTAGGGAGACCTCACACCTCTGATTAAGGAGATTAAATAAAATAGTGCAGTGCTTCTGCAAATCACATACAAAAGCAAATTAGAAAGAAGATCCAAATTGTATTATCTACTCTTGCACAATTATATATGTATCCTAAGCAGTGTCTCAGGGTAAGTTAATGCTTAGACTTGGGAGGGAAAGTGCAGTCCGTAAAGAGGCACAGTGCAGTCTTCTTAACTTAAATGCCTTACCAAGTTGTGATGGAAGATGCCTCTAGAAGTTGCCTCTAGATACCTGCAGAGGGAGACCTGATCCATCAAAATGAGGTGTTTCTGTCTGTCCCTTTGCTGTGTGAGAAATTACAAAGGAGGGTGCTTCAGGATATAATCATGTGCACAAAAAGGTTAATTACCTAGAAAGAAACCTTTTCCTTTTAGTTCTTAGATGGTGTATAGAGAGAGATAAGAACTAAATTTAAATGCTTTTCCTACTATTTTTAGAAGCAGTATATCATTCCACCTCACATCCCTGAAAGACTTTAAAGTATTTTGCTCATCTGAGCCAGCGGTAAGCAGAATGCATTTCCTTTAACACTTACCCTGTCACTTCTTGCTAAAAGGCGGGTATTTTCATTCTTTTTACTATAAAATACTTTCCAGAGTGTTGAATTTATAGCTAGGATTTATAATCAAGTTTTTACCACTTCATGGGCTTACATTTTGATCTGTATGATACATCTGTGTGGACCTCCTTTGCAGAATCTGACTAGTTAACCATCTGGCAGATACTTGAGTGTTTCTAAATCAGTGATTTTTTGAGAAAGCTAAATATCTTTCCTGCATAAATATTTTCCTGCTGTCAAATACTGAATCCAATTATCTTTAAAATATGCAGTGAGAGATTTAGTTTAAGGGAGAACACTTTGTACATCTGGATACACCGTATCCAGAGTCAGGGTCAGTTGTCATTGAGAGTCAGTTCTTACTATGCTTTCCTTGCCTGGAACTACTGAAATATGTGCTTAATATTGTATATTCAGATCTTCCATTTAATGAGTTATGGTTTTCTTAACATCAGTTTTAAATTTTTATCATCCACAGGAGTGATACAATGGCATGGTGCTTACAACAAACATTGCAATGATGTCATTGATACTTCTGACATGGCAGTATTGTGTTCATTTTGGCACAGTTTTCTTCTTATAATTACTTTTTAATTTAATTGGAGAACATTACGGTGCAATATTTCTTATTTTCATTATAGAAGGCTCCCCAAGGCTTTGTTTAACAGTCGGATTTGTTATTTGGGCTGAGAATCAGCTCACAGTACATTTAGGTGTCTCAGGGAGAATCTTTGTCTGAGCAGGACATCTAAACTTCCCATATAGTCAGTGCAGATCTGTCTTTGTAGTCAATGGAGATGTCTAAAGATAGGCCACTTGGCCTCCATCTCTGGTTTCAGAAATGGACAGTTTTCCTTTAGCCCTGTGTCATGTCTGACAGCCCTGCATAAGATTTCTTTCATACCTCATTCCTTCTGACACTAAACCCATGTGTGCATGAGCAACTGAGTCAAGTTCCATTGACTTCATTGCCTTTAACAGAAACTTACTCACCTAGTTCTTATGTAGACTCCTAAATTTAGGTGCTCTGCTCTGACACATGTAGAGACCCATGCCCAAGTGACTGTTGAAGACCAAAGAGGATACTGTAGGGCATAGAAATGCATTAGATGCTTGGGTTTAGGTGAATCAATCTAGCCATCAGCATCTTGAACAGTACAATTGTACTTTTCTTTTGACTAGCTTACTTTGTATATAAAAATAAATAATACTAAGATTTTTATTTTCAGCTCATTCACTCGCTCCAGCAAGATTTGTTCATCTACAAAAGCATCCTTCAAGCACAATATGAAGGAAAAATTGAAGAGAAGGCTTCAAATCTTTATAAATACCTAAGTGATTGACTGACAAACATGGAGATTTTACGTAAACGTGTAAAGAGAAAAATTCATGTTCACTTACATGTTAATCTTTGCTAGATGGCAGTTCTCATTAATATACACTCTTTGTACAGACTGATACAATATTTTACTTAATGAAGAATAATCCACAGAAGTATTGAAAATAAGGAATTAAAGAAAAGTGCTAGTATAATTTAAAAGTTGTATAATTTAAAATACTGTATAAGGTAGCTTTTGCAAATCTGCACTTAACAGAACAAGGATTACATTATATTTGGCATATTAGCAACCATGGCTAGGAAAACCTCTTCAGTTGTAGTGTGGTTATTTCTAATAAAAAACTTCATAGCAATATTTTAATAGGCAAGAGATGTAGCTCACTTGCTGTGTGTATAAGTTATTTATGGTTCTTTCCCCCGGTATTTCTTTGAAAATATGTAGTCAGTGATCTGTAGGTAGTAAATCACAGCCTATGCCAGCATGAACACTCCGAGGCAATCAGGTTGTAACTACTGAGCACTCACTACCAGGGAGAAATATACATGAGCCTCACTTTCAGGCTTTTTATGAACATTAAGAAACCCAAATATTAAAAAAATTGATGTAGAAAAAAATGATAGAAAAGGAATATGAGCTTTTTTTTTTTAAGTTCAAGAGCTTGGATAGCATTCCATTTTCTTAAATGAAAAAGAATAATATTTAAAAGTTCTTTGGTTTTGTAATTGCTTGTGTCCTTTCATTGCACATCAAAGTTCTCAGTAATTCACTACAAATTAAATTGCAGAAAGAGGTCCAAATTCGACAAAGCTACCAACAACAGTTTTGTGATGCACTGGCTGTTCTCAAAGCAAATATTGAGGTGGGTTTTAAATATTAGTGTTGTAGTAGACTGCTGGTCCAATTGTTAATATGTCGTAAACTAATTACAGAGAATAGCTTTGCACTTCCAGACCTGAAGAAGGGTGTCTTTGAATTTTTTGTGAAGACTAAGCATTTAAACTGTCTTGAATAGAAACAAAATAATTAACCCAAAAATATAGTTTTTTCTACAAGTATTGGTTTTATCCCCCCTTGTGCAGTTTAGCAGACTCAAATAGTTTTAGATGAGTAGCATCATAGTTACTACAACATAAATGAGGTATGTTAGTAGATACCAGTGGAAAAACCCCAAAATTTCAGATCTTTTAATTTCTTAACTAGAGAAAAACAATTGACCAAAAAGTACTCAAGCAGTATAGGATTAGACCCAAATATGCAGTCAATGCTTACTTTTCCATGTTATTGAGGGTACTCAAATCAAATGAAGGTATGAGCATGCTTTAAGTCACAGCAAATGAAGGGAACTTGCTTTAATTGGCAGTCTGTGGTTAGGTCTGTTAGGAGAAGAAACGTAGTAATCACATAAAATGCTGTTTGTTCCCATAAAAAATAAAAATATCTTGATAAATTTGGTAATTGAACTCTTAGGCTACTGAATAGAAAGTGATGACCAGCCGTGGGCTCTCCCGGTGGCTTTCTGCTGCCCTCTAGAGGCTCTGCCGCAAACTTTCTGATAACATTTCAGCATGTAAGTAGAACACTAAAAATAATCGAAATTAGAAAGTATGGAACTTAAATTTCATATTTCTTTCCCCATATACAGATGGAGAATGCAAGTTTGTACTTATTGATGAAACAACGTCAGTATTTAAAAAAATACACGGATAGTTGGGTAAGGTAGTGGATAAAAATATTTAGCTATAATTATTCTACTGTTGTTTATACATAGCACAGTGAAATGGACATATATAGTGGGAATTGTGTACAGTGCATTAACAGCATCCACTGTATAATATGGTATACAGAAAATCAGAGAGAGTCCTGGAAGGAGAAAATAATGTGTTTTTACAGAATTAATGATCTCCTAGACATGTGAGGGGACAGGAGAACAGGTGCACTTGTGAATGAGTTCAAACCAGCGTTAATCATGTGGGTGTTTCAGAGAGTAGCTAGAGAAATGTGAAGCAAAGGAGAAAAGTTCAGAGAAAAGATATGAGGAACCATGAGGCTGAGTAATTTTAAAAAGATGTGAGGAAATCAAAATGCTGAAAACACTGAGCAGGTGATAGAATATTGTATTTCAGGAATGAAATACATAATAATGTATTTCAGGAATGTTGCATACCATTAAGTGGGTAATTAGACAGCAAAAGCTAGGCTTTAGCAGTGAGGGAAAGGGTAGCTTCTGAAAAGAAAGAAACTACAGGATTTGTTGAGACTCCACAGAGAGTAAAGAGGTTAATTTTTTGCTTTTGTTCTTTGTTCCTGAATGACGATATGTAATACCATTACCTGAAGAAAAAAATTCTTCTCCAAAACAAAGTGTAAAATAGGCAATTTTTTGGGTGAGAATTTGGAATCTTCCTAGAAATGACTTTAACATTTTAAGCAGAGCACTGTAGACTATATAGCCTATTTGAAAAAAAAAAAAAACACCAAAAAAATTATGTTCCCTTTTAAAATCCCTGAGAAAATTAAGAGTGGCATTTGTCTCCTGTAACCTGTCATCAATAATATAGGCCTGTTTAAGATGCAGCTATGCTGACCTTGCTTTCTTGATAGTCAAGGCAGAGAAATAGGTATTTTTTAGGACCTAGTTCATCTGATCAATTTTAGGGTCCTTCTTAAGGGTGAATTGAGTTGTCCTCTGGACTCATCTGACTTTGAACTAAACCTCCATAGACAAAAATAAATGCAAAGTGTGACTAAACAGTGTCTACATGCAATCAAGTACTGCGGCACAGACCCTCTAGAATAATGCAAACTTCATTTTGTGGATGAAAAGTTTTCTTTCCCAAATTCAGGTCATGTAATCACTCCATGGTAAAAAATGCATATGAATTCGATGGAGTGTATGGTAGCAGTGTTCTCAGCAGGGGATTGCAGGGTCAGGTTCCCTTTGCGTTGCTTTCTCCATGGACGATCTTGCATTACTCTTGGATTCTTCTGGGCCAGCTTCAGCAACCAGATAGAGATTTGCCCCACCCCAGGCATGTGTATAGCTTTGTAGGTAGGGTGCTCGGAGAAAGGAGATCAGAGTTTTGGCTCCGCTGTGGCTGAGGAAATAGTTGAGCCCTACTTCTTTTACTCCCTCAGTGAATGCTACAACAGTTAGCATATGACACAAGAGACAGTCATTTATGCTAATATTAATATTATGTACTATTATGTAATATTAATATTATGTATTAGATATAACACAATTTTCATTTAAGCATTTGAAATATCAGATACAGTAAAATCTTATTTTTGATACTAAAACAGAACTCTTGAATATAAAATATGCGTTATGACTACAAAAAATATTTTGTAGCTTTCAAAAAGCATTATGGGGTTTACACAAGAGTCTCACTGCAGAATCTTTTCTCGTAATAGCAGCATTACAGCATAAATGGAGAAAACCCAGCATGTTCATCAGGGTAACTTTTGAAGCTTTTACATAACAAGCTACACAAAGGAGGAGTCCATAACTGAAGATCTGGGGAGAAGATTGCAGGAATACAAAAAAAAAAGGGAGGTCTAAAATGGTATGTTTTTGTAAAAGATGGTAAGCTCGTTATCCAAATGTGGAAATCTTTAAACACCCTCAACAAAGTGTATTTCTAGTACCATTATTTTTATAGGAAACATTAGTTTGGGAAGGTACTGGGACACTATTTGGGATTATTCTGTGCTATTGTAAATACTTTGACTAAAATCATTTACGGTACTCTATTGATGTCACACAAATTTATATTAGTGATAGACTGACCAAGACTTGGTAGTTTTACTACCTTTTTGATCTTTTTTTTTTAATAAAATAAAACTAAAATATTTTCTAAAATTTTTTTTTGTAAAAAAAAAATAAAGAAGTTTTATAAAAGTTTTATAACTCTCAGTGCTATTCTAACTCTATGCATGATCGTCTCAATTACAGAGAAGCCCACCTCTGTTCTACTGGTACTTACAGAAGTACTTACATTATATTTTCTCACGTTTCTCTTTGTTCCTACTGTCTCTAAATAACTTCTAAAATAAGAATTTTCTTTTTTTCTTCACAATTGTGTTGTTAATAATTTATGCTGACATTTTGAGTATGCACTGATGATACATCTTCATTTAAAATATAAAAACAAAATGCAAAATCCCTCATGTTTGATTTTTCTTAACTTCTGCAGTAGAAGTTCATAGAGTTTGACAGCTACTTGGGTACAACCACTAATAGACTTAGAATTGTTTAGGTTGGAAAATACCTTTAAGATCATCGAGTCCATTAACCTAACACTGCCAAGTCCAGCACTAAACCATGTCCCTAAGGACCTTTTCAATTACTAATCCTTTTCCCCACCCAAATGCCAGAATAAATAGGTAGTTAAAACATCTAGGAACTGTCTTACTTCTTCAGTCTGTAGTCTTCAAATTGGAAATGTAATTCGATTTCATATGTCCATGCAACATCTTTGTATCCCTTCTGTAACATAAACGTGGCCTTCTCTTACCCAAATTAACTACTCATCTGCAGTTCACTAAAGTGTGAGAAACCTGTAACACTTTTTCAAAACTTCACATATGCGTTAGGTTGATAAAAAGCAGCCTCAGGCTCTAAAGAGGTTCTAGCTATGCCTGATTCCTTTTTCATCTCTGCTTTCTATGCATCATTGAGATGTGTTTGTACTAATGAGATCTGAAAATGTCATCTAACTGTGCTGGCAGCTACCTAACGTAGATGCTATGGCCTGCAAAGGAGAAATGTGGGGTCTACAATGTACCCTCTGAGGAAACTAGGTATCTCTCCCCAGTTGGAATGCATGGCTGTGCAACCTATTCTAGAACTGGATCATTAAGCCAGGTCAGTCATTCCTGTGTATGGAAGGAAGTGAGAGTAATTCCTTCTTGCAACAGACTGTAAGCTACAATGGTCAAGAGTGATGTGGCTTATTTCTCTTTTGCTTTATTTGGGTAAGCCCCGGTGAGGCTGTTTTACTTCATGAAAATATGTATATTTAAATGTTCGCTGTAATGGGGGCTGCAATCCAGGCTCCCATGGGAATATATTAAGAGGCTTTCATTGCATTCTTCATGGCTTATATTTCTTCTCCAAAAGAGGAGAAGGCTGGATGTGAACAAGGGTTGCCATTATCACCATAGGCTGTGGCATTCTAGGCGTACAGAATCGCCTCTTCACTGTCTTTTTAAAAGTTCTGAGTTGGCAGGAGTACTTCTAGAACACCTAGCTAGATTAGAAAGCAGCTTGTGAAGAAACATTTGTAACTTCCTCTGAAAATCAGATGTTAAACCTTTCATTGCTATTGGCGTTCAGAATAGTTTGGCAGCAGTACGTAAACTGTGTTGTAGCTTTTAGTGGTACAAGTTCAGGTAGTTGTAGATTTTAGTGCCTGTAATGCAGAGTTCTTCGGTGCATCATCAGGGATTTCGGTATTCATTTTGGTGCAGATTTTGGACTCTGCCTCTTAACCAAATGGCAGATGTATACCCACTGTAATGGCTGTGAGACCCACTATAAACACAAGCTGTCAGGTGGTGGTCATTGTCAAGCCAGATACAGTATACCAATACAAATACACCCATTGTCTCTAAAATACTGAGTTCTGCCTTAAAAAAAAAAATTCATACTTGTACATTCTCAATAATTACATAAACTAAGAAGGTAAATAGTATTCCAACTTTTTATGTTACATACAAATGCTGTTAGTTAAAATCGCAGAGGGTGTGGAAAGAAGCAAAATGTTAATTGACTATATACTAATTATAGGATTTAAGCAAAGGGAAGGGGAAATGGGCGTAGTCATACTCCCATTAAGAAATGTGTTGTAGAGGGGTATGACTGAAATCTGGTAGAACTGTACCTATAAAGTTGAAATCTGTCTAAAACAGCTTTACAGAAAAGATGAAGTAGTTAAAAATAAAATTTAAAATGAGAGGAGTGGTATTTAACATCAAAGAAAAGTTTGGTGTTTTAATTGTTGGAAACTACATGTTAAGACTCTAGTAATCCTGAACTTGGGTTATCATAACTCTCTGGTGAGGTTCCATCACAAGTAGCAAACTGGACAAGAGCATGAGTAACTTTTGAGACACATCTTCATATTGAAGACATTATCCACCAAAGGGTGTTAAGAGAGCTGTCGGGCATCGTTGTGAGGCCACTCTCCATAATTTTTGAGAAGTCATGGAGATTGAGGGATGTCCTGGAAGACTGGAAGAAGGCTGTTGTCAACCCCATCTACAAGAAGGGCTTAAAGGAGGACCCAGGAAATTACAGGCCCATTGGTCTTACTTCAGTCCCTGGGAAAGTTCTATAACGAATCCTCCTGGGGGCTATCACAAGTCAAATGAGGTACATGATCGGGAAAGGCCAGCATGGATCCACCAAGGGCAAATCGTGCTTGACAAACCTGATCACCTTCCATGACAAAGTAACTGCTCAGTTGATGTGAGTGGTGGACGTTGTCTACCTGGATTTCTCCAAGGCTTTTGATACAGTTTCCCACAGCCTCCTCCTAGAGAAACTGATGCATTATAGTCTAGACAAGTGGTCCACGTGGCAGGGGGGAACTGGCTGACAGACCGCACCCAGACAGTGGAGGTAAATAGCTCCTTTTCAAACTGGCAGTCTGTCACAAGTGGGGTCCACAGGGATTGATAGTGGGCCCAATGCTGTTTAATATCATCATAAGTGATCTAGATGAGGGAACCAACATCGTATAGGTCTTGTTTGCTTTTTTTGTACAGTTCTGGAATAATTAATCAAGGTTCCACATTATTCATCGGTGATCTGGAATTAAATTAAAACACTGCTGATTAAACTTGTAGGCAACGCAGAGTGATAGGTAGGTAATGAGCACACATGGCAGTTGCAGCATCCTGTTGTGCACTGGGTCCATTGTAGCAAATGGAAACAAATTATTAGAAGCAAAGAACGCTCCCCATACCTACAGAACAGGGAGCTGTCTTCAGGAATTCAGTCTCTACCGAAAACAAAGGGAAGGGAGAAAGGGGTAAGGGATTGGAGTACACTGGCGACTGAACACAGGCTCACAGTTTACAACAGTTTTAAAAGGTTTGATATAATTCTTCATTTATTAGAAAAGTGTAAGGAGACGTTTGGTCTCTGAGATCTTGTGCGTACTAGTCCTAGTCTGCACGGTTAGGGAAGCAAGCAAGAAAAAGTCAAAATATTTTTAAGAGCTGGAGAAAATGCCCTAGACTGAGAAACTCCTCTTAAATCTGTTCATCAAGTAGGCTGAGATTACTTGATTACAAAATCTGAATACCTTGCCAAGGAGGGGACTTAGGGATATTTGGCTAGGGTTTGGGATCTATACAGTATTCTCTTAAGAGGTACTGTATGTGAAAATGTCTATCTCTCTGCAGGTCACAAGAAGTATTCTAACAACAGTTCACAAAAAATTCTCTAATTGATCTTTGTCCCAGGCATGTTTCTGAATGGTGAAAAAAGAGAAAGTAGAGAAGGCTGGTTGGAATAAACAGTTAGTGTCAAACTGGCTGGCTAACCCTTCATCCTTAGGCTGCACTTCAAGGACTACTTCAGTATCTGTGCAATCCTTAGCTGATCCATACAGCAAAAGTTTGTCATCACCAGCTTCTTCTCCAAGAGATCTGCATTTATGCAGAACAGAAACAAGAAATAATCACTGTTCTCTTCTGTCAAAGAATTTACAATTAAATGCCTATTTTTTTTCCCTCCAAAGCTATGCTGTCTTTAATCTGTTTTTCCAGCTCTGACACGCCTTGGAAAGGTAAATGGAGCTATTTGGGCCAGCAGCACCTTGTTAGTCCCTTCCTGGCTCATGTCTACCTTTTGAAACTTTTAGAAGACCTCCATAGGTGACAATACCAGATACAGCATATACAAGATGAAAACACTGTGAGAATGATTGCTGATGAGAGCATGTTGTCAAAGGAATGATGGCATCTTGATGTCCTGAAATCTTCAAGACTGGAAGCCCTTATAGAATATATGCATTAGGTGAATTGAAGATTCAGGTGTAATAACAGGGTGACTGACTGTAAAGTAAAGGCTTGTATTCAACCAGTGGACGTACTAGTGGATGTATCTGCATTTTTTGGAAATGTGCAGATATAAGCTGCGAAAGTAAAATTATAAACATACAAATGTAACATGTTATGGAAAACAACAGCAATTATAAATAAATACGAAGTTGACCATTTCCCTAGCAAATCCAAACGGAGCTGTTTGTAAATGAGTGTTTTTCATTACAGCTTGTACAATTGCACCCTCTTGTGGTGTGCGTAATGCAGACGTTAAACCCCTAAAGTAGAGCTTGGAAATAGAAAGGTAGATAATATATTTGGATGACAGCTTTTTTGAGAATTTATTTGCTCTCAAGTCAAATTCCTGACAAAACAACAACAGTAACAACTTCAGTTTATAATTTTAGCTAGAATGTGCTCAAATAGTTTCTTCTTTCGTGTCATACAGGAGCATCAGTAATTTGCATCATATTTCTTTGCAATAAGAGTGCAAAAATCATAGCTGTTATTCAAAAGGCAAATTGATTGTTTTAGGCATATATAAAATGCTGCCAGGAACTAAATGGAAAGGCGTATTTCTCAACTGCATAATAAGTAGCTATATTCTCTCCCCTTTACATATTTGGCTAGAATACCATAAGTACAGGTAGATGAATCTAGGTGAAGTTTGTTATATTCCAAAGTTACGTAAGCATATCTGTCTGGTGTTACTAGCAAAGCAATCATAAGAGTCTACAATGCATAACCTCAGCAAACCTGTAGTAGAATTTATTAAGGCTAAAATATACACATTTTTTACTTAAAGTACTAAAACTGCGAAAATGAAGGCAATAAAACCGAAAAGGCGAGAAATACGGAAGCCTTCTGCATCAGCCGTGTTGTAATCACCCTCCAACCTCTCGCTCTTTTTTCTTACTACTTAAAAGTTCCCTAGTTTAAGCAAGCCAAACGCTACCGCTGTGGGCAGATGGTAGAGAGAACATTGCTACAAAACCTGCCACTCAAAGTGTAACAGATGACTGTAGCTACAGAAAATTGTCCCTTTGTTCATTTTGCTAATGAGTGTCCTCATTGCAGCAGGAGACTGAATAGTTAATTACTTGCAGTTCTTGGGTTTAGCAGATGGTGGAGCTAGAGCTAAAGATTATCTGAGAAACGTGCAAAGTACAAGTTTGTGAAGAAAATGGCTTTTGTGTTTGCGATATCCTTCCCTTAAAACTGTTGAGATACCATTTAAAACTTAGTCACAGGATTAATTCAAGTCTTTTTGTTTATTTTATGTAGAGGTTCTTCTTTGAGCATCAGCTGTTGATGCTCAAATGCAGCCGGAGCAAAGGAACAAATACTTAAGCCTATTAAGAGCTGTAACAGTTTCTTAAATGGTCTTTTGAAATTCTGAGGGGGTTTTTTGCAGTGGTTTAGAGTTGACCACTGCCAGAGCAGAGTGTTAGCTAATTACTTAAACATTGCATGCGCTGTTTTCTTAACCTACTCTTTGCCCTGGAGTGCGCTCGGCTGTCTACGGTGTTTGGTAAAAGTTTTCAGTAAAAACATGCACGCTAATAATTATCTCAGAGGATTAATTTTAAATCTGCTACTGCATAAAGGCTGTTTAAAATTAAATACTGTTGAGTATTTCATTAGAATTTATTAAATATCTACATTATTAAAAGTAACAAGTAACATTTTTGTTAATCGCGCTTGTTCTTTATGTAAAGTGCTACTGTTTCTTCAGGAAGGGAAGGGGAACCACAAACTAATGTGAAATACTTTCCAAAGCACTTGGCATTTTATTTACATGATCTCTTATAAAATCAGTAACAACTTTGTGGCCCAAATTTTATATCCATTGATGATTTTTTTCTGCTAAATTGGAGATTAAAAATGTCTTTTTTGAGGAAAAACAAATAGATGTGGACTAAATTTTACCCATCATTACATTGTAGTTTAAGTATATATGCCATTTGAAAACCTTGGAATTTTATTTTTAAAGGTCTATAACATTTCTGTTTTGAAATACTTTTTTAAAAAGTTGTTCATATTTTTACCAAGCAAAGCAAATAATATCCTAAATTTTCTTTAGTAAGCAAAGCAACTGCTGTCTGAGTCTTCTCTTTTGTGTTAATATTTTAAATGGTTTCAGGAGTTAGTTAATATTCTGGTATTACTATAAAGATCTGTGCCAGCTCTGAAAGCTTTTCTATAATTTTAAAAGAAATATGTGGCAGTAAAATCTAGACAGCCATAAGACAATATATTCAAATGTTTTCAATAGCTTTGAAACCAACAAGAAAAAAAGAGTAGCTGTCCCAATAAGCTTCAGTTGCATAAGAAGTCTTTTCCATAATGGACATGGCAAGATTTAAACAAAGGACACGCATAATAAAAATGTAAATGAGTTTGCTTTACTAAAACTATAACTTTAAAGTCTTTTGTTGCATGTTATCCTGGAACCTTCTTACAAGGTAATCACTGTTTGCATAGAGATTTAAACCGTAGTCTTCAATAGCATTAAACCCCTGCACGGTCTATGTGTGACAGGCATGCAAAGCCATGTTAATGTTCAGAATATGAATTGCCTCTGGGTGGCTCCGACACCAAGTAGAAAACCAACTGTGTTGATATCAGAAGGCCTGATGGACTCCATGCGGCTCCCAGCCTGAAAACTTCACCACTTTGACGTGTGATGTGCTCCTCGTGACACTGGCAGCACTGTCACTGAGAAATGGCACAAAGGCAACAAGCCCCCCTCCTTAGCCATGCACTTTGCAACCCCCTGGTGTTGCCTGTCCGCAGTCTCTCCTGCCTGCCTAGTTACGGACAGCACTTCATAAACACGGGGGGAAGTGTGGGTGGATAGGCCCCAGCTGCCTTCCTGGACACAGCCTCCATAATAAATTGACCTGAATGATGAGGGCACACAAACAGTATGATATGCATTATTCCTGTCAATAAAATGTCCCCATGTGTTATGGTCTTTGTATATAATGTACTGCAGCCTTTCTTCTAGCAGGGACCTCTTTAGAGGCTCGACTTTTTTCTATTCATATTACGACTCTGTAATAGAATTCAGAAATTATATGATACTGTGTTGTATAATATTACACCAGTGCAGCATATTTAAATCCCTGATTCCTTACTTACAAATTCAAGGCATCGCAATCTTTCAGATTGTCTTTGAAGATGATGACCATGAAAAAAAATACTTGAAAAAGAGAAGGGGGATTTCAAAGAAGATGTTTTTAAAATAAACGATGAGATTTCTTGTCTCAAATATGCTCTGAAAAAGAGAAGTATTTATTAGGTAAAACTTTAAACTGATGTTAGATCAAGATGACTGGTTTAAATGGAGTGTTTAAGAAATGTTGCTAAAGTTGGAATGAATTGTTAACACGCTTCAGAAGAATGGTGACTTATTTCTGCTGTTGTCTTTTTCTGGTATTGAATGCTAATTTTGTATGTATTTGCAGAGAAATTCATACATATTTATTCTAATTTTAATGCATATATTTACATATTTTTAATTTATGACAAAGGAATATTTGCTGTGGCTTTTGAGACTTCTGATATTGCCTAGCAATGTGGCCAGAGTGCGTATTTTGTGACAGATACATGCTGTAAAGTTACTGAAATAGAAAAGTGTCGTACATAGTTATATTTTTACATGGTCTACTATTTTATTTTCACAGAACTGTATTAAAACCTACTCTCTCTAGAGTAATTTTTGAGCTTCTGCAAGATATCTGAATGTGCATTTCTTCATACAATTGGTTTTGTGTGTCTGTGGAAGTTACTAACAGCATCAGTTTCTTTTAAATAAGTTGTCACTGCTGTTGATACCTGTGCTTTATTACAGTTCTTAAAACTTCACAGTTAACACTTAAAACTATATTACAGTTCTTTTTCCTGATCAGTACAATGTACAGTCTTTACCTGCAGGTTACTTCTCATATATTGCCAGAGTGAAGTGTTTAACAGAGGACTAGAAACTACGGCCATAGAGTACAATTTGGCTGATTGGCTTTGCTATGGCTGTATAGGTCGACCTAGTATCACCTTTAATAGCAGCGAGATGAATTCGACACAGACAATATTCCTGATTCCTGTTTATCATCTGATTCAATGGAGCTTCTTATCTTTTGCTAGTTTTGTATGAGCAATAAAGAACCATCTGCTAAAACACTCAGTATTGGCTGTGACTAACAGCGAGGATGTCCAGAATTAGTATTAATGAAAAGCTGTGGCCCCTCAGTCACACTTGGTGCTTGAACTTACTTCTTCATCTCTATCTGGCCAGCCGGCTGAACAGCAGGAAGAAGGCTGTGAATGTCAAGGGCGGTGGTGAAGGTCACAGTTCTGCCAGGACTCCCATCCCTGGTGCATTCCGCTGGGTTTAGAGACTGACCTGAAGAAAACATTTTGAATACGTTAATGTAGGCATGTAATTCCATGGCTTTTCTCTTTCCCCTCTTGCTTTCCTATAAGCAAGTTCTAAGAATGTGATCAAAAGTGGAAAGTACGGAGCAAAGTGTGCAAAAGGTACTGTAATCTTTACTTTTGTAAGCTACTGCTCTTGGCAGAACAGTAATGTCCAAATAACGTTAGAAAGCTGACTTTAACTTGAATTATGTTACATTTTGGTTTATGGTGGTGTAACTCACTGTAGAGTAATAATGCATTGGTATTCCTTTAATGATTATCATGATTTTGATTTTCTCATCCTGTCATATTTCAGAATATTGTTGAAACACAGTGAAAATTCTGAACCTCAGTAAACTACAGCAGAATGATTGAATACTTTAATAAAAAAGCAATGCATTCAGTAAGCTTTTGAAGGCAGGGGAAGAAGGTTTGTATAGGTAAACAGCTAGTAACTTCAAAAAAAGAAAATTATTATTTTTTGTAACCTGTGACTTGTTAAATATTCCACTATTCCTGGATAGAGCTGTTAGTATATATGAATTATTATTTATATGCTATCTGAGCAAAACGATACCTGAACAAGGTATAAAAGTCAACTTTGAAAAAAACCTTTCCAACCCCAATGTTTATTAATAAGTGACTCAATTGAAGGTTGACAGGTCTCAGTGTTTTCCTAATATAACATTTAGAGATCTTTCCAGTGGGCTTCCTATCGTGTGATAGTCCTCAAAGGACTTCTTCTACAGTGTATAGTTCTTATTCTGAAAAGTAAGGTATGAACATAGAACTTCTTCCTGTAACAAACATGCCTTCTGTGAAACATTTCCAAAATGTTTTGTAAATAACTCACTTCTTCAGGGTGAAATAGAAGGAAAATTGTGATGCTTCTGTATGCTAATTCCATGATTGCTAAATTCTCATGCAAACTTTTATTTTTTAAAAAAATATATTCTTGTGGGAACTGAGGCACAGGATTTCTAACATCATCCCTTTCTTTGCCTTTCCTTGAGACCTTTTCCCACTCTGAAAACAGTGATAGCTACTTATCTTTACAGGAGCATTTAAAGGGTAAGTTTGTTAGGAAACTGTGCAGGAAATCCAAAATCAGAAGTGGAATATTAGTTGGTCTGTCTAATGCACTAGGTTTTCAAAGAAGGGGTGCATCTTCTGATACTTGTTTATCTAGGTCTGACAGTGCTAAGAAATCCTGCTTAGGTTTGAAGTCTTACTATGCTGGGAAGAAAGGGCCAGCCACCTGTTCCTATACTGGACATTTCTTCTTACTTCATTTGCCAAGTCTAAAGAGTATTTTTAATAGTATATTTTTTTTCATCCTTTCACTCACAGGAAATTTTTCATGAAATTTTCCTTTCCTTCCCTCCATCTCCATACTATGGAGGACATTGTCTTACATCTAGCATCTTCCCATTGATACAACCTCCGCCTGTGGATTTGAGCAGCAGCATAAAAACTCTCTTCTATATGCCTCTCATGATTTGAAAATGCTACATTTGTGTAAATTTGCATCACACACCTTCCTCCCCAAGCTGCCTCCAGTACAGCTACCTGTTCAAGTAGTCCCTCACAGTCACTGTGCTGTCCGTCAGCTGAGCTAATTTGTAGGACTGAAGTGCTGTGAGAAATCTTTGGAGCAGTCTTTCTCTTCTTATTATAATTCTGATAATGAATCTAATTACATTTCCATTCGCAAAAGAAAAACTACCATTCTGAAAGATTAACTACCTTGACTGAAGCTTCTAACTTCCCCTCCACCCCACCCCACCCCTTCCTTTGCATATCTGATTGAAAGATGTTCTCTCAATAAATTCTTCTTCGGTTAAAAAGCTTTAACCCTTAAAAAGAGGAGCTGGGCAGGAAAGGCACACACTGCTGGAGTGCCAAGCAGTTGGACATTTCACTCCAGAAATGGAGTTCACAAAGGTGGTACAGACTCCAGTATCCAATATCCAATGTATAAGGAAAAGCCAACACCTAAAAACAGGATTCAAAGCAGACACAGTCAGTAATCAGTGATGATGAAACACGCTGGAAGCACTGTCTCTTACCTGGACTAACTAGAAATCAGTGAATGATTTCTTGTAGATAAGACTTGGGGTCTGGATCTTCCTCCTGCGCCCAGGCAGCCCAGCTGTACACTAGCTGTGGGCAATTGCCTCTCTAATTTCTCTGAAAGCATCAGAAGAGATGGCAAGGACTGAAATTTTCGTAAGGATGGGAGCACTTGCCCAGGGTTCTGACCATTGAACTGGAGGACCTTTGAGCCCACAGCTCCACGCACCAATGACTCTAACTGCTAGTTTACACTGTGTTGTGGTGGGAAAATACGCTCTTTAAAGCTGGATACAGGGAGAGCAAGCACAGAAGGACCGTAATCTGTAGACTACATGTTAGGATACTGAGCACAGAGGAAGGGACTTTTCTATATATTTGTTCTTTCTTTCTTTGGATTTTTTCTGAATATTTTTGCTTGGCTTTTATGGGGAGGGGAGTGGTGGTGGTGGTATATTGTTTTCTTGTAATTCATAGTCTAATGTAAAATGCATAAATGATCTAGCAAGTCAGAACACAAGGTTGTCCCTTTCTCATGCAGTCACAGCTTTGGTATGTCGTCAAGCTCGTGCATGAGTATTCTGTATCTAGTCTCATGAATTTCATATTCTTTGTGTCCAATGGCACAGCTTGAACAGAGCTGGTGGCTTATTCTCATCATAGAGGAGTAGTTAGGCTACTTTTCCATGACTTGGGATATTGTAATCAAGCCCCATAAAACTCCCAGCGGCATACAATGTCAGCTGCCCTGATTTGTGGCTGAGCATTCTAGCTTCTAGGTTACTGTGCTGAGGGGAAGCACTTCTCCATTTTTATGAAAGAAAATGAGCGCCAGTGCTGTACTCAACATTGTCTGGTTGTAAATATGTTCGAAATGCAAATTCAGTAAGCAACAAACTCTGCTCCCGGTGACACTGAGAAATATAGATGTTTAACTTACAAGACCCAAGTGACATTAGCTCTCGCAGAAGTCCCAGACAGCTCAAACCCAGCAGAACCAACGAAGCTTTGGCATGCCGTGTAACTGTTTAAAGGAGTTTAATTCTGGAAATTCTAAAGAATTCTTAAAAAATTCGGCTTACATTGCTCTTTAGGCTCAGTCCTTCGTCCTCAGTGAGACTGGGTGTATAATTTTCCTGACATCATTTGTCTCACAAGGATGCGTTGGAACTTGCTGCAGATGATATAGACGTCTGCTGATCTTCCCACAAATTTACACCAGAACGGTGGAATTGCCCCTGCAGTTCCAAACTGTCGCTGCAGTTCAACTGTAACACATTTCCACAAATATCCACTTTTCCGAGATTTTAAGTCATTGAAGTCTCTGTTTCTAATGTTTTTGTCATCTTCCTACCTCTTGTGGTGTTACACTCTCTTATGTCAAAAGAACTTCATACATGTGACTCTTGTGACATTATTAACCTCCACATAAAAGTATCTAGCTCTAAGTGAAGGTGTCTGTCTGTTACCAGATATAAGTCAAAAAGATGTTTACGTTCACATGTAGTCTCCTAAACAGCGCGACTGTACTTAGAAAGGATGTTTAGAGAATTGTGCCTGGTTTTAGCATGAAATCCAACATTAACTGTCACATATTTATATTTAGTTGATTGAAATTCAAGAACAAATGAAGGTAGAACTTGAAAATGAAAGACTGTTAGTTAAAAATCTGTTAAGATAACTATGTATACATTATATTTTGTAAACCGTCATTTATTGCAAAGCTGATAAAATATGCAAAACCCTTTTAAAATCCCATAGATTGAATAAACTTATTTTTTAAGTAGGGAATTTGTTTTATGTGTGAAAAAAAAAAGATAGCAAAAACACTTTACAGGTTTATTTTGTTCTTATCGTATTTTAAGAGGAATAGATGTAACAATGCTACTAGAATTGTTTTTTTAAAAAAACACTACTATTTTGTTTTAGGAGGGCTTGAAAAATATTTAATAAATGCAACATTATTTGAAAGGATTTGCTGCTGCTGTTTACAAATGTCATAGGTAATGATACAGAGTTTTGTCTTAAAATATTTTTGTATTCTGCATTAGTCTCATAAGAACACTGCCTTTTATTTTCTTTTTACATGATCCAGGAACTTTCCAGATGGCTGGTCCTTTATTTTACCATTTGACTTTTTTTTTTTTTCCTAGCCTGATTTCGTACTGGCTTTCACACTGATCACCACTAGTATGTCTTTGTTACAGTAAACTGACTGGGTTTATTATAATAAAAAATAAAACACAGCTTGACTTGCAATCTAAATGTGCTGGAAAAGAATATGATACTGTTTAGAAGAGAAAAGGTTGTGAATAGAAAATCAGTACCACTTCAGTTATTTAAACATTTGCTTTTCTGCAGCTTGTCAAACTTTGTGCCAAGTCATAGCTGCTTTACTTTGTTTTGTTAATCTCAGCACCATGTGTCTTGGGCTTTTTTAATAGGAGGCCAGTCCGGCAGTTCGTACTCGGTTTTCAGTTTCAGTGAGTCTGGGTAAATACTGTAGGACTGCGTTTCTTGAAAATTAGAGAAAAAACAAAATATAATGGTATACAGTAGATCTTTTGAATCAGTATGTGAAGGTTAAAAAAACCCCTACAAAATAATTTGCCTATCAAATAAATTTTAATAAGCACTTTCATAATGAAAATGATTTATAATTCTCATCACATTTTAAGAAAATTTCTTTAACTTGAAGATGTAAGCAGGACTGTATTGGAATGAGGAAATTATAAATAAAATATTTTTAAATTTGCTTGTCTAAATTTAGGCCAGGGTATGGACTTTGTCTTCCAGGGAAAATCTTTTGGAGTAAGAATGTGCCAGCAGAGAATCCTGGCTAATACTAAAAATTACAGTCTGATTTGTATGTTTACCAAAAGCATTTGAAGGCACTATTGTAAGATGATATAACTGAGAGTTAATTAGTCTTCATAGTCTGTTTCTGAACTGATATGCAACATGAAACCAGCTCAGACAAACTCCTGGATCATGGCTGAGGCACCTAGAAAAATCATTTTAAGTCACAAATTGAGTTGGGATAGTTCTAGAAATCCCAGTGGGACCTTTAACATCAAAGCTTCAGTAGTCAGGTTTGATATATCCTTAATGTACATTAAAAAACCCGAACATTAGAAAGCTTTTATTAATTCAGAAGAAAAATAAGATTTCAAAATGAAGTTGTTTTCTAAAATAAGTGTTATTAGACATGTTTACTTCTTTTTTATTATTATTCCAGAGTCAGTTCCAATTTTGAGCTAGAAATGCTACATCTAAGGGGATCTTCCTGGATGAAGTGGGCAAACCTTTCTTTGTGCAGATGTAGTAGTAGTCTGAGTTCAAAACAAATGAGTGCAGAGGAGTCCAACCTTTGCAAAGGCTGTTGAGTGAGATTTGGCCTCACTCTTCCCTCTCTCCTAATTCTAAAATCAAGCACACAGTTGTCAGATGTCTAGAACATACTTGGGGGGCTGCTTCTAAGGTCTTGAAGTGCCCCAAAACACAGAGTGTGCATCTCAACTAACTGTGAAGTGTGACAAAGACACCTTGGCTAATCTGCAATACCTAAGATTATTTAGCATGCAACCTCTTTGGCCTTATCTTTTCATTGCATATTATAAAAAAATGGTATTAAGCACAAAAGAAACAGAGCTATCATGCGGTTAAGTCCATGTAGTAAAGTGCACAGTGAATGGGAAATAACATTAAAAGCAAAATGCTTGTCCTCTGGGAAACAGCAAGGAAGGAGCAGACTCAGTGAGAACTTACATGCTTTGCTCACTGGGACTTCTCCTTGGTACTCTGAGTGCATACAAATGTGGAAATGAAAGATGGACAAGCAAGAGAATAAAAATACTCTGAGTACAGAATGCTTGAGAGAAAGAGGAATGAACAATGAATGTAAAAAGTAACTTGCAAATAAGGTTGAATCCAAAAATATACATCCTGTAAGATACGACTGGAATAAAGCATTTATGCACTCAGGAGATCTCGACATTTTTAACAAGTTTTTAAAGCAATTTCCTGAAGATTATTACATAAATATAGCATTTTCTGTATTACCATACAATTCTACATATTTTGACTTTATTACAATAAATAAAAATGTTAGTGTTATAAAATGACTTTTCCTAATGGTTTAAATCCTGGAAAATGTAACCATGTTAGGAGAAAACAAGCAACTACAAAACAGAATCAGTAGCAAAGTACTCAAGACTGAATCAATAGTAAAACTCTGGAATAAATCTTAGGGGGGGAAATTGTCAGTTGACTGTCTGTTTCCTTTTTGTCATCTTTAATGATTCTATCAATATTTGGTTTCATTCCATTATCTATAAACAATGTTGTTGGTTTCCCATGATTTGGGTAGTACACATTTACGAGCAATGCTGAGCAGTAACACAGAAACCACTGGCTTTGTTACAACTCGGTACAAGCCAAGGAGTTGCTGTTACTTTCTAATGCTGTTGAGAGTCCCAGCTTAAATTCAACAGAGTTTTTGAAGAACAAGTGTAAGTCTTCTTCTCTCTAGTTAGTATGTCCCCAGATGGTGAACTGAAAAACAGTTTTTTCACTATCCATAGAGCAAAGTGCTAATACAATTATCTTTAAATCTGCAAAATGTTGTGTGCCTTTTGAGTATACTATTAACAGATTACTTCTTTGTTTCTCATTTTAATACAATAAACAATAATGCTGGTTAATATCAGGGTTTTTTCAAAAGTTTATGCCTATAGTTTTGTTCATATTTCTTGGTGGTTCCTTTTAGCGGCAGAAGGAGAAAAGAGAAGACGCCAAGACAAAAGTGCAAAGCACCCTGGATGTGGCACAGAAAGAAGTATGCCTTTGTTTCCTAAGTAAAATACAGATTTTATTAGCTAATATTGCAAAGTTATTATTAGCTATGTTATTTGTTTTAGTCTAGCTTTTCCCACTGTTTTCTCTTAAAACTGTGTTTGTGTTTTAACTGAGCAATGAAATACTTTGCTTACACTGCTCTACTAACAGTCTGCTTTCATTACAACTATGCCCTTTTAAACAGTCCTTTTTTTCCCCATTTAATCTGAATGGAGTTAAGTAACATTACTACTAGACTAGCACCTTACTTTGGTCCCCTTTGGATTGAAACACGTACTCGCTGTTCCTTGCCCCTTAATCTAGAGAGAATGAGCATGGCAGATCACAGGGCGTGATGTTCGACAGCTATCATTAGTGCGTAAGCATAGCTCAGGGTTTGCTCGGCTGAAATCAGTTCAGCTGACAAGGTAGGGGTCTGTGGAAAGAAATCCCTTTATTAGCATTGTGCCTTATAGATAGCTTAAAAATGCTGAAAGATATTTAAAGAATAGACCTTCAAATCCTAGTTTTGTCCACAGGCAGCAATGCTATACCAAAAAAAAAAAAAACAACAACCCAGTGCCATGAAGCACGGGGACTGAAAACTGGGATGTTTGCTGTTTGACATAATACCTACATATTTCAAGACCAAAAGCAACTCAAATTCTACCCTAAGTGCATACCGTAGTATTGCAGAAGACCAACAGCTTACTATGCTACAACAGCGTCTTCACACAACAGGTTTAAAAGAAGGTAGTCCAGGTATTGAATAATTTTTTTCTTTCTGAAGCTTAAGATGAGAATCCTGTTTATCCACACATGAAAATATTTCCTCTACTTCATCAAGATAAACTAAGTAGGATGTGATCCTGAAGTCACCATGGAAATAAAATGCTGCTAGGGCATTTGGGTAAAGCTGGCAGCTGAGTTAGTAACTAGCAGGAAAATCCTGTGTGGGTCCTAAGTGGTGCTAGGAGACTCCTGAGAAATTACTAAGATACCTGTCATGGAGGTCCTCTCGTTCTTCTATGGTTTTATACCTGATATGAGGTCTGATTGCTTATTCTTGCAAATACATACCTTTAACTTGTCCCAACCTTCAAGGAATAATGAGATATGCAACATAAATATATGCAGCTGAAGGAAACCTGACAAACAGGTAAATACACATATAAAGTGATCTTACTGCATTGTAGCTGACAGTACTCGGGATATTAAGAAATCGTTGAATTCTCTTGAAAGTAAAGATTAGTGCAAAACAAGAAAAGTTATTGGAATATAGAACAGTCTGCAAATAAAGTATACGTGACTACCTGAGTACTTTTTAAATGGTTTTAATGCTGAGTGTAATTTTCAAAATGCTCTAGTAACCTATCTCCCAAACACTTTAACACATGCCCATGGTCAAGTGAAGGTACTACCTTCCCAAAACAGTTCATTCAAGGAATTCATTTGCTCTTTGTGAAATTCTAGTTTCATTTTTAAATGGCATGGGAAGGGATTCCAGTGGCAGTGATCTAACTGATTTTATAAGAAAATTATGTCTTTGTGTTATTTTTGATGTTTAGGGAATAACCTTCCATTTATGCTTTTCCTTTTTCGTGCTGAATGATCAAAACCACTTTGATTTATGAAGACAAAGACAGAAAGTACGATCTGCTTTACAGGAGTCATCCTCCCTTTCCAAAGACTTACTAAGTCTATCCACAGTTGCCATCCACTTGCCAACTTTTTAATCCTTTAAGTAGAAAAATATGTAAGAGTAATAAGGAAAAATCTTTTAACATTGTAATAGGACTTGAAGGTTTGCCTGTAAAAAATGCTCTTTCCTTCTTTGTAAGAACAATTAGAACTTACAAACCTATAACCAATTTCCATTAATTGTCTGAACTATTTAAAAAGTCATTCTACTATGAGGTTTCTGAATGTGACCATAATCAAATAAAAATGTAATTTGTCATCTGTACCTACTAATACATCCTGCCATTTACCAAAGGTGTGAGGGAAGTTAAACTGTTTGGATTTCTCTTTTGCTGTGGATTGTGTTTTAAACACTTTAGAAAAATAATTTCTGGGAACATGTATGTACGTATTTGTGGACACTTTAACTTTTGCAGAATATTTTTCTAATACAGAATAAATATAGTGAACCATTATAAGAACAAAGGAATTTTTTATTGTCTTACTATTCTTAAAGCTAGATTGAATTTAGGTTTCACAATGCCTTTATTTGAGCAAAAGTTGTTGATATCCCTGATCTTCCTAAAACTTCAAATAATAGGAAAAAAAAGTTTAGAAGATAATATCTAAATCAATGTATTAATTACCCTCACTGTTCGAATCTGGATTTCCTTCAACAGTTATTTGACATTCCTATTCATTGTAGTTAGATTTGGGAATCTATGGCATGTGGTAAGAACAAGCCATAGGCTGAGCTAAACTGAAATGGAGCACATCTAGGTTAGTTGAAATATATGTGATGTTTGACAGTGGTATTTGATTGTATTAAACCAAAAAATTGGTATACTGTTGTGGTGATACAGCCCCCTGTCACTCGAAGCCCACTCGAGACCTGAAGTGATTTCTCTTCCAACCTCACCCCCAGCCCCTGCTCCCAGGGCCACAACCCAGCCCAGGGTAAGTCAGGCTCAGACTGCGAGGGACAGCAGAACAGAACACTAAGGGCACTCCTTGGTGAGCCTTGCACTGCTCTCCCTGTCCTTGGGAGATAGTCACCACCGGATAGCCTGGTACATCCCTACTTGCGTCATGATATCCTGGTACGTCTGTACTTGAGTAGAGGCCAACAGGAGGGCGATACCAAACATCAGAAATCAATAAGTTCTGGACCTGTGCAACTGGCAGAAAATACCAGAATACTTTGCCATCCAAGGTGGGCCAGAGTGGGAAGATATCTGACAAAAGTCAATCATCTCAGACCCTCTAAATAGTGATCCTATAAGTAGTGACCGTATAAATAGATCCTAAAGCGAGACTCTTTGAGCTCTCCTGGATCACAGAGCGCTGGGGCCAGCATCTCCCCTGAGTCGGGACACCTCTCAGGTGCAAACTGCACAAAGAGACAGGATGAAGTCAGACTTCTCGACACTCATTTATCGTCCGTTGAGATTGCTGGAGCATTGTGAGTGTTTGCTCTGAACTCAGGAAGGAAATTTTAACTAAAGGCTGGCCTCTCTTTCATTCACCTCTCTGACACGAGTGTGGGTGGGTATATGTGTGTCTGTGTCTGTGTGGGTGTTTTGTGACTGTGTCTATGCATATGCGGTGGCATATGCCTCCGGTAGGGTCTCCCAAGCCAGACAGGTCTCAACTGAAGGGTCAGACAAAGTGTGTCCACAGGCAGGATGGGCTCACTAGCCTTCGGGCAACCATCCTAGGAGAAGGACAACTCTAACTCCAAACCCGGGCAGATGGAGCTCGTTTAGCCCTGTAAGGCCATCCATCTAAGAGAAGGATACTCTAACCAAACCTACGACCTGAGGACTTCACTGTCACCGTCCAAGCTCGCTAGGCCCTGGCAGATGAACCTCAGGTGTAAAGGGTGGGGCCAGTCTCGCGCACGCTGCGCCTCACCTAAAAAATCCACCGCGCAGGCTTGAAGGGTGTACTCACGTTTAAAGCCCTTCCCAAATCTTCGTCCGCGAAGCCAAGCCATGATATATACACACAAAGGATATCCTGCATTAAGTCATCATCGAATCTGTAACTAAGTCACTATTTGGTTGTAGCATATTCAACTGAGTCACCTTGTTAAATTTAAACTGGATACTGATTAAGCACTGCTACAAAATCAACCCTTTTATCTACCCCTCACTGTTAAGTATATCTTAGATTGCTGCTTAATCACAACCGCATCGATATTTTCTCCTGTGACAACTGTTGGTAGTTATCTATTTGTTACTTAGACTTACTGTTCAAAGTGCTATAGGCGTAGAGGGATACGCTTTATTGAAGAATTTAATTTATATTCATGCTTAATGGATTCAGTATCATTTAAGTACTACTTTGACACTTACCCAGATGTTTACTTGCCCTAATGCTTCAATCATACAGTAAGATCTCAGCAGCGATAACATAGAATTTCAATCTCAATAGCAACAATGTAGAATTTCAACAGAAAATGACCCTCCACACTACCTCTAAAACCTTCTTCTATCCTATTAAGGACAGTATCTTCCATGAGCAGGAGGAGATTTTTGTTTAAAGCCAAAAAAGATGCTTAGATACTGAGAGAACTGTCTTGCTACAGAATTTTCCCTCGTCTTACACAGATGTGTATCCTACCCCCTAAAGATTGTGTAAGGGTTGAAAACTAGTCTTCACCAGAAACTTGGCTCGTATAGCCATGATGCTGAGGGGTGTAGGGGATAAAGAGCAGTAGACAATAGTTACATCATTTCTGTACTGGAAAGGCATACAGTCAGGTGTTTCTACATGCCTGGACTCTTACTGAAGGGTTGTTACTCAAGGCCATTTTCCAGCAAGTATTTCCCAGTGTTAGGCTACTCTGTTTGAAAAGAGTAGAGCTAAAGGTAATGTGACCAGTTGCAGGGAAGGAAAGAAATGAAACTGAAAAGTTAAAAGAAAATCCAGTCTTACATAAGAAAAATAACACTTAACATTTGTACGTGACTCATTCTTTAGATCTCACATTTTATTCTAATACAATTTAATAGAACAAGAATCTCAGTTTTTTCCAGTATTCTATCAGGTATAATTTTTGTGGTTGCAAATGCTTTTTTCCTCTTGCGTTCTTTACTATATCTTGTGAATTTTTCAGTTATGAATGTGTCAAGAATCCACTGTCCATGGACCAACTCTATGCCTGTCTGAATATACCTGAGGAACCAAAGAAGCACTTGATTATAGTTTCACCTTTAAAATGACCTGATCTAGTTCTTCTCTTCTCAGAAATGTTTTAAGGAGTTTGAAATACTGCTAACATTTTTCTGTGTTCCTTTAATATCTGATTCTCCTCTTCTATCTGTCCTCATCCTTGACTGTGTAATATTTTTTGACCAATTTACTGCTGCTATTTCACAATTTTTTGTCCTGTTAGCTGAATTCCTAAGAATATCCCATCCATAACAACCATAACTCTATTATGGTTTTAGTAGTACTCGTACTGTTGTTCTTTCTAGTGCCTGCAACCTTAATAATTGCTATTGTGCTTTAAAACAGGAGAGGTAATAGAATTTTACCTTGGTGAATTAAAAATTCATTTATCAGAACACTATGGTATTGTATTGATCCTGCAAGAGAGTACATGAATCATCCTTCTCCATGCACCCTTCTAAGAAGAGTAAAGCTCATTTATTCCCTTCAGGCTCTTAAACAAGTGGATAAATGCCCAGACCTGACCACTCCTCACCGGCCATCACCAGGGAGACATGGGGATGTCCAGGCCTCACCTGATGTCTCGTCCACAGCCCTACAGTCCTGGGAGGACGGTGCCTCTCAGAAACCATGTAGACTTTGGCATGGCCCGAAGTGCTTTCAAGATACAATCTGTTGTCAATGAGTAAAACACTAAATTATATTGGTAAGGTTCTGCTGTATAGACTAATTTTTGAATGTGGGCTTGAAGGAGTGCACAATAGTACATTCAGTAAAGTTCAAATCTTTTCAATTACTATTAAGTACACATATAGTGTTAGCTGATATTTTACTTGGTGTTTGTACTGTAGCAGATTTGGTTGTGTGATTTTGTTTTGTAGATAGAGCAGGGGACACCTGCATTCACCTCTAGAAATTTTTATGTATCTAGAGAGGGATTATATTTACACTGGAAAATCCATTTTGTTATAGGGTAAGATTTTGAACATAATAGGATATCTGTTTATACTCTGTTTCAGTGGTAGCCGATGACTGCATACTGCACTCTCGATAAAATAGGAGCTACATGCAATGAGAAATAGTGTTTATTACAGAAAGAGGAGACAAGAGATGGAAAAGCGTATTAAATCATTCTAGCTAGTCTCATCAATTGAGAGGTTTTTCTTATTGAGTGTTTTTCATTCTTTTCTTCATTTAGAGCAAATAATTCATATCCAAGTAATATCATGATGGGAAGGGTATAATAGTAGAGTGGAAATAGTGCCACAGTTATAAGATTGCCATGGTTGTCTTGAAATCTGTTTCATAGCTTCATGTCTCTTATTTATAGTTCAATTTCTTGATTTCATTCTGTTTTCTAACTTCCCTAAATTCGTTCCTTGACTTCTAATATTTAGTACATATTGAATGGTTTTCTTCCTTAGTATTTATATTCTTCAAGGTATACTCCTTGTAATCATAAAACCTTATAATACTATCACAATTAATGGGACAACATGTGTTAGGGTTGAAATCTGTCTTATTAATACGGTTGAGGCTCATTCAAGTTTGACAAAACTTTCTGAACGTAAGTAGACTAAAAGAAGTGAATTTTCTATATTTTCTGAATATACATTTATAGAACTATTTTGATGCCACTTGTATTGCAAGTAGTGGAAGCTATAACCATATCCAAAAAAAAAAAAAAAAAGAGGATGGTAACGTTTGGCTAGTGCATAAATCTTAAGGTTCTAAATTTTTTTTTTTAAGTGCTCAAGTAATTGTAATTTCAAGGCTTAGGAAAGAGTATTCCTGAAATTCCCCAAGATGGAAGATTCCCCATCAGGTCACTGTGTCTGATATTTATGACACTCTTCTACATTGAGCATAAAGTGAAAACCTATCAAGCCCTCTGAGCAAGTCTATAAACCCATTCTATCTCCATCCATCTCCAGGCCTTCATGACTGTTCAGCCAACAGTGTTTAGTTTTAAAACCTTCTAGGCAATCGGGGGTCTTGTGAGGGTGAACTCTAATAATATTTTGCAATGCAGTAATAATATTTTTAGTAATATAGCTATAAGTAGCTTTGTGTAGTTATAAATAGCTACTGAGACAACTAGGATATGTTGTATTTCAAACTTTCACCTTTTGAGATGAAAATCAGATCGGGTGGAGGGGCAGACGTTACTAAAAAAAGTTGCAGAATGCTCTTTCCTATTCAGCAAGTTACATTTCCAGTGTCTGAAAGCTAAGTCTATTAGAACAGTGGATGAAAAGCTTAGTGAATATAAAAAACTTCAGTTATCAGTTTCTGGCCACGATTAATTTGCTAAAAATTAATTACGTGTTTGATTATATATGGAAAACACAGGAAAGGTCTTCCCTGAAATACAATTCTTATAATCACTGTGCTAATATGCAGCATCCTAATTTATGCTACCGAAGAGCTCGACTTAAGGAAGCTGAATTTTGGAATCCTATTTAATAGAATTGATATTTTTATTTCCAAGCAAAAAACTTTATTTACAACATTTAGACAGAAGTTTGGTTCTTTTGCACTGCCTGAGGTACGGAGGTGGTGTAACCATGCTAAAACACTAGCTAAGGAATTACTTCCTCTGCCAAATACATGGTTAGTTTTCATCTGTACTAGGATGTACAAACTTCTGTAATGAAATTTGGTATTTTTGCAAACTATTCATTTGCAAAGAACATGCCTTTGTAATTCCTATTACATAAAAGCTTACATAAGTCGACAAATATATAGTTATGTGCTGGGAACACTTCATTAATGATACAGAGAAAGGATTTCCTGTAGAACAGATGGCCCTTGTAGTGTTAACCAGACTGTTCATCTAAACCAGCATTGTCTGGAACCTAATGCCCTCAGGCAAGGATCTGCCCCAGTTGTGGAGAGTCACCATGACAGATGGTCATGTGTTGAGACAGTCCAGAGACCATGCATATGTACCAACCAAGGGTGGTCATTGAGAGCTGAAGATCATAGTGGAGGATATTCAGTAGTCTTACGGTTATGGGGTGTCCTGGTGTCCTACTCTGAACAACATTAATATAAAAAAATGAAGGCACATGAGAACTTAAATTGAATGGAAGGAAGAAAGCAATAGCTTCTTAGCCCTTCACCCAGGTTTCATTGGATAGATCAATAGGGGACAAAAACTTGTTTCGTTAACTCCAGTCAGCTTAAAGAGGGTATAAAATTTAGTCCATCATTCTGCAATGAGCTGAATGAGTGACTAATAAATACTTAGAATGTTATATTTCCAACTTTTGAAAAGCAAAAATGTAAATGCATTAATGCACTAATGGTTGTTACGTTAGTGTTTAGTGTTTCTTATCATTTTTATATATAAATCTGAATAAAATCTTAATTAGGCACATGAGGTTTTAAAGCTGAAGGATATGAAAAACAATTTAAATAGCAAAGACTTTTCTGATCATTAGAATGATCAAGACCCTTCTGTATTGAGAATACATCTCAATCAGCTGGAGATGCTCTTGAAAAGGGGCAGAAGTCTCACTTGTCTTCAAAGGTTGAATTTTAGATCAGTTTATCATTGTCTTCCACATTTGCAAAGAGATTTGCTCTTCATTTCAGCCAGGAAGAACATAGTTTTGAGAGATACACGTGATAACAGAGCTTTCAGAGAAGGAAATAAAGTAGAAATAATATCAAAGCACAGAAGGGATTGAAGTAATCTAAAGAGAATCTAAAGAGAAACAATGAGGAAAAGGAGTGACCTGGAAAAATATAATGGAGGAAATTTGTGTGTTTAAAATAGAACTGGTTGAAGCCTAGAAAGTAGCTGCAGTTAGCATTAAAGCAGAGTTTTTCACAATCTTTTTACAGAAAATGTTGAAGAAAGCAGAAGTGCAACAGCTATTCATTTGGTTTTGACTGACATACTGAACTGGAGTTTGGAAGTGCCATCGGGGAACTATCCCAAGACCTGGGGATCTTCAGATTGCAGAAGGACTTTAAGCATGGCCTTTTCTACCCTGCTGTGTCCCAATAACCAGGGAGGGAAGCGCTGTTATGCTCACATTTCAAGCTGCTGTAATCCATAACAAAAATCAGCTGGGAATAGAATCTTGTGGTTTTAGAGCTGCTTTGCACCATTATCCCATGGCTTGGGATCGAGCCCATTTTATAACAGCTACAATGTTCCTGAATCTGCTTTCACAAACTCTCCATTTACCCAGCTATATTGCCACTGAAATCCAGGGTGTTACACCAATATAAAGTCCATGTGTGGTAGGATAATTTGACCATGTCATTGGGTTTGCAGTCATCTAGTAATAATTAATATTTACAGTGATTTTCACTTGCAGTTTTCGTAGTATGTAGATAAAATGACTTTTCTTTATTTAAAAAGGCCTGATACTGCAATGTATCTGCAATCCTATCTGTTCTTTAACTCTGATGTTTACACCTCTGAACTAGCCACACAGCTACCAGTGTGTGTATGTGAGAGAAATTGGAATGTATCTGCAGCTGAAAAAACAAAATGATTACTTGATCTGGATAGGGCCAGGGTTTAATACAAAACACTACCGAAAGCTTGGAGGTTCTGTTCAAACAGACGAGTGGGTAATGTATTTGATTTACCAGGTTCATGTCCAGTGTGTCTGTGTGGAGACCTGTGGAAATGTAACAGGGGTGAAATGTCTCCTGGGGGAGGGAATGTGTGTTTGTGCGAGGTGTGAAGGAGCAGGAGGAGATGGCTGGGGAGAGGACTGAACAAGCATCTCATTTTGTTTCTTTCAGACTTGCTCTGTCCTGTGTCGAATACAATTTACAGTTGGAAAAGTAATATGTATGATACCCTGCTGAGGGAGAATGGAAGATCTGAGGTTCCTTAGTTTGTTTCAGATTTCTGACGTGCCACGCCTGGTCAATGGTGCTCTCTTTTCCTGAATGATAAAGGTATTACAGGAAACTAAAACAGGTTTCTGTGATCTTTAGGCTTTATTTGTCAGTTTTCAGCACTGTAAGTAGAAGAAAAAGAAACTGTAATAGCCAACCCACCAATGCAAAGTGAAACTGAAACAGTAATGCCCGAGGAGAAAAGAGAATTGGGAAAGGAACATCTTATGAAACCAAAATATCTTACAAAGCAAGAGAAAGAACTTACTGACAAGGTGATCTTTTAATCATTACTTTAACTTCAAATAAATGGAGGCCTGAAAGAATCTTTTTAATCATGTAAATGTCTTATTTCATTCTTTCCAAGATTTTTTTTCAGAATTCCAAGTTTATTTCAAATTCATCTGACTGATACCAAATTTTAAAGAACAAAATTGCCTGCCAACTGCACGTTCTACTCTATTCAGACAGTTCTTCCACTGTGTGGGTTTTTTTTATCTCCACAACACAAACCAAAGGTGTGGAAATTCAGTAATTCCTGTCCTACGAGGGGTGAACGGTAATGAATGTACACCCATTGCGCAGCAAACTCTCTGTATTGTTCTTCATGCTTGACTCTAAGGTCAATGGAGAGTTTCTCATTAAGTTCAGTGTTCACTAAAATAAGCTCTGAGTTATCTTCTCATCTGCAGATGGTGAGAATACACTACATTGATAACATAATGACAGTGTTATCAATGTTTTTAGTAAAAATGCAAGTCTCTGTAGAAAAATAAAGTTCTATTATTCTTATCAGGGCTGCTTTAATGAGTATACACTGTTACTTGAATAGGTAGGTACTGGAGAATTTTTTTAACAGAGACCATTAAAATTATTTGCTTAAGTAAGAGATTAACTTGTCATTTTACACATAGCTAATCATTGTAACATCATAGAAACAAATTCATTTTGATGAGAAGCCCATTAATGGTGAGATATAAATAGACTATAGGAACATCTATACTTTTGCTTCATTTTTTTCTGATAATTTATTAAAGAACCATGCAAATTATTTTTTTCATGGCAGTGTAACTATCTGGGCAGCAGATATTTGCCTTGAATTTAACATGTATATAGATATAATTTTATTGTACTCATATTTTTTTAAGAAATAACTATAAAATATGTGAGCCCTCTTGTGGCCAAAATATCATCTATGTGTCTTATGAAATCGTCAAAGACTGTGTGGCATAGTGAATGAAGAGCCTGAAAAGTATCTAGAGAACTTCAAATGTAAATTTCCTTAGTTCTAATGACTGACTTCTAATGTCAGTTCTCTTTCATTTCCTATAACAATTAAATCTGTTTCTTTACATCTTTCCTAATTTACTGTTTGTAGCTAAAATGCCCATGAGGTGCTGGGTTTGTAAACAGACACAAATAGGGCATAGAACTCCAAGGTTTCTAATAACTTAGTCCGTTCTTTCCTTTCTCTGTAAAGAAAGAGGAAAGAGGAAAAATTTTACAGCTGTTCAAATTACCTCATAAACTGGACCTTGAGAAATTAGGTAGCAATTTTCATTGATTAGATAAAATATCAGTACTCTGTGGTTAAAGTTACAGAAAATTTACACAGGAAAAGGATGGTATTTTAAATTCAAAGTGTGTATTCTACTCCTCACAGATTTTTCCACTGCAAAAGGTCCCTTACTTTACTGATACATTTAATGTAATGTATTACTGACATTTTAATGTATATATGTCCCATGGATTGCTAAATGCTTACTGGTTATTTATTCTGATTTTGCTGATCAGTAGTGTTTGCTTAATTATTTCCCCTGAGGCCTGAAAAAGATACCAAAAAGTACCTTTTTTTGTAAGTGGCTATTTTAAAGTTGTATTGGAGAGTATTGATTGCAATATCTTAACCTCCTTCTGTATTAAGCTGTTTGTGGTACTTGTGTAAAATTATTTATTTACAACACAGCTTTATATACTTATATTAAAGAAATGCAAGCTATCATCATATCCATTTATATTTTTCTGGTTTAATCTGGTCTTTTTCTTAGTTTGTTTTCTGCTATTTTTGTTTATCAGAATCTTCTCAGTAGTATGGAATCAGATTAAAGCTGGAGTGTATCTGTTAACTCTTGCTGTTACACTATATTTTTTTCCTAAAAAATGTAGCACACATTCATCCATCAAACAAGATGCCATATTCATAAACGTGCTTGATGTTCATTGCTTAAATGTTTTTTATCATTGCATCATCCTTAATGTAAACTCTCAAGGAACTCTTTGTAAAAAGTCACCATAGAATAAACAGAATTTAAAACTAGGAGTACCTGGTACCCTGTAGGAATTATATGTAAGGAAATACAGAGGACTTCATAGGAAGTATGTCGGAGAAGAGGCAAAGATTAGTATACTTAGTGAGCAGGGAAAAAAGCCAAACCTCTCATTCATTACTGGTGAAATCAAGTAAGTTTCTCATTTTGAAAATGAGTGGAAATATTAGTTGGGAAGAGCAGTGGGTAGTAATTCCAGGACTGACTGATTTCTTCAAATAAGAATAATTCAGCTACAGTGGTTTTTGATGAGTCTTCAATGTTATTTTAAATGGAAACATCTCCTAAGATTAGCCACTGATGGTGAAAGTGCTCTAATCTTGAGTTCAACTGATTAACGATGATATGAGACAGGTTGAGGCTACTGTCCTGGTTTAAGGCTGGGCCAGCCACTAGACAAATGACAGATGCTCTCTATTAACTCCCCTCCCTTCCCAAAGGGGAAGAGAAAGGGAATAAGAGAGACTTAGGGGTTGGAAAAGAAAACTAAAACAGCTTCAATTAAACAATAAAAATAATAAAATGAAACATATAAAATACCAACACCGAACCCAACCCGCATGATGGCAACCACACCACCATCACCACTGATGCTGTGGGCAGGCACTGGGGAAGGCCCAGACTGGGCTGAGCAGCAGATGGGAAACAAATTCAGGAGCTGGATTCTGGAACTGGATTCAGGGATGCATGGCCTGGGATTGAAGGCAGAACAGACAGAGTCCTCCTCAAACACCAGCCATTAGGGCGCTTGACCCTTGTGATCCCTCAGCTTGACACCAAATATGACATCTCTGGGATGGAACACCTTGTTGGTCAGTGTAGGGTCACCTGTCCTGTCCACTCCTCCCCACAGGTGCAGCCTCTGACTTACTGCACCCCACCGTGGGACACAGGATTAACAGTGACCTTGGTCTGCACAGGAGCAAGTACAAGCCAGAGCCTTTCTGCACACCAGTCCCTGGCAGTAACAGTAAACACCAAGCGTTATCACTGCTAGAAGCAGACACTGTCTGCAGAAATACGCCGTTAGCTTCAGAAAGTGCCGTCACTTAGCAGAGACTGAGCTGAAAAGTAAAATCACTGAACAGAATTAGTTCTGTTCTAACTCAAACCAGGACATTCCACTCCTTGTTCTATACCATTAACATCACACCATCACTAAGCATTCAGCAATCCAATACTATAAATAAATGGGAAGACCAGAATAACTTAAATGAGAAATAAGTGAGTTTCTAAAATTATGAACACCACTAGTTGCCTAACCAGTAAGAGTTTAATTTGCCTTGCTACCTTTTAAGCCTAATACCAAAACCTCAGTGGTATCATTCTTCAGGGGATGGAGAAGTCTATACACAGTTTGTGAGCACAGGTAGAATCTTTATGAGAAATATGTCATTCAACTTAATAATAATCCCATTCAATGGGATTATTGATTGAAATGCTGATATCTGATGTAATGTGAGCAAAAAGGCCTATATGATACAATTATTTATGACAGAAGACGACAGGGATCCAGTGCCCAGCATAGTACCAGAAGATATTCAGAGGAAAAACAAAACCAAACATTTAAGTAAAGGCTAGTGAAAAATAAGATTTTGTTCATGTTGCTACCGTTAGTTACAGAAAAGATACCAAGGTTACAAAAACAATGAGCTTCCCATTTTAACCATCAATTCACATAAATTTAATAAAGAATGATTTTCAGTGAACAGCATCCTGAATTACCTCTTCTCAATACTCTAACTAGTCTCTGCAAATAGCAAAGGATTAATTGACTTTCAGAATGTTCTCTCAAAAGAGAACATGAAAATAACTTATCAATTATTTTTTTAAAAGTTCAGATATTGAAAAGGAATATTAGATGCTTAACTGCTTAAAATTATGGGTATTAATAGTCCGCATAGTACATTAGTGTGTCTATATATAACAGCAGTCATGTTCACTGTATTCATGATTACGTGACCTTCTTTAAATTACTGAACTGAATAAAACTAATTTCTTAACCAAGATGATAGAAATATGCCTTATTCACAGAATCACAGAATCATTTTTGTTGGAAGAGACCTTTGATCATTGAGTCTAGCTGTTCATCCTGCATGGCCAGGTCAACATTAAACCATGATGTGGTCCCTCAGCACCACATCTATATGTCTTTTAAACACTTCCAGGGATGGGGACTCCACCACCTCCCTGGGCAGCCTGTTCCAATGCTTCACAACCCTCTCTGTAAAGAAGTTTTTCCTGATATTCAACCTAAACCTCCCCTGGCACAACTTGAGGCCATTTCCGCTCATCCTGTCATTCGTAACATGGGAGAAGAGACCAACCCCCACCTCACTACATCCTCCTTTTGGGTAGTTGTGGGGAGCGATAAAGTCATCCCCAAGCATCCTTTTCTCCAGTCTAAACAACCCCAGTTTCCTCAGCTGCTCTTCATAAGACTTGGACTCTAGACCCTTCACCAGATTTGCTGCCCTTCCTTGGACATGTTCCAGCACCTCAAAGTCTTTCTTGTAGTGAGGGGTCCGAAACAGGACACAGTACTCAAGGTGCAGCCTCACCGTGTTGTAACAAATTGCCAGTCAGAAATACCTGTAGGTATAGATATGGATATATAGAAATACAGAATTCTCTGTATAAGTTTGTCTGAAATATATATATATGTAAATATGCATGCAAATATTAAATTCCTCATGTTCCATCCTGCAAAAAGTGTATGTATGTAACAATTCCAGTTCTCAAAATTCAGTGAAAATATTTATTCTTATTTTAATTAAAATTGAGTCAGACCTGTCCTGGTTTTGGCTCGAAAAAAGTTAATTTTCTTCCTAGTAGCTGGTATAGTGCTGTGGTTTGAATATAGGATCAGAATAATGCTGATACACTTTTATTTAGCAGTCTTCACAGTGCTTACCAAAGGCTCAGGGAGAGAGGGAAGCTATGGGCCTTCAAACAAAGCATAGCAAAACATAAACACAATTACACACCAGTGTGATCAAGACCTCATGGAAAACCTCTGTTCCCTTTTAACAAGCAAGAAACACGTTTCAGCTTACAGAATACTAATATGGACTTGTTTAAATTCTTCAAACCTACCACTTAATTAATATTGGCTGAATTAAGAAAACAAAGTTCTTGATTAATTTCCTTGAGAGCAACCCTAACCCTTATACTTTAAAATGATCAAAATATAGTTAGAATAAATTCTTCATTTTATTTATGCAAAGGAGTATATTGAAAACTGTGACTCAACAGAAGACTCCTCCAACATATAGTGATGTTTTGTCTTCTGCATAGAGCTTGATATCTTTTCCATGAATAGTGGATTAGCTTGTACAGTATAACATCTGCATGCATAATTGAAACTCTACAGAAATAATTGTTCTATTTACTAGTGCTATATAATGTCATTCCAGTTATAGACTGGTATTGCTGGGTGATGTCTGCCCTACAGGTTCCCCTCAAAGAGCATATGGGATATTCTGAAGGAATTCTTTATATTTTCAAAGACTTTTCTGCCCTGTGAAGTCTATTCTTGACAACTGATAAACTCTGTGTTGAATATTCTGTAGTAACCAATCTCGTTCATGCTTCCATATCTGAGTGAATTATTAGGAGTCATCCAGTCTGTTGGGCCATATGGATTTTTCCGTTTTGAACCCCTACACCCTCTCTTGTAATGGATATGGCTGCTGGTGGAATGAACAGGACACAAAAGGTACTAAGAAAATGAACAATTTTTAGAGACAAAAAAACCCACCCTATCTCTTACCTCCTCCTGACTTTGAGCTACCTAGCTTTAATTGCAAGATACACTTGCAAAATGCTTTACCTTTCCTCTTTCATGGGATTATTGCCACAGGGTTTCTGTGAAGATACTGAACGCTCAGCTGTCACAGTATGTACAGATAGACTTCAAGTGGTGTAAACGGCTTCTTTGCAGAATGTTTCATTTCCACCTCTGTTATTGCTGAAGTATTGATACAGGATGCTGCATATAGGACAGTCTCAGAGTCCTTATTCAGTACTGACTGCATGAGCTTTCTGTGGGGATATGGAGTTTTTGGACATGCATTGCCTGAAGTCACTGAACATGTGAATGTATATATAAGCACAGACCAAAAGAAGAGTTATCAGTAACTGTTTGTCTTCAGATTCATTTATTTCTTGTGCATATACAGATAACCTGTGGTCCAGCTTGCCCTCCTACCTCACCTTCTCAGGCGTCTGAAGACTTTTCTAAAAAAATTCAAACAGAATGTTCTTTCCCAGAGCTTATGCTAAGTGTGAGACAAGGATGAGGAAACAAGTTCCTTGCATTCCTAGTCTTGGGTTCTTGGGTTTGTGTATCTGCAGTAACAGAGAGACAGCCTATCTCAACGAACAACAGCTATATATAAGTACCAGTTAGAAAATAAAGATTATTGAAATAAGGTTTTTAAACTATTTAACACAGTAGATAGTCGATCCAAAACCGGACAAAGACTCACTCTTCCAATAATAGAAATAATGTGCTTGATTTGCTTCAAATCATCCAATCAGATGTTCAGGGAGAAATTCCAAACTGAAAATAGCATGTTTGAGCTTTCCAAGGAAATATACTTGGAATACTGCTACCCCAGTTCAAGAAAGACATGTCTATATGGTACAAATGTAATTGAGTGTAAAATTATCAGTTTTATGTCAAGAATGACAAACTAGAATTTCCTGTCAAGACATTGAAGCCCTCATAACTGGTGCAAACAAAGAAATGCTTCAGGTACATGCTTCCTATTTAAAATACCCTTGATTGATTTTATTGCAAGCTGTCAACTTATGAAAAGATTATTGATGTCGGTTCTTAAATTTTCACTTAGTGAAATGAATGTGAATTTCTTTTCTAAAGTGATGAAACGCAGCATTTTGATGATGCTGTCAAACAGTATGGAAGTGAGAACAGTTTCAGTGCTCCACATTGAAGCACGAGTGAAATCATCTCTTGATTGCATCCACGCACCCGTGGATAAATCCAGTGAATGACACATCCTGAGGAAGAATTAATTGCAGTAAATCTCAGGTGAATTCATTGTTTGTGTCGTGGTTTAGGCCCAGCCAGCAACTGAGAGCCATGCGGCCCCTCACTTACTCCTTGCCTCAACCCACCACGGGATGGGAAGAGGAATTGGGAGAAAAAGGTAAAACCCTGTGGGCTTTACTTCATTCAGGCCACAATAGTCTACTGTTAGTCTCCATTCTCCATTAGAATTTCACCCTGGCCAGATGGGGCTGTTAAAGGGTGAGTGAGTTTTGCTGATCATCCCTTGGCTCTATAGTTATTAATCAGCTTATGGACGGGAATCAGGAAGTCTCAACTGGTGCGATATTGCTGTCAGTGCACCATTGTGGCAGCAAGTGGCACCTGCTGTTCCTCAACCCTCAGCAATCCTACCACAGAAGGGTCCTCAGAGAGACCAGACAAGATTGACAACTGTTCAATTCCCTCTGTCTTCAAGGCATCTCTACCAAAAGCCCACCAGTACCCTTTTGGGTCCTTCAAATTCCCTCTCTTGAGGCAGTCTATGTCAAGGATGCACGAACCCTCCAGGCCACTCACAACAGGGTGTTTATACCACTCATTCCCAGTGAGGCTCACCTCAGCTTCCAACACAGTGAGTGGTTGGGACTTCCCTGTCACGCCAGAAATACAGGTGGGTTTTGCCCCTTTAAAACTTGATGGCATTAAGGTACATGTGCACCAGTATCTACAAGGGTCTTGGACTCCTGTGGATCTGATGTGTCAGGCCATTGGATCCACACAGTCCAGTAAACCCAATTGTCCCTTTCCTCTACCTGGCTGGAGACAAGACCCCTCTAATCTTGATTGAAGTTACTAGTCCTTGTAAATATTACTTAGAAGTCCCTTCAAGAGGATCAGTGGAAGATTAGCCCTCCTAGTCTGTCTGGGGAATTTCCCACTGGAAACGGGTAGCATTTTTCTTGGGAGAATCCACTTTCATGACTCCCCTTTCATTTCCCTCACACTCATGTTTGTCATGCATCGAGAATTGAAGCGGGATTTCCATCCCACTTCCTCATATCCTCTCCATGGTCATGTAGGTAAAACCATAGGATACCCTGCAGTGTGTACCTTCCATATTCTCTTTCTTGAGCAGAGGAACACCTACTCCTAATATCTGAGATATGAGTCTGTACAGGTGGGGAATAGAACAAGCCCTCTCTGAATTGTTGGTACTCACAGGACAGCTCTTCTATAGCCAGGACACAGGCCCATAGGGAGAAAGAGAGACTTTCTTCATATAGTTGGAGCTAGCCAGCCAATTCATCCACCATTTGTCTCTCGCCTTCTTTCCAGGACACTATTGCCAATGAGTGACCGTGGTGCACTTCATAAAAACTTCTGCCACATGGATAGTGTGAGTTGGACTTCATCTGGATCTGTACATAACAGCTTATTATTCAGATCATTATAAATTACCTCCAGTACACTCAAGTTTTTTACAGGATACCTCTCTCCATGGTGGTCCACTAGCCTGGGTGACATACATCTGCCTCGAAGGGGTTCCTTTCCTTCACACCTGACAGAAGTCACCCACTGAGGGCTTGTGTCTGTTTGCCAATTGCCTTGTAAATGCCCCCTTCCCTAGACAGGGATCCCAGCTGCTTGACTTCTCTACCCTCTAATTCCAAACCACTGGCCCTGTTATCCCAGCGTCAGAGCAGCCAGATGACAATGTACTCGCCTGGATGATGGCTGAATTCCTTTCACATATCTCACAGCTCTCTCAGGAGTAGGGATCAGGTGATTACTTCTTCCTCCTGTTTTCATGATGACCCTGGTTCATCTTTGCCCTTTGCTAAGTGAACTGATTTTTTTGTGTATTTCTTTTTCTGTACAGCGGTGACTGATACTGGCACAAGTTTGTTCTCTAGTTCAGCTGCAGCACCTGCCGGTCTGTTTTTAGGTCCAGAGACCTTCTCTTCCTGTTGAGGGTATTGAACAGGTCTCAGTAGGCATGGGCCAAGCCCCAGCACATTGCCGTGATTTGTGTCTCTCTGGAGCTGCCAGATTGACAACATACTTTTCCCAAATACTTTACTAGTTTGTCAGGATTCTGCACTTGTTCAGAGGTGAGATTCCGAAGCATTGGAGGAGACCACTGTCCTAGGCACTTGCCCATACTCTCCTACACACTCTGTCACTCATAACTTGCCTTCCCCAGGGGGCAGATCTCTGGGTGGTATTCTTGAAAAACTTTGTGTAACCCTAAACAAGACCTGGGACATATTCAGGAGAGAGAACAATGAGAGCAAACTGGCTGGGACATCCTCAAAAACATTTGAAATTCTCAAAAGCTGTTGTAATTAGCCTGAAAGAGGAAGGGAAGGTGAAAGAGAAGGAAAAAGTATCCTCCCCCAATCTCGCCCACAGATTGGGTGAGATTACTAATAACCAACGCTGCATACAAAAATAACAGCTTAACCACATGAGCAGTGATGTAATCATATCATCAGTCAACAATATCAAATACAACAAAATAATAGTCCTGATCTGTCTTCTAGAGATCATAAACATCACCACAGGAAATACATAGCATACATAAGGATTTACATAACACCACCAAGCAAGCAAATGGACCAACATTATGACCATGAACTAGTTAACTAATATGAGAAATGCATATAACAAAATTGTTTCAACACATTTTGGTCAGATCTGACATTATCTCAACACTTCGTGCCCCATGATGAGCACCAAAAAGGACTGTCATGATTTAAACCTAGCCAGCAACTAAGCACCACACAGCCACTCATTCACTCCTCCCTCCCACCCACCATGGGATGGGAAAGGGAATCAGGAGAAAAAGGTAACACCCCATGGGTTGAGATAAGGAGAGTTTACTAAAACAACACAAAGAGAGAAAAAAAGAACAGTTAGAAAAATAATACTAATGAAATATCTAAAATGAGTGGCGTACAATGCAACTGCTCACCACCCAGAACCTGCCACCCAGCCTGGCCACTCCTTGCACCCCCTCAAACTGTGCCTCCAGCCAGCTCCCCCCGTATATATCGAGCATGGTATTGAATCCCTGGTTCGGTTTGGCTATCCTGGCTGTGGCCCCTCCCAGCTTCTTGTGAAAATTAACCCTATTCTAACAAAACCCAGGACGGTTTGGGACTTTTTCAGCTTGGGAAATTGTTCTTAAAAGAGAAAAACGACACAATGCTTCAATGCATAGTTTTTTCTGTAAATAATTTTGCTGCCATTCAATGAAATAAATAATTACTTGAGCAAAGATGTGAAAAAACAGGGGTTTAAGGATGTATGGTAATCTAAATCAAATAAACTTTAGGAAGTGAGCTATTTCCTTTATCTGTTCTTGAAGTTCCTGAATTGGGGATTCAGCTGCTGCATCACTTCCCCCAATTGTCTGCCTCCACATACAAATTTATTAATACAATAGAAATTATAGTAAAAATAATTGTCATTTTATTAGCTTAAGTATAGAGTCTTTACTCCCATACAAATATATTTGTATTTAAAATCTATGATGTCTAATGTTAAACTTCTTTAAAGTTAAAAGAGAATAACATATTCTAGTTTAACATCCTGCAAAACAAAATAATTTTATAAACACTTAGGAGGCATATTAAACATCTTTGTCCCAGACAGGTTCCAGCTCATGCATCTGCCCCCACCATACCTATGTTCTTTTCTCTTTTCAAATAGACCTTTCTGATTTCTTAACTACTTTTGTGAAGTAGTTGCGAGTTTAAGCTGTATGTACAGCCTTGATGGTCACGCGTACCCGTGTGTAAAGCTCTGCTGTGGAGGAGGCTGTGATCGTTGGTATTGTGCATGAAGAGAAAAAGCCCTGTGCAACTGAGTGGATCGGGAATGATGATAATACACAGTATATCCAGTAATATACAGTATAGCCACGGAGAGTGAATTCAGGAGAATGAAATGAGGTGCCAGCTGTAAAGCATCAGGCAGAGACAGTTACACAGACTGTCCTAAAGCTTCCTTCCTCCCTCCCCTCCAAAAGCCAACTTGCGTTTCAGGAGAGATGCCAGGTCTACCCTCCTGCAGGGGAAAACGAATGCGTGTTGATTCCACTTTGATCTGAAATACAATTGCTCTTTTAACACGCGTACTGGACAAGAAAGAAACGGTGAGTTAGTGTCAACATAAAATGTATCTATGCGAGTCATTAGAGGCAGGTTTAGAGCGGTCCAGGCACTTTCTCCGACCACAGTCTCTCCTAACACGTTCACGAGCACATTCGCTTCGAGGGGAGAGAGACGCCTGCAAACTTCAGCCCACGTCCAGCCCCGTTTCCAGTCGCCGCTTCAGGGAGCTGCCTGTGGCCCCCACGGGGTCCCCGCCGCCGTTCAGCACCGCGGACATGCTCCGCGCCCGCGGCCGCCCCCGCGCCCTGCCCCGCCCCGGGCAGTCTCCCCGGCCCCTCCGGGACCCGCCGGCCTCGGGGCGGGTTTGAGTTTCAGCTGGGAAGCCGTGGCCTGGCGTTCCTGGCCCTTCCCTTCGGCAGGCCGCTGTCCACCGCGGCTTGGTGGCCGCTCTGCGGGCCGTCACGTCAGCCCGGGAGCGGGCTCGGACCCGCGATGCCGTCAACGCCGTCTGGCCAAGGCTGCCTGAGCTCCTGACAGCGGGAGATTGCTTCGTGACTTTAGCTATCTCTGCCTTTCAAAAATGCCCGATAAACAGACCGACACAGTCTGTAAGCATGCGCGGGACAGGCTGAACACTCTTTCCAAGCTTGCTGCGTCTTGCCTGTGCCTGGACTTGAAGGCGTGTGAGCCAGTGTCCAGTCCCCAGGGCCACCAGCAACCGAGTTTTTCACCAACAGTGGCAGTCCTGGTGCAGACATCGCGTTCCTCTGAAGTAGTTTCCCCACCACAGACCTGCTGGTAACCACGGGAACAGTTTGGAAATTATTTTTCTTTTTGCCATTTTTTTAACTGGTCAAAAAACCTGCTTGCGGATCTTTAAAAGAGTATTGTTGAAATTAATACTCGATTTTTAAAAGCTTGGCAACAACCATCCAGCTGTGCACTTCATCTTGACCATCCCTAAGTGCCCTTGCACATGGATTGGGTTAAAGCCGAGAGTTTTGTCTGTTTTGTTAACTCCAGTCCCACTTCAACATGTGAGCACAGAGGAGTATTGGCAATGTATAAAATGAAACTTTTTTTTTTTAAAATGCGTATAATAACTTGAATGCATTGGGGAAGGAAAAACTGAAAATATTCATCTACAGGCACCTCTCAACAACTGAAGGAACCTGTCCAGGGCCCAGGATCCCTCGGAGTCTTTTAATAAAGTGGAAAATCTCCACAGGGTTCAGTCATCTCTTTACAGAATAATCAATAAAAGTAGCTGTAAAGTTACACCGTTCAGGTCTGCTGCCTGATAGGTGTACTGGTAGTTAGTGTACTGGTAATTAGTGCTGCAGTTATGGGTAGAACACTCAAAACACTTGTAAACTATACTTCCCTTAAATCTGCCATTAGAAGTGATGATCCATAGAAATCCACCATCAGGAATGGCAGAAGGAAGCACATAACACTGGAAGGTGAAGTTTTGCCACAATATTTACACTCTTCCTTGTTTAAAGATGATAAAACCGAATACCTAAAGACATCTATGCTCTCCTTTGTACAGCATCCACTGCTGTTGATTTTTATGTACTCAGGGAGAGTTTTCTCACAGTCTGGTGTTTGCATCTATTGACTTTGTAATCTATAGACAGACTCTTAATGAGCAGAAAAGACAAGAATCTCAGAGATAAAACCTTGGAATAACAGTGAGCCTTTACAGCTTGTCAGTAAGAGAAAGCTCAAACATAAATATCTGATCTACAGAAGTAACACAACTTATTTTGATAGATTACATTGTTTCTGTTTCAAATTACTCTGTCAATCGAGGAAGAAGAGGTTAAGAGGTCATATTTTTTAAAAAATGTTTGAAAGGGCTCTTTCAATGGATTTTTCATAAATTCAGCCTCATACTTAATTACTTTTTTGTCATGGTGCATAAGGTCTACTTTGCCTGTCAAAGATGCTGATTTACTTATAGGTTGTTTTACAAATCCCCTCAGATAGGCAGGAACAGGATCAACCCCCCGACATGTGGACTGAAGTGTAGTGATTTGCCCCACACAGTAGTTCCTGACAGGTCCTCATCACATCTTCATTTCAAGTTTGATCATTTTTTTCCCCTCAGCCTTGTCCGCCCCGTCCAGGGTGGACCAGGGAGGAGGGAACTGCGCTAGCAGTGTTGCACCAGGTCACAGTGGTGATAAGTGTGACACATGGCAGAGCAGAGCGTGGGTCTTGGCTGACGTGGGTCTATGGCCGACGAGGAGCGGCTGCTCGGCTCAGGAGCATGGGCGCTGCCGCTCAGACCCGCCGTGTCTCCGCTTTTCCAAGGCATTTGATTCCCCAGCAGCCGGCAACACGAATAAATTACAAACCCGCATTTAATGTTAGTGACTCTTTAAATGGAATTTTTCATTCAAACTTTGTCATTAAAATAGAAAGGCCTTTTGGTTGTGACCATACAAGCATAATAAATTGTATATGTTTGCGATACTGAATGAATCTTGCCCATATGCTGCACTGCAAGGCTACATGAATGAAGCATTTACCAAATCAGGCCCACCACATTAAACAGAAAAACAATCTTTATTCATGGTAACTTATCAGTTTCAATTAATCAACCTCAACAATAGAAATTCTGATGTGTTCAAGCAACTTGAAAGCAATAGGTCATCTCCAGGGCAGCCATGTTGTGTCTTTGTGCCTATGGTTTCAAACAAAGCAACATCTCCAATAAATGTACATCCCCACACACAGATGTGTGCCTATACGTGTATAAACATCTAGGCACGCCGAGGGCTGTGGCGTACACGTATGGATGTACGCAGAAGTGTTTATCTTTTTGTCATACAAAAAGTAATTGTTTTCTAGTATTTTTTTTTTAGCTCTGCAAGTTTAAACAAAAGAAAAGAAATTTCCATTGGATGACCATCCTTTCAGTTTCTCTGCTGCTATGTGAATAGCATTGTGCAAACCATTCCAATGGTATTGAAAAGGGGTAACCATTGGTTTGATTTGGTTACACGGTTTCGTAAAGAGCTCCCTCCCACTGCCTTAGGGTCTGTGAAAGGTCCGTGACCTGTTTAGAACTGCCAAGTGAAATGTCATGTCGCCCCTCCCAAATGGGAGTATCTGCATTCATTTGATCAGTATAAAAAATGATTGGGGATGGCGAGATCAGGGCTTTTGAATTGCAATTTATAGCAGTTTACAAAAATGCACATTGTTGGAAAAGAAAACATGGAAGTGTTTCTTTCTAAATTGCATTACCTGTGAAATGTCATTAGTCTTTTTAGGATATCGCATCCTATTTTTTATGATGGCAGAGAGAGACTTAAATAAAGAAGTTGAGTGTTTGCCTGAGATATGAAGACATACACCGCGATACCTATAGCCGTGTGCTGAGTTTTGCCATCAGCTACCGGGGGAAATGTTTCCCCATTCCTCTCCAGGTTGTGTTTATAGTTCTGCTGTCATCACTTGGTGGTACCTTGTACTTCAGGAGATCTTGCTTTAGCGGAACGACACGAGGCTGCAGCTCTTCGGGAGGGTGGTTTGCTCATGTCCAGGGCTCAGCATCCTCCCACCTCCCGCCGAGCGCTTTGACCACTGCCGCCTTGTCCGGAGACGGATTCACTGAACGCTTAATTTGTTGCTCTTGCAATTGTCCTGCGCCGCCGTGCACGTTCAAAAAAGAAAAAAAAAAAAAAAAAACCACCACCCCACGGAGCACGAGGGAATGGTTACCCGTATTTTATACTTTCCGCCCTTGAATTTGCCGTCTCTCGTACGCCGTTACCCTGGGGGGCTGAGCCCTTTATCTGCGGAGCCCGGTGGCTGGGGAGCGGGGTACGCGGGGTGCGTGGGTCCGCGGCCCGCGGCTGGGCAGCGGTCGGTCCCGTCCTGCCCCTTCCCCGCTCTGTGCCTGCCATCTGCCCCGCACCCCTCGGCACGGCTTGGGGAGCGTCGGCGCTGCCCGGCACCGGTGGCTCCAACGGGACAAGGCGCTGGGGAGGGAAGAGCCGGGAGGCACAAACGGGGAGGAGGAGCGAAGGAATGGGGGCTGTGAGAGGCAAAAGCAAGGGGTCAATGTGCCCCGGGTGTGCCCGGGACGGCGGGCGCCCTTGGCTGGGCTCGGGCCAGGCCCCGAGGGCGGGGCTGGGCAGGGATGCTGGTGGTGGGACCGGCATACGGGGCGGGCGTCCCGGGGCTACTCCTCCTCCAGCAGGTGCCGGAACAGAGTGCGAAGCCCCATCAGCACTGCCGCCATCACCCCTCACCCTCACCTAGCAGGTGCCCTGCTGCCGGCAGCGCAGGAGGTGGCGGCTTGCTCTGAAAATAGCACCTTGCCCTCCGGGCCAGCTCACGGCGTCCTCGGCCAGAGCCTCCCTGGGACTCGCCTCCCCGGCCTAGACAGCGTGTGTAGGAGCTAAACGTTGCTCGCCTGAAGATGAAACCTCAGCAAAATATGTGCCCTCCTCACTGAGAGCCTCTGTAGCGGCATTGCCGGGGTGCACGGCTGCCGCAGGGACCCCGGGCAGGTCCTCGTAGGCACGGGGCAGCCCGTGTCTGTGTGTCCTCTTGGGCTGATCCGGACCTCGGAGAGAGGGGAGCTGAAGTGTCGTCGCCAAGGCCGGGCAAAAAGTTTGATAGTATTTCCGCAACTGTGTTCACAGGGTCCCGGCAAAGATGCTCTTTATAGCTGTCGCCCAAGGCTGAAACGTTTTAACGGGGCAGATAAATTATTAGGAGTAAAAAGCCTTGAGCGGCTTAATTGGGAAAAGCAGTCCTGGTTCCAACCAATGTCCGTACAATTGCACACTGCAGTCCACCATTATTCGAGCTTCATCTACTATGCACTATATACCACCGTCTCCAAAGGATTGTTGCCCTAGAAACTTGTTTTAAATCTCCAGCTATATATCAACACCTTGTTTTAGCAGTCCTTGGCTGAATTACAGTTACACAGTTTGGCGCTTCTTTCAAATTTCCTCCCATCAGTTTGGCCAAAGAAAGGAATTTTTCTCCTTTAGAAATGAATTGGCTTAATTAGTAAGTAGATTAATGGCAATTGCTGGTGAGTTGGTTTCCAGCAGAGTTTCACCAGAGAGGGTTAATCGGAGTCAGGTCTGGAATCTTTCCCAGAACTGGCTGCCAGCCATTTCCGTCAACCAATCAACCCCGTAAACAAACGCGCCATCCGCTGAAATAGAGTTTATTTCTTACTGTCATCCCGCCGGAGTCATTTCCCCAAACAGCCGCCACCTCGCCGTGGGTTTGAAATGGATCGCCCTGAACGCGGGGCTGCTGATTTCCAGATATTACCCTAAATACTTGGGAGGGTTTCCCCGGCAAGAGAAGATTCGTTGGACGCATCGGCATTCAATAAACACGTAACCTGCTTCCAGCAGCCTCCGTCTGAAAATTTTCTCTTTTAGGAAGCTGATAGTTTGAGGCAAAAACAATTAACATAACAGGACGATCCAAAACTCTTTTCCAAAGCCACTGCCTCAAAGCAAGCAAGCAAGCAAGCAAAGCATCAGCACGGACTTTGACATTTTTTCAGCCTTTACACTTATTTTTTCTATGCTGATAAAACGCATTCATACTTCGACTTGCAGCTGCATTAGTCTTGGAAAAAAAAAAAAAAAATCCCTGCTGAGAAATGCATATAATAGGAAAAACAGATCGGCTGGACAGCAGCGTAATTAATGCCAGAAAGGGCTGAGGCCGGTTTCATAGTTTGTCTTTTGAGGATATCAAGACGCGACCTGGTGAAAAATGACGCATGCTTTAACATTTCAGAAAGCTGGCAACTAGCAGCGACCCCCCCCCCCCCCCCCGCCCCTCCCTTTTTTTTTTAACTTTATGCCTCTGAACAAAGGGGTCGGCAGAACTAGCTAGGTTGTAATGAGTTCTGTGTCCCTAGCACATTAAGTGCATCATGGAAACATATTGTATCGAAATAGTTTGGAGGAGAATACTGGGGATGAAAGAGAAAGGGTGCTTTGATCAGCTCCCTGGGGTCCTGAGTGCGCGCAGACCGACTTGCAAGGACTTATTCAGCTCCAGCGAGACACACTTACAACGCCATTCAAAGAAATTTGCATATCTGTAATTTATCACATTTGCCCCCAACATTTTTGCAAGGTAAATAAAAGTTGGCTGAATAAAAAATATCAATCATCACAGAGCGAGGGAGAGCGGGAGCGGGACAAGGGCGAAGTGTTTGTTTAACCAGATTCCGTTTGGAAAACTTTTGCAGGACGCGGGTTAAAACCCACCCCGGAGCGTTTTGCACAGTTTATTTCAAGCCGGCGACCGCGCGAGTGTCGGCGGCCGGAACTCGGGCACTCCGCGCCCCGTCGCGCAGCACCGCGCAGCGCCCCGACCCTCAGGCCGCGGCTCAGCCTCCGCGGGCCCCCTCAGAAACGCCTGGCAAAGCCCAAGGGGAGAAGGGGAAGTGGGGGAGGTAAAAATATAAGGTCGATGAGAGTTGCCCGAGGGCCCCGCGCCGGGTCTTGTTCGACTTCAGCCGACGGCGGCCACACCGCCACCGGCATCTTCAACTTGACCTTGGCGAGGGCTCTGCGCCTTCGCCTCATCTGTCACCCAGCCCGGTGACAGTGATGCATTTCGCAGCATTGTCGGGGTAGGGCACGGGGAGAGCCGTCGGGGACGGGATGGAACGGGCTGGCGGCAGAGCGGGCGCGATGTCTCCGGGCGGTGGCGCGGAACAAAAGTCACAGAGAGACGCCTGTGCGGCTAATTCAGTGAAAGGCGCGCCCCGGTCCCCCCCGCGGGAAGGTCAGTGTCGCGGGCTGCGCTCCGCCGAGGGGGGCCCGCAGGGCTCCGCGCAGACACCGGCCCCTTCGACCGCGCCGTCTGGGCTCTCCCGCGGCTGTTCCCCACACTAGCGGACGCGCCCGGTCCTGACAAGTCCCGAGGGCTCCGTGCTTTCCCCCTCTTCCCCAAACTCTGCCGGCCCGAGGCTACCGGCGGCGACCAGGCACCAGCGGGGTTGTCCGAGCCGCGCCGGTACCCGCAGGCGCGCTCCCCGTGTGCGACGTCTCGCCCAGGGCCACTTCTCGCTTCTGCGTCGAGGGGCAGCTCCCCGAGGCCTCGCCCCGGTGGGGGCCGGCGCCGTCGGTGGTGCACGGCCCGCCCCGGGGGCGTCCCCGCCCGCCATCCGCGGAGGAGCCGTCCGATCCGGGGCCAGGAGGCGGCTCTCGCCCTGGACATCTCTCTCCCCGGGACCGGAGAGCGGAAGGCTGGGGAGGTGAGCGGCCACCCCGAACCGGCCCCGGCCCCCGGTGCGCTCCGAGGACAGAGCAGCCGTCGGGCCGCCAGGCAGGGACTTTTCCCGGAACGGGAAGCCGCCTCCGCTCGTCCAGAGGCTGCGGAGCTCCGCCGCCGAGGGCTCCCCTCCGCCCGACCCTCTCACCGCGGCCCGTGGCGGCAGGGGGTTCGGGGCCCCGTCGGGACGCCGGGCGGTGGCATGCACCCCTCCCCGCGCTTCCCTCCCCCACCCCCCCCACCCCCCTCCACGCTGCCTGTTCTTGGGGAGGGGGCAGCCTCCGCCCGGTGGGGCCGCGGGCTCGGACCGAATCGCTCCAACCGGGGATGCCGGGGCGGCTAGGCTTGGGGGTAACGGGACGGCCGTAGTCCATCCGGGCCGGACAGGGCAGGGCCTGGCAGACGGCCCATGCCTGTCGCTGCCCCGGGGTTGCCCCGCGGGGCGGCCGAAGCGGGGCGAGCGCTGCGGGGCCGAGTTTCTCCTGCCCTCTCCAAGCCGCTCGGCGTTACAGGTTGCGCGGAGCAGGTGCACGGGGAAAAAGGGGGGCCGCGACGGGCCGGAGCGGCGGACGGAGGCTGGGAGCGAGGGGGACCGGGCAGGCAGGGGGGCGGGCGTTCCCCCGGGGCCCCCCCGGGGGCCGGCTCCGCGCCGCCGGGGCGGGCGGGGCGCCCCGCGACCAGAGAGCGGAGCGCTGCCTCCGGAGCCGGCGCCACCTCCCCAGGGGCCGCCCGGGGGGAACCCCGCTCCTTTCGGCGGGGGCCGCCGTGAGATGGGGCCCAGCGGCGCGGCGCGGTGGCTCCTCGCGGGCCTCCCCCCGGGGCCGCCCCCGGTGGGGCCGCGGCGCAGGTGCGGCGCCGCTCTCGTCCCTGGGGGCGCCCGGCAGTCGGGCCCCCTCTTGGATACCTCCATGCGCAACGCCGAGCCAGCGGGCGGGAGAGCCCGGCCGCCGCTGCCCGCTGCCACCCGCCGGAGCCCCGACGGCGGCGGGACCGCGGCGGGACCTGCGGCCGGGATCCGCCCCCGGCGCGGGGCCACCCCGCCCGCCTTCTCCCGGCGGCGGCGGCGGCGCGGGGAGCGGCGCGGCGCACGTGCGCCCGCGAGGGATACGACCCCGCGGCGAGGCGCGCGGCGGCGCGGGACGCGGGGGCGGCGCGGGGCCGGGGCGCGCGCGGGCGCGGGGCGGCGCGAGGGGGCGGGGAGGCGGGCGGCGGCCGGCGGGGGATCGGAGGCAGTCGGACACCCCTGCGTGACCGCCGGGGCGGCCCCCAGGCGCGGCGGCGGTGGCGGCGCGCTCGTCCCCGCCGGGCGGTCTCCGGCGAGGGCAGGGGCGGCCGGGCGCGCCTCGCTGCAGCCGGAGCCATTCATCCCCCGCCCCTTTGTTCGCCCTGAGAGTAACGCTGTGAATTAAAAGAAATGACAATATTTCGTATCTGCTCGCCTGGCCAGGAGAAGGGCCCTTGAGCCTGGCAAAAATCAGGCGGATCATTCATCGTGCCACCCCGCACCTGTGGGCTTGGCATTGAAAACCTCGCGGACCTCTTCCTATTCAACTTAATTATTCCCCCAAGGCGCACAATGGTTGAAATGGAGCAGGTTGGAGTCTGTTTATTGGTCGTAAATGTTTTTCTGAAGATCTTCTGAATCTCATTGTTAGCTCGTTGTTTGAGGCTGCCCTCTTTCTTTCAGACGAGAGTAGCCTTGGACTTTTCAATTTTCAATCGTAACATCTGCTTAATCGTACGGATCAAAATATGGAGACACAAAACATATGTAATGGTTGATTTGTTAAATCCTGGTAATGAGTTATTAACAAGGGAAAACAATAGGGCAGGATGGTGAGAGCCTTATGGTAACAGAGTCACTTTATGTAACGCCTGACGTTTCCCTTCTTGATAAATGGAACTAAGGTCTGAGCGCCAGGTGATAGCAAGAAAATCAATGTCTTTAGGGGCCGGCACCGAGACTTTTTTTCTATGTGAAAAATTAGGAGACATAAAATTTAATTGGCTGATCAGGGGAAAGCAGTGGTCTTAAGTTTAATTGCCAGTAGGCTCAGCGAGGGAGACAAAACAAGATTTGGGCCTGTTTGTTTGCTTGCATCCCAGCGCCCAGTCCAAGTGTATCGTTGAAAATGTGTTTTATTATAACACATGTCATGCTTTACAGTTCCCATATTGTGTAAAGACAATAGTTAATGGTACATTAAAGACAAGCAAACCATGCCAACACGTCTTGGACACATTGTAAGGGCCTCTCTCTTTGCTCGCTTTAGGCAGCTGCAGTCCAGGACCCAGAAGCACAAAAAGAACAAGTTTGAAATACCAGGTGCATCCGAGAGAACCACGACAGGGATTGATATGTTATAGCCCAGGACATGAACCTAGCAATAAAGATATCATTGCGATTGTTTGCGGCTTCCACGCCATGTAAAGCCGGAGGCGCCGAAGCAAGCTGCTTTCTGGCAGCGGAGGCTTTGCCTCCCCGGGCTCCCCCGGCGCCCTCCGCCAAACCCGAGCACCTGTTGGCCAGACCCCGGCCCCGTCGTGGGAATCGCCTCCCGCCCACGCTTCCAGGTCCCGGCAGCGCGGTTTGTTGTGGAGTTATTTAGGACCATTCCCACCGGCTGCGGGATGCTTTGGAAAGCGGGAGGTTTACCAGGGGACACTCAACTGGTGTTTGTTCGACCTCGCAGCTGGTACTCGGTGCCAGCGAGAGATGCGTGAATGAAAGAGGGATGAGATCCCGGGCTGGGGAGGCTTCACGCTTCGCGCCTCGCAGGGCGCTCGCCCGACTGCCGGCAGATGAGCGGCCTGGGAACCGCGGCGGGACGGGTTCACAGTGCCCGCGACAGCCCCTGCCTGCGCACAGCGCGGCTCGGCAGCCACGCACGCTTTCCCGTCCCCTCGCTGGCCGTGCAGGCGAGTCGACTGATGCCTCCGGTCTTTTGGGCTTGGGTGGGGGCTTTGTTGTCCGTGTTTCGGTTTTGTGGGAGGGTTTTTTTGTTTGGGTTTTTTTCTTTCTTTTTTAGCGGGGAATTGCCCGTTCCCGACAACTAAACTGTATTTTCACCTGGAGCATCACGAGTGACGCTGGTCCCGGGGGGACAGCATCAGCCCGCACATCCAAGAGCCTGCACCTCCCTCCTGGGAGCTTGAGGGAAGCGAGCCGTCTGCAAATGCCTCTAACACATACCTCCCCACATTCCAAGCGGGGCTGGGGATTCCCCCCCCCCCCCCCTTTTGTTCTGTCCTGCCCCACTTTGCAAACCCCAACCCCCAAGGGGATGCGGGACGGGGAGCCGGGGACGGGGGCGCGGCCGGTCCCGGGGCCTGGGCGGGCTTCCCCCGACCTCCCCGGGCGCCGTCGGGGCAGTGCGGCCGCGGAGGAGTGGCCTAGCGGGAGCCGGGTCGGGGCTTCAGGCAGGCGGCGTGCGGTTCAGGAGCGGAGCACTGGCTCGGGGGATGTGGGGAGCCGCTGCCCGGGGCGCGCCGGGGGGCAGTTCTGGGTGGTGCAGCCTCACCGCGATCCCCCGGCTTATGGCCGCGGGGAGGAGCGGGGGCAGGCGCTTGGGTACCGGGGCAGCGTGGCTGTCAGTCACGCCTGCCCCACGCTGGTCCTCGCCGCGCCCAGCCGTGTTTCCCACTAGCAAAACCCCCCAATGCCGCCGCAAAAGCTGCGAGCCAGGCTTGCGGAAGCCGCCGTGTCCCGCCTGGTCACTCCGGGCCGGGGGACCTGCACAGGCACTTTCCTCCCGCACTGTGCGGCGGGATTTTGTCGCAGGAGCGCGGCGCTGGGGTGAATGGATGATGAGTCAGTCAAAAGGAGCTGTCAGTCTCTTTGAAGATTGCGTTTAAAGGGACTTGCCAAGTCAAGACGGGAGAGTGACAAGATAGAGACCCTGGTGTTTCACATGCGAAGGCCGGCTCTTCCGCTTCATCTGCACCATACTAAAGGATGTGTTGAAGCATTGAATCACAAAAAAAAGTGGCACGCCAGAGAAAAGGTGCCACATAACAATGATTGTAGTGTTTTAATTGTGGGGGACCGCATCACCAAAGCCAATTGAGACGGACGGGGCTATACACAGAAGGAAACGGTACAACACTTCCATAACTTATAATTAAGCTGAAGTCTGACTAAGATTTGACTTTCTAATGAGTGTAATGAGATTACATGCCTGATGGAAGCATTTGTGCAAAAGCGACTTTCTGTGTTTAATGAGGTCCTAATACAGGACAAGATCGAATTATAGGTCTGCTCTTTTTCTCGCTCAAAGAGCCCCGTTTAAGTTCAATGACACCGGTGCCGCCTGCCTCCCGCCCGCCGCCGGACGGGGCGAGGCTCACAGCCGGGGCAGCCCCGTCGGTAGCCCGGGCTTGCACGAAATATGAGCAAATAAAAGCCCCCCCTCCGCCCCCCGTCCAGGCCCAGCTTCGGCGTGTTTGTGTGGGTAAGTAGCTCCTCTAATTGCTATTGGAATAGATCCATGCCATCCGCGCTAGGGAACTAAATGTGTCTAACTAGGTTAATGCAATTAGCATGCAAGCAACATATTGCTCCCACTTCGCGGCAGCTTTGGGAAAAAAAAAAATGAGCGGGATGTACAGTATATGATGAGTAATAATTACACCTTGGCTCACCCGGGCCGTTCCCATCCGCCTGGGCGCAGTGCTGGAACAGCTCTGCTCCGGCCGTGGGCCGGGCCGGGCATCTGGGGCGCTCCCGGGGGCCGAGCCGTCGAGGCTGAGCCGCGGGTGCCACGGGAAAATCAGCACCTGCGGCGCCAGGCCGAGCCCCTCGCTACAGCCCGGGGCCGCCCACCCCTTCCCCCCCTCCCCCGCCGGTAGGACTTGCAGCCTCCCGGCCCGGCCGGCCCCTGCCGCCCCCTCCTCTCGCCCCCGGGCAGGTGCAGCCCAGCCGCCCCCCCAGCAGACGGACACGCTGAGCAAGGGCTACCAGAGCGACTTTACCACCAGTTGCACGATGGCTTTGCCACACACCGCCCCCCCCCCCCCCCCCCCGCGGCGTCCCCAGGACAAGGGGTGCGAGGGGTGTTTCCAAAGCGCTGCTGGTGCGCGGCCTGCGGAAAGCATGGGGCAACCGTCAGAGCCCCAGCGCGGGGACACGCACCCGCAGAGGGCAAGACTGCCCGGCCTCCAGCCTGGTTCCCCCCGCCCTGTCACTTTTGGGAAGAGCTTCGTCCGGATCCGGGTAGCGCGCCCATCTCCGTGGTGGCGGGGTCGGGCGTAAAAGGCAGTGCCGGGGGCACACACCCTCGCAAGGCTGTTGTTTCGGGACTCGGGTTTTTCAACTGGAAACCACAAGCAGAGCCGCGGCACTGAAAGAAGGGGACCTCCCAGAGATGGACAAAGACATCAGCTGGAAGCGCTTCAGGAGAAGACGTCAAAAGGGGTGGAAAGAAGGGAAAAGTGTCACCCCCCTCGCCCGTCTCCCCAGCTGTATAAGAGCAGCCCGAGCCAGCGATGGGACAGAGTGTGGCCGGCATCTGGGAGGAGGGTGTCGTCCGAGGCGTGCTCCCGGCCCCTCAGGGCCCCGGGACTCACCCCGCCTGCCCGGGACCGGGCTGGGCGTTTACTGCAGGGCTTCCTCGGGATGCGGTGGGGTCTCGGCAGCCGCTCCCCACAAATACACTGCTCCACAAGGTACAAACCGCGTTTATTATTAACAAACACAGGAAGAGTCCACGCGCGGCAATAATTTATTTTCACAGGTTCTGGCATTTTTTTTTTCCAAAATAAAGGTGCTGATGGAATAAACCTATTGCATATCTTAAAAAAAATCACGATAAATTATATAAATTATATATTCAAAACAGATTATTCTACCTCATTATCGCTATTCCGCAATAAATAGATAAATAATGTTGATTGCCCTTAGAGTCTGAATCTTAAATTACATTTACAATATAGGTCTCTACATACAGCATGTACAAGGCGGGGCGGGGGCGGGGGCCACCCGCGCAGCGCCTCACGCCACGAAGTCGAAGGGGGGCTCGTTCTCGATGTCGTTGAGCGAGGGTTTGTTGTTCACCTTCCGCGGGTCCTCGGGGGTCCACACTTTGGCTGTCCGGATGATGTTTTGTTCCTTGAGTTGCTTTTCATCAGTCCACGACAGCGAGTGACCGGCCAGAGGGGGGAGTCCGTAGTCGGGGTCGCTCGGGGAGGGAGATCCTGGGGAACAGTGGGAGAAAAGCAGGGAGTTATTGCTGGGGCCGGCGTTTCTACGGAGCGCGGAGACGGCCACCGCCGGGCCGGGCCGTACCGGGCCGGGGCGGGCCGCCACTTACTTGTGCCGCGGTGGCAGATGATGATTTTCTTGGGCTGGCTGGGGCTCTCGCTGCTGGCGCTGCGCAGCGGCAGGTCGGACTGTACCAGCTCGCTGAGGAAGTTGATGTAGCCGATGGCCAGGCGCAGCGTGTCCACCTTGGAGAGCCGCTTCTCGTAGGGCAAGGTGGGGATGTGGGAGCGCAGCCCCTCGAAGGCGTCGTTGATGGACTGCATCCGCCGCCGCTCTCGCACGTTGGCGGCCTGCCGGAGCTGCTGCAGCTCCGCCTCGGAGCGCACCCGCCGCCGTCGCTTGGCCGAGCCCAGCGCCTGGAGCCGCCCCCCGGGGGACAGCAGCACCGCGCCCTCCGCCCCGCAGCACTCGTAGGCGAAGCCGGGAGAGGCGGGCGACGGCGGGAAGGTGGCGGCTGTCGCCGGGCAGCGGTAGCCGCCATCGGGGTCTCCGCCGTCGCGGTAGTACTCCTGCAGCTGTCGGCTGAAGAAGTCCACGTCCGGCTCTAGCAGCGCATCGGTGACGAGCGAGTCCCGCGGGGGCGGCTCGGGAAAGAAGTCTTCCTCGTCAAAGTAGGGGGGCGAGGAGAAGGAGTCCAGCCCCTCGGGGAAGTGCTCCAGCAGCACCGTCTCCATGCTGCGCCCGGCCCCGGCGGGGACGGGTCAGGGCGGGACGGGACGGGGCGGGGAGACAGCCCCGCCGGGACGCGCGTGCAGCCGCTCCCGCCGGTCCGCTCGCCGAGCCGCCCCGGCGGCGGCAGGGCCCCCGCCCCTGCCCTGCCCTCCCCGCCCCTGGGTGGCCGGGAGGCCGGGCCGCTGCCGCCGCTCTCCGGGGAGGAGGACGGAGCCGGCTGGCGCGGCGGGCCGGCACGCGAGGAGTCTTATAACGACATCCCCGGGCGCGTGCCGCTGACCGCCGCCGCCAGCCAATCAGCGCGCGCCGAGGGGGGGGGGAGTCCGGGGCGCCCCCGTCGGGGGGACCCCGCGGCGCTCCCGTAGGCCGAGAGGCGGAGCCGCGGCGGGGCCGGGTGGAGGGGAGAGCCCCGACGGTACCCCCCGCCCAGCCCCGCCGCCCAGGGACGGGCTCGGAGCCCGCGGGGCCGCTGAGACCGCCGCCGCCCGCACGTCGGGCCAGCAGCTCCGGTCTGGCCCGGGAGCTCTCCCCACAGTCCGCGTACCGAAACGCGCGCCTTGGAAGCTACCGACTCAGCCTCTCTCCGAGCACCGGGAGGCGTTACTCCCCTCGGACCGTCCCCCCAGCACTTTTCTCGCTCCCTTGGGCCCGACAGTCCCCGTTGCCGGCAGAGCCGCTGTCGGATCGGGCATCGGATGAATCGATGGCGCGGCGCTTCTCGCGGCGTTTGCGCTGAAGACAATCCTAACATCAGAATAAATCACGTCAGCTCCTTGGTCCCGGCCGTGGATCTGTTTTGACCGCATCGGGCCCTGTTGCGTTTTTCCTTTTCCCACTCCTACCGCCCTCTCTGGACGAGCTCGTTTGGCGGAGGCTCCGTTAATAATTCCCTAACTGACTCTCACTGATTAAAGCCTTAAAAATTCTCACTGGGGTGAAATGGATTACCCGGCAGATTAGGGGAGGATTATCTCTGTCATTAGCGCTGCAATAGTTTGTCCGGCAGAGTCTGTCGAGGTTTATCGAAAGTGACTTTCCAATGCGCCACCAGCATGGGCAGAGATCAAACCCCGAGTGGAAACGTACCCCGCTCTATCAGCAGAGCAAGACAGGGCCAGCTCCGGGAAAGTAATAAATGACTCGACTTCAAAGCCGCTGACAACGCTGTGATAACGGCAGGGAAACGCGTGAGTCAGGAGAGAGAACAAAGAGCTTTGCAAGAACTGCTTCTTGTAAAGTCCTGACTGCAGACGGACCACGCGAAAAAGGCGAAGAGGGAAACCTTCGCGCGAAGCCAGGGACGCGCCCACGCGTGGCCAGGGGACGGCTGTCACTGTCCCGGGATGGGGAAACTGAGGGAGTCTCCTCCAATGGGGGCGATGCGATGGCGAAGCGGCTCCCCGTTCACGTCCAGCCGCGAAGCGGGTCCGGGGACCTCGGGGAGGGGGTTGGGATGAGCGGGGCGCGGCGGGGGCTGCGGGACCAGTGAGCCTTGACGGCCGGGATGTACGGGAGCCTCCAGCCGCAGGTCCCTGCTGCTGGCATCTCCGCCCAGTACGCCCCGGTACCACCTGGAGTGGTGGAAAAGGTTTTCCACGTGTCCGTACTCCCGTTTCCATTCACGTCCGGTGTCCCTCAACCTCGCACCGTCGCTGTCAAGACCTTGCTGTCAAGAGCCAGGCTTCTGAACGCCCACCCCCGCAGGGTCTGGCGAGGTGCTAAGTGGTGCCCCCGACACCGCCCCAGCCCCCGCCTCAGCCAGCCCCGCTCCCACAGCCTTTCCGGGTCGGGCACGCTACAGCCTCCAGTGCCTCGTTGTCCCTTCGCCCCTCGTGTGTGTGTTTCTTGTACCGGCTGTCCCAAGTAGCGGTGGCAGTACTTAGATAATGCCTTCGAGTGCCGAGTGCGGGAAATAATCCCTTCCCTCGGTTTCCTGGGCTGTGACCGCGTTCATGCAACCCAGAGATGCTGCTGGCATCCTGCGCGGCCAGAGCACATGGCGGTCTCCCGCCCAGCTCGCTGCCCACCAGCCCTCCCAGCCTTTCCAGCAGCGCTAGGTGGGGACCGCTCCGCGCGGCACGGAGTGCAGCGGACAGGAAGCCACTCGGAGTCCCCAACCGTAGCGAGGCAGAGGCATCGATCGTCCTCGGACCGCTCCTTCCGAGCAGCCCCGTCCCGCCGAGCCGAGGGACCCACCTGGGAGAGGAAACATAGCTTCGGCACTGCACGGGAACCGCGGTGCCTCCCCTTCCCCGTCCCGGGGCTCCCCGGGGGGCCGTGCTGTCCCCTTACACCGCGAGCATTCCCTGTCCCCCACTTTGTGCTCCTCAGCGCTGCGGGGGTAGGAGCGTGTCCGCCCCAGAGCAGAGGGGCGTGAGGCTACTGTGGGGGTGGAGGGGCCGAGTAGTCCGGGGATCCCGCGACCGCTCCCGCATCTTCACGGCCCCCGGGAGCCGACAGCTCAGCTACAGCCGGTCCCACAGCACGGTCCTCGCGCCCGTGTTCCGTGACACCCTCCAGCAGCCTGGTCTCCCGTCCTCTGCAGACTCCGTGGGACAGGAGCTCTGCCCGCGGTCCCTCTTGTCCCCGCTGGCTCAGCTGGGGCTCACCGGGGCACGTGCCCTGTCCTTCCCCACCGCTGCCTCGAGCACTGCGGCCGGGCGCACCGGGCATGCTGTAAAATCTCCTTCTCCGAAAGCAAATGGGCCAGTTAATTTTCCCCCTGCCCGGCACGGCCTTATCTGGGATGAGTGCAGCCGGGGAATGAGCGCTCGGGTGAAGACATCGTATCTAGAAGCGCAAGTATAAATCTAGCACACATCGTACATGAAATCCTGCCGGATCCATGTCACTCCTACCCTGAAACACCCGGAAAAAGAAGAAAGAAAAACCCCAAATCCTAACAACGATGAGGTGATTTCGGGGGATTTCCTGGACACGGAGCTGGCTCTGTTCTCTTTCCTGCATGCCTAAGGAGTCATCACCCTTGGGACAGAGAGTTCTTGCTCCTGGCACACTCCGGCTGGAGCCGTGGAGTTCAAAGCCAATGAGCAAACCTCGTCGAGTGGCCCCTGTCATCACCGCACCCACTCGAGACGCACAGTCTTACGCTGACCCACGGTCCACCTCACAGCATTTCCCTTAGGTCAGGCAGACCAAAAGCGGACAGATCCAGAGGGGAAGCAACCCCCCGAAACAGGTTATTTTCCCCCAAAGCTTCTGCCACCAGCCTTCTTCCAAGTGCAGATTTTTGACCATGGTCTTTCTCTGTCCCTGCGAGCGAGACAGGCACCAGGGCACCTCTCGTTGACGCGGTGGTGAAGCATCTTCCCGGCGGTCAAGTCTGAAGGCTTTAGGGGGTGGTGAGGGAGGAAAAGCAGGATGTCTGCTGTTGATTTAAGGATAATATGTGCCCAGAGAACCGTTTTACCGTGCTTGGAGTCCTTCCCTTCCCCAGGGACGGCGATGTCACACTGCGGAGGTGGCACAACACCAACGGGCCACAAAACTCAGGTCTGAGAAGCCAGTCTGTGCCGTCTGTCCGTCCCTGCCAGGCAGCTCCCTCAGGACCGACGGGTATTTCGCGGCGCCATTGGGGCAGTGGGTCTCCCGCGGCCGCCCGGCAGCCCCTGGTGATGGGAGCGCGCTGCTGAGGGAAACAGGGGGATATTTTGGGAAACCGTTGTTTTCAAATAGCTGGGGACTCGGAGCCTGTCTTGAAACCGTTCAGACCTAGCAGATCTTTGGAAAGTTATCGAACAGCGCCCCGCGGGAGATAAGCGGTGCGTGGGACTAGTCTCGTACAGCCCTTCTCCCCCTCTCCGGGCAGGGCTGGAGCTCTGCATGTGCACCAGGGTGCAAAGGCGATGAAACATCGCTCCCTCCGGCTTCCTGGCGCTCAGTGCCCGCTGCAGCGCCCGGCTCCGGAGCCGAAGTTGTTCCCTCACTGTGCCGAGCTCAGCCCTCGCCTCTGTGGCAGTGATGACTTTAAAGACGAACGATTCCAGTTTTGTACATCTGCCTTTGAGAAATGAGTACGGATCGTCCCCGAAGGATCTGCCTGAGGCGCGGGATGGCTCCTCTCGTGTTGCCTAAGGCGTTACGAAAAGGAAACTTGCGAAAACCTGGAGCGGGTACCAGAGCAGCCCAGGCCACGGTAACGCACCTGGGCCAGCACAGCCTGTGTCGCAAACGCCCTTCTTTCAATATTTGCCCTGCCCGAGTGTCTCATCTGTCCCCTTTTGTCCGCCAGGAGGGATAGCGGCGTGCTCAAGGGAACGTGACCTCCCTGCACGGTTCTCCAGCAAAGAAAGTGTATGACCAACGTCTGACACTGCGTTATATCAATTCCCCGAGGGCAGAAACAAAGGGGCACACTGCCTTCCCTCCGGAGTCAATGACCACAAGTCCATCTGGCAGCCACCTTCATGAGGATCAGGAGTCTCTAAAGGTCCGGAGATGGGATGGGACATGGGGCCAGGGCAGGGCTGCATGCGGGGTCTGGCCCACCGGTCCCCACTCCCGACTCTCCGTGGGACTATGCTATGGCCCCGCATGGGGAATAAGGGGATGGTGCAACCCCTGCACCAAGGGCAGCCGGAGTCCCCGGGCTTGCCAGGTTCTCCAGCTGCACCTCTGTCGGGGTGTTCAGCCTGGCCCGAGCAGATCGAGGCTTCAGCGAGGGATGGGGCCCGACCCTGGCTCGGGAAGGTGGTAAAGACCTCCTCCGTGGGCGAGGTGCACCGCAGCATAGCTTGGAATCCACAGCGGCTCTGCTTCTCTAGGGAGAAGAAGTGTGCCCACCCCTTCCCGTTGACACGTTTCATTTCGGGGTCTCTCGGGCCGGGCAACAGGAGCAGTTCCTCGTCCCGGAGTTGCTGCAAAGTTCATACAACATCCGGTGATGCTCTTCACTAAGCCCAGAAGGCCACCATTCCCGACTCGCTGAATGCTCCAACACCTGCGGCGCTGAGCTCGTCGGGACATGCCCGAGTGATCGAGCCCCAGTGGGCTTTGCACCTCCCAGGGACCTGCGCCGACTGCCACAAACACCTTTTTTATCCTCACACTCATGAGCCTGGCTGTCTTAGCGGCGGCAGGGCGGTGAGAGGCTCCGTCTGGTCACCCACGCAAGAACAAGGGACCGGGCGCTGCCCCCCCATCCCCTTCGTCGTGGTACGAGCCCCGCGGCGGGAAGCTGCAAATTGTTCCTCCTATTCCTGATCTAGTGCCGTGAAAACACAGGCATGGAAAGAAAGCCGTGAGAGCTCCCCCTTCCTCCATGCAGGCCAAATATTTTTCAAAAATCCCCATTTCCACCCTGTCGTGTTTGGTTAAACAAGAGGTCTGGGGTTCACCAGCAAATTGGCAATTTCCCCCTCAAGATTATAAAACTCATCAGCTTACCTATTGGGATTTCCTGGTGTACTGCACTCTTTCAGAGATGCAATGTTTGATACAGAAAGGAAGCACAAGTCTTCTGAAAGACTGGAGCAGAATTTGCCCAAAATCTATGCAACCGGTATTTTACCAGAAAAGGATTTAGAAACCCCAAACCCTATTGCAATTCCTGATCTGATATGGCACTTTATTTAATTGAAAAATACAGCATCTTCTCAGGCCTTTTTACCATTGAAAGCATAATTTAAACTAAGCTTTTCTCAGTGCAACATTGGGGGACTATGTTTCCTGGTAATAAACTCTGATACAACTTTCCTGCTCTGATGGCGAGGGGAGGAGACCCACACGCCTTGATGGGGGTGTCAGGGTGTCTCACCGCACTCCTGACACCAGGCAGGTCTGCCCGCTGCCAGACACTGGAGGTCGAAAACCACTTTTCAGAGACGTCTGCGGGAGCAATTTTGCTTCCTGCAGGCCAGCAAAGCCCTACCAGCACTCATTGCCTCCGGACTGTGCCTCACAGCACTCCCCGGTCATATAGCCCGAGCACCCCTGACCCCTGGAGGCAGGTGCCCGGGACCCGTGCGGTCGCACGGGCATCTCCCCCGGCAAAGGGACTGGCCCAGAGGGGTGCGGAGGGAGTGAAGCCGTCCGCCGACGCCCGACCGCAGTGATCCCGCCCCTTCCCCCGCCGCCACGTGAGGCCCATAAATAAGGCGGGGAGAAGCGCTCCCCCCTCGGCGCCGCTACGAGGGCGAGCGCGGCGCGGCGGGGCGGCGGCCCCACAAAGGCTGCAGGGCGGCCCCTAGCCCTCGCTCGCCCGGCGGAGGAGGAGGCACCTGCAGCCGGGGTCGTCCCGGCTGCGCGCCCTCCCCTCCGAGCTGGTACCTGGGCGCTGGGCTGGTAATGCACCATAAAGAGCCTCCTTTCAGGCTCTTTCAAGCCGAGATCGCGGAGGTCACCGTGTCTACAAACCCCCCTCTGTCGGCCGCTCGGGCCGGGGTGCCAGCGCGGCAAGCTGGAGAGCAGGCACAGCCCATGGGAATCCCAACACTTGTGCCGCCGGCTCCCCAGGCCCGACCTTCCCCCCCGCCCCGAGGAGTCGCTGAATGTAACAAATGAGCTGCAATCGATCTGCGAGCATGGGGGAAAATCAAATTATATGGTGCGGCTGGGCGGCCGCGGCCGACGAAAGGTGCGGGCGAGCGGCGGGCGGCCTGCCGGCTTCCCTCCGCCCCGGCGCTCTCCGCTGAGCGGCGGGGCTGCCGGCCCCAGCACAGCTCCCACCGAGCTCAGGCTCCCTCCGCTTCGCCTCCCGCGCCGGCCCTGCCTAGGAGGGAAAGCGCCGGCTGCGAGGGGTTCGCCGCGGTCCCGCTAAACGTGGCTCCCCCGGACGGTGCCTCCCGGTCTCGCTGCCGGCCTGCGCGCAGGTTGCGCGACATGCGGAGAAGCGACCAGCTACGTCAAAACACCTGTGGGTGGACACGGGATAGGGGGACTCCAGCAAGGTCGTGCATCAAAGGTCCTTCCTCCCCTTCTGGTGCCGCTTTCAGATCTCCTCCCTGACCTTCTCTCCCGGGCCTGGGGCTCGTCAAGCGAAGCACCCCCGTCCCGGCATCGGTGCCGCCGAGCCTGTCCCTGCACCTGCGGAGCGTGGGGCTCGCTGCCCGGGAGACGCACTGTCTCTGCGAGAGGAGAGCCGGGCACCCGCCAGCCTGGACGGGCAGCACCTGCCTAAGCCGCAGGTCGTGAGCGAAGAGGGGGTGGTGGTGCTGTGGTGGTGTGGTGTCAGCCAGCGAGCTCATACCTGAGCCCTTTTCTCGCCTCCAGACGTGCGTGTGGGGACGGCTTCTCTTGGGAAAAGCCCCGCACAAGGCCGACGGTTGTCTGCGGGTCCATGGGAATCTGGCCACTTGTGCCGGCCGCAGCCGGGAGGGGGCTGTGCTTCCTTTACAAAAAGAGACACAATTAAGCAAAATGCTCAATGAACATTATAAATGATGTGCAATCGCCTCGCAGATTGCTTAGCAAATCAAATTATATGGTTGCTCACGGATGATTTCCATGTGCTTTAAAACGCAAACAGGTACTTTCTGATTTTGGGGGGGGGGGGGGGGGTGTTGGTGGGGTTTTTCCCTAAACAAAAAAAAGAAAGAAAGAAAGAAAGAAAAAAGCGCAGCGCTTTAAACATTGCGAAGCAATGCCACACGCTGAAAGGCGGCTGTGTGAATATTCACGTTCTCCTTTGTTCGCCCCTGAATTTCACAATAGCCCGGGGAGGGCACGTACACTGCACTCTTGTAAATTTACCAATCCTTGACTAAAACCGCCAGGCACCTGCTTGGCAAAGCACAAAGCTGCCTACGTTTCCACCAACAATTTACTGTTTCATCAGCTTCTAAATTGGCCCGACAATAGAAGGGCTCAAAGCTAATATCATTTAAATCAACGGAGATGGCCGAGTTCAAGGCTTCGCCGGCTGCGGAGGCGGCGGGGCCACGGCTGCCGCCCTGCTATTCCTACGGAAGCTGTTCAGGTGCGAGCGGGCGGGCCATGCCCTGCCTGCGGAGCCATCCGGGGCTGCTCGGCCGGGCCCGGGGGCCGAGGGAGCTCGGAGGAAAAGGCAGCCACAGTGCGGGTGGGTGCTGGTTTCGCTGTACGGGGAGGGCGCAGTGAACCCCTTTAGGGCATCGCAGCGGAATGAAACGGCAGCAAACCCAACCAGCCCCGGCAGGGAACAGACTCTTAAACGGGCTGTGACGGCCCCGGCGAGGCCTGCCCAGCGCCACTCGTCCGCCGCGGTACTGACCGCGGGGTGTCCCTCCCCGCTACCCCGTGCGGGGTTTGTAAGCAAGGCCGCCGGAGGAAAGCAGCGTGTAAAATGCACATTTGTTCAGGAATCCCTTATCTTCCAACGCACAAAACCACCCATGGGGAGAGGGAATGGTTCGTCGAGACCAGGTCCTGACAACGTGCTGCTCTGATCCGGAGGATCGCTCATGTGTCAAACTACACAAGACTGTCACCGCAACTGCAGAGAGTTTGCCAAAACAAAGCAAAGCAGGCGACTGTTGATGAAATGCTCGCGACACGCTTCAGTTTTAAAAAGGGCAACAAGGCTCCCTTACAGCAGCTGGCAGGAGGCGCTGCGCCATGGTTTTAATTTTCTTGTTCCTGACAACTTCTGACAACTAGGAAGCAGTCCTATCCCAATGGATAACAGGATGCTTTTTCATTCCGGTAACGATAGGTGTTACATTGTCTCTTCTATAAATACATCCAGCTCTAGGTTAAATAGAAATAAGGTTTTCCAGTCATGCTCCTTCTTATGGGTTAGAGACTCCTGTTTTCTAATCTCCTCCTTCAAGTTCTTCCTCCCTGCTTTATGCCCATTGGCTCTTGTGCAAGTGTGGGTTTCCATGAAAGATCTCAATCTCCACGGGATTTTCCTTCAGGTTTATATACAGTCACCATGTTCCTTCCCAGCTCTCATTTTGCCAGGGCACGCAAAGCAAGCTCAGGATTAGACACTCTGTTTCTTTATTACCCAAATCACCCTTCCCTGCCCTTTTCTCCATATGAGTTAAACTTCTGAGACAACCAAAATTGTAACGTTACACAGTCATTCAGAAGAGTCCTCACAGCTTCCTGGAGAATGCCGTCAGCATTTGCCTTTCTGCCCAAACCCCTCACTTTGTACTTCAAGGGTTGTATTTACCCCTTCCATGGCCATGTTCCTTCAGTGGCTCATGACCACTTTGTCATTAACTAGTGCTTCAAGGTCTTTTTCCTCCTCTACCTGGCAAGGACTATGGAGGCCACAGCCACAGTACACATTCTTACCATACGTCCAAAATGTGTGACCTCTTAATAATGGATTGCATTCTTTCTTCACCACTCTGGTACTCACAGTCCTAGGCTTCCTCCTGATGATTTTCCAAGCCTTCTTTCTCCATTCTGGGATGCTCTTCTTGCTGTGTGACTTTGTCAGATGTTGTTACCAGAGTTCTTCTTTCATTCTAAAACTGTTCATGGAAATTTTCTGTTGAGTCCATAAGAACAAAGAGATGATTGGGTCATGGCATATATACCTCCAGTTCCTTCACTCACCTGTGCCAGTGGTAAGAGCTCAGGAACTTCTTTTGCCAGAGATTATTTCTGTGAGGCTAAGAGCTCTTGGTACATTTCTCACTCTCTCTTCTGTGAACTTGTCTAATGGCTTTTAGAACTCAAACAGCAAGTTGTTTTATTAAAATTATTAGATACTATTCAGTAGAGCTGAGTTTTAAATGAATGATTCCTGTCTTGGAAAGAGGTGTAAGACAGTGATGCAGGTAAAACCAGAGGCTTAAAAGCACCGTAGGGGTCCACGTTCCTCAAGAATCTCTCCTCAGCTACCATCTAACACCACAAAGGTCTCTCCCAAGGAGACATCCCACATTGTTGGTGTTTTGTTGAATAGTCTTGGCTGTAGTATGATGTGGAAACTGTCCTGATGATTTTTAACTAAGAAGAGCTGACTGCCATGGTTGTTTAGCTCCAGGAAACGATTTCCAGTGGCAATCCCTCAAACCCCATTTCTAAGTGCAGTTACACTTTTATCCAGCCCAGAGTTAGACATCTTGTCCGCTCCCCGCTGAGCCTGCTGGCTCACTCTTGCATTCCTTGTTGATCACCTGCCTCACCATACCAGAAGCCTTGGGGCTGGGTGCCCAGCACCTACAATTTAGGCATTGCAAAACCACTCCTCTGCATCCATTTAGCCCTGAGGCTTTTATCTTCGTGGCAAATTATTAACCAAGTCAGGGACACGAAAAACATCTACACAGGAGATGCTGCATTTTCTCTGGAAGTTGTCCACACATGAAAAGTACAGTTTTACCTAGCCTGGTAGCTTTTCTCCTAGGCTCACCTTCCAGTAGGCATGGGAGAACATTGTTCATTCCACTCTATGAGAACCTTTCTCACAATGAGGATTGTTTTCATCTCTCAATCGTGTATTTCTGAGACTAAGCAAATCCATATCCCTTCAGTGTGCACTTTTAAAGCATCTTAATATTTTTTGCTGTTCACCGCTAATTTCCCTGTAGCTTTTCTTCAAGTGTAGTGTCCAAAACCAGACACTGTACTTAGGCTAAGCCTCACCAGTGCCAAGTAGAGCAGAATAATTACCTCAGTGTTCTACCCAAAACACTGCTGCTAATATATCCTCAAACAACAATAGTTTTTCTGCATATCTTTTATCCTGCTTTACCTAGGCCATGGTTCACAACAGCCAGTTGATCCATTCCCGCACTATTGCTGCCTTATCAGTTATTCCTCAATACACAAATGACACATTTGATCTGTCTTTTGTCCTAAGACTGCATTTGTACTTGTCTTTATTACAGTGCAGCTTATTGATTTCAGCAAGCTCTCCAATCTGTGAAGATCAATGCGAGTCCTGATCCCATACTCCAAATCAACCCCTCCCAGCTTCTCCCAGCCAGGGCACTCAGGAGTTGAATTAGGTACTTTCTTTTCCAGTAGCCTATTTATTGTTGAAAACATTGGGGACACAACAGACGCCTGCCAGACCCCACTCGGCATGTCCAGCTTTGACAGTGAACCACGGATGAGTGCTTTGGTATGATTCAAACATTATGTGCTCATTCTAATCCCAGTTTCATTTAGGTCTCATTACATGGTTTTGTTTATAAGAAGAATAAGGCTTTTGACACTAACAAACTTGACATATATCACATCTATCTCTTTATACACTTGACTAGTTAGTCCTTCAAATAAGGACACTAAATTAATTTGAAGTGATATCACTGAATTAATTTGAAGTGATATGTTCTTGATTAATCTACGCTGATATGTTCTCCTGCCTTCTTATCACTTACATGCTTACAAACTGATTAATAATTGACTCTTATTATCATGGTTACACTGATGGATTTATATTTCCCAGGATCCTCTTCTTTGCTCTTTTTTGGGCTTGTAAACACACGCCTCTCACATAATGTGTGAGTCATCATTACCTGTAATTCAGCCAGTCAAAAGCTGAATACTAATGAGGAGAGGGATTCAGTTCCTTACACTCAGGAGTATGACACACAGGGTCGAGTATCATGTTAAGTACCACATAGTATCCCAGACATTTCTTAGGGCTCACAGATATGACACAGGACCTGCAGGAGACCTGCACCTTTCTGGAGCTCAGCTGGAGCTTCCATGCAGGCTATCCATATGGGATACCTGAGAACATCTAGAATGGGATAGGGCATCTCTATCTATGTTAAAGTAACTGCACCCCAAGTATAACGTGTTCATTAGTAGTCAAGAGGAAAAGATGGGTGTAACCAACAACCCTCAGGTGGGAACTTTCTTAAGATGGAGTCTGATGGCCTTTGAAGATGCCACTCCCATTTCACTGGCAATAGAAGTAACAAAAAAATTTCAGCTTCAAGTTACAGGACTACTATTCAGGCAGCTACATGTTTTTCAAGGCATTCTGACATTGAAACGGTTCAGATGCCTAGTAAGAGTTTGAAGTACCTAAGTGCCTCGATCCCAGACTGGCCCATGCTTATTTTGGCTGATTTTTTGGCTGATGTTCAGCACTACCAAAGATACCCAACATAGGAAGCTAATTACTCCAAAGCCTCCTGAAATCTGGCGTGCCCTCTTTACATGCTTATAGCTCTCTAAAAATTACCAAGAGAACCTGCACTGATTAAACCTCAGCTTGGGTGTTTTTATTGATTGAGAGGAATCCAGGGCTTCATATCTCAGCCCTACCTATTAAGTGCAGAAAACAGCCCTTCACTCACTCTCAGGCCTTGTGGGGATAACGACATGAAAGCTTGCGGGACACTGGTCTGTGGTAACAGAGCCACATGTACCCAAGGCAGAAGGTTTTGATGCTCAACATCGTACAGACTGCAATACTGGAAATTCACCTGAGCTGTCCACAGCCCTGAGCTGTGTTAAGGCCTTACTCCAGATCTACATATAGGACATTAATGGCTGGACATGTCTAACACAACAACAAATGCAGTAAATGAAGAAAACATCAAAGATCACATCAGATGACAATTGCTGCTTCTTTGTTACTGAAACACTCAAGACCTTTTCTGGACAGAGTGAATCCCAAAGGTACATGTACACTGTAAATACACTAAATGCATATGCTCATGCTCATCTGATGTACAAGATCTTTATGATCAATTATAGCTGAACGAATGAATGACATATAATACTGGTGAGGAAGGGGTAGCTGGAGAAAGCAGCTTCTCCCTCATCTGTGCCTTTATTTGCAAGCTGTCAGAAATTTGCAGGGATAATTCTACTGCCAGTAGCTTCCAGGCTGATTGATTTAATCCATGCCTCCATTGGCTTCTCCATCAACAGAGCCCACAAGGAGTTATCATATAACAGTTCAGATCCAAATGAGCTGCTGCAGTTTCCCACCCCAGCATGAGGACTGAACCCGAATTACCCTAGGCCACCTGTCCCCGCTCACCACTGCAATGTACAGTAGAGGGATTTAGCCCTTATTTGCAATCTTTTGTCTCAGCCTTGTTGTTTGGGTGGGGCTGCACCTGTTCATGGTGAGTGGGAATCCCTTAATTACGGCAGTGGGGATGGGCAGTGAGAGCTGGTCCTGCACACTGGCACACAAAGGCTTAGGGGAATGCGTGTGAATTCAGTGCCCTCTTTATGCCATGCCAACATTCATTGCAAATCCTCTGCAGGACTTCACTGCTCAGCTCCTGCATTCCCAGGGCTTCTGTCTGGTGTATTTCGCACACCAGATTGTCCTTTCTTTAGAGGGCAGAGATGCTGTCTCCCTGTATTATGGGTTCCTGGGGTCTGCAATTGTTTAGTAATAGTGGCTGAGGGACAAAAATACATTTTAAGGTGTACTTTTGGCAACAGCAACACCAGTTCTTGCCCATCATCAAATACAAATTGAGTTTACTTGGTGAGCATAACCCCATTGCTTTGAAGTGTGATGCTACAAATGACAGCTTGGGCCATGAAGACACCTCGGTTATACACTCTGCTGAATGCTCAGTGGTGATGTGACCCCAACCCCTTCCCTCAGTAATCCCAGTTACCTGGGACTCAGTGAGTGCCTCATTCTCTCCCTCCCCTGCCCTAGACTCCTCTCTACCCTTGACACTTAATCTCCTGGTGCCTGGAGCTGCCATCACCTTTCACCCCCGCTTGTCTCTCCCTACCCATGATTTGACTTTCTTCATTTCAAGTCAAGTGTTACCGTCTCCCACCAAAATGCCAGCAAAGACACAGAGAGCATGGCCAGACTCCACCTTTAACTCCAGAAGCCAATGATACAGAGACCTCTCAAGGCTACAAATAAATTTGTGCCTGGACCTTGCACTTCGGGCTGAAGTGTGACCTTCTCCTAAGGAAACCACAGTGTACCTGGCTGCCAAAATCGACAAAGCTTCTGTTGAGCGTGGACAGAGACACCCCGCAAACTCACAACGCAGCAATTTATTCCACGTGTTTCACAGCCAGCTCTCCAGCTTCTGCCAGTTTTGCTGATTGCTCACGGGAGAAGCCGGCCAGGCGGGAGGAGCCGTGAAGGCCCGGCCTCGGGGCTCTGCCGCCATCTTGTGACGCCGCGCGGAACGGCGCTGACAGGGAATGGCCCTGTCATGGCGTTCCCGCCGTTCGCCCAGTACCGGGTGGTGGGGGGCGGTTTGGCGGCTTCATGGCTTGGCGAGCACGAAGGCCCCGAAACCCCGAACGGGGTCTCGGGGCCTTCGTGCCCGCCAAGCCGCACCCCCCCACCCCCGGTGAGCTGGCGGCCCCCATCGGTCTCACCTGCTGTGCAGCACATCGAAACGGGTCAAACCCCCACCATAAAAACCGGCTCGCCAAGGCACAGCAATGACTGAAACGTTGTGATATGACTAAACCAGCCTGTAAATGGCTGAAATTTGCTTTCTTGCTAATTCTTGCTTGTAACGGTGCTTCCCTCAGTGGCTTGCGGGTTTCTGGCTGCGGGCCAGGCGGGTGGATGTTCTTCAGCCCGCGCTGATGCGGTGTGAAGACCAAAGCTGGTACCAGACAACGAACACCAAGTCCAGCCGCGAATGACTCCCCTGAAGAGAACGAAAAGGACCCAGCGTGGATACCTTCTTTGAACCTGTTCTAATAGATGTGAGGATCACCAGGGTTTGAGAGCCAGCTGTTGCTGGGTTCGTATGACAAATGAGAGGTTCAGATGTAAGATTGATAGCAATTAGATTGCCACCTGCGACTGCTTTAATCTGTATCCCAGATTTTTAATTGTTAAGAGGGGGCCTTTTGGCACATCGATACGTAAGAACTACCTCAAAAGGCACAAAGCGTTAGGATTGCATCCCATTCATCGCAAGTAGGACTGTCCATTTTTTAGTTTTAGCCCATACTCTGAATTTTGATCTCATTTTTGAACAGTTTCACTCTGACCTTTCTAGGACTTCTGTATGCTACTTCCACCCGGGATTTTATTTATTTATTTTAGCAAATGCAGACGGTTTCATTTTAGGCTTGGCCAGCTTTTTCCAGTTTGGCTTCCTGACAACCTTCTGCTGTCAACTGGCCTGCATTCATTTGCATTGTGTCTGATTTTCAGCAGGTCCATATCTGAGGTTCCTCCTGGCTGTCACCCAGGTGAGCAGTCCTACTGCAGTCAGAGTGATAATAGGTGTCAGTAATTGGTACTTACACAGGTTTGTAGGGTCAGGGCTTGCTTCTTCCCTCCCTTTGGATAGTGCTAATCTGCTTTCAAGTCACGCTTCATCAGAAAAAGAGAATGCCAAGAATTTTGAAAGGTTTGCTCTCAGGTTCCACAAAGAAAAATGCTTGGGAGAAACATGTTGATTTTGTTGGAGAGACACACAAAATAGACTACGATTTGCATAAGGAGCTACTGAGAGAGGCGAACCAAATGAGAGGTTGAGGGAATGGTTTTCATTGACTTCAAAAACTATTGGATCAGATCCACATGGAGCATCTGCAACTTCCTTTGATGCACCAGCAAACTGGAGATAACAAGCCTCTCTTCTCTGTACATACACTACCTAAGGCATTATGTGGAGAAGGACTTTGAGACTGGCAGTGACACAAGCCAATCTTAGAAGAGAAAATAGGTCTGTATAATCTGTTTGGGAGGAGCTTGGTTTTTCAGGTGATCTAAAGTTGCAGCAGGTTTGAAAGCAAATGTACCCTACAGGTCACTGCAGAGCAGCCATTTGAGATGCTCTGTGTTCTGAGGGAAAATTGTAAAAATATTCTGGAATATTAAAGTAGATTTTTTAAAAAAACAATGTGTTTTGAGGTGACTCTGAGTAGTCACTCTCTTTCACGGGCACCCCCTTGCCGTGGGGAAAAAGCTTGCGTGCCCTTGCGAAGTTGAGAGCTATGCTGGTGGTGGCATATGCCTCCGGTAGGGTCTCCCAAGCCAGACAGGTCTCAACTGAAGGGTCAGACAAAGTGTGTCCAGGGGCAGGATGGGCTCACTAGCCTTCGGGCAACCATCTTAGGAGAAGGACAACTCTAACTCCAAACCCGGGCAGATGGAGCTCGTTTAGCCCTGTAAGGCCATCCATCTAAGAGAAGGATACTCTAACCAAACCTACGACCTGAGGACTTCGCTGTCACCGTCCAAGCTCGCTAGGCCCTGGCAGATGAACCTCAGGTGTAAAGGGTGGGGCCAGTCTCGCGCACGCTGCGCCTCACCTAAAAAATCCACCGCGCAGGCTTGAAGGGTGTACTCACGTTTGCAAAGCCCTGTAGCGACAGGCAAGGGACGAAACGGCAGGTGGAAAGATGTCACTGGAAGCCGCAGACCCAACCCTGCATGCAGGCGGTTCAGGACATTGGTCGCTTGAGACTGACCCGGGAGATGACAGTCTCGTTCGGCAGCATCCTGAATGACCAAGCAGCATTTTTCAAGGAGAGCACTGCTTGCTCCACATGGAGAGGGGCCTAGAAAAGGTGGCCTAACCAGAGTTCATCTCCCCTTCCAATCTGGTTGGCTAGCCGCAGCCAACAGGCATCTTCTGTTGCGGTCAACCAAAGACAAAGAGACAAAGGCATACACCTGCCTCCAAAGATGTGTCCAGATTGACACTCGCATGTTGGAACATCAGAACCATGCTCGATACAGCAGACAGTGGGCGTCCTGAACGCCGTTCTGCTATAATTGCTCACGAACTGTCACGACTCAACATCGACATTGCTGCTCTCAGTGAAGTTCGCCTCCATGAGGAAGGCAGCCTTAAAGAACATGGTGCCGGCTACACACTGTATTGGTCAGGCAAACCCAAAACCGAAAGTCATCATTCCGGAGTTGGCTTCATGATTAAAAACTCCATTGCCTCTAAACTTGAAAATCTGCCAACAGGTCATTCCAATCGCATTATCTCCGTACGCCTCCCGCTACACAACAAGCAACATGTTGTTCTCTTCAGCATATATGCCCCAACTCTCCAAGCTGACCCTACAGAAAAAGACAAATTCTACACCGATCTGCACCGCCTTACTCAAAAGGTTCCTGCAGATGATAAGATCATAATCCTTGGTGACTTCAACGCCCGAGTAGGTAAGAACTCTGAAGCCTGGAAAGGAGTACTAGGCAAGCATGGAGTTGGAAACTGCAATGACAACGGTCGCCTCTTGCTAGAGTTTTGTGCTGAGCAGCAGCTTACCATCACCAACACTATCTTCCAGCAGAAAGACAGCCTGAAGACAACCTGGATGCATCCTCGATCTAAACACTGGCACCTCATTGACTATATCTTAGTGCGCCAGAGAAATGTTCGCGATGTCTGTCACACCGGAGTGATGCCTAGTGCAGAATGTCAAACAGACCACCGCCTTGTGCGCTGCAAACTTAACCTCCACTTTAAGCCCAAACCTAAGAGGGTCGGCATTCTGAGGAGAAGGCTCAAAGTTAACAATCTTCAAACAGCTGCAGTGAGAGACAGCTTCCAGGCAAACCTTCAAACTAGGCTTGAAGACCATCCCATAGACTCTTCTCCTGAAGCGCTTTGGCAACATATTAAAAATAGCATCCTGCAGTCCTTCGAAGAATCCTTAGTGTTCTCCTCAAAGAAAAACAAAGACTGGTTTGATGAAAACAATCCAGAGATCCAGGAATTGCTGGCAAAGAAGAGATCTGCTCACCAAGCACACCTCGCTCAGCCATCTTGCCATGTAAGAAAAGCAGCCTTTCGTCTTGCATGCAGTAAACTCCAACAGAAACTTCGAGACATCCAGAACAAGTGGTGGCTCAACCTAGCAAAAAAGACTCAACTATGCACAGATTTGGGTGACCACAGAGGATTCTATGAGGCTCTGAAAGCAGTGTACGGACCCACACACCAAGTTCAAAGCCCCCTACTCAGCGCAGATGGCCAAACTCTTCTCACGGATAAAACCTCCATCCTGAATCGATGGTCTGAACACTTTCAAACTCTCTTCAGTGCCAACCGTGTAGTCCAAGACTCAGGAATCCAGGTCATCCCAAAACAAACGGTGAAAAATGAATTGGATATAGCTTCTACTATGGGAGAGACTCTTAAGGCCTTACAGCAGATGAAAACCGGCAAGGCAGCTGGGGTCGACGGAATCCCACCTGAAATCTGGAAACATGGAGGCCAAACGCTCCATGCTAAATTTCACGAGCTAGTTGTGCGCTGTTGGGAACAAGGCGAACTACCACCAGATCTCCGTGATGCAATCATCATCACCCTGTACAAGAAAAAAGGAGTAAAGTCAGACTGCTCAAACTACCGAGGCATAACTCTGCTCTCCATTGCTGGAAAAATTCTCACAAGAATACTATTGAACAGATTGGTACCCGCTATCGCAGAAGAACTTCTACCTGAAAGTCAGTGTGGTTTCAGAGCCAACAGAAGTACCACAGACATGGTATTCGTTCTCAGACAACTGCAAGAGAAGTGTAGGGAACAGAACAAGGGTCTCTATGTAACTTTCGTTGATCTCACCAAAGCCTTTGACACTGTGAGCAGAAAAGGTCTGTGGCAGATCTTGGAACGATTAGGATGTCCCCCCAAGTTCCTCAAAATGATTATCCTGTTACATGAGGGGCAGCGCGGCCAAGTCAGATATGGCGATGCACTCTCTGAGCCCTTCCCAATAGCCAATGGTGTGAAACAAGGTTGCGTTCTCGCACCCACTTTATTCACAGTTTTCTTCAGCATGATGCTCCAAAGGGCCACGGCAGACCTTGATGAACAAGACGGCATTTATATCCGATATCGTACCGATGGGAGCCTTTTCAACCTAAGGCAACTGAAGGCCCACACGAAGACCCTGAATCACTTTGTCCGCGAGCTGCTTTTTGCTGACGATGCCGCCCTTGTTGCCCACACAGAAGCAGCTCTGCAGCGCTTAACATCCTGCTTTGCAGAGGCGGCTGAGCTTTTTGGGCTGGAAGTCAGCTTGAAGAAGACAGTAGTTCTCTACCAACCAGCACCACAAAATGATTACCATCATCCCCACATCACCATGGGCGAGTCAGAGCTTTAGTCAGTCCAGCAGTTCAGCTATCTGGGTAGCATCATCTCCTCAGATGCCACGATCGACAAAGAGATAGACAACAGAATAGCAAAGGCAAACAGAGCTTTTGGAAAACTCCATAAAATAGTCTGGTGCAATAAACACCTGAAGAAAAGTACAAAGATCAGTGTCTACAGAGCCATGGTACTGCCTACTCTTCTGTACGGGTCTGAATCATGGGTCATCTACCGCCACCATCTGCGACTCCTCGAACACTTCCATCAGCGCCGCCTCCGCACAATCCTAAACATCCACTGGACTGACTACGTGACTAATGTTGCTGTCCTTGAACAGGCAGACGTCACCAGTATTGAGGCCATGTTGCTGAAAACGCAGCTGCATTGGGCAGGGCACGTCTCCAGGATGGCGGATCACCACCTCCCTAAGATCATGTTCTATGGTGAACTTGCCACCGGCTGCTGCAAGAGAAGAGCTCCAAAGAGGAGATATAAGGACTCCCTGAAACAACACCTCAGCCTAGGCCATATTGACCACCATCAGTGGTCCACCCTGGCCTCCAATCGTGAGATTTGGAGATACACCATACATAACGCTGCTGTCTCCTTTGAGAGCACGCGTAGAATCAGGCTCGAGGAGAAAAGACAGCGCAGAAAGAACCGTGCCTCGACTATACCACCCAGGGAGACCCTCCGGTGTGCGCTTTGCAACCGGTCTTGCCTATCCCGCATTGGCCTTTTCAGCCATCAACGCGCTTGCAATAAGCGTGGGCAAAGCCCTTCCCAAATCTTCGTCCGCAAAGCCAAGCCATGATGATGATGAGTAGTCACTGTCCATCCTTCTCCAAAACCACCTAACCATATGTCATACCTCCACAGACCAGGATTCCCAAACTGTACCCTGTTAACTTTCTCAGGTGGAATGTCACCTCCTTCATGCTACACCCTCCACCTCATATTCCCACCCACTCCCTATACCACACCTCACCCCATGAGGTCTTCCTGCTGCAGAGTAGCCCGACCTCATCATCCTGTCTGCATCACATCTCCACAGCACCCACAAGATGCGCCCCGCTGCCACGGTCTCAACAAATAGTCTCATTTGTCCTTTTCCAGCCAGAACAGTTCTGATAGCAGATAGGTCCCTGCAGCCACTCCTGTGGTAGCTGCAGGCTGGGAAGTCATCACAAGCACAGCTGAACACCTCTGATCAGCTGTAGTTATCTGTGGAGAGGTGCTTAATGGACTTAGTAAAGTACCATGGCATGGGCAGAGTGGAGGAGTTTACGGTGTCTCTGTAGAGCAGTTCATCTGCTATCTCCATTTTAGGCAGTGGTTTTTTTATTGGCAATTTCTGCCTATTCTTGAGGCAGGTATAGTGCAAGAAAGTGAAATCTTGCAAAAAAGAAGATAAATTGGCACAGGGGTTACAGAAATAGGAAAAGCAATAGGGCCAAAGTAATAAGCCATCATAAGCATTTCTACAGCCCATTTCATATGTGGATGTCAAACAACTTGCAAGACCTAAAAAAATTGAGCCTCCCAGCAGTGCTCATACGTCAGAAATATGCAGTTTCTTTCACCTATTCCTTAACTGCTGTCACCCCTGAATTAGGTCAGAGAAGCTGTTCATTGCTCAAGGCAACGGTGCATTGCAATTTAGGATGTGAGAGGCTAACTCAAACTGTAAGACAAGGCAGTATTTAGAGTCTAGAGTTGGCCAGGCCACTGCCTTACAAAAAGAGCCATGGATCTTTAACACCAAGTGGTCAGGCCCTCAGTTTGACGTCTCAGCTGATAAAACAGGAAAGGTGAAAGCAGGGGCAGAACCAATCTTTTAACAGCTGGCTATAGGAGAAGACAAATTTGTAAACTGAAAGAAGGACAAAGGAAAAACATTTACCCCCTGCTTTTAATAGAGATTCATTCATAAAAGTAAAGCAAAGGCTACAAGGTCATAGAAAGTTACATGTGATCTGGTTTTGGAAAATGCCCTTCTTACAGACCAAGCCCAGAGGCAGAGGCTATTTGGGCTATTGCCAAGGAGAAGTGTCATGGAGGCCTTTTTTTTCCTTCTCTGGGGGCCTAAGGAAACTCCAGCTAGACATATTGTACATGACAAGGTTTAATGACCTTTGTTCGTAATGGACCTGAGCGTGAATACCCAAGTGCATTCAGGAGAGGCCCAGGACTAAGATGTAGTGTAAAGCCTGAAATAGGGAGGAAACATTTTCTGGATTTGGAATAGGGTCATTCCTGGGGCAGTGAATGTGCGAGAGTTCATTTTGCACCTGGTATTCTGATTAACAGTGCGGTCAATCTCCTGAACTTCCCAAGTACAAACACCTGCTTCTAGCACTGCTCAGATCCTAGCCCTTCACAAGGCTTTCTCCTTCAGTAATCCAAGAAAATGCATAGGCATCCCATGGCTCTGTCAGAGCTGTCCCCAAGAGACTGTCACACCAGGGAGGATTGATCTCGGCTACCCCATTCCTGAGAGCTCACAGTCAGCTCTTTAGCAGCCATGGTCCACATGCTTTCAGTCCACCAGCTGTGTCCTCATCCTTCAGTGCTAGAGAGGAAAACAGGAATTCTCATCCTGTCTCTTTGACTCCAGCACCTTTCTCTGTGTTGCCTTTGTCTCTTTCCTAACAGTTGTGCAAAATACTTTGCTATCCTTTCCTCTTCCTTCCTCCTGTCATAAAATGTCTGGATCCATCTTCTGATCTTCCAAAAATGACACCCAAGAAAAGATGGCCTGGCTGTGGTCCAGGTTTCTACATCCCATACATCAGTAATGTGTCAGGGCAGCATGGTCTTTGTTTTCAGAACTAAGCGGGCTACTTGAGCATCCCTGATAACTTTTAAATTTTCTTTTTCCTGAGTTCTGTGGCAGCTCCTCTGTTCCTGACAAGTTTTTTTGGAAGTCGCTTTGTAAATGCTGTCAAACTCTGTGCCCAAAGGAGGTGAGTTGGATGAGCACAGCTGATGCTTGCTCTGCCAAGCACAACTCTGCCAACTTCCCTGGAGCCTACAGGGCAGATCCCCACAGTCACCTCTGGCATGCGCAGGTAACTGCTGACTCAGATGGGCGTGAAGGACTTTGTGTTTTGTCATCTTTCTGGCACCAAGGGAAGCAGACTGAGGGAATGGAACTAGGAGGGTTCAGGCACAAGGTGAGGGTGAGCGCAGTCAAGAAAGCCAGAGCCCAGGGGATATTACAGCGGGATTTCTGAGGAGGAGAGGGGAAGGATACCATCGAGCAAAGGAAAATAAAAACAAACCAAAAAGGAACAAAAGAGAAGACAGGGAGTGCAATAATGGGCATGAATTTCTTTTTCTTCTGCCCCATGGCAAGCTGCCAATCCCTTCCACACACATTCCTCAGTGTTACTAAAACCAGTCCCCATGGACACATCTGCCTTGAGACAAATTCTTTTAGTCTTGAAAAAAATCTGGGGACTTCTTCAATAAAGAGCGTTGCTTTTAAACTACTTTGCCTTTGTGAATTTTGGCAGCAGCTCACACTCAGAGAGCTTTTGAACCTTTTCTGTCATCAGATTGCCCTGCCTTGCCCCAGGGGACTGTGGGTGAGTGGCTTCTCAGAGCTGTCCCTCAGCTTCCCATTCTGTGACATGTGGCCACTACCCCAAAATGCTGGAGCTAGATGTCCTTTATGTGTTAAAGAGCTAAGAAATCTGTGAGGTTGATGGGATGCTGAGCATTACACCACGGGCTGCTGCGAGGGTAGTGTTACTGCAACTCATCACTTGGGTATTGCAGGAGGTGGGACAGGCCCCGGAGTATGGTTTAAAATACCTTGCTGCTCAGTGTGAAAAGTTAAGTGAATGGAAGAGGAGGCAGTTCAGTTGTGTGGTGACAGGACTCATTCCTTCTGCACAGTAGGTCCAAGGTTGAAGACCAGAACAAAACCCCCAAACTTAAGAGTACCAGCTAAGTCCTCACCATCTTGTTCAAAACTAGAGGAAAGCAAACCCCGAATTGAGACTTTTTCAGTTCCTTCTCATTGAGGCTGCCTCCTGAACCACCTCATACTGGAGATGTTCTGGGGTGGAAAAACACTGGTTTTGCTCTGAGAAAAGTCTCTCTTCTTCTCTTGTTCTGACCAGAATCAAACTAGATTGTCAACAAACTTAAAAAAGAATCCAAATGATTTGCAGCGTGGTGCAACAGAAAAGAGCATCACTAGAGTTCTGTGGATACATGGTTAAAATAATGAGTATTATGATTTCTGGTGAAAGGAGCATGAAGCTGCTAGTAATACAAGAGTAACCTGCTCCTTCTTTCCTATCTTCTCTCTACAGACAGTAAAAAGCCATGATGCCTTGCAGCAAAGTCATTTCTACCTAAAGCTGTGTTGGAACATGAAGAACATTTGTTCATTTTAGACTACGTGGCAACATGCAGCAAGCCAGAGTATACAGTGGATTAGTTCCTAACCAAGGCTGTACTGCCTTTGCTCTGAGAAAGAGATCAGGTATTTCTCTTTATGTGCTGAAGTTGCCCTAGTTGGCTTAGCTTTGGTTTTAGTACCATAGCTGGAAAAACATCTGCTAATTTTACCTCTTCTGTTTGGATAATTCACCCCCCCAAAGAACCAATTACCAAAACAAGTTCTAGAAAAAGCAGGATCTGAAGATCTGGATGCTGTTAGGAGCCATGCAGAGTCTAATTCTGGCTTGGCTGCAAATTTAATTTGTAGTTCTGAGCAAGTCAATTAAATTCTTTACATCAAGTCTTCCCTCAGTAAAATTGAGAATAATTACTTGCCTTGTAGTCATGCTGCAAAGACTAAGAAAGTCTTTAAATAGTTTATTTAAGATGTTAAAATCTCTTAAGAATTATGTGGAAACCTCAAATTAGGATTTAAAATAAGGTTATTTAAAAACACAATGGGATAAAAAGTATCATCACTGAAGCTAATTAATGAAATAGCAATGTTGAAAAACTTCTTGGCTGAGAAGGATGGAACATAAATCTGCAGTTGCCTGGCAGAGTACATTCAGCTCAGAGAAGCAACTGCTCTTTATTCGCTATGGTGGAAAAAAGTCAGTGCAGATACACAAGGAAATTCTTGTAGTCTATGATACTCTTTAATAGTGTATTCCATTATTATCGGTCTTTATTAATCATGATCTTATAACACTTTGGGACTGGGATCTGTCCTGGTGTGTTTGGTACCACAGACACAGGAGATAATGAAATTCACTGCCCCAAAGAGCTTATGGTCAGAGGTCCTGAATGTCCAGCGCTTTCCATCACAAATGGAAGAGACCATCAAAGTCAACAGCTCTGTTTATAGACATAACATTAGTTCATGTAAGTGCATCATCATGGGAGATAAGCTCAAATACATGATGAGAAATGTCACATGGATTCCCCTGGCAGATGCATGAAGCACAAGGTAACAGTAGCATCATTGCAGCTGGCGTGACTGTCAGAGTACACCAGCTGCTTAGATGTGCTCTCTGTGCATACTGAGACATGCAAATTTTAAGGAGGAGGCCAGAAAGAGGCAAGGTAACTAAGTGGGCTTGCAGAGTCTTAGATGGATCTCCTTGTTGGTTTTGGCAGCCCAAGATAAAGCACAAAGAAAACTTGACTTCAACTTTACAAAGGCAGACATTACTGGCAGAGCACAGGGCAGTACCATCAGCATGTCTGAGACAAAACACAAGGTGGGACCCAGCTGTGATAGAACTTAAAAGTGAAGAAGAGAGGTTTGAGCTGATAAATAGAGAACAAAATGCCAGCAGAGGGAATGGTAAAACCAAAGACATAGACAGCTTGCAGTTTTATACATGCAAATCTTGGCACATCCTCAAAATTAATTGCTAACCTAAGGAGAGCAATGCTCAGCTCAAGAGATAATTAACTTGTACCCAAATGAACATGTCCCTTCTCCCCCATCTTGCACTGTAAGACAACTAATATAAACCAAGATTGTCAAATATGCCCCTTTGTAAAGGACTACTGAGGAGTAACATATTTGATCCATATAATTTTTCGCAAGTGATAATGTAATAAAAAGATGGATCAGTTAAGAAACCTCGGCCTTATCCCCATCTCACTACTTGATATTGCTGTGCAATCACGTCCAGCCACCATCTGACACAGCAGAGAATATGAGTCAGACATTTAAAAAAAAAAAAAAAGGCATCAGAAGTTCATACCCATTTCCTGCACTCATTCCTCCCTTACATGCCCCTTCCCTTTTCCTCTGCTCAGTCCTGCATCATTCATTCGTATGGCTGTGTTTTAACAGAAGAGGTGCAAACTGCCCTCAGTGGGGAGGGCTGGGAGTGATAAGAAAGCCTCTGTTGATTTTGGAGTTTATTCCAAATTGATTACTGGCCATGCTTGCAAAGCAGAAGTATTTCCAGTGTTCCCCTTCTGATACATACACAGGGTATATACAGACATCTGAACACTTCCAGATTTACAGTGAAGCATAAAGGATGGGATATTCAAACACCTCTCCGTATAGCTACTCCAAACTGTGGGATACACAGCCACGCTGAAGGGTGATGTGCCATTACTCTGATTTTACACCTGTGATGAAAGCCAAACCTCCCTCTTTTCCCCATTTTCATTTGAAGAAGCAGAACAAGGTTGCTTAGCTCAGTGTCTGGTTTCTCTGGGGCAGTAGAGTTGTGCTTTATGCTGTTTGCTTGGTGACGTATCAGTGTAGTGTAGGTCAGGTGCTGTCCTTGAAGATATGGGTCTGTCCATATGATTAAGTATCTGTATTTAATACTGTGCAAGCTAAACTGGGGTCTTACAGGACTGTGTGTGTGAGGAGACACAAGCTGCTGCTTAGCCCAAACGTCCAGTTGCATACAGTTATGTTTATAGGTGCAAAATAAACATGTTCTCTGCTCAGGCAAGCTTCCTCTGTGAGCAGTAACTACTAACTCACCAATTCACCCAAGAGTTGGTCTCCACCAACCATGTACATCCAAGGTACTAAACTAAGTGTGGTTTGCACACAAGTCTGTGTGTGGATACTTGTTTTGCCAGCTCCATGGTCTATTTTATTTGTATGGCATACAGTCTCATCCACAGAAGTTGTCAGTGAGACCTGGTATCTGTGGGGACAGGCAGGAAACAGGTATTTTGCCGGTTCTTTTCCTACTTTCTGCCTTTTGCAGAAGTGAGGAGCATTTCAGTTTGCTATCCCCACCAAAAGCCACTGTACTCGGGCATGTGCTGGCTTCTCCACCAGCACCTGGCTGAACACAGGAGTCCAGCTGGGAACACCTAGTCATTCTCCTTTCTGAGACAACCCTCTTCTGATGGGAAAGGTGAGGTGAGGGAAGAGGGATGCCTAACTAAAGAATGCCTGTAAGGGCCAAACCCCCTCTCCAAGAGCTGTGCAACAGATTTTAAGAAAAAACCTAAACCAACAGTGAATGAAAATATATCAGGATAGTGGGGTATGTGAATTCAGAGTATGTGAGGATGGTGATTTCTGTTAAGACTCTGGGAGCAGAGACCTGAGCAGGCTGGGCTTGTACATCCTGCCCAGAGCAGACATGTGATAGCCATTGTGATGCAACGGCATCTTTGCATGGCAGAGCGCGATGCAACACAGACACAGCAAACAGTATGTGCCACTAACAGACACCTCTGATGACAATGTGACCATCACCATCTAAGACACTACATAAAACCACTAGCAGCGTCTGCTTCATTCATGCTGCTTCACACCTCTGGTGGCCTTTGTGCCATTCTGGTTTAGGTTGGCTGTAGTGATCACTGTCTTCATATAATGTATTAAGAGTTCTCCTGTAGAAAGTACAGGAGAATGAAAAACTGCAGAGCTCCAAGAGAGAAGGAGCAAAAGTAAATTCAGTGCAATAGATGTCCATTTTCTGAAGACATTAAACAGTTTTAAGACTACACTAGCAAATGAACACACCCTTTTTATTACTGAGGCAACCAAAGTGGGGAGAATGAAAACAGCCTGTTATAGGTAAAGCCAAATGAGATGTTGCCTAGTAACTAACAGCAGGGAAGCATTTAAACCCAGCCAGTTTAGTGAAGCTGATGTTCTGACTTGAAGATTATTTTCTCTGGAAAAAAATCTGAAAGCAGGAAAGCTCTGTTTAACAAACATACAATTTATTTTCTTGTTACAGCAAACCATGGTGACAACCCTTGGGAGAATACAGAAGTATTTACAAACTTGTACAAGGAAGAACAGACAAGGCATGTTTTCAACAAAACCATCACCTTACTGAATGTGTTTTTTGATGTTGTTTTTTTCCCCCCAAATACAGTAAATTTCACATTCATTTTTATTTTCAGAGTCTGAAATACACACGTGATAACAGAAACCTGGAGATATTACACAGATAGTTACATTCTTATAATATTATTTGTGTAAGAGGGAGTTCCTGGAGCAAACTCTACTTCAGTTCTGCTATTGGACACAGAATCAAAGTCATTGATTTAAAAGAAGAAAGACTCTGTCTCCCCTCTGGTTCCGTTGCCTGTTATAGTTTTAGTTAGGCCCTCCTTCAGGACATTGCTTTTATGGGTTCATGGAAAAGTCACATTACTTGGCTAAAGGTCTCCCACATCAAGGGAAAAAAACCCCCTCAAAACTTTATTTGGAGATTCATATTATTTTTGCTTTGCTTTAGAAGGATATGAGAGTTTACAGATGCATCCCTGGGTGCCACAGCTACTGTTCAGTATAGACAAAGTCAAGTTCAGGAGACCACTTCATTTCAGCAGCCTCTCTACAGTTAATGATGATAGTTATGAATGTGAACTACTGTATAGTTGGTTTTTTAATTAAAAACATACAATAAACAGATCAACACTTACATCACACTAACCAAGAAAAGGCGGACTGCCAAAGAGTTACCACAAAAGTACATTATTTTATCAACACTGACACTGGCTGGAAAGCAAAGCTGCAATGGCATAAGTACTAAAATTTGAGTTCTATATTAAAAGTGTGAGGGTTTTTCACAAGCCTGTCATACGAGCGGCGAAAGGATGTTCTGTAAGTCACAGAGATCAACTTCTCACTGGCCACAGCCTGGTTTGAAGTTTAATGAAACACTGTTGATACAGAACCTCTGCCCAGAAAGTGTGGGACCATCATCAAACACATGGCCTAGATGGGCATCACACTGCAACAGAAATTATGTACCATTATTACCTCTGCAATTTTGGACCAACATTATGCTGGTACCTACTGTGCTATCCTGAATTAAGAAATTTGTAGGATGAATTCACTAGAGCTATTCAGAACAGCTGTCAGAGGCTCATTATAAAACTGGAAGGTTGTCTTCAGCAGGGATTCTTGAAAGGTGCTTGCCAGTTATTACTGTAAACATGAACTCTACCATGAAAATGGACTGCAGCGAATGCTTGTTATGTTTGCAGGTAATACCTAATCTTGCTAGAAGGGGCTGCAAGTGCACTGTAGGACAGTATTAGCAATCTTAACAGTTTAGAAAAAGAGACAGGAAAAATAAGAAAGGTGGCCAAAATTCAATTCATTAAACTCAACTGCATACTTGTATACCCTAACAAAACTAATAAATAGCACAGATTCAGGGTTGTAAAGAAATGGTTAGGGGTGGTATTTCTTTAAAAAAGGACCTGGGTATTACAGCAGGTCCCAAAACAAGTATGGGTCATGGGCTGTGGAAAAGTAAAGGTGTGAGGACAGGAGCACTAGCTATAATGCACCTAAACAGCCTCTAATCTCTGATGCAGGCTAGGCCCAGCTTCGGCAGTATGTCCAGCTTTGCCCTGTACTGCAAGAAGGAAAAGGATTGATTGGAAGGAGTGCAAAACAACCACAAGACAATCAGCACTCTAAAAACCACCGCATAAAACAGAAGGGTTAAAGGAATGGATCCTTTCCAGTCTAGAAAAGAGATGATTGAGACAGTCAAAAAGCTGCAAAATGGAAGAGTGGCTTCTGTGAAGTAAGAGAACTCATAGAAAATAGCTTTGAACATGTGGGGCACCACCACTGCCATGCAGGGCAAATAGTAATAAGCTTCAACCGCTGCAAAGCAAACTCAGTGTCTTCCCCAGTGTCTAACTAGCAGTAGGAAGACAGGAAGGTTACAGCTCATTAACTAGCAAGGCTGTGGAGTCTCCATCACTGAATATTTTAAGAACAGCTTCAGCAAACATTTAGCAGGACTGAGTTAGAAAAAACTGCCTCTGTGATGGGGCAAATGCATGGACTAAATCGCAGAGTCCCTTCTTCTGTCTATTGTCACATCCTGCAGTTCACCTGAGGTCCTCTGAATAAATACTATGTCTAAACTCCAGCCCTTGGCTATACTCACTCAACTACCCTTCACAGTCACATCATTTTCTTCACCCCAAACTGACTGCCTATATTTGATTCTTTGAACTCTACTCATGTGTTTCATACCAAGAAGTGAGACAGAATGGTTCCAGCGATAGCGTAATTCTCACTGATGTATTTAGGTAGATTCATTCATGGGCACAAAGGAAAATTATTTGTTAAGATTTGGGTCTTCAGTTATCACTTCCAACATAAACATACCTGTTTGCAGACCACTTCAGTTCTAATTGATCCCAATGAGTTATCTGGTCGTCTCATGATATTGGTATTACTTTCATCTCTGCCACAAGTACCATAAGCTTCAGAAAATGATGGCCATCCAGTCCCAGAATTGTACTTCTTTTCTGAGCTATAGTGGAAACCAGATCTTCTTGTTAATTTATAACAGAGATGTTACAGGAAAATCTGATTTTATGAGGGCTGCTCTGAAAGTAATGCCTTGACATCAGAGGTGGATGTTGGTGGTATGGCAGCAGATGTGGAACCTTCCCACCAATATTCCATTAAATTTTGTTGCCGTGTGACAGACGGCAGCAGATGGACCGTCTGAGAACATGGTGTCTAACATGGCAGTGCGTATGAAGCAAAGGGGTGTAATTGAATTCCTCCCCGCAGAAAAAATTGCACCCACTGACATCCATCGACGCTGCTGAACGTTTACGGAGACCAAACAGTGGGTGTGAGCACAGTGAGGGGGTGGGTGGTGCATTCCGGCAGTGGTGACAGTGACGGTGGGTCCCCTCCACTGGTGCAGATTGTTATGAGCACGGCACGCAGGCTCTTGTTTATCACTGGGGAAAGTGCACAAACCCATGGTGGGGACTGTGTCAAAAAATAGTGTTTTGTAGCTGAGAATTTGCTCTATCAAACGGTGTCATTGTGCTCTTTGTATCTGTTGTAGTTTCCATGGAAATAAATAGGAGGCATTACTTTCGGAGCAGCCTTCGTAATAAGTACATTGACTTTTTTCCTTATCCCCGTCTTGTACTACTATTAATAATATTAGGCACAGTATTCTCACTGGTGTCAAACTGTGCTGGAAGCTCTTTTCCAGGGGAATTCTTGATTAGCCCACAACAGGAGCTTTTGCTTCACTGTTTCTGTTACACTGATGGGTTTTTCCAACGATTGAGCACATCATTTAGCTGAATTACACCTGCAAAGTTGCAGTTTGAAGCCTGGCCCACTACAGAACAACCTCTGAGAGTTTACAAGAAGAAACAATGTATGGAAAGTGGCTGTTTTTCCATTTTGGAAAATCAAATAGAGCCTTGTTCAAACCATCAATCAATCAACCAAATCCTCACAGCACAAAGATCTGCTTTTCCCAAGAGATAACTGCAGCCATCAGAAACAGTACTACAGACTATCAACTTGTGGGTGCCTCCTGCTAACGTGCAGGATTACAAACCCTGTTTAGCTGCACATTAAAACCTGGAGCATATTGGAAAACATGATCAAAAAATATTGTTGGGATTTAGCATACAGAAATGAGATAATCACTCCTATTTAAAGCTGTGCAAGCTTTGATAGCAATAAGTACTTTCTCCTAGCAAAGAGTGACCTAGTGTGAGTTAGAGCAGAGATGATGACATGCTCACATATCACTAAGATAAGTGGTCTGGAGACCCACCACAACTCTTTCCTCCCGATTTCCCATGTTTTAACCCAGTTTCACAAACTCAATGCTCTTACTGGCATCTAGTGGTAGATGGAGACACCAACACCAGCAGCAGCTTTTCTGTGATGAAGGGGATTAGTCCATTGGTCAATGCAGCATTTAAAGCAAAATATCTAGTATATATCATGTACATTTTGGTGGGATATTAATACAGTGAAGAAAAATCTGAAAGTCTTGCAGTGCCTTTTAGAAAGACAAGACAAAGAACAGTGCATGCTTCAGCATCTGTTTTATAATTAACTGTACAGGGCTATCTTTGAGCAATGTGCCTCTGGAAATAGAAGCAGATTTGCAAACACGGAATGACCAAAGGTTAGGTTTTGTGCGGGCTGTTGCTCAGTCCCTTACATCAATCCACAAAGACTCATGAGAAATGCTCTCCCACCTCCTCCCCTTCATAAAATTGAAGGGAAATAGGATACAGCAGGCTGCTCCGAAGCAAATGCAGTCTGCAGACTATGTGTTTGTACAAGAAGGTATTTAGGGCTCCAGGCTTATTTCTTTCCAGCCAAAGAGGGATCTCTGCCTTCACTGCCACAAAACCACGCAAACACTGTGCCTACCAGCCACAGAGTCCCAAAGGATAACCTGGGAGAACACAAACGTCCATACATGACTTCTGAGTTTCCCTGACATATACCTGTGCTGTTGCTTTTTGTTTCGAAAAGATTTCAAACAGAACTCCTTAATTTTTTGACACAGGTATCCTTCCACTTATCCACACATAGCTAGGAGGTTCCTCTCTGAAACACTGTAGAGTCAAGGAAGATCTTTAACGCTGTGTGGGTTTTGCATCTGACCCTGACCGGCTCTGTCCCTTACCTGCTGCTCACAATTCTTAAGTTTACTGTAGATGTTTTCCACTGCTAAAGGATCAATCTTTTGAGCTGTTATACTAGCTCATAATAGAAATGGTCTCTGTGTGGTTTTACTAACAGTAATATCACTTAAATTCCCTAATAGAAACATTTTAGTACCCCAAATATTACTGTTCGAGATCATAATTGTCCTTTGAAGTATTTCACCACTTAATTTATGGATAAATGGACTTTCCCTAAACATATGCATTAGATTAGCCTTCAGCACACCATTCCTCCAGCACATGTCATTTACTTTGATCCCTATTTCAGTCGTCCTGAATGGAATCCAGATAATTCTAAAAAGTGCTTTTTGCTGTATGAATCTCAGCTGTAGGTTTATGGTTAGCTGAAGGTCTGAGATTTCATTTAAGCACCACAATTTGCTATCTATAAAGGTCAGGAGTTTGTTCCATGTATTTCCAAACACTTTCAAATTAATATTTGGTAGCAGAAGGTAATAAATTTTGGCATAAACCTCTACACACATGTATACTTTGAAAGAAAGGAGGAAATGCTTCATGTTTACCTCTAGCTAATGATCTAATGCATTTGAAAAAGAAAAGACATTTTTAATGCACTACAGAATAAACATGTTGAATGAATCTCTGATCAAATACCATTTTTTTCCTCATTGTTAGTGTCCTCTACAACATAATGCAGTCACGGAAAATATATTTTCAGATCATTTTGCACATTTAATAATTTTCAATTTTCTTAAAAGGTATTTTTCTGTTTGTTGTTGTTGTTGGGGTTTTTGTTTGTTTGTTTGTCTTTCCATATGAGTCTGTAAGGCTCAGCATTATTTTATACTTTAAACAAAAGTACCTATATTCTCTGAGAACTGGATACTGCAAAAGGCAGCATGACTCTTTGCTTATATTGCTGTTTTGTTATTAATTTAGCAGCAGAAGCCATTGCCTCCAGTGCTTATGTCTCTTCATGGTGGCCTGACAGCATCTATTGTCTAATATAAAGGATGCCTAAATTGAAGGAACATTTGAAGGAATTCTTCCACAGCTTAGTAATTTAAAATTCCCCTAATTTATCTGAATTTTCCAGAGATATTTTTAGGTTTCATATTTGTTTTCAGAAAATTCTGCATTCTGAAATGCACTAGCTTCTGAAATATATTTATATATTGGCAAACCTCTATTTATGTATTAGCAAACCTCTACAGAAAAAGATATATTTAAGCAAATGTTCGTTTGCGTAACAATACTTTTTTGTACTTGGCCAAAGGAAACTATTCACAACTATCAGCCTCCAATTTTACCATTTAATTGCTTACCTTAGGTTTATTTTTAATACAGCAGTCACATTTCCCCCTCCTTTCTTACTATTCAGATCTCTTGTTCCTTAGCCTCCCATCTGAAGTCCTGATCTGTGACGCATCCTTTAAAGTCTTCACAAAAAATGGGCATATCAGCTGTATTCCATTGAGCTCTCAGTTGGGAATAAATAAAGGCTATTTTCTAGATCAAAAATATGAGGAAGTGTCTTTTCTGGTTCAGTTAGAGAGAACAGAACACTCTGCACATCCTACTCTGAGGCACTCTGTTTTCTTTTACTTGGACTAACGAAGTTGCCAAATACATAGTACTGCAAAGAGCACAGAGGTTAATAGTGCAGTTGTTCACAGACACTCTTTCACGGGCACCCCCTTGCCGTGGGGAAAGAGCTTGCGTGCCCTTGTGAAGTTGAGAGCTATGCTGGTGGTGGCATATGCCTCTGGTAGGGTCTCCCAAGCCAGACAGGTCTCAACTGAAGGGTCAGACAAAGTGTGTCCATGGGCAGGATGGGCTCACTAGCCTTCGGGCAACCATCCTAGGAGAAGGACAACTCTAACTCCAAACCCGGGCAGATGGAGCTCGTTTAGCCCTGTAAGGCCATCCATCTAAGAGAAGGATACTCTAACCAAACCTACGACCTGAGGACTTCGCTGTCACCGTCCAAGCTCGCTAGGCCCTGGCAGATGAACCTCAGGTGTAAAGGGTGGGGCCAGTCTCGCGCACGCTGCGCCTCACCTAAAAAATCCACCGCGCAGGCTTGAAGGGTGTACTCACTTTTAAAGCCCTTCCCAAATCTTCGTCTGCGAAGCCAAGCCATGATGATGATGTTCACAGACAGGTTTTAAAAAGTAGATGTAACCAAAAAGGCAAAACCAGTGGAATTCAATTTAGGGAACAAGCAGAGGGTGGGGTTGAAGAGGAGTTCTTGGCTCCAGTACGAGGGACCCAGCAGTAAGAACAAAACAGCAGCCAGGTTAAGGCAGACCAAAGGTCTCTGTAGCCCAGCAGCATGAGTGGCAGGAGATGACTATGGAAGAGCACAAGAGCAGAGCAAACATACAGTGATACTCATGCATAAATACTCTTATTTTGTGACAGCTTGTGGCTTAGGGACCTCTTAAACAGATAACTACTATCAACCAAAAAGGACAGTGTGTGTAACAGGAGAAAAAGGCAGACCCTGACGCAGCAACTACTGTCTGCTGGCCACTGGAGACCCTCATATGCTCAAGAAAAGGGCATACCATGTACCTTTATCACCAGAGGTATCCTGGAAATCTTATACATGGCACTCTGGTGCCAAAGGATTGTTCTTTTGACCTATACTCTCCATTCCTCTCATGAAAAGACACTGCCCCTCCTGCCACAGTTAAGACATTTTAAGGAAAATCGGAAGGGTGTTACCTGAACAGTGGAGCATTGCAGCACACACAGTAGTATATTCCTGATTCTGTGTTATTCAGATAGATCCCACTATATGGCTTTTAAAAAAGAAAGAAAAAAAGAGAAGTTAATAATGCAGGTCTTTAAAAGCTCACCATCTGGAACAAGCATGTAGGAATCAGATTCAAAACAGGAGAAAAACCATAAAAAGGCAGCTTCACAGGGGGGCTTTGAAGAACAAACATTAGCAGCCTAAAGAAATGAAGGGGAGGATGCCTTTGGATTAACAGTGAAGACTCCCTCCTGCCCCCAGAAACTTGGAGACCAGTCAGATGCATAAATCATCCAGGTACCAGGGCCAGAGTCATGACCTCTGAGGAACTTGTGAAATGTGCAGGAACCCAAAGACCAGGGCTCTGCTATGGAGTGCCACAACTTCAAAGTGGCTCTACAAAGGGACTCCTCTCCTCCCTGCATAGTCTGGAATTGGGATTATTTTACAGATAAGGATTTGGGAATGGTTCACATGATTTAATTGCACAGTACATGCCCTGGCTTTCTTGGCTAGGGACACCGGTGCTCCACCCACAGCGCTACGTGGCCTCCATCACAGGAGGAAGCAAAGTGCGGGGACAAGGTGAGTGGGTGATCTGGCACACGAGGGATAACCTGGCTCCTGGATGGAATGCTGTGTATAACATTTCCATGGCTGATCTACATGTAGTCAAAAAAAGGAGACTACAGGACAAAGATATGATCTTCTCCCTCCCCTCAGCAGGGGCTTCCGCTGCTGCCACACAGATGGCTGAGGTGGCAGTAAAGTATCCTAGGAGAAAAAAACAAAATATGAAAAGAATGCAGAATGTGTTTTCATCTGCAAACCAGTCTGGGTCAGAACAAAATCTACCCTGTTCAGTATGTTGAATCTAACTTTCACCCACAGGGAGGCAGGGGAAAACCTGTGAAGCAACTGAGTGGTGACAGCTCCCCAAAGCCGTTCTTCCTCTTCACAGCAGGCATAGGAGGTGGCTTAACCTTGGACTGCATTAGTGCTTTTGCTTACCGGTTCGGTTCCTTTTTCTCTTGTGACATAGAATTGCTCTGCAGTCAGTTTTTTTTTCCAGTCTGTAGCACCAGTTGCTTCAGCTTGATTAGTCAGGGAGCCTGTGTCTTCAATTAGATATAGAAAGATAATTTGTGTTATTTTAAACACCATTTTAACTTTGTTGACGATTTCCGTCATCACCTCAATTCTCACAAAGTTTCTACGGGGACAGACAGAGCACAAGAGGTCAGTTCAGAGATGTAAGAGCAAGGGCAAGTGCAAGACTTTGCATCTGCTTTCCATTAGGTGTGCTACATACAGAGAGGAGCACACCACTGGGGAAGGCTCTGAAAGAAAAAGGGCACCTACAAGCCAAGGTACCATCCACTCTTCCCAGTGCAGCCCTCTGTTCTGGCTTAGGATAACTGCCGGTCTGCTGGCGCTCCTTCCTCATCCCTGGGTATCACTGAAAGATTTGGCAGTTTACCTCTTGGAAACCCTCAGGAACCAGAACTAATGCTCATTTATGGGCTATTAAAGTCTAGCAAGTTCCACAGGCCTGTCAAAAGTGGTGCTAAGAAGGCGCACACAGCCCAAGAGAAGTGGGGCCATAGTATGTGAGGGACAGACAACAGGAGAGCAGAGGTCACCCATCACGGTGCAAACTTCCAGCAACGCCTCCTACAAGTCTGTACATGCCATGCAGAACATTTATGGTGGTGTAGGATCAACAAAGAATTAATAGATTGGCTGAAAAACAATCAAAGAATCACAGAATGCTTTCGGTTGGAAGGGACCTTAAAGATCATCTAGTTCCAACGCCCCCTGCCATGGGCAGGGACAATTTCCACTACACCAGGTTACTTAAAACCCCATCCAACCTGGCCTTAAATGCTTCCAGGGATGGGGCATCCATAAATTCTCTGGACAACCTGTTCCATTCTCACCACCCTCACAGTAAAGAATTTCTTCCTAATATCTAACCTAAATCTATCACTACTCTCCCTGATAAAGAGTCCCTCCTCATCTTTCCTGTAGGCCCCCTTTAAGTACTTGAAGGCCTTAAGGTCTCCCCAGAGCCTTCTTTTCCCCAGGCTAAATAACCCCAACTGTCTCAGCCTGTCCTCACAGGGGAGGTGCTCCAGTCCTCTGATCACCTCCGTGGCCCTCCTCTGGACTTGCTTGAGCAGGTCCATGTCTTCTTATGCTGGAGACCCCAGAGCAGGGTGTAGTAGCACTCCAGGTGGGGTCTCAGGAGAGCAGAGTAGAGGGGGAGAATCACCTCTCTCAACATGCTGGCCATGCTTCATTTGATGCAGCCCAGGATGCAATTGGCTTCTGGGCCCCGAGTGCACATTGTGGCCCATATTGTTTTTCAGAAATCCACCAACACTCCCAAGTCCTCTGCAGGGCTACTCTCAATCCACTCATCGCCTGGCCGGTATTTGTTCTTGGAGTAATGAGTAAAATAGTTTAATTCCTTCCTAATCAAAAAGTCTGAGTGGGGAACTACCCCCACACTTATCTCCCATCAGCATAACATCCTTGAAGAAAAAAAAAATATCAGCTTCTGAGTGATGAACACTTGCTTGGACTCATCTCTTGCAAAACAAAGGTGATACTGGTGGAAGAAAAAAGGAATTTGAAAATTACAGATTCATTACAAAACCTATAGTTTAGCTGCCCGTTCAGAAGTACCCACAGCAGGCTGACTCGGCGCCCTCCAACCAGCTGGAGGACACCGGGGACGGGATGCCCTCTCCTTGCGGGGAGGCTGCTGCCCTTCCCCCCTCCCCATGCTCCGGGCAGAGGGTACCTGTGCCGCCGCGGGCAGCGCGGGTCCAGCCGCCGCCGGAGCTCCGCGGCGGGGAGCGGAGGACGAGGCAGCACCCCAACACCCCGCGGAGCTGACGAGCCGCCATATCGGCGGGGCGGAACCGGGGGAGACGCCGGCGGTGGCTGGTCCCGCCCCCCAGGGTTGCACGGCTAATCCGTGCGTTCCACCTGAATGATTGCACCTTATAAAAGCAGTAAGTAAAGCGCCCGCTTTAATACTGATGCAGCATTTTGCAGGCGAAGGTTTCAATCACTTCTTACCGAGAGGCAAAGAGATTGGCTTAAAAACTGAACGATCACTGCAGCCGTAAACAGGACAAAAACCTGTCGAGGCATTTGCTTGCAGCCTTTATAGGCTGTTTTTAAGGAGAACACATCTTGTATTTGGATGCAAAAGTGCACTCCTAAATGCATGTTACAGGCATTGCTCTTAGTGGTATTGACTGAGGAGTTGCGAAGGCAATGTGCGATCCAAGTGGCTACTTGTTTACGCAGGGCGATGTGCAGTCACAGCCCCTTTGACTTGGTCTATAAATAGGAGACGAATTTTAGTTTGGCCTCCTGTCCTTAAAAAGTAGACCTTAACACGAGTCAGGTTGCCAGGTTGAGCCTTAATGCTCTTGTCTGCTTTTCTTCCAACAGCTCTGTTCCTGATTTGGAATTAGTTCATTATTACTGAATGATGTGGAAGAAACTGCTTTGATTGCATTGTATAACAAAGCTAATAATGATGTTTAATTAAAAATAACTTTCTTTTTAGTCTAATTCTCTAGCCTAATTTTAAAATCAAAGCTAAAGAACAGCGTTGTATGATCAGTCCTGTGTATACACACCCTTTCTGAACTATCCTCAAGTCTAAGACAGTGAGTTCAATGGCAGCTGAGGACATCCAACACAGTGTATGATTGGTACCATGGCTGTAATCAAATCTGCTGCTTGGATCCATGAAGCCGTGCACCGAAAGATGGATAGCAGCAAGACTCATAGATGATCACACTCACCATCTGTGACAGCAGGGGCGAGGGGAGCACACAGCTGATTAATGACTTTGTTGTATATAATAAGACACAGTGGAGTGAAGCCGGAGTAGCTTGATAAAAATCCTGAAGATATGCCTGTGAGTCCTCAGGACCATGATTCAGGATGGTAGGAGGGCAGTGCTGCTGGGCAGGGAGAAGAGGGCATTGCCGGGGCTCTCAGCGCTGGCAGAGGGCAGTGTCTGTGCTGTAGGCAGAAGGACAATATTCTTCCATGTTCAGCCTTTTTGGGAAGTGATGATCAGAGGAAGATCTTTCCAAACATCTTCTAGCTTACCTCTATGGCATCTTATTCAGCCATTTAGCCCTGGCTTAGGAGGGAATTGGAACATGTTAGGGAGCCTTTGGAGAGCAGAGACCCAACTTGACACTCGCCCAGTTCTGGCAAATGGGTTAGGCATGGAAAGTGGTGGCAGGTGGTGGTGTCACTCCTGGGGCTCACTGCCGCTGTGTCCAGCTCAACTGTGGAAGAGAGGCATTTCCCTCCCATTCCTGTCCTTGATCTCAGTCAGTGTTTGCTGCTGAGGAGGACAGGTAATCAATGGAGTTCTCCCTGAAGTATCTGGGTAATGAAGGAGGGTGAGAGAAAGTGATTAGTCCTAAAACTTGCATGTTTTCATGTAATTGACATTGATTTAACTGGTGCTTTTTTTAAAGACAAAATTCAATAGAAAATGAACTGTCAGTATCTTTCTTGCAGCTCTCTGTTACTGGTACTATCCCAAAACACAGCAGTTTTGAGGCAGTGGGAAATGAACCAACATAGGTCCATTGCTCTGTCGCCTTCCTTGGGTGCTGGAGGAGGAGAGCAGGCGCCTGGGCCATGCACCCAGGGGAACAGTGGGAGCAGAAGGAGCAGAAGGCATGAGGCTTGTCAGCCCTAGCCTCATCATCCTCTGTTACCGAGTTTATTGCAAGCTGCTCCTGGACTAAAATGAGTGCGGTGGTAGAAGAAGCAGATCCCATTCATCCCCACAGCTGTGATCCACATTTGAGGTGGTGCACCGGCAGTTCTGATCCTCCATTTTCCCCTCCAACAGAAGCCTGACCTGTAGTCCTCCGAACTGGCACGACAGTCTTCCTCAAGCGGAAAACAACCCCCCTGGCTAGAGGTATTTAATTTTTCAGATCTTCAGTGCTGAAAAACCAAATCATTGTCCTGTCATGCCTGTAATATTGCCTCCCATGGTTACAGCACATACCAAGCTTCGTAGCTAGGCAGAGAACGAGCCTGCATTTCTCCCCATAGACTGTTATAAAAGCCAATTAGGCTGTTACTTAATTTTCGTCCTTTTTTCCTCCCTTATTCACAAGGGGAAGCAGTTAAAAGTCTCCCCTAGCTGCATTATGTAAATTTTCAAGTAATTTCTCCCTGAATTGTAATTCAGTAGTTTATTGTTAAAAATGTCACCTGACTCCAGCACATACACAAGCTGCATCCAGGGAAGGGTCACTCATCAAAAGCACAGTGTCTTATTAGATGCGTGGAGATGGGGGAGAAGCTCCTCAGCTCCTCCTGCAGCGTTACTTTGCGCTGAGGCAGCAGCAGCAGCATGTGTGTAGGCAGGTGAAGGCGAGAGTAGGAGGGAAGCGGTCACGGTCCAAACTATCCTGCTAATATTTATTCGGGCTCTAACCATTTCCCAGTCCAGGCTCTGTCTTGACTGACAGCTTTGAGAACAAGCAGAGCATCCCGTAATGCCTATGCTGGCAGATACTGAGCAGTCAGCCAGGAAGCAGTGAGGTGCAGAAATCAAATGAACCCTGTTCAAACTCAAACCTCTGCTTAAGCAGCGTTTGTTAATAAAGCCCCTCAATATTACTATGTATGGAAGAAAACACTGATGTAGTGGTGTTTTCATTTTACATGCATTTGTATGTAATCAGTTTTCCTCTGCTCATTTTCTCATACCTAATGTATGTCCCCTTCTATGGGGTGTTCCTGTTGAAACATATGGGAGCTCAGCATACAAGAATTTGGCTTGGACCTGTCAGATGTAGTGGTACTGTCCACTCTTCCAGGTCCTCTGAAACTGAAGAAAAGGGGACCGATATGAACACTTTGGTGGGTAGGTGGTATCTGTGGTGGAGTCTATTTTCCCTGCAGAAATCCTCACTACTTTTGTAGGAGATGCTTGCAGGAACTCCATGTCATTCCTCAGCAGAGTCTTCCCTCTCCTCTAACAGACTTGACACAACTCCACAGCTAGTTTCTAGCTGCTCAGTCGTGATGGAACTCTGAGCTCCTATTATATGGAGATACTGTTTCCACATGGAAATGCTATCCAAATATAGGCAGTAATGCTCTGGCACTGAATTCCAATGATGGAAAGGGATTTCAGCAAAAATTATTAGTAGCAGAAGTGACAAAGCATCTTGGAAAAGGGTATCGCTGGTTTCCAGAGGCACAGAGAGACTGAATGCGGATCTGAACCTCCCTGAAGCTGACCCGTGGATTCTGCTGAGATTAATTTGTGGAAATGCCTGATGTGATTCAAGTCAAAGGCATCATCAGAAATAATGAACTTCTTGCCTTGTTTGCTTTATGGTTTAATATCTCTTTTTGCTAATCATAAGCTACAGGATACCTAATTATTCTGACCTCTGTTTTTAGAAAAAAATAGATCATATTTGTGGACTGGCTTAAGCAGGAGCCTTCTAGAGTCTAAGGGCGGGATTATAATGAGAATAGCATAGCATAGCATAGCATAGCATAGCATAGCATAGCATAGCATAGCATAGCATAGCATAGCATAGCATAGCATAGCATAGCATAGCATAGCATAGCATAGCATAGCATAGCATAGAATAGAATAGAATAGAATAGAATAGAATAGAATAGAATAGACTTCTGGTTGGAAGGCACCTACAGGTTTGGTCCACTGTGACGAATGCTTTGAGTTGGATTACACCACATGCCCTCCATAGGTCCTGCTCACATAAATTTTTCTAGGATTCTAAATGCTTTGAGAAAGTTCTTGCAAAATGAGTGAAGACATGAATTCAAAGTGAAATGCATATTTTGTGATCACTCCTTGATATAAAATTCTACTCTGAAATCAGGCCACCCACACAGCTAATTCCCACTTTGAAAAGTAGACATGCACTCTGGGATGGGTGTATCTGCAGGGGCAGATATTGGAAAACAACACCTCCAGGCTATTTCCCTGGATTGCCCCATGCATCCCCTGTATTATACTACCCAAGTTTCTTGAGCCACACAGACAGTAATAGGACATTCCCCAAACTTGTGTTTTATTTCTTATCCCTTGTACCTCAAGGTAGTGAAGAAATGGGATGATTCTTATTCCACCCAGTACCCAAAGCCTGAACAAAGCATTGAATGAGCAGTTATTTGGCAGCAACTGCTGAGGCAGCAGCTTTCTGTAGGTTATCTTAATGGATTTATCACCCTGAACTAAGCCCTGACCATCTGTTCTATCCTCTAATTACAAATGCAGAAAAAGTTAATTCAAAATTGCACCATAAAAAAGCAAAATACAAATGATTTAAGAGTAGGGTATGTCATGGTTCACACTCCGGTTGGGTGAATTTGCTCTCCCTTCAATAGACTGACTTCCCTGGCAACAGGGTTTGCCGCTTTCCCAGCAAACAGGAATTCCTGAGGAGTAGAACTCACCAGAACAAGTTTTATTCCCGCTCATTCATCTTAGATGTATTTTGAAATTTGGGATCCACTTAAGTGCAGTTATGAACTGTCTTTTCTTCTCTCTTAGATGAGCCCCAAAAGATTTATTTTTAATGTATTTTCTAATCAGGGAAAGCACAAAATTGTGCTCCTTAAAAACCCGCCCCAAACTCTGCATTTCCTCCATCTCACTTCTGCTGTGATGCAGGCATTTCTGGAAGAGTCACCCACTGTTTTTTGTGCTGGTAACTCATCTTCACTGCAATGCTCTTGGTTTAGAACATAGGCAGAAAGCAAGGGGCTGAGTGTGCATGCCCCGCTTCTTATGAATGACCTTAAGTTCTTTTGTACTGCCTCTGACTGAGCCACCAGCAGCAGTAAAGGTTCAACTGGAAGTTCGAGTTCTGATTCACTTGTGTTGTGTGGGTAAGGACTCCTGGCAGCGCTATCCTCTGTCCTGTGGAAATCTTGTACTAAAAGATGGATGCAGTTGAACAAGTTCAGGGGCCAAAAAGTAACATCTTAGTCCTCTGTATTTTTTTAGAGGTACATCCTCATGCCACCAGCACCTCTTCCCAATGTGAAATGTTGAGTCCTGGGTCGGTAGCAGCTTCAGCAGAGCTAAAGACTGTGACCTGGTCAGCAGTCTTAAGGACTGTGACCTGGCTCACAGGGGAGTTTGACGGAGCACTTGAACACACTGCTGGCTCCCTGCAAGAGATACCTGCCTCGTGGTTGGACAGGGAAGCTGGAGCGACCTCTTGATTTTACTCAGGTAAGAATTGTGGCATGATGAACAGGACTGTTGGTAAAGTAGGTGGATAGTGGAGGGGGGAAATATCTCAAAATTAATTTGGCATCTGGGTTTTTGGAGGCTTTTTAGGTTTTCCCCCCAGTTATCTAAAACCAGACTGTGATTTTCTCAAATACATATATTATTTGAAATACAAGAAACATGTAGTAAGGTGGAAGCAGTGCAAGAGACCGCTTTAATTCAGAAAATTGCCTCAGGGACTTGCAGGGGTCCAGCTGGCAGTTCTGCTTTGCCCGGTGTGATTTCCCTGCCTTAAATTCATTCTTTTAGCAGTACTTCAAGATTTGATTATAATCCTTGCTCACCAGTTACCTCTTGGAAAAAAACAGCATTCTGTTCTCAAGGCGTGACTGGTTTTTCATTTCATGGAGTGCCTGGTGGCAGTCTGGCCCAGCGCTCCCTGCTCCCACAGGAACAGGAGTTGGAGCTTCCTTTTCCAGGGACCATCTGAGCTACTCTGGGCTGAGCAAAAACTTCTGTCCCAGCTTCACGTGGTATCTGGCCAGATCTGCAGGGACAACTACCTCTACAGGAACTTTAGGTTAGGAGCCTTTTAAAAGACGGAGAGTACCGAGTCAATGCTGCTGCTGTAAATGTTTGGTCCTTATTTGCTATGTGGCAACAGGGTAGAAAGGATGAGAGCAGGCTCTAGGTTTTACACAGACCTCTTGTTTCCATGCCATACCACCATTCACCTAGCAGAGAAAAATACTGGTACAGTAAAATACAGAAAAATACAGTTCATTAGCATGCACTGCTTTAATTTTTGAGTGGCAAGCAAAGACACCTTCCCAGCATACCTAATGTTCAGTGACATTTCAGTACTGAAACTGAGTGCAGACCTGGCTGAAATCCATGTTCCTGTTTACTGTTGTATTTCTGTGCTTAGAAAATACAGGGCCAGTGGCAACCACACACTAAATTGGTGGTGGCCCCTTTCTTATGCCTCCTATATCCCATGGTAACAAAAGCTACAGAGTAATCCCTACGTAAATAACTTTGGATTTCTGACCAGCGGTTTTGCTCTGAAGAAGGCACCCTGACCAGCAGCGCAGCGTGCTCCTTGACACGTGTAATGCTACATCCTGAACTCACCCTGCGTTTCATGTTGTTTGTATTTTAAAGGCATACACATGCTACACAGTGCATGACTTGTGGAAACTGCCATGAGATGCTTACACCCAAAGTAACACCTGGCCCAGTGCTGCAAAGCCCCAGTCCCTGTTAACTCCCAATACTTGGCTGTCTTGTCATTGGGAATTCCTGAAGGAATTTAATACCCAAATAGCTCTAAGCTCGCCCAGTGTTTGGTCTTACAGACCCTGACTTTTTTTTTCATATATTCATACCTAAGGGCCAGCCTTTAGTCATCTAGCTCTCCTTTGGGTACTGCAGCTCCCATTAACAGCAGGAGGATTAAACTCACGTTAGGAGTCTACAGCAAAAATAGTGCAATGAAAAGAAATTGGTGCTCACAGCGATTCTTCTCTATGATCCACCATAGATATTCTGTGTCTTAAGAGTGCCCATTTGTCAGAGGATACTCTAGTTTTCTGACTTTGGGAAAACCAAAATCTCTTACATCTCAGGACACTGAGCAGACCTCCACCCTTTCATAATTTGTACTCTCTTGCCAATTAAAGCTAATGACTTGACAATTTGAAAAGCCTTTTGACTCATGAATAACTTTTTGACACCTGGCCTTTAAGGAATCTTCTTGCAAACTCTCAGTAAAAGCATCTTGTTTAGAGAAATTAATATTAAAAAGGAATTAAAACCATGCTATGGCATGGATTTTGGTTTTTTTTTTCCAAACCCATGGAAGCACTGCTGATCTGTAGAAGGACGTAGGTTAGAAAACACAAGAGATGCATATCAGAAACAGTAAGACAAACTAGGGACATCTCCTTGAAACAGCAGGATAGAGCAATAACGAAGAAATAGGGAACACTGAGTCTACAAGCGGCAATTTAGATGCGAGACAAGCATGTGCTGAGGTGTCAGAACGGTGAACTGGTTTTGGAGCAGTTTCTGTTCCACAAGAACTTAGCACCATGTTTTCAAGCAAACTTGCACAATGCTGGCACCACAAAAGGGAAAGACATTATTATACACTGTGGAGTCCACGCAGGGGTTTGTCGCTTGTGTTAGTTTCATGCAGCATGGATGAGGGAGTGAGAAACAGCAGTGGACAGCTCTAACGCTTTATGTAGACTGGAAAAGGTTTACTCACAGGTAGACCTCCGCACAAAACCTAATGGCACTGCACTTTCTAGAAGAGTCTTGTGCTGAAAAGCCTTTTATGTCTCTTGTTCTAACATGGGCAAGGCGATCTTGCATAGAGTAAGCATTAGGACTGCTGGAAGACAGGGTCAAAGAGCCCCTCTGCTGTGCTTACAAGGTAGGACTAGAATGAGGACAGCTGGCTGTAAACAGCATTCGAGTAGGTGGGTATAGCCTGGACTGCGTGACTGACAGTATCTGCTGCCTGATTTGATAGGATTGCTTTTCTCATCTTGCTATAATTCCCTCAACATTTATCCAACTTCAGGCAAGAACTGGCTTCAATTATGCTTTGCACATGGTTTCCATAGATGGCATCTCAGCATGTCAGTGAAACATCAATGAGCTGGAAGAACTAGCTGGTTCATTAGCATGCAAATAAGCTCACTCCTTAACGAGATAAAAGCTTTTACTAGCTCATTGTGTCTCCAATACACTAATTTCTTCTATGCCCTACAAATAACATTTTTATAGGTCAAAGACACATATGTATGTATGTCTCTCCCTCTGTGTTTCTGTCATTTCTGCATGTACGCTACCTGTATCTGAACTCTAAATTCTGCCCGGGTAATAGTGGACAAGGAAGGCCAGATAAAGTTATTCCAGTATTTCTGGGATCTTTCAGTGTCAGAGCCAGTGTTTGTCTAATACAAAAATAATTAGCTCATTCAGAGGGCTAAAGAACTTAACTTACCTGTTAAGTTCTGCTGTAATAGCTGTACTGGTAAAGTGTGAAAAATATCAAGCCCCAAGTCCACATAGCTGTATTGCAAAGCCCATGACAAAATGCTGGAGCTGTCCTTTGGTCATTTTCCTCTGTGCTGTTTGGGGAGAGGTGCAGCTGCCTGGTAGGAGAGGAGGTGTGGGTAGTGTGGCCAGCAGGAGGAGGGAAGTGATTGTCCCCCTGTACTCACTGGTGAGGCCACACCTTGAATACTGTGTCCAATTTCACCACAAGAAGGACACTGAGGTGCTAGATCGTGTCCAGAGAAGAGCAATGAAGATGGTGGGGTCTAGAGCACAAGTCCTATGAGAAGCAGCTGAGGGAACTGGTGTTGTTTAGCCTGGAAGAAAAGGAGACACAGGTGTGACCTCATTGCTCTCTACAACTACCTGAAAGGAGGTTGCAGTGAGGTGGGTGTTGGTCTTTTCTCCCACATAACAAGCGATAGGACAAGAGGAAACAGCCTCAAGCTGTGCCAGGGGAGGTTTAGGTTGGATATTTGGAAAAATTTCTGTACAGAAAGGGTCGTGAAGCATTGGAACAGTCTGCCCAGGGAGGTGGTGGAGTCTCCATCCCTGGTGCTGAGGGAGTTGGTTTAGGGACCCTGGCAGTGGCTGGTGAATTGGACTCAATTGATCTTAAAGGTCTCTTCCAACCCAAATGATTCTGTGAGACACCCTGGCACAGCTCTAGTGGTAGAGGGTTTGCTTTCTGGATGTGCTGGTAGGTGGTTGTAAGGTGTATCTGTGCTATATTGTGTTTTCATCTCTGGGTAGTGCTTCATGGTGTTTTGCCAAATCCCAGCAGGGGCAGTGCAAATGCTTTCCCTGTCCAGAAGGCCAGAGCCCAAGCACCGTCCAGAATAGAAGTTTCCCAATTTTTGTTTTGAAAAACTTCTATTGACTTTTATTAGAAACAATAGAAATTGCTTTGTTTTTCAAGACCTCCTCAAACAGAGTAAGTCACACTTTTAACATTATGGTTCCAACACAAAATAATGGAATTCCAGTATAAGAAAAGGAATTAATTCTTGTTTTACTTCTGCACTTTCAAAGTTGCAGGTTTCTATACCCAGTCGTGCCTGTCAGTGAGAGCATATCACTTTTTATCTGTCCCCGCCCTGCTACCTAGCAATGATAAGAAGCACATCCTCGCCTTCCACTCAGTTCTGATAGCATATTGTGTATTTTGCTTCCACAGTTCTTTTTTATTCTGATGTCTAGAGTACTGCTGAACATAAGGTAAAAAAATGAACATGAGGCCATGTAAGTGAATTTACAGCAGAAAGATAAAATGTTCCCCAAAGGGCTACCAGAAAATCATGCTGCATGTCAGAGGAGGAAGGAGGGGGAGTGGTGGGATCACGCTCGTAAGCAGTAATGAATACAACAGATACAAACCTCCTCAAACCAAGGCAGACGATACAAGTGACTGTGCTTATGCAAAGGTTAAAAAAATAAAAGAACACAGACCACATGTTTTTTTATCACACTTTTGGTGGGCAGGACGTAAATGCCTTGTTGTTGGCATCTGGTCTTCTGAAATTCAGTTTTGCACACAGCAGTCTGCATTGGCCTAACTTCTGTACAGGACTTTTGCTCAGTTTTCCACAGTAAACTCACTTCATAGTGGTGCTCTCTGAAATACTCCAGTACAATCGTGACAGCTTCACCAGAAAGTGTTTACTAGAGCCTTCTAGCCAGTGTTTTACCTCCCTTAGATGCACCACCACACTGCAGCAACACCATGTTACCCAAGGCTGCTAAAAATGCAAATTCCCTGTCTAAAACTGCTGTCTTCTCAGAGTCATTTTAATTTCAAGTGAAAAATAAAGAATTTAAAGGGAGATTGCAAGCAACCACTTATCAATCATCTGTCTTCCCTGTGCTGGGACAAACACTATTTATGTTCATCCAGAGTATGTTCTTATCTGTAATTATTAACTCTGCTGAGTTCCAAGAAATATAAATGGGGTGTTTTCTGCAAAGGCTGAAAGTATACTGACGTCTTAGTTCTTCTAATTCTCACTTTGTGGGTTATTTCACACAAAGATAGTCCAGTTGTATTTAGGTGACATTTCAGCAGATGTCACATTTTCTTGCTTCATGGACATATAATTCCTATAAATATGCATAGGAGTTGAAGGAACATAAGAAAAAAAAGAGTATACTGTATTTTGGAAATAATTTAAACTTATTTAATAACATTATAATGTTAACGTATACCAAATATTCTTGATCTACCAAATTTTAGTCTGTACTTTTACAGTTTAGTCCTAAAATAGGACCCAAAAATGAATGAAATTTCTAAGCATTGAAGTTGGATACCTGAAATATGTTTAATTAAGCATTTAGGACAACATACCAGATACGCTTCTTTTTGATAGCTGGACCTGAAACCCCTTATGTTTTATAAATATCAGCACTGCAAACATCTTTAAAATAGTTGTTTTGGTGAATTTTGTCAAGATGGTTAAATATGTTTGTACTGATCTGCCTCCACACTTCCCTGTTTTATCAAAAAGCCTGGCTCAAACACTAGATCTACAATATACTCCTGAGGAGGAAGCAGAAGCCCAGCTATTCCTTGAGGTGAGTCATCAACCAGTTTAACTTCATTCCAAGCTCTGTTATACTCGCCACGAACTAAACTACAGCCAATGCCAATTCTGTCTGCTATCACCTAAAAAGGAAAGAAAAAGGAGTTAGTCGCAGTTAATACTTGTAGCTTCTGTGATACACAGCAAGGCCAAGAGATGCTTAAAAAGAAAACAAATACCTGAAGGGCCAAGAGCTTTCTTCAAACAGAATTTGTAAATCTCTAAAGTGTTCCAAACTGCAAATCTGTATTATTGGTTCTGCTTAGAAAGTGTAGGCTTTTAAATGTTATTTCTACCATATTCTATGCACATGAAAAATACTCATTTTCTTTTAACTCTTTTCAGACACTGATACATTTGTTTATCAGCCAGTCCTTAAGATCTCAGATGAGGTGCAACACCCGCAGTACCCAGCAATCTGTTTTTCTAGTTGGAAGACTTATTTCTGAATCGTATTTTGAAGCACTGTCTATTCAAGCAATGAGGTGTAGGTACATTGCACGCATATAGCTAGGATGGGTAAAAATGCAACATTTTTATCAGTGTACATTTAGGACTGCTGCTTCACTCTGAAGAACTCTCCTTGCTTTTCAGCCCTGTGAATGTGGAAAGCAATGAAATGAGAAGCAAGTGTCTGCTAGATGAAACACCTACCCTTCCTCTGTGCTGTGCTATCACTGACAGACCTATAATGGTTTCCAGCTACAAAACCACTTCCTAAGAATGCATCTGCTGTGAAGGAATGAAATCCTGAAAGATTTTTAACTTGTTACAAATGGACAAGGATATCCATCGCTTAGACTGCTGTGGCTTTAAGAGAGATGATCCGTCCCTACAAAGGATTCTTAGCATAGTGGAGGATAAGCGAACATGAGTGCTGCTTCAGCACCATTAATTCATGGCCTTAGACCTCCATAAAATATGTCGGGATCTTTCTCTCCCTGTGGATACCATAAATTTAGGACTGCGCTCTTCCACTTGTGTACCATTTCCTAGGTCCTTCCCGTTTAATGTGCTAGGCCCTTGCTTCTCTTTTTCTTTTCCACCAAGGAGAAACTACCCAACAGCCAGGGAAAAAGGATGGGACAGATAAGCAGGCTGCACTAGTACATCTTCACATGAAGACGGAAGAAATGAATCTTCTCAGTCTGAGAAACTAGGACATAAAAGCTGTTATAGACTATCACAGAATACTGGACAGATACCAAATAAAAATTTTCCCAACAAGTTTACATTCGTAGCATGGAAAAAAAAAAAAACCCGCATAATTCAGTATTTTACAGTTTACAGAAAATGTAAAATGTTTTGACTGCCAATCAAATACTTTGGCTTTTTGCCATTTATCAAGTATTCTGCTGATATCACTTAAGACAATTTAATGACAAGAAGAATGTTTACAGAAAGAAGCGATGCTGGCTTTCATTTGCTGGGAAATCAACTTTGCCAGTGAAAAATGATTTAAATGTATACAAAAGATTTTACATGAATATAAATATTACACTGATGCAAGTATACTTTAGTTTATAATATCCATTTAACATCAATATGTTATGTTATAAAATAAATGTTAATGTACCTTGAAAAGCAAAGCCCTGTGGCAGAATGTCCCTTTTTTGACTTTCCCAATAGGCACAACGTTGCATTTCAGCTCAAATTCTATTTCACTTATGTGAAGTTCCCAGCTGAAGTCATGTAGTTTGATTCTTTCAATAGGGCCACCCATCTTGTCTGCAACAAACCTGTTCCAATGTATAGTGGGATCAGTTACATTTGTAATTCCTCTTGTGTATTTATGACAAAAATGTAGCAAAATGAAATGTATAACAAGCAGGCAGTGAGTGACATATAAGCCTTTAGTACTTTTGCTACATTTGCTTTATTTTTTTTAATTCAGTAACTGGTATTGTAATTATGCTCACTGTTAAATACTTGTAAGTATAACTCAGATCATTCACGTTTGTCACAGACCTAAACCAAGGTGCAACAGCTGTCAGCAGAGATTCTGGAGAGGTCTCGTATAGGCACAAAGTCCTCAGAGAAAATCATCAATAACAGTGTAATTATCCAGGAATTAGTTCAGAAGCTGTCGTTCACCTTCACAGCTAACCAATTATGTGAGCTATGTAGTACAATCCCCAGCCAAGCACAGGAAAGCAACTATATCCAAAAAGGCTACTTTAACTTTCACCTGTGCTTTCTTATATTGAAGCCAGTATTTGAGGGGTGAGAGAGGTGTATCTATCCATTAAAAAGAATGGCTCAGTCACAGAAACAGAACATCAGAACTCACAATCTGCAGACGCTGCCAAAAGCACGTCTTTTGGGTGACTGTGCACACCCAGGATCAAGCCCTGATTTATAAGTCCTTACCTCTTCACAGACACACCTTCACCTCCCCTGTTCATGGCCGCTGTACATGCAGCGTCCTCAGCCATCCTCAGGCACAAGTGTTAATAAGGGCTCTCACTCCGCACAAGGCGTTACAGACCTGATGGGAATCACAAGCCACTGCTTCAGGTAGGGAGCTAAAATCTGCACCACCTCCTCTGCAGTAACTGTGAGATGGTTCTGACTGCACTGTACGTGCAAGGCAATCTCAGAGGCCTTATTTCTCAAAACCTAAGGTCTGAGGAGGTACTGGTTGCACCAGCGTGGGCACAGGGAGTTACCACCAAGCAGGCTAGACATGGTATCTTGAAGTTGGGAATTACTGGGTGAATCTGAAGAAGAGCAGGGCTCCAGGCAGTCACTTGTGCTGCTTGTGCCTACAGCCAGCCCTCAGTAAAGACAGCAAAGCTTCCTGAACCTACGTGCACGCCACTCCCGCCTGCGCACAAAGATGTGCTGCGTTTGTTTAAAAGGAGACAGCCAGCACTACTGCATGTTCCCTCATCTACCCTGGCTCCTTCCCTGGTGAGCACAGCAGGAACTCTGCTCAAGCTGCTGGGCTGCCGAGGGCTGCTGCAGCTGCCTCCTCCTCCCCTTCCTATTCAACACACGCTATTCAGGCAGCCACTTAAAATGGAACATACACATAAAAATCCCCACAGAAAACATTCTACTTAATTTCCCATGGTTGTTTTGCTGGCTTGTGTGTCTGCAAGTATTTCATTGGTCTGTTTGAAGAGCGGATTTGAAAGAGCATTTTATGAATTCCACCTTGAGGAAGGCAGCATGATTTACACACAGCGAGAGAGTTAAGGATGAATATCTGTCCTGTCAAATTTTGCAATCAACAGAAAAGTCATTCCTCATGTCACATTAGATCTCTACACTAAAAATGAGAGTTAGTAGAAGAAACAAATTTTGTGAGACTCAGTAGGATCTGATGCCAAACTCTCCGGATTCAGGAGGTAGCCAGGAAAGTGCTAAGATAGTAAAGGTTAAACTAAGGAGAAGATGAAAGCGCACACACTGTTTGGAGATGACAGTGATTGGTGCCCAGGCTGAGCAGTCAAACTTCACACCAGTGGTGAAAGTAATGAATCACACGTTGATAACAACAGTCTGTACACACACCACTGCAATATTCTGGTGCTGTTAAATCACCAGGATATTAATTACAGTAGCACCTAAAAACTACATTAGAAAAATGTCTCATGCTTTTGGCTCTGTAGGAAAACAAAACACAAGACAGGTGCTCTCCCGAGGAGTTCCCAAACAAGGCAAGAAAGATCCTAAGAGGAAGAACATACACGGTACATGTAAGTTGCAACAGTCTTGACTCTTAGGTTAGGGTGTAGCTTGTGCATTTAGGCTCCGCAGCACCTGGGTCTCTCCTGCTCCTTGATGATATAGATGCCATACGCAGCTGATGAGTTCTTTGGAAAGGATTAGAACCGATACATAAATGTGAAAATAACTGAAATTGCCCTTATGAATATTTTCAAAATGAGAAATTTATGCCCTTTTGTTGCAAGTGATACTTTATTTTTAAACAATTAAACTAATTACAACAAAATTAGAAACAAGAACCTTAAAATCTAAAATTATGTCAAAATTCTGGACCAAAGCTGATTTGGATTCCAATTAAGGATGGGAAAAATAACAGATTTGGCAAAGTTGTCCTTGGGTGAGAAAATGGTTATTTTACCAATTCAACTTATTTGTGTAATTTATGGAAATTCAATTTGGTACTCACTGTGCAAGAGCCACAACCTGTTTCCGGGTAGTAGTTAGTGGTAGAATTGTTCTGGAAGCATCATTAATGTAATCCAGTAACATGAAGTCAGGTGGTGGCAGCCAATGTGAATTTTCCAGAGTTATTTCATTCTGGCCTTTAGATGTAATCTGAACAACGTCTTTTGATTTTTCCTCTTCTTTTTTCCCCTTCCCTTTCCTGACATAGAAAACAATATACACTTATGTAGAATACTGTAATCTCTATGGTTCAAATTCGAATACAGTACTGCTCCAACAGAACATTCTAGACAAATTGATTTGATTTGGGGAGGTGGGGGGAGGTAGGAGAAATCTTTTCTCTTGATAGTGAATACTCCAAAATCTTCAAAGCTGTAGAGAACACTTGTGGAACGTGGCCTCAGGGGTTGGTCAGGAACCAAGTATCACTAGCTTCATATTAATATTGATGTAAATTCTCATTTTATTTTTGTTTATGGCTCTGATATGCCTTTCCCATATACAGATTATCTAGGGGAGAAGACATTTACTTATGTACATATAGGAAACATTTTTAGACAAGATTTTATGGTTTGGTTCCATATGGAAATGAACTCAAAATAATGAATGCCAATGAGGTTTTACTTGATAGAAACATGGATTTCAAATAAAGGAACAAATGGTATTAAGAGCGTGGCTGAAATCTTGACAGGACATGCCCAGCGGTAGTCTCTGTCGTTGCCAAGTCCATGAACTTCAAGCGTTATGCAAACTACAACACGGCTTGTCTGATGAAGATTTTGTAAGAAGTCTGTGTTTTTGCTGGCTTTTCTTATTGTACATACTACATATTTCACTAATGCTCAGGATTTTAAAGGTGACTGTGATTTTGAACAAGCACCATAAGCACCTAGCAGAAGTACAAATGAAATGTTTGTTCTGGTTAGATTGAATACTGTGCATTTCACAGGTTATGTAGCAACTATAAAATCAGTATTGTACCAGAGGTACCTCTATAAACCAGACAGTTTAGGATTTTTCATTCATGGGAGCACAGGGAACTTGTGTTTTGTAAGCATTGTGTCTTTTTTCAGCATAGGTCCTGAATAACTCTACTGTGAAATATGACAAAATTTCTTTCCTTTGTTTAACAGTTTGTTTAAAAATTCATAATACCCCTGGCACTCTTGGAAGGAAAAAAAAAAAAGGAAATAAAGGACCACTAGAGTACATGGCTCCAGGGCATACTATCATTATTGTATGCTCTTCAAATTATTCTTAAAATTTTTACAATGAACATCACTCTTAAGACGGAAGGCATTGGACAAAGCAGAAGGGCATATACCATTATCAGTAGTCTAATTCAAGCAATTTGTCTTCAGAATACTTCACAAACTTTTCTTTTACCTATCGAGATTTACCACATTTGCAAAAAGCCCCTTTCATAGGTTTCATAAAGCACATTATTTTAGAAGGTTAACCAATTAAGATTTAATCTTAAAATTATAGAAAATTCCTCACCCTCTTAAATAAACCATTCTGGTTATTAATTACACTTACACTTGAAAAAAGCAGAGAAACAGTTTTCTTTATCTAATTTGACTCTATCTGTAATTTGTCTCTATAGCCAGGGAACCTTATAATGCTGGATTAAACAGCTACCTACTTCTCCATTTATATGCTTATACATTAGGCTTAAGAATACCCCGTTTAAAAAAACCTGAATTATTCTCACCTCTCTGTGGGCACCTGACTTAGCAAGTTTTCAAAATAACAACTTCTACAAATGGTATAATTCTTGGTCCTTGACTTTCTTTTCCCTGTGAAAAGTGCATCGCTAAATTACAGCAATATAGCAGGAGAGTTTGTTTCCTATTCCTATCTACTCAAATGACTCTTGAATCTCTCTTGTTCTCCTTCTTTCCAGTTTTCAGGAAGAAAACACTTCAGAAGGATGGGTTTGAACAGTGATTTGTTTGGGGTTTTTTTGCTGCTGCTTATTTCTCAGTTACGACTATGTTCTGTCCCTTGGTGGAATGGCTGCTTTAAGGTTGTCTTCCACACCTGTCTCTACCTTACTCCTCAACTCTTCAGTTCATCATGTCTATCTAATACTTATAAGGAACTGTGGAGGTGCTGTCTTACAGCTCAGTGCTATAAAATAACCAGTAACCATTACAATAGACTTTTACTATCTTTTCCCTGTCCTCTTTTTTTATCCTCATTTTACTTACCCATGGGAATTATGACATCAGAAAAAAAACACTCCCCTTTCCCAAAGCTGTCTTACTACTCCTGTGACATACTTGCTGCAAATGCAGAGGAATATTACAAAGGAGAACTCATGGCAGTTATAGTCTCCAAGCTGTTTCTGATTCCTGTTGCAACTTCAGAAGTCCAATAGATCACCAGAGAGTCAGTGTGAGGAAGAAGGCAGCCAACACAATATCCTACCACCACAAGACATCCATGACACCTGTTTTCTTCCCTCTACATCTAATACAAGCAGTTCCAGTAGACAATTAAAACTGCCCTTTCTCTTAGCTTTCAGCTACGGTTTATATAAAGTAGTATCACTTTTTAAAAATGATGGCTTTAAACCGTGTTTAATAGTACTTTGCAAAATAATGATGAACAGAAACATATGATCAAAGGAAAAAATATGTAGGAAAAAGTCTAAGCATGTTTGAGACTTGGAGTCAGCTCCTGACCTTCAAGTAACTCCCATATATCTCACAAATTAATAATAATAGTGATGTATGAATTATGGATTCAAAATGAATGACAATGGAGTTATAAATCATAGAACTTGATCATGACATTCAAAAGCAATTATTTCATACTTGAAGAAGTCTTTCTATCCCTGCAAGTTTACTATGGGAAATTGAGCCAGGTATTTTTTTCTCCTAAAGAAATTTTTTGCTTGTTGAAAGAGTTACAGTTGCTAACAGAGCAGTCATTTACTGTGTAACTGACATAAATTACATTAAAAAGCAACTATCCAACGGTATCCTCATCTCACACATTTGTAATAAACAAACACATTACCTTCTCAGAACAGGTATCTAAGCTCTGCACAGCTGCTTGAGACTATGCCAAATGGTCTATGACTCTAGAGCATCTTCTGAGATGAAGGAATCCCCCACTGGTGCAGAGCAAACCTAACTGGTACTCAATATCTCCCTACGCTTCCTGCTCCCTTTGAGTAAACTGGCATATGCATGGTGGGTCATGACCAGAGCATGCTGGGCATCAAGAGGACCTGCTAAATGAGCAGCAGCTAGAACAGGCCTGATAATTGAGTGAATTATCCTCCTGTTGAGGAGTGATACTCTTCTGCACCCTGAAACAGGATCCTTCCACAATGCAACTCATACGATCCATTTCAGGTATCTACTATGAAATTATTTAAACCGAATTCCAGAAGTGCTTGCGGTCCAAATAATCAGTCAAATGTAAATGTCTGTCTTGTAAGTCAATAACTTTTGGATAGATTAAACTAACAATTTGGGTCCTGATTTAAGTCAACCCTTCACAGTCAGTGGCTATTATCTGTTGACAATTTGCATGTCAGTTCTAAACAAACTGATACAGGTATAATACAAAGGACAATACTTTAAGCCTTTTTCTCTGGAGTTGCTTTTGCTGAGTGAACATCATTGTCCAGATAACTTCTGCTTTTGCTCCATTGGAGAAACCATTGAACTATTGAGATCACAAAGCAGGTTCCATTTTTCTCTTTACTTTCTTACTGCAATCTCATCTCAAGCACAGATACATACATTCACAGAAATATATAAACAGCCTAAGAAATCAACCATTATCTCTATCAATAAAATGCCTGTACAGACAGTAGCATATCACATTTCATGGATGAGCGCTGAGCTAAAAATTGCAAACAATGCCTGAAACAGACACGCCATCTCTCCTTTTTTTCCCAACCCTGCAGCACTTAGTATTTTGTAATGCCCACCACTGACTAGAATTCACTGCCTTGAGGCAAGACCAAGGCTCCCTATACCATAAAACAAGGAAAATCAGGAAGTCAGGACTGGGACCCACCGAAACCAGCATGATAAATGGTCAGCTCACTAAGTTAGCTAACAGAAAAGTCAAAGGGAAGGTAGGTTACACCACGTTCCTATCAAAGATTAGATACTATCCCACAGATGGTAAGGAAGCTCTATTTGACCATTTTGGGGATCCTGAACATTCCCTTGGAATGTGGCATGTACTCCTCTGAAAGGCACTGTTTTGGTCATGATTTTGCTGCTGTTTTACATGAAGCACAGTTGAGAGACCACAGTTCAGTTTCCTCCAGGAACAAACTAAGGGTAAGTGTTTAAAAGTCATCAAGACAAGACAAGGACTAGACCTTCGGTCTCATATCAGTGCCCTAACAGCTGAAGTGGAAAGCTCTGTTCATTACGCCTCATCATTAGTGAACAGTTACAACAAACCAGATAGAGACTGCTACACCCCAAATATCTTGTGATTAGCTATCTGCAGGTGGGAAGGATAGGCTCAAATCCTCTTTCTGTAAAAGAAGGAAATTAATTTAAAATTACAAAGTTAGAGATTCTGACCTATTTGGTATGAGCAGACATGCCCACCAGATCAGTTTCACAGAAAGGACTGCAGGACTGTACCTAGTGTATTGTATGAATCAGAGAGAGCCTTGCAAGAGGGAGGCATTTTTAGGACTGGGACAGTTCTGAGCACATCCTGCTCAGCTTTTAGTCATCTAAGGAATTTCACTGAAAGAAATTTAATCTAGAAGCAAGGATGCATGTAGGCAGTGTAGGAACTTTTTTGGGGTCTAGATTCTAAACTGAGAAAGGACTTCTACCCTAATTTCCCAGTGGTTTTGTGGTCAAGCTGTAAAATAACAGCCTCCAAGGGATATTGAAGGGCAAACCAGCCAAATAAATGGTATATGTTCAAATACAGCATGGGGAGGGAGGACAAATAATTACTAAGAAATTACTGCAGTTAGGAGGTGAAAGAAAGACTCCAAAAACATATTTAACATTGCATTTGAGCATGTGGACTCTGTTCGGAAACTGTCACTACTTTCAGTCAGAATTCCATTTCCAATATGAGAGCAATAACAGAATATTGACAACTAGTAAATCTTAAAACCATACCTTGCTTTTTCTTTACTCCCTTTTCTTGAAACAGAAGGTGACAAGATAGTCTGTTCATGAGATGCATCTTGTGTCTTCTCTACTGCAAGACTGAAACGGAGTAAGATATTTTTGCATGTTATTTACAGAGTGAGTATTTGCGTGATGAGCTATGAAAATGGAGTTCTGGTTTTAAAGGACAGTAAATATATTCAGAGGAAGTATATCAGTGGAAGAAATAACAAAACCACTAATAAAGCACATATTGATTCAAGGATCAAAAATGAAGTATGGAATATGAAATGATGGACAGAAAAGTAACTGGGGAGTAAAACTGCTGCCAAGATGCGAAGGCAAGAAGCCGTATCAAAGTCAAAGAAAGAAAATCTGATAGTTAAAGACAGCTCTAGGGATCAGCAAAGAGCATGGAAGTTTAATTTGGCATAGATACTCTCAGACATCTTTATGGTGTCATATACAAGCTTAAAAGGGAAGCTAATGATACTGTAAACTAAATATGTGATGTGTTGACAGAGAAGAAGGTTTTGGACTTGCAAAATATTGGTAGAGCATTCTTTGATCTGTGAGACTGTTTACAGGAAATGACTCCCATTTAAACAAGCCCAATACCAACTTCCTGCATCAAATCTAAGAAGATTTGTTAGGCTGGCTTCAACTTAAACAGAGAAGAAACAGACACAGGTTCTTTATCAAGCCTAAAAGCTTCATGCTTGGTTTTGTCCTGCTGCTTGGGTTGTTGTGCTTAAAATTCCATGTATTTGTCTGCACAGAAGATCATCAAATTATAGGTTTCATTGTCACATGTTGACATTCAGCTTAGATGACAAAATTATTATAGCAGATGACAAGCTTTGTTATTAACTAATAAAACACTGGGTGTCCCACCATCAGGAATCATAGGGTGTTAAATGAATGAGTCTTAATGGCTAAGTTAAAAAAAGCAACTCAATTGAATAAATTTTTTCTAGAGGGGAAAAAAAATATTTTCCACATTCTTATTTTATATAATACAAATCTCTTGCCTTCTAGGACATGAAGCACTGTGCTGCGATTAAAATAGATGTCTCTATTTCATGTATGTGTTTATATAGCTATACTGTGTAGTTTGTACTGGAAACAGTGGAAACGATGGAAAAGGTGAGCTATTGCAAGAAATGCTAGTAGATGAAACATGACTCACTTTTCTGGTGGTTTAGCATTAATGAAGATTGTGGCTCGACGGTCAGTAAGCTCTTGCATACTCAGTTCTTCCAAAGATAAAAATTTCACTCCAGGTTTTATCTACAGGAAAATTAGCATAAAAGACAAGGTGTTCTACCAGTTAAAGATGAAGAGAAAAAATATTTCAAAGATACCTAAAGAGTAATTTAAATTTCCTGATCTTTATCAGAAGACTTACATAAGAATTTATAAAGCCATTCAGAATATGTGAAATTATTTTATTTTTCATTTTCTTCATCAATTTTCTTAGAAAAGACTGTTTATAAATAATGTAACCAGCAGTTACTGTTACTATGTCATTTCAAACAGTTCTAGAGTAAGGATAGGTTCCTGCCTCTGAAGGCTTTACAATATAGGATGGAATATTCAAAAGCAACCAAGTGCTTTAGGAGCACGTATTTCACTGATTTTCAGTAAGACTGGTATTTCTAATTCATTTGGGCATTTTTAAAACGTCTTTCTTGGATTTAAACTGATACAGCACTAACAAGTGATACTGGAGTCAGTCTTTATATATAGACACCGTTTTGTGAAAGGGTCATGACTGAGTTGAAAATACGAACTACTTACTTCTTTGTGTAAAAACAAACAAAGAGTCCATAGGTCATTCGTGTCGGGTTAGTATTAAGTATACTGCAGGGAAAGAGACCACAAGCACTAAGATCTTAGAAAGAATCTGGAAAGGAACTAGGTCTGCACAGCTTACATTGGATTGGGAGGAAGATTGCAACTGGGGGATAGCATGAAGATGGTAAGTTTTCATCCAGGAAGAAAGATCATCAAAAGAAATTAGTATAAAAGCTGGGAAACTTCAGGACAAGAAAACAAAGTATTTTACATGTCAGATTCTGGCTTATGCTATAGTACTCTACTTTTTCTAAATCAAGTTTTGAAGTAGAGTAATTTATGTAAAGTAGCTTACCTCACCACAGTCATAGAATCCATCAGTAATGATATTACTTGATGATAAATACCCCATCCGACTGTACTTTTGGGAAAGATTGTTATCAAGTAGCTTTTCCAAAGCAGATTCACTAAAGCTATTTTTGTGTCCTGTCGATAGATTAATTCCTTCTAGGATTTCTAAAGCACTGTTAAACAAAACACAAAGACTAATTCATCATTAAATACTAATTAATTGTTATTATACATTCAGAGTTAGTTTTTGGCATTACCAAGGCCAAGACAGATTCATTTCCAAGTGCTAGCCTTGTGCCCTCTGGGCCAGCAAGGAGCTGGCTGTGCTGCAGGAAAACACCTTGCAGTGCTCAAAAGCAAAAGCAATTCCTTTAGGCAGTTAAACTGTTACATAAAGAAAGGTGGACAGGATGCCACGACCTTTTATCTAAAAGATGTTAAGGCACCAGAGAGAACTTGAGAAAAAGAAGGATGTAAAAGTAGAGTAAAAGGAATAGTATTGAGAGCAGACCAGACGATACAGTTCAGGGAACCTCTCTCTCTCTCTCTCTCAAACTTGCAATACAATTTGCAGATTCCAGTTGTGCATTACCCAACGTGTGAATCCTTCTGGTTTAGGATCGTTACTGTCTTTGGGGCAGAGATTTGCTAAACACAGATAAGCATGGAAACACAAGCAGTTGTGTCTGCACCACCAGGATGGCAGGATTTTTTGCAGCACGGAGGTAGAAACAAATAGTCATGTGGGGACACAGGAGGACAGGAATTAATTTCTTAAGCTGATTCTGGTGCTGAAACCTACATACTGATAACTTCTGACCTGAAAAACTTAGCAGAAGCTCAACTAAGAAGCTAAAGGAAGCTGAATCAGGAGAACATATCATGCTACAGTTTTGGAACTGCTTAGGAATGAAACAAACAGGAAAAAAGTAGATGGTGATGTGTGTGTGTGTGTGTCTATATACACATATGCAGACATTTTTCACATCCTAATAAAATGAACTCCACATTTAGACAGCCCATTTCTCTGTGTGAAATACACAGGGAGTCTACACAGGGACATTTACAATGTGGACTTCTGAAGGTAAGTCAGATGAATTCCAGAGAACAAGTTTTTCAGGCAAAGCAAATGACTACCCTCTCTTTTAGAAGAGAGCAATGGGAGAAAATAGGGGATGAGCAGTACAGGCTACTTGTCATACAGCATACTGCAATGAAGTCAGGTAACCAGCAAGTAATGCAGAGAGGAATTTTAAAGGGCAAGAAGAATAAGGAAAGGCTAATGTGTACAGCAGTGTCTAAACCAGATGACATTACAGGCATAGTGGCACATTACCCTCATATGGAGGAAAGACAAGCCAAAAATGGGCAAATACAGCTGCACCAAAAATTCTGTCAAGATCTGACAAAAAAAAAAGGACTTATACAGAAATAGAAACAGTGACACTTCCAACAAAAAAGAAAAAGTAAGGGACAAACCCAAAAGATCCTCACACAAAGTCAGACAACTATTCAGGGACAAAACAAAAATAAATGGTTCATATGGTACAAGTCAGAGAGGTAAATGTAAGCCTATTACTCAATGGGGGAAGAAAACTCATAACAGATGGCACAGCAAAGACTGAAGTGTCTGATGCCTTTTTTGCTTCAGTTTTCATAAAAAGGTTGCAAGCAGATGCCTGGCAGAAATATTAACAAGGAGGTAGAAACAGTAGGCTTAACATGTCTAGAATAAGTTTGAGGAGACAAAGTTAGCAGTCCCTGAGGACACTTAACCTCATACTACTCTGTGAATTGTCAAAAGCAACCTCTGAACTATTTGTAATTGTATTTGAAAATTCAGGGAGGACAGGCTAGGTGCCAGGAGAGAGGAGAAGGGAAAAGACAGTATCTGAAGTTGAAAAAGGAAGAAGGAGGAAATTATAATAGAAATCATTCCGCCAAATTTCAGTGTCCAAAGAACACCATATCGAATTATTAAACAATCAGTTTGCAACCACAAGAGATAAGAAATACCCATTATGTATTTGTCAAGAATAAATCACGTAAAGCCAATCTAATCCTTTCTGTGATAGGGTAACCAACTTAATGCATCGGCAGAAGAAGTAGGTATGAGATATAAGTTGACTTTGAGATCTGTTTTGACTTTAATAAGTCTTTTCACATATTCCTACTTGAATACTCATGAGCAAGTCAGGGAAATATGATCTACATGCAAATAACATGAAGTAGTGCCTGACTGGTTGAAAAACTATGCTTCATGTATTATTATCAATAATATGCTGTCAAACTGGAAGGACACATAAATTACAGTCCTACTCCAATACTGTCACAAGGAAGGGATTAAATAAGTGCTACATGCAAGATATAGAAGATAATTACTGAGCTTTATTTGATGGTGGTATGATCTCAGCTGAAGTACCTCATCCAGGCTGGGAGATGGCACTTCAAAAGGGCATAAATAAATGAGAGAAATTCACAGATGTGTGACAAAATGATGCAAGATTTCAACACAAAAGGAAGTTTAACATTTTTACATTGTCATGAAAAGGAAACTGAGAGGGAGACATGGAACATGAGAAAATTCAGTAAGTTAAACTTAAATAGCTATAAAAAGGTGGTTATTCAATGCCACTGAAAGTAGGGGAACATGCAGTTGGACTGATTTGCTGTAAGGCATAGTTAGAACTCAGAAACCCCTTCTAACTGTAAGGATACTCCAGCACTGGAACAGGTTACCTTGTAAAGTTGTGAACACCCTCACAATTGGTATTTACATGGAACAAGCAAAATATGCCGGTGTACCTGATTCAGCCTTACAGTGGGCAGATGGATAACATCACCTGTGAGGTCCCCTCCTGATCTAAATTTCTGAGGTTCTCTCTCTGCAGAATCCCCTTACAGATGGATTTAAAGTCTCTGTGCTGTAATCAGAGAAGTGTCCAGCAGAGGGAGCAGGGCAATTACATGTATTTTAATTTAACAATAAGAGTCAACCTTAACAATAAGCCCTGTGTCATTATTCTTGTAACCTAAAACATGTGACTATATAAACTTGGAGTTTCTAAGAAGGAATAAAATAGAGTCTCTTTTATGTGACACTTCAGCATACCTGAAGTTAACCAGAGCTTGTAAATCTAATTTAGCTTCTGTGTAATAAGTACAATTTACTGTATATTGTACTTATCCTGAAACCTTAATTTCAGTTTCATATGTATGGGGCACTGTAGTCCCTAATTCTGACTGATATAAGCACATCTTCAATATAAAGTCTCATTCAGTCACAGAAACAATACAAGTTTTTCTCATTCCAGACAGTTCTCTCTTCAGGCTGACTTTTTTTCTTCTGTTACTTAAAATCAGTGCCATTTCATCTCTAACATCTGTGGTGCAAAAGTAAACTTCTGCTTACCAAAAGTATAGCTTAACTTTGCTATTCTGCTGTAAATATATGAAGATTGACTTAATAGAGTTCTCCCATCAAAACCTTCCCAGTGCCCCTTGATACTATTTCTACTCACCCGAGCGTGCATAGTTCAACAGCTGTTAGTTCATCACTTGCACAGACCATAACAGCCCAACAGGCATTTCTTCTGACTTCTTCATTCTTAGAACGCAGCAACTCAATGAGTGGTCCCAGTCCACCTGCTTTTCTGAACTATGAAAAAATGAAGACAATGCCACTTACATATTTCAACTATCCCAGCAAGAACATCCTGTGAAGTTCACCTTCCCAAACATTCAAGCCTTGTAGGCAAGCTATCCTGGGCTGGTGGAAAGGCCGTTTATGTGGATTCTGTGCTTCTGCGAGCTCTGCATAGGCTGGAGCTGAAGCGAGTTTCAGAGTGGTACAAGGCACACATCCCTTCCGGCTCTGACTTATTTTTCAGTTATTAGATTGCGGTGTAGAAACTGAAGAGACTATGCAACCCAAGAGTGCCACGGAGAGTTACACAGCCTTTTTTGTGTTCTGTTGCCTCCTACCAACTCATTTACATCACAATATATTTGAATTTGTATTGTATTGTATGTATGACAATCTTATTAACATCCTATTCTCTTGTGTGCTACAGTATCTTTCCTAGACACGCTGGAGGAAATATTACTCATCTGGATTTTTGAAGAGAAAGACATTTTAAGGACATGGAAAGAGGTAGATTAATTATCTATGCCGCTTATTCATGTCCTAATTAACAGCCTTGACCCATGAGAAAACTCCAGCTTATGATCTATGAATGCACATAGCATCATCCTTATTTATAAAAAGAAAATAGTATGACCATAGATAAACAGCGAAAAGTTCAACTTGTTGGGTGCCTGATCAAGCGATTAATTATATTTTGAGTTTTGTCTGAATTACATTTACTCCATGCACATCCAGTATCTTATTAATCTTATTAATCATTAGTGTTCAGGCCTTGAAAGTGGGCAACAGAAAGACACTGAGGGAGAGTAAAGAGGACAGAACTTCTCGTCCTCAAAGTTCAGCCAACAGTTGCAACTGAAAGAAACCTTAATGTTTAATGCTTATAAATATGGGGAATAGGATATAGCCCTGCTTAAAGCTCAGTGAAGCTACCAGAAAGCTGTAACACATTCATTTGGGGCAAGCAAATACAGCAGCAAAAATACAAGTTAAAGAAAACCAAGTTCTTTTGACAAATGGAGCTAAATTCAGCTGAACAAGCCTGTGATGAAAGCGAAAATTTAGTTACTACCTAGAAAGCCTGGGATTTCTACAACAGGCACAAAAGACAAAGATTTAGGTAATTATAACACCAACCTCAGGACCTAGAAATGTTATAACCAACCACAACCTCCAAGAGTAGTTTTACCTCAGTTCTTGCATCAGCATCACAACCAAACGCAGCCACAGTCAATGCTGCTTTGCTTTGCACTTGGCTGTTGGTCGAGCGCAGTGGTTCTGTGAGCGCATTCATAATACCACAGCTCTGGATACTGACGCGGAAAGGCTCGTGCATGGCCAGATTTGTTAGCACTGTGGCAGCATTAGCAATGGCTCCATCTCTCTGAGCGTTCAAGGTATTTACTAATGGCTCAATTCCTTCAGCCTCAGCAACAGCACTTAGCAAAATGAAGAAAAAAAGAAAAATCTTTGTTATTCTAGGACCATTTTTTCTTCTTAGTGTGCTGTATTTACCAACTATATTAGTATTCCATTTCAAGATTTTATATGTTTCAAGATTTTATATGACTCACGTCAAGTTCAAGAGGTACAACCTAAGCAGACAAGCCACAAGCTTATGGATTCTTTAATTTATTAGGACATGGATTCTCTCAAAGGTTTTGAACACGTGAATTAAATCTTGCATCTTTTCAAAGATGCAGAATTTCTGTATCTTTAGTTTCAGGCAAATGCCTCTGCAGATAAAAATCACCTCTCCCCATAATCATTCTAGCACTATTTCTAATGAGGATTATAGCACACAGAGCATCATGTTGCTGTTCTTTGTGATGTCTCTGTACATTTCTGTGATCAGATACCCAGGTGGCATAAACATAGTACGCCAAGTTTCTGCCATTCTTACAGAGTAGGTGTACATGGTGCAGTTCAGTGCAATGTTGGAATTATTGAGCTGGCTTTATTCAAGCTGATGGAGACAGCAGGAGTACGACAGACACATCAGCACAGAGTTCAGGGCTGGCTATGACTGTGGTTCCACATCAACTAGTCTATCAGCAGCAGATCCAGTTCAAATATTCCCTCTGCTCCCAGATGATACTGCAGCCATAGCTGAAGGGTGCTGCCCCTCAGCAGTGCAGGGACAAATGCTGGTGTGGCCAAGTTCTAAGCTTGATGCGCGAAACAACCTGTTTGCAAATAACACTGGGGAAGATTATGGGGATTTTTTTAAGGATAATTTCATAGATTTAGGTTAGACAACAGCCAGGGGGAAAAAAAACAGTTGAAGAAGCACTACTATGGAAATAGCGGCTTCAGGCAGGAGACAGCAGAAGGGGTAGGCAGCTGCACTATTACAGGACACATTTGCAAATGACTTAAATCTGATGTGCTGCAAAACTAATAGTCACGTGGGCCTACATCTCAGTCACAACAGAAGGAACTGGCCCATGAGCCCTTCATCTTAACACTGCTATTCTGCTTCTGGCACTCACCAGGATAGTGTCTTTTAAAAGAAAAAAAAAAGTCAATCTCGTATTTAATATCTGAGGTAAAGAATATATTTGAAAGCAGCTAGTGAAATGGTTTATAACGGTACTAAACTCTTGACTACAACTGATACAGACCCTGAAGATAGAACCTGGCCTGGCTGAGGGGAAACTACCATGCTCTAACAAATCTGAAAACGCACGTTTCTGAGTTACCACCTCATTACATATTCTTTGGTTTCTTTGCCATAGGCAAAAGAGATTACTAATACAAATGTAGTTTACGTTCTTCAAATGCCATAAGATATTCCATAATTCAATATTTCTGTTGACTTGCCAAAACTTTGCTTTCTACTAAACAACAGGAACTTCTTTGTCTGTATCATCTTACTTTCGTTTCAGTGGTATTTTTCCAATGTCCTTATAAACCAGCACACTATGAAAATTGAATTGTCTTCTTTCTGACTTTGTATATAAAATTTGATCAAATGATTTGAGGCATATGCCCAGTTTACTATCTGCTCTTCGTAATTTTACATTGGGCTCATCTGTTTGTTAAACAAAAGTTGGCAATATTGTTAGCAATGGAAATGCACAGATGGCAATTTGAATGTTCCTTGCAACTACTTTTTATACCATCTTTTAGTATATTTTGTCTATATCAAAAACATAACACACTTATACAAGCATATTCCACCTCTATGCAAGCATATCTAAGCACTTTGACAACGGAAGAACGTACATTTTTATAAGTTTTGCTAAATTTCTGCCAACACATTAATTAATTAGAGAAATCTTACTTTTACTGTAAGAGTGTCTTACCAAAATCTAACCAACCTTTTGGTAACTTTCACAGTTACAAAATAAACACAGTCTTAGAAGAATTACATATACAAGAAACAGTTACGCTATCAAAGACTGTCAAGGCATTGCTAAAAACAAACTCAGGAATGCTGATAGTCAGGCTCTTAGCAAAGAGGATAGAAAGAAGAATATACACCAACCCGTGCCATATACTCCCCTTACTGGGCAACGTGATGTAGATCTTACTGTGAATAGTGCAAGTATCTCCAAACCAGATTTTCAGAGAAGGGGGCAATGCAGATACTCCTGAGCATACCCAGAGTGAATTAGCAGAGGCTAACAGGGTTTGTCTGTCTGATCTGTGCCTCAGCTACAAGGCGATGGCAGCTCACAGGTAGTGCTGGAGCATGGGTGTAAGAAAGGCTGGCAGGCGGGCAGTAGCCCCCAGTTTGGAAAACCAGGGAAAAGGCTGCCTTATCCACGCTTCCAGCTTCAGGAGTGCTGTAGCTCTATCCAGGCTGCTGTATATGAAGAAATCCTGGATGGGATGATTGCATGTGTAAGGATCAGCTATACACCACATGTTTCACAGGTTTACCGGAAAACATCACATCCATAGCATGTGTTAACAATGACATGACGTGTATCTGCTGGCAAAGCATGGGAGAGACTCACCATACATGCACACAGCCAGACACAGTAACGCATGTCCATAAGCTATCAGATTTACAGCATTACACAACGTATACACACATACCTTATCCAGGAAAAAAATACCCAACAAAATCGAACAGTTTTTCCTGTACAATGGATACACAGAAATTCCAGGGTTTATGGGACAGATCCATTACTCACTGCATCTCACAGGTGTAGTATATTCCTATACTACGCTCCGTAACACAAGTGCTCTCCTGTAGGAAATCCTAGTAAACATAGAGTCCCTAACAGACTGATTTCCAGGATGATACAATGCACTGAATGACGTAGCCAATCACATTATAAGCAGATTTACTATAATTTCCATAAAGCCAGCAAGCACACAAGTACTTAACAAAAGAGCAAGGTGGCAGCTCCTCCTGTGTTCAGAGCTGACCTCAGTGAAGAACAGAGCACAGCCAATTTTCTCAAGTGCCACTCAACTTCAAAAAAGGTTGAGAACCACTGATTTAAAAGATCATACATATTTATTTCAATCCTGTGTTCTGCTTCTGCGCAGATTCATTTTGATTCACAGTTTCATAAGTATAGTTTAATCAAGTAGCACAATGGATGACAAGGCAAAAGGAATTCAGGTTAGAAGTGACAACAGCAGGTAATGAGAGTTGAAGGTAACCAATACCTTTGAGAGTGAGATTTTAAGAGGGTGTAAACACCTGAGGGCAACACTGTGTCCTGGTAAGAGAGATGCATACAGACTAGGTTATGAGGGAAGAAGGGAGAATCTATATTTCAACTCACTCCTACCCCATAGCCCTCTGGAGAACACAGAAGTAGCACTGTCACCCTGGGCCATGGAGCCCCAGCTGCTAAAGAGACAGCAGTGCCTGACCTCAGAAGGGAGCTGAAAGGATGAATATGCTTAGGTTTTTAAGTTACTGAAATGCTACAACACGAAGATCTGAGTATGGAGGTCCTCCTTCCATTCTGTCTTGGGCAGAGATATGCACTGTGTACTTTTTTTTATTACAAGGAAACAAAAGTCAGAGGAGGAAGCTTTTACCAGCACTGTCTTTGCCTAACACAGATTAGCACTAGCCTCTCTCCCTGTCTCCAGAACACTCTTTGCTCAGACATAAAGTGCACCATCTGAGTAGAATGTCAGTGCTGCCACAACAGGACTACAGCTTCAAGGAAGAAAGGAGCCTTGGTTTAGTGGAAAAAAGTATACACTTTTTGGTGTGGAAAAGGAGTAAATTATATAAATCCACAGCTTTTTTTCCTCCATGTTGTGTAAAGATTCAAACCACATAAAATTCTCTAATGATGGAGAGTAAAGGTTAGGGAAAAGGAAAGAAGAAAATGACAAGGGGAGGAAAAAAAAAAAAGATGTTGCATTTGCAATGCAACTAGGTGTAGAAATTACAGACTCAAATTGAAGTTAAAATAATTCAAAAGTTATGATTTATAAGCACTTGATTATGATTATTTGAGTGCCTAACTTAATAGGGTTAGGCATTTACCTTAACCAGTGTATACGTGGTTCAGGTACTCTAATGACCTTAACCACGCCCTGTAGTGAAACAGCAAGATTCTGATTACAACTGAATTCAAATTACTGTATTCAAGAATAGCTAAAATATTTTTATCAAGTGTCATTGGAAAGGCAAAAATTAAAAGGTCAGATAATAAAAAATTTTAAGTTATAAATTTTAAATATACATTGTAACAAGTTATTAAGACATTTTCCTCAAGACTCAAAGAATAAATGCTGAGAGTTTGAGAAAAATAAATGCTGTCTTTACTGGTTTTACTTCAAAAATAAATTAAAATTTGATAATAAAATCATTACGAGAAGTTTCACAACACAAACCTTTTTTTTAGACAATAACTTCGGAGATGCATATAAATTTCACTGAATTGAATATTTTGTTGCTTTAGCTGTCTGGGGTGCAATAGGGAAGCCCAGACATTGGCGGAGTGTTGTGAAAACAATCATCAGCAAAAATTGGACCAAAACTCAGTTGGTTTTTTAATTTTACTTTTATGACCGTAAGATCTCTGGGGCAAGAGCCGCTTCTTTGTTGGCATCACATCAAGCACAATAGCTCTGGTCCCTGACCAAGCCTCCTAGCCATGGCAAGAGAGATAATGGATTATTTATTTAGTGCATAGGGAATGGTCCAGCTAGCTTTTCCTCCTGAAGAGAAGGTCTAGCCTAACGGAGAAGGCAACTATCAGTGTTCAAAGAGCTGACGGAAACCACTGAGAGGGCCCCCAAACCTCTAACCTAAACAATCTCCCATGGAGGGGAGATAGAGGAGAAGAGCAGTGGTGCAGCTTCTCACCACTGTTTACTCTGGATTGTGTTTAATTTACTCTAGTGAGTTTGACACTTCATAAAAATGGTAAAGTACGCTTGGTTTTGCTTCATCTACGATGACTGAACATAAACTGCTTTATATTAGATTACATTTTTCTCCACTTCCATGCTGTTTGCTTCCCCACTTCTGACTGAGGATTTAACACAATTTCTACTCTAAAATTCTAATTTTTTCTCCTCACAAAGGCCATTGGACTCCTTATGGACTTCATTTTCCAAATGTATTTGCAACTGCATGTTTAATTTCTGTGCAAAATCACTGTGATTGTGTGTGAGGTGCTTAGCTAGTCATTTATGCCTGTGCATATCTCATTTTCATACATAATTGCATGTAAATTATGCCTAAGAATTATGCATCTAATTACACACACATTTTTTAAAATCAACTCTATCTGTGTTAAATCGCATTACTTCTTTTTCACACAAGGCATTTTTGATCCAGCTCTATTATCTAATTTCTGACTGAGAAAGAATATTATAACCAGAAGTTCAAAAAACCTCAAGAAACATCTTCCTGTTTATCCCTTAAATGTATTAGTATTCTTCATTTGCCTTGTTATGCCATCAGAATAATCACATCCAATGAATGTCTTCTGCATGTATCAAAAATTTCACTTTGTGATTTAATTATTATCAAAAGCAATTGACTGTTGTATATAGTCACTCCTATTTTATTTCAAGACTAATACTTCTGTTCACTATACAAGGAAATATGTTTATTCTGAGTAAGGGACTCTAGCACAAGAGACTCTGATCTACAATTTGTGCTACAATAAAAATAATGATGATATCAACAAACCACATTCATTTTTTTCAGGAATCAACCCTCAATTCCTATTTTTTAATGACAAGTATCTTGCTAAAACATCAACAAACCCAAAACTCAATAAACCTCACAGTCTGGAAGCAATAAAACCTTAAACTGTCTGGGTTAGCAGAGACTGTAATACCCAACTCTCATTTAGCAATGCACAGAGATCTTCTAACATTGGTCATTAAACTCATCTGACGCAGTTACATAGATCTCGGTTCTAAAACTGTAGTATACTTAATTTAAAATATTACAGGGGCATTGGTAATGAACTATCTATTAATGATATCTGACCTTTCAATTATATTATTTGCAACCTTTATTCAGAATTTCTGACACTTAAACTATTATGAGAAAGGCTTGAAATTCAGAGTAGAAACCCTTTTCGCCCCTTAAAAATCCTGCGTAGTTTCAGCCAGGATAAGCTCATGAATAGGACACTATCCCCCTCTCCCTTTTTTCTGATCCAAGAAGTAGTGCATGCAAGAATCAGTAACTCAGCTCAAACATTGAGAGTCTGGAATCCACAGTCACCAAAGCCAAATAACAGGGAACAGTCAGGAGTTGCCAGAGCAGCCTTCATGGAGGTATAAGGGAAGGAAAGAAAAAGCCAAGGCAGGGTCCTCACAACGACTAATCTGAACACAGGGACTGAAAAGACAGTGGCTCTTCCTCATCTTTGGGAGCACCAGCTGAGGAAGGGCAAAAAAGCTGTGCCAAGTCAGTCTCTCTACACATTCTTTGCAGAATTTGACCCCATTTTTCAGTTCTGGATAAGTGTTTTCTGGGCACCTGTGAACTTACCTCAAATGGCAGCAATCTGTTTTCCCTTGCTAAAGGCTCAAGCTCTTACGATAATTCAGAGCTGAGAAACTTGTGCTTTTATTTTTCTCTCTTAAAATCAAATCTTTAAGAAAGTACACATATACTACTTTGTTAAGATAAAATTACTGAGTTTGCAAGTCAAAAGGTTTAAAGTTACTTGCGAAAGCTTATTTTTACCCCCTTGTGTGTCTCACAGTCCAATTAGACAACATGCCACAGTCAGTGCACAGGTTAAACTCACAGCAGGACAGGATTAAGTTTGCATGATCGGCCATAAACCTGTGATTCCCCGATGTACTCTTAGAATTAGTAACTTCACCCTATACTAAAGTAAGTTAAAAAATATACTTAAATAATTTGCATTTAATTTAGAAATACATTACAAAGAAAATGTGCATGTAAAAGCACCAATACATTTGACTGAAATTTACTCAAATGTAAAATAACCCTTGCCACTTTTAATTCATAAAAGGTATAATGCATCTCAGTGCATATCACTGAATGTCACTATAAGGACACGTGCTCAAAAGAAATCATTGCATTTGTGCCATGATATAAAACACAGTTTGCTCTCCGAGGCTTAGAAGTCTCCATGCAGGAAGAGAAAAGGTTCACAAGATCCCACAGAAATCTACCATGGGAAGTTGCAGGTGACAATACACATGCTCTGAGTCAAATTCCAGCCTTCCACAGGTAAGATAGTGATCATACTGCAAGGCTTTGAAGGTAGGAGAGTACAAACAGCCCAAAAGATTTTGATACGTCTGTAAGAGGGAGAAATTTACCATAGAGCATTTTGCAGTTCGCAGTGGAAGTTAACATGTAACTTGCAAGGAAAATCTCCTCAGCTCTTGGGTAATGACTGTGTTGTCTTTTTTCTTTAGAAAGCAACCATCACACTATGGATATACAGTAAGAGAAAGTCAAAACAGGAATCTGCTCATGGCATGAGTTAACTGTTTGTATTTGCACAGGACTCAGCAGAACGGGTGCTAACGTAAAAAACAACACCATGAAGCACAAAACCCAACAAAATCCCTTTTTACCTTGCAGCACAGTAGCTCAAAAATATAATTCTATCACTAGGGGTCAGTATTAAAACATATTACCTTTACACAACACATCTAGTGGCATTCTATTGTTGATTCCCTCTTGCAGAAACACAAACTTACGTTACAAACAACTATTAAACCATAAAAAACAGAGTAAACCTATACAATGGATTATTACCTATTTCTGTTCCAAAATGTAGCTCTCATGTACTAGAAATCTTGGTTCCTCTTCTCATAAATTAGCGCATATACTCATGCAAATGCATTATCTTACATAATACTGAAGCTTCAATATTGATCCATTTATGTGAATTAGGTTCTATCTACAGTCTTGAAAGAGAAAAGCTATGAATAAGTTTCTCATTTTCTAACAGGGAAGATTACTACCTAGTGATATTACTATCTCACAGCAATAATCACTACTTCCTAATGATAGTAACAAAATCTGAAATGTAAGAAAAGTGGACATTCTCTAAATGTATTCCTTGACAGCCACACCCATCTTAAAAGCAATAAAAATCTGCTGTGGATACTGAAATCTTTGTTGGAGAAGGTGAGAGACTCTCACTAGAGGTCATAATTATCCACATGGAATAGACGTATTTTGGGTCATTAGATCGGAATATGAATTTCAGTTTGGAGTAGATGCAACACCCAGCGAAGTCAAGGGAACAACTCACTTTCTCCTTGCTGGGCACTGCCCACAACCACTGAGTTCCCAGCCTATCTTCCCCTCCCCAGCCTACTCCCAAATCTTGGAAATCTTCATACATTTGAGAAAGTATACATTCAGATGCTGTGATAATGCCTGTAACTGCCTACATGGACATAATTTTAGTAATATAATAGCTGTGAAGAATTAAAGAATTAGAAAACTAAATAACATCAAGCTTACTGACTTTGCAGGTTTTGGAATGATACTTTACTATCTTGAATCCAGACATAATACTTAGAAATATGTAACATGACACTAAGTATAAACTCCAGAAGAAATACTCTGCCAGATCGTAAGTCTGTCATGTACCACAATTTCCTGTAGCCCTTGGTACAGATCAACAAAACCCAGCCCTTTCCTTCTTTTCCTAGACCAAACTCTAACTGAATGCTATAAATTTTGCACTTAAAATAAACAGTTTAGGACAAATATTAGTTACTTAGTTTTCGTTTCCAGTACAAAGCTCTAAATTTCAGAACATATGTTTTTCTTTAGTGGTAACTCCATTAGGTGCCCAGAATTCAGACAGTGCCCGATTTATGAAGACAGATATTAGAAATGACATTTGCACTACAGCAATACTGAAGAGAAGAGCTGGTCAAATCGATGTCTGATTAACTGGTACACTTGAGATCTTACTTCCATGTGTTACTTCTAACTAATACCATATTTAACACAATTAGCTTATCCTAAATACATAAAAGGCAAAATTAGTTTATACTTTAAATGCTAAAAAATAGGCAGAAGCTAAACTGTTTGTTCTGTAGTTGTATAGCGCAGAATAATTTATTTTTCTGTCCAATAGATGGCACTGCTGTTTCTCTGTTTGTGTGTAATTTTTCCATTTGTGCATAATGTACATTATTGAAGTGACTGTGCCTATATTTCCCGATGTGCTTGGATACATCAAAACCAGACAGATTTCACAGAGTCTTTAAAATGGCATTCTGCTGTCCAAATAACTGTGTACAGTTTTCAATAAAGCAAGTTAGTGTTCTGGATTACAAAATGTGAAGTGGATGTAAATACCCTGGTGAACATAACTCTATTCTTCCCAGAAGCACACCACAGAAACAAATTTTGACATATAGATCAAGGATGGCCTTGGAGCTCTACACACAGTATCATAAAATAATTTCTTTATCATATGTTAGAATAAGTACATGGGATTTTAAACTGCAGTACACTTTGCAATTTTCTTTTTATTTAGCCTAATTATTAACAAGTTTACAAAGAATTTATCATCAATATAGAGCAGCATTCTGTCATTATGATAAAATTCTGATAAAAGCATCATCTGGGAATGTAGATCTGTAAATTAACGAAGCATTTGACCACTGTACTTTTTCTATGTGCTACTGAAGCGTGACACAACAACAGCACTGCAGCAAAAAAATAAATGCTGAAATATTTTAGAAATTATTTACAGTAATTTTTATGTGTTCAGGTAGAGATCATATTGAAAATCCATGTTTTCCAGTAAACTTAAAACCACAGACTCTTTATATGGGACACATGTTCTCGTCTGCTCTAAATCTTTGGTTAAAATACTATGGGGGGCCAGAGTCATTAATTAATTTATTTATTTTTGCCAAATCATGGTTGCTTGGGGACTTGTGTGAAATGACAAGCTGGTCTCTGTCCCGTTCATCATGAACAGGTGTTCTAATTACAAAACCTCCACCATATTTGACACCTTTATTAGCTGTCTCAGTTGAGAAACAAAGGATTGATTGGGTAGGGGTATAGAACTAGCCTTTCATTGCTGTGGGGAAGCACCTAAAGGTCAAGGTTAATATACATTAGTGGGGGGTAGTATTGCCCATTGCCTATGCTGTTCTTGTGTTATTAATCAATGGAAGACTTTATCCTTATGAGCTAGCTATTGTGGGAGCCTTAATTACAGAATTTGTTTCAACTTTTTTTTTTAATATTATATGAAAAGCAGACAACATGTCTTGACAAAATATTCCTAATAAGAACAACAAACCTCCAGCAAAAATAGCAGTGTCTTGCATTCTGTTTACATTCCGTAATATATACTGCACAAAATGAAAAGGCAAGGTACACATCCTTCAATCAATAAAATACATGTAAAAATGTTCATGAAATAAAATATGGTGGAACACATGTATATGAATTCAACAAGGTTGGATTTTTGTCTGGCTGGCAAAAAGTGAAAACATTTATAGTAAATAGTCTTCCCCTTTACTGTAGCCATTTTGTTCTTGCCACGTAAGGTTTACCTGCTACTACTAGTTTTATGATTTCATATTCTTGGAGGTTGTATAATAGGAATCTAATATATAACCAATAAAAGGGCACTAGTCTCATTAGTCGCATTTGGGACCAGAATATTGGCAATATAATTACACAGCAACGTACATTATTATAAAAGTATATCAGCATCTTCATTATATATACACATATTTTCAGTGGTTTACAAGACATGCACACAAAATATTCCAGAATGAAATATGATTATGGTAACACAATCTGGAATGCATTTTCTCCAAACAATTTTTTTTCCTATTACGTGAATGTAAAATAAATATGGGCCAGATACTCAGTCAGTGAGCTGGAACTATACCAATTTGTATCAGCTGAGGGTTCAACTCTATATATTCATTTATATATCCCAGTCACACTTGGACCCTTGTATGACTTATTAATGGTTTTGATTTGGAAATGAAGCTTTGAAGTAGTTATATAGTCACATGGCATTCATCCAATATACATATTTAACGTAAATTATTGCTCCTGATTTTCACAGAAGACCTGTGACTAGATTATCTGGTGCTTCCATATTGTAGTTGGAGCTGAACTGCAAAAAAAGAGAAGTATATGTAAACGACCTTTACAATTTCCTGACTCTGCCCAGCAAGAAACTAATACGGACTCCATTATAATGCAGAGGAACAGAGACAGCTATTTCCCTGCCTGAGGTCTCAGAGAATTGTTCTAGCAGTTGAGCTAAACAATGTTGTGACTACCTCCTTGGCAAAAGAAACTGAATGAGTTGGCATAAGCGGCTATACCAACTCAAAACTCTCCAGAAATTCCCTTTTCACAATGTGAAACCTCAAAGGGCTGCGCTATGAAAACCAGCTGTAGCGGAGCTGAGTTTGACCCCTAGACTCCAGTACTGTGTTCTTTTTATGTGTGTATGACTCCCACCGACACCAACTGAAGAGTCATGCACATGAGGAGAGCAGAATATCAGACAAAAAATATCTACTACGTGAACCTGAGAACAGAGTATTACTCTCTTGTGTCAAATTATAGGTCCATCTGGTAACATTAAGTGAATACTGGTGACTATTCGAGCTGAATCAATAAATTGAAACAAATAATTTATTTGGTGAGTTATTTCACTTTTTCACTTCAAAGAATGCCCGTGAATGGATTACAACTTCCTTAAGTATATTCCAGGAAACTTTTAAGGAATTTTATTTTATGGTTTGTTAGTTACATGTGATTGTTCATATACGTCAGACTGCTCTGTTTCTTTTTCCTAAACAGAACTTTTAATAGAGCTGGGATAACAGAACTCTGTGACTGATAGTAGAATTTAGTTGATACAATTATTTTGGAACTTATAGTTGGCTAACCATCCTTTGTTAGTTATTTTGGATACTGAAGGTACGCTTCTTCTAGAGAATGCAATATGAGCACTCTCTATGACTTGGGAAACAATAAAAAAAGAAAGACGATGCCAATATTCAGAATATCTCGGTGCTATCTCCCTCAAAGACTGGGTGTAAATCAGTCAAAAAAGTTGCATGAACCATTGAATTTTACAGGATACCTTTCTGATTTTGAATTTCAAAAAAATATTCCACATCAAATGTCTCAGGTTATGCGGCGCATTTTCCTTATATGTTCTTTTCAAAACATTACTTATATCGCTGCGTTCATTACATATGCTTCATACCCTTCCTTGATAAAGCAAACGTTAGTAAAGATAGCATAACTCTTCTAACACATTAGAACCAACTTATTCCAGATGACTCAAAAGCACCAAAAAGCGCCTTATTCAAATTCAAACAGATCTGCCTTGTAGGATAAGGACCAGATGAGGCATTCTTTAAAAATCAAAATATTATCACTTGTGTTCAGATTAGTGTTTTAAATAATAATTTAATTATGGCAGACTCACCTTGCATTACTAGGACTGGCTGCTGTCAAATTAGCTAGTGCTGTCACTGCAGCTTCTTTTACCTCTTCATTGTTACTGCCTAGCAGCTGTACTAGCTGGGGAATCCCTTTGAAAGAAATAATTGTAAACATGAACCTTTAAATAAACCATAGCAGTCTGCAAAATTATAATATGCTCCTTATAAAAGGAAAAGCACAGATTCTTAGTTCATCCCTGTCCACCTTACTTACCCTGAAGTCCAAATGCACGTTTGCTAGCTGGATTCTCACACATGGCAGAAATTCCTTGGGAAGCAGCAATTTTAACTCCATCATTATCTATTTCCAAAAGGTTTACAAGACACTTCTCAACCTCTTCCTCATTTAAGATTTTTCTATTTTCAGCTTTAAATGAAAAGGAGTAATAACATTACATACTTAGGATCATGCCTAACTTCGGCTTATGCTAACAAAGTCCACATGCATAAAATTGAAGAACACATAAATGTAAATGTTCAATTGAACTTGCTGCAGTCGCAGTTAACCTACTACAATAGCCAAAAAAAGACACGGGGTGTTAAAAACTGAATTTTAAATTCTGCACAGCCTGCAGTTCTCAGTTAATGCACATTTTGCAGAGAATTTCAATTTTGGGTTTTAGCCTGGTGACACAGGATTCGCTGCTGACGGAGACTGCAATGATCGGCAGCAGCTAAGGAAGGACAGAGATGTTCCCTTCCTCTATACAAGTAACAACACAGAGTGTCTACAGAATATCTACAGATCTCTGACAATTATGCTAATGAACTTGCTCATTCCAAAATGGATAAGATCAGAAGAGCAGGTGTTTGTTAGAAAGAGCCCTCAGTGAAACCTTCTCATCCAAAAGGCACGGGACAGCATAGAAGCTCTATAGTTATGAGGGTCAATAAACATTTAATCATATGCATAATTTAAAGTGGATTGATTACATGCTTGAAGTTATATCTACGTGACAAAATTTTCAAATGTATCAAAGAAATTCAGGAACTTGGACGTCAATAGACTTTGACACATTTGGACATTTTACCAGTGCTTACTAATGCTTTGAGGGATCATTCCCTTATGTGGACCATTGTTTTATCAATAAAAAGGAAAGAAAAAGATTGTAAGCATTTTTTTAAACAAAACTGGATCTGTTGTGAATAAAAGTAAACAAAGAGAAGTCCACAAAGCAAATGAAAAGAAAGTTTGATTGAAAACCTAGTTACAGCAGAAATGACTCAATGCACATCCATAAGACCACTGGCCATTTCCTCCTCTCTAGCTGAATCTTAAATATTTTTAGAATCATCAGAGATATGCAATTGAAATCACAAAGCAAAAGATGAAACAAATAAAGCAGAGAGGTTTTTAGAACCTTGGCCACAACCTTGATGCGTATTAGCCAGATCTCAAGAGAAGTCCTTAATTGGGATTACGGACCATTTTGACAAGTAATCAAGTACGCTGCTGGCCTGTTGCTTGCCAAAGTAGTCCATAATCCCTAATAATGATCCCTAGAGGTTCTTCATGCCTCACTAATTTGGTTCTTGTATGGAAAGTTACCTATTACTATACAGATTTTCTTAAAAATTATTCTTGCTTTTAAAGGCAGTTATGATGATAGGTGTTTCATTTTAAAGATAATTTATGCCTACAATAATAATAATAATAATAATATGGAGAATTAATTTGAATGAGTGAAAATAGTGATTCAAAATATTTTAAACAGAATAAAGAATTTTTCAATAATGTGGAAAACAGATTTTGGATTTGGATATGAATTTATTTAGCTAGTCAGATGAAAACCATTATTATTTTAAGATGCCGGTGCCAATTCTGTTTAAGGGATGAACGTTTAGTGCTGGTCCTCCCTCTGTTTGTATGAGTTGTTTCCTTTACTATAGAAAAGAAAGAATGTACGATTGAAAAGCGTCCTTTGTACTTAAGCACTTCTCATGTCAGTGCCAACACTGTATTTATAGTGATTAATTTCTTGACCCCTAAATAATTTGAATACATTGATTTAACAAGAAGTAAAATACGGAGGCACACCCAACTAAAACAGTCTGGAGTACTAACACTTCTGTCCAGTGTTTCATCCACTGACCCCATCATGAGCCAACCTTTGTTTTTCAGTATATTTTGCATTTTCCTCTTCTTACCCTAAAATCAGGATCAGAGTTCTACTGATTACCTATTCAGCTCACTGTCATCACCTTATGGAATTATTTATACCGATTTCAAACAATAAAAAGTTAATGTTAAATAGTATCATGACTTCTCACTGATCTTGAGTTTGGATAACCCAGATAAATAAAAATCTGTATTATGAAAAAGCATATGTTAATCAGGTTATACAGTATGTTTAGTGTTCCTCCTCTTGAAATGATCTGCATTTAGATACCTACAAAGAACGGGGAAAGCTTCAATCCAGAAGTTTAGGAGAGTGAGGCCAGACTCAAGTAAGCATGATCATCACTTTCTCCATACACACTCCATAGCATTTTGTTGCTGGTGTGTCTGGCATTGTCAGGGGAAAGTCAAGCCCTCCTTAATCAACAGTCCAGATAATCCACTCACAGATATTCAATAATTTATAGCATTAAATTATATTTTGCATCCTGAAATGACTGCATTATTTACCAGGCAAAGATTCACCACTGTAATTCTAGGCATACAAAATAAAACCATTGATAAATTAATATATTAAATTCAAAATTATGTTACAGAACAAAACAAATTTTCAGGGGCAAAGGGATAATGATTATGTATTGAAATGTCATCAATTCTAATTTACTTACACAGAGCAGCATCCTAAAGATGCTATTTAAAATTGAATATAGTGTTTGTACCATGTAATTTATTCTGATATTGTGAGTAGCTCTTGAGTATATCTTAAGGGATATGTCTGTCTTACAACAACAACAAGTTACAGGTGTCCCTTTCCAAAGGGCTGAAAGGGACACAAAACAAACCTGCTTGCTATGATCACATCTATCCGGAAAAAAACCCCTAAATTCCGTCTATTAACTATAACAATTTCAAAAGCAGATACTGCTGTACACTCAGCTGCCATGATTAAAAAAACCGGATAGATACATGTTCTATCACAGCAGAAGTTAAGTTTTTCATTTCAGTGAAAAGCAGTACTTTTTTTCTCAAGTATGCAGGAAATGTTGGTAAAGTGCAATCACGACTATCAGACCTGAAGAAGGCTACTGTATGGCTATTGCAAATCTAATGAAAAAGTCATGAAAGAACTTGGAGCTGTGTTGTATTCTACTGCACTTAAACCAAGGTAAGTATTAGTACAGTATACATCACTGTTGCAGTTTGGATAGGCTGTTTAGTGTATTTACAACCAGAATCCAAAGAAACAAACAAGAACTGCAAATATTTCTGTCTTCTTTTTGCACTTGGACTATTTCTTATAATGGCCTCAATGCTGCTTTTCTTTCCACTGGAAGGCTGACTTTAGAGCAGGAGATCTATGCATCTGAAATAATTTCAATACTTCTGAGGGCCATGTTTACCGTGTTTTCCACTGCACCAGTACAACAAGTTGCCCTTTGTCCAACTGGTTGTCGCCATAATTCTACAGCTTGGAACCAAATATTTTAAATCTTTTGATGTATTTTCCCAGCTTGCTGCCTCCATACCAACAGGGTGAAGAAGAGAGCGAACATTTATAATGAAACCACATTGACTCCATTTGTAAAGAAGTATGACGAGAAGATGCATCTTTACTGGCGGTAACATCCCATGATATAAGATCATAGACAGTACTGTAATATATTATGTGAAGTTCTTGCCACTATACTTTAAAAATGTTGTGTTTGGGCATGCTTCCATAACAGCTGCTAAAATATCAGGCCACAAAAATGGCAAAAGGTGTGAAAGAGGAACAGAAGGCCATGCTTATTTGAAAATAAATATGAAAAAAGGAGTAAGGTGCCGTAGAAAGTAGTAGGAGCAAATATAAATCTGCTTAGCATACTACTTACAAGCCTGTCACAGGACTATAAAAATGATACTGACAGTCTTAAGTAGCATAATAAAATACCAATACAGGAAAATACACAAAGAAAGAAGGTCGTTTCCTATTTTGATACCTAAACTTTAGTGAAAATAAGTTTCAGTGACTTGTAAAGCTTCCAATAGATAATGATAAAAGCATACAGAAACCCATGGAATACTAGGAAAGGTAGATTCCACCCTTCATGTTTCCTTTGCAATCCAAATAATTACAAATATTCAGGATGTCAAACTAAATAAGATGAGAAAATAATTGGAAAAAGAGGATGGGAAGAGAAGAAAGGAAATACTGTAGGAAGATTATTTTAGCCATATATTAAAATAGATAGCGTATTTGTAAAATACACATAAATTAAAGCCATGATTCAACCATGAGATGATAGAAATATGAATGAAATATTTAAGCTGTACTGTCATAGTTACTGTCATCAAAATCCCTTGACAGAATTAAAATCTTCTGTAGACAGAAGTATGCTAGTTCTTACATTGCATTTTGTTACATAGCACTACTAGGCATATGTTGCAACTCAGAATCCAGTGTATGGAAGGAATTTCAAATGTAGATTTATTTAAAGAGCATCCTTGTGGGCAAAAATGATGAGCATGTTCTGCCTAATTCAGAATTCCTTGGTGAATTAAAGAAAAGTGTATAAAAAAGAACTGTAGGATGAATAATAACAAAAAGCTGACAAAGAAACTATTTCACTCCACTGGGAATATTAATCTGCAAGCCATTTGAAAGGCTTTTTTTCATGTCCCCGTTAAAGGAATTTGTATTTGAAATCGCCTGACATTTAGACGAGCAGTTATAGGCAAAAGGAAGTAAGCTTGTGATTAAGTCTTAACTGATAGCAATGAGAAATAGTGCCAGCAAAGGTGGATTAAGATGGCAGTTACCTGGCATCACTAAACAAAAGATACAGATCGTATTGTCAGAGCTCCATTTTCCTTTTTAGGGACAGCAGTTTGCAAGAATATATTACATTTAAAAATAAACTGAGGCAAAAACTTAACATTTTCATATATATATATGTAGCCTAGCATCTAAATACTACTCTGATTAGCAAGATTCATTGCTGTAATTAATTCTTGCCAGTGTTTTCCTCAGGAAAAGTACTACCCTCAAACAGATAAGAGAGCCTCATTCTGGATGAAAATTTATTTCATAAACAAATTCATGTCCATGGATTTTTTAAAAATCACATACTGTCATAGGCTGCTTTGGTAATTGCCTTTGCTGCATTCTTCTGAATATCAGGAACAGTGGAGACTCCTACAAATGAAAGTAGCTTTTTAAGGCCTCCTGTCTGCCGAATCAGTTGCAAAGTATGTACATCTTCGAGACAATTTCCCAACACGGCAAGAGCTTCCACATGTAGATCGCTGAATTCCTAATAAGGAAAAAACACCAGACATATAACCTTCAAATCAGAATGTAAGTATCTTTGGCTTTTAACTTTGTAGGATAATTGTCATAACTTTCTCTTGGACAGTTTATTCATACTGCAAAGTACATCTTTTCATACTCATATATTTTTTATATAATTTCTTTGATGTGCCTTAGGATGCAACACAATTTATCAAAAACTGTAAAAACCCTGAAAGTTTCTCATTTACATCAGAGTGGGTTAAGCAAGTATTCAGAAAGGACCTGTCATCTTAAACTTTAAAAAACTTCTATTTCCCATGATGACATCTGAACTTAAGAAGTACTAAAATGAGTCTCATAATATAAGCAATGAAATTTCCAAGGTAGGCAATTATATTTAAGGCCATTCATATCAAAGTCAATTCAGAAAAAGAGGTCAGTGTTCAAACGGAACCAGCACCAGAGTTCAGCATATAATAAAAATTTTTGAGAAAACAGCATATAAGAAGTTATATTGTGAATTTTTCTGATATTTACAACAGTTTGAGAAATGGACAGAAAATGCAAAACAGCATTACTAATAGCAATAGAACAAATATAAACATTTTGGTGAATCCTTTACTTCCTTTCTTAGTAAGCTAGGTATACTAGCTTATCCTATTCCTATTATAGTTAGCTCCAAGTAAGGAGCCCTTGCTTCTTTCATTGCTCTTCCATAACATGAATGTTATTTCACATTAGCCATACAATTATTAGCAGCAAGAACAAAAAACTTTTAAGGCAAGTAAACTGTACATTGGTTTCCAGTATCTTCAGAAGACAATCTAATCCTTTATTTTCTCCCAGTATTATCCTGGTTTCTCTGTCTTTGCTAATTACTTCTAAGGTTTTAAGGGCTAACAACTGAATAACTGGGTATTCAGATTTCAGTAGTTCCAGCAAGGGTGGAATTACATTCAGCGCACGAACTGCAGCACGGCTTTGAAAATCCTGCAGTAAAATATTCAACAAAGAATGTTAGTGATAAAGAATATAACAGTACATCAATTCCTGACTTTACAAAAAGAACACCAAAAATCTGATTCCAAACACACAAAAATGAGTCAATATTCCAGAACTTCCAGTTTTGAAGATTTCTTTCATTTCAGCTAAGAATCAAACTGAATATAATCAAGCCCTACCAACCTTACATTCCATTTTTTTTTGCATGACTTAAGTACACTCTACGGAATCTAGTCCTGTCTAAGGATGCCTATTTAGTCTTGTTTTTGCCATTGAGAAAGTTTTTAAAATTTATTTTCTTCCTTTTTATTTACTTCGGGGGAGAATAGTTTTCACACTGTACTGTGGTTGCCTGGTTATATTTTCATTTGTTTTAGTAACTATAAAATGAAAATTTTAAAAATAAAAAGACAGTAGTAGATTATATTAAAATAGAAAAAAAAATAAATTACAATTCGCTTTTAAATAGCTTATTGCACATGTGCTGCATGCAATTATCCTTATCAATATAAGCAAGCACCAGGTGCAGTTATACAGATATACCCTGCAACAAAGACAGCGAGATAGTAAAAAAGGAGAAAGAGTAAAATGTGATTCTGAATAGACATGCTCTGATGCCCCAAAAGAGATAGAGTTATAAACTGAATTCATTATTGAATTGATTCGCTTAAGCCATGGAAGAGAACTGCCATACAAATGCACCATTCTTTTGCTAAGCAGCATATGGATGACATTAGTGCTGAGTGTGAAAGTAGCCAATAACAAATCTATTCCTCCCAGTATGAAAAGTAGCTGTTGACAGCATTCACCTATCACTAAAAAGATGTTCAAAATTGTGACTAGAGACTTGCTGGCTAAAACAAGGCACAATGCAATTGCTAGTTCTTTAATTTACAGGATTATTCCAACCTTTTGGATAGACAGATTATAACTCTCATTACTGAGATCAACATTTTCCAACTAAGAAAACAAATTCATATTTAGTTTAAAAAAATCTGAATCTGATCTCACTTACATTGCGGTACAGCAGGGATAATTGCACTCAGTTCAACAGAATTAGAGTCAAATCAGCTATATTCATAATGAATGTAACAATTAAGGACTTGAGTGTAATGTTTTCAAAGGCACTGATGAACACTGGAGAGTCAAGGAACCAAATACTTTAAACTATTAACCCAACAGAGGATGGCAGGGGTGTGGGGAAAGTGCTTATCTGCTTCTCTAATTTAAACCACCAACAAACTTTACCTGCACCAGGAGGTAGATACATTCAACTGAATTCTTCTTAACATCAGGATCAGGGCTACCTAGCAGTCTGATCAGTGGTTCTAATCCACCTTGCTCAAAAATTTGTACTTTAGTAGTATACTCAACAGCCATATGTGCTAGACAGAGAGTAGCAAATTCATGGATAACTACATCTTCTATAGGAAAAAAAAAAGAAATATTTTTATCAAGTTTTATTCAGCATAGTGTATATTCACTAATCCAGTGGTTTAAAATATTATTTGAAGTCAATAAACAAGAGCTCTCAATCATGCCTGACATCTCCACAAACATATGGCTTCATCCATACAACATAAAACACTACTCAGTGAGTAACAGAGCTACTCCTATAAAAGCAATTACCTATTTAACATGTAGTATGACAAATCATAAGTTACAAGGAAGATTTTATTAAATTGCCCAATTAAATGGCAATCATAAATTATTTCTGAGTGTACTTTTGCACAAGGAATGAATACTGCAAGGTACCTTCTGGTGCCAGCTGTGATATAAGTGAATTTGTGACATCCAGTTCCCTCAGTAACTTCTTGACATCATCTACAACGAAATAAATACAAATATGAAGACTCGTTTGGCAGTCTTGGCTGAGTAAAGAAACAGATTCTGCTCTAAGGGAAACGTACTTAAGGTTACTCCCTGAGTGACAAAACAATCTGAGTGGAATGACACATAACTGAAGTTATACCAAGATCATAATGGGCCCAGAAAAATATTTTCAAGTACCAGATGACATTCTTTGACATTTGACAGATATGAAATTCCTCAATATTTCATGGAAATTTTATTCACACTTGCATCTAGCAGGTTCTTATTAAATATTGCACAGGTTTAGTTGTCAAAGCAGTCATACCCCAATAGTTAAAATTATCTGTGGTGAAAATTATGAAACTAAAAGAAATCCTTCCATTATTTAATTTTCAAGCCATGACTTTCTAAGTCTATGCTAACACAGTCCACACTGCAAATTGAAAACATGAATTATACAGGTCTTATTAAAATCACAGGAAAGACTTTCACAATGCATTTTGGTTGTCAATGGGAAACTAGCAAAACCACAATCACTGGATAGAATAACCAAAAAACATTCTTTGGGACAGTCTTCATGTGATCTTACAGGACTGTGTTGTTACTATCAACACATTACAGTGTTGAAATAGAGGAAAAAAGGTATGAGTTGAATGTACTTTTAAAGAAAAAACCAATTAAAACGTGAATATAAGTGGAAATCTTCAGTCATTCAAATCCTCAGTCATTCAAATCTATGTTTGTGCAGCAGCATCGAAAGCCAAGGTCTGAAGGGAATAAATATATGCTAGTGCTGAGATGAAAGTAAGGTAAAGAGCATAAGGTCCAGTGCATCATGAAAAGTAGGGAGAAGTTGATGAAAAGACTTAAATAGTGGTGAGGACACCACCATGGAAGACAACTGAGTAGAACATCTTCCAAAATAAGACCTGATTTATTATATTAAACTCAAACTTATGTCACTTGTTCTTTCATCTTCAGGTATGTCTACATACCACCCACTGCAGCTTGATCATTTGGCACTCAGCCGGCATGGATGGAATACATCCATTCTCACTTTATAAAAAGGTACAAGAAAATCTGCAAATACTGTGGTTAAATCATTTAACAAAGGTATGGTACAGTAGATACACTACCTTGTCATGAATGCAATGTCTCTGAGAGATATTCCAGACTACTTGAATTTCACTAGCTCAGATAGAGATAACAAAACATTTACAGCAGTACTGACCTGCCAAAGCAGCTGGGTAAATATGCATGCCAATGCTTGATACCATCAACACTTGAGCTAGCTACTTTAAATTTAACACATTTTCTCCCTCATCACTGTAGTTACACCAATGCCTTAAGCAACAACTGATATTTAGCCATAACATTTTCTGTGGATGGCAAATACTACTTTATCTTTCTCTTCCAACTTTTGTAAAAGAGAAGAGTGTGTTATGTCCACATAGGCAGGCATCTTATGTAGCCGGGCTTGCCCTGATAGACATTATTCCAGCATTAAACTGTTTCAATTTTGTCCCGTCAATACAAAAATAAGGGTTGGAGGAGAATTAACTTCTCTTGTATTTTGTTCTCAAAATCAGTGGAGTTCATTCTAACTGAATTTGTTCCTTTATTCTGAGCTGTTAATATAGGATTTTTTCACATGGGCCACCTAGTCCTTTGATGATCATACTCATACACATTGAAAAATATTAAAAAATGGAAACTCTTACTATTAGAAGACATGATGCCAAATACCATTATGGCATTTCTGCGTACAACTGGATCTTCATGTGAGATGAGTTTATATAGATGTTCCATTGCTCCAAGACCAAGTAGCGTCACTTTGTTTTCATCATCTGAAGAGTAAATAGGTTAAAAGTTCGATATGCAACAAGCTCACAGTTCTAATGTAACAAAGTAAAACAGCTACCAATCCTTTAGTGGACTGTAGAATCAAAGAACAAAGGACTGGACAGGACCTTGGGAGATCATCTAATCTATACCCCAAATAAACGTGTCAAATAGTATCTAGGATTAATTCACATTTGCAAAGCAAAGGATGCTTCCGTCTATTGGACACCCAAAGCATTTGTTGTAGTAGTAGTACAAAGGAGTAGTAGTACCAAGGACTGCTTCCTATTTAGCGAAGTACAGGTGAATGATATCATTAAGAACCTCATTTTACTTTCCTCTTTTCTTGCCTTCCTCAAAGTAACAGTTAATTCATTCTGTGGATCTGCACCACCCCTTAACTGAAGCAGCTACCAGGATCTGGATCATTAAATTCCACCTGAGATTTCTACCACCTGAACAGGCTCTGGCAATGCAAACATCAGAAGCATTCTGTATGATCACAGCCTTCTGTTCCTGCTCACCCAAAAACCACCCAAAACCAAGAAACAAAATCCAAAACCTAGTCCTATTTTCAGTTCCCACAACAGCTTTATAATTCACTTGCTAATGAACCATAATTTGCTAATGCCTGTCCTTTCCCGCTACAACTGAGCAGTGTGAGAATAAACTGGAGAACTATGTTCATTTGCAGGCCAAAACACAATTAAAATACAAGAACTAATTTTTATTGAGGAATGAGACTTAATTGACTAGCAACATTCAAGAAATCAATTAACTGTAAAGTGAAAACAACTCCCTCTCTTGTGCCACACTGTAAAGTTACAATCTAGTCTTCTGGAAGATCGCAGCAATATCTACATTAACAACTTACAGGATTATTAATTTGGTAGAAACAGAAAAATTAAGTATCTGTCCTCTCACAGTGTGCCATATTTTACTGAGGACAACAGGGAAGAAGCCAACGTGATTCCGTGATGTGTGGTTCACAGCTGTCTCCCAACAAACCAAATTCTGTCTTCACATACTCAAATTTGGTCACATGCCCTCAGCCAAGCTTGCCTTATTAAGCGGGACCTAAAAATCTTGCAGAACCAATGATCTCTAAACAATTGCCAAAAACTTCAGCTCTTCTCTCATAACTTTAGCATGTTGATAATTGTCATCAATACAAAAAGCATACAAACCCACAATTTTTTAAGAAAACATAAATTAAATGGAAAACAAAATTAAAAGAGATTAATTATACCAAGAATACCACCAGTATATACCAATTTGAGTGACTGGCATGGGATGAGTAAGAGGCAAATTAGGAAATGATGTGCTACATAATTTTGAGCCTTTGTTAAACACTTGTCTGCTGGGTACCTGGAACATAATGCTTAACTATAGATAATACAGTGACCTTTGGAAGATTTGGGATTTTGGAGACTTGTGAGATTCCCAACATATATAGAAATAAGCTTGATAAAGGATGCTGAGCAGTCTCCGATAAAACACCTATCACGGAAGTACTGACACAAGAGCTATATGTGCAAAAATAACAGAAACAGGCTAAAAAGTAATTTGCATTGAAAACTGAACCTTGAAATAGCTACACCGGTGTACGAGTTTCAAACTGTAACATAAAAAAGAGAATTCTTTCCCAGATGTAGGTCTGTTGCTCATAAGAAAATGGATCTATGTTATATTTAAACCAAGCTCTATTAAACAGAGAATATAAAATTCTACAACAAATTGATTAAAATTTCCTTTACCAAAGCAAACCAAAGGACTTCTTTATAACTGCAAATACAGGTTCCAGAGATATTTCAGAAAACCCCCAAAACGTTGTCAGAGACTTGTGGTATGAAATGAAGATTTCAGTACTAAAAAATTGCAAACTGCTATCAAAACCCAAGCAATGCAAAAGAAAACTCACTGCAAGAAGACTAACCTTTTGATGCAAATTTATACAGAGCACCACATGCTTTGGCCAAAACTTCCTCTTCAGGAGAACTAAGCATTAGGACAGCTGTTGCTGCTGTTTTGCTTTCAATCAATAACGGATCAAACTACAAACAAGAAAAAAAAGGAAAGAGTAGTTGGATTTATATTAAGCCTTCCTGTGTGCTGCAGTAGACACGCACATTTCATTTTAGAAGATCGTAGAGTCCAGCCGTTCACCCAGCACTGCCAGGTAGCACTGCCTCAGTACCTCAGCACCACATCTACGTCTTTTAAACGCTTCCAGGGACGGGGACTCAACCACCTCCCTGGGCAGACTGTTCCAATGCTTGACCACCCTCTCTGTAAAGAAATGTTTCCTAATACACAACCTAAATCTCCCTTGGCACAACTTGAGGCCATTTCCTCTTGTCCTATTTCTTGTTACTTGGGAGAAGAGACTGACCCCCACCTCACTACAATCTCCTTTCAGGTAGCTGTAGAGACTGATGAGGTCTCCCCTCAGCCTCCTTTTCTCCAGGCTAAACAACACCAGTTCCCTCAGCTGCTCCTCATAGGACTTGTGCTCTAGACGCTTCACCAGCTTTGCTGCCCTTCTTTGGACATGCTCCAGCACCTCAATGTCCCTCCTGAAGTGAGGGGCCCAATCCTGGACACAGTATTCAAGGTGTGGCCTAATCAGTGGGACAAGTACAGGGGGACAATCACTTCCCTGCTCCTCCTGCTGGCCACACTATTGCTGATACAAGCCAGGATGCCAACTGGCCTTCTTGGCCACCTGGGCACACTGCTGGATCATGTTCATCTGGCTGTTGACCAGCACCCCCAGGTCCCTTTCTGCTGGGCAGCTTTCCAGCCACTCTTCCCCAAGCCTGTGGTGTTGCAGGGGGTTGTTGTGACCCAGCTGCAGGACTGGGCACTTGGCCATATTGAACCCAGTACCATTGGCCTCAGCCCATCGATCCAGCCTGTCTAGGCCTCATTAACATTTTGTGGTTCCTTTAAAAAGTAAAAGGACCCTTCCCATGCCTTCATCAACTCAGTTCACTAGCTCACCATGATCTTGTACAAGCTGAAGTATTTCCATGGAATAATCCCTGCTTATCCAGCTAGAAATGATACAAAGTGTTCAATTCAACTTCTGACCTTTCTCATACAGCAAGAAATCTTCCGACGACTTTGGCAGTTTTCACCCTCTTAATAGACTCTTTAGGACTAACAGCACTTGAGCAAGGGAATCCTCTAAAAAAGCCTTTCGCTCTTTAACAAGACTCAAGGATTTCTGAAAATTCTAACCATTAAAAAGTTCTAAGCTTATTTGGATTTAAAATAACTTTTTAATATGGAAAAACTGTCTTCCTCACACTTTAGGCTTACAGAGTACCTGCATTACATACAGAAACCACCAGACACTGGAGTCTTGCAGTCTCTCAATATCAGCGTATTTATCATTAAAATACAGCAGATTTGTATTAACAATACAAATTATTTAAAAATAGTATTACAATGTATTTTTATACTGTATAAATTTTAAAATGTCTATTATTTGTTTTACTTCATTTAACAACCCTCTAATTGCCACATCAGAGGCACATGTTGCTGAACAATAAGGGTTAAGAGGTTGCCCGGCTTATGTGCTTAACTGGTCTTCCTAGCTTCAAGCAAGTCTGAAAAACCTGCAGACACTGTCCAACTTCATGCTTGCTGTGACAAGCTGGAGGCATGGGATGAATCATGGAACAAAACTCCTTTTTAAAGAAAATACCATCTGCTTACTGTACCACAAGTCATTTTGCTTAACAGTGACTCAGCAACAAGAATCAAACCAAATAGTGGAACAGTGGCCCAAGTTACTTCTTCATGATGAGACTAAAATCACATTATTCTTTATGGGAATTTTCTTTTTTGGTTGTAAGGAGGCAAAAAATTCAGCTTATCAGAGCAACAGTCATTCATTCTACCCATATGAGAGGTACATACGAGAATTGAGAGAAGACTGAAAGTCCCTTTAGCCACCTTCATACTTCCCTACTTCTGCACATTTGTGTCCTTGCATGGACAGAACATGATCCTATAGGTAAGCGCTATGACTTAAGCACAGACCTATCTCCTGAGTGTGGCCGAATACTTGGTGATGGGATAAAAACATAATTTTTAGTAAAGGCTGTTAGTCCTCTAGAGAAAAATAAACACCAGGATTGAGCTCAGATGAAGATTAATAAGAAATGAAATACGAAAAAAGAATTTTAAATCTCAGTTATTTATTTACATTGATCTAATATCAAAAAAGCTTTTCTGTTGCTCCATTTGCTTTGCCTCTTGTGTTCACAAGTAATCGTATAAACTACAGTGATAATTCCCAGGATTTAATGACAGGTTGTCACACGAGCAGAGTGACACTGGTCTTATCTCTACTCATTTGTATAGACGTTAGATCCACTACTACTGTCTGAAACATTCAGTATCCACTTTCCTATTAGAAGTAGTTTTGTGCTGCAAATCCAGTAAGAAGAGTCACAGATATCAATGTATGCTTAAGAAGTCAGAGGCCTGAGCAGGTCAGTGATTTGCTGGAAAGTAACATTGTTGATCAAAACTATCATACAACTGGATATGACTTTCGTTTATCACAATGCCAGCACAGCTAGAGTTCCCCTTCTCTTTCTTAATTTTTTTTTATTAAATCAAGGCTTGCTACAAATCTTCATACATCATCGCGGACTCTTCCCTTAATGGCACATACAGGACAGATTACGTGCTAGAATAATATGCCTGAAGTTACCAACCCTGAATTAAACACAGAAATGCAACTATGCAACATTTCCAACATTCAGTTTGCATAAAGTAAAAAGAGTTAAATGAAAAAGGAAGCTATAATTCAAAAACTTATGATTTTGATCATTATTTTTCTGCATGTTTGACTTCAAAGTCATTAGGGCTTTTTTTTTTTTCCTTCTATCAACTTAACTTTGTTGAAATTGACGGTAATACAAAATATGTTTCCAGTCAGACCGAAGGCTCATCTAGCCCAGCATCCTGTCTCCAACAAAAGCCAGTAACAGGTGTGGGCAAGAAAACTATTAAACTTTGCTTATGCTTCCTCCCAGACTCCAGCAACCTAGAGAATTGGTGAGCTAGCAAGTTTATCTCTGTGTTCAAAAAGTCCATGAAAAATTTTCCACCAGTTAATTTGGTAAATAATTTTTTAAGCCATCTGTATTTTAGCCACCCTTAATATTCTGAGATACAAATCACAGAAACAGTGACATTAGCTTGTCTGTACTTCATCATTTTGTCTATAAGGATGTTATGAGAGACAGTGTTGATAGACGTAATAAAGTCAAGTCAAACTAATATTGAGGCATTAATTGCTAAAAAAAGGTGTTTCTGTGGAGACTGAATTTCAGGAGTTGACAGTGTCACTTCCTATATTCCACCTTTTTAACATCAGTGTTGTGAATGAAGCCTTTTTCAAAAATACTCCGGTATCTCTAGTGATAATGCCTCAGGATTTTCTCTAGTGGTAATTTAGGCTTCCCTTTTAATGTCTATGCTCTAGATGATAGTAAAATAGTAATATTGTCCAAATTTAAGACAAACTTAATGACGATATCATATGAAAAGTTTCTATCAATCTATGTCAAAGCTATCATATTTTATCTGCCTGAATTACTGTCTAAGGTCATGCATATAGAGATTGAGGCTCAAAGGAAGATTTTTCCTGGAGAAGACCAATTCTAAGAACACATAATAGTGAAAGACAAATTCTGAAAGGCAGGGGAAACAAGAGTCCTCAGGAATACTTTCTGAAACATATAAGCAGTGGCTAGGCTAAGAGATGTGTTTCCCACCTGTTCCTAGAAATCTATAAAAATTAGGGGTCATCTGCAGCACCATATATTCTCAAAGCATTCCATATGCACCAAGGTCCTTTTATAAGCCTGTCCACATTATCTCAAGACTTCTTTTCTTGGAGTTGACATTTTCGTAAGCAGATTATCAATCAGAAGACAATAGCTAATACATCTTTTATCTTGCCTGCATCTCATTTCCTGCCATCTGAAATATCCAGGAGAAATTTAACATTTTGAGATTTGATTTTACATGATCACTATCAAAAATATTCTTATCGCTAGAAAATTTTCTTGGTTGACAGTTACAACTAATCAAGGAACTATTTTAATGTTTAATATTGTTTTTCTATGCAACATTCAGGTTTTTTTCTCCTGATAGTACTGCTAGAAGAGATATGCTAGCCTGAAGTAAGGGTAAAAACTACGCCAAAAACTGCAGATGCCATCTGGAATTCACTCTTTTCAATTCTTTACTTTTTAATAGTTTCACTGACCTTTTCTCTAAGTTTAATTCTTTACAATTGTTGAATATATTTTCTAACATTATTCACAGCTATTGTACTAGTTAGTAGGCTGTGCCATATTTTTATCCAGAAACTCTAACGGAGGCTTTTGGATCTAGAAATTGTGGTGCTGCTTCTAGTGATTTTCTAGATATTTACTGAAAAAGTAAACTTTTATTACTTTGGGGGGAGTTGGCCCAACTGTATGCCTTGAATCTACTGTCATGCCTTTCAATTCTTTTTCTTAGACTGCAAAGATACTTAGTTCCAATTCCTCAGGCCTCTTTTATTTAGTCCTATCCACAGACACCTTCTTTGTGTGTCCTCCTGGTTTGCTAGGTTATTGCATAGAGAAATGGCTTTAGATCAATTTATCCTTTCATTTTGAAGTTTTATGTCAAGTCTCCTTTCATAAGGATTTATGAATTACGTTTGTAATATTAATGTTTCCACAGAACAGTTGGGCAAAACCTGCTACCAATTGCTATGCCTCAGCAACGTCATGGCTATGGGATATTACTGTCTTAGTCAAAATTTTTTATGCTTATTTAATATTGAAATGATGACGTTTTTGACGATCAATTTTTCTATGACCTTTGAAAAATCTCTTGCAGTACCATCACTCTTTACAGACAAATCCATTGGTTTTTTAAAACAGTGTACTGAAATTTGCATTTAGTTTCATGCTCCTCTGAGGGACTCGTTGTAGTCCTGATTTTCATTAACTTATTTATGATCTGGCACAGAATTTATATTATACCCTTTTCAATGTTTCTGCCTAGTTTTTGCCAGTTAAACTTTAAAAATACCTATATTTTGAATCTCTATCTTCTGGTGGGGTCTCTTTGTAACCTGTGAATTTATAAAGTGTGCTAGTATCAGACCCTTAATCTCCTTTTGAAAAAAGTCACATTATCACCATTATTTCATATTTGGCTTCAGCTCTTGTACTTCTCACTGTGGCACTTCCAATGATACCTGAAAAAACCTGAAGCACTGCTAAAGGCTGTGTATCTTTGCAAAAGATCCAGAATATGTAGTACTGTCATTCAAAATATCTGTAAAATTTTGAATTCAGTAAAAAAATCTGAAGATCCATCTAAACTCTAAACTCTTTCTTCCTTAAAGAAAGGGAATGTTTCCACAGTTGTAGAGACAGGCAGATTTTGGGTGGCTCTTCTCCCTTCTCCTTTGATTTCTACAAATGGAAAACTAATACTGTTCTTCAAATAAAAAGAAGCCTGGATTGTTTCATGCTTTACTATTTGCAAAGCCTGCCAAAGACAACAAACTCCACACAGAACTACACAGGCCCAGCCACTCAGGTTTGTATGCTGTCCAAGAAAAGCAGAAACAGAATCATCTTTAAAAGACATTTTTAGAATAATGTGGGTAATCTAGGAGAGTAAAGAACTATTTAAAGATGGTAGAGCTGGGCCTATAATTGTGTAATGTTGATTTTATAGCACGTAGCAGTTTATACACTTACCACATCCTTGGGTGGAGACTCTATTTCCTTCTTTACTTTTTTACCCATTCTAAAAATAAAAAACAAAAATTAAAGCAGACAAACAAACTCCCTTCTCCGTTTTAGGAATCAGTTTACCAGTGATTTATAAAAGCTTGTAAGACAGACTTTCTCATTCATTTGACCCACTTGATCAGTTTGAAGATTTCTTCAACATAGTAATTTCTATGCAGAAAGTTGACCCTTATAAACAAAACAAACTTTCGAACATTTGAACACATTTGGTAAAATATATCTGTCAGGAAAATACATAACTAAAAAGAAATATCTGAGACATCACAGGCTCAAGTTGTAATGTGGTACAAATACACAGGACATGCTTTTCTGTAAGTTAGTTTTATCTGCATCTATAAATCATATATGAACTTGAAGATCCTATTAGGATATTTCTGCATGTCAAATCCAGCTGGTGTCCAGTCACAAGTGGTGTCCCCCAGGGCTCAGTGTTGGAACTTGTTCTCTTTAACATCTTTATCAATGATCTGGATGAGGGGATCGAGGTTCAATATGGCCAAGTGCCCAGTCCTGCAGCTGGGTCACAACAACCCCCTGCAACACCACAGGCTTGGGGAAGAGTGGCTGGAAAGCTGCCCAGCAGAAAGGGACCTGGGGGTGCTGGTCAACAGCCAGATGAACATGATCCAGCAGTGTGCCCAGGTGGCCAAGAAGGCCAGTTGGCATCCTGGCTTGTATCAGCAATAGTGTGGCCAGCAGGAGGAGCAGGGAAGTGATTGTCCCCCTGTACTTGTCCCACTGATTAGGCCACACCTTGAATACTGTGTCCAGGATTGGGCCCCTCACTTCAGGAGGGACATTGAGGTGCTGGAGCATGTCCAAAGAAGGGCAGCAAAGCTGGTGAAGGGTCTAGAGCACAAGTCCTATGAGGAGCAGCTGAGGGAACTGGTGTTGTTTAGCCTGGAGAAAAGGAGGCTGAGGGGAGACCTTATCACTCCCTACAGCTACCTGAAAGGAGATTGTAGTGAGGTGGGGGTTAGTCTATTCTCCCAAATAACAAGTGATAGGATGAGTCGAAACAGCCTCAAGTTGCACCAGGGGAGATTTAAATTGGACATTAGGAAAAATTTCTTCACCTAAAGGATTGTTAAGCACAGGAACACTCTGCCCAGGGAAGTGGTGGAGTCCCCATCACTGGAGGTATTTAAAAGACCTGTAGGTGTGGTGCTTAGGAACATGGTTTAGTTGTGGACTTGACAGTGCTAGGTTAACAGTTGGACTTGATGATCTTAAAGGTCTTTTCCAACCTAAATGATTCTCTGATTCTAAGTCTTAAAGACAAAATAAAGAATATTCTCATTGAGTAATATTCTCTACTTCATGTTCTGTAGACTTCTACAATCATAGGAGCATACTTTCTTTCCACATATGTTTATTTAGATTAAAGGGTTGACCATTTTAAATCATGTAGAGGTAGAGGTAATAAAAGACCTTGACATAACAGATGTAGCCAATGCATAGTCAAGCAATCTGTGAAGTTATTATTCTATGTTACTTCCTGTTCTTCACCTGGAATTTATTGTCTTCAGTGGTAGACAAATGAGCCTGCTTTACTTTGTTCCTACCCACTTTCAGTGCACTGGTCTAATCAGGTGTTGTCTCTCATCCAGCAGGACAGTCATTATGTCTAAGTAAGTCTTCACTCCAAAGCTACAATTCCTAACAGTTTTCCTCAACCCTAGCTATTCTTGGTGCCTAAGCTCAACAGGCACTTCCCTGTTTCACCCTGAACTTCTTTAGGTTGTCCAGCTTTCTCATAGGACCAGAACTACCCCAGTGTGAGTATCTTAAGTTGAACCAGTATCCAGAAACTATGAGTGGTGTCTACTAAACGAAATTAGGCATCAGTACTTTAGTCACTCTCCTTGATAATCGATGGAGACCTAGTCAGCATATTCTATAGCTGTTAAGCCAGATTCATCCTAAAGTAGGTATCTAAAATTGAATTGCACCTTAAAACCAACTACTTTTTCCTTGGGTCAAAACCAAAGTCTAGAGTTGCTAGCTCATGTATTGACATTTACACTGACATTTAAATTTAGCACGATAAACTTACTACCCTTTTTCTCCACGTGAATCCACATGCCAGGCTAGGTGTGGCAGATGTTATCACAGTAGACTGAATATTAGCAGAACTAGGCATATGACAAAACACAGCCAGCTTGTCTTTTTACAAGTGGCTGAAGGAATAGGCCCATCTCCAGTAACATCTCTGTGACTAGAACATTTTGACCATAAGTGGAAAATAATTTTGAGGAAGGTCACAAGCTTGAACTTTTTAGTTTAGGAGTGGAATCCTCTAACCTCTTGGCTGTTCTATCACAAAGTGGCATCTCTGCCACATCAACTAAAATGAAGACACTTTATTTAGTTTTTAAAAGATTTGTTGCAGGTGCCTGCCCAGAGGAGCAGATTCCAAGTACTAGATGGTAAGATAATCATGTCCATGATCCCTGTACTTAATTCATGTTATTGTCTTGCTCTAGGAACCTCTTTGCTCAGTGTGAATAGTTTCTTAGATTGCAAACCTGAGATAACCACTTATTTCTACTCACTGGACCTTTTATTTTTTTAATATGAGATGACGAATAGCAAGTGAGCTTTAATGAAAAAAAAGAATCTATAAATCATACTTTGAAGTATGAGGAAAATCTTATGGTGGTTTTTCTGTTAAAATACTGAAATCTTATAATCACTTCTTGTACAGTATGGAGTGTTTATCTCCACTATCAGAGTCCTGTTGCATACACTTAAAGACCATAACATTTTGTGGTTTTAAGTTGGACAATGCATTTAGAACACATCACCTGTTCCATTTGCATCTTCTGTTTTCTAAAACCTTAAATAACTGCCACAGCAACCTAAGACCCTGCAGATACCGAATGTTAGTGAGACACAAGGCAAAGAAGAGGAGTAAGTCAAAGACACAGCCAGCTGTGGAACTTACCTCCCAGTCAAGGAATCAAAGGTCTCTTCTGAGAGCAATTACTCCTATGGAAAAGCAGTGCAAAAAGGAGGATTAAGAATAGCTTCTAACCAGTTATTTATGACATGATCACTTTGTGACTTAACTGTCCTATGCTTTGAGGCACTCTGAAGCTGTGTCACAACTTGGCCATGATTTTCAGGTTTTTCCAAAAATGACACACAAGTGAGATTCTTTTGGCCTTTCGAGTGATAATTATGTAATCATCTCAGTTTCGTCTGGCTAGTTTAAGTGAAGTTTTCCTGTTTCTTCTTGTCTCAGAGAAATGAAAATATTTTTTCTGTGATTACAGTGAAAATCACCTATAAACTAGTCATCTTCATTGATTGTATAAATTGATTTCTGTATGGACACTAGTTCTGCTGCCTTCCAATGCAATCAAAAGGAAGATACTAAAATTATAATCACAGCATTAGCAGAGAATCCTTCTCCTTTCTTGAATTCATAAACTAGAGTGTCCTTTGCATGCCAGGTTAAATAGCCGTCCCATCATTCCCAGATAGCTTTGTCATAATTAAGAGAACAATGTGGAATAATCTTGAAACTCCCTTCTTTCTTTCTCCCCAATTCTTCCTCCAGCTTTCTCCTGTCCTACTCCTTAAATACAGATCAACAGACTCCTCTTGCCCAGTGCTGTAATGCCAGTGCAGGCATTAATATTTTATAAAAAATGTGGCTTTATAGAACAAGAGAGTTAAAAAGAGATACCAGGTCCGATTTAATATTCAGTTCCTGAAGATATATGCTGCATGAAAATAATACATTACATAATAAACCAATTAAGTCAAGACCTTTGAATCTGTCCAATGTTTTTATCAGTGCCCATGTGTATATTAGGCAAAAAATTTATCAGAATTAAGTAAAAAATTAGCTACTGTGCAACAGATATTAAATAACCAAACTTAAACTAGAATCTGTTCCTAGATACAAGATAATATTTTCAATTTTGATTCAGATGGATAAACTTCATCCCACTGCAGGGAAAACAAATGACTAAATACACTCTGATCATTCTGAGAGTTCATTTAAAGATTCCATTTTTTCATATGGTCTATGTGTTTATAAATTATACACACACAAAACAAAAGAATCATTAAAAAACACCAAGAGAGGCCGAGTGGAGTACTCTGCAGACAAACCCTTAAAACCAAAATGAGTCTGTAGTTAGATGCCAGGTTGAGGAAACAGCTATGAGAGAGAAAAGATGGGGATTTTAGGTGCGCTAAAAAAAAAAAAAAACCCAACAATTATTTATTTAAAATCTCAAAACTTTTAAGATACATTAATGCTGAGTGTTACTTTCAAAAGCCCAAGGGTAGGTGCTTAGATTTTTAACAAAAGCCAGGATTCTCAGATACTCGATTCCACAATCTGATGCTGTAAAAATATGCAAGATTTGCAATAAAATTTTGACTCATGCAGAGCTCTGTTTTTCATACTGCCCAAGGACCATACTTCACTGTTTTCCAAAGCTGAACAGCTTGGTACACCTAGTAAGAGGTGTACTAAGCTAGGAGTGTTACAGTTGTGTTAAGATCCTAAGCTGTAGAGGCAGAATGTATTTTCCAATTTGTGCAGTGTATAAGATGATGTATCAATATTAATAAAAAGAATTAAAAAACATGATAGCATTCTTCCCAAATCACAGAATAACGAAGACACGTCAGCACACAAAACCTTCTTCAATGAATAAGAACAGTCTTCCACAGAAGGTCAGTATCCTGCCTCCAGAGTGGTAAGAGCTAAATGCTTCTAATAAATGCATGAAACCAATCCCAAAAGTCAGATTTCCTCCATCTGTTACAGGCTTTTTATTTCCCTAACGTATGAAGGTTTAGATCTCCTGAAGTTTTTATGTTCTTCCCAACAGTAGAAGTTATTTTTACTGTACACATAAATGCTTAATCCTTTTACTCTTCATCCTTAAGTGTGGCGTGCTACGGCACAGGTCCAATTGTCAAGTGTACTGTATAAGGAACTACTCCTTAGATTTAAAAAATATGTAAACAGTTTAAATGTGTTATTCAACACAACATCTCCTTATTCTCATATTACAGCTTTTGTTAAAAGACGCCCTGACTTGACCTTTTTTACTTTCTTTTATAACTCCCTGTACATTCTGATTTATCACCTTTTTAAGCTGCCTTAATTATTTTTTCCATATAGCTTTTCCAGACATATATGGTTCTTGTCTTAGAGTCCCTCTGTGACTGTTAAATCTTTCTCAGATATGATGAACTTAACCTGAAATACCATAATCAATTCTAGAATACTAATGATTTATTCCAGTGACATTATAACTTTTTGAGAAGTAATTTTTACCGATTTCCCCAGCGAAGATTTTCACTAAGCTATCCACATACAGTAAACAGATCATTTTCCCACAACTGATCACAATTAATTTAGGTTCATTACTGAAGAGTATATAGTACCAAATATTCCCAACAGTGTAAATTACTTTGCTTTCATTGACAATGAATTTTATCTGTCACGGTGTTACCAGTTCACCTAACTGCAGAAGAGTTCTCAGAAGTTTCTAGCAGTCTTCTTTAGTCTTAACATAAATTATTTTATCTCACACACACACAAAAAAATTGTTATTGCTCATTTCCAAATTATAATGAACACATTAAATAACATGAGACCTAGGATCTATCCTTGGGGAATCCAAGGTGTGACAATTTGAATGAAGGCGATTTTTAGAAATTATGTGTGTGATGTTAAACGTCTCACTGAGGCACACAGTGAAATCCCTCATCCCATGATAAAGAGACTAAAGAAAAATTGACTTAATCTAAAACAAAGGAGAGAGTAGTTACGTGACTTTCTGAGCAATAATAGCAGGACACTTTTCATACAGAAGTCAAAGATGGTCTGCCTTAGGAAGAAAGACTTTTTAAAGACTAGTAAAAAATTAAAGATACTCCTAAGTTTTTAGGCAGCTCTGCCAATCTACATGTCTTAAAATGAATGCTGCCTTCTGCCCATTTCACAGGGACATCAGGTAAAAGTGACATTCTGAATCATCAGATTCCTTCCCCTTCCTGTCACAGCCACTACATCACGTTAATTCCAACCTGTATCTTATAAGGTGTTAGGTATTTTGTTCCCACTTCTCTTGTTAAAGGGCTGTTCCACAATCTGATTACTCAGACAGCCAGGGACCTTTTTCAATTCTTAGTCTTGTGTTTATTCATGACCAGTTTACTGTATTCATGTCATGTTCAAACTTTTGTCAATTACTTTATTTGCTGGTTTGTAACAAAATATATTATTTTTACTAAATATTTATACTATACTATTTACTACACAAATATATACTATTCCATATACTATACAAATTTATACTATATTACTTACTATATTCTACACATACTATATAGTATATTACATGTACACTATATATATTTACATATATAGAATCAGAATATATTTGAGGATAACAAACATATCCCCACTCAGTCTTCACTGTGTCAGGTTAGAGAACGCTTCTAATTTCCTCCAAAAAATGATTCTTCATTCCCCGCATCATCTTCATAAGCCTTTTTAAAGTCAGCCTCTTGAAAACCTGGATGACTTCAGCCAAACACAGCATCCCAGATGAAGTCAAACATGCTTGTACAACATTGTCCTTGTACTTCTTTGTTGACGCTGGAAATATCTCACCTGTGTTACTACATGTCCATGACTTCTTTGGTTATGTCAAAGGGTAGCCCTATCATTTAATTTTAACTGCTCATTTACCAGGCTTTAATATGTTAGCAGTTTAAGATAAAGACATTAGTTACAGTTTAGGACAAAAATACAGGTAGCAGGTTTGCAAACAAAAGTAGGAACTATAGGACAAAAAAGCCCATCTTAGCATTCATCATGTTATGAGAACATTAGATAACCAGAAAATGGCAGTATGATAAAAATCGTGAAACAGGAAATAAAAAAGAAGTTGCCTCCATCAACAAAGGCGAGAAAGTAAGCTTGCTCACAGTCCATGAACAAAAGAAAGCAGATGGACTTATCTTGCATAGGTTAAGATAACACAATATCAGACTACCTTATACAGATTATAATTTCAGATTAGTAATTAGATTATGAAATAGTTCGGTTCTACAGATGATGCTCCTCTGCCAGCAAGTCCATACTTTTGAAATTCCTATCTGTAGATGCCCCAAAACCTTTGAAACATCAATAAATTAGGTGAGATTTCCTCCCTAATAGCCTAATCACCTGTTAAGTGTTGTTCTGTATCTAAAAATTTTTTTTTTTTGTTCATTCTCATCTGCTAGCCATACAATTTTGGCTCTCATACCTTCAAGTTACTGTCACACATAAATTCTACACTCTTCTTTCTCACCTATCCAAACGTTTAAATAAAAATCTTTCTCTCTTCCATATAAGCTTCCTTAGTGCTGGTCTGCTGCAGTTACTCTCTTCCCAGTCCACATCTAAAAATACTGGTCACAGTTACCATCTGCTGAACTAGTCCACTCCTGTCTTTCCCTACCTTTGCTGACATGAATTCCTAAGCTCCCAGTTTCTAGCGGGAAACTGCCAGGAGCCCCTAAGTGCAGGGTTTGCTCTGCCTGGTTTTAAATTTTATTTATGTTCATTCTGATATACTTCAGCTGCTATTAAATCTTACAATTTTACTGTAAATCTTGCAATCGTTGCTGCTCTTCTAAACGGTGTCGATGCCGTTATCAAGCAGACGGTAAATTTTTAGGGGGTTTTTTGGTTGCGATTGGAGGAAACTTCAACGTATGCCTTTAAAAAAATTAATAAATAACGATTCTTTTTTAACTTTGGCTCCTGACTTTTGCACGCACACTGACACGCGGAACCCGGGTCACTGACACAGCGCTAAGGAACCCAGCCCGTCAGGAGGCCAGGCACCCAGCGGGGCAGCGGACTCTTAACAGCCACCTCCCGCTTAAGGCCGCACCGCCGCCGCCACCCCCTTCCCGTCCGTAGCGCGACGGCCGTAACGGATGACTCGCCAGCACACAAAACGGATTATTTCTGCTGACTTGGAGCTGGCAGCGCCGCAGCTTTCCGCCCCGGCGGTACCTGCCCCCTTCGCCCGCCTCCCCTCAGGCGCCCCTGCTGCTATCCACCACAGGCTCGCCGTGGAGAGCGCCCCGACCCACCGCCCCCTTCCTCTGGCCCGTTCCCGCCGGAGCGCCCTAGAGGGCCTGCCCGCGAGCAGCCCCCACTCACCCGCTGCGACCGGGCACGACGCGCCGCCCGGGGGCGATCGCGCAGCGGCGGCCCGCGCCGCTGTTTCCCAGTTGCCAGGAGACTGCTGCGGCGCATGCGCTGACCAGCGCGCGGTGGAACGGGCGGGAAGGTGGGGCAGGCGGCGGGTCGCGCGGGGCCCGCCTGAGGGGAGCCGGAGGCCGCCGCCGCCGCTCCTCCCCTCGCCTCCGCTCTCCCAGTTGTTACTGGGCAGCGCCCTCAAGGGCGTTCGTTTAACATGAATTTCCAGAGCCCTTGGGGAGTGATTTCACCATGACACATGCATTAATCCATCTCTTCACGATTTATCCCAACTCCAAAGCGCTGGTAACGCAGCTTTGAGGGAAGCATTAAGTCATTAATTCCGCTGGGCAGGAGCAGTGACGGAAAAACAAATGTGCTTTTTCTCAAAATTAAAGGCTACTTTGTCAGCCGAAGAACACTGAGTATTTCTGAAAGTTAATAAACACGTACAGGGTATCTAAAAATTAAAAGCTGCCATGGTCACGCCTGCCTTTTGTGGTTTTTTCTCCTGTTGCTGTTTCACTATCCATTCATGGAAAAAAGGCTGGAAAAGCCACCCATTACTGGGAGCAAACGGATAGAATAGTTCGTGACTCAGCGCAAGGCGCAGGCAAATCTCTTGTCAGAGCGTCACCTGTTGTGGCCCCGCTGGTGGGACGGCAGCACAGAGCTTCATCAGAGGGCCAGAAGAGTTGTCTCCCTTCTATTATCAGCTCTGGGCTGATGACAGGATGCTGTGCGGATAATTGTGCTATTCTCGGAATAATAATTCATTGTAGTATTCTGTTTTGCCAGACAGGGCTATTTTGGAAGGAATACTAAGCCAAATTCTGAAATCAAGTAACATTTTCTAGCTTGAAAAGCAGCTTAGTTGCTATCAGTAACTGGAGAAGTAACAGGAAACAAGCAAATTTTTGGGCCTCTAAGTGAGGTAATAATAGGTAAAGAAATTACAGCTGCTATCAACTCTCTCCTGTGAATCCTTTTAATCACAAATCTCATTTTCTCCACAGATTTCTTATAAGGTACTGCAAGTATAAATTTAGTTCTACATTTATAAGCCACGTCAACCTGTTGAGATCAGAACACAAATAGATCCTGGCCTGGTTGGTTTATACGATGGTAAATGTGATTATCATCACAACAGAAGAGTTGGTGGGTCATTTTTAGGTGTAAACAAGCTGTATGTGAGAAGGTGTGTGGTGGGTTTGTGTGGTGGGGTTTTGGTAGCAGGCAGTGGGAGGGCTACATGGCTTGGCCCCTGTGAGAAGCTGCTAGAAGCATCCCCGCCTTCACATCAGACCTGTCTCTGGCCAAGGCCAAGTGAATCAGTGATGGTGGTAGTGCCTCTGGGATAACGTATTTAAGAACCGGAAAAAAAGAAACTGCTGGAAAACCTGTTGTGGGGAGGAGTAGGATGTGAGAGAAACACCAAGGTCAGTGAAGAAGGAGGGACCAGATGTGCTGGAGCAGACATTCCCCTGCAGCCCATGGTGAGATGGCAGGCTGACCCCCTTGCAGCCCAGGGAGGTCCACGGTGGAGCAGATATCCACCTGCAGCCTGTGGAGGACCCCACACCAGAACAGGTGGTTGCGCCTGAAGAAGGCCATGACTTCTAGGGAAGCCTATGCTGGAGTAGTGTGTCCCTGAGGGACTGCACCCCGTGGGAGGGACCCATGATGGAGCAGTTCATGATGAGCTAAAACCTGTGGGGGGGACCCCACTCCAGAGCAGGGGAAGAATGTGAGGAGTCCTCCCTCTGAGGAGGCAGGAGCAACAGAGATGACATCTGATGAACTGATCACAACCCGCATTCCCTGTCCCCCTGTGCTGCTGGTAGGTAGGAGGTAGAGAACTTGGGAGTAAATTGAGCCTGGGAAGAAGGGAGAGCTGGGGGGAAGGTGGTTTTAAGATTTGATTTTATTTCTCATTATCCTACTCTGATTTGCTTGGTAATAAATTAAATTAATTTCTCCCCAAGTTGAGTCTGTTTTGCCTGTGATGATAATTGGTGATGATCCCTTCTTCTCATTGTCTCAAACCACAAGTCTTTCATTCTGTTTTCTTCTTCGCATCTCACCGTGGGGCAGGAGAGGGGTGGGGGGGCATGGGGGGTTGGTACGGGGAGGAGTGAGCAAGCAGCCATGTAGTGCTTTATTGCCGGCTGAGCTTAAACCAGGACAAGGTGTTTCATTCCACTTTTGAGATGACCACTCTGATAGAAAATTTATAGAGATTTATAATCACCTTCACTGGAAAGCAGCTGCGACAATAAGTCAAGAACCATTTATGCTGACCCATATCTCAGCAGTCACACAGAACTTTCAGGGCCAGTTTCTGGCTGACTGACTCTCCACGAAGTCTGGCTGATCCCTCATGCTTACAGCAATAAGTGGAGGCTCACACTGGCAGAGAAGAAAGGGAGAGATTTCGCAATAGCTTGGTAGAGGCAAGTCATCTGCTTTCCAAACTTCTTCATGGGGCTTTATTTCTCTAAACAGGCACCGCAGTGGTGGGACATGATAGAAATGTAAGAGATGAACGTACGTAGTGAAGTGGTTTTAACTCTGTGGTAGGACTGGCTGAGGTGGAGTTAGTTATCTTTGTAGTATCCTGTGTGTTGCTGCGTTGTAGACTTGTGACCAAAACTGTGTTGGTAACGCAGCAATGTTTTAGCTGTCGCTAAGCAGTGCTTGCACAACGTTCAGGGCTTCTCTGTTTCTCATGCTGCCCTGCCAGGGTGTAGCCTGGGGGTGGGCAAGAGGCTGGGAGGGGACACAGGTGGGACAGCTGACCCCAACTGTCCAAAGGGGGGTTTTTATGCCATATAAGCATCAGGCCCAGCAATAAAGTTGGGACTGGTCTTTCCCAGGTAGCTGTTGTTTGAGGACTGGCTGGGCATTGGTCTGATTGTGGGAGGTGGTGAGTGATTGCATCACTTGTTTTTTTTAACTTTTTCTTCCTCATTTGTTAAGAAGTCTTTGTCTTGGCTCACTTGTTTTTTCTCACTTTTTCTAATTCTTTTCCCCATCCTGCTGTGCGTGTGTGGGGGCAGTGAGCAAGCGGCTGGAGGGTGCTTAGTTGCTGGTTGGGATCTACTCACCATGAAATTATTTTCGTGACTGGGGAAGCTCTCCTTTTTCTTGTCTTCAGTGCTGGTAGTTCTTATGGCTATTTAAGACAAAATTCTGGCCAAATGTTAGTTGGTTAGGTCTTTATTTCATATGAAAGGTCACATAAAAGATATCATGATGATGCAGAATCCATGGGAAAGAAGAGGGACGTGGTAAATAGGTGCATGATCATCGTGTGTTTCAGTACACTGCTGGAACAATGGGCTCAGTTATCTTTGACGACTAAAGTGTTTCATGCAGATAGGAAATGAGTGGGTAGTCTCAAACTCATACCTAGCATCTCCTCACAAATTCTGTGAACAGTATGCACCTGTATTGTGAAGTAGACAGACAGAAAGGAAGAAGGACAACAGCAGATGACCAGGAGAAAGATGAGCGTGCTCTTCCCTCCACAGCTCTGTTCTTCGTGCCATGTTCACATGTCTAATGTTCAGGACCCAGAAGCACCTCCAGGTGTGTGCTTCTGTGGCATTTGGATTCCAGGACCTGTGAGATTTGAGCACATCCCTTCTATGTTCTGTGGTCCAGTGTTCTTTTCTATCCAGTTGTGTGCCTGGCAGTTAAGGACCGTGAGCACATTGTGGGCACCTGCCTACTCCATAGTCTAAATAGATGTCATTTTATCATTCTGTGGAAATGAATTCTGCAGAGATTATCCTTTGTTTTTATCTGTATTTACCATGGGTAGATGCAATAAAGCACTGTGTGACAGCTGTATAATTGCAGTACTTTTATTATGTTTTGTCACAATCATGAAATATATCAAGAAATATATTTTTAAATTTAATTTAATTTTGTGAAAATATTCTGAGGGTGTCATCAAGTAACAACATACTAGTAAGGAAGCAAAGGAAGAGGACTAATGAGGAGAGCAGTTACAAAATGTCACGAGAATCCACAACAGACAAATGGTCACAAATGACAGAAATATTTTATTGAAATATTATTTATTCTAACGCTAAAAAATACACAACCCAGAATAATACAAATTGTGTTAAAGATAGACAATCATGAAATTAAAGAGCTTTCTAGAGACTAAATACCTAAATAAAGTGAATAAGGACTTTACTATCTACACATTTTAATGAAATTTCACTACTTAGCTTTTGATAAAACCACTACAGAATGCGTGTGCTTTCCTATGAAGGAACAGGGCCAAATATCCCATCAATTTGATTAAATTAAGGCTTCTGTAAAAATCAATTGAGTATGGATTAAAAACATATTTGAAGGAACATTGTGGAACAACATTTTAAATATTTAATTTCAAAAGGGATTTAAATGCATAAGATACCACTAAATCAAAGTATTTGTTGATTTTAAGTGTTGGAAATTTGCATGTTGAGGTGTTTGAAATGATCTTTCTAGTACTACTGAAAGCACCACTGCGGGAGTACTTTCTCATTTCCTGAAACATCTGAAGTGGAGTTACTATTTGCTGGATTGCTTGTCTGAAATATTTCTTTTTCCATTAAAAAAAAATCAGTCATAATTTATGCTCTAAGAAATACCTGATGACATACAGTACAAACAGTCTTGTCATATAACTTGTTTTATATCAGTCTCAAACGACACTTAAAAGGAATTTTCCTTTTCTGACAAGAAGCAGCTGGCTTAGGGAGCAATGAATTTACACGGTATCATCTTGGCATTTCAGTCTGCTGTATTACTTCACATATTAAAATACTCAATATCAACATAAATAGACTTCTTTCTCTAGGTAAAAAAATGGAAATCAAAACAAAGAACAAGCCTTTCTTTTGGCTTGCAATTGAGACTTCTAAATCTTATTTTTTGCAGGCACCCTGCCTGCACCAAGTGTGTGGTGTGGGAGTATTGAAAAATGCCTTCCCTGTGTAGTTGTGTTCTCTAGTCCATTTTTTCTTCCATACAACATTAATACTAAATTAATGGATGATTATTTTTAGCAAATGCAATAATCATAGTTTGTAAATGGCAAATTGCATAGCACTATCATTTAGAAACTGATGTCTTGCCGCCACAGCTTGTACCTTGATCTACAGCCTAGATCTCTGACTGCTGATGGTGGTAGATGACATCAGTGCCTGTGTGTGTGTGCACACAGTATCTTCAGAGACACCCAGAGAGGACAGGTGTTTCAGCAGTGAAAGTTTTAAGCTGGGAGCTGAGACCATAAACTTCCTGAATAATCCTGAATAAGCTGTATAAGATGAAACCAATTTGGCTGTTTAACTGGAATGACCAAATGCATTCGTGTTGCTATACCTGAATGTCTGCCTATGAAACCAGATATTTCTGAGGCCCTCATCATACATAGTGTTCTGTGCTGCAGTTCACTAAGGTCCTCAAATATTGTCGCTGGAGCATATAAGCATCACAAGATTAGGAAGGGTATGCTTAAGTGGTGTCTGGTAAATCAACAGGAGGCATGCTTGTTTCTTAGGGTATATGCATCATAAGAAAATGAGATTGTGTTTTAAGTCACCATGACTATCACATTTTTCACTTTTAAAAACCAGTTGGTTAGGAATGGCCACAGTCAGCTAACATAAATGAATATATACAACAGTGGTTTTTATCTAAAGTGGTGTTTGAGAACTGCAGATGTTATCAGAGATGTTAAGGGATGTCTGTAAGCAATGACTGAAAGAAGGGATAACTGAAGAAATCACCTTTTTGACCTTACATCTAACACAGATCAGATAATTCTGCCTAAATATTTTCACAGTCTCTTGGCAAATACATTTTAAAACATCATTTGTTTTCCCAAGACGTAGATCCTTTTTAAGGCTAAACTGAATCAATTCTCTGGGATATTATTAAGTGTCATCCTAGACATGCTAAGTTTGACACTGGGTGTTCTCAGAGGCCATATTCTCTTGTGCTGATGAAAGAGTACACAGATTGCATTTAAAACCCCCATGATTTTTCTTGTCCAAATTTCAATTTACAACTTCAGTCTTCAGAGATGAATCATTCTGTAGTGTCCTCAGGACAAATTGTGCTGTTTTTTTTCCATTCTTACAACAGCACCGATCTTCTGAAGCCTTGACAAAGGCTGTGTTTCAGCAAGGAATGACAACTCTGTTCTTATCTTGGATTTGAAGGCTAGAGTCACAAAATAAAGATCGTTTAATGAATACTTTAAAGTTGTTTCAATTCTGTAGCATTCAAATGGAAGTTTTTCTTGGTCAAAGTCCTTGCTCAATTATAGATTTAAATTTCTTAGAATTTGAGGTTTCGGTCCCTTTCTTTTCCTCCTTATGTTTCTTTCTGGTTCGGAGGAGAAATTGAGCAATTTTTTCACTTTTCGTCAGTTCCCCTTCATTAATCTACTCTGTAATTTACATAACTCAGAAAACAGTATAGAATACAGAATTACAATTTCATTTTCCTTTTGCTTACTGTGTTATTAAAAACTCAAGGCAGCTGAGAGAGAGAGAGAGAAGAAATCCTCCATGTAGGGTTTGGTTGTGTTTTTTTTTTTAGTTTGGAAATCAGAAAAGAAACATTTTTAAGTTTGAAGTTACGCACACAAGTCATACAAATAAATTTTCTTGAGAAAGATACTAGTTTGGATGAAAGTCCCTTTATTGCTGTGATTTTTGGTTTTTAAACTGAAAATATCCTTTATAATTAAAAAATGTGTTCAGGGATGAGAAATTGTATTTGAAAGTTGTTTAACTGTCAGTCTCCATATTACTTTTACATTTAATTTATCACATTCCTTAATCTTAGCTGGAATACCTCTCTCTGTTGTGCTTTCTGATGTTAAAAGTTGTGATAGGATATAAATAGCCTGTTATTACTGGAATATTTTTAAGTCAGATACATGTATTTAGGGATACCTAAGGGTCTTCAAACTGTTTTCCTCTCTTTCCCCATCATAGTCAGTTAGGGGATTTTCTGTAAAAATCAAAGCATAAATTTGTTCCCACAACGTACTAATTTTTAAGGAAACACTTGTTTTGGGGTGTTTTTGCCAGTCTCTGACCAGATATGAGAATGAGCACATGGGTAAGTCAAAAGATGCTGTCTCTAAAGCCTGCTTGTGGTGCCAGGCCTTATTGTTAGAACAGTGTAATTCACAGCTTGAATTAGATCTAGATCTAGATTCATCAGCCAAGCTCTTCTTATATTTTTGCTCCTATAAAAGCTAGACAAAGTGGAAGAGGAGCACAAAAGCAAGATGAGCTGTGCTTTAGGTCCGTGACCTTGAAACTGTATGGCAATGAATGATGCTCTTGTTTTACCTTGAAATTATTTTTAATTTCACAGGTTTCCTAGCTTGGTTACTATCCACTTCTTGATTTGGCATTATTTGTGTGGAAAATTACCTCAGCATATTGTGAGCCTACCAAAATGTTACCTATTTCTGGGTACTAAGAAATTGGTCATCAGCCCAGTCATTTTAGGTGTTTGGCAGAGTGCATCAGGAGTGTTTGGTAGGGCATTTACACAGAGTTGTTTCAGAGCTGTATTCAGTTTAGGGTGTTGAATAACACGCTGACATGTTCTGCAACACAGCCCTCCTTTGTCTTCTGCCTTTCCTATGTTCAGTTAGGGGTTCATGGACCTTGCGGTCCCTTTGACTCTAGAAGTATGCTTTTTGTACTTAAACCCATCTTGATTTCTAAGTAGAAGCACCTTTTGCTATGCTTAAATCAGAATAGGACTAAATGCTGTGTGGTTTTGCAAAATCACTGTTGTCCAGAGCAGCAATAATTTGAGTTCAGCTGCCTTACATGCTTCATTGATATATAATATGAACAGAGCAAAAACTGTCCAAAGAGTTTGGGAAGTCTGTACCCTGAAGGTGTGGTTTCCAATGCAGAGGGTAATGGTATTGAAAAAGGCTTTTCAAGCATATAATTGTGTTTTGGTTACCTTCCTCATAATCAGGTGGACACCGAAATGACTGTACCCAGACAGAACAAGGGCTGTCTTTGTGGTACCACAGGATCTTGTTCTTTTCACCATTCGGATTCAGGGGCTGTCTTGCAGAAACCAAAGTAGGAGTGAGAAGGGCAAGGATGCAAGCTGGATAGTTCATGGGTTTTAGTCCCTGACATGGGACACATGCAGCTGAGCACACTCAAACCAGGAAGGTCAGAAGCATTCCCAGGTCCCCGGTTTAAGCTAATGAGGTTTGGTCCTGTACTGATTCCCAGGACTTTTGTTCTTGGGAGCCTGGTGTGGTGCAGCATTCTTTCACTGTATCGTAGAGCAGGATCTGAAAACTTGGTGGTCATTTAAAATAATTTCTTTATATGACGTACTCTCAAGAGATCAAGTTTCGCAGAAAATATGTTGTGGTAATGACACAATATTGCAGCATTGCATTCAACCTGTGAAGTTTTGCAAGTGATCTGAGGTGAACTAAAAAGATAAACGCAGCAGTTGTATATATTTTCATAGTATGCACCTCATGGCTTCAGTAACCAATCCAGGAAGCCTCCAACAAAGGAACAACTCTGTAACAGAAAGCTATTTTTAGGCCAGTTAGTCTTGTCTCCTTTTCCATTGTGGTTACCCTGAAGTAAGTGATGCCATCACAGCCAGTGTAGAATTAGTAGCCAGTGTTTAAATACTGCTGGTTTGTATTTTGTTTGTATATTTTCTATATTGTGTTCCCTGTGACAACTGCAATTGGTTAATATTCAGATTCTGTATGCTGGAATCAAAATAGACACACACTTGTAAAACCTTGAGCGTTTCAAGACACAGCAGCAGAAGCTTCTTTGTTCATAGTGCCAAACCTCTCTCCTGAAACTCTCAAAAACTGTTCACCCCAGGGTACATTACTACTTGCTACATGTTGTTTTATCTGCTGCTTTCTGAACCTCCTTTGGATCCTCAATCCATTTCTCCATTCAATAATCCCCAGTATTGGCATCTACATCTAGGTCTCAGCACCTGGTATGCGGGTAGCTCAGTCATTGGTAGGATCCACCTGTGCCCGGTATTTTGGGTCATGGCTGTCAATGTTTCTTGGTTTTAGAAAGTCTCTTGCTCCAAAAAAGTGACTTGGTGATTTCCTACATGTGTGCTGACTGTATGTACCTGTCATGCCCATGCACTTGGAGGAGTGAGTTTTAACAAGCTCTCTTTATGTATCAGCTTCTTCAGTGGTTTATAGATTTATTTTTCTTTTTAATAATGTAACTGCAAGGTAATAAGAGCTAAAAGTATTGGTTGGAGACAGAATAGCTCAACGAAAGGACAGAAAATAAATGACGAGCAACAATCATAACAGTACAATAAGCATAGTAAGCAAATAATATTGGAGTTAGCGAGGGGGCTAATGGAAAGGACTGGAATTTGGCCATCCTTAGCACCCATGATGCAGTGTGCTGTTGGTTCACAGTACAGCTGTGTAGTGGCACCAGTCTGTCTCTGCAGACTGTATCTGCATCAGCCTGCATAATATGGAGTCTTTTAAATGCTGAGGCTTACTTGACGATCTGCACAGCAGTTCAGTGTTGCTCTGGCATGCCGCTGTAGCTGTAAGCTGCTGCAAGCAGCACATGAAGCACCAGATACAGAAATAGGATAAGCTGGAGTTTTACAGGAGTTATTTGTAGGAGGCTCTCCTGACTTAGCTGAGTAAAGGAGCCAGCACTGATTCTGAAATAAATAATATTTATATTTATCATTGCAATTATTTTTAATCTCTCCCTAAACTACATTATTTCATTTTTAATGTGCACTGCTACCTCAGAAAGTATTGCTTGTATATGATTTTATTCTTGATAATCAGGCTGGTGTGATGGCGTGATGTGTAACAGACCTGTATCTTACAGCTCTATCTGATTTGCCCTTACAGGAAGTCATTTTGGTGATTGCTTGTTTTTTCTTTTCCATTCACTGTGCCAGGAAATAGGATGTGTCAGATAGACCCACACTTTGTTCTGAACTCTTTTTATAAAGATGCTCGATTTGAAGATGTGCTAGGTTTGTGATTATTTACTTTCTAAACATTTAAATCCATACAATAGCACTGCTTTTTGTTGCTTGCTGGTTTACTGTGGTTGTGTGTTAAACTTGAGTAGGGAGGAGAGAAGCTTTCTTTCTTGCAAAGGGAAATCAGATTTTAAATGCATTTAGAAAATGATGGCTGGTGTCTGCTTGCAGACCTTCCAGCATATTTTAATTTTTACCTTCATCAAACTCTATTGGATTTCTTCTGATCTGCTGATGTCAAAGCATGTATATAATAGCTTCTCGTGTAAAATTAGGCAAAGACGACTGTGGTCTTTTTATTTCTTGATCAGCCCAAGTTTTGAGACATGTATTTTGGTTGCAATAGCTGCTCATGCAGCGCATGCAGTTAAGCAATGGGTTAACTGTTTCCCTCCTTATGATGGTTCCTCAGTTGCTATACATTAGTAGAGCTGACTTCAGCAGAACTAGATCTATTTCCAGCAGCTCAGGATATGGTCTCTTGAGCTGTATTAGAATTAAACAAACTTGTTCAATTAGCAACAATTACTTTTGACAGTGAAAGGATAATAGAGGATTTTGCTTATAGTTGTCTGTCTTTGATCTTAGTCTACTGAACCATTTAATGATTCTGTTTGGTTTTGTGATGCATGCTATCAACTAGAGAAAAACAATAAAAAAAATCAGTTCTATAATTTTCAAAGGCCTTTGCCATTAAATGTTCATGCCTAAATCTCTGCATGTGACTCAGGAGGCAGTAGCAGCAAGAAAGGCTGCAATGAGAAACAGCAAAAAGAAAAGAGATGCGAGGTGCACAGAGGAGGCTGAAATGTCTCGCTAGATGACAAAGGTGAAGCATAAGCAATCAGAGAAATAAATCAAAGGATAGTATTGCTTATTCACTTGTATTTTCTTATATTCATGCAGGAGGCAGCGACATATGCTTAGGATTAAAGCTAACGTGCCTTTCAAAGAAAAGTCATTCTCTGGGGTTTATGTTTTCTGTTTTCAGAACACTTGAATTCAACATTGAAGTCATTAGCAATTTTACGGGAGAAGATAAATCTCCTTTCACATCTCCCTGACTGGACATAAAGAATCTGAATGCAGCATTTCCCCAAATGACAGGTTGATACCACTTCTTATCTCTAGCTCGTTCAGCTCTGCTGCATAGTGTTAGAATAGACTTCCTCTATTTTCGTCTGTAATGTGTTGGTAAATATAAACTAAGAAAAAGGCTCAGACAGTGTAGGTACTGAAGACCAACACAGGTACACTGACATTCTTTAGAACAAGAATTATTTCATATCTGGCAGGCCTATAGATAACTAAAACTTTATTTATTTTCAGGAATACTCCATGCCGATGCCTGTTTGCTTACTTCACTGTCACAAACAGTATATCTGTGCACAGTAAGTCATAATTAATCATCCTTATTAGCAATTAATATCTGGTAAGATTTCAAGATTATTAGAAAATGGAAACCACTGGTAAGGATTCATATAAATTACATTTAGACTGTTATTCATAATATTCAATTTGATCTTTCTCAGAATAATATGTATTTCTGTTATTATTCTGACAGGATTATCAGAACAGCGTATTTCAGATTTCTGTAAATTATAACAAGATATGAGAGGCAGGCTAGATAAGAAAAGATAAACATCTTCATGAGGAAAAATTGGAATAATTCTATATTGTACTTGGTAAGAGAGGGATCTTGTGGGAAAGAAAGATCAGGAAAGAAATTATAACAATTTCAAGGTCTTAGACAATTTTAACTGAAGATTCTACTTATTTTTCCAATTGGCATCTATTATATTAGCTGCAGCATAGGGAGATCAAATGGAAATAGAAAACAGAAAGCTCTTTCACATTTCAGGCGAACTGGAATGGGTATTGCAAACAAAATCTAGCCATTTTTATTTGTCCCTTTCATTGTGCTAATGAGACTCTCTTGCTCATAAAGGGTTTCACTTGGCTGTTGAGCTTTCTGCCAGTTTAGAAATTGGCTAGCACTATATAGTTGTTTTGTATGGTTTAGCACCTGTTGTTATGGTCATTACTCAGGGATAGTGACAATTGCCCTTTGCTCCTTTGTACATGTTGTTCCTTCCAGCTTCTCTATGGCTTATTGTTTTTCGTGCTCTGAACCTGTCATCTTCCCAGCCTGAATAATTTTCTCGCTGTAGGACAGTTAGTGTCTCATCAGTCAAATACTTCACTATGGAAGTGATTTATTCAAAGCCGTGGGGTTTTACAAAACTATCAAGATTACTTTCCTGAATGACAAAAATGATACCATTACTAAATATAATACAGAGGGATTTATTGCACTGTCAGTGCTTTCATTTATTTAGTACCTGTGAGACTGCTGTCCTAGGCCAGGGGCCAGAGGGAGCATAGAGTGATGGGTTAACATGGAGCTGGGGAACTGGGATGCGTCCAGAGAGTATATCCCTTAGCAGGACCTCTGAGAATGGGCGACTCTGTTAGGATGGCATGGACTTGCGACAGTTTCATTCCTGCCCCATGATCTCATGCACCAAACCAAAGGATCTGTGTAAATGCTGAATAAATCTGTGTGTTGGATCCCTAGCTGCAAGAGAATGCCAGGCAGGAGCCAACTGCGTGAACCCTGAAAGCAGTGTGAAATATTTGGCAGGTCTGAAGTCTAAATTCAGTGGCGCAGGGGATGTGATTGCCACAGACTAGCATCTTATATAATCACTCATATTTTTGTATGAAAAAGATAGAATGCTATAACCACATGGTGCTTACTATGCCAGAAGCAGCACACAGCAGGAAAATGAGTTGAACACCATCAGGTATTTTCAAATTCTCTGCAAAGGAAGGAGAGAATACAGTAATAATATTAAAAAAAAAAAAAGAGAGAGACTGTTATAACTAGTGATCTAAACCCAGAAAATAATCCTTTACTATAAGTATAATCACAGGTTAAACTTTATGTTAGAGTGCTTTAATGAAGCTGGTCATAGCTGTCAAGTTCAATCTGTAATTAATGTATTGTGCTGAATAATGATTATGTGGGTGCATTTGGGGGTATTCAGGTGAGTTCAATATGCAAATGTTTTGACTGACATAGTCAGTATTATTTAAGACTTTGCCAGTGGTTATATACACATGGAGTTACGCAGTTATTTATGGTCCAGCACCTTGTAGTCGTCTGGTGGGCATGGCTTTCCATAGTTTTGATGAACACTACATTCATATTTTCCAAACGCCGAGTTTGTATGCATGTTGCTCCTCGTCTACCTTATTTTGAACTTTCTAGTAAGGAATTTCAAGGACAAAATGACTGAAGATATAGGAAGTAACGAGTGCTCACTTCCTTTGAAATGAGAATCAAATCCACATCTCAGTTGCAGTCCATGTATTTGAGTTCTGTTGACTCGTTTAGTTTGAGGTCCAGCCACAAACTTTTCTAACTTCCCATTGTACAGAGAATCCAGTACAAAGCTAATTTATTAGTTAAATAACTGATCTTCCTTACTGGAGCTATTGTTTGTCAGACCACTTTGAAAAGGAACATATTTTTTTCTGTGTTGATGTATCAGTCCTGAATTTATTTCTTCTCTTTTTATTTAGGAGAAGATAAAGAAAGTGTCAGCTTTTAGACAGATGATTGTCAGTCCAAAATGGACAGAGGCAGTGCAAAAGGAGATGTCATTATTTATACTTTTTATTCTGAATACATGGAAAATACAGAGTTGTTTTCTAGGAAGTCTTTCCACTTTCCCTAACAAAGTTGTAGACAGTTGAAGACAAATATCCCACAACTTGCAGCTTGATAACCAGCTTGACTGATGCAATTCTTTAAAATCACAGACTAACACAGGCCAAAAGAATGGAAAAACATGAGAAACAGTCAAAATGTAGATCTTTACAGTGAAATATACCCTATAAGTCTATCATATATATCTATGGGTTATAACTGATTCATGTGTTTGGCTGTTAGTTGGAAGAGCAGTAGGTGATACGTACTCATGGACAAAACTTGGGTTTGGAGAGGATTATAGGTTGTCATGCCGATGATGGCAGGGACTCAACTCACTAACACTGGAAGCCCTTTCCACCCTGGTGTGCCAAGTACTGATTCAAACATTTGAAACTGAATACCTGAGCATGATAATTTTTTTTGTTCCTCTGGATTTCTTACCATTTTCTTTTAATCATTTCAGTGTATTTTTTAGGATTAGCTCCTTTGTTGTTGCATTATTTTACAAGTTATGTACAAACTAGGGACTAGGGGCTCCACTTTAGTTGCCTACACATAAAGGTACTCCATATCTTTTCAGAAGATCTCAGACATCCTCAGGTAGCTGCCAAATGCAGTGTATGATTGGTTCTCTTTTTCTAGTGCCCAGCTAGAGGCCATGGAGGGTATGCAGCAAGGTAGGACATCTCAAATGGCATCACGTGGTGCCATGGACAAGCATGTGAATCAAACTTTTGTGATGGACTTTAGTTTGCAGATTTATGTATCTACATAGAGCACAACATCCTGGAGTCCTCTCCAAAAACACAATCAGCAAAAAACCTAAAGAATACTGGACTGAAAAACAAAGATTAATTATGATCCTTTGCAGTGTTTTTATTGTTGCTATTGTTCTTGTGTCATGTTAACACCCACATTTTCAAGACTTGCTTAGCTCAACGTGTAGATTTCTGCCTGGTGGGACTTTGAAAAACAAGGCAGGATAAATATGCTGCAAGAGGGCACACCTAACTCTCACTGCTATTTCTGGAAATGTGACATTTACCCTTTTTAGGCACCTAGAAAAGAGCATGTCCCATAGTCTCTATGGGAACCCATGCACTTTGAAAAACTGCTGTAATTATTTAATTGAGGGTAAGTAATTTCTGAGCTCTGCTCGGAAATTTAAGACATACCAGATTAGAAGTATTAGGGAATATGTAGAATATATATAATAGTTTTCAAGAAAAAGACTGACAATCACCATGACCCTAGCAGTTATGTATCATCTGGAAGCTTCTTCAAAAAGCACAGTAAGTGAACTCTGTGGGAGGATGTGGGAGGCTGGAAAGCATTTATGCAGCAGTTCAGAGGGACTGGTCATGGCGTATGATTTGCCGTGCAGATCTGTCAGCACAGGCAGATCCCAGTGGCAGAATCTGACAAATGGGCAAGCAAATCCGCTGTGCTGTGGGGGGAGATAAGCAATGCTGTGATGAGACACAAAAAGGCAGTAACATCAGAATTGTGGTCAGGGAATATCATAGCCATTGTATTTCGTATATAGGCAATTGAGGGGGGGATATGTATAACAGATGGCCTGAAAACAGCAGTTTTGAATTAATCAGGATGCAAGATTATGAGGATCTAGATGACAGATTTGGTGTATAGATGCAGAAAAGCTAGATATGAGAAGTATTACAGTGGTCAGGGTAGCAACCCATACACATGGGCTTAGAATTTAGTTGGAAAGGACTTCTGGAGGTCATAAAACCCAGCTTCTCACTCAACGCAGGACCAACTTGCCAGTTGCAGTGGGCAGTCCAGCGGAATTCTGAGTATCTTCAAGGATGGATTCCTACCCCTTCTGGGCAACCTGTTCCTGTCCTTAAGTACCCTCACAGAGGAATTTTTTTTCTATGTCCACTTAGAATTTCTTTTGTTGCAACCTGACTGTTGTCTCTTGTCCTTTCCCTGTGCAGCTCTGAGAAGAGTCTGGCTTCATCCCTTCTGTAAGCCCAGTTAGGCAGTTCAAAGCAGCAACTGGATTCCCACTTAGCTACCCCTTGTTCAGGCTAAACAAACCCAGATACGTTATGTTTCTGATCCCTTAAACATCCTGGTGACTGTCTGCGGGACTTGGTGCAGTATGCCCATGTCTTTCTTGTACTGGGGCCAAAACCAGACATAAGCATTGAATAGAGAGACCACTCACTTCCATCAGCCAGCCAGCTACGCTGCTGCTAGTGCAGCTCAGGATGGCATTAGCATCCTGATATGCAGAGCCAGAGAACAGGGAATCTGCAGAGACATGCTCTTTGTAGCTCTAGTTTCTAGGAACCGTTAAAAAAATCCCAGATCCCATTAGGACCCTTTTATATCTATGATGATGTTGGACAACTTGTTTAAACAGACAACTGAGAGTTCCCCTAGCATGGGTGAGTAGCCTAAATTGTATAAAGGAAACTGTAACTGCAGTGCTCAAGGATAATATGTGGTGGTTCATCAACTATTTTTTTTGCTAACAAAATCTAAAAGTAATTAAGTCACTGAGGCATACAATGCAAGGACATTGTGAAATCTGAATAGTAAAAGAAAAGTTATACAACCCAAACAAAAATAAGTGCATGAATTAATATAGGGAAATAACATTTTATCATTATGCGGCACCATAAAATGTAAACACAGTCACTGTCAGAAACCTGGATATCTCTGCAAGGAAAAATACATCTGTTCATGTTGGGTTACCTTGCATACGTATTGTGCAGCTAGTACTCAGCATTAATACTGTGTACGTGCCTTGTGAGCCAGACTCGGTACGTTATCACAGGAAGCTCAAATGGATCAACTGCTCATTTTTAGAAGAATAAACTTGATTTGTAGAACTACAGTAACATCCAGGTTTATCTTTCAAAAGCCATATTCCCTGTTATGCACACCATAATAACATCACAGCATGATGAAACAAAAATTTTTTGCTACACTAGAAAACATCGCTCAATGTTACATATACATTCTATTTATACATGATTTAACATTTGTTCATACAGTACCCCTTCTGGGTAACTTGGGGATATCAGGGGCCATATTTTTAGATATTACTAACATGATAGCTACATCCCTTATATGCAAACATTTGATCTAGAATTTCGAGGGGAAAAAAATCAGTATGTAGTTAAGCAGCTTCTTAAATATATGATCTATGAAATCATGTGCATTGTATGAAAGCGCTGCCAAGGATGTATAAATGTATTCTTGATCTGCTTTTCACTACATCAAATTTAAATCAATACAGACCACAACATGGTCAGTCAGTTATGTTCTTAATCTGAACAGCTGGGAGAAAAGAAAAAGGGGATGTACATGGAAGGAACGGCTAAAGTACATTTATTGGAACAAGGAATGGTAGGTGGCTGTTCTGAGTGACACTTCTACTGCAACTTTCATTTCCACAGATGGGTGCTAAAAGTCTGACCAGAGGAGCTTCCAGTCCACCCTACCACTGTGCTGGGGGACTGGCCAAAGCCCATCACATTGCTGGAACTACTGAGATTCATTCCAGCCATTTGCTGATTCACCTGAGAGAGGTTCCATTGAGCTTGTTGGTTTTGTTGCAATCTATGCTTTGTGGCATGACAACCTGTCCCACCATTCCACCTTGAGGCCTAATCACATTTTGAGGAAGTCCCATTACATCAGTTTCTGTAGTATCAGTAAATCCACTGGGCATTCCCATTCCTACCATCACACCTGTGCTCTGTCCCGTGACTGGTACGGATTGTCCCATCATGTTTCCCATCGTCCCAGTTGCTGCAGGCACAGGAACTCCCATGGCTAGAAATCCCTGAAAATGAGTTGATGGTTGTGTGGTAAATGGCATGGAAGATGACTTCATGAACACGTCCAGAGCATTTTGCTGCTGGTTCCTGTGCCATATAGTGATAAGATGGAGTCTTTGGAGAGTTGTTTCTTTGACGACTTTTTGGATTTTGTTGTTTGCTCAGTGAACAGATCAAGATCCTCAGATGCCACAGACAAGGTGGCAGCTGCTGGTTTGGTGGAAGTGCTCTTAGCAGGAAGTACAGCTGCTGCTGGTAAAGAGTTGGAGAGATCATTGGACTGAAAATATCCAGGTCATCATTCAGTGCTGTGGCAGCAGCAGTGCTTCCATTTTTAACAGATGCTTCAGCTGGACCATCAAGTCCTAAAAGGTCAACAGTAGGTTCTGATGACTTTTTGGACTTGCATTAGCTTCTGATTACTGATCCTCTTTCTTATGTGGCTTTTCACCTGCTAATTGTTTTGATGGTGTCAAGGGTTAGAGCTGGGCTGGGTACTAGACAAATGACAGACGCTCTCTATTACTCCCTCCCCCCTTCCCCCCCCTTCCCAAAGAGGGGAAAGAGAAAAGGAATCCATTATAATGGATTGGAAAAGAAAAGTAAAACTGCTTTAATGAGAATAATAATAATAAAATGAAACATATACAAATATATACAATACCAATACCGAACCCAACCCCCCTGATGGCAACCACATCACCATCACCACTGATGCTGTGGGCAGGCACTGGGGAAGGCCCAGGCTGGGCTCAGCAGCAGATGGGAACCAGATGCAGGAGCTGGATTCTGGAACTGGATTTAGGGTTGCATGGCCTGGGATTGAAGGCAGAACAGACAGAGTCCTCCTCAAACACCAGCCATTGAAGAGGAGGGCAGGAGAGAGAGACCCCCAGCTTTATACCGAATATGACGTCTCTGGGATGGAACACCTTGTTGGTCAGTGCAGGGTCACCTGTCCTGTCCGCTCCTCCCCGCAGGTGTGGCCTCTGACTTACTGCATCCCCCACATGGGACACAGGATTAACAGTGACCTTGGTCTGCACAGGAGCAAGTACAAGCCAGAGCCTTTCTGCACACCAGTCCTGGCAGTAACTGTAAACACCAAGCATTACCACTTTTAGAAGCAGACTCTGTCTGCAGAAATACGCCATTAGCTTCAGAAAGTGCCGTCACTTAGCAAAGACTGAGCTGAAAAGTAAAATCACTGAACAGAATTAGTTCTGTTCTAACTCAGACCAGGACAGATGGTTTTTTTGATTCTCTCTCTCTCTTTATTGCTTTCTTTTTTTTTTCTTTTCCCTTACTGAAGTCATTAACTGCATTTTTATCATAATAGGTCTTCTCTTCAGACTTATCCCTGATGAAAAATTCCACAGCTTAGCCTGTTTGAGGTCTTTGGAAGTTCTCTAGTAGGTTAGCTTCATAAAGTAGTCTTGCTTTAGTATTTCCCATTTCCTGCATGCACTGCATTTGCTTGGGTGTCCATTGGTCCAAGTTGACAGACTTGATATATGGACCCCAGGATTTTAATGTATTCCAGCACATCTGAAACAAATAAAACCACCGATGTTCCAAGAGGCCCATCTTGGACCCTTGGCCTGGCAGTCTGTGTAGTGCTTGTTGTCCTTCTCCTGCAGCACCTTGGCCAGGATGGCCCAGTGCTGCTCATTGCACTTCTGTGTCTTCTCCCAGCAGGAGCGGGTGGCCATGGTGGTGGGCAGCTCCCCATGGACAAGCAGTGGCAATTGGGCTGGAGGTGGGCCGAGGTGGGCTTGGCACTGCTCGGGACGTGGTGCTCCTGCCCTGGAGCAGCCATGGGAACTGGCTGCCGTGCCAAAGTGGCAACCCTCACACCATTGCAACCAGTTGGTGCTGACCAGAGCAGAGACGAATGTTCCTTGGCTGCCTCCCAAGATGTGAACCAGAAGACCACCCACCTCAAGTATACGTATACCAATGCACACAGCCTGAGGAACAAACAGGAGGAACTGGAGCTCTGCGCCCAGTCAGGAAATTGTGATATCATAGGAATAACTGAAACATGGTGGGTCAACTTGCATGACTGGATGATCGCTATGGATGGCTATAGGCTGTTTCATACAGATAGGCAGGGAAGAAGAGGTGGAGGAGTCATTTTCTATGATAAAGAGAAGCTTGAAGGTGTAGAATTCAGCTACAGCACTTGTGGAAGCCCTATTGAATGCTTCTGGATCAACATCAGAGGGGTCATCTCCAAGAGGGATCTTATAGTAGGCATCTGCTACTGACCTCCAAACCGAGACGATGAGGCCAACAAAGCACTATTTGGGTCACTTAAGCACGCTTTGGGTCAACAGAACCTCGTTCTTATGGGTGACTTCAGCTACCCAGACATTTGTTGTAAGAACAGTACACCAGCTCACACGTCATCCATCAAGTTCCTGGAACATATAGAGGACTGCTTCCTCATACAAATGTTAGATGTGCCAACCGGGAATGAAGTGCTGCTGGACTTGCTACTCACAAACCAAGGAAACTGCTGGTTAGTGATAGCCTCAGCTGCAGTGATCACACTATTGCGGAGTTTGGGATCCTGCTGAGCATGCTGAAGGTTAGCACTAAGACAAGGGTTTTAGATTTTGGAAGAGCAAACTTCAGCTTGCTCAGAGCTCAGTTGGGAGGGATTATGTGGGAAGCTTCCATGAAGGGCAAAGGAGCTAATGAGTGGTGGGAGTTTTTCAAGAAGCTCTCTTGGAAGCACAAAACCAGTTCATCCACTTTAAAGGTAAGGGAAGTAGTTGGAGCAAGAGACCCCCTTGGCTTAACTGCGAGCTTCTGAGACTGCTCAAAACCAAAAAAGAAGCATACCAGAGATGGAAAAGGGAATGAAAACCCGTTGAGAACTACAAGGGCATTGTCAGAGTGTGGAGAGATGCAGTTAGAAAAGCAAAAGGTCAGCTTGAATTGAAATTGGCCAGAGATGTCAAAAACTACAAGAAAGGGTTCTTCAGGTACGTAAACAAACAAGCAGAAACAGCAGGAAAGTACTGGCTCACTGTTAAACAGGAGAGGTGAATTAGTCACCAACAATGCTGCAGAGGCAGAGGTCCTCAACAATTCCTTCACCTTTGTCTTTACCAGCACTCTTGGGTCCCAGGTCTTGGGAACATAAATCCAGGTCCCATGGTCAGTGAAGGAGTCGGTGTGTAAACTATTACAGGAGCTTAACCCCTACAAATTGATGGGCCCAGATGTTATCGACCCAAGAGTGTTAAGAGAGCTGGCTGACATCATTGTGAGGCCACTCTCCATAATTTTTGAGAAGTCATGGAGATTGGAGGATGTCCTGGAAGATTGGAAGAAGGCTATTGTCACCCCCATCTACAAGAAGGGCTTAAAGGAGGACCCAGGAAATTACAGGCCCATTGGTCTTACTTCAGTCCCTGGGGAAGTTCTGTAATGAATCCTCCTGGGGGCTATCACAAGTCAAATGAGGTACATGATCGGGAAAGGCCAGCTTGGATCCACCAAGGGCAAATCGTGCTTGACAAACCTGATCACCTTCCATGACAAAGTAACTGCTCAGTTGACGTGAGTGATGGACGTTGTCTACCTGGATTTCTCCAAGGCTTTTGATATAGTTTCCCACAGCCTCCTCCTAGAGAAACTGATGCATTATAGTCTAGACAAGTGGTCCACGTGGCAGGGGGGAACTGGCTGACAGACCACACCCAGACAGTGGAGGTAAACAGCTCCTTTTCAAACTGGCAGCCTGTCACAAGTGGGGTCCACAGGGATTGATAGTGGGGTCCGCAGGGATTGATAGTGGGCCCAAAGCTGTTTAATATCGTCAGAAGTGATCTGGATGAGGGAATCAAGGATACCCTGATGAAGTTTGATGATGATACCAAACTGAGTGGGGGAGAGGACACTTCCAAAGGGAGAGCCACCCTGCAGGAAGACCTGGATAGGCTGGAAGAGTGAGCTAAAAAGAACCTTATGAAGCTCAGCAAGGACAAGTGTAAGGTTTTTCCCCTGGGAAAACATAATCCAGGAGTGCAACACAGGCTGGGATCTACCTGGCTGGGGAGCAGCTCTGTGGAAAGGGACCTGGGGGTCCTGGTGGACAGCAAGCTCAGTGTGAGTGAGCAGTGTGCTGCTGTGGCAAAGCAAGCCAACAGGATGCTGGGTTGCATAAACAAGGGCATCAGCAGCAGAGATAAAGAAATCATTATCCCACTGTCCTCAGCACTTGTTAGGCCACACCAGGAATACAGTGTTCAGTTCTGGTCCCCGCTATACGAAACAGATGTGGACTAGCTGGAGAGGGTCCAGAGAAGGGGCACAAAGAGGATGCAAGGACTGGGAAGCTGCCACGTGAGGAAAGGCTGAGAGAACTGGGTTTGTTCAGCCTTGAGAACAGAAGGCTTAAGGGAGACCTTATCACCATGTTCCAGTATTTAAAGGGTGGCTACAAAGAAGATGGAGACTCCCTTTTTACAAGGAGTCGCATGGAAAAGATGAGGGGTAATGGGGTACAAGTTACTCCCGAGGAGATTCTGATTGGACAGAAGAGGAAAATTTTTTACACAAGGGCAATCAGCCATTGGAATAGTCTTCCTGGGGAAGTGGTGGAGTTCTCAGCACTGGACACTTTTAAGATTCAACTGGACAGGGTGCTGGGCCACCTGATCTAGACCGTGCTTTTGACCAGAAAGGTTGGACCAGATGATCCTTGAGGTCCCTTCCAAGCTGGTATCCTGTGATTCTGTGATGATTCTATGAATTTCATATACAGGGCATAAATAAAAAGCTGTATGTGTTTTAAATCCAGTTTATCTGAAGTCTAGTATATGAAAATTCAGTAGTCATTCATCCATGACCAGAAAGAAACAAACACTTTGTTTTTGTAAAGTTCTCCATATAGTTGTATAACAGAAATTTATCAGTGAATATTATGACTGGAGTTTATTCTTTGTACCTTCCAGGATATGCATGTGAAATATGTGAGTAGTGCAGTATTAGTAAATGGTGATTGTTTTTACAGGATGCAGGCAAGAATTATGTATATTAGCCCTGTTTTTCACTTACAGTGCTATCAGGAAATTGTTGAGTGTCTCTTGAAAAATGCTGAGGACCCTTAGCTTCCACTGTGGGACTTTGTCTTTAATTTCAATATATATTTTAAAGGAGTATGTGAGCTCTTAAGATACACTGTAATACACATGCCTTAAAATATTATTCTTTTTGAATACCAAGCAGATGGTACAGATCTATGATGTATACAGAGAACTCAGTCTAAAGCAGCCTTGATCTGAGTCTGTAGTCCTGCCACAATTTTTTTCTTTTGTAGGTTAATTCTATCTCAGACTGAAATCATAAGGCAGAAGTCAGAGATATGTGAAAACCTTAATTTCCACTTTTTAAATTTGGACCAATAACTCTTGGTCAAATCTTCCATGTTCCTTTTTGAGAAGGACCATGGAGGATATGTCTTGGGCTTTGCATCAAATTAATTTGAGACTCTATCATGATTTCCTGTTTACTCTAGAATTTACTGTCGGCAACAGCAGAAGTTGCTATGCTGTTAGAGGATGACTTTCTGACACTATCTATCACGTGCAAGCTCTGGAAATATATGGCCCTGACTTTTTTTCAGTTGTTTTAGTTCTGGTTAATGCTAGCATGAAATCAGTATCAGACCAGCAGAATTATGGTGGATTTGAGTTCGCTTATATATTTATTTATATTCCAGTGACTCAACTTTTAATGCTAGGTGATATACAGAGATTAAAAAACCAAATACACAAAATTTAATCGTATATAGAGCTCATTAATAAAATAAAACTGCATTTGCAGGATTTAAATAAACCATCAGTAAAACTGTATGATGGAATTTAAGTCTTAACCAAGGACAGCTATGAAAACCAACAGCCCTTCTCAGCCCATTTCAGCATCTCCATGGTGGCACATCTCCCACCTCTCCTTACTTGCAGCCTCACCGTCAGTAATGCCATAGAGTTAAAGCAACAGACAGAGGAAGATAAGTGTTCAGGTGTAAAAAATGTGATAAAACTGCATATATTTTTTAAAAGGGCTAAAATATCTGTCCTCTGGTTAGCATGACTAAGCATCAGAGGCCACTGTCTAATGGCAAAGAGCACTCTGCTATGTCCACATTAGCAAGTAATTTGGTGCAATAAAAGGACCAGTTAATGAGGTAACCACTACTGAGACCTGTACATCTACATTATGTGCATTTCAAGGGTTTTACTTTGGAACAGTTTTGATTTGGTCCCCTGAACCACCACAATCATTATCGTCACACACGTGTTCTGAAGCTATCTGAGGCTGTGTTGAAGTTAACAAGTCGTGCTGGGAGAAAAGCAGGCCTGCAGTGAAGTAGCTGGTGCTGAGGACAACATTACATGTGTTTCATAGGGTTTAGTTCAAATTAGATCTCATCTGATTTTATGTACTGAATGTCCATTAGTAGCTGCAGAGCATTAGGAGAAACTCTTGGAGTACATTTTCCTGTTTAGTTTCACTTACAAGTAATCTGGTTTAGGCTCTCTGAGACTCCTCTGCAGTATGAATCAATGAGTAAGTGGGACAGCCAGGAGTTCTGCTTCAAATGCATGTTGGTGAGCTGAACTGACCAGCAGTAATGTAGACGTACCCTGAAGCAGCAAGCACTGTTAGAAGCTCATGTGTCTGCATTAGGGACTGAAGTGCAATTGGAGGCCATACGGAGCACAGCCATCAGGTTGGATTTCTCTGAAGAAAACCCAGTTAGGATAAACACTGTTCTGCAGGCTGCACCAATGTTCAGTAAATGAGGACTGTCGGGATTTGCATTGCCTCAAAACACAACACTAATACAGATGCAGCTGTAGCCTTGATTTTGTGGCAGAACATTCAGTTCTTGGCATCTAAAGTAGAGTCAAAGCAGACCAAGCCTGCCAAGCTGAAACTCGGAAGGCAAAGATGAGAATTAGAAGAATTTCTGGAGATGGGATTGAAAATTAATCTGTGTGCAGACGTGACAATCCAGTACCCTTACACAGCCCTAGACATTTAATGAGATTATACACCATGCAAATTTGCCCTCTGTAGAATACCAGCTGGTGGAGGAACTTCCCTGGGCTCCCAAGCCAGCGTTCCCTCTCCCAGCCTGGAAGATCAGGGGCAACGCCCCCTGGAAGGTGGGCAGTGCTTCATTACAGAGTTTTGGGATTGCTTTGAGGGAGGGTTGGTTGGTTGGTTCATTGTTTTTGTTGTTGTTTTGGTTTTGTTGGGGTTTTTTTGACTATACAGTTGCCATTAGGTAAAGAGTCATTTTCAAAGATCTTCAGCAGCTCATGGGAGAAGGTCACAGGTGTTTAATGGCCTATAGCTGCAGTCTGAACATGTGGGTTTGAGATTAAAAAAAAAAGGCTATTATAGCTGTCATTGAGAAGACAAAAGACTTCCATTATAAATCGTTTCTTAGATACCCTTAAAAAGTCTTATTATAAACTAAACTAAACTTTTTGCTATTTTTCAGATATTCATCTATCATTCTTTACACATTATAGTTTGTTCCAACAAAATAAAAGTGGCCCCAAGAGCAATTATAAGTAAATAAGAGGAGTATTCACTTCAAAAGCAAAATGAATACTTTTTCTGTATCCAGACCAAATATCAAAATTTAACACCTTATACCTTTTAGCTAAGGAATGCATAGGTACATGGGAATGCATTCATGGACTAGGCCTTGCCTGTAAGAAACCTCAGGACTATCCAGTAGAAAACTATGAATAATTACAGAAAGTAATGGGCAGAGATAATTGTTGTATGGTCAGTAATGATTAGTAAGTCTTTTAAATTTTACCTAATTGCATTTTCCTGAATTTCAGATTCTTTTTTTGAAGATTTAGACTTCAAGTACTGCTAAGAAAATCCTTCTTCAGATCGTGTTCCTAGTGATTCCACTGAAGCCAATCCAGACAAAGCTATTTTTTATATAACCTCAAAAAATTCTGAAGGTCATACTGAATTAGCAGTCATTAAGTACTATTTTAAAAATACATTTTTTTATTTTATTTTATTTTTTACATTTATGCTGCTATTTAGAAACTCTCTATTTTACAAACTTGTGCAAGAGAACTTAAGAAAGGTTTTTAACAGTGAGAATGCTGTAGCTCAAACAAGATCTTTTGAATAGTTAATGCTACCTCTTGAAGCATTTTGGGTTTTTTTATATCAATCTGTACTTCTGCCCTAATGTTTGCTATGTAATAATTCTGTTTTCTTCTTTAGGAGTATAGATCTGCCCCATTAAACTAAAGTCAGGAGATCTCATTCACTCTCTTAGAAGTGGAGCAAATGTGTTTACAAGTGGAGACAAAAGTACCCAGAGAAATGCTAAAGCCAGCAACTAAAGTTGCTTCAAAACTATAATCTTATAGAGACCTGATTTGCTCACATACAGTGCTTTATAAAATGTTTTTCATAGACACCCTGATGTTTTTCCTGTGGAAATTAATGGCAATATATCTGTTGATTTACAGAAATTCTGCATTGGATCTAAGTGCTAAGGTAATTGTAACAAAGACATGTAGGCTTAAAACAAAAGAAAATTCTGATCTGTTGATTGATACGCTGTGGCAAGCATTTAACCAGCTCACGTATTAATGGCTGCCAGCTAATAAACACCGCTTTAATTAGTTTAATCAAATACCTTATTCAGAGTGGTGGTAGCTGAAATTGTAAATGTGTTGTGCAAGGTGAGTATGCTAGAGCTTTCCTACACGTCCAGATCGTGAGTGAGGTCAGGCCAAACAAATACGAGAAGTACGAGGTATTTGCTTTATTTTTAAGCCCCCATCCTCTCAGGGAATTAAACCTTGCACAATTTATTTAGGAACTTGCCCGTTAACTTCTTAAAAGAAAAAAACATCCTACACCTGTACACTGTAAAGAGAGGTCTCTCCGGAGAGGCAGACATATACTTCACGTACTGTGAATGCTAAGGAATGATGAGCTTTTCTACTTATTACAATGGAAGCAGTGGTGACGTGCATACAAATCAGTGTACAGCACGTAGGTAGGGCAGATATTTGCAGGAGTGCTACAGGAGTGATGTGAGTGCGTGTGCTGCACATACTGGCCTAATGGTGCAGGAGGGAAGGAAGGAGGGATAATCTGCACTTAAAATGGTGTCACAGAGACAAAAGGGAACAACATTTGGGATCACTAGCGTAGGATGAATTTCAGAAGCTTTTCTCTTTGATGAAATGTTGCTTTAATTGTTTCTCTTTGAAATGTATCTCATTTCTGATAGCTGTTTGCGAGGAGAAGGAACAATGTTCAGTGCTTAATGCATTGGATGGAGAGATCTGGGATTTATCTGTCTCTGATTCCCCATGTGACCTCCAGCTAATCGTTTCCTCTCCCTGTCCAGTTTCCTTATCTGTAAAGTGGAGTTAATAATCCTTTCTATCTCCCAGTGTGTAGTGAAGTTAGACAATTCAATTAATAGTTGTAAAACTAATTTAGCTTCTGGGGCAGAAAGTGATAAAAACTGTAAGGAATTATTCATGAGTGTGGTAAGCCATCACTGTCCAGACCTGAAGAACAAATGTTCTGTTTCATATTTTTCCTGATTTCAGTTAACTTACTTGCATCACTATTTCTATTTCTTTTTACCCCATATATCTGTATTAATGTAAGCAATATCCTTTCATGTGGGTAATTATATTAGCTAACTGCTGATGTCAAACAAACCTAAAGGTGTGGGCCACATTGTCCCTTGGTAGAGCACCTCTGATTGTTAGGCTGAAGTTGAGACCCACTGAGCTATTGGGTGAATTTGGCTCAGGTTTTGGTGTGGTTTTATTTAATTTTTTAAATTAAATAAAATATTATCAGGCCACGGACTTCAAACAATGTTTCATACTGGTAGTAATTTAATATATTTTGATTTTCCATTTTAATAAACATACATCCTAAAGACTGCCAGAGTGATTAATTTAAAGAAGTCATCCATAGTTTAAAGCTTTCAGTTTACTAGCTAGCTGAACAGATTCCTGTAAAAGTAGACAAAAATCCATTGTTCCTTAAATTATTGCTTCTCCACATGGAATTGTGTGTATGGGAGGAGGTCTAAAAGCAAGTAAAGTATTCTGTTAGCTGTATGGCTTTGATATGCAGGTTTCAATAAACAGTAATAGAGGGTAGACTTGTGGAAACAGACTTTGCTTGAAATTATAAGGCTTTACAAAAAGATGAACTGAGCTATTGCAAGAATGTGAGGGATGAGAACGTTGGAAAAAACTCTTCAGAAAGCTGGAAGAGTAGTGTTGCAAATGCTGTGATGAAAACCATTTTTGAAACTTCCCATACCCCACCGAAAATGTATCGCTTATTAGCTGTGATTTATTTTTCAGGATGAATATACTATGCTGCTTTATGACATCAGCATAAACACCAGCATACCCTGTCTGTGTCTACATTTTTCATAAATGGCCTAGAAGGCCCTAACAGTCTAGACTGTCAGTACATGAACTATTTCCTGATGCAGAGTGGGTAACAATGATGAGGGTTGCTAGATTTGCTGAAGCTCCTTGGTTTCAAGGCTGATTCCATGTTAGCCACAGCCTCAGCAGATGATGCTTTGTAGCAGCACAGTTAGGTGTAGCCTCCCATCCATGAAATACCAGCTGAACTGGCCAGGATGCAAAACTGCTGTGCCCAATCTAAGACTTGAGTGTGTCTTCTACATCGCAAGCTCAAGGATGGGGCCTTAAGTCCCCGTTGAAAGGGACTTGTGAGCTTTGAGTAGAGCAGAAAAAAGAGAGATTACAGTGGGTGGCAGGAGAAAGTCAAGCTGTTGTGTGCATCCAACACTTACAGTGTCAAGAGAAGAAAGTGGAGTAATCTGCCTTCCTAGTATGGTGGTACAATGTTGGTTTTGTCTATAGCAAACAGGTATACATTTCAAATACCTGGTGTGATGAGAACCTAGAGACATCTAATTCATTGTGCTACAAGTCTTGTGCCCTACAGGTCAGCAGATGATGGTGCAGCAGGGCAGACAGCAGCAGCACAGTTATCAGGGTCAGCTGATACTTACAATTATGGAATTTTTTTCACCAGTTACTTGTAGCTTTGCACACCTCCAGCAATTTGGGCTGAAATTGTCCATCTTGCATGGAAAAAAAGGATTCATCTAGCCAATTTTCCCTTCTTGTAAGACTTGTAAATTATTATAAAATCACAGATGCTCATGCACAGTAGAGAAATCTGCATTTTGAAACTAAAAAATGTGAAGATTCTGCTTTCCCTAGCATGCTCAAGTGTCTGACAGCTCCCAGGATTGCTAAGACTTCACAAGAGCTACCTCCACAAAATAAGTGAGCTGCTTATTTTCAACCTGAGGATGCAGGGACAAAGCCGAACTTTCTTTATGATGATCTACACTTTGGAAGAGGTGAGGCTGAGCTTGAAGCTGATCCTGTCCTGTGTGAAATCCATTGATATCCAAAGACACATAGAATTCTAGACTGAGAAGTACTGAGAGCTGAGAGTATTTTACCGGGAAACTTGTAGATTGACTGCAAGCTTGCCCTGTGCTTATATGGTTTCCAGGCATCTATCCCATCAGTGGACAAAGATAATGAGCCAGAAAAGCACAGTGGAATAGGAAAGCATGGACAAAAATCCCCAACAGACAAATGGGAGACTGGCAGTCTAAACTAATGACACGGGGATCTACTGGGCTACGAGTCTCAGAAGCCTGTGGAGCAGTGACTTGTAGAGGAGTATGAGATGGTGACGGGCAATGAGAAGTGGAGAAGAGGACTGGGTAAGAACAGACCGAAGGAACAGTAGAAAGAGTTCAAGACTGGGAGCCATAATAAGAAGAAGCAATTCCAATTAAATGACATTTCCTTTTCAGAGAGTAGAAGAGAATATAAGATTTTTATGTCTTCTTAGTCACTGCCAAGAAAAATCAATAACATGCATGCAAAGGTGTGTGTCCTGTCCTATTTCGCTCTGCTGTCAGTCCATTCACAGACAAACAACTCACGACTGCAAATTACTCCACTAACTTAAATAGCAGGTGTCTTTGGAGCAGATCTGAATGTGATCACCTTCTACTGGTCTGTTGTGAGTCTCAGTAAGAAACTGGTGAGTTTTCTATCTTACAGATTACTTTTCTAAACTTAGGTCATTAAAAATTTACAATCAAAATTCTCTGTAATTTACATTGCCAGTCTTTCACAGCTAGGATTAAATTGAATTTACCCTACCCTCTTCCTCCTCTGTATATTCACCTTGAGGTCAATCTTTTCATTTCATTATTACATATTATATTTTTCATAAAAAGACCTTATTTTTCTGGTCCCAGCATGGATAGTATTCAACTAATGAGCAACCTTTCAGTCTCTCTCTTGTTCTTTTGTTCGCTTCTTCTTCTGTTGTAGCAGTTCCGTCATCTAAGTAAAATATTCATTGGGCTATAGTGCCTCTGTTAGCTCAATTGCTACAGTGTTCACCTGAGATGTGGGAGTCAAGGCTCAAGTCTCTATTTCAATGACTAATTAACTATTTATATAGGATGGATTGACTACAATAGGAGAGAATGAGAGACCTTTTCCTCAATAGCCATTAAGACCAGATGACGGGGCAGTCACAAAAGAGGTGTGACTCCAACACAGGAGTGCAGATTTGGACTTTAGTGTCCTACATCAAACCAGAAAGCTGTGACTACTAGACTTCTGGCTTCTTGGGAGAAGAACAGGTGGTTTGGTCAGACCTTTTATTCTTGTCCAAAGTGGTACAAATATTCCTGCAAAAAATTTTTCCTTTTTTTGACTAATAAATACTTCATGGCAAAGCAGTATATTCAGAAAATGCCCACTCAGCCTTATAAATAACATTCCAAGTCATGAGGACTTCTGAGCCTCTTCTCTACTCAAGGACTTCTTTCTCTCTGGGTATATCTGTTAAGTTGAGGCAGCTATTTCACCTTTGGGACAAACTTAGTGATAAGAATAATGATGGTGGTAACATAAAAGCAGCTGCATTCCAATATAATAATGCAAATTAGGTTGCGGATGATCCACTAAAAATCCTGTCCTGATATAGACTATTCTATAGAATGACAATATGAACCAAAATGCTGACTAAACTTTAAGTTTACCAAAATACTGTGAGGTTTGAAGTTTTTTTCTCCCTTGAGAAAAACACTCCATATAACACTCTAGTTGCCATTCTAGATAGGCACATGATCTGAAGTATAAAAAAGAAGTGCATATTTTCAAAGTCATAAAATGAAAGTATTTGAAACAGAAGTAATTACAAAGACAGCCAGTGCACTTCCTGTAAGGAAATTAATTTCTCTTGGTTGTAGCATTGACCTGTCCTTACTGTTCCCTGTAATGGGAACCAAATGCCAGATGCCTGATAGTGTTACTGTTTCCAGGCTGCTTCATCAAAAACAAATCCTTCCCCATGTGTTTTTTTTTTAAGCAGGCTGATCTTTCTTCGTAGCCTGAGCTGACAGTTGCCAGTGGCTCTATTATAGCTTATATACAGACAGGGGCTTTGGGAGGGCATCATCTCCCCTAACTTTGGATCGCAACAGCAAGAGGTGTATGCCAGACCAAGTCATCCTAACATCCTTTTCTATCCAGCTGAGAGAAAACAGACACTTTCAGGGCATGGTCCGCCTGTCTTGCTCTAGGACATGATGACTGGATCTTCAATGCTCAGAAAAGGAGTCCAGATGACTAGTTCAGATGAAGAAGACAACTCTTCTAAGTTGAAAAAAAAACTCCTGAGATGAAAATCTCCCTGTTCTTTCCTATTCTACAGATTTTAGAAACAATGCACTTCTAAGCACAAAAGTGAAGTTTTTAGAGAATTACAGTCTCCCAAATTAAAGAAAGAAAGAAAAGAAGAAAGAAGAAAAGAAAGAAAGAGAGAAAGCAAGCATGAGAGCTTGAGGCAAGTGCTGAAGAGATAGCAAGTTTCTTTGAATTATTAAAATTATCTGCATTTCTTTAAAAGTTTATAATGGTAGTGATATATTCAGCTTCCAACACTTCCAAAGGAAAAAAGAAAACAAGTCTGTCTGAATAAACACATTCAAAAGCATAGAAGTAATGACTTGTAATGCTGATGTTAGCCATGCTATAACAAGAGAAAGAATGAGCAACAGCGATTCCTTGCAGTGGCATGTTTTAATTTTGAAGATCAGGACAACCTTTAAATGATATTTGCAGAGTAAGTACTACATGAACTCATAACATTAATAGAAAATATCAAAGAAATCATATATTTCAGCATATGAAATATGAAGTATGGTGTTTCCTTGAGCATTATTTTCCATGTCCCGCAAAAGGTAATAATGCAGAATAATTGGCATCACTTTCCAAATGTAATGGGAAAATCTGACATTGCATCAAAAATTCCTAAAATTAGAGCTTAAGTAATTGGTTTGACAATTCAAAGGAAGAATTTAATCTTTCTTTTTTGGTATTTTAATTTGGTACTACTGCATAATAGTTATCTGTCAAAACCTTTTCCATTTCAACCAGTCTCTTTAACATGGCAATTCACCGAATTCATCCCATTTTGAGAAAGCACAATTTAATTTGGGATCAGAGAAACCATTGATCTTTGTTATAAGCTATTAAAAAATGCCTGTGGTGTGAAGAACAAGATACTGCCATTTTGTAAGAAGTGAACTGTGAGACCAGGTGCACAAATTCTACGATGATTTGATATAAATTTTCCTTTATAATTTTTGCTTTTGTAATATCAATTATCCAGTCAAGACTGAAACAAGCCACAAAATTACTTAGAATCTTCAAACTTTTGTAGCAATTTGTAACATAAATCTAAGTTGAAGATGTCCTTCAGATGTTTGAATTTGATCTCAGCTTTCATCACTTGATTATTCAGGTTCATTAGTTAGTCAAATCAAAGAAATGTCACTGAAGTCACCTTATAAATGTCAAGCTGAATGTCAGCTGACAGCTGAAATGATGAGATTGCTAAAATGCTTCATATGAGGTTACTTGCCACAATAAAAATTGTTTCTGTTGACTGAGACAGCTGTGACTCAATACCTGATTTTACACATACAGAAGAACAGGAAGGATGGCTTCTCCTTTCAAAGGCTGCAGAGGAAGGAGTTTTTATGAACCTCAGTATGAAGATCTTATGTAGAACCTCTTCAACATTTCAAGTTGCACACTTAAAAATAATTACTTCCTATGTAATTCAATATTATGTTCATGTCTTTTGATGAAATCAATACGTTTATGTTCCAAACTCAGTATTTCTTTTCATATATTAGTACAACCTCTAATTTGGCAAAGAGGGGGTTAATTCCACCCTCATTACCTAATTGTCTACCCACTCTGAAACAAGTAGAGCAGCAGCACTGCACTTGACTGTAAAGTGGTGGAGGTTTTGATTCTGCTGGCGCATGGGAAGGCTTTTGGACCGTTGTGCAAATTACAGTATAATGCAATATTCCAGAAGAAATAATTATACCCAGCCTCTGTAAGCCAGGAATCACACACAAAAACCTTGGGCCTTTTAATTTGGTCACATATAATGTATGAAACGCAGTTCTTCTAAAGCTAATGGAACCAGAGGGAGCATTATGATTATGACTCTCTTAATATATTTTTCCATTTAAGAACTGGGGTCAGACTTGAACAGAGCAGAAGGATGAAGTACGATTTAAGTACTGAAGACCGGATACAGGATAACATGAAATGAAAAACATGGTTAGCATATGAGTAACTCTCCGGTGACACTGCGTGTCTGAACATCTGCTCCATAAGCTGCCGTTGCAATAGCAACATACACATTGCAGGTATGGCGGGTAATACTGAATCATTCCCTGTTTTTTGCAAAAGCTTCAGAAAGGGCAAAGTGTGTGTGCTGGGGGAGGGGGTTTTGTGGTTCTCTTTAGCATTTCTGTAAAATAAGACCTGAAAAAGCTACTTAGTTTTGTTGTGGCTAAGGAGGATTCTGATTAGTTATGTACCGGCGTGGTTCTCGGGTTTTTTAGTATCTTTCCTTTTGACATCTTTCTAGACAGCACTACAGCAGGTTCTTGTTTTGCAAGAGGTAGAGGATGCATTCTCATTCATTTAGTAATATTGAGTTGTACCTTATTTAGCTATTAGCACTTTCTGAATTTACTGTCAATATTTGGAGAATGAAGTGTCCCGGTTTGGCCCTTTGCAAGGGAGGGATGCATTCAAGCCTCTGAAAGTGCAAAAAAGAAGCACTGTTTCAAAGAGTACAAACGGGACATGGAGGCATTGTGACACACTGGCCTCTGTAACTAATACTGTGGTATTGTCAAGGGCTAGGGCTGGGCCAGCCACTAGACAAATGACAGATGCTCTGTATTAACCCCTATCCCTTCCCAAAGGGGAAAAGAAAGGGAATAAAGGAGAGAGACTTATGGACTGGAAAAGAAAACTAAAACTGCTTTAATAAGAAGAGGGCTTGACCCTTGTGATCCCTCAGCTTTACACCGAATATGACGTCTCTGGGATGGAACACCTTGTTGGTCAGTGTAGGGTCACCTGTCCTGTCCGCTCCTCCCCGCAGGTGCAGCCTCTGACTTACTGCACCCCAACGTGGGACACAGGATTAACAGTGACCTTGGTCTGCACAGGAGCAAGTACAAGCCAGAGCCTTTCTGCACACCAGTCCCTGGCAGTAACGGTAAACACCAAGTGTTATCACTGCTAGAAGCAGACTCTGTCTGCAGAAATACGCCGTTAGCTTCAGAAAGTGCCGTCACTTAGAAGAGACTGAGCTGAAAAGTAAAATCACTGAACAGAATTAGTTCTGTTCTGACTCAAACCAGGAGAGGTATTATCATGCATGATATATGTAAGATGCCAGTAATCCCAAAAGGCAGCTGAGTTTTCCACACAGTAAGAACATTTCAATGATATGTGATTCTCAAAATCAGTGAAATTATAGTGAAATATGTCTAAATTTCAATTCCTAAGACAAAAGAGAAGAAGAAACAGAACTCTGCACTTCACAGGAGCAAGCAAAGTGCAGTTTATTCCATTTCATTCTCACAGATGCTGCAAAATTAATCCACATCTTTAACCATAGTATAATGAGAGAGATGAGGAGATAGAGAAATATAGTGTTCCTAGAGAAACAGAGGATTCTTAAAACATTCATTGATGCTCTCTGTACATCTACTGGCAAACAGAAAACCTCCAAGTTGAATATAGGTTTACTGAAAGGGAACCCACTTCTAAAGACAACATTTTAAAGGCATAGTGCTGATGAGTTGGCTCCTTGCTACTGTGGCCAAAAGACACCTCAGAGCGTGCCTAAGGCTGCGATCCCCAGATAAATTAATCCTGCCTTCACTCTCTTAATGCTGGTGTTGTTGCTTATCTGATTCACAGTGTACCAGTTCATGGGCTTATACAAGTAGAAAAAGTTGTTGTTTTCTTGAACTGGATCACCCCAGGTTGAGACGTGCACCAGTGGTAGCACAAGGGAGCGACAGGGGAAGAGGCAGGTAGGGGTGAAGGCTGAAGAGTTGCTAAATTGTGATGAAACTGAAGCATAAGTGAAACTTAAGACAAAAGACTGGTAGTAATAAACTTTATACTTGCAGTTTCAGAATTGCCAAATGGTTGAGGTTGGAAGGGACTTCTGGAGGTCATCTGGTCCAACCTCTCTGCTCAAGCCAGGCCACCTAGAGCCAGTTGCCCAGGAACATGTCCTGAAGGCTTATGAATATTTCCAAGGAGGTTTTTTTCTGTAATTATGTCGAGAATAAAGTAGTTATGTTCATATAAGATCTCTAGGGGTAAAGTGAACTCATGTGAAGCTGACAGATAGATGGCATGTTGCTTTCCTGAAAGGAACGGGTACGGCCAAGTGGTCTTAAGAGTATTGCATTGAATGCCTGAAAAAACAGTGCAGATCTGGGACTTGTAGAAGTTGGGTTTCCCCTCATGTGGAAAAGTACTGACAACTCAGTATTCTAATTTCAGCTCAGTAAACTGTTTCCAAAGATCTAGATTTTAATCCAGACATCGATGCTCAAGAACCCTAAATCAAGCCCTTCTCCACCACCAGCAACTGTCCCTGTAGTTTCAGAAATTGAGCCCAAGGGGCCAACATTGAAAAAATGACACCGTCCTAGTAGATAGGACAAGTGTTGGTGTTGGAATCCACGGACATTGATGAAGTGAGCTTCCTCTACAGAGAAGGGGAGTGCATCAGACTTTAAAGTTTTTGCATCATCCGGAGAGACGTGCAAAATGGATTGTCTGACTCCAGCCTCAAAGGGGAAGACTTGACAGTTTTTAACAAAGTGATGGCAGACCAAGTCATAGATTATAAACTGTTTAAGATGGTTGTATTGAACAGTTGTCCATCATACCTGAAACACGTTGGCTGAAATTCAGAGATATCAAAAAATTAACAATTTGAATCATGTAAATAATCTCATAAACCAGATGACTTTCTAAAAAGTGACTAAAAGGGTTGAGGATTAAAATGCATTAGTAAGCCTAATTGCTGTGGATTTGGTCTGCAAGGCTTGTGACAATGATGTGAAGAAAGCGGCTTGAACTTAAGCCTTGAAAAGTCAACAGTTAAGGCCTTTTTGTATGTGAAAAATAGAGTCCTCCACTGAGTAAAGAGGGCCAAGGTAGGGCAGTGACTCTGGCCAGACCATGCCACGTGGCAGGATGAGGGCCCTCCTGGCAGACATGATGCAGCATCTCTTGACAGGAGGCAAACATGAAGAGAGAGAGAGCAGGATACCAGATAAGCCCATATTGTCACAGTGGCACAGTTGGCAAAGACTTGCACCCTGTTTGCCAGAAGACACTGATTCATGTTCCTGTCTGCCATTAAATTGTACGGCACATTTATTCTAACCTCTCAACTCAATGTCTGCTTTCCCCATCTGCTGGAAATCAGTTAATTAACAAGTCAATTCTATACTTTAAAAAGCTAACATGATATATGAATGTTAAATAATACCAGTAACTTCCTCTGGGGTAGTTTATAAAACTTTTCTTAAAATAATAACAGGTTCTGCCTAGTGAAGGATGTGTGTGTCCCAATAGCTAAAACTTCACGTTTCTCACAGTAGAACAAGGCCCAGCAGGCAAAATGTCCATTTTGGAAAGGGCCAAAATATTGACAATTTCTCCCTATAAGGAAGCTCAGAATGCCCAAACCAGTCGTTTCTGTCCTTAGAGGTAAGAGACACAGAGAGTTTTGTTTCATTTCAGATGCTAAGGCTGCCTGTGGCTTGCTCACACTTTTCCCTCTTCCCAAGGCAGCAGTTTCCCAAGGTGTGGTTGGCTGCCGTGCACTGACTCTGTACCAGTTCCAGTGTTCCCTTCCTGTCGGGCTATGGCCTTTCCTTTAAACCATTCATTTTCATTTCCAAAGCAGGTGTGTTTTTACCAAGGCTGGTGTAAGTAGATCCCAAGTCACTAAGCAGTCTCATGCTTCTTTGGTCAAAATTCTCATTAATTAGAGTTGTTCTCCTGAGCAAAAATCAAAAGAACCAGTCCTCAGGTGTCATTATTCACATTTTCTTCTCCCTAGGTACCAGCCTGAAGTAGTTTTACTGCAGAATCGCTATTTTTCAGGTAGTTCTTTTTATCTGAATGTTTTTCAAGTGCACTTCTACTCTGCTGATAAATATATCATGAACAACACTTCTTCTCCTCAGTTCCCTCCTTTGTGTGTATTTGGTGCAATGACTCTTTACTAAAGTGGTTAAAATATTGTTACAGTGCTTCACTACTACATGCAGCACAGAGCTAATCTTTCTGAAAGGACTTTGTGTGTGGCCAGAACTCTTTACTGACATCCAGCCCTGTCAGTTGACCAGGTGAAGACAATGAGGGTAACATTTATGCTGCTGAACTTTTAGTACCAGAGACAATAACTTTAAAAAAAAAATACTCAAACTGGAGGCTGAGTTCTGAGATTGATCATTACTTGTAAACTTGACAAAGTTCACTTGGAAATAATGGAAAATATGTCTACATATTTATGGACAATTGTCAGGATGAGATTATAAAACCCAAAATTTTCCACTCCTGTGGAAATTAGTTCTGAAACTCTCCAGGACAGTGGTGGAGCTTTTAGAAACTGGAGTTTTAACTGGTTCAGCCATCAACCATAATCCCATATGTTTGTGTTATTTACATGGCTGTAAGTTTTCACCTATATCCTATATTCATCTTATATTTAATGTATCCATCCACTTTGTTAGATTGTTGCCTAAATCTGTCAAAGGATAATTCTTAAAACACTTAAATGTGGGAATAATCTCAGGGTTGCAGTACAGAAAAATTACTTACTTTCCCCTGTAAATTGCTAACTGCTTTTGTAATTAATTTTTTTCTCTTTTCATTTTTAAGTATTACTATATTCATAATTACTATTTAAGTTTTACTGCTATTATTACCTAACGAGTGGTGTGGTAGTTGGAAGAACATTAAGAATTTAATGTACAATTTTCTTGTGTACCAGCTGGGATACTCTAAAGCTAAACAGCAGGTACTGTCAAGGAATGGTGCCTTGGGGATGGTGTCTGCGATACTCCTAAAATGTAATGAAGAGCTGACCAGTGCAGCTTTCCATGCATGGAAGAGGGGGGATTACATCTCCCTCTCCAGCACAGACCATTCCTTTAACACACCCTGCGCTCTCTGACATACAAATACTGTATTCTTCATAGAAACCAAATTAATAGACAAAAGATTACATGTATTTTTAAATAATTCCACCTGCAAAAGATACTCAGACTTGGCTTTTTTCCTACTTTTCCTTAGAGGCTGATGGAAGCAACAATATTTCAGTCTTACTGAAATGCCTAGAGAAAAACATCTTTCTCCTTGAGAGATTTGTTTCAAGCTAATACCACTTTCTGCCAGTAAACATGATGAAGGACAGAGCCAAGAGGAACCTAGTAACTGATAGAAAATATCCCAGTAATGGATGAGAAAGCAAATTAATAAAATACTGAGGTGATAAGTCATACAAATTGTTTCTTTGCTCTGAGAGAAAGGGGAAACGTGACTTGCTATCTGACAGAGTAGGTCACTTTGATGGCATACTTCATAAGACCTGCTGTACCCGCAGAAGCCATTTGATTTCATTTATAAGGTAATGCTTGTTTCAAAAGATCAGTCTCATTCATGTTTTTTCTGCTATTCGTTTTAAAATATTTAATCTAATGCCTAAACCTCCAAAGTAATTTTCTTGGTTACGAAGAATGTGCAGCAGAGGAAAGCAAACGCTCACTGCTTCCTCCCTCTCTCTTCATGACATTACCTGCTTGTCTCTCCTTCATTTTCCTTTTCATCAGCTCTTACCTGCAACAGTTCTTCTTCTTTTATGGCTGGTGTATGTGTGTCTGCATAGTTGTGCAAGCAATAAATGACAAGGAATAATATTTTCTGGTAATTTTTTCTAATGGTGTCTTCACACTATTCTTTGGTAGTCAGATAACAATCCTGAAAAATAGATTCTGCCTGCCAGTTAGTGAAAAGAGCGGACCTGTCTGCCATATAGGAATGGCTAAAGCCTCTCCTTTGCAATATTCAGTAGCCAAAATAACAGAGAAAAGGACATGCAAATATCAGGTTACACGGTTATGTTTACTGGAGTTTTCTCTGCTTTGGAAAGAGAGGAAAACCCACAATCTGCAACAGGTTTTCTTTCCTCCCCTGCTTTCCCCACAGGAACATGAACAGAAACCACATGATCTGCAAACTGTGAGCAGGATAGAAATGGTTTCCTTCCCCATCACATATATTTAAGCATGTCTGATTTCCAGTTTTGTTTTTCACAATTTTCTGTGAGTAAATATTGGTTCTAAACTGAAAAGTAGGGTCTGCAACGGTAAGTGTGCAGTGTCAAGACTCTGTGTTCAGCACAGCCTTTAGGCCTTGGAGTCCTTCCCTGTTACAGGGTGGTAGTTTAAGACCTGTCTTAAGCTTGAGCTCAAACCAAAACACAGTTGTTCAAGGAGCTAAAAACCACACTGGAACACATGAACATTTCATTTGTAGACAGTCTTTATTTATCCTTGCTTCAAAGCAAAAAAAAAATCTCTTGGCTTCCCTGTTGTGTTCAACATAGGATGGGAACTCTCCCTTAATTTCTGCAGACTGTGCAGTACCTAACATCAAAAAGCCACCATTTGTATCAAGATGAAAACTCCTGCAGTGCTGCACTTACTCCGCAGTTTGCAAGCTTCTCAGCTGCCCTTTCTGCCTCCCTTGCAGAGGAAATGTGGCTGCAACTTCATCTGCAAATGAAGAAACAGTGACAACGTAAGGAAGTTGAGGGCCAAATTGGCTGTGGTTTGTGGTGTGTCTTCTTCTGCTTCCATTTTCTGCTACTCTAATCCTACCCACTCACATGTAAAACTGTATACTAGAGAGAGCGAGCTTTGGGCACGTATCTGTTGTTTACCTGCGATTTCAGTCTTTTTTTCCCCCCACTATTGACTTAATCACCAAGCCTACTTTACTCACAGACAAGATGCTCTCCCAGTATTAATCACTGTAACCTCTTTTATTTTAAAAGAACTGTGCCTTTTTATGTGAGAAAAGGAACTAGCCAGGGCAGAGTTGGGTTCTGTGCCTAGAAAAGGCATTCCTTTTTGCCTATAGTAACTCGCATGGACAATTCTATACCCTGCCTTCCTCTGTGTAATGTCAATTATACATCCACTCTCTGCTGGATTTCGCTCTCATGCAAAATAAATATAAACTGGATTCTTGAAGGTTTGGGGAAAAAAAAAAGAAAACAGGTAAGGAAAGCAGTTAAAACCATGTAGAATTCACTAACAACCAATTATAAGCTATTATAAATCACATACCTATATTGCGTCACTTTAAAATAAACCATGGCTCATATTACTTGACCATATTTTTACCACCAACAAAAAATGGGGAAGACTACCTTCATTTACTTGTCAAAACAATATCTGCAATGTAAATGGTGCTAGCCCTAGCCCCAGCCATATCCGCCTTCCCAAGTGCTCCACTACAGATTGAATAACTTTTGGCAGTGATGTCAATACAATCAATTTGGAGCCAACTCATCAGGCTCCTGCCTAGAATGGCTCTTTCCTCTCTGTGGAACCACTGGCTTTCTCCAAAGCTGAATTTGTAGAAATTACCATACTTGTCTAGTGAAGAACCTGAGAGCCTGTTAGCTCTGATAACAAACCTGGGAGATGTGCTGCTGAAGACTGTTAGGAAGTTTTCCATGACTTTGTATAATGATCAAAGCTTTGCCTGCCTCTTGTTTGAGTAACACTAATAATCCCTACTAATTAATTTCATACCAGGACTCTGGTTACTGACATCAAGCCACATGTGCAGACTGAGCAGTGTCTTATCATCCCCATGAGGGTGCTCCCAGCAGCTGCTCCCACCTGCTCCCATTGTCCAGGAAGCGCCACCTCCATTGCTAAAGCTTACCACGGAAGAAACCTTGGGCAAAGAGGCACTGCCTCAGCGCTACTAGAATAGCTGCAATTATTTTGTTTAACCTACTTTTTAAAACCAGAATAGGCAAAGCACTACAATCTCTTAGGGTAGAGGATGTCATACATGTAAAAAGGTGATCTTATGGTGTAGCAGCCTATCCTAAGAACAAGAAATAATCTGTCTTTGCTAGTAAAATACTTTAGTATGAGCAGCTGCAGTCACCTCTGCACTTGTATAACCATTTACATTAAAAGTTATACTGCTCATTTAGTTACAAAACATTAACAAAAACAAATTGTGTAGCTCAGGCCTCATACTCCTGTATTTTCAAACATGCACAAGAGGGAAGAGTTTTAGTAAACTTTACTCAACCAATACCACAAAAGAGTGGAGCTCTTGTGGCTTGCAGCTGCTTAATCATACCAAAGATGAGTCCAGTCACAGGTTTGCAACACTCAAAAACATTTCTCTGTATTCAGGTCTACAGCATCTTATGCAGTTTCTTGGAGATGTCACTAGAATATCTTTCAATCTTGTGCTGAATTCTTCCTTCTGCTCTCATGAGAAATGAGTTTCATTTTCTCTGAAGTCCTTTGAGTTTTACACAGTAATTACAAGGTAGTTAAGATGACACGTTTTTCTTCATATCATTTGATTTTTCTCCTGTCTTATTCTGGTGTTTATCAAGCTGATTATTCACATTTAGTTTTTATAAAATAATATTATAAATGTCTGTTAGCATCAGGAAAGTTTAGTAATGAAAATAGATTTAAGGAAGTGACTTTGTCTCATTTTCATTTTCTTACAGAATATTTCTTGGAAAACATGTATTAGGCTAATCAAAAAAATTGAGACAAGACTGTTACCTAGGGCAAAAATTTCTCTAGCAGAACCATATCACAATTTACCGAAACCTAAATATTGCCAGTTTTTCACATTAGAATACAAAATTTCCTTAAGAGGAGGGACCTGATAGATTCTAACCCTCTAACAGCGTATCAGGGTCCCATTATCATTTTTCTAATTGATTTAAATAATAATATATTACAAACAAGCCATAAAGAAAAAAGAATGCAAACTCACATCCATCTTGGAGAAGGACAAGAAGGAGAATCTGAGAAAGTACAGGCCACTCAGTGGAATTGCACTCCCTGGGAATGTAATGGACGGAACTCTTCTATAAGCCATTTCTAAGCACAGGAAAGATAAGGAGGTGATTGGGAACAGCCAGCACGGAATTATCAAGGGCAAATTATGCCTGAAAAACCTGATTGCCTTCTGTGATGAGATGACTTGCTCTGGGGTGAAGGGAGGAGCACTGAAAGTTGTTTACTTTGATTCTAGCAAGGCCTTTGATATCGGCTCCCATTATCCTTACAGTCAAATTAGTGAGGCATGGACTCTGTAAGTGGGTGATAACATGACTAGAAAATCAGCTGGACCACTGTGCTCAAAGACCTGTAATCAACAGTATGAAGGAGAACTGGTGACTGGTTGTACAAGTGGCATCCCTCAAGGATTCATGGTGGGGATAATACTGTTTAATGTCTTTATTCATGACCTGGCTAGTGGGATGGAGTGCACTCTTAGCAAGTTTGACAGCAATGGGACATGGGAGGGAGCAGCTGTTGTGCTGGGAGTGCAGGGCTGCTGTTCAAAGGGATCTGGGTCCGCTGGAGAATGATCTGACAGCAATTCATGAAGTTCAACAAAGGCAAACGAGATCTGTGGTCTTGCATCTGGGACAGAACATACAGGCTATATTAGCAAATGCATAGGCACCTGTTGGGGAAAGTGTTTATTCCCCTCTAATCAGCACTTGTGAGGCTGTATCCGGAGTGCTGTGTCCTGTTTGGGGGTACCCAGGACAAGAGAGGCATTGGAGCGAGCTGGAGCAACCCCAGTGGAGGGCCACCAGGATGGTTACGGGGCTGCATGACTTGCTATGTGAGAACCGTCTGAGAGATCTGGGTTTGTTCAGTGGTGAGAAATGAAGGCGAAGGTAAGGTCTTACTGCTGCCTCCAAATACCTAGCCCAGAGAAGACAGAACCAGGCTATTGGCAGAGGTGCCCAGTGACAGGACAAGCAGCAACAGACACAAGTCAGAGCATGGGGAATTCTTATTAGATATATGGAAAAATGTTTCCCCTGGGCGGGTGGCCAAATACTGGAATCGTAGAATGATTTCGGTTGGAAGGGACCTTCAAAGGTCATCTAGTCCAACTCCTCTGCAGTGAGAAGGGACACCACTTAGATCAGGTTACTCAAAGCCCCGTTCAACCTGACCTGGAACGTTTCCAGGGATGGGGCTTCTACCACCTCTCTGGGTGTCCTAGGTGATGAGAAAAACCAGTTTGACTTGGTTTTGATAGATGTTTCAAATGACCAGTTGTGGTGTATTCCTCCCATTTATATTAGCACATCTCATTGGTTGTGAAAGGGTTCTCCACCACTTTAAGAACTGCATGGGAACGGAACACATTGTAAAAAATTTCTTCTTTATATTAATATAAATCTCCCCTCTTTTAGTTTAAAACCATCACCCCTTGTCCTATTGCAACAGGCCATATTAAAAAGTTTGTCCCTGTCTTTCTTATAGGCCCCCTTTAAGTATTGAAAGGCCACAACAAGGTCTCCCCGAAGCCTTCTCTTCCCCAGGCTGAACAACGCCAAAAAGGGGAAGGTTGCAGGATTTTCTTCTTTAGAGATTCCAGCAGTGGTATGGATGAAGTCTGGAGCAAACTGATGTGTGGTAAAATGCTGACCATGTGAACTCTTTAAATGTATGTAGGGCCAGATGTTCTAAACATTACTGTTTAGATACCGTTCGGATACATGTGAGACCTGGTTTTCACAAGGACAGTGCCACCAGGGCTTTGAGATTCAGTTATTGTCAGTGCTCAAGGTCTTCATATCTGGTATTTTCTGTCTAAAATGGAGGCTTCCAAAATAAAAGGATGTTTTTGTAAATTGAGCTCTGAAAACGCTGTGTCTTACTTTTCCATGACTTTCACCAGACTCTTCCAGGGCTAACCTAACTGGCATTACTGTAGTTTTTCAGTGTGTCCAGGAGAAAAATGCTAGGAACTCCTACAGCAACATTGAAAGAGTGCACAAACATAACCTCTCAAAAAAAAAAAAAAAAGCCTCAGTAACAGTGGCAACCGTCTAAATTAGAACATGTTCAAACAACTGTCGTTCTCTAACAGTTCTTCAGCTATTGTAGTTCCTGTGATTAACCACAGTAAGCAAGAAACACTAAAGTGGCACATGTGAAGGAAGCTGTATTTCTGGGCTGAAAATTGAAAAGGCTGCTGAAGTGCTGTAGCAGGAAGGAAAATTCTTCTGAAATTTTACAAATAACAAAAAAAATACCTAGAGGAAAATGGAACCCGTGGTGTTTTTCATCAAATAAGATAAGCTCTGCTGCAAGCATTTTTTTATTATATGATGTGCAATTAAAGAAATTAATAATACATTTTATTTCTTAATTGATTATTAAAATGTGTGTCCTTTCATGTTTTAAAGGTTATTAAAACCAGATGCAGGAAGGTTAAACTCTTTTCCATATGAAAAAGAGCATATTTTGAAAAAAGACAGGCATAAGTGCGATTAATAGATTATTCAAAGGGACATTTATTACCTGATGTTGAGCAACATACTTTTCTTTGAAGAACAAACACAGAGATGTACATACAGTACATCCTTATTAAGCCAAGATGTATTTTATACCATTCATAAAATATCCCAATTTTAACAGTGAAATCTATAAATTTTAGTCTATTTGCTAGGGGAAAGAAAGGTTTATATATTGTTCTATATAATGCCCTCTAAGCCTCCAGCTGGAGCAACAGGGTACAGGAACAGTTTTGTAATTTCCTAGCTGACTACATCTGATAAAACAGTTTGGATTAATGAAGAGACACTAGAAAACCCTAGTTACTCTAGAAAGCTGCACACAAACAACTCAGAAGTTTGAGCTGTAGTCACTATGTACCTAGAAAGGGTTAAGAGCCATCACCAAAGAGAAAGGAAGAGGTTAGCCCTTAAAGACTATATAAGCTGCAAAACCTGGCAGTTGTGGCTTGTTAAACTGCTGGGAGGTGGAACTGACAGCTGTGCTGCCTGAGTGGGGAAGTCATAAAAGGGAAACAGAGGGCCCCAGAGGGAGTGGGATAGTTGGGCTTCAGCCTTTCTCTGCCTGGGGAGCACTGGCTTTGTCTGAACTCAAGTGGATGCTGCTACTGCTTGATGCTGATCACAGGGAGACTTTTAGGTGGCTTGTTTATAGGGAGTTGAACAAGGTGAAAAGAAGCTGTGCTGGATTCCACGGGCTTTAGGATTATGACTAAAGGAGCTACATATGGCTCTACTAATTTCCCTAAGCCTAGACTAGAGTGGGCTATTTTTTCACCTTTTAAAAAACAACCAAACAGAAAAAGACAGCATCACTTAGGTCAGATGCCTGATCTCTAATTGGGTCTGATAGTCTCTTTCAGGCCTGTGGTTATGTACTGTGCTTCCTGTGGGGGAACAACAGGAATGGGTAGTGCTTAAAATGAAATGTCAGAATCCTTTCTGCTTCAGAAATTAATACATTGATCTTTGTAAAGGAATTTTAATTTAATTTTGTATTTTAAATCTTGTTCCAGCAACTGTTTGGAATCTTCTGTAATAATGTGAAATTCTGTGAATCCTGTAGCGCAGGATGGCGCATCTGAAAACTGGCAGGAGATGCTTTCTGCCTGTAAACATATGTAGCCAGTAATCATTCCTACATTCAGATTGTATTTGTTCTTCTGAACATAGAACAACTAACAAGTTGTTCTGCATTTCAATACATTATAGATACTGGTCTTCTATTTTCCTTTTCTATTTTACAAATGAAGGAAAGGCTTTGTCTTCAAAATATGTGGTCTGGTCATGATGCATTTCCAATATAAGGGTTAATAATTTCACATCCTTGTAGGTTTCATGCTCTTGTAGAAGGTTAACTCACTTCAGACATCATTTATTTTCACCATGTCTTTAAGGTGTGTTCTTTAAAAAAGTGGCAGTATTTCAGAACTACAGGCTAGATTTAAGGTAGCCCAGCTTGGCATGAAGTGACATGTGCCCAGACCAATTTATAGAGTAATGGAACAAGTTCTAAGTCTGCCTTAGCTGAAATTAGTTTCTATGGCAGTTGGCCCAGGGAAACTCTGTGGGCCTTCTGTTCTTTGCAGCTGCAGAAAATAATTGTAAAGGGAAATATGACCTAGGCAAAGCCTCATTTACAAACCATGTGATATCATTTTCCTTAAAATTAGAGACCCTAACTCTCCAGTAGAATTGCTCTTGATAACCAGTGAAACAAAACCCAAGTGATTCATACTGGAATAAAGGAGCAAATTAGAAAGTGTTATGTTTAAACAATAATACTATATGAAACTTTGCAGCAAGAATTGAAAAGAGCAGATTAGAGTTTAGAAGTGAACTTTCTAGTTGTGGTTAATCTCAGGCTTCAAGGTGAGAGCTCATGCCTTTGTTTTAATTTATTCTAGCTATTGATGAAGTCAGTCAAGGACAGTCATTCATTAGCACAGTCTTGCTAAACCATTCTTTCTTCTCTTTACCCTGTCCATCAGCTTCCAGCTGAGAGCATCTTGCACCAGAAGTGGGACGAAGCAGAAATTTTAATACCAATGGCAGAAAAAACCTGAAGCAGACAGGACAAAACAAAATAAATAGTTTTCCCCAAGCGTATCTTGTAACTTGTTCCAAGCCCAGAGGATCTTCCTTTTGGTTTCCACTGAAGCTTCCAAATACACTCTGTTCTATTAAGGATACTAAACTACTTCATCAGAGGCAGAGCACATTTTGTGCTTGCAAAAAGATTAGTTTAGTCCACTGGTGATATCACACCTATTTAATAAAGTTTCCAAGCACTGTGAATTGACCCTGACTGTGCTTCCCTATTCAGTTCTTGTGGAGTGCAAAAGCTTTACGTTCAGTGAGCAAAAACCTCTGGACACACTGAAGGAGTCTCATACACTCATTTATCTGGGGGTGCGTGTGGATTTCTTTAAAGCCAACTAGGAAGTGCCAGGCAGGATTTAAAATGTGCAGTAAGTCAGAGAATTAATCTCCTATTTTCTTAAGTGTTCTTACCAATACTGGAACCTACAGATCCTGAGCAGACTTCCGAGAGCCAGCTAAAGACCCACTGCAACCTCAGAAGAGGTTGTATTGTCATAATATGGCCCTTCAGTCTTCCCTCAGTGCTTGGACCATCATCACAGTGTCTAAGTTAGTTTCCTCAGGTGTAATCTGTGAAGTGAAACAAGCAGTTTCATCCACAATGCAGCATGAATGCAGTTGTGGAGATATGTAGCCCAAGAGATGTCCTTGGGAATCACAGGCAACACTATACCAGGTTTGGTCTTACCTCTGAAGATTTTTAATACTGTCTCAGAAGGTCTTTCACCTTCCAATACTGTATATGCACCATGAATGCTGATTGCAACGTATACTCACGGTGTAATGCTATAAAAAAGTGTTAATGGACTGAAATACAACTTCCATGTTATGCCAGGTTGTATGAATAACAACCTCCCTCACATATGCACAAAAACGTCCATAAGGTGTAAAGAAACAAAGAGAAGACCTGGGCTGTGAGCCTACTCTCTCTGAAAAGAGCCTGTGACCAAGGCTCAGCCTCCAGTAAGGATTAGGGCTACGGTTAAGATTAGGGTTGATGGAAGGACAGCCTGCTGCTGCACCTGGAATGGGGTTACAAAGGAGCTTCAGAGAAAAACAGTGGGGTGCAGAGTGAACTTGGAAGTGGAAATGTTTTGGTGAGGGCACTGCTCCGGCACCTGGAGCACCTCCTCTCCCTCCTTCTTTGCTGATCTTGGTGTCTGCAGAGTTCTTTCTCTCACATATTCTCACTCCTCTTTTCCAGCTGCTGTTTTGGCAGCAGGTTTTTTTCCCCTTCTTAAATATGCTACCACAGAGGCACGACCACTGTCATGGCTTGGCTTGGCCTTGGCCAGTGGCAGGTCTGACCTGCAGCCAATCAGCATTGGCTCTATCAGACACAGGGAAAGATTCCAGCATTTCGTTACAGAAGCCAGCCCTGTAGCTCCCCTGCTACCAAAACATTGCCACACAAACCCAATACAATCTCAGATTAGGATTAGGGTTGAGAGAAAGAGAGAGCCTAGAGCTGCAGTGAGAGTGGGGTTAGAAAGGAGGTGGGCTGCAAGGAGAACTTGTCTGGGAGAATGTTTTGGTGTGAGGATTAAAAGAAGGGCCACAGCATAAGGTCAGGTTTACATCAGGGTTAGAGTTAGGGCTGGGAGAGAGACCCTAGTATTCCTGCTGGAGGAGAGTTAGAAAGGAGCTTTGAACGGGAATTCTAAGCTCAAGGAGAACTTGTCAGGACTGCCTGGTCTGAGGCTGGGGTTAAATTTGACAAGAGAGAGCCTAATGCTGTAATTAGAATGGGCCTAGAAAGTGTGGGTGCAGGAAGAATTCGGTTACAAGAACTTTTTGTTGTAGATGCTGCTTGGCAGTCCTGGTCTGAGGCTCAGCATACAGCTAGTGTGCAGGTTTGGGTTAGCATTGGAAGAAAAAGAGAACCTTAGAGCTCCAGTTGGAGGGAGGCTTGAAAACAGCTGCTGGTGAAAAGGCTGGGCCACACTGATAACTTGGCTGCAAAAAGTTTTAGGTGGAGGCACTGGTGGAGGGGCCTCATCTAAGGCTCCATGTAACTGTCATGTTTAGGGAGAGGTTTGAGGTTGTGGTTGACAGAAAAACACAAGAGCTGCAGCTGGCTTGGGGTTAGAAAGTGACTGTCCCAGGGAAGTGTAAGCTGCAAGGAGAACTTGGCTTCAAGAACTTCCTGGTGTGGGCACTGGCTGAAGGCCATGTTCAAAGCCCAGCATATAGTTTGTGTGAGGGTTAAGGTTAGGGTTGAGAGAAAGAGAGGGCCTGGAGCTCAGCTGGGAGTTGAGCTAGAAAGGAAGTTTGAAAAGAAAGGGCATGGCGTGGAGAAAATGTAGCAGAGAGAACATTTTATTGAGGGCAGTGGCTGGGGGTCCTAGTATAATTATCTGTGTTAGTGTTAAGGTGGGGATTCGGACAGAGACAGCCTAGAGCTGCAGAGGGAGGGGAGCTTAAAAGGAAACGTGCCAAAGGAAAAGGTAGACTGTGAAGAGAACGTGGCCATAAGAACATTTTGTTGTGGGCTCTGGCTGGGGTCCCTGGACTGTGGCGTAGTGTAAGATTAGGTTTGCCCTTAGGGTTAGTGTTAGAACTGGAAGACTAGAAGGGGGGTTGAAAGGGGAGCCTAGGCTGCAGGAACCTGGCCCACTATGTGTGGACCCTGCAGGACTGGCCCCATTGCTGAGGGCACTGCTTGGACTGGGAGGACCCCCAGCTGCTAGTTTGTCCACCCTCACAGAGCAGCCCTGCTCTTGCTTCTCCCTGAGAATCTGAACGAACAGCCAACGGACAAAGCAAGATCTACAGCCGGCAGGTCGGTTTGTATGATTCAGAAGTTGATGGATGACGTATTGTAAATACACAGAAGAAGTATATTCTGCATTCTCTCTGTGTATTGGCCCTGAACCGTGACTGTAGAGGTCATTAAGGTTTCTCATTATATGCTGTGTACAATGTTTCTGAGTTGGGCAGATGTGCCCTTGCAGGATATCGTCTGTCAGTGACCACATCCTCTGTGGCCATAGAGGCAGTTAAGAATTTTTTTTTTTAATGTGGGTATGAATAGAAGAGTGTAGTTTATAGAGTTCAAATATTTCTGCAGGAGACTGAGTTTTCAGTATTTGCTGTATGCATTTAAGATCATCAAGTACAACCCTTAACCCAGCACTGCCAGGTCACCACTAAATCATGTCCCTAAGCACCATGTCTACATGCACTTTAAATACCTCCAGGGGTGGCAACTCAACCACTTCCCTGGGCAGACTGTTCCAATGCTTTACAACCCTTTTGGTGAAGATGCTTTTCCTAATGTTCAATCTAGACCTCCCCTGGCACAACTTGAGGCCATTTCCTCTCATCCTATCGCTTGTTACATGGGAGAACAGACTGACCTCCACCTCACTACAGCCTCCTTTCAGGTAGTTGTAGAGAGTGGTTAGGTCTCTCTTCAGCCTCCTTTTCTCCAGACTAAACACCATCAGTTCCCTCAGCCGCTCTTCACAGGACTTGTGCTCTAGACCCTTCACCAGCTTTGCTGCCCTTCTCTGGACACGTTCCAGCACCTCAATGTCCTTCCTGAAGTGAGGGGCCCAACCCTGGACACAGTATTCAAGGTGTGGCCTAATCAGTGGGACAAGTACAGGGGGACAATCACTTCCCTGCTCCTGCTGGCCACACTATTGCTGATACAAGCCAGGATGCCAACTGGCCTTCTTGGCCACCTGGGCCCACTGCTGGATCATATTCATCTGGCTGTTGACCAGCACCCCCAGGTCCCTTTCTGCTGGGCAGCTTTCCAGCCACTCTTCCCCAAGCCTGTGGTGTTGCAGGGGGTTGTTGTGACCCAGCTGCAGGACTGGGCACTTGGCCATATTGAACCTCGTACCATTGGCCTCAGCCCATCGATCCAGCCCATCCATAGATCCCTCTCTAAAGCCTCCTGACCTTCAAGCAGATCAACACACCCACCTAACTTGGTGTTGTCTGCAAGCTGACTGAGGGTGCACTCGATCCCCTCGTCCAGATCATTGATAAAGATATTGAAGAGAACAGGGCCCAACACTGAGCCCTGGGGAACACCACTGGTGACTTGTGGGCAGGGGACAAGAACCACCTTCTTCGCCGGGGCAGGCGCTGAGCTGGGTTTTGCCTGCACAATGAGGGCAGCGAGGGCGATCTCCCTCTTCCCAGCCCTCCCCAGCACCCTCCTCTCCAGCCTCACCCCACGTTCTGCCTCCCGCCCTCCCTCTTAGTCCCGTTTCTCCCCTCGCGCCGCTTCCCCCCTTCAAAGCACCGCGGGGACGCCGCCGACTTCTCCACCGCGCCCGCGCAGGCGCGAGCGCGGTGGGGTAGGGATGGGAAGGGGGGGCGGTGCGGACGGGACGGGGGACATGCGCAATGGGGCGGCAGAACCGAAACTCCGCCGCGTTCCCGCGCCGGCTGCGGGGGCGGGGCGCGGCGCGCGGTGCGTGGCGGGCGGTGTCTCCCCCGCGGTGGGTGGGGGGGGGGGGTGAGGGGGGGAAGGGGGAGGTGGGGCCGCGGCGCGCGAGCGGGGCCATTTCAGCGCGCGGCACCGGCACCCAGGCCGGGATGCGCGCGGCATCCCGCGGCTGCCAGCCCGCCGCCGGCCGCTTGCCCCTTCGCCCGCCCGCGGGGCCAGGGCGCTGACTCGCCCCTTCCTTTCTCTTCTGCCCTCCCGCCGCTCGCCTCTGTCGCCGGCAGAGCCATGGCGGCCCCTAGCAGCATCGTGCCCGTCATGGCGAGTAAAACCAAGACCAAGAAAAAGCACTTCGTGGCGCAAAAAGTGAAGTTGTTCCGGGCTAGCGACCCGCTGCTCAGCGTCCTCATGTGGGGGGTCAACCACTCGGTAAGCGCCGCGGCTCAACCTGCCCGTCCGCCCCACCGGGGCATCGCCCCCCGGGGGCTGCAGGGGAGGGGGTGGGGGGTGCGGCGGGAGGCGATGCGGAGTGGCGATGCGGAGGACGCAGGCGGGACCGGGGAGGCACGCGCCGCCGGGAGCCGCCCGCCGGCTGTCGCCCTCCGCCCCGGCGCGGGGCTGGGAACGCGTTACCGAGCGGGGTAAGCGCGGGCGGGGGACGCCGGGGTAGGCTGCGGTGTCCAGCCGGGGCGCGGGCGCAGGGCTGCCGGCGGCCGCGGTGCGCCGGGTGCCTGCGGTATAGCCCGTGTCCTATCGATCCGCCGTTCCGCTTGTTAAACAGCGCACGGGTGGTGCCCATGAGGGGACGGTGTTGCGAGCGGAGCCCGAGCCGCTCCGCTCCTGCCGCTGCCGGCGAGAGGGCGTTGCATAAATGTACTGCGGTTAAAAAAATATGCCCGGCTATTAGCGTTTAAGTGGCGAAGTTTTTACCGTCTTCCATGCAGTTTGCTTAAGCAAGTGTCTCTCGACAGTTTTGCGCGCTTGGGGGAAGGGAGGAGGGCCGGGTTTTGATGTGGTAAAGCAGCAGAATTGCAACATTTGGGGAATGCTCTATCACCCTGCGGATGACGGGCTGCTCGGGCTTCAAAAGAGTCCCTGCACCGGGCACAGTAATGTAGAACTGCTGCTGTTCAGCGTTAAAATTAGGAGCCTGGTGAAGATGTCACATGGATTGGGCATTATGAGGCTCAAGTCGCAGCTTTACATCTTTAAATAGCTACCGTGGCAGGTTAAAAGTGTAGAGCCCAAAGATCACCAAAAATCAGGTATCAGGGCGGTTAAGCCGAAAACTTACTCTCATCTGTTGGTGGTGCAAAGTCTGTGCATTCAAATGTTGGGCTCGTGTGGGCTACTTGTCGCTGCGTAAGAGCCTGTATGTCTGTGCGCTTTGATATTAGACTACATATTTTGTTAACAGCTTCGTGAAACACGTAAAGCTATCCAGAGTATTATCTCGGTATTCCTCTTGTTTCCTCCACGTCCAAACCCTGTGAGGATTTTTCCTTTGTGTAATTTTTCGCCCAAAGCCTGGAGGTTGAACATCAAGGCTCAGCACTGTTAGATCTGCGTTTAAACAGTGCAGTGCCTGAGGTGATGGTCTAGGGGAAATGCTTTAACTGCGTGTACCGGTGTGGTAGGGATGACAGAGGAGAAGCCCTACGGAGGTTAACAGTCGGCTTAAGACAGCCCTGTGAGTCAGTAGGAAATGGTGACAAAGGATTTCGGGTTTTCTGTAGGTCAGTTATAAGGAGTGACTGTAATGTCCTATGTTGTGAACTGCTGAGAAACTAGGTGTTTATCTACAAAGCAAGAAGATCTCTAAATGTGGAAATGCATGTGATTTTGCTAGAACTGGCCTTAAATACACACGTTTCTTTTGCTCCTTCTTTAGTGGCAAGCATTATTCATAGAGAAATTCCCAAACAGACCGCTTTCATCAAAGAACGCTGGCTGATAATTACAGGGTGAGAGACTCCCACTGAATGGCAGGGTGCTGGCGACAGCGGCATCCCTGGGGACAGAGAGAGGGAGAAGAGCTCTGACAAGAGCAGAGCTCTTCCTGTTGCAACAGCTCGTGGCTACATGTGTTCATACTGGAATTACAGCTACTTCCAGAGGAAAGACCTCTCCGGTACAAATAAAAACTAAGTCAATAGTGATGAACGCAACACTGTACGTGACTCCTGCGATCGTGTACGGTGGTGTATGTAGCTGTTCCCATTAGAAAATGTAATAAAGAAGTCTACTGGTTTGTGCACGTAAAATTAGAAGTTGAGACTCAAATCCTTTCATTGAAGAGGTTCAAAGAGCAAGCTCAGCAGTAGAGCATGCTCAGAGAAATGCAGCTTCATGCTCATGCAAAGGTGATGATGAGTATCTGCTGCTTGTTCTGTAGATACTGTTTCATTTCTATACCCTGCTGCAAGGTGTAGTCATGAATAATGCTTTGGGCCCCATGGAAGCAAAATCCCTCTGATTGAGAAAGCATGAAAAAAAGTAGTTAATTTGATGCGTCCAAATCTAAATATCTCTTCTTAGCCAAGAACACAGATTGAAGTGTTGCAGGCTCCTCTGTTAGATGCTTACCCTGTCAGTTTGTAATGCTTGAAGTGTCACTGTTCAGCAAATTACATATTCAGTGTGGTTGGACTCTGTTATCACCAAAAAAAATTTTCATGGGAGAAATACAAAGTACGTGCATGGATTCATTAGGAACAGGAATTAAGGAGTCTTAAGTTTCTTAACAGAATAAACAGAAATCCATAAGCAAAGGTTAGACTAGGAAATGAGCGTAGATTGTAGTTCATTGTGATAGTAGCTAAACAAACTTGAACATAATAATATGATTTTTCAGATTATTTAAGATCGCTTCCAGTGCGGTGCATATCAATTGATGATTCAACAGCAGTCTCTGAGTCTTACTAACTGTCTTGGGAGATAAGTATATATTGAAATAGCGAAGCTGAGATGCAATTCCCACATTTCTCACAAGATGCAGCATGTATTGGAAGGAAACACTTGAAGATAAAAATGAAAAAGCAGGGTTTTCTGCAGGCTTTCAAACTTTTTGATCTTGAGGCCAATATACCACTGTACTTGATAGTTGAGTTTCGGAGGATTTTCACATTCTAAACTGAATGTGTGAAAAAGCTCCATCTGAGGAAATAGTTACAAGAACTGTTCTCTTAACTCTCCTGTCCTAGGAGGAAACATGACTCTGTAAAGGGAGATCTTGAGCATTGGTGTCACAAAGCAGAGGGCTTACAGCAAAGATGTGAATTCTTAATGGGGAAAGAAAATCTGCAGGTAGGTGTCGGTTACCCAAGGTTCTTATAAATTACACTCCCATTCAAGAAACCATAAGCAAATTGCTGTGGAAGTCTCAGTTGTTGTTTAGGCAGAAGTAAAGAAATACCTAATTCAAAATCCTGCTTGGTAATGCAGTCAATTTCAGTAATAACTTAGAAGGGCATGTGAAGGGAAAACATGTAAACATTACCCAAATATTTTAAGAAACAAGAAAATATGTGCTCTTATTCAGAGCTGTAAATTTATTTCTTGGTATGCCGAAATATGCTGTTGAATGAAAGTTTCTGCTAACTGACAGGGAAAGCAACTGCGTCCCATTTTGTAGATGAGATTATAATACTGATGACTTGTAGCAAAGACTAATTGTTTGTGCGGTTGGATCTTGCAGGCATCTCCCTCATTAGGAGCTGATCTTATCTCGATCTTTTACCCTGTGTCAAAGATAATCTGGCTGTGCTACTGAAACATACTTAAACTCAGCAGTTAGTATGACTTAAAGCTATATTTTTAGCTAGTTAACAAAATTGTAACAGTATTTCATTTACAACTGATAAGCTAAATAACATCTTTATTCTTACCTCCATGTTGTCACTGCTGCTGGATTTCCATTAGCTGTGGGGAGGAGCGGAGGGAAGGAAGGTGGCATGCAACTTTTTGCCTAATGCTTTTGGAAGTAATTCTTCCCTCCTTGTTTTCTGTGCTGAAAATGAAAACCAGGGATTCTGTTTTCTGCAGCCTATGATTGTTCCCAGGCATAATGATGATGAGTCTGCTCTCGCTTGTGTTGGTTGCCTGCTGCTGTTAGAAGCATGTTAGGAAACCTGGGAGTTTGTGGGGAGCTAGACATAGGTCTTTGAAAACATCATCCCCAGAGGTGGAAGAAAATTAATATGTGTGTGTGTGGTTTTGTGTTTTTTTTTTTTTTATAATTAATTTTGAGGTACAGAATGAACTGATGGGGACCTCACCTACTGTATCAACCATTAAATTAAATATATTTAAGAGAGTGAATACCCAGTGAAGATATTGAGCATACTGTACGAGTTTAAAAAAACCCATGCAACCATAAACAAACAACACCACCCCCCACTCACCCACCCACCCCCCCCCACCCCAGCCCCTGGAATCTGTAATCGCCATCTGTTTCTTGGATGATTACAAGCTGATCTAAAAATTTAGCAGTGCCTGACTTCTCAGTGACAGTTGCTGCCTAATAAGCAAGTGGAACAATAAGAATACACAGATCGAATTACTTCCCCCTCCAGCATATTGCAGAGTACATCAGAAAGAGCGTACTTTCCGTGGGTGAAGAATTCAACAGACAAAATCCATGACCTCCTCCAACTGCTCACATGAGGCACTATGAGCCTGATGCACTCGGTTGTAATCTGGCTTATCTTTTTAACAACAGTGGAATAACACCAGGACAGAATAATAAAAGGAGCGAGAGGTGTGGGACTCCTCTGTCTGCCAGTGTAACTCCTAGGTTCATTCACCGGTACAGTTAGAAGTGGGGAGGAAAAAAGGATGACAAGTAAATGCATCTTTCCTTCTCATATGTGTTAGGATGTATTTGACAATGTTAGGAAAGCTTCTCTATCTACTGAAAGCTATAGAATGTCTGTGTTCTTGTCAGTTTTCAGTTTGGGTTTTTTCCTTAGCTAGCATACTTGTCTTTCCTGTTACAAACTTTTATCCAGACAAATGCACAAATAGCTTACTTCCTCATGCTGGTCCTTATGTTTTAACATGGCACTGGAGAGCTTGTTAGATAACTGTCTACCCTCTTGGTTTGTGGCATAAATCAAATTTCTTAGTACTGACTTACCTAGCCTCTTTACTAAGAACTTCCTATCCTGAAATGTTTTACTTTTAGGAAAATGACACTGAGAAGAGCTTATTGAGTAGATTGTTAGATAGATGAAGCCTAAAATAATTAAAAGCTAGGTTATACCCTCTGGATAAAGACTACCGACTTGTGTTTGTGATCAGTTTCCTTTAAAGAGGGAGGGAAAAATCAACAAAAACAAAGTCCACAGCACTTACTACTAGCAATATATCTTTAAGTTATGGGAGTTTAACTTGAGTCCATATTTTTAATATACTCCTTAAATGGTGATGAGACTAGTGAAACCCTGAGGATACGGAACTATAATGTTGACTCATTGCCCTGGCTGTCAGCACCACAGGTTAGTTGGAAGCTGTCTTGAGGTGGTGAGCACTACTCATTAGTTGTGTTGCCAACTGTGTTGCTAGAATTTGTCTTTAATGCAGAAGTCACTAATGCAGTTGTGCTCTAAGTGGCTTTTCAAAATGACTGAGAGAAAGTAAAACTAACGTTGCTGGTCTTCGAGTTAACTCAAGATTCATAACAGTGAGCTTGGAAAAAAACCACAAACCATATTGTTTAATGGAGATGGTGGTAGAGTATGTGGGAGAAGGCTCTTTCTCAGGAGCAGGAAGAAACAGTATATTAAAACGCATTGATTACAGCAGAGCAGATAATAAAGCAATTAAAACTATTTTAAAATAGTCAGCTGGGCACTCAGCCCAGATGTTTGTATATAGAAGGAAGTAGAGCAGGAAGAGATATTTATTGAAACCTTGCTTCTTTTTTGGGTGTCAAGCTGTGTGTACTGCAGAAATTAATTGCTCAAAAGCAACTGAGTGGATGGACTAGTAAAAATACAAATTGTAAATATTTATTGTCGTTAGGTTAAAGCTAGTAAACATTCCTGCATGACATACCAATGGGAGTGGTACTTCGTGTCCTTCTCTGAACTATTAAAAGGGACACATTCATCCCTAACAGAAGCTGTTGTTTTGGGAAGAGCTATGCAAAGAACTCTGACAGTCTATGACTTTTTGTAGTTTCTTCTGCTCTACGAGATAAGGTGCTGCAGAGGCTAGGAGGTTTTTTTGCCTGTAGGTTTTTGAAACAATTTCATTAACCACAGCAGGGAGGGATGGACAGTGTTCAGCGAAGCAAGCAGGTAGCACAACTTTGTTTTGCTGATTCAACTTAGTCATCCTATTTGAGTATCCTGCACCAGCTGCCTTAAGAGTCTCTAGGGGATTATTTTTGAATACTTTGCTCATTAAAACAGACACTTGCATTATGCCCATTGGCCAGAACCTGGTAGATGTTTCTTTTCCTCTTGTAGTTTCAGGGTGACAAGCTTTGTTTAACATAGCTGACTCACCCCATTATGCAGTTCCTACTGTACAGTCCTTTTCTTGCTCTTCCTTGATAACATCTTGTGCTATAGGGTTCCATAGGCTAGCTGTACATTAGCAACTTCATGCCAACTTTAGAGTAAGGTGAAACTACCTGTTATTTACACAGCTTCAGTGTAATCTTGCCAGAGCTAAGCACTCAGTCCTAGTCATGTTTGCTTACAGGTAACTTGACTTGTTGAAAGGTTAGTCATCTTTGTTGTTGAACTATGAGGTGTTAAAGGCTTGAAAGAAGTACACCTTCATCTTCCTTTTCTCCTGACTTCTAAGTGATTAGGACTGCTGTTGTGGGTAATGGACTCCAGTATGATTTCATGATTTTTGTTTACTCCCATTGCCTCCATGTTTTTCCCCTTCTTATACTTGATGCTTACGATTTAGATGTCTAACAAAAGTCCTAATTTCTCTTCCTTACTTTACTATTGATAAAGCATGTGTTTGCACTTAGTGAAATAGCTAAAGCAGTCTAAGAAATTGCTGCCTTGGCTATGGGATGGTAATGACAAACCTTGTCAGTTTTCATGGTCTACATCCGGGTAAGTGGTGAAATGGGTTAGCTTTTGTTGAGATGGTAACTTCTTGCATGTGGTGTGCTATGTGATCATCTGTCTTATGATCTTCCTATAGAGCCCGGGCTGTCCTATAATTTAATTAGTTTTGTGCTGAGAGATTGCTTAATAGTGGGGTTCTGAAAATTGTTTGAAGTAGCTGAATGCTGCAGTGATGGATGTCACAAACTGAAAAGAAATCATTAGCTTTATCTTCAAAGAGTGGGGTTGAATAGTTTGCAGTAGAAATACTTAATGGCCATACACCTTTTAGAGTACTTATTTTTCATCAAACTCGGTGAACAACTGCCTTGTATACTGAGGCAAGGTAATTAGTCTAATCCAGCTCTTTTGTGTGCATTCTGAGTTCCCAAGGCAACCTTAATATTCTTAACACAGCTGTGAGTATATGCATGATCCTTTTAGATTCTAATACAAAAGTGAAAAATCACATTCCCTTATGTGGCATTATTAGAAAGCCTGTGGAGCTCCTTGGTGAGGCTGAGACTTACAGAACCACCTTGAAGCTGCTTGAGCTAACAGGTTTAATCTCTCAGCTTTCCCAGTCTCCCTCTTAATATCTTATGTCTAACAACTCTGCTATTCCTGTGTTTGCCTTTATCAATCAAGTCTCTGCCATCACAGTCTTCCTGGTTAACAAGTTCAGCCGTATCTGGTTTTCCTTATCGGTAAGTACCCATTTCCAAAGTAATAATCTAGCAAAAATAATACATTTTGAGGAGTCTTTAGAGGTGTAGTTCACTGAAGTTCATCGTTCAGCCATGCAAACAGCTGTGCCAGCACAAAGAACATGGATTTGGTACAAAAGCAGAAAAGATGGGACAAAGTAGCTTTTGTTGTAAGGAAGTGCCAGCTGAAGGTTAGTCAAACTGTAGCCTTCATAATACCAAAGCCAGCTAAAGCTGGACTTGTTTCCACTCTCTCTCTGGCCCTCATCTGATCCCGTGGTAAGTTCATTTGGGGAGATATGCTAGAGGAAAAACTACTGTAGAAGAGTGAACAGGGTAGGGGTTTTATACCACAACAGGCTGTACCCACAACTGTCAGTCTCAGCTTAAAAGGGGAGCTGCAAACACAGTGCAGGGAGAGTGGAGGGAAGAGACTGATGTATGTGTACATTAAGGTGAGTTTTTACAGTTGCTTAGAACGGTTGGAGCGACTCTAATAGCTCTGGTGTGTACTCTCAAACTGATGAGTGATCTCCTGTCTACAGCTCAATTTCATGTTTGGTAGCCTGGAGTTATACTGTTGCCTATAGTTCAAAAAAAAAACAAAACAAATGTCACTTGAGTAGAGAACTCTCACTGCAGATTCTGCACTTTCTGGAGGCCTTTCTCAACAGTTTTAACCTTTTGAAATAGTTATGTGTTTCGTAAGAGGCAGAAGTATCTATATTGTACCCGTTGGTTTCTGGTCATCTCTTCAGTCTTGGTCTTTGAACATGCTGAACCATCTATCCTCATAATTTGCCTATCCAAGTTAGAGAGTAAATGTCTTCAGAAAAGTTGTATTGGCTTCCTAGGGGCTGAAATTTTTGAAGTTGCTCTTAGAGGTGAATGCCAACATTTGGAAGACCTTCTAAACAGTTGTAGTTTTTGAGAATCCTACTTGAAATGTTCTCTTGTAGGGTATCAAGCATGTGGCTGTAGCAGTCACTAACTTTTTTTGAAGGAGGAAAATATCCAACTTGTTTAGCCTAAGACTAGCCAAAAGGAAGCAGCTTAGTAACAATTTTATTATACTGGTCTGAAACTGAGCAATATCTGAGCTTGTGGTGCCAAGCCTCTAATTCTGTAATTAAACTATTACTTCTGATATAATGCCCTTCGTCTGTGGCATGTTCTGTTGCAAAGTAATCTTAAAGCTGTTTTGCAGAGTTTAGTTCTGCTTTGATCGTGTTGCCCAATGTTTTGTACCTGACTGATCTAGCAAAGGTCTACCAAAACCGTTTTTGGTTCAGCAGTTTGTTTGCTCAGTGTTCTTGTTTTCTCTCTCAGCCATGTAAGTTTTCTGTAGTTAGAGAGTATTTATTGGTGTTACAGTGTGGTGCGGCCATCATCGTAGGTTGGGTTCTGGATGATTATAACAGAAAAATTTCTGGAGGAACTTGGAGAGAAATACTTTTTATGTATGTAGTTGTCAGGGCCTTTACAGCAGGCAAATCTGATGTATTGTGGTTGCCTGGAGCTGAGCAAAAATCAGAAGATTGACGTAACAAAAGCGAGGTTGCTAATCTCTGAACTTCGGTCTTTCTGACTTACTGTATTTTGATCTGAATCTAGAGCTAGTGTTAGGAGACTAAATTGCAAAATACCAATGGAGAAAGCAGTTGAATGAGGAATGGGATGTGTATTTTTATTTTTGTTTTGGATTTTGAAGTCATGATGCTTTTACTTTTTTCTTTATTTAATGAAGGCCTAGCGGTAGTCAAGTTTACTTTTGGTTTCTATGCAATTCTGAGAACAGTGGCACCAAAAACTGACATTCAGGGTAGCAGTTGTAAGGTTGTGCCTCTTGTGTAGGCCTTTTTCATGAAGTATTGCATGATTTTCCTTTGCAAATAATGAGAACAATCACTAAGATGCTGTTTGGTTGCATCTCTCTTTGGACTTTGTCTTACGTATGATTCTTTTTCTAGGGGGTTTTTGTATCTTTTCCAGTCCTGAAAGAAAAAATGTGCTCTCTTTCAGATTTACTCAAACAGCTTATATAAAGGTATACAACTCCAGTTTTGAAGATGGTAGGCAAATCAGTTCTTGATTCATAATGTACATATCTGAGACTGCTTGGTCCAAGTAGTGATAATATTTAAAGGCTTATACTTGAAATAAAATTATTTTTACGGTAAGTCCTTGAAGTAGTACATACCAATGGATTCTGTCTCAGTTAGCTATGAGAGAGAGCTGATTGTCTTTCTGGGAAAGATATCGGTCTCAAACAAGCTGACTTCATTGGAAAGTCCAGACCCAACCTCCTTGTTCTCCTCAGTCACCGCAAACTTGCAGTTGGAGATCTCGGAAATGACTCACTTGTGCTGAAATGCAGTGTTAAATGCTTGGTGAGATGCTGCAGCTCAGCACCACCCTCTTGTGCAGCAGCTTGCTGCTGATGCAAACTAGGACTTCCCTGCTACTCTTCAGGCTTTTCCTCCATCTGGTGACAATAAGGTTAGCAGGGGTGGAGCGAAGAGAAACTTTCTGGTATAATTATTCTTTTAGGTCTTAAGCAGAACTGTAAAAGTTCCAGTCTGACTCATGATTCACTTGCAATGTCTGATATGTAAACCTGCCTTCTCCTGTGCTTGCACAGTGGGCAGGATCAAACAAACAAGAAAAGCTTTCTGGATATTCCCCAGGCCCACAGAAGACATGAGGTAAAAACAGACAGTGGTGAATTTACAGAAACAAAATCTTAGTGCTTGTTAACAAACACATGTACCTGCTTGCAGACAAAAAGCACCGCAACCACTGTTTTCAGAACCTCTTGCCTGCTTCCGTGGATGCAGGGAGTTCCTGATATAGCAGTTTCTCCAGCTGTTATTTTGGGCTTTAGCTGGTTCAACAACACTGCTTTTTCTTTCCTACCTACAGCTGCAGGCAGTTGTGGCTGGTTATTTCATTTGAGTGAGCAATGTCCTTTGGGCTATGTTGGCTGAGGGATGTTAATAGGGTTCAGATGTCTCTGTGCTCACAGAATCCTGCACTCCTTCTCCCTCCTCAGCTCATTCTGTTGCAGTACATCAAAGCAGAACAGCATTGAAATCTTAAGGATGTTGACTGTTGCTAGTGTTCTGTACCTTTTTTTTTGGTGGGAGTGGGTTGAGTTTTTTCCCCTTTCCACCACATCTCCCAATACTACTCATCAGCTGTTCAGTTTTTTATAGCAATTACCTGTAAAATCTTAGTGGTGTTTTTAGGTCACTTTTCAAGCTTATTACTCGTCAGACATTATTTTTGTACTTGCTGAATCTTTCAGAGAAGTTATATTGCAAGTTTCTCCTTTGAAGGTGTCACTTGGTAGGAAATATTTTAATATTCCAATCTTGTTGAGGAAATACCCCAAGCTTTCATATTTATCATCAACTTCTCCATTTTCCTGTGAATGACTTCCTAAGGTTTGCTGGTTGAACATGACTTGCTTCACAATTAAAGGCTGAGCACCTAAGAATTTACTGGAGGAGCCTGAAAATAGTGGTTCCTCCTGCATGATGTGTCAATCACCTGAAAGGTGAAGGTGCATGTGAAGGAATGTGAACGTGCTGATTCTTTTACAGTGGCCTTATTCTTGCTAACTAATCCAGACTGATGTGTCTGAGGTCTTGTTCGTGCCATTATAAATGCCCTTTAAGATGCAGAGACTCTTCTTTCCTGAAAAGCCATGTTTCTAACCATCTTACAGGAAAATGTATGTAATGATGGGTAGTTTGGAGGGTGTCTTTGTGTTGCTGAAGTGATTAAGCCATCCTTACATTGCTTGGCATTTTAAAAATGCATGTTTATCTACATGACTTAAGAGTTATCAGGGGAGGAAAACATTCCTCTTGTTTGGCTTAGTCACAGGATACTGTACTGTTCTTGTGGCAGCACAATGCTGAGCAAAAGTTTGCAAATTAGGTTTAATTAAGAACAGAGAGAGTTGAAGGGTGTAGAATTATGGCTAGCTGGCAGACAGTAATTCAGTCACTTAAAGTAGCTGCTGCTATGTGCATAAGTATATCTCAATAGCAAGGCTAAAACTCATTTTAAAACTGCTTTCATAGTTTAAGAGAGCCTGTATTACTTTGCAAGTGGAATTAAAATTTGATGGTTCAAACAAATATGTATTACCTTCTGTAGCCAAGTTGGCCATGAGCATAGACATCTTAGTACTCAACTGGGGGGAAGTAACACCTGAAGCTGAAGTAACCTGCTTACTTCTATTTGTGGTGCCATGGGATGCATTTCTGAACTGAAGACATCATCCAGGACATTTGTGTCACAGACAAACACAACTAATATTTCAGGGTTTCTTCAGTTAAACTCATATTCTGACCAATATTAGCCTCTTGATAAGCTAAAATGAAAGAAACCTGGATTGTTTGTGTCTTGCTGATAGACTCTTGACTTATGTAGCCTATTCCTCAAAAAAAAAAAAAAGAGGGAAAACAGAAGAAGGGTGTGGTGTTTGAGGTGTTCTGTGAACATTGGACTTACTGGTTAAAGGCTTTGAAAAGACTTAACTTGGGAGGCTAACTAATTTCTGACACAGCAGGCACTGTTTATATTTTAAAAAAATAAGAAAACCTAGGCCCTTTGTTAAAGGAAGAACATAGATTTAGTTGTGTAGAGTTCCCAAGATGAAAGCTATATAGCTACTCATCAAGATGATATTTTTACTGCAAAGGCTTCTCTGCTTTTCTTCACCTGCTACTGGAAACTGACTCAAATAGTGGAGCAAGCTGGCGTGGATGATGAAATACTGAGTCTTCCAGTAGATAGAAGAAGCAATAGAGGGCCAAGATAGTAAAGCATGATTCCTGAGCTACATGTTCTCTACTACTAGCTGGCAAGTTTGAGCTCAGAATTGGTTTGACAAATTCATGCTAGCTGTGTTTTGTGCTGTTTTCCTCTTATTTGATAGACTAAGGAATCAAACCCTATAATAAGTTTTTCACAGATGTTATTCTTGTGTGTTGCCTCCCTTGCCATGCAGCTTTGCTGAGGGGTGCTACTACTCAGCTTTCCAGATACTACAGATTATATCTGAAGCTTTGCTCCGTGATTCCAATGTACCCCTTTTTGTCATACCAGGTTGCAGTATGGGCTAGTAGTAGTTGTCTAGGTAGTCATGTCTTTCCCTCTCCTCATGTGCTTAATGTGCTAAATATTATAAATATAATTCTGCAGGTTGTAACCAGATAGGGTACTTAGTTTATGAAAATAATCTCTTGGTTGTTGAAATGTATTTAGACTAGGAATGCTTATTACAGCATTGTTGTTGATGCAGTTGTGCCATATGGTAATCTCTCTACAATTTGTGCCAGACTTCTTAACCACTCTTTGAAAAACATGCATGTGTCTCACAAAGCTAACTTTCAGTTAGTTTTAGCTAAGTTTTCAGGTATACCTAATGGCTTAGAGCATGAGGCAGAGCAGACAAAAGGGTCCAGTCCCATTTTCTGCATTTAATGTTTGGGATTGTTTTGCCATAAAAGCCATTCCAAACTGAGGCTTCAGAGACCATTTTGTCAACAAGCCTGACGAACCAGGAATGAAAATACTCAGCTTTTAGACTCCTTGAACATAAAATAAACAGTGTGCCGTGAGTCACAGCTCTACCACTGCATAACTGAGAGGAGCTTGCAATTTTTTAATACTTGAATTTTTTTCTTAGAAATAGACTAGTCAAAAGATTAGTATGGTTGAATTTTACTGAATGTTCCAGGACAGAACAGATGAATTCTTGCCTAATTAACCTATTGCTTTATGAAGTGTTTTCTAAAGCCTTGAGATGCTGTGTATTTACATATATTTGCATAAGCAATGCAAGGAGGAAAGTGCTCTGGAGAATGTGACTGGGGCTTCTGGTGGAGTTGGCAGGATTCGCTGTTGCATTAGCTACCTGTTTCACAGCTCCCTCTGTGAGCGGACAGCTTTGCAGCTATCTTGTAAAGGCATATTAAATAAAATGGTGATAGAAATGCAGTTAAACAAACGCAGCCTAGAGCTCTGCTTCTAGGCTAGTCAGTCCTAGGCTGGCCCTGGTTATGGGCAGTGAAATCTGCTCTTAAAAGTGTATGAGGTGACTGATCGGTTAGAGGTGCTTATTGTTTGGGTGATAATTGCCACCAAAAATTTGAATGAAACAAAACATAGTGCAAGATTGCTTCAAAGCTGAGTTAAGCTAACAACCAATGGAAATGCTCCACAATATTGTTAATCATCTTTTAACTCTCCAGGCTATGACTGCAGAATAGCTGTGTTACTTAATTGGAAATATAAAATATTTCCTGTGTGAATATAAACATCTTCTACTTGAGCGACATTTTCCTTGTCACTTAGCTCCATCGCTGTGAAACTGAAGGCATTTAATTAATCTTGTTGACTTTCCATGGTGATTTACTAATGAACTATTTAAATAATTTATTAGCTCTTTTTTCTTTTCTTTTCCCCTCCAAAGGGTACTTAAGGTCAGGAAGCACAAATTAACTAACCTGAAGCCAGTAAAGCTGCAGTGTAACAACCTTGCTCCTAAAGACTTCTAGACATCTAAAGCACCTTCCCTCTATCCTTCTGGAAGGAGAAGAAGTTGTATCCTAGCACGGAGGGGAATTTCGTTTGGGGGTTTACTTGATTTTTGGGACAGAGCCATGGTTCTCTGATTTCTAGATGATTCACTGAGGCAATTCACTGAGTCTGTTGCTGAACCTAAAAATAAATGGATTATACTTAATCCATGTTAGTATTCTGTCTTTGATGATGTGGTTTTCGCAGTAAGTGGTAAAGAAACCTCAGCAAACTGTTCTCCTGTATCTTTATCAAGAAATTGGAAAACTATTCTACTTTTTTCAGTTAGCCCTTTGATGAGGCTCCTTCCTGGCATTATGTAAGGCTATGGAAGGTCATCTTACAGAAAAGAAATTGTACCCTCTTTTCCATGCTTAGAGTCTCTTCTATTTTTGAATGTGCATCACTTACAACTCTATGTCTGTGTCCCTTTCCAGTCTAGGGTTCTGTCTTAATCTTTCCCCTGATGGAAAATTTAAGCTTACTCTGAATAACAATTTATGTTATTCAGATGGGTAATGTTATTACCAGATAGTTAATGCTCTATTTGCTTGTTTGCATCTACGTGTCTCTAGGGAATCTGACTATAAGCTCCCAGTAGGAGTCTTGGAAGGGGTAACTTGTGGTTCATTTTTAGATATTACTTCGCTTTTACCAACTTTCAGCAGCAGGAGTTGTTGGTCTTGGTCCTGTTCTTTCCTTTCTTTTTCCACTGTCCTCAGAATTAAACCCTTAGCCAAGCTGTTTAACTTTACCAATTCATCAGGAAAAATATCTTTTTAGGGAGGAGCAGATATTTTTAAGAAATGAAGTAATGAGTTTCTGGTGGGATCTGACAAGTACCAGAGCAGTACAGAAGGAATAGGCAGAACTGCCTGGCAGGGTGCAAGGAGTAGCTGGGCTATGAGGCTGCTGTCCGCCTCGCCAGGGGAGCAAGCTGTTGGGTTTAGTAGCACACGTCCCTTCAACATAATTCTTTTCAGTTTTAACTTCACTCATACTGGGTACACTTGCAAACTCTCACAGCAGTACTACTCTGTAGCTGCCTTGAGCAAGCAGGTGTAATGTTTACATGTGCCAAAAATGTCAGAGGACTCTACTTGAAATGACACATATCTTTCTGTGCAGCCTCAGTGCACTGCTGTGTATTTTCTGTGGTACATCTAGTAGGTAACTGGCTTACTAAAAAAAAAAAAACCACCACTTCTGCATTTACTGCTGTCCAACACACCATTTTAATTTGTGTCTTTTAAGAGACTGACATAAGTCTCTTCTCTCTGCCACTCCAATAAAAGGCTCACTTCAAATTCAAGTGGTTTCTCCACTGAGTGACCTTTTTGTCTTTATTTATGCAGTCTCTCTACTAGACTGTGTCCCATCAGTACAAGTTGTAGCAAATCAGCAGCGCTACCTGTGGTGTAAGGTAAAGGGATAAGGAACTCTGACCAAGCCCATCTCAGCTGTGTCTGTGGCTTTAATAAAATGATGCTGAGATTCTGCTGCTCAGTTTATGCTGGCTCTAGTATTTCTCTGATTTTCCAGTAAATGAATCCAGCTTGCTAAAAGACCAAAGAGTAATCTGGCAAAAAGTCTGTGTTTTGGGCTTTTTTTTTCTCGTTTTTGCTGCATTCATAGGCTGAATTGATTGGCTTTCTGATTGAAGGGGTTGGTAGAGAGGGGAAGAAGAGGTGAGACTGTTCCCACTTGCCAGTCAGCACATCATGTAATTCAGCTCAGCCAGGAGGCAAATGTAACTCTGGCTCCTGCTTGTGTCGGTCTCCACCGGCTGAGCTCAACAAAAGGCCTATCAAATGCCAGAGGGATAGGGCCTGGATCTGGTGGACAAGCTGGCTTAGATGGCCAGGAAGGTACAGTCAGAGAAGATTATGAGCAAAATTAACATTATGCTGCCTTGTATTGTACAGGAGTCTTTTGAGTTTGAAGCAGTTATTCTGACAATGAGTATTTTCACTTTCTTATGCTGTTAGGCTTCCATGCATCGAACCTGATACCTGGCAGTGCTTGCATACTGATGTGCTTTCAAGACAATATTCTAGGCTGTGCATGAGTTACGATGCATCCACTTTGTGCAGACATTCTAGCTCTTCCTTTTCTTTAATTATGGCAGGTCTCAGTGTGGGCTTGAGGAGTCTTCAGAGTTGAGTTGACTCCGCATAGGACATGTGCATCAAATATTTCCAGAGTATTCTGGACCTGCTGCTGAACCAGAGTGCTGTGTTTTGGGTTTGGTTTTTTCTGCTTCTTTTTCTACTGTTGTTCCTGCAAGAGTTGTTTCGGTCATGGCTATCTACCTTGGTTATTTCATTTTTTTGTAACCTGGATGCTCTCTGGTACCTTGGATGAATAAAATACTATCATATGAAGGTCTCCAGAGAGAATTGTGACTGCAGGCACGTGCAGATGTTCTTGGGAGATGTTACACTCCTCAGCTCTCTTGGTCTGTGGCTTAACTACCTTATCTCATTGTGATGGTGTATCATAAAGACTTAATTATTGTGATTGGTTTTAACTCTTGCTCCACCTTTCAGCATTTTCTGCACAATGCTGTTTTAAGTGCTATGTGTCAGTGCATGTCATGACTCTGAGCAGTAGACTTAAATGAGGTTTTTGAACAAGAATTTTGATGCTTGGCTCTAGCATACTTGTAGAAAGCACTGGTAAATGCTTGAGAACCTTAATCTATACGGATTAAATTTCATACTTGCAGTCAAATTTTGGATGCTAGCTGTAGTTTGTTCATGGCAGGTGTCACTAGTGTCTTGCTTTCCTATGGTTCAAGAAGCCTGGAAATGTTAAGAGTTAGTAGCATCTTTGTAAAAGGCATTTGAAATTGAAAGGGAAATTTGAAATTTAGGTGACGTTAAGCATATCCAACTTCACATCTGTGAAATGCAAATTTGTTGGTGGTGAGGTAGACAGCTACTTCTTATATGTGCAGCAAAAAAAAAAGGTAAATACTGTACCAGAAGTGGAGAATGGGGTATTTTAATACATCCTTGTAATTTCAAAGGACTTAAAACGCAATCAATGGTTTTGGCAGATGGCTGAGGGCACAGGCGGCTTCTGGAACTCTTCCAGCCACTAATGGAGTGTGGATTCTGATTAAATTTAACTGCGGCCACTGAGTCTTGGTCTGCATGCTTCTGTGTACTTTAAAATGTATGTTTTTCTAACTATAAATATGTCATTTTAAAATCTATTTTAATACTCGGCAGTACAATATCCTCATGACGTGGATTGTTCCTATATATTAAGCACAGTGAAGACTGAAACACCAGCATTATGTGAGAGGATGCAGTCCACTATATCACACTTTCTAGGGCTGTACTGTAAAAACTGCCTGTTCTAAAAGCTTTAAAATAGTTTTGTTGACAGTGTCAAATCCCACCAAGAATCACTGCTGCATTAGTTCTATAAATCTGTTCTATTGGTGACATAATTAACTAGTTAAAAAATTAAAAGCTAATATAACAATATGTGGCATGGTGGATGGGGCCTTTGACAGGAGTTCAGACTTGCAGTTTGGACACAAGCATGCTGGATCAGTTGCCTGCTCATCCATGGATGCAAAGAAATGGCATGATAGGACGATTCCTTGTACTTCAGGATATGTCGATGTAGAGACAAACATACTAAAGCAAGGTGGTAGGATATGTTTATTCTTCTAAGTTAATTTGGAAGAAATAGGCGATTTATCAAACTTCAGATCCCAAAGAGCAAATATGTAAGAATTGCTAGGCTAATGTCAAAGACAAATCTAGCTCTGCAAGTGCATCCATGTTAAAATAGTTACAAATGCTTTTTGCTTTGATAGCACAACTAGTTTGGGAAAAGGGGAGAGTAGGTTACTGTAGCATATGAGTGAGTGCTGTTATGATCCTGTGGAATAGGTGGCTGTGTGTTGGGTAAGATCAGCTCTGTATGTAGAAGTACATTAAGATACTTTCTTTTGCATTGCGGGTTTGTCAGATCAAGGAGTCAATCTAATTGAATTCAGGAGCAAAAAGGTGAGGTAATACTTTTCTGTGGAAAACATCTTATACAACTGTTGCAAAACCGTAACGGCGTAAGTGCGAAAATGAATGGTTATACCAAGAGTTCTGGTAAAGAGCTGTTGCTGAGAAGCCTTGAAGTAAGGCTGTATCTGTAAGAGAAATAGAAGTCACCCATCTGAATGATCTGAGAAACTCTTTAGATTCTTAGTTCTTGCTTAGGTGTTTTTCATTCCAAATTATTAATATTTCATTTTACAATACAATGACATAACTGCAGTGATGCCATAGATAGGTTTTAGTGTCTTTGAACTGCCCTTGCCATGCCTTCGGTATTGTTAAATTCCACAATAAAATTTGCAATGTTTTAGTGTGCTATCATATATGCTGTGTTGTTATGGAGTTCTGTGATTTTAAGTAATGACTTTTATGGAAAAATTATGGGTCTGGTTCATTGCTGCATTTCTTTCTCCAGCCTTACTTTTCATCCTTGCAGTAGGTTTCAGTTTGCTTTCAAATTGTTGGAAGTGAACAGACAGAAGTCTATTTGTGTAACGATGCTTCTAAGTTCCTGTTAAACTTTGCGATGTTTCTGATGACTCTAGCAATACTTAGCACCTTATATCTTTAAGCAAGACTCTTGTGTCTTTGCCATGCGTTACTTCTGTGCTGAAGAGACGAACCAAGACTGTATAGTAAGGGGAAGCTATTGTGTGCAGAGTAGTACCTTGACTCTTACAGAAGTGGAAATGTGTGTGGTACAGAGGAGCTAGAAAAATTAAATCATCTTTAGGCAATCAAAGGCATAAGAGCATTTAAACTGAGGTTAAAGCTATGGAAGGTGAAACTAGGGAGCTATGTTCTGTTCCTCACTGAAAAAAACAAGAAAAAAAGGTTACGTGATTTGTTAGTCGTCATGATGTGGTGAGCATTATAGATACACTTATTTCAGTGTGTTTTAAGGCCAATGTTCTACTTCTAGTCTGGAGAAATATTGAACACTTGGAAGTCAAGTGTGAATATCAGTTGGCTGTTAAATATGCCAAATACTTAAATCTTACTTTAAACACTGAGGTTTTAGGGGAAGACTAAAGGAATAAATCAAATGTACTTTTAGTATTTCTGAGCCTCCACTGTGCGTAGTGGGTAAAACAAGGTCCTGCCTCACACTCTGGAACTACAAGGTAAACTGCTTTGAAATGCATCACCCTCACTCAAAGCACCATTATTTTAGAAACTGATGAGAAAACTGATGCTATAGCTAATGCAAATCTAATGTTGTGGTGTAAATTGTAGATATTCCCCTTTCTTTTGTATAGAAGTATTGCACAGTCTGCAGCCTGTGGGTGGGAAAATGGACAAAATTAAGACTACTTGGCACTGTTCAGGTCTTAGTTCTTGTAGAGTTTAACTTTAGCACAAGTTTTGTTTTACAATTTGAATGCAACTTTATGGTTTATATGTAAAGGCCTTGTATAAATAAGATGATAGTTACTTGATGCTAAAATGGGTGTGCACCTTATACATGAACTAACACCTGAAACAAGGTGAAAGAGCAGTTTTCCTGTGTGTAGTTGCTGTAATAATTTTTGAGAAGAGTTTCACCTACCTGTCAAATTGGAACTGACCCTTTTAAAGCTGTCTGTCAGGTAACTCTTAACAGGTCCCTGACTGTTAACTCTATTATGCATGTCAGGCTTCTGCCTAATAAGTTGAAATTGCTACTATGACCCCAAAAGACTGTGAAAATACATTTCTTCTTGCTGTGATGTGTGTGGAACATGCAGTCAAAAGTGATATTTGCTTTATAAGGTATCTTAAATAAGACTTTTCTTTATAAAGAACTTTTTATAAGGACTGCACTGAAAAATGAAATATTGAGCTATATTCTTTTCCCCAGTATAGCTGTAAAGCTTTTTGCGTTGTATGAATCGTCCTAGCTAGTGTATAGCAGTACCAGCCAGGGCTGTGATATTTACTGTCTGTTGCTCACATCCAGTTACTCAGAGCCTGTGTCTGACCAACCAAAAACATTAAGTAACTGCATATCATCAGTTTTAATCATGAAATAGCTTCATATTGCTTACCTAAATTACTGATTTATGCGATACATCAACAGATAAATTCAAAGCAGTTAGAGTAATCTGTTTAAGTGGTGTTAGAAAAATTTGAGGTGCATGGGAGCTTCAACTGCAAAATTGAGTGTGTGGAACAATGCATATGAAAGGATCAGGTTGAAGATAGGCAGTTACTAATTCCTTTAGGGTATGCTTCACCTCACAATCTGTATAAATCTGATCTGCAGATTTAAATAAGGCAAATGTCTGCTGGAAATGGTCGTAAGTCTGTTCCCTCATGGACTTACCTATTTGAACCAAGACCCTGCCTCGCTTGATTTTTTTTTTTTTTTTTTTTTTTTTTTTTTTTTCTCCTGAGACCAGTTGTCTGCTGTTGTACAATGCTGAGACTGGGTCTTCTGTGCTTGAGGCTTGGCTAATGAATGCATGGTTGCAAAGTGAGGACCAGTGCTGCCCTTCTAGGGTGTGTGGCACTCTGGTCAATAGTAGGAATGGCGTTAGAAGGTAAACTTACGTTGGAGGGAAAATAAGATTCTCATACTGGCAGAGAGGTGATCAGGGTCTCAGGAGCTGTAGAGTGTTGCACACGAGTGGTTTGACAGCAGTACTTGATTATCAGCTGGTAATTAACGTAAGCAGTTCACCTCAGCTTGAGTTGTTGTGCACTGACTGCTTCTAGTGCAAGCTATTGGCTTAGCACTAGTTCTGGTACCTCCCTGCTGTATTAGAGCCCCTGGGGCTTTTATGATGCTTTTTTTTTTTTTTTGGGGGGTGGGGGATAGGGGTGTGGGGTTTTTTCTTTACATTAGGGCCAAGTTATACCAGTTACTAAAAAGGATGATGGAGGTATTTTTCAGTACTTTATTTCAGAAGGTTGAAGAGAATGGTTCTTTTTATCTGCTTTTGACTGGTATACTCAAATCTTTAACTCTGTATTTTAAAGCTTTTCTGATTGTGAAGGAACTTCTCTAAAAGGCAGAAAGCAAGAGCTTGGCTGTGTGCCCCAACTCCTTTCTGTGCATGAAATGTCGTATACAAGGATAATTCCTCAATACATTTGTCCCTCTCTAGGCTCTGCTCTTGCTCTCTTCTACTGGGGAGCCTGAGTGGCTTCCTCCAAAGCTGCATCTTCAACAGAGAGCAAAATTGGTAGCTTGCTCCAGAGTAACCTATGGGATTAAAAGAGGAGCAGGTCAAATTTTCAGTATAGTGCAACGCCATGTGTGTTTATGAACTGCTGACTCACCTGTATCCTCTTCCAGAGGAATCCTTTCCATTCCCTCCTCCCTAAACTCCTGTATGCTCCAGATTTTGGAGTCGTCATATAATTGAAACAAAAATCCGTGCTAGTGCTTCTGTATCTTATCTCACAACTGTAAATTTATCAGTATGTGAAAGCAGACATGGATTGAGCCTATCTGCAAATCTTTTTAATATACATGTATAATACTAATGCTTGTAACTAAACATTTTTAAGCAAAAATGCACTGTTTAATCCTGTCATCTTTTCTGAAAATGTTTTTCCCAGATGAGTCTTGTTTCTGTATAAAACCTTTTGAAGCCTTTTAAACCTAACCTTGATTTAGCATGTGCACCATGTATAATTGATGTAAAGGCACTGTCTCTCTGTTCAGAGTGGTTCACAAATAAAAAACTAATGCCATGCACTTGTTTCCAGGAATAGTCAGGGTTTGTAAACAAAGTAGTGTTCTTCTTTGAGTGGTTTTGTGCAGTTTGTCAGTAATCCACATGGACCTTGTCTGCAAGGGTATGTCATGTGGTTTGCATTTGTTGACTTTCATTGAACTTCTTCACAATCTGGATGATAATGTTGTGGGATTTTAGGGGGTTTGATCTTTTTTGTTTGGTTTTTTTTTAGTTAATATATAAAATACTTATGTGGAAATTGAACTTATTCCACTGCTGATAACTTGCAGTGAGAGGAGTTGGTGAACAAACAAAGTTCAGCTACCACTTCATATATAAAAAAACTCCAAATAAACCAATCTGGCAGAGATTTAGGAGAGCCATAAATCTAACTTTATCAAATCCATGTATTCTCTGCAGTCTGTCACTACTTGCTATACTTGAGAGAGGATGGAAATATACTTCATTTTCCTTTGTGTGATAACTTCTCCCCTTTTTAAAGTTTCTTAGTTATTATTTTACTTGAAATGCAAACATGTTGCCTACAAACTGAGGCACTATAATCCTATCATATTCAGGAATCTTTGTTTTGCCCTGTAATTTGCTGTTTAGGATCTGTTCTTGTGAACAAGCATTCTGTGTCAAAAGTTGTACTGATGGGCCTACAAATTGAAATGGAGACACAGTGCTTTTTCTTTAGTCACCTTGTATCATCTAAACGTTTAAAAGGAAAATTTGACTTCGTATCTTCCGTGACTACCTGTAAGTGAAGGGAGTTGTTCCTGGCCCACCAGCATGATCAAAGGCATCAGTTCCTTCTGTGAGCTCATCAGGCTTCACTGATGTAGACATCATTGGTTCTCTTCATTGACAGGATGGTGTTACAGCATATTACTGAAATGTGAAAAACTGTTTCATTTAGTGGTCCTGAAAAAATTACTGTCTGCATCAGCAGACTTCTAATCTGCAGTTTTATTTGAGGATATTTAAGGTGTGTTTTAGGGTTATAAGAGGCTCATCCCTTTCTTTTTCCCCTTCATGCCTACTTTCTACTCTAAAGCAGTTAATTTATGGTTGGACAACACCTTTGCCTCACAGAGGGCTGCTGTGCGATGTTGTCAGATAGCTGATCGTGTGTCTGTTTGTTATGCATCGCTTTAGGGCTTCGAAGTGTATAAAAGAACCTGGGCTACACTTCTAACATCTGTAGTTTATTCAACTTCAGTAACATCATTTATAATCATTTATGTATAGGTTTCCACACTAAGTTAAAGTTTTAGGGGGATCTATAAGAGCAGTGGTTTTTGACCAGGGTCATTGGTAGAAGATTAGAAGATGGTTGTATTGACTTGCAGTCAGGGAAATGAATGCAAAGTGACCTAGTTCCATTTTAAGAGATTGTTAAACATCTGTAACAGTTTTGAAGAGACCCTTTGATAACTTTTGTTGCCCAAATTAATTTAGCTATTCCTGAATTAAGACTGTCAGTTTAAAAAAAAAAAAAAAAAGGATATCTATATATCACTAAATCTGTAGGAGTAAAATCTTTTCCAGGAGATGGGATAGTTAATTTTGTCTCCTCTTAAGCATGCACTGTGAAGCAAATGGCTGTCTTGAGGTAGCTGTGCAGTAGCAGCAGGAAAGTAAGCTAGATTTTCTTCACCCCCAAGTACCAACACACGTGGGAGGGGAGACTAAAACTGCTAAGCTCTACTACCCCAACCTTCCCTCCTACCCATATTTATAAGTTTTTTAGTCTAGTATGCACTACCTCTTAACCCTTTTTTTTTTTTGCTTTAACTGTCTCTTTATACCTTGTCCATTCCTCTAGTGTTCCCAGTAAAAGCAAATATGTATAGCTTTGTTTTTCTGTCCTGTTTTGTACTCACATTATTCTGTAATACTTAAATTTTAACAAATTCTAAAATACCTTTAGACATAGTGGGATTTTAATAAAATGTTTTAGGGTTTTTCTTAGGCATCTCTTAAGATCTATCTTTCATGGATCTGAGAAGAACCTGTCAGGACTTTTCAGACAGTCAAATATATTTTTTGATTTCAAATTTCATGTGTGTGTCATGGAAGTAATATGCAAACTAGGTGGGCAGAGTACATCTATACTATTTGCTGTGTGGGAGTGCACAAGTGATGTCAAGCTGCATTGCTAACCAACCTGATCGTGCTTAAAAAGAGTTTCCCATAAGCTGTTTTAACTCCTTAGAGTAGCAGAAAAGTATCCTGTTCCTCCTCTCTGTTTGCAAGTTTCAGCAGCTCCTGAGGAGCAGGCAGAAGGCAGGGCTGCAGGAGCATGTGGGAGGAGGCAGCAGGAACTTCCCTTTTTGGCACTATTTGAGCTGCTATATAGGCTCCATAAAATGCAGTGAGCCATACTCCTAAAATCCTTATGGATTTTAAAGAATTTAGCACCTTCCGAAGTCTGAACTTCAACTCTTGCTAAAATTTGAAACCAGATGCCTATCTTTAAAGTGGTGTCTACTTTCTTGTTCTTTTTCCATGCATAAATGCAAGAGATAGAAAAAGGCAAATGGAGAATAAAGTAAAGCCTTGTTGTGATGGTGTGGTAGAAGGAGTACCCGCTCAGGATTCTCTAACCAGAGAAATGATCTGGGCAAAGTTGATCCAGTCATTCAGTGATTACCAGCCCTGAAAGCTCTGTGTTGAACCCCTGTGTTTGACTTAATTCTGATAATTTGAAGGAAGAACGTTCTAGTCTAGATTTATCATAATCAAGAAAAGGTGAAAGGAAATAGCAGGTGTGTACAGTCTTATCCAATGGCTTCTCCAGAAGGAACAGAAGCTTAATTTCATTTAACAGTACTGGATTGGGTAGAATACATTCGCTGGGTGGTGGCTAAAAGGCAAGGGAGATGATACTGCAAGACTGATTCCCCAGCAGAACTGAACTCAGTAAGGAGCAAGTGTTTTTTGGACTTGAGAAGCATTTTGAGAAGCTTAAAAGAAGTATAAATATGTTTGAGTCTACGGAAAGAGAAAGCTGTTCTTGCATTCGTCAAGTCTTCTTGTGCAAAATTAATCAGAGTATATCCTCATGTATTAGTTATTCACTACTGTCTGTGCTGGGGCAGGAGGGAATGTGGAGAAATATGCCTCAGTTTCAAAATGTTGTGTGAAAACATCTGTTGAAGTGAATGAGAAAGGTCAAGTTAGTCCTAATGTTAATGGTACCAGATTGTTAGGAAAAAACTTCAAAAATAATTTCCTGATAATAAAGCAAGTTAAGTTACTGTCTTCTGTTCCACCTTGGCATATTGCACATGTGTTTGTACAAAAGGTTTAAGGCCTATGTTATGTCTATATTTTCACTTTGAGATTTTGTTGAGTTAGGAATTTATCCCTGAATGTTTTGCAGCCCAAATACAGCAGTAACAGCTGTAAGTGTCCCCCAAAAGAAAAATGCCTATGTCTTCTTTAGAGGGAAAAACAAACAGCAAAACCTACAAAAATAAAAATTAAGAGCTTTGTAATGCCTTGGAACTTTAATTCTTAAAATCCTCCTCCTGCAGCTGACAGGCAGGTGTAACAACCAGGTGAGTGTTGGTTCCCTGAGGAGCTGATCTAAAGGCGAGCCTCTCTGAGAGCAGGCTCTGCCCTCTATGTCTCCTACCTCAACAGAATGTCCCCATCAAGTTTTCCAGATTGATGAAGCATTCAGATGGGTTGGTTTTGGGTTTTTTCAGTTTTTGGAGGTTGTGTGAAATATGTTACAAAACATCTAGGTAACAGTGCTGTTCATAGCATAGGGTCTCTAAACATAGGCAGTGAGAAAATAAATGTAAAAGGTCATGCCTATTCCATTCTACTTGTGGCTACACTAGCAGCTGCCCAGCAGAACTGTTTGGCTGCTGGTTAAAAACAGGCAAGTAACAAACCATTCACTGCCTTATTTCTTCTGCCCTTCACTTCTTCCTCCCATCTCTAATAAAAAACCCAACTGCCTCTCCCATCTGTATTCCCAAAGTGTGATTTAAAGAAATGTGAGTGATTTCACATGATGCTTGGGAGGAGCGGGGGTGGGGGGGATGAGACATTTTATCTCTTCCAGGCATCCTTTTCTCTAAAACTAAAAAACAGTAAGCATTACTACCTACTTCCATTGTTTTGAGGATCTGAATTAATCCTGCTGTATCCAGCTAACTGAACGCACAAGGCCAGAAGCTCAGGCCTTTTCCTAGTGGAGAGGCTGGGTTGCAAAAGCTAAGAGACTATCCGGGAAAAAAAAAACAAACCTACAAACCAAAAATAAAACTGCAAAAACCAGACCAGTCTTTAAGTGCTTCTTTAAAACCTGGAAGAAAATCATCATCCTGTTTAAATTCACTTTAGCTTCCTACTGTCTACAAAGCAGCATCAACTGGCTAGTTCCATCTAGAAAACATGAAGACTAAATGTCAGGAAGAGTAACACAGTTTCCCAAGTACAGGAAAATAAGACATGGGGAAAACACTAGAACTCATTCAGAGGTTGTTTTTAGTTTCAGACCTCTGTGGTTAATATACTTAGGCTTCTTTCTGCAAGTGTGGCGGCTAGACATTTTAACTTCGATCTTACATAAAATGAGATGCCAACGGTGGCATCCTAGAAATTGGAACTTTCCTATACAATAAGACTTCCTATAAATTAGCAGAAGTTAGTAACTTCAAACCAATGTGGCTGTGCTTTAAAATTCAATAGTAAGGGATTTTCGTAAGTAAGGATTTTATGTAGTACACGTACCTATTGTGAGTTTGTTCTTTAGATCTTTGTAATAGTGAAAACAATTTTGTTGTCTTAGACTTTTAGAAGATAGTAACTCTTAACCTCTTGCAACTGTACCATTTTAGAACCAATCAAGAGACAATTGTACAAAACAGATGTGCTCATGATAGAACAACAGGGAAATAAAACGTAGCAAGCAACAGTTGTCAGTTTGTCATGGATTTGCCTAGGATTTGTTTTGACAGAAGGTGTGCATTTGCCTGATTGCCAGTGCTGCCCTGCCTGTGTCTTTGTAGCAGCAGTTGCCATCAGCTTGAAAGTGTAGCAATAGAGCTTTTTATATTGAAGAAACATTCTTGAACGTGTGACTGGTCACGTAACTTCTTTTTTTAGCAGAAGAATAAAGCATGGTAAGATCATAAATATGGGTTATTTTCTCTAATAAATTTATACTCCCATTTGACATAAGGTTGCCATTATTGAATGTAAATACAGTGAGAGCTGAAATGACAGCAAAATAGTGGTTCCTATGAGAAGGTGTACCATGGTGTTCATGTAGAATAAGCTATGGTTTGATTGAAGCATAGTAGAAAGCATTGTTATAGAATCAGATACCCAAGGCTTTTTCTAGTTTCCAGTTAAATCAGTAAGACTAACTGATTCTAATGGAGTTTTGATTCTCACTCTGCTCGTTTGCTGATGTGTTTGGGAACTTGATTTTCCTCCTATCTGAATGCAAAAATTATTTCCAGCACTACCTTCCCATCCCAGATCTGACTCTGCTGCCAAGTTGACAATTAGCAGCTTTGTCAGGACCCAGAGATTGGACCACAAAAGCGAAGTGTGGCTTGGATGTGCATTTGCTTTATTTAAAGCAAGAGTTGGGAACTTACGTCTCTGCACGACCCCCTTGACTGCCAACTGCCTTGGGCAGGTGGGCTCTCTACTCCAGCCTCTTTAGGCCTGTTGTTCACCAGATCTCCCCACCTAGGCATGGGGAATTCTAGTACTTCATTCAGGAGGTGAAGTGTATGGTCAAAGAATAAAAAAACAAAACAAATGAGATTTTGCCTATAGTTTTAAAAATAATAATTTTTGGAGAAGACATGCACCTCTTTAGAAAATGCCAATGAAGGCATCACCTAATGCTAATGCCTTCACCCCAATAAGTTACTCAAACAAGCAGTTACCTCTTACACAATAGGGTTAAAACCCCATTTTAAAATGTGTTTGGTTTTTTTAGTGATCAATTGTTTTAATAGGCAACACAGGCACAGTTTTTTTTCTGAAGTTGAAAGTGTTAGTGCTAGTACCTACAGTAGTTGAAATTTGAAAGTATTCTATGCTTCTTCAGATTTTAAAGATCAGAGTACTAAACTGGAGTAAGAGCTCATTAAGTACGTTGATCCAAACTTTAGGCTGTTAAAATGGGCTTTGCTGGGCGGAGGGCTATTGTATAGATATTGAGAGGACTTTTTTTTTTTTTTCAATCTAAGCTGCAAGAGGTTTTCTTTCTTGCTCCACACATGATTAAAACTGAGGTATGAGTGTGAAATACGCTACCTCAAAACTCTTGAAAGATCGTGATTAAAAATAATCAGGTTTGATAACAAAGCACAGATAACTTAAAAAGCAGCTTTGACAATGTCATTATAGTCAAGACTGTTTAAGCACTTATCTTTAGCTGGTATAAATTTTTAAACTTTTCTTTTTCAGAACATTATACAAATTCTTAATTAAGAAGCTGCTTTTTTTTTCTGTAAATAATTGTCCACTGTCACTTTCTAATGTTCAGAAAAGTCAAGGAAGTCTTTAATTTCTCTGTGCTCCACAGTTTTATGTATGTGCCTGCATGCACCCTATTACACAACAAAAAATAAAAAATAAAATTATTTAATGGACAATATATTTAGTCATTGGCAAATGAAAATGCTAAAGCTCGAGCATTAAGATTAACATGTGTTATATAAATCAAGCGATTTTTTACATAGGTGATGCACCCTTTCATGTTATACCTATGTGGGCTGGTGTTTTCCGGTTTTGTTTTACCCAGCAGAAGTCTTCTGTTTTGAAATAGGTTCTTCCTCTGATCTGTTACTGTTTCATTACTGAATAACAAGCTTCAAAACTGCATCTGGTCAGTTGTGATATCCCAGATACAGGTTTCAGATTGAACTAGTGTATATATGCTGTCAGGGATTTAGATGCAGAGGCAAAAGGAAAAAAACACGTGTTCTGTTTTCTGTCTCATTCCTGTAGCAAAACTAGACCACAGAAAAGCTTGAAGATATCTTAGACTTAATCCTTTAAATCCATCTAGGCATGAACTCTATGTTCATTTGAAAGTGCTGTAGAATTGTAAAGTTTTATAACAAACATAAAGAGCAATACAAATGCATTATGAATGGAAACATGCATGGTAAGGATCATAGGAAAATGCAGAACAAAGGGTTAAAAAAAAAAGTGGCCTGTGTTGATAACCAAGGACACCATTCCTAGCTGTAAAATGTGAGGAATGTGTTGTTTATGTCAAGACCAAAAGGCTAAAATGAAGGCTTTGACTGGTGGCCAGAAGGCACTGCATCCTGTACTCTTTAATATCTAAGAGTACATGTCTGTAGTCTTTGTCTTTATCAATGATCTGGACAAGGGGATTGAGTGCACCCTCAGTTAGTTTGCAGATGACGCCGAGGTTGGTGGGTGTGTTGATCTGCTTGAAGGTCAGGTGGCTCTACAGAGGGATCTGGACGGGCTGGATCAATGGACCAAGGCCAATGGTATGAGGTTCAATAAGACCAAGTGCTGGGTCCTGTACATGGGTCACAACAACCCCCTGCAACACCACAGGCTTGGGGAAGAGTGGCTGGAAAGCTGCCCAGCAGAAAGGGACCTGGGAGATGTTGGTCAAGAGCTGGCTGAATATGAGCCAGCAGTGGGCCCAGGTGGCCAAGAAGGCTAGTGGCATCCTGGCTTGTATCAGAAATAGTGTGGCCAGCAGGAGCAGGGAAGTGATCGTCCCCCTGTACTTGTCCCACTGATTAGGCCACACCTTGAATACTGTGTCCAGTTTTGGGTCCCTCCCTACAAGAAGGACATTGAGGTGCCAGAGCATGTCCAGAGAAGAGCAACAAAGCTGGTGAAGGGTCTAGAGCACAAGTCTTACGAGGAGTAGCTGAGGGAACTGCTGGTGTTTAGTCTGAAGAAAAAGAGGCTGAGGAGAGACCGCATGACTCTACAGCTACCTGAAAGGAGGTTGTAGTGAGGTGGGGGTAGTCTGTTCTCCCAAGTAACAAGTGATGAGAGCAAATGGCCTGAAGTTGTGCCAGCAGGGGTTTAGATGGAACATCAAGAAAAGCATCTTCACCGAAAGGGTTGTAAATCATTGGACAGTCTGCCAAGGAAAATGTTTGAGTCCCCGTCCCTCCGAGTGTTTAGAAGATGTGTAGATGTGATGCTGAGGGACATGATTTAGTGGTGATCTGGCAGTGCTGGGTTAACGGCTGGACTGGATGATCTTAAAAGTTCTCTTCCAACCAAAATGATTCGGTAATCCTAGCACCAGGAGAACAGAAGCAAAGCTGCAGCACACCCCGTGTGCTCTCCCTGTTCCTCTTAGCTGGAGAGAAAAACCCAATAATGAGTATGCAGTCTGACCTAATGCTTACAGAAACTATGGTTGAAGTGATTTTTAGATAAAGGACCAGCTAGTATCCATTGGTGACTCCTAAAGTGTATTTAAAAACGCCTAAAATTCAGTTTCTATCACTGGTCAGGTACCCAAAAATTGCAGGAGGATAAGATAAGTTCATTTTCCTCTATGGCAAAACCATATGATGGACACAACATCGTGGTACCTGGGATTATGTGGGAGTAAGCAAGTGAAATCTGAGTGTGAAGGTGTAAAATCTACTTTTTATTCTTTTTTTGTTTCTCTTTTAGGCTTATCCCTCCTGTGAAATCTTGCAGTGAGCTGTATGGTACTAATTTTCCCACAGCAGCTTTCTGGTAGATGTTGAATATATAACTTGCTTAAATTTTATTATTGATGATAGCTGAAGTTGTCATAGAAATTTACGTTTGCTAAAAATGGGTAAAGATAGGACCAAGTATCTTTAGTTACAAAATCCAGCTTTCTGCAAGCAGGGTTATCTAAGAACTCTGTGGGCTTTATTACACAAAAAAGGAAATTATATTACATTTTGGGTTCTTTGTCCCACTGATAGTACTTCCAGCAGGGAAGTATGGGTCCTGTAGGAGAGGCTAAAATTTTCTCTGGGACTTACGATACTCCTACTGATAACACATTGTAAGTATTCATAACCCTCATCCTTCATGTTGCACTTTCTCTGCCATCCTCATCTAGGGATTCAGCTGTTCTAATGCTCCTGGTGAATCTTGTTGAACTTTCAAAATTTGTCTTAACAGCACTTATGGTGATGAGCTTAGGATAAGACAGAGTTAAAGAGCATCAAAGTTGTTGCCTGAGTATGTTTTGAAAGATCTCTGGAGAACAATTTGCAGTAAAGCATTCGAGGGCCCTTGTCTCTTCTGTAAGTGGTATACTTCTGCCCTGTGGTTGCAGCATTACATGAGCCTACTAAAAGCAGTGATGAACACCAAGTGGCATAATAAAGGCTTTTCAGATATACTGGCATATGAAGCTGCCACATTAAATTGTAGAACAACTGGAGTGGGTACAGGAGTTTCCAAAACCTTCAACTGTCAAAAAAAAAATATGCTCTAATCTGTGTGGGAGAAGAGTAGAGGTGGTTCTTGACGGGCCAATGAGCAAGTGCTGACTGTGGACCTGCATTTCCAAGGCGCTATATGGCCAAATAAAAGGACAGGGAGAAAGGAAAGTTGTATCCGTTCCTAGCAGATAACCTTTTTTTTTCTTGCTAAAAGCAGAGACTTAAGTCAAATCTACTGATGTTAAATACTTCTGTAGAACCAAAAAGGTTCTACATTAATAAAACTATAGCAAGATTACAAGTAAGCAAAGCACTTGAGGGCTCTTACATCTTCTCCAACTGTTATGCTTTTGCAGTTACTCAAATATTGATTAGCTAGCTAATTCTTACTTATCATTATGAGTAAGAAAGAAGAAAAAAATCAAAATTCTCAGACAAAACCATCAGACATTGAACATGCATGGGGAAGTTGATTAGAAAAGTCTTATTTTCCATTTCCTCATATTAATAAAGCATTTTAATTAAATTTTGAAAGACCACAGAGCTGGTTTATCAAACTACCTGCAAGAGGCTCAAGACTTGCTACCTCTGTTGAAAGAGAATATGCTCATGCACCAGTCATTCGGTACAGATGTTTGGTCTACAAGTGAAGCTGGACTTCTGCTAACCACTGCAGGTCAGGTCAGTGTGCTGCTGCACAAGCCCAAGTCTAGCCACTTCATCTAGGGGGAAGGAACTGGTGCAGACTGGTTAGTGCTTGGGAAGGTTTAATATCTTAAGTTCTCATATACTGTAAATTTTAATCCATATGCATTAGAACCTAAAAAGCAGGTTTGGGTTGTTTTGGCAGTGTCATTGACAAGGATTTTCTGAATAGAAATTTTACATCGTCAGGCCAGCATCATATGCTGTTTTATTTGCTCAGCTGAGTTTTGCTGCAAAATTCTTGTCCATGCAGGGCAGTTCTTATGACAGCATCTGACTCAAAATTTGGGTTGTGGTTTTATTTTTCCTGTGAGTAGAAAAGGGTCAGACTGTACCGTGGTTCTGTTCAGTATTATAATCACTTTACACTGGAATTTGCCATTTTAGGCTGGAAGATTACAGTTCTGTATGGGAGCCCTTAAAGCATTTTAATCTAATTTTGTTACTGTTACTATTCATAGTGCATGTTTTTGAGCCATTAAAAGGAAGTTGATCTTCACATATTTCTTACAGTGGACAATTTGGATTAGAATAATATCGCAGGAGTTTAAACGGTCATAAATAACAGCTGTAACAACTTTATCATACCTCCTTTTTAAAATGGTTTTTGCAAGTGATGAGTGTTTAGAAAAATATCCTTGTGACAGGAGAATTGGAAGAAATCTAGCTGACAGAACAGCATTTAAATATTTAAACTCATAAATTAGTCTAGATCCTACAGTTGCCTCTGTGGTGATGGGAAAAGAGCAGAAACTGGACAAGCTGACTATTTATGCAGCCTTAGAGTGCTGTGAGTGACAGTTAATGACACCGTGTTCTGCCTGAGATGGGAATGGCTAGTACAGATCCAGCTACAATGTAAAAACATCCTTGTGTAAGGAGGCAATTGAAGATTTCATGAAAGAATTCAAACTGACAACAATTTCCATTGAAATCTCATTTTAAACCCTAAATATTGAGGCCACAGAGGAAACAATAGTGAGCCAGCTGTAGCATAACCTTTACTCAATTTAATTGTGGTTTAGACTATAGTGATTTGTTCACAAGTTCCTGTGGAAACTTAAAACATGGGGAATATGAAATTCAGAGATAAATAGCATGTAGAGACTTGAAGTCTAATGGAAGTGTGAATGGAACATCAGTTACTGCTTGCTCAGAGAATGGATGCTGTCCTTCAAGAGGATCTGTTTCTGTAGTAAATCGCATGGGTCCTTGCAGCAGGAACTGATGGCTGCTGTGACAGTATGTGTGGGAATGCAGTCAAAGATTCCAAATTTGTGCAACAGGTGGTGATATCATGACCCAACCCAACACACACCCCTTCAGATACCTCCAGAAAGAAAAGAATGAGCTGTTCCAGATGAGACACTTGGTGCTCAGACTTCCCTTAATCAAAGAGTCTTTACTTGTGTGACAGACCCCAGTGAGTAGGTCAGTTTGAAATCCTGGTAATGGATTGAATTTATGCTCTCTATCCTAAATATCTATTATAATAAGTTAATAATTGTTCTGACACCTGGTTGTGGCTCCTTCTGAATTACATAAGGTTTTTCTCATCCTTTTTTAAACATCTCAGAGGTAGAGATTGTTTAGCAACGAACACCTGAGAAAAACCTACTGCTTAGCTCTCTCTTTGTGCTTGAAAAAACATGCAGTTCCCGTTTTTTACTGTTTCCGTAGGAGTTAAAAATGCTAATTAACCACATGGTATAGCACAGTGAAGATGTTATCTGTGCTGCTTTCTCCTTCCTTATGAAGCTTTATCAGTGAAGGGTTTAAAAGTTCTTCTGTGTGAAGTCAGAACTAAAAGAATCAGTCTGTTAATGTTTGTCTGAAGTTTGCTGCTATATTAATAAAATAGTTTGTACCACAAAAAGCGTAACTTATGGGTCTTGTTCTTTCTGTAGAGACCTTCCCTTTCTTCCTTTTCCTCCTTACTCACCATATGTCTCTTGTGAGATAATAAAATATGGGTGCAATGAGGGAAAGAGAAGTTTGACTGTTTCCTCTCCTTTTTTTTTTTTCCTTCCCTGCATTATTTATACACTTGTGTGGCCTCAGTCCTCCCTTTCGTTTTCTTAACACAATGGGCTTTTTGGTTGTTTTCGTTCCATATGTATATAAAAGATGTTATTTTATATTGTCTTTAACTTTTCAGTTGTGTTCTATGGTGAACTTGCCACCGGCTGCCGCAAGAGAAGAGCTCCAAAGAGGAGATATAAGGACTCCCTGACACAATGCCTCAGCCTAGGCCATATTGACCCCCATCAGTGGTCCACCCTGGCCTCCAATCGGGAGATTTGGAGACACACCATACATAACGCTGCTGTCTCCTTTGAGAGCACGCGTAGAATCAGGCTCGAGGAGAAAAGACAGCGCAGAAAGAACCGTGCCTCGACTATACCACCCAGGGAGACCCTCCGGTGCACTCTTTGCAACCGGTCTTGCCTATCCCGCATTGGCCTTTTCAGCCATCAACGCGCTTGCAATAAGCGTGGGCAAAGCCCTTCCCAAATCTTCGTCCGCGAAGCCAAGCCATGAATTTAATCTTGGAGTTCTTTGAGCCCAAATGGGTTGGATTTTATCAGCAATGCAGTAGCTGTGTTGAAGGAGTCAAGGCAGTTCAGAGCTTCAACATGAAAACTGCTGCCTCCCAAAGATCTATTTAGTCCACCCTCTGCCAGAAAATATGTGTTGAGGAGGATGTAAAGTAAAAAGGATATTGTTCCCATTACTGGCAGTAGATGTTTTAGGAGTGAATTTGGTAGTGGTAGATTGTGTTGTAGCAGGAGGTGTTCCATTACTTGAGAGTTGAATCTATGTACTTTCGCCTGATTGATCCTCCATGTGGTTTTCCCTTCTTTATAGTCTATGAAACATTTGAGATAACATGGAGTTACAATTCACTGCAGGTAGACTTCCGGAGCTTCAAGCCTCTCCATTTCTTCTCACCTATTGCTAATCTTCCATACACTTGTATCACAGTCTGTAAAAGTCAGATTCTTTATACAACAGAAATAACAGTTTAAGAGATTTCTTTAATCATCTGGTTCCAGAGCATAAGCCAAGTCTCTAAGGACAAAAGGTGAAATGGTGAAACATATGAATGCTGCTGTTAGCTGCTAGTGAGCTGTAAAGTTTTTAAGAAAAACAGGCAAGGTTCCATATGAATGCTGCTGTTAGCTGCTAGTGAGCTGTAAAGTTTTTAAGAAAAACAGGCAAGGTTCCTTAAAATGGTAATGTTCTGCATTTTTTCCATAGAATTGTTTGGAAAATGTGATGGTTTGATCAAGCACCACAGCACACAAAACATACCTCTGTTTTTATGGGTTGAAGGATGTAACAAAAATAGAAAATTCAGTAGTGTCAATGAAAAAATCCTACACAAGCACAGTCATCTTCCTGAGAAATAGCCAGTAATTCCTGTTGCTGTATGTTTGTCTTTTAAATTATGTGCATCCTTGTCAGACCAGCTGTAGATGCTTCTCCAACAACAAGTGGTTAGCAATTAAATGGATCCTTTGATTCCAACCATGCTGTCAGCTGATGATAGTTGGTGTGAAACAGAACAGGGATTCTTGTGGTATTGTGTGATCTCTACAGCTCAGGATCATGCAGAGGGAAAGAAAAATGCTCTTTATTCTAGCATCATGCAGTAGCTGATCAGAGGAGCATAGTCTGCTTCTGTTAGCCTATACTCATCTCTAATAATTTTTAAAAAAAAAAGTTGCCTCTTTCTAAGGTGACTTCTGATTATTGTCATTGTCCTTGTCATGGTTAACTTTCTTGCTGTACCAGGACTAGCTACAAGACAGCAAAAACGGAAGGGGCAGTGGTTCTGGCTGTTCCAAAAAAATTCCAGCCGCTTGCAGTGCTCAGTGATGTAGGAGTTAATCTCCAGCCTGATCCAGCAGCCTTGCGCAAGCTGCAGCATTTTCCTTGTCCTTGATACTGTAAGGAGGAATAGCAGTCTCACCTGTAGTCATCTTTGAGGTTTGGAAAATGGTGTTTTCTCCCCTAAAGGAAAAAAAAGATCTATCAAACTCTAAATAGACCTAACTTCCTCTGACAGTGAGACCAGTGGCTAGCTGCTCTGGTGTTGTATTGTGCTTGCTCGTAACTCACTCAAAGGTTGGTGGGTCTGGGGTGAGCTCTGAAAAGCCTGGGATACCCAACTACAGTGGTGATGGGGCTTCAGGAAGGAGGAAAGGAATATTCTCCACATGGAAGAAATTATTCATGTAATGAACAGTCAGCCTCTTACATTTGCTGAGCCTAGTTCTCCTTATCAAACAAATTGTATGAAGGAGTTTCAGAAGCTGTATTAAGAGGTACGTGGTAAGACAGGACAAAAAACAGGTCTGCAATATTTTGTTATGTTGCCTGCTCTGAATTTCATAAACTGTGCTTCAGTGTGAATGTAGTAAAAGCTGTAAAATACAGGTTTTCTAGATCTGTTTCCTGTTTATCAGGCAATGGTTTGAAAAAGCATTTTGAGTGAAATAGTCAACCTCTACAGTCCTGCACTACATTTACTCTAGTCCCCATCTGCAGGCAAGGACACAGAGTATTTTCCAGTGTGATTTTACTATTCATATTTTTAGTTGTATCTTTGTTACTTTGAAATCTTTGAGATAATTAGTTAAGCTTGGCATTTGTTCCTTGTTAAGAAAAAGTCTTTAAACCTGTAATTCAGTCACTGCAGATGTTTTGCTGCAGCACCCTGTAGTTCTTGAAACCCACAGCAGGGATGTGTAAAAGTCAGGAGTTGGCAGTGTGTGTCAGGATGCTCTGGTAGGCTTGTGCAAATGAGCTTGTTATCTCCTCTAGCAATTCTGAAAAAAAAGTTGGTCTTTTCACAGATCTCAAATTTGTATACAAGAGAGAGTTCTATTGAAAAGACAAAAAAAGACTGAATTCAGTGAGAATAAAATTACTACTTAGGCAAGTCCATTGTAAGTTTCTATGTTTGTAGTGATAAATATTTATTGTGAGAACAGAACTGTTGTGTAGTTTCAAGTTCTTGAGTTGGGGGTGGTGTGGTGGTGGTTGGGTTTTTTTAATGTACTAAAATAATGAAATATCAATAGATAAAGGCAGACTCTACTGTTCTATTTTTGTCCTAGTTCATTTTTCTTCAGGATTACCCCATCAATGGAAGATAGTATCCGGCCAAAAGACTTCTTGCTTGGTGACTAATACAGTTATGGATGCTGGTATGTCTGTGTTCTGGTTGACAGTGGTGTTAGTAACTGGACTGATCTGTTGCTACTGCTAGTAGCATAACCGCAGGAGCAATGCTTACTTCTGTGCTCATTAGAAGTGCGAACTTTTAGCGCCGGGGTGGGGACCTAAGTGCGCAGAGTTTCACTGCTGCGCATGTGTGGGCTAATTAAATATATGCCTGTGTGAGCTCCTACTGGACCTGTCTAGAGGTAGGTAAAATTTCAGATCTGATAAGGTCAAAATTGCTTGCATGTATGTTCTCAGCTTTGTGACGTGGTTCCCACGTGCTCCTGGAGTAAACCTGAAAAAAGTGCCTTGGGTTTCCGTATCTTGTTGATGACCTGCTTTGGATTGAGCCAGCTGGGGGGCTTTTAATGCGTTTTATAAATTTTTGGGTTGTAAAGGGGGTACTTCCAAACACATTTTCAGAAAGATTAGTAGTATAATTAAATACAGGATTTTTCACAAGACTCCCTGATTTCATTGTATTTTTCAGGGAAATAGGAATAGCTTACTACTACAGCAGTTCTGTACTGTTGGGTGTTACGGTATCTTAAAACACCAAACTTCCTAACAAGCAGTGAGACATAAATGTTGATTTTCCTAGTACTAATGCATTATGGTTATACTGTAGGTAGGATAATGGGAGTTACTACATGAGTTAATACCAACCAGTAAATGTGGTGGTTTATACAGTTTTTTATTTTACATCTTTTCAAATAAACATAACTTATCTAAAGTAAAGCAAAAAATTGAATATACCCCATGCAGAGCACTAAATGCCCCTCTTTAAGCAGGTTATAGAGTGATTTGGTGCAAACGTTTGTTTTTGTTAGGTTGTGTGAAGTGTTTTCATGTAGAGGAAAAGCATCCCTGCATTTCCTGGTTAACCACAGATATCCCAGGATAGTCAGATACTAGAACCTATTTCTAGCATTCTGTTCCAACTAAAATTGTCAGGATAGTATGAGAAGAATTAGTTCTATGAATTCAGTGTTTGAAACCTATAACTAGATCTCAGCAAACTTCTGGAGCTTCAGAAAATTGTGTGGTGTGTGCTATGTCATTTGCTTATTTATAACTGTGGTCCAACAAATTAGACTGTCACAGTCCTGTCCCATTGGTCTCCTGAGAGAGTCCCCTTCAATTTGAGGCAAGACACTAGTTGTTTAGATCCAACCTGATGACTTGGCACCAGAAATAAATGAATGAAAAGCCTTGCTATGGGCAGAAGGATTACCTCAGGGTTGTGCTCTGGTCTGCTCAGGATTAAATACAGCACAAAAGAGTACAATATTCTGCTTAGTTCGCTGCTTGCCATCATGCCCATGTATTGCCCTTTCCCGCTCTCTCACGCTGGCTTTGGTGCTGATGTGGCATAGCAGTGAGCCAGTTCATCCTGTTAACTGGAAGGAGAAGGAAAAACCACGGTGGTTGTTCCTGTGCCACAGCAAGAGCAAAGTACCTGCTGGGCACAAGGGAGGGTGAAAGGAGAGAGGCTCAGGGGGAGGATGCACCAGATCAGCTTGGGCTGTTTGCAGCTGTCCACCTTAGTCAACACAGGACCAAAAAATTGCCTTGGTGTTAGGTACAACAAACAACTTGTATGGAAAGTAGTGTTCTGGAAAAAAATGAAAGGCCTTTTTGAGGGCCCTTTGCCATTTCTTCTTACTGAGGCTTTACAATTTCTGTTGTTCAGCTTGTAGAAAAGCAGTTAAATTTAATTCAGAAGGCAGCTGACTTAGCTCTTCCTGGCCATAACAAGATTTGGGTCAGATAAGATTGGAACAAGAATAATGCTCTTTTCTATTGAATTTGAGGTGCTTTACTTACAATGCAGAATTGCCATTTTAGCTGTATTATTGGTCAGGTTCCTTTTGTTTCCTTTCCAGATCACTGTGGATGAAAGGCTGGGTAAGCTTCTTCTGATGGTTTATTTAGAAACATGCACAGCTACAAAGATAGTTGGGCAGATGATATGCCCAGAACAACTTGCAACTCTAAAAATAGATGTTTTAGGTTGAGTGTAAGTCATGCTGATACCTTGGCTTTTGCCTGGATTTTTTTTTTTTTCATTTCTTCCTTCGTACTGCTGAGTTTTTTTCTCTCCTTCATTTAGTTTCTTTCTACAGTTCTTGGCTTTTCTTTTTGTTAACTTGTCAGTCAGTGGGAATAAGTTACTGTAGTTCAGATACTGCAGCCTAGTCCTTATCCTCTTGGATATAGGGAAGGCAAACACTGGGAGTCTGGTTCACCTTTTTGTTTCAGTGGGTTTATGTGTCAACTCCATAAACATCACTGCAGATATTTTTTTTGATCCATAGCCTTTCAAATGAAAGGACAGTCAAACCTGTGAACCTCATCAGGAGCTTCTAATGTGATGACTATGCCTCTTGACTGTTATTAGGAGACACCTGAGACAGCTGTGTTTTGGTTGAGGCACTCGTGGGTATAGTTACGTCAAACTCAGAAACACTAAGGGTGATTTAAACACTGCTATGTGCCCAAGCACCTAACTTCAGACTCCAGCCAAAGGCACCTTTGCTTCGAACATCTTGTCTTTAAAATATCTGTCCTACATTATACGTTTCAGACCATATTAGTTTGTCTTGAAAGTCAATATTAGCATCAGCATTAATTCTATTGTGCAAACTACAGTGACTTTTTTCTCTACTAGATAAAACCATTGTTTTGTTCTTTCTGTTTTAAAGGCTCTGGCTTTTTTTTATCTTGAAATCAATGTCTTAGTGTAGCATTTCAGAGAGAGGGGAAGGCTACCCACAAAAACTCTGTGACACTAGTTTAATTTGTTCTGCTTTCCTTGGTTACTGGTGGTTCGACAGAAAACCAAGATGTTGTTTTGGAAGAGACCCTAACATGCAATTAAAAAACACACCATGAGATGAGTCCCCATTCTTGAATGCTGAAAAGTATTTGCAAGGAGTCCTTCGGACTTTGAACTTTTGCACGCTTTTCATAATAGTTGCTCGCTCATCTCAGTTATGTCCACAACCACGTTTTTATATATCACACTTAGTCCAAGGCTTCCTGCAGAGTACAGTTTGGGAGGAAGGGGGAGAAGGATATCAAAGTGTTTGGACTTAAATCCTGCTTTGCCCAAAGGCAGAGATCTCTATTGGAGCTGTAACACTGGGAGGTGAATGACTCTGCATTGTGAGCAGAATTTCCTCCTGGGATTGCTCTGCTCTTCTGAAAGAGCAAATCCATCCTGTAACCACTTAATTATTTACAATGCACATGGAAACTATCTTTAGGACTTTATCATTGCTGCATACTTCCTTTTCTGTTTAATATAGATTTCTGCTTCTGGAGGCTGAGCATGTTTTGATTTTTCCAGAAAAAGAAAACAGTGGTTATTTCTAGCACAAGCCTGCATAAATATCTCACTAAATCAAAGTCGGCATGATTATAGGTTAAATAGTGCACCCCGGATTTTATATTTAAAACATTTGAGAGCCTTTCTGAAATTACAGTGAAAGAAGGGGTGAATTAGTACAGGAAATATAAAATATTTCACATTGAAATGATGTATGATAATAATTATACACTAATCAAAGAATTAAATTCATTTCACATGAGCTGGAAAGTCTTCTGGGATTGTTAAGATTTCAGAAATTGATAAATACTTTTTCATGGTATAAATGGTTTGCTAGTTGCTTTCTCCAGTCTAGGGTTATTTTGGCTAATGACTTTTTTCCTTTTCCCTACCTGTCCTTTTATTAAAAACCAGATAACAATCTGGGGCTGGTTGTAAAATACAATCTTAAAACATCAGAAAAATGTCTAGAAAGCATAATACAAATCTCAAGCTAGTTGCAGTATAAATGATTGGTAGTTCAGATGTAGACTTAGGGCCAGGAGAAGATCTTCTGTCAACAACACTGCATATTACATGTTGAAGTGTTGACAAGACACATGTTTAAGTATAAAAGTCACGTCATATTCAGATTAAGAAACCAAAACTCAGGCTTTGTATTTTTTCTCTTCTTCCTTCCTTCTCTTCTCCCTCCTCCGTCTGCAGTGAACATTACTATCTTAAAAGAGCTTGTGCAGGCTTAGTTCTTGCAAAAAGAGCAACTGCTCAGGGGCCTTCTGCTTCTTGTGTGTCTTTCCAGTGTTGATGGTTTGGGTTTTTTCTCCTAGCACCTTTGCATGTGCTATTTGCTTGTGTAACTATCTGTAACTCTGTTCTCTGCGAGGTTAGAATGTTTTGCGTAAGACTTGACCTTTATCCTCAGTCTGCAAAAGTTGTTCATACTATGTAATAGTTCTCAGTAAGTAGGCGCTTTGCAAGGCTTTCATTAGTGGAATAGCAAAGGAATAAGTGAAATCCACCCTGCCTGTACAGTAGCGGATGACTAGGGTGGAACTAGTCACCCTTAGCTCTGTTTGGAATTACAGAGAAAGAGGCGCTTTAAGGGCATCATTTTATGGCCTGTTTTAAACACTTGACCATGACAAGATCAATCTGGACTCTGTTGTTGACTAGATCTCCATTATGATACACGCAGCCAAGCCTTGTGCCTCAGCTCATGGTATTTCCATAGTCAGTTGGGTTCTGCTCTGTGTGAGTATTGCAGCTCTGATGCTTTATTAATAGTTGCAAAAACTACTTACAGCTTTAATGATTGCCTTGAATCTTAAGGCAGCCTTCAGTTAAATCCTTCAATCCATGTAACTTCTGTCTGGGGAAGACCAAAATTTGCTGAGGGAGGACAGAAAGTGAAGCGAGTGAGAAATTACTTACTTGTCTGCTGTATTTCTTGTAAATCGGGAATTACTAAAGGCTGATTTCAGTTGGAGTGGACTAAGGAGAGAAGAGGTTAAGAGGCTAGTGACAGCTCAGGGTGAAGGCTTCAGGTGCTTCTTGGTCAAGGTCTCATTGTGAGATGGTAACAGGCTTTGGCAGTTTGGATCACAGATTTTATTTACGCTTATGCATGGGAACTGTTTGATAGCAACTGAAGCAGCAACCAGTCTGAAAGGGAAGGAGCTGCTAATGAAGCGTCTCCTGTTTGTTCTGGGGGTGCAGTGTTTCTTTTTTTAGTAGTACCGCACAAGTAAACTGCTTAGGAAGCGCCCCCAACTCAGGTAGCGAATGCCAGATTTGCTTTTGTTTTTACGGCATGCCAATAGACATTAACATAAGCAGGATACGTAACCATGCTGTTAAAAAGCACTTCATTCCCAAATTCAGTCTGCTATTCAGCTACATTAGAGGGCAAGGAAAGAAGGCAATACAACTCACAGTATGGTAAAAAGCAAGTTATAGAAATTACTTTGAAACAATTTACTTAATGTTTCAGATATTATTTTTCCTCTTTATTGCACTAAATGCTTTCAATATCCTTTTAAAATGTTAACAACAAAGTGGATATTTAAGGATAAATTACACTTGTAATTTTCCCTAGCTTCTATAAAACAACAAATACAGTAATTTGTGAACTTAAACATTTTTCTGTTAAGCACTCTGCAAAGAATCTATTACAAAAAAAAGAAAGAACAATTGTATGAAGATGCTGTTGAAGAGCCACATAAGCATTTCAATAATTTTACTGCAAATGCATTTGTTCTCTTTCTGAGTGAGTATTAAGTCCTTCTCGTGGTTTGGGCTTTGCACTTCCTCCAGAGCACTCATTAAAACCAGAGTTCAAATGTCTGGTGTGCTGAGATTAATCTCTGTTCAGCTCCTGAGACCATTGCAGTGATGTTAGTTTTAGAAAATTGTTCCTTTTTTCAAAGATAACAAAAAATATTACAGCTGGTAACAGTTTGTGCGTTAGAGATTCCGAAAGGGAAAGTGGACAGCAGTGGTTTTAGTATAACACTCTTAACAGCATTTGCTTTATCAGGAGGTAGATAGATTCTTTAATTATCAAAAATTACACTTCCTAAAGTTAAAGTTGTTGCTGTTTTCTTTCACTTTCCTTAGGCTCTAAGACCTGTATATTTTTTATGGGAAAACAAGGTTATTGGCTTGCAGAGTACCACTAGTCAACAGTAAATTCATAACTTAATGCTAACTCATTTATGCAAACAGGTATTTGCCTAATACCTGTTTTGAATTTTTATTTTGACTGCAACTAACAGAATTTTCATAGGAAAGAGATCTCAACAGCAATTAATGCCACTTCAGTTTGAAAATTTTGACCTAAGCAGGTCTTCACTGGTGGCTTCCCTTCATATTCAAACCTCAAACAGAAACTTGCCTGGCTAGTTCTTGTGAGTATAGACTTCCCCAAACTGAACAAAAGTCAGTGAGAGCTGGTTTTGTTGGGCACTGCTGAAAACCAGACCAGAAATACTCTAAAGTGGGCACCCAAAAATCCATAGAAAGATCCATTTCTGACATAGTTGACAGAGAGGAGCCACTGTGTGTTTTCAGTTTGCTTGTGAAACCCCGTGCCTTCCAAAACAGCTTGTACCAGTGTCTCCAGCTCACGTGAGATGAAGTAAGCTACAATGACAAAAGCGCAATTTTTTGTTGGTGTGAATTAGACCTACACTGTGCTTTACTGGTGACGTTTTTCAAGTGCAGAGCTAACTTTTAACTTCACTGTGACCTGCATAAAACTATTAATTTCTGGATGGTAAACCAAAGTGAAATAATATGAGAATACAGCATCTTGTATGTACAACTTCTATGTGTACTAAAACCTCAAAAGGAGTGACTCAGATGTCTTTCTGGGTGGTACTACTCCTTAATTCCACCTTAGCATTGAGGAAACTTGGCTGCTTTCCATGTGGGATTCATTTGAGCTAGCCGTATTCAGTTTTATTTTTATGTTTTATTTCATTAATGTGTCACTGAGAACCTATACCCATACTTAAGAAGAGGGAGATAACTTATCTCAATTCTCTGTGAATACCTATAAATCAGTCCCTGCAGAGCTTATGCCACGACAGTCTATTTGTGCTGCAGGTGATGCTTAGGGGTCCTTGTGTTGGAGCAAATGCAGGAGCTTTCCTCTCCTAGGTGGTGTACAAACATGGAACAAAATACCAGTTCTTGCTTCTAGGTCTTTCAGTCTTGATAGGCGCATTCAGTACTATGGTTAAAGCGATCACAGTACACAGCATCTGTTTATCTATTATTCAGTATTTTAATAGGGCTTAATCCAAGGCTATTTTTAGCACTGGCAGATAGATGGTGTGTTATTTTAGAATGGGTATTTATTTAGTGTTTTCTTTGATGGTATCTGTGTTAATATTTGAGGTCACTTGAACCAGCCAGGACTGTGTGAGTCATCTTTATCCCATCGAGTTTACCCATCGTGGTCTAAAACATTTCTTTCTACCTTTTTTTAATCTGTAGTATGATCCTAGATAAACAATATATTCTTCATGTTGTCCCAAGCGCAGCGCTTCTGAAAACTGGCTTTAGTTGATCTCCCTTGTCTTCTGGGCTTATCTCCTGCTGGACAGTAGGAGACAATACAGAAAGCCTGAAACAGGAAGACATTATTACACTGCTGGCAGCCTTCCTGTAGTTGAAGCCTTCGAAGAAGTCTTCAGTCTGAGGAAGAAAAACAGAGATGGACATTGGAAAGATAATCATCCTAATGACAGTTCAGCAGAGCTTTTAGTTTCACTGCTGTTTGAATTCAAATTTTGGAGTTTGCAATATAAAGTTTGCTGGCTTGTAAAGAGCTTATTGATAATCTGAAGGTCATACATAACCGCAGCTGTAAGCCTAGGCAGAGATATAGTACACTTCAGAATTTATTAGTTGCTTCAAACTTTGAAGTTCTATAAACCTAGTCTTAAGTTTTTCTTTTTATACTTATAATCACTGGAGTAAATGTATTTTTCCTTATTCCTGGGTGTTCAAGATAGGATACCTCTTGTTTTGCATTTGCTAATGCAAAACTTGGTTTGAGTTTTCTTTGAGACAGTAAATTTACATGGGAAAAATGTGTAAATATTGAAAACATTGTACAGACTGGATTTAGAAGATTACAGTATTTTAAGTCTAATTGCCTTTCTTTTTTTCAAGGATGTATACTCTTTCAATCTTGTCAAGGCTTAAGGATGGCAGTTCTTAGCCAAACATTCAGCATTATTTAGTTGTACATAATCTTTCTATCAATTCATAGTATTTTGTTTACTTGAGAATTTGAGACATCTCATCCATTGCGATTCCAAAAGGTAGCATGAGACAAGAAAATGTCAAACAAGGCTCTCCTTAAGTGAACATGTAGAGCTGAGGCAGGAGACAATAGTGAATTTTAAAGCAGAAGTTTAAACGTAAATAAAGTTTAAATTGATAATAAACTGATTTTAGTTAATACATAACTTTAATTGTTTTGCATTTGTATTTAATAAATTGAATACTGTCTTTCTAAGTAGGAAGGTCCACGACATGCGCCTCTTCTCTGAAGATTCTTGACAGGGGGCTGTCAGGCAAGAATTTGTTTTTTACCAGAGATCCTTTTTTAAATCCTCTTTGCCAAGCTCCATCTGAGAAATTGTGAAGGAACATACTAAACTGGCATTCTTTTTCCTAAGTTAAATAAAACAACCTTAAATATGCTGGATAAACAAAGTGGAAAATAAGTTAATCAGACCAAGTTTTATACTTGACATAGGTTGGTTTTTTTAAACAAAAGAAGTATTATATGAAGACTATAATCAGTTCAACTCACAAACATGGCTTAAGATTTCAAAACCAGTTTTCGTCTTCCATAACATTTTTTTTGTTTTTAAATTAGGGGACCAGAAAATTAAAACAAGTCTTTTTGCTTTTTTGACTCCCAGTTGGTTTCTCAACTCTGACCTATCTGTTCTACTCTGTTGGCAAAAGTGAAGAAAATATTCTGACTGCACCTGAAGAACAAGTTAGTTACCCAAAGCTAGTTTTGCAGCTTAGCAAACTCTGAATTTTTTTTTTTAAGTACTTAAATGTTGGCAGCAAAAAAAAAAGTCAAAATTGTTTTGTGTGCAGGAGGTTCAGTCATTAGTGCAGATTACTGTTATTTCTCATTTTATGATACATTTTACAAGGTATTGAAGTTAAAACTTGATTTAAATTTCAAAAATACATTTTTGGATGAATCTTTATTCACCTTGTAGTAATCACATCTAAGACTGCAGGCAGTGCTTCCAGCTTGAGGGGGTTTAGCTCATGATCTAAACCTTTCAAACTAAGGAATTGCGGAAGGAAGCACTTCTTTGCTGCCTCCTCTCTCCTGCGACCTCACAGTGCACAGGATTGGCAAACGATCCAAATGAGCAAAATTCCTTTTTGGCAGGCTTCGTTTGAGTTTTAGCTTTGGTTCATCGCACAATGGACCACACACCCGTCCCGTAGGTCAGAAGAGGAAAAATGATGGTGCAAAAGCAGGGAAAAATTGGGACAATCAGAAGTGCTGCTTCTGGTGGTGATGTTGGCAACGCTGACTTGTTTGAAGCACAGGGCTTTGTATGTTTTTCTGAAAACTTCTGTGCCTTACTGAACCTATTTTCCTCTTGAGTCCTTTCTTGTAGCTAGGAAGAGGTGTGTCTTCCAGAATTCCTGAAAAATACCCCAGTATCAACTGTGTGTTTTCAGTTGAAAGTTGTATAAAATCATGATTGTTTCCATAAATAATTGGAGGGGAAAAATCAAATGCAAGAAAAGCCTGAGTTTACGACCTTCAGGTAGATACTTTTAATCCATACTAGTTTTTGTATCTTTCCTGATGGTGGAAAAACAAGAAGCATGTTCCTTAACTTACTGCATGTGCCCTTCCCTCTGACTCCATGTGGCTTGGAGGGCCCCCATCTGACCCTTCAGCCACTGCAGAAGTTAATTAACAGCAGAAATTAATGCTCTGTTGTGTGCAGGAAGTCCAGTCATTAGTGCAGGTTACTGTTATTTCTCATTTTGTGGCGCATTTTACAAGGTGTGGTAGGTTTTGGCCTTGGATGCCTTGAGAAAAATGGCAATAGCTTTTACTGTGAGTTTCTCTTTAAAAAAAAAAATCTTGCATTTAGTTCTTTAGGTTTGTATTCAAATTAAAACGAAGGGTAGCGTTTCCCTTCTAACACTTTTCAAGAAATATTTCTCAGCAAGACTGAAAATGGAAAAATGAATGTGTGTGCGCAGAGGAATGTGGAGGGCATAAGGGCGTGCATTCCAGCTCGCCTGTGCTGGTGCGGTGATGCAGAGCAGCTGGGAGTCAAGTTAGCTGCCCTTGGACTGCACAGGCAGCCTGCCCGTGCCTCTGGTCCCCAAAATATTGCTAGGTTTGATACATGACTTCAACTCTTCTAAAATGCAGTGTTGTGCTCACTGTGGGTGCATTATTCAGAACTCTTGGGGTTGGGTTTTTTATTTGCATTGGAGAATTTCCTATATTAAGGTTAGCATTAATGATTGAAAATGTATGCTGGTTGCTCAGGGATTTTTTTTTTGTTAATTTATTTATATGTATATATGTGTATGAAATCTGTATATATGTATATGAAAGTCTTGCTTAAGAGAGAAATTACATCTGTTAAGTGTTTTTAATTTGGATTTTTAAGTATGGAAATAATCAAAGCTAGGTATTCTTTCTTATACTGTTCATCAACAATACATAACCTGAGTCAAATGTCTGAGAGGTTTTGTGGGCTGTTTCTGTTCTCTGAGTCTTGGAAATGAGATTGTGGAGCCCAGGAGCGGAAATGAGTGGCAGCTGATCAAATACTAGCATCAACCACCTAATCAGGAGAAATGCTTTTTGACTGGGTTCGGAACAATGTTGCCATGGATAGCATAGTAGAAACTACTACAGAAAATTTCTTATCTTTACAGTTTGGGTTTTTTTCTTTATAGTAAAAGTGATGTTTTGTTGTCGCCATGCTTACTGAATGACAACGTTTGGTAATTTCTGTTTGATCTCCCTTCAGAGGCACCATGACACTGTGCATGTTCAGATTAACAGCACTAAAACCACTGGAGTTGCTTTTTATTTATGGGCTATGACAAATATAAATAGAAAGCGGATTTATGTCCTTTTGCCTATTGTCCCCCTAAGCTCATGAAATCCTCCGGTAACAAAAGTCTGACCTGTAAACTGAGAAAAAAGGTCATGCAATTATATTGCCTTGCTTTTAACAAATTGTATTTTATTTTGTACCAAGGGATAAAAAAGAAATTTACCTTGAGATGTGTAATCATTTCTACTCCCAATTTAATTGGACTAAGGGGGTAATGGACTTGTGAGTCGATGAGCCCTGAGCAGCTCTGCCGCACTCTCCTCTCGCACCCCTCTTCTTCGGCAAGGCTGGAAAGGCTTTCTGAGGTTATGAAATACCAGGCAGTAATTTAAATACTTAGCCTGCAGCAAAATGAGCACGGCAGTTGTTACATCTGAGCAGTTAATATCTGATAAGTAATGATAATAAATGCATGAAATTTTGTATGTAGCATTACTTCCAAAATAAATTGGGATTCCGTGCGGAAGAAGGACATCCAGAGCAGAAGCAAAACCTGACTCATGGTAAAGACACCAGGATATTGTTCCTTCTCAAAAATCAAACAGCTGGCACATAAAAACTCATTGCTTCAGTAGCCAGAAGCTACATGTGTATATATCTGAATGTATATTTTAATGTCTGTGAGAAGGGGAGAGTAATGCATGATGAGAAACTATATATGGGAGAACAGGTAGGAATCCCTGCCTTGAGGACCACAAAAGAGGAGGACAGGAAGGTGCTAAACCAACACTTAAACAACCCCAAATGTCTGTTCTGAGGATCTACCCGTGTTGGACTCTTTGGTTTCCTTGAGACTTCAGGCCTTTCACATCTCTTCCCAGGAGGTGTCACACTGTCCTGACTAGCAACAGCTTCTGCATTTACTCTGAGAGCATTTTCATAAACAGAGCCCATACAGTGCCTTCATGCAGTAAAAAATGTCTGGGTGGCTGGTAACCCTCCCAGGTGACTACACACCTGATAGCCTGACCTCAGGCATTACACTACCTTGAAATAAAAAATTACGTGGTAAATATAAGATGAATACAGTACAGCCAAGTTGCATCAGGGAGATAAATGAAGGGATTTCTCTAAACCTGCAAGATACAATACTTGCCCATTTGGACTTCTAGTATAGTATTTTGGATGGTGGGGCACTTAAAATTATTACTTCTCCTGAAGGATATAGACTGAGAGCTAAAAACTTGTTTTAGCTGAAGACGAATGCGTGCTGGCAGAGCAAGTTCTGTATGTTGTGCTCTCTGATTACTCTGTAAGGTCTGTGTTACAGAGAACAACTGCTGTGCCACTTTAAAGAACAACTAAATACTTAGAGTATGACCTTCATGTACTAGCTTCTGGTGTCACTCGTGTTCAGTTAATTAACTTTATAAATTAGATTTATATAATGCAAATGGTATTGCTTCTGTTTTCAGAAAATTTGCCTCACAGCTTCAGCCTTCGCCCAAGCCATAGTCAGAAACAGCCAGAAGGAATCCTGTTTTAATGTCATCTTTTCACAAGTCAACAATCTCCTAAATAATAACATATTTATGAGATTGGAATGTATGACGGCTTATTAAAGTGTGTTACCAAAAAGCCTATTCACAAGTTGGTCTTCATTCTATAATAATAATGTGAAATACATTACCTTCTTAATGCCAGTGTAAAAACAACAAAAACCTTTGGCTTTTCTACATTTGTTATTGCTTCTGAATAATAATGAAGCCCATCTGATGTCTTAAATTGTTGCTTTATGGCATTTATTCTGCAACCATCCCAGTTTGTCGTTCTTAGGCAGGATGCTCCTAAAGCCTTCCTCTTGATTAAGCAGCTGAGTTGCATGTGTTATGGTTCCTTAGGTTTCTTTTCCCATTGTATGTTGCCTTTCTTTGAAGAGAATTCTTTTCTATTGAATTTCATTTTGCAGTTATAGCATTCAGGTAAGGCTACAGAATCTCTGTATTTGTTCAGCTGCTTACTGGGATTTTATTTTAAACTGCATGGACTTTTTTCCCTATTCAGAGAAGTTGAAAATATAATCTTAAAAGCTAAGTCTGTTTTCTGTTTGGTTGGTTGGTTTGGTTGTTTTCCAAATCTGAGTAACATGATTCATGGAATATAAGTGTAATTTTATTTCATTTTGTTCCTGCTTGTTGAACTCTTCTTCCAAAATCCACAGTAGATCATTTAGAAAATCAGCGGAATGTTTATCTGGGAGTTGCATATTACTTCGTATATAGAATTGAACTTCTTGGATAAACCTTTCCTTACGTTGGGAGTAAATAAATACTTGGTGCCTCCTAGCATCCTCCTCTTTTTAGGTATTCTCTTGTGAAGCTTTCAGGACAAAGCCAAGTGAACTTAATCTGTTGCCAGATAAGCATTTTGTTCTTTAACGAGAAAAATATAGACCAAAGTGCTGTCAGACCTTCTGACACGTATGTGTATTTTAAATGTGTTTCACACAATAACTGAAGATTCTTGTTGTTGTGAAAGATTGTATTAAAGTGCATCAACTTCCCAGCGCACAAATTGAAGTTTAAAAAAATTACTTGAGATATTTCTGCTGAAAAATAAAATGATCTTTTGTGAATTTTGTGGCAAGCTCACTTGCTAATAGCTTGCAAATTGTTGTCTGAGCTGTATCTCTCGTTTTCTTGACTGTTACATTAACAAACAAGGATGAGCTCATCTGTATTGTGTTCATCCCAACTCATCCAAATCTGAAGGATTTCCTTTTGAGCTGAGACCGCACTTTATCCTAGTATACCATTTGCTATTCAAACTGTTTTGCATGTCAAAAATCTCAACTACAAATAAGTCACATTTCCATTCCTCTATTTTCCATTTCATTAATGTGCACTAGTTATCTTTGTACATACTATTGCATTTGTCCTAGCTTTTTTGGAGAATGGAGGATTATCATGACAGGCATTATATCTGAGCTGCTTAATTTATATTTGGTCTTTGATTATTTTGCATATTATGAAGTGTTAATTTTTGCACTCATTGAAAGGTGTAAGCAGATTCACAGGAAGTTCAACTAAATCTGTAGAAATGTAGCTTTATGCTTGTCTGACGGTATACCGTAGGTGTTACGGATTTTCTAGACTGTGCAAATGTCCAAGAGACTTGAAAGACTTAAAAAGTTGCATCAAAACATTTGTAAAGGGAATGTGATTTTGGTGCTTTTGTTGTAGTCACTACAAACTCTCTGAACAGGAGTGATAACCAAGCTATAAAATCCTTCCTTTGGATTTTGGGCCCTGCTAATGCAAATTCAGAGATAAACACCACAAAGTGAATACTCTTCAGAAGCATTTTTTTCCCTCCATTTTGGGATTGTATTTGGTCTGTCCCAATATTCTGTTTGGAGCTTTCTCAGGTATGTCATAATACCCTGTTTTCCATGTGGATGCATCTACTACAGACCTTCCCTCCCCAAAGATATCTTCGTATTGTTGAAAACAGCAACTAAAAAGTCTCATTAAAACATCTGAGGTTTGCTGTGAAATTTTTTTGTTTTGTTTTTTAATTCAAAGGCAGACCATAAGACCTCAGAAAGGTCTTGCTACTTTTTTGAGAAAAAGTAAATAAGCTGTAATTGATATGTTAATTTCTTAGAATTTCTAGATCCATGAAGTGTATTTAATATTTTTGCAAAGCATTTCAGATATTCTGTGTTTAATACTTTGGGAAAAATATGTCATTCTGCATTAAGGCAATTTGAAAAACATTTGGTTCAACAGGGTCTGTTTTTCTAGCATTTGATTATTGAATGTCAGTGAAAGCCAACAATCTAATGACAGGTATCTCTTGAACTGTAAAAAATATGAGTCAGTCTACTAATTTCTGGTAGATGTTTTGATACATGTAAAGCTTCAATGCCTATTTCTCTGGCAGCCAGGTGGGCTTTTATGTTGGTTTGGGGTTTTTTTCTCTCCATATAAGTTTAAATTACCATCCTAAAGACTCAAAGTTATGTACTTTGCCCTGTGTTCTTAGTTACATAATTTCTTTCATTTCAGGACTTGTTTCTAAATAGAGAACCAAAAATTACTTTTATAGAAGTCTGTTATGCCATTTAAACTCCTAGCACACTGTGTGGTTAATAAAAAAAAAAAAAAACCCACAAGTCTGGGTAGATATTTTTTACCTTGAGCTTTTGGGGGGGTGAAAAAAAAAGATTAATTTGTGTGATTGAAATGATGAAAACCTCATTTAAAACAAATTAAGAAGTATTTTGCTGAACTGATTTATTTCTCTACAGCAGAATTTAGTTTAACCTTTTATTTCTCTTGCAAGAATGGCTTTGAGTGTAATTTAAACTGTCAAATGACATTTATCAAATGATGGTTTTGCCCTATAACAGGCAAATGTCTTCCACAAAATTGATTAGCTGCTGACCCTATCCACCCTTTTCAGACCCTTCAAGGTAGATTTCAAAGAGTTGTAAAATAATCACTTCACTTTCAGTTTATACTTCAACACAAGGCGTTTACTGTCCTGGTAGCGATACTGCATCTTGTTCCACATCTGGGAAGGAGAGGATATAAATGCCTGCCTATAGCTCCGCCTGTCACCACCTGGCCTCTTGTGCTTTAACCTAAACACCTACTCCTTGCAGAATAGGAACATGGCTTTGGAAATGGCTTTTTATGGGATAATAGAATGAACATTTATGGTTAAGAAACTTTGTCTTCCAGATGATTATGCTCTGGTAATCAGGAAAATGGTCTGTTTGGTGAAACCTGCAGGGTGTTCAGTTATCAAGGTGCGGCAAGAATGAAGGATAGTAATCTCCTAAATGGGAAATTTTATACCCCAAACAGTTTTCCTTCTTTGCATTCTTGTTCTGTAGCCTTGTTTTGTAAGAGCAATCCATTGAACAAGCCTTTTTTTTTTTTGTAATAGCATCCAAGACAATAGGTTTGTTTTGTAAGCATTAACCTACCAGTAAATGAATTAACTGTGCCTTCTCCATGTCTGAATGAAAAGTACCGTCTATATTTTTTCTCTTCAGAGCTCTGGGCAGGTTTCCTTGCCAAAGAAGAAACTGAGATGCAGAAAGTAAACCATGAACATAAAAATCTCAGAACTGCTGGTGGTGTTAAAAGTTCAATTCTATTTTTAGACCTCAGGAATGCCTCTCTTCCAAAGTCTCTTCCACCTCTTCCAAAATCTGTGTTTAAAAATACATGAGTTTGTGAAAAATGCACTTGACTCAGAGTAACAAACCAGTTGTAGCTTGTCGCAGCAGATCAGACTGCTGTGAATTGGCTTTCAGCTCAAAAAGAGTTGGGAGATAAACAGAGCCGAAAAGAAAGTAGCCCAGCAAGCATCGAGAGGAGCAGGGATTTTCCTGTGTGTGAAAATGCCGGGAGCCATAACTGTGATTGAGATATTTTATCAAGCTGTTCAGTGTGAAAACACCTCATCTCTCCACAGGTTCCGCCAGCGAGTCTGGCTGGCCGACACCTTAAATTAAAAGGAAGCAGTATCTATGCTGTATGTTAAAGCTGAGCTATTGCATACAAAAACACGTACAGAACGAAGGCTTTCAACAAGAAGGGGGTTTCAAAAGGAACCACTAGGCATTGCTACATAGTCTGCATGTGATTTGAGATGTGCTTGGGATGAAATTTTGGACAGTGATGTACTGGCTTCTTCGATTCTGTAGAGGTTTTTTGTTGTTGTGTTTTGTTGGGTGTTTTTAATGAATAATACCAGCTGTGATGTGTTACACAGGTTTCCTGCTGCAGCATTGTAGTGATAGGCATCAGCTTATATCTGTTGGAGAACAGGATCATTGTTCTGGCTTCTCTAGCTAACCATGCAATATATGCTGTAAATTGCCTTTATTATATGCTGCTTAAATATCTCATTGTCTGCTTTGCATACAAGCAATTTATTGCTCCTTATGTTCTGACAGAATGAAAACTAATGTTTAATTATGCATTGCCCGCGTAATGTGATGTTTAGGGTGAATGTTTCTGAATTAAATAAGGGCCATTAATAATGCCTAACGATTTATGATATATTCATGGCTTGATTTCAAATCATATAAATTAGAGAAGCTTATTTGAAATGTCACCAATATAAGATGGCTTTGTGGGAACACCTCTCTGTGTGCTAATTTCAGAATCATTACCAGCTGAGTCTTACTATTTATTCAATGTCCAGTAGGCTTTTATTATTCCCTTATTTGCAGTTTAATTACAACCTCTGTTTTCCTGACAGTGTGAATTCAATCCTAAACCTGCAGGAGCAAAATGAGCTGCAATCAGTTGGGTTTTGCCTGAAAGCCTCCTTTTGCTTCGGGCCCCCTCCCACCTGCCATGACCAAGCCACAGCTCTGAGCAGATCCCTACAGCCACAATTTTTTGTACTTTGTGTTTAAAGGGGCAATGCCAGTCTGAAGCTTTTTAAATTGCTCTTCCTTAAAGCTCCTAAGTTGTGGGGAATGTCTCCATCTCACATAACCACCCAGTTTTATACCAGTATCACAGAAGATATTTGAATAAATTACTTAAAGGCAGGTTTCTGGGTCACTTATTAAGATCTTATGTGCATGAGTTTACAAATGTTATTAATAGACATGAGGTATTTATACGTAATATGCATGGTTACTGTGCAACTAAAATCTTAGTCATTTATATTTAAATTAATCCATTCTCTAAGGCTCTTATATGGGATTTAAATTTCTCAAAGGTATAGTGAGCATTGTCTGTTTCAAATGACAAGCAAAATTTTGTATTGACAACAGCAGATCAGGCCAGTTAAAGGATGTAGGTTGCAGGAATAAACTTACTTTCTCAGTATGATGCACATGCATTTATTATAGAGATGCTATAAATATGGGTTCTCTTAGAAGAAATTGTAACTAAATGAATGTTTGATCCTGAGTCCTCAGCAACAAGTCAGTCCTGTGCTTCGTTTATGCATTATGATACTCTCTTGTGGGAAATTATTTTTTGCGTATGATTTTGTTACATTCAGAAGCACTCCTTAGAGGAAAATGGGCATTTCTTATTTCTCATGTAATTATTACGCTATTGTAACACACTTTCTGTTTTAATTGGGAATACTGAACTTTGATCCTCACGGTCGCATTTAATTTGCTCTTGCTAAGGGAGTTGGCTGTATTAACTGGTTATGTGAAAAGATGCACGTAATGCTTGGCAAAGGCATCACTGCATCTTACTTAAAATTTTATATCACGCTTGACTTTAAAATACAGAGAAAAAGAAGCAAAATTTTCATCTGAGATGAGTTGGAAGGCTCAAAATATCTTATTGTTTCATATTTAGCGTCTTTCAGATGTCACCGTTTCTTTACACGGTGATGGCAAATGGATCCCTCTGACCTTTCCCTTTTTTTTCTTAGCTTTTCAAGTGCTGTTTGTGGGGGAGTTTTGGATATTGTTTCTTCTTTCTCTCCCCCACAGTGTGGTTCCAGTTTTCACTAAGCTTTAATGACATGAGTATTTGTTTCCGTCTTGCATGCGCTTTCCAATCTGGCCTCATCAAATCTATCTGAAAAAATGTACGATTGCACAAAGAACCAGACTTTATATTTGAAAGGTTTAAATTAATTAATGGCCTGTGCTGCTGGGACATGCCATTACTCAGCTGGTGTGCTATACTAAAGGTCATTTCTACTCTGTGTTCATCACCTGCTTTTTTTTTTTCCTCTTCAGCTAGAGAGGAATTCCCTAAAATACTAGAGAAATTACTTCTACGTACCTCAGATTTGGATGAATCTGGGAGGAAAAAAAGAAACCACCCAAAACCAAAAAGAACAACAACAAAAAAACCACCCCAGAAACCAACACCCCTCAAAAAACCCCAAACCTTGAGTTAGTCTGCCTTTTTTTTTTTTTCTGATTTGTTTGGCAGAGGGGAGTGTACCTTGTTGTAGGAAAATTCCTAGGAGAAGTTATTTTGGAATTTTTGCTTAGAATAAAAGCATATTTGGCTGTGTTATTCCACTATGTAGATGACATTTGTAAGGCCTACAGGCACAATTAAAACCGAGGTATTATAGCACAAATTTAAACATTCACAGAATGAAAGCAAACCTGTAGATGCATCCAGAGAAACCTTTCATCAGCAAATTAAGAAAGCACATGCATGTGAAAACTTAATCAATGCAGTTTTGATAATCTAAAATCCAAATTTGCGAGTGAATGTGTTGTTATAGATAATTGAAGAGGTGTGAATTGCGCATTATTGACAATAGTCAGCAGATGACATTCTTGATCACTTTTGGCTAGAATGTTCACACATGTAGAAGTGAGGAATTTGTTGCACAATCTGGCCATCAAAAAGAGTAGGTAATTCCATATAAGCAAATCTAAAGTTTCATATCTCTGCGTAATACATCTACTTGTCCCTAGTTTTATTTGTATACAGCCAGACTAGTTCTGCAGACTCGTGAACCTGCCCTGTGGTTTCGGGGTGAGGTTGACATACAATGATAGCAACTGTAGTAAAGAGCATGTATGTTAGATGTAGTGATTTTTGATCAATGTTTTGTTATTTTATGTCATATTTAATGAGGTGTCAGCATGATTTATTGGGTTTGTACAGCTGTGTTTTCAAAAATTTACTGCGGTTTCTTCTTTCTCTCCCTTTGGAAGAAGGAAAGAACGTTCTCCTTAAAACTCAAGGGAGCAAAGCATATTCAGCCCATCCCATAATCTTTCTATTTCCTTTCTCCGCTCTGCTATATAACTACCATGCTTCTGTCTAGAGTTTTTCACGGCTTTCCAAAGAAGTATTCTGCAAAGTAAATTCAACAGATTTTATCAGTTTTCATGGGGGCTGCAGGGATTTGAATAGTAAAAATGGGAGCATGACTGGAGCTTGAAAGTACTGAAAAGTGATGATGTTGCCTGACCTGCCTGCTTGCGTCGTGTGGTTTTTGTTTGTTTTTTTTTTTTCCCCGAGAGCTAAAAGGCTCCTCACTGTTTTCTTATTTTGTTTAACTTCAGTTCTGCAAAAGGTCTTACTTGCAGTGAGTGGATTTTTTTTTTTTCCTCCAATATTTATAACCTATAGCTGCTTCAGTGAAGGTTTCTCCAAAAGCCTCTCTTAAGCAGGATAGCATTTACAGGCAGCTAACGGCTTCCTAGTTGGAAAACAGTGTTGAATAAGCGGTGCTAAGAGCAGAGAAGCACCTCCGTGTTGCTATATCCACCCCTGGTGTGCATTTGTATTCATATAGAGTGGGCTTTCCCTGTAAACCCTGTAGAAAACTGATGAAGCAAAATGTGCTCTGCATGAGCAAAAAGATTTGACTGGGTAAATCGAGATGCACGACCAGGATGTAGAGCACTGCAAGAACATAAGTGAAATGTATGTCCTGGGTACTTGGGAACTGTTGTTGTAATGGGTATCTCATTCATAATTTGAAAGCGCCATTGCAAGCTGACAATTCTATCCTACATTTATCACATTTTAGTTATAAGTTACTAAACTAAGTGTAGATTAATACATGCAATAATAAAAACATGCTTAAAATTGGGTAATTATAAAGTTGTGTACACTTTATTATGAAAGATGTGGTCAGAAGTGGATTTCAAATATAAATGAAAAATCCTGATCTTGAAGACCAATAATATTTATTTCAAAGCTAGAAAGAATAGATGGTCCCCATAAATATAACAAAATAAGGAAAACCTTAGAACTTCATCTATTTCTAGGCAAAAATTTTGCTATTTAAATAGCTTGACTTGAACAACTGAAAAAATGCCTGAATGCTGTGACTTGGAAAAACTTGGCTGAGTTCTGCATTAATGTAAGAAACAAACCTCTGCTTATTGTGTATGCATCCACATGTAAGCAAAATTTCACTTTATTTTCTGTAAATGGTTCAAGACAAAGACATGTAAGACTGCTTCATAAGCCGCAACAGTAATAGTCGTTTGAAATACAGCATTTGAATTTTCTTCAGAAAGTGTAGCCCATTGACAAAACAAGAACGATGTGTTGGGATTAAAGACCATTTTGCTGGCATCCTCATCGACCTTCCATAAAAAGTACACACCAGGTGTGCTTTGAAGCACTTTTTTTTTCCCCTCTAACTAGTATAAATATGGAACACTGTTTCTTCTTTTCCAAAGTGTCAATCTCGTGATCGCGTTTAATCTGGAAAGAATAAACTGCTTTTGCTGCCGCCTTTGACTTGCATTCACTCCCAGGACGTATACACAAGAAATAGTAGACTGAATAACTTTTTTTGTAATTAAGACACGTGCAGCATCTTTGCAAAGACATCAGCAACTAAATAGATTCTGTTTTCTTTAGATCAATGAACTGAGCCATGTTCAGATCCCTGTTATGTTGATGCCAGATGATTTCAAAGCGTACTCAAAGATAAAGGTGGACAATCACCTTTTCAACAAGTAAGTACAAGTAACAATTCTTTGTAGAAGTGAATAGTGGCAGTTATTATTTTTATGAACTACTATGAACTCTGTTATTTTTCAGTTCATGGGACTGAAGTTGTGATGATTAAGTTAATCCTGCGATAAACATAACCATCTGTGCTGTTCTGAAAAGCAACAGCAAGGGCTGCTGGGTAGTATTTTTCCTCCATATGGTTTATTATTGCTTTAGGAGTATCTTAGATGTTGAAGGTGATCCTTTCTTGGTGTGATTATTTATGGCTGATATAAACCTTTATTTGGGTATTTTTAGAAACATACATTCATGTGCATGTACTTTCATTAAATACTAGAACAAGAACGAGAATTTAAAGCATATATCAAGCTGAATAACACTGAGATTTTTATAATCCACAATACAAAAATCATACCAATCATATAGAAGCTCAAAAAGACGATTTCATGTAATAGCTACATCTCTTAAAAATAGAACACTCCATGAACAGAATGTACAGACATACAAAACTATTACTGCTATATTGTGTATAACCTGAATTTTATTCAAGAATATATTTGGGAAAAGTAAGTGTTCTGATACTTTTGGTCTTCTGTTCTGTGACAAAGGTCAAAATAACTACTTTCACATATAATTATGAAGTTAACACTAGGATATTAAAATTAGGCCTGTACTGAATCAGTAAAACTTTCTTGAGGCTTTGGCACTGTCAGTACTTTCTATCACAGGTTTCACAGATGGTATAGTAATTCATGTATAATTCAGTCTAAGATTTCACCTTTGAAGTAATTTTAGGGCAATGGGAAAACATTCTTTTTTGCTGTTGATTCAGGGTTCCAAAGTTATCAAAATATAGTTTGTGTTTATTTCATCTGGTTATGTTGTAGCTTGTTAGAGACAAATGTATAAATTTATTAAACATTGTAAAGAAAACGAGAAGAACATGGGGAGACCAAATCTCAAGAACTAAAGCAAGCATTAGAAGTGTGGTTGTAAAACTTATCCTCTGCATTGTATGAAGAGAATTGAGGCAAAATAGAGTTGCTTATTACATATGCAGCTGAATGAAGTTGATGTGGTTTTATATTCTTTCAGAGAAAATATGCCAAGTCATTTCAAATTTAAGGAATATTGTCCAATGGTTTTCCGTAATCTAAGAGAGAGATTTGGAATTGATGATCAAGACTTTCAGGTAAGTTCGCTTTCAAAACGGCTAAATGTTTTGATACATACAAAGCAGTGATACATACAGATTTTAAAGGTTAGTAATGCTGCAGTTATGAACAAGCAGGCCAACATGCTGAAATAAAGGTCTTTTGTGTAAGTTGGAAGAACACTAAGAAAAAGACATTCTTTCTACTCCTTCCCCACCTGCAAGCAGAACATCTGGTTTACCTCTTTGCCTGCCCTGGATGTGTTCTGGTTCCTATTCTTCTGCCATCTTTAATCCTCTGTGTTTCCTGTTAGAGTACCTCCCAGCTATGTTGTTTAAACTGTGTGGTGGTACCGCTTGACATCAGAAGGAAAAATGTCTGGACAGTACTGACGAGAGATGCTATATTCACCTGGGTCACTTAGGTAGCAAATGTTTCAGTGGTGTGTTTCAGTGGTGTTTCTATGTGAGATGTGATTTCTGAAACAACCACAGCCTCTGTTTTTTTTTCTTCATGCTCTTTTTGTTTAGAAAAGAGTGACTTGTGGCCTACCAACTTCATACTGCTTCGTCCTGTCTCCTTTTCCTGTTGTTAAGAGCATCTGGAGACAAATTGCTTGCATAGAGCATTTACAGCAAAACAAGAAGCTGATCTGCATTTGACAGTGTTCCTTCCAGTGAAAGCTTCTTTCTGTCTTTGCAAAAGGAAGTTCTTGAACTCTGCTTCAGTCTGATTTGCCAATACTCACTGACAATTCCCTTTTCCATTAACTGTTCATAATGCACACTGTTTGTCATGGGTAATTCCTTCTGCAGTCACACTGCAAGATGTGCTGTCCTAAAGAGCTCTTGCTGTGTAACCAAGCGCTACTTCCCATCATGCTCTTTTTACTCTTTTAAACTATTTTGGTGTGGAATGCAATCATATTTGTAGCCTGTCACTAAGATATATTAAGAGAAAATATTTAATAAATGGTTTCAAGTAGCTAAACATTGTACAAAATGCCTTTGTACAATAAGGCTCCCACTCTAGCTATGTAGAGCAGACTGAATAGTGCATCTACATCTAAGTCCTAAGTCTTAAGTTGTTCCAGTGGATGTTGGTTAAAATAATTCTTACACTTGAAACCAAGCATGAATTGGGAAAAACCTGTGTGGTATTGAACTGAGGGAAAGTTTATGGAAGAGATGGTAAATAACTTTCTCTGGGTAGTTTTTTTCTTATATAATGATTTTCAGGAAGGGGGTCCTAGTCAGTTGTGAACAATGTTGTTCCCATTATTGAGCAAGAAAGGATTGGTTTAGATAAATAAACCCAATTATCTTGTTCATTAGTGAGACACATCAGTTTAAATCAGGAAGAACATTCTTTTTAAATGTTTGTTTTCAGAATGTTCTGGAGATAACCTTGATGAGTTGTTCCAGGAGGCAGACAGTGCTTACTCATAGGGAAAGACTAAAAAAGTCCTACCTCATGAAAAGAATTTGGTAGCATACTCCCTAATTACTGGCCTGTACTTATTACAATTCTTGGTATTGTGTTATTCACTTTGTGTAGTAATTAATAATAATGTGGACTGCTTAACCGATAGACTTAGTTCACATATGGAATGGTTAATATAGGGATCTTCTCTTACAGATATCTCCTCTTATCCCTGAAGAGAGATTTAAATCTCATAAAATACAGGGGTTTCCTTCAAGTAGTCTGACATCAGAGTCAGGGAAATTCCTTAAATGGTATATGGTTCATGCCTTACAGGAAGCCATTTCTAGTAATGACAATTATAATTCCTATAATGGACTCCCTCCCTTCACATGATCAAAACCAACTCCTTCTTTTGAAGCATGTTTGGTAATCTGTCCTACATCTCTCTGTCATTCATAGCTAGCTGGGCATGTCCAAGAGACAGGAACTAGGATTAAAGTGTCATGGAGATACATGTGTGGTTGCTAATAGTGAGGGGGTTTTGTGATTAATTCTTTTATTATGGACAGCAATGAGGAAAATACAGTATAAAGTCAGTTAAAGCTTGAGTTTTATTCAAAAGTTGCCTGTAGAAACTTATTATGGCAAATTAAGGCTTCAAGCTAGGTTAAGAAACTGTTCTTATGTCAAAAAAAATCTTTTGTTAGACCCTGATCTTCCTTCTTGGTGATCACATACTACGAAGTTATTTATTGCATCAAATTAAAAAATGGTCTGGCTGTTTTTTCTTAGAAAGGGGAATACAAGTGATGACTAGTTAGTATGAATAAAAATTGCATTTGAATAATGGAAAAAGTTTAAAACCGTTTTAACCACTTACATAGACTATAAATTATCAAAGGGAGAGAGATTGTTTGGCTTTGTGCTGTTGGATGTTACAAGTACATACGGATCTCAGACTGAAGATAATTTTTTAAAGTGTCAAAGTAATTCCACAAGTCAGAACGTTAAATAATGATAGATTTTGCCTTGATAGGGTAAATTATCTTGATCTTGTATTTTTGCTAGTGTTTTCTTATTTCATTGAAAAAGAATCTTTAACTCTTAAGATCCTCCTAACATAGACTGGAAAATACTTGAGTGTTTGCTGTTCCCACCAGAAAAGAAAAAAAATGGATTAGAAAAACAAATGTTGTAAAGTAAATCCCTCACTACAGTCCTAAATTCGTTTTTAATTTCTGTGTTCCCTCTCAACTTTAGACATTGGTTTTGCAAAGGTCATTCTACAGAAAGGCCTCTTTTTTCCCAGATTATATGGGGTAGCTGTGGTAACTTTGGGATTTTCTTTTCAACTCAGTTGAACTAATTTCTTATCTTAAAAAATCTAAGAGTACAATTCTGTCGGAAGAATTATAGGACTAGCTTCTGTAAACTGCAAATTTATGAGATATTAACAGGCAAGCAGCTATCTTAACACCCCCACAGCAAACTCTAGAAAAAAGGGACCTACTGCTGTTACAAATGCTTCTGCTGCTGTTGCTCTGGAAAGGGAAACTAACTATGCTCCAACACATCTGTTCTTGCTTAAAGTTATTGATGATTCCTACATCTGGATTCTGCTAGGCAAAAGAGGGAGACTGGGTTCCTGCCCAGTAAAATACAATTGCTCATACCAGAGGGCACCAATGTCCCAGTGTACCTAATGAGCCTTCTGCTGGGGATGGGGGAGAGCACAAGTGATTTCCCTTAAAGTTTTAGTACTTAGTGTAATAAGAGACATGCTCAGATCTGACTTTGCCTGTCTGTCGGAGCAGTTTGTAGAGGTTCTCTGTACAGGACAAAATTCATAAAGAACTTTTAGCAGATGGTCTGTAAGTTCTTTTTAATTCAGAGATGCTTATTATTTCTCTCTGAATTTTTCCATCTGAAAGATAGAAATCTAAAACGAAAATCAAGAATTCCTGCTTTCAAGCAATTTCCCTAATAACTATGAACTCAGTATCTTTCACTTCTGATATGTGTGTCTCCTTAGGTTTTGATATCTCTCACAGTTTTCTCTGCAGAAGTATTTATAGTCCATGCTCTAATATGGCATCAGGAAAGTAATGCAAATTCTAGGTTCATTTTTTATAAGTCAGCCTTCAATATAATTTTCTTTTTAAGTATCTAAACTTGAGATCACCAAGATTCTTCTCAACCTATGAATATTTTTGCTTGTTTTCTGTGACTTATCCAATCCTAAGATACCATATTAAGAGCTTAGAAACTATTTTACAATCTAAGATGGTACATTTTTTCAGTGAAACTAATAATAATCAGAGCTCTTTGGTGCTTCAGCACTGAAATTCATCCCTCCGTTTATTGGCATTTGGTTTGGGAAGGAACGAGCCACTTCTAGCATTAAAGTACAGACAACAAGGTCAGCAATAAACATGTCAGCAACAACTATATTAGGACTTGGATCTTCTTCCAAAGACATGTTGTTATCATTGAATGTTTAATAAAATGCATTTTAAAAGTCCTGGAAGCAAGAATTGTCTTAAATTCCTCTGCTGGGTGATTTTAGCATGTTAGGTCTGTCAGCACATGAGAAGTTCTTGAACTCCATCTGTCAGGTGAGGTTCCTGTACCAGACTATAAAGTTTGTGGATACCAAATGGACACTGGCACCTAGATTTTCAGAACTGCTGACATCTTGTTTGACATGGGCATAGGCAGTAGTGGTGGGAAGGTGTCTTTCCCCACAGTACTCACTCCCTGAACACAATTTGCTTATTAATGTTCATAGGTGTTCAGAGTGCATACATCAACATCTTAGCCAGATCATAGAAGGCACTCTATTTCTCCTAAGTGTGCCACAGGACCAGTGATGTCCTGTTTTTGTCTTTTGGAGTTCCCATGACATTCACCATTGGTCTTTTGAGAGCCCTGCTTTTGAGCTGACGAGAAATCATTGTACAGTATTGTCCATACAGCTGCCAAAGGCAAGGGGAGGTCATACCACTGAATGTACTTCAGTGTATGTTACCAGTCAGGTATGCTTTGCTGCATGCCAGACTTCTTGAACATATGTTGGAGATCAGTGTTTCCTCATCATGTTTCCTCACCAGTGTTTCCAGTCACGAATCTGATCAATGGCAATGGTAGAATGCATGGTGACAGCATACAAAGTAAACCCAAAAGTCTTACCTACCGACCTCTGCATGATGAAACCAGACATCTCTGGGTGCTTCTGTTGTTACATTAAAACACTAGCGCTTTGGCTTTCTAAAAATCACTGACAAAAACTGCTGTCCTGAACAGTATCACAGAATCGGGCTGCTTGTTTCAAATTACAGCAAAAAAACTTGGAGCATCTATGTCCAGTTGTATGACACTGTATCTTTCTAATATGCTTCTTAATTGGTAATCCATGTCTAATTCATCCATATCCATGATTCCTGAGGTCTTGTAAAAAAGAAAAAAGGTTGGGAGGATTTATTTGGTTTGCATGGCAAGGTTTTGGTAGTGGGAGGGCTCCAGGGGTGCTTTCTGTGAGAAACTGCTAGATACTTCCCCTATGTCTGACAGAGTCAATGCCAGCCAGTTCCAAGACAGACCTACTGCTGGCGCATCAGCAACAGTGGTAGCACCTCTGGGAAGACGTATTTAAGAGAAGGGGGGTGGGGAGAACAAAAGTGTGCAATTGCAGCCAGAGAGAGGAGTGAAAATATATGAAAGCAGCAACTCTGCAGACACCAAGGTCAGTGAAGAAGGAGGGCGAGGAAGTGTTCCAGACATAGGAGCAGAGATTCCCCTGCAGCCCTTGGTGAAGACCATGGTGAGGCAGACTGCCCCCCTGCAGCCCATGGAGGTTAATAGTGGAGCATATATCCATCTGCAGCCCATGGAGGACCCCATGTTGAAACATACAGATGCTCAAAGGGGACTGTGACCCTGTGGGAAGCCTGTGCTGGAGCAGGGTCCTGGCAGGACCAGTAGCCTTGTGGAGAGAGGAGCCCATGCTGGAGCAGGTTCTCTAGCAGGACTTGGACCCCATGAGGAACCCACCCTGGAACAATCTGTTCCTGAAGGACTGCACCCCATGGAAGGGACCAATGCTGGACCAGTTTGTGAAGAACTGCAGCCCGTGGGAAGAACCCGCATTGAAGAAGTTTGTAAAGAACTGTCTCCTCTTGGTGGGGACCCCACGCTGAAGCAGAGGAACAGACTGCAACCCCCATTCCCTGTCCCCCTCTGCTACTGGAGGTAGAGAAATCAGGAGTAAAGTTAAGCTCATGGAGGAGTGGGGGGGAAGGTGTTTTAAGAATTAATTTTTATTTCTCATTACCCTATTCTGATTTGATTGATAATAAATTAAACTTATTTTCCCCAAGTCAAGACTGTTTTGCCCCTGATGGTAATTGCTGAGTGATCTCTCTGCCCTTATCTCAACCCAGGAGCCTTTTGTTGTATTTTTCTCTCCCTTGTCCAGCTGAGGAGGGGAGTCATAGAGCAGCTTTGGTGGGTACCTGGCATCCAGCCAGGGTCAACCTGCCACAGGAGAGCCGTAAGCTTGTCTTCATGAGAAGCTGTGCATGGGCCAGGCAGCACCACTGTAACTGCTGTCACAGAACTGCCAGACTGTGGGTACGTAATTCTCTAACAGCAGTGAAGCACTGCCAGGCTTTTCCACTGACCTATGATTTCAGTCATCACAGCGCATCATCTGTGCACTTGTTTTTGTCTATTTGTTCATGCAAAGCTTGCCCAGAGGCACTCTTAAATAGCCTGGGATGTGATCTGATTTGTCTTTAGAGTATGTTGGACTCGTGAAGCTCATTTTAAGCGTTCCACAACTTTCAGATGAGATCACGGTACCAGAAGCCGTTGTTTGTTTTTGTCCAGACATCGCAAAATGGGAAAGGATTTAAATCAATGAGAAGCTGTTAAGCCAGTCAGTTTAAAAGACTGCTGTTCTTCTAAAGCCCTCCATGCTTTATCACCAGAATTTTCCTGTTGGTCTTTTTCTATTTTTGTAGCAAAAGCTCTGACTCAATGAGAATTTTTTATTAGGCTTCTTTTTTAGATTAGTTACATGAAGCATTTGTGTTACATCCAACACATAGTTCACATGTTCAAAGTTTCTAAAATATAATCTTGTCTGCTAAAGTAGCAGTTAGAAAACAATGACATTTACATTAGACATGTAAGAGATTAGAATGAGCTAATTAAATTGACCTTTAAATCTCTTCGCCCTCTTGGAGGCTGTGGCTAATCCTTGGCCTCCTACTGTGGAGATAAATATCTGTGCTGTGAACATTTTAAGCAAAGTGGGCAGTGGCGGAAGAGCCACACCATCAGTTCATCTCTGAAGAAGGCAATACTTGGCCAGTTATACTAACAGCTTGCTGTTTTGGAGGGAGCAAGAAGACAAGCTTTTCCTGTACTTCAGTGGCTCTGCTCCATGTGTTTTCCTCGCAAAAAAGGTTGCAGTTGGAAAAAACAGCTCCACACAACTTAACTTGTTGCTCTTAGAAACAACCAAAGTCTTTCTGGAAAAGAGCTTAATTTTTTTTTTTATATCTGGTGTTGGTATAACTAGCATTATCAATAATATCATTACTGTTACTTAATTATAGTAGGCTGCTGGTTTTATTGACAAATGTACAAGGTAAAAATAGACTTCAAAGGGATAAAGCATTAGGTGGTTTTAGCTGACTTATAAGGACTCTTGAGAATGCCTCTTACAAAGTTATTGGCTTGATATTTTGTGACTTTGATTTTTAAAATGCCAATTATTGTGGGGCTTTATAATAAAAAATAAAAATTATATAAATTGTAGATTATTAAATGACAACAATAAAAATGTAATTGTCAATGAGCGATTGACATTTCATGTAGTGAAAACTTGCGGAAGATGCAAAATCCATCCAAATGGCAAAGTGGGATAAAGACAAGGATTTTGTACAAAATCCACTGTGATCATCGGGTATTCTGAACCTGTCCAAATGAGGTTCCTTTTAATACAGACAGATAAATAGTTATATGGATAAAAAGCAGTGCAGAACTACAGAGGTGAAGGCTGCGTTCAGGGAGGTGGTAGCATCTGTTTATTTTATATCTGAAGCTAATACTATATATAGTTTTGGTGCTAGTCATCTTTAAAAAGGACGTTGAAAATTTGGTTATAGAAAAAATACAGAAAAATGCCCTCAAAGGAACTTAAGGACGTAATGCCTTGTGGTGGGAGTGACAGAGTTTGACCTGGTACACTTGCAAAAATTAGAATTGAGAAGTTAGTAGCACGTGAATATCCTTGCAGAAAAACAATACTAGATACTTTAGGAAAGTATAAATTGGGATGACCAGAAAAGGAAATAATTCAAATTCAAAATTAGCCTCGCCTTTTCAGCAACACATATTATTAAATGCTAGAAAAACTACAGTGGTGAATCTTGGTCTTTTGAAGTTGGAAAAATCAAGACTGTCTTTCTGAAAGTTGTTCCTTGACCAAAAGCAGAGATTGGAGTTCAGCTTAGGAATGGCTGAGTGAAATGAAATGGCTTCTGATAGGTAGCAGTTTTGTTGGTTTCTAGTTCATGAAATTCTGTTGAAGGCTCCAGAAGAGCCCCTGTGAACTTCAAAGAACTGTATATCAGGTCATAAGAGCACCTGTGGAAAAAAAACCCTTATTCCTTACCTAATATATATTTACTGTAGGAAATAAAACTGTACAGATTGCTGAGAGTTTGGGAAAGAGGTGCTGAGGGAAGAGAGTTGCCTATAGTAAAACTAATTAACCTTTCACTTAATTTGCTGAAAAATAGTGCTGTTCTTGGGTGAAATGATGACATGTAATTTAGGTGTGTCGGTTAACTTTTTGTATCAATAACTCTTCAGAAATGAAATACTAGTTAGTGGTGCGGCTTTTACCCATTTATATTTAAAGCTGTATCTTTTATTATTTTATCAGAAATTAATTCTGTGGTATGGGACAAGTTCTTTGTGATTTGTAGCCTCTCAGCTCTGAAGACCAGATGAGTATTTCTGGTTGCCTGCTACTCGGTGCAATGCATGTGGTATTTTTTACATTGATTTATGTAAGGGCAGTGAGACTTCCAGCTGCTGATTTCTTGGAGGGAAACTATTGTGAGCGAGGGGGAGGTATGTGAAAGAGAAATTTATCTAGTAGAGGTATCTTTGAGCTTGGTGCATTAAATGTGTCTTCAGTTGTATAAGTAATTACACAAGTAATTTAGTGTAGTCTTTAAATGACCTCATAAAAGTATTCACACCTTAAAAGTACAAAACCTTTTCTTTCTCCTGAGACCCAAAAAACAGCAGGTACAAGATTAAAACTTCACAAATGAGAAGTGAATGGGGAATTGGCAGAACACACACACACTCAGAGCAGGAGACTTGCAGTGAGTTGCTAAGTGAAGCTGTTCAGTGAAACAGGGCATGTGTGATTGACAGATGTTTTAATTGTGCCAGAGGACCAAGGCACACCATGGCAGAGCTGGAGAAGGCTGGGAAAATCTGAGGATACAGAGCAGTGTGACCCTCTCTTCTTTACATTTTGTGCTCACTGATGCTATAGCATAAGCCGGTGATATTTATTAACTTTTTATGAGTAATGCACCAATGTGTTGCAGCTAGGTTGCCTGTTCTTTGGGTTCCCGACACAATATGGAAGTGCTATGTAGGAGCAGTAAGTGATGGTAAAAGGGTTGTTAGATCATCAGACCTGTATCTTTTAGAGGGTAAGAGTCGGGCATTTGGCTTTTGCTTTTTGTTTTTTTTGCTATATCTGAGGGATATCATCCCTGTTCTGGCTTTGTGGCTTATAGATCTGTGCTAAGTGAGGAGCAGCTCATTTCCATCTGTTCATATTCCACTTAGTTTTCCCCTAATTAAGAAGCAGAGCCAGAGAGAATTCAATCTGGTATTTGCCATGATCTATCTCTCTCTGTCTCTCCTTTCCCCCTCCCTCAACCCTGCTTGTGTTTTCCTTTTGAAAAAGGGAGGTGCTTGAGTGTAGTTCTTTATTTTCTTCCCAGTCCACTACAGACACCTCACCTAATAAGGAGGTACTGTTGCTGGGGATGGTGATGGCTCTCCCATAGCTGAGTTTAGCGCTGAACAAGGAAGCAGAGGAAAAGCCCTACACTGCTCTCTTTAGGCAGGTTCCATCAGGTTTTCTTCCAAGGCATCTTACTCACTTTTTGTACAAATCATCACTGAAATTTAGCCGTGTGTTCTGGCAAAAGTAATCTGAATCAAGGAGTGTTTTTCATGTACTGTCTCACAAAACTGCTTTTGATAGTAAGAGACAAGTCTACATGGTGCATCCGATAGCAGTCTGAACTACAGAGCAGGACAATTCAAATAAACACATCTTTTCAGTCTGTCTGCATTAAGAGAAAGATGATGGCCTTAAAAATTTGAGTCAGGTAACCCCAGAATAAGTTAAACTTTTTTACTTATCTAGATATGTCTAAAGTCTAATTTTAAAAGAGAACCCCACAAACTTTCCACAGTCTTTGTGGTGTGAAGATATTGGACTTCACATGTGGTATTACTGATATTTTTGTCTGAGATTTCTTACCAGTTACAGGTTTACTAGTGGTGGTGCTTCAAAACAACTTTAAGTGTAGGACCTTCTTGGCCATTTTGTGTCTTAACTTAAAAGAGAAATTTAACTCAAAAGAGAAATGTTTTCCAACAAAGAATCTCTTCACTTCTGATATATGTATTATTCGTTAGTATTTAGCATGGTTGAATAGGGCACAAAATGGCTTTGATTTCCACTTAACAGTCTGGGTAAAACAGGTAAGTTAGCTTCACCTACATCAGAAGGGAAGGATCTTAGTGATTTTAAATAGCCATATTGTTTCCTCTTTGAAGACCCTAAATTATTCTAGTTTGATCCTTTTAGTGAGGCTGTTCCTTAATCTTGCTTGCTAAACATGACGTACCAGTGCAGGCCGATTCTTGTCATCTCTTTACTTAAAGATTTATTGTTGTCATGATCAGGCAACAGTATACGTATTTTATTGAAGACTGAATCTAACTATAAACAAATAGAACTAATACAGTTGAGAGGTAAGGTATTTTGCATGGTACCCAGAAGCTTTACTTTATAGAAGGAATTTGAACTTTTCTCTGCTCACAGAAGTGAGTTAACCATTGCAAATAAAGCTGCCCACAGATAAAACTCAGCCACGCGTTTATCAGAACCAGAAAGTGGTGATGCCATTACTAGTAACCAGCCCAATATGATGTAGTTAGTTTTGGTTTTTTCAGCTTTTTAAACCATACTTTATTTAATAAACATATGCAAATATCGAAATAAACCACACTAAGTAGTAATATTAGCAATGTCCTGCATATTCTACCCCTTTAAAAGTTCAAAGGAACTACATTCTGTATCTGAAGAGACCATTATATTAACAGACTTATCACAGGAGTGGAGAGTTAGTAAAGATACAGTGTCAAAGAGGTTGTTTAATTAGAGGGGTTTTTTATCTTGAACATGTTTAATGTTTAAACCTCTGATCTTGAACTCTTAATTTATTACTGGAAACAGAGTATTGTAGAGAGGGCATTTGGGTTACCTGTGCATGTATGGAGAGGTGCTGCTTACCATAAAGTTGGTTGGTTTATTCTCACAAATTAATATGCACATGGTAAAATGATGGCTGTATGCATTCTTAATGAAGCTTGATATGGATAACTAATAATGAAATAAACATTACTAAAAAATAAATGCACTACCATTTCTAACCCATTAAAGCATTAAGGAACAGTAAAGTGTGTGCTAAATAATTATCTACAGCTGTATTATAGCCTCTTGTTAGCAACATTTTCAGTGTGGTAGTTGTATTTGCAAATTAACTTGACATTATAGTTAGCAATCAGGCAGAATTCATTTCTACTAGGAAAAAAGCTATTGCTGGAAAAACCATGAATCAGTAAAAAGTCAGTGAATATTACAAGGTTTCTTCCATTTGATGTAAAATCCTACTACATTTATTAATTTCTGTTTGAATCTGACTCATTTCTATTTTTTCTGTCTAGCCTGAATTGTGATGAAAGAAGCATGATAAAAGGAGTACTATTTAATTCTTTCTTTTTAGTAACAACTGTTGTTTCTTTTTTAGGTCTGATTTTTCTTATTGCTTATGCCATCCATATTTTTAAATGCATCAAGTACCATAGAATCATTTAGGTTGGAAAGGACCTTTAAGATCATCAAATTCAACCATTAACCTTACACTGACTGCTAAGTCTACCAATAAACCGTGTCCCTAAGAAACACATCTACACATCTTCTAGATACATCCAGGGATGGGGTCTCAAACGTTTTCCTGGGCAGACTGTTCCAATGCTTTACAACCCTTTCGATGAACATTAGGAAAAACATCTTCAATCTAAACCCACCCTGGTGCAACTTGAGGACATTTCCTCTCATCTTGTTACTTGGGGAACAGACTGACCTCCACCTCACTACACCCTCCTTTCAGGTAGCTGTAGAGTGATAAGGGCTCCCCTTGGCCTCCTTTTCTCCAGACTAAACAACACCAGTTCCCTCAGCTGCTCCTCATAAGACTTGTGCTCTAGACCCTTCACCAGCTTCATTGCCCTTCTCTGCTCCAGTACCTTGATGTCCTTGTAGGGAGAGGCCCAAAACTGGACACAGTATTCAAGGTGTGGCCTAATCACTGGGATGAGTACAAGGGGGACAATCACTTCCCTGCTCCTGCTGGCCACACTATTTCTGATACAAGCCAGGATGCCACTGGCCGCCTTGGCCACCTGGGCACACTGCTGGATCATGTTCAGCCAGCTCTTGACCAACATCTCCCAGGTCCCTTTCTGCTGGGCAGCTTTCCAGCCACTCTTCCCCAAGCCTGTGGTGTTGCAGGGGGTTGTTGTGACTCAAGTGCAGGACCCGGTACTTGGCCTTGTTGAACCTCGTACCATTGACCTCATCCCATCGATCCAGCCTGTCCAGATCCCTCTGTAGAGCCTCCCAACCTTCAAGCAGATCAACACTTCCACCTAACTTGGTGTCATCTGCAAACTGACTGAGGGTGCACTCGATCCCCTCATCCAGATCATTGATAAAGATGTTGAACAGAAGTGGCCCTAATAATGAACCCTGAGCAACACCACTTGTGACCAGCTGCCAACTGAGTTTAAATCCATTCTCCACCACTGTTTTGGGCCTGGCTTCTCCAGCCAGGAGAATCATTTTGATTCAATGAAGAGTACACCCGTTCAAGCCATGAGCTGCTGGTTTCTCCAGGAGAATGCTGTGGGAAAAGGTGTCAAAGGCTTTTCTAAAGTCTAGGTAGACAACATCCATAGCCTTTCCCTAGTCCACTAAGCTGGTCACCTTGTCATAGAAGGAGATCAGGTTAGTCAAGCAGGACCTGCCTTTCATAAACCCATGCTGACTGGGCCTGATCGCCTGATTGTCCTGTACCTGCTGTGCAATGATCTGCTTCATAACCTTCCCTGGCACTAAGGTCAGACTGACAGGCTTATAGTTCCCTGGATCTCCCTTCTGGTCCTTCTTGTAGGTGGGTGTCATAATTGTTTCCTCCAGTCCACTGGGACCTCCTCAGTTAGTCTGGAATGCTGATGTATGGTAGAAAGTGGCTTGGTGAGCACTTCACCAGCTCCCTCAGTACACTTGAGTGGATTCCATCTGGCCCCATAGACTTGTGTGTGTCTAAATGGTGTTGCAAGTTGCTATCTATTTTCCCTTGGATTATGGGGGCTTCATTCTGCTCCCCATCCCTGTCTTCCAGCCCATGGGTCTAGGTACCCAGAGAACAGTTGATCTTACTATTAAAGACTGAGGCTTTATTGCAGAAGTAACCTCAGAATAACGCATCTTCTTCTGCTGGGAAAAATAATAAATAATTACCTAGTAGCTTTTATCATTGCTCGTTGAATTACAGCCTAATAACTTAGCAGTAGCTTAATTGACTACATACACTAACAATTACCCATGCTTTAGCTTTTTTTTCAAAATTAGAAGTAAGTATTATGTTACTTCATATTTTCTAGTCTGTGATGGAGGTAACTGAATTTGCACTATTTTTTTAAAACTTGTATTATCAGTTCGTCATCTTAAACTATTAAATATATGCCCTGGAAACAAAGCCAAGTCCTGACTTGAGGAGGATGGTTTCTGCAACTAAAATCTATTTACAATTCAATTTGAAAATTAATGATATCAAGTGTAGAATTAAGAAAATTTAATCCGTTTGTGATACCTGTTATCTTGAATAGATTTTATCAGTACATAAAAGCATTTCAGTGATGGAATGGTGAGAAATTAATTTGAATAGGAAGCATCTGAAAACAGGTCAAGAAAACTGCAGGAATACTTAAATTTTCTTCTCTAGTATCTTCCATATCATGTGAAGCACTGATGTATGATGACTCGCATCTGTTAAAACTGACTGTCCAAAAGCCAATGCAGAGAAGGAACAGAGGCTGCAATGGTTGTCCCTAAAACTCTTGTTCTGATCAGTCTGGGAGAATTGTTTATTTATAAACATTAGGGAAGCACCCGCACCCTTCCTTTCTTTCATAAATAGAGAGGATAATGGAGAAAGGCATGGCTTTATCATAGATGTTAGTAAAGATTCTAGTTCATTGCACAAGCCTAGAAACGTATCGGAAGAAGTGCGCAAAGAGTTATTTTTCCTATGTGTCATAATTAAGGTTTTCATTCTAATAAGACCTTGTAGAGCTGTTTGATTTTAGGTCATTTACCATGTTCCTTACTGTTCGTGAGTATTTCGGGTGACAAAGTAACCTTGTGGGAAAATGTTTTTATTCCATATTAAACTGATTTCACAATGGGATAAGATTTAACTATGCTGAAGACCTGTGGTATGTGTTCAAGTGCTTTCTTAAATCTCTTGGTTGAGGGTATTGTTTTGTAATAATTACTGACCTTGTGTCACTGGAATCTGTGTGTCCTGTGAAAATTTCTTTTTTTTTGAGCAGGGAGAATGTTACGCCATGTAATTGTGGAAGGGGGGGAAGTGTGCTTCAATTTAGCAACAGCTGTTTGTGCGCTATGGTACAATGAGGAATGACAGCAGGAGCTGGGGTTTGCTGATGCCAGTAGAGATATACCAAATGGGTACTGCAGGTTTATTTCATAAACATAGAGGTGCTCCAGCAGCATGTATTTCACTTGTTTAACTTTTTCAGAACATGGTCCATTTTTATGGAGGTACACGTGGGGTTTAAGAACATCGTGTTTTCTCATGGCTGTCCTGCTGCTGCTACTACTTATTTTTAAAAATAATAACGGTGTGATTTAAGCGTGTAACAATTGGCATAAACTCTTATTGGTAAAGAAAGATATTTTCAGCTAAAAGCAAGCTGTTACACTTTGTCTAATTTATTTTTGCTGTTTGTAAATATAAAGAAATCTAATCTGAATACTACTTGTGTTCTGGAAAAAGCAGAACGCTTCTTCTGCTGCTGTCAAAGCACAAGTAGTCTTAAGCTTCAGTCTAAAAATGGTCACTAATCTCTAGCAGTTTTTCTTCTAACTACTATACAGTCATTAACTAATCTTCTTCTCTTGAGTCTGTAAGGAAGATGAGTCTATTTTACCAAAGTAGGTACTGTACAATAACATTACTTGCTTAGCCCTAGATATGAAATCATTGCAATAGCTCTGGTACTAGAACTCAGAAATCTACCTGTGATCTTTTTTAAGTATCAGATCATACTGGCTCAAGAGCAAATCCTGCTCAGTTTTAAAGTGATATTGTTACTAAAGATGAATTCTCTGTTTATAGTTATTGTGGTGTAGTACAGTGTACCTTTTAGATTTTTAATTACTGTATGTTTTCTTCCTGAAAGCTTATAATGTATACATAACGAAGTGCATTAAATTCTCATTCAGCGTTGAGAATGACTTTTGAACTGATAGGCAATGCCTGCCCCCAAACATTCTTTTGTTCTCAGAATATTTTTAAGTGATTTGTTAAGATAATGCAGTCTGTGATTACATAATTTTCAGTATTCAACTTGGTGCAGATGTATTGAAAAAAATTTGAAAGTAAATTGAAATGGTTTCTATTTGTTCTAATTAAAGGTTGCATTTATATGTTGTTTGACTTTATGCTTTTTTTGTCTTAAAACAATTGACAGAATTCATTGACAAGAAGTGCACCCCTTGCCAATGATTCCCAAGCACGCAGTGGTGCCCGCTTTCATACATCTTACGACAAAAGATACATCATCAAAACTATAACAAGTGAAGATGTAGCAGAAATGCACAACATACTGAAGAAATACCATCAGGTAATATACTAATTATTATCAGGGTGGAGGATCTTTTCTTAATCTAATGCCAATTGGTTTTTAGGGCTAAAAGTTTAACTGAATGGTGATGGGAAAATAGTCACTACAGATATTTTTTTCCCTTTTGCATGAGCAATTTATTGTACATCTCTAATTGAAAAGGCTGCACTTTTCTAAATATTTAAGCTAGCTTTAAGTAAAATTCTATGTCTGCGTGATACAGAGATACTAACTTGGAAGCCATAAGCTCCTTCACCTTACTAGGAGGATGCTCTTCCTTGCAGCTAGTGGGCTTCCACATTAGAAGCTACTTTATTCTGGGCTAGCTTGGAGATTTCTGTGTACATGTACATGAATGGTGCAAGTGACCTCTTTCTTCCTGGTCTGATCTCTCAATGTTCTCTGTTTGATTAACAACAGATTTCAAACAATTAAAGTTGTATTGTATGATAAATTTAAAATTCCATGTAATTAATGTAAAATTCCTTCTAATAAAAAACAGGTTTTGCTAATGTGAATTTCCATAAACAACAGTAAAGTCAAAAGTGAACAGTGAAAATCCCTCAAATGAGCCTTGGTAACTATCATAGTGTACCAGCGAATAATTTGTGGATGGCATGGCGGGGAGCAGAACTTGGGAAGTATGAGAAGCCTTAATAAAATCAGTGGTAATTTTCTTAGCCCCACATCAGTTTGAATAAGCTTTAAAGCTGCAGAAGTCAGAATAGTATCTAAAATTCATCTAAAACATGATACCAGTCAGAGGAGGGGGTGTTTATCTTTCTTTCCATCTCCCTACTCACTTCCATGGGTTGGGATTTCAGGACATGTGGGTTGGGGCCTTTTGTTGTTGTTTTAGGTGGTTTAATTTTTGTCTTGCAATGGTTTTGGTTTTTTTTAAATACTGTTACTTTTGTGAAACAAGTTTTAAAGCCATTTTTTGTGGTGGGAGGCAAAAGCATGCTCTCGGCGTGCTTCGGATTGAAGGTATTGCCAGCCATCTTTGTGGTGCTGCTTGGCTGTCTCCCTCTCTGCTCTTCCTGTGCTGAAGGGAGATCTCTGAATGTCCTCTAAGTCCAGAGTAGCTTGGAAGCTTTTAGTGAGTTAAATATGAACTCTCTTCTCTCTCTGCATGTTGTTCTTTTGTTTAAATAACATGTAGGACCATGATGTGTTTGTTTTAATGTAGATAAATATCATCACTATCAGAAGAGTTCATAAGACCATCTTCTAATTACACTTTTGCCAAAAAGAATTTTAAACTATTATCTAGTTGTAATTTGGGGGTTATTTTTTATTAGAGTTTTCAAACTTACGATTTTAGCTTTGATCTGAAAGGGTTTTATCTGTGAAGCAGTGCAGCAGAATTCAAGTTTTGGTCCCTTTTGGTTTTGCCATTAGAAGCTAGTATTAATGATCCAGATTTTGAGACTTCATCTAGCTGAAAAGTCATATTGCTTTTCAAAACAGTCATCTCCTTTCAAGAGTGTCAATAAAGACAGTGCTAACATGAATAACCTTAATAATTTGGCATCTTTTTTTATTAATGCTTTCAAACATCAGGGTTCATAATAGGCTAGGTTACAAGGAATAGTGATCTGAAACTTGTCTGTACCAGGCATCTAGTTTCACTTTGTAACGGAAAACATACTTGTAAGAAAGCTCTCATTGGCGCCTCCAAAAGATTCATATAGATAAGCCTTTACACTTTACAGAGTGTTGTAAATGCGGAGGAACTCAAGTACAGAGACAGTTTAATAAATTAATTTCAGTATCTTCAGCAATGTACTGAACACAATAATTTTAATTCATTAAAGAAAATAAAAATTAAATTTCACTAATTCTGGTGACAGCTGGTACCATGTCCTGTGTGTTGCTGCGGGAAATTGAATGCTTGGAATCAGTAGGTACAGCAGCTTGTCCTCCCATTTCTCTAGATGGTTTTCAAACAAGTGAAGCTTATCTTAGCATGCTTGACAAAGTCTAGAGAATCCATTGTCCTGGTGGAAAGGTTTTGATAATTCTCTCAATGAAGTCATCCCACACAGATTGGCCTTAGACTACCTTTCTACTAGCAAACTATGCAATGGATGGATAATGTCCACTGGCACTTGAGCTCGTTTATGGTCCCTATTGTGGTTTCACTTTGGGCCACCTAGCTGTCTCCCAAATAAATCTGGGCAAGTTCAAGCTATTAACTCAGGCCAGTTACTATTCCTACTTAAGAGTTTGAATATGAGCGTCCTGTTTTAGAGGAGATTCTAATAATTTGGATGCAACTTATTCCATTCCAACTAGAACCCATGCCAGAGGACAGTCCAAGACTCATCTAATTCATTGGTGTGAATGTAACTTTATGGTTCTGTCGAATGGTACAGTTGCAGTAGTACAAGACTTTTCGGATACTGCACTGGTATTCCTGTGGAAATCTTTGTCAATAAAACAAGTTCTCTTGAGTTCAATTTTATTTTGGCATACTCTTTTCTGCCAATAGAGGAAATGTCAAGTTCCCTGTACTGATTTACATACTTACGGCCCACTATCTTCCTTAATTGTAATCGTTGCTACAGTTAAAGAAGCTTATTGTAATTACACACAACAGTACCAAATATGGAATTTTTAGGGAAAAGTCTGCTTGTTAGTTTTTCTCCAGTTTCATTCACTGATAGCCAGCAGCATTTACCACATATGTAAAAATTTCTGGCCCAGCTCAGTGTGCTTTATAGCCCAGGTGTGATTGTGTTTGGGACTAGTTTGGGACTTTTAGTGGAGAAAAAAAGTCCCTGCATTATGTATTGTGCCCTGTGCCAGACTGCTCTTAGAGCAAAGCTCTATGTGAAAGGTTCAGCCTTCCAAGGAAGGGAGGGATCATGCAGATGTGGTCAGACCCAGTTACGTAGTGAAGGGTTCATCCTGGGAGGAATAACATTTCTGAGGTGCATTAAGACTAGGGAGGTGATTCATGTGATTTTTAGAAAACGATTTCTCTCTTGTTAGAGCTCAAGTTACCTCCGAAGGACCTGAATTTAGATCATCTACCTATTATGAACATTAACTTGTAAACCCTTGGTATCTTGCACCCTCTTTCACCTGCCCAGGAAGACAGTAATTACTTTTCAGTGTACTTCTGACATGATTATGAGTTAAATTCATGCCATTTATGACAGATTATCTCTTTCCTCTCCCTTTCTCATGCTTTTTTTTTTTTCCCTCCTCTACAAATTCATTCCAGGTTTCTTCCCCAGGTTGCAGCTCTGAGTTTCATTTAAACCACAGTATTTACTCACCTGTTTCCTTATTAAGGCTAACAGCTCCAAGCTGATAGACTCATTCTAAAACTTGAAAGTACCTCTGTCCCTGCTCAGGGACCAAACAAGCCTTATCAAACATTTTCCAATACTGCTTGAACTGCTTAACAATAAATACAAGAGGACAACCATCTTTAAACAAAGAATACTAGGAAGGTGGCCTTGTCAAGTCAGAAGTATGAGAGATAGGATATGTTGTTCATTCACCAAATTAGTTTCAGCCCTGGCACTTGCAAAATAGCTGTCATTCTCCTTGCACCTTTTTGAACTACAAAACTACCAGTGAGGCACCTGGGAGTTAGCATGGTCAGCAAAGAAACGTAGCAGGGTAGTTTTCCCAATAACACCTCCAAAATCTGACTCCAAGTACCGACAATTATTTGTGAAGTCACCAAAAGGTTAGAAAGAGACATGTAGACTGCTACTGAAAAGTAGAAATAAAGCGTATTTTATAAGTAACTGAAGATTGTTCAGTCCACAAACCCATCCAGCGCTTTTTGTCCTTCCTCTCTCCATCTGTTCTTTGGAGCTGTGGGGAACTGAGCTTACAGTTACAGGCTGTATACTTAGGTATTTACAAAAGGAGCGTGAATTATGCATTGCCCATAAACACTTGTAAGTCTAAAAATACCAAGTCTAGATTGCCTGGGGTTTGGTTATCCAAAGTTATAATTGTTATAACTGCACACCTTAGAGAAAGCGGGTTATCTGCAGGAACTGAATGGCTAGTAGCTTGTTTGGAGTGAAAATAAGTTTGTTTGGCTGAGTTATTAGCTTTCTCCTTTCTGGGTAGAGTTCTATTGCAATATCACATGACATTTTGCAAAAGTAACCAAGTTAGGTGTGCATCACCATTTACAGTATTAGTGGCACTATTTAAAATTTAAAAAAAAAAAAAAAATCAAATTCCAGGCCTAAGGCTACATACTAGAAATGTGTCAATAACTGAAATTGAACAAGGCTTGAAGGAGTGTCAGAACTTACTATAGAAACAGCATGTAAGTATATATAGCAACTCCAAATTAAAACTGTTGAATTGTAAATAATAATCCTAACAATTGTAATTTATAGTTGCTATCCAAAATAATGAGTTGCATTCATTCGTTTCCTCTGTCTCGTGTGATATCCTTTTTTTTTTTTTTCTAGTGGCAGTCAGGCTCACAACCTCAGACAGATGGTGAATGCTTCAGTCTAAACACTTGACGCTTTCTGTCAACTCTTCAGATGAGTCTGACGCTTTTAGTACTGTGTAGGAACACTAGAGATAATTATTTTCTCTTGCAAAGTTAAAAAAAAAAAACGCAACAAAACACTAAGCCCACCACTTCTAAGCACACAGAAGGAATAATGTCATTCTCCATGCTTAAAGTTGCAAAGCATCTTGCTATTTATGGCTAGACTATAAAGTCTATCGTGCGTGGACCAGCCTTCTGTCTACATTTAAAGACAAATTGGCCTAGAGCATGAACCAGCTAGGTTTCTACGTCTTACGGTAAATACCAATATATATGCCATGTTAGGTTCTTAGCTATGAATTTCCGTACTAGCCAGTTTCTAACTACTGTAATATTTTCTGATACATAGTGTGAAATACTGCTTTAAGTCACATTTTGATGATAATTTGCAACTGGTTTGGGCTGCTTATATTACTGATATATTATCAGTTATTAGCAGAACTCTTCTCACTAATCTTCAGGTGTTACTTCAGCTAACATCATTTACATATCAAGTGCACTAGAACCATTGTTATGCTTAAATGGGTCAAACTTTCAAATATCAGAAAAGCTGTTGCTGCATGGGCTCACAGATGTAGTTTGACCATTTAAAATTGTGTAAATTAATCAAGCATGTTTGTGTTAAATACTTGAATAGTATTTGAGAGCAAGATCGAACATTTGAAACACACCCAAATCTAGTGCAGTTTTGGTTTAAACCTATGCTCCTGACCCCAGAACCCTGAACCAGAAAAATGGAGTTAAACTACCACTCCCTTTGGCATTTGAAAGGAGGGCTCAGCAAAGTCATCCATGATGATAAGTGCATTGCCAGGATTTCACCCTCTGTTTAAGGAACAGGCAATACTCTGCATTGTCCTAAAAGAAAGCTTATCATTTCAGCATACGTTGAAGCTATATTTATATGTTGCTTTTGGATATATTGTCCTGTGCAAAAAGTTTATTAATTTACATAGAACACAGAATATGCTATTGTAGATAGTACTATATAAGTAGGTATTTTCTAAACTACAAGTATGATTTTCAAGGGCAGAAATCGATGACAGTTGCATAAAATTCTGTAGGCAGATGTTCTAGTTTCTGAAATGTCAGAATGAAGATACCTTACCCTTCCAAGTGAGATAAACTTACTTTACATCTTAAATTGGTATAAATTGCTGTAAAAGTGCAGGTCTGTGCTCTTTGAGAATACCTTACAGGTGGGATAGAAGTTTTTAAAAATAAATGAAAGCAACTTGAGTGTCTCAGAAAAAACACCACCTTTTGAACACCTTTTTTTTTCTTTTTCATTAAAATGGACTTCAAAAGGGATGCTGACACCCAGGTGACTTCAGTAAAGAAAATAAATTGAGAAGCCATCTCAAAGCAGGTGAATAAGAGGGAACTGTTAGCGTACAAGCTTTCCAGTATAGAACTACTCATGAGTGCAGGTACCCTTTACATTTTATCTAGGTGGCTGTCCCTGTTGCGTGCTTGTTTTCTTCCCTGCACAGGTAATTGTATGCAGAACTGACACCTATTGCACTGCCTGTTTGTCTCCCTGGCAACCAGCAGAAATAGCGAATAGTGGTAAGGGAGAAGGACTGCTGATTTACTGGAGGCAGCAAACAGCTGAGTGATGGGGGAGTGAATGGGAAAAAAGGAAAGAATGGAATGAGCTAGAAAGGGGAGACAACAGCATAAAGGAGAAAACAAAAGCAGAAAAAAAAAATTACCTTAGCTTCTGGAGAGATAAAAATATGAAAGGAACAGGAAGACACATGAAAGGGCAAAAAATGTAGGAAACAGGTGAAAAAAGGGGAAATTACACCAGAATGGGGTTCAGGCCTGCAGGAATCAAGGAACAGCACAAGGTTATTGGGTGGAAAGTAGAAGAATATATTAAAACCATAAATAGAAAAACGTTCCTGTAGGCTAAAAGCAATTTTGTCGCTGAACTGGTAACAACATACACTAGAGAATACCCCAGAAAGGAAAGCAGGGACTAGGTGTCTAGGAATTTGTACTGAGAGGGGCTGACGTTAAGCCGGTAGGTTGCTAAAACAGAGCTACATTCAAGTTTGTGTCATCCACCTTCCAAGTCATTACTTGCACAGGTTATCAATGGCTTGCTTCGTCCCAGCTCCCCCTTATTTCTTCATGAGTTCATCTGTATGTATCACAAAAAGAAGGGAAAGGATAGGTAAAAAGGCAAAGCAAGACAATATATAATGTACTATTAAACAGAAATGTGCATGAAGAATGATGCCTACCATGTCCTAATGTCGTAAGCTGTGAAGATTCGTGGCAGGTTTGTGAAGAAATGCAGTTGAGAAAAGCCCTTCATCCAGTTCCTTCTGCGCATCAAGAGGCTGCACAGGATGTGGCTTCTGCCCTGTGCTAAGTTAACCAACCTATAAAGCAGCTTTGATATGAAAAACAAAGAAGCAGAAAAAGGAGCCATGAAAATATATATGTTCTCATCCTAACAGTCTCCATTTCATCTGTATCCACAGACCACTGTTTCCTGTAGGAAAGGTGACCCTGAAAAGGGGAAACTTGTTAGCAGGGGTGTTAGATGGAATTGCAAAAGGGCTGGAACTGTTACTGAAAAACACATTGAAAATCTTTACCAAAAGATGTGAAATTTCATAGGTAACTACACAAAATGGCAGATTGGACTTGGCTGCGCTGGCTCTGTTGAAGCCTAAGTAAGGTTCACCAGCAGATGTTCTCTATATATTTATTGTATTTTATATATATAAGCTATTGATGCTGTACGCAGCACTTTCAGAAGAAATCAGCACTCCCAGTGACTCATTAGATTGTAGCAGTACCAATATAATGTTCCTGGTAGCAGATCTGCAGCCTAGGTAACCACACATGGTGGTAACGTTTAGATTATGTTGCACTTTGTAGTAAAATTAACACTGGCCCAAGTCTGAAACAAAATGAAAGATAAGGCTGTGAATCACAGGGCTTGTATCTGAAAACCTGTGTATTTACTGAACACTTTTTTAAATGAAATTACTTTCTTACTAGAATTAAAGAGCTTTATATGCCTTGAAAATCTATAATTTTGTTGTGTGCTGTAGTTGGGCTAATTAATCCTTACAATGTGTCACGTAAGTACCCAATGAATAGTTTTCCATGAAATTATTAGGGTTCAAGGAAATGGCAATAATTGAAATATTCTGAAGCATGATATAACTCTGGAAAACTTCTCAACCTCTTTTTTGGGGGATGATTCAACATGTCAGTGCATGTGCATACCTCACATCGATGGAGGATATTTCTGATCACAGACAAGAGGAACTGAAAGAGAAAGTTGAGGCCAAAACCAGGAGTATCAACATCTTGTCCTTCACAATGTTCAAGGTGTTTTTAAGTAATTATAGCACTTGCCATTCAATTTCTTTAATGAAGGTATTCTAATGAATGTAGACTTGTCACATAAGCATTTGATAATTCAAGCATGATTCCTTAATCATGATGTAGAAAATCGTGAAAGTAATATATAAAGGGGTAACAGAGAATGAGCATGTTGTGTATTTCTGAATTAATGTTTGCAAGATAGCGCTTCCTGAGAGAAATAGGAATGTTGAGTTTTCACATAGAACCAAGATGCATATAATTCAGGATTTAGTCTTCACTGATATCAAATCATTCCACAGATTATCTCCAAGGGCAGGAGGAGAAATAGAAATGGGAATTTTACCCCCTGTTTTTCCAAAAAGAAGCAAAAAGCGCATAACTTCTTTGCAAATAAATTATATGCACTATGTTATGTTTTAGGCATTCTGATATCTTACGAGCATTATCATGGGGAAGCAAGGAGCTAAGAATCTTATTTTTCGTGTAAAACTATATAGGAAAAGTTCTGTTCTTTATTAAGGAATCTTGAAGCTGTATTTATAAAAAAATAATGAGAATATAGGATCATAAAGAATTTCATACTAACTTTCCGCTTTAAGCATGGGGTTCAAGAGAGCTCAGAAAGTTACGTATTTGAAACCTATGCTGCACAGCTGATAAAATGGGTCAACATGCTGATGATACTTTATTTTGTTAGTGGCAATACTGTCCTTATGCTGTGCAGTAAATGAAAATTGACTGAATTAACAAAAAATTATGGGGTGTTTATTACAACACTCTTTTTAAAAAGATATAAGGACTTGTAAATGTTTTAGCTATGTATTATAGTTTTATTTAGTGAGGCTGCTTGATTGTTTTAATGATTTTTTTAGAAAGCGTTAACATAAAAGAGTGAAGGTCTTTTCTTTCACCGAAATTTAGCAGTCCTGTTAAGCATGTACTGGCTTATTTTCTAGGCTCACTTTTATTCCAGCTGTGAGTGGGAAACTTCAGGAAATCATTCCTAAAAAGCACCTTGAGGTGACTAAATTGCTACTGCATTTATATCAAGATGGACAAATTGAAAATCTGCCAACCACAGTCACCAGTGCAAGTCCTGCTGGACTCCCACCCAAACAGATGACACGTTTTGCCTCCTCTGTGATGCAGATATGGGGGATTGATAGTTTCAAAGGTAGGAAGTTCTAGACAAACCTTGTAGATGCTGAAAGATAGTGGCATTCCTCCTTCTTTCCTTTGTCTCCCTGTCAGGATAAGTAATGCTGTCATGGGAAACACTGAAATAATTTTAGGGGCTTTTCTTTAAATTGCAATGGCACGAGCATCCACCATGGGCAGTGAGTAGGAAACAACTGGTTGGCGGTACATGGTCTGCTTTAAGAAAGTCTTCTAGAAGTCTGCGAGAACATGGCCAAGTCCCTTTTTATCAAGAGTGGTACTAGCGGAGCTTTTCATGTCCGGTGTTGCATACTAGTAACACTGCCCTTTCATAAGGTTCATTTGCAGAAGATGAAACAACAGTAATAGCAAGTTGCTAACCCTAACTTACAAATAGGACTTAAGCAACTCTGACTAATAGCTTTTTTTTTCTTGTTACATAATACAGAACAGTTTGGGAGGAAGTTGTATACTGCTTGCCAAAGGATTTGTTTTATGTTATTACAGTGGGTATATTGCACATGTTCTGTGTTAAATGACATTGCTGTTTTACAGATGGGGACACTCAGAACCAGAAGGGTTAAAATTGGAGAGTTAGCAATAGCTCAGGTTGAAAAGATGATTTAAATGTCAAGACTGTGACTCCGAGAGGAAGGCAGGGGGTCGTTAGTCCAGTACTTGAGCTGCCTAGCTGCCGTTCCTTCATGTGGCACAAACTGTGTGTGATTTCAAATAAAGTTTCTGCTTCTCAGATCCCCATATGGAAAATTGGAACAATAGTATCTATTTTAATTCAAATTCTGTAGTTAACAGCTGTAAGATTAGGAATGTCTGGATCCATTAAAGAGTTGAGTCACCTGAAATTCTGTGGCACTAAACTCTTCCTGAAAGATAGATGCATTTTTAGCACCTTTGCAGTACCTAGTCATCTTAGAGAAGGAATCACTCAGTAAATTATTTATAAGAACAACTCTTCCCACCTTCTATAAAGCATTAGAAAAGTGTTTACTTTTAGGGTATATGCCAAATACTTGACAGTTATTACAAAATAACCAATGTAGTTTGTCTAATAGGGATTAGTATTTTAAAGAAGTTTTCTGCGACCTCAGCATTAATAGTTCTAATTTCACTTTATGATCAGATCTTGAAGAGAAAAATACTGATGGTCAAAATGGGCTATGTATTCTCTTAACATGTTGTAATTGCTTTGTGAGACTGATAACAGCACTGCGATTGAAAATCCTCCAGTTGAGAACTCCCAACTTAAAACTTCTGCATCTGTCAAACACAGAAGTCTTCTCACGTGCAGATGGATCAATCTTTGTGCACTGCTCAGGATTGACATTGCTTTTGTGGCCTTTTGCCATCAAACTGCTTTGTATTTTGAGGCATATTTCCTTCATAAGGTTCTGATTTGCATTCATTGAGCCTCTGCAGCAACTTAAGATGTTTTGCCCATTCATAGGCAGTTTGAGCTTAAAAATGCTCTGCTGTGAAGTGGCACAACTACGTCATGTTCTCTGCTTCGGGGCTTGTAACCTCTAGTACAGCTACAGGGAAGACAGAAGGTAGCGTTGCAGCCCAAACTGTGCCAGCAAGAGTCAACCAAGCTCATGTGTCAGAGTTGTTAGTCAAAATTATGTTTAATTCAGTCAACAATTTCCATCTTTGTTGTTCATTCCCTTTGTTTCTTGCTTGACAAAATTGTTTTCAGGACCCTTGCATCTTTCTGGTTTTGGTTTGCCATTTAAAACAGGAAAGTCTGTACGTGGTATATGCAGATTCCAGTATAAAGTTGGTGAGAGAAATTCCTTAAAACTAGCAGGGAAGCCCAAGACTGCAAGATCTCCAGGGTTCCAAGAGCTTTGTTGTATTATTTGTTACCAAATACTGACTACCTTTGGTCAACAATTCAAATGGCTTATTCAGTTAAATTGTTCTAAAGTCTCCTGCATTTTAGCATGATGCCTTTCTAATAACCATGTCACTCTGGCACAAAAGAAACAGCAGCTTCAGTATTCAATATTTAAAAGCTGATCTGCTTTAAAAGCTGACTGTCAGTTAGTTTTCATGTTTCCTATTTGGGGCTTGAAGTTTTAAATTTTCTCCAAGTTCCTCTGTTTGAGACTTGGCAATAACAGAAGGAGGAATGCTGGTGAGTCCTCTTCTGGTTTTCATCATTGTGGCTTAACTTTTCCTTGGATCCACAAAATATGAGTGGATGTGTCTGAGTTGATTTTAGGATTAATACTTATTGCCAGTATTCATTCTTCAAAAGTTATCATCATGTAGTCTTTACTTTTTCTGCTTCCTCCAGAAATTTGAACTATTAGCTGTAAAGCAAGTGATTAAAAAAAAAAGACAGGTTTAGTCGCTTTGTAAGGGAATATGGTGACCTTAAGGGAACATCATGATTCATAAATAAAAAAATACAAGGATCTTGCACTTCACTGCTCAACTCTATTGACCCTGAAATGCAACCATCACGTAGGAACTAGCAGAAAGTTGGTGATAATAAATAATACCCCTTGCTGGTGACAGCACTGTAAATGTTCATCATAATAAACAAATATTGAGAACGGAGAAACATAAAAGTTAAACATATTCTGGGACAACAGAGTACAAAATACAGCAATGTGATGTTCAAAAAAATACTTTGGTCTTTTATTATCAGTACCTATTATATTACCTGCATTAGGTCTGTTTTCTGGACCATAAAAGTGGAAAGATCTCTCAAATGGAGCCTGCTCTTTCCATGAGATTGTCTATAGAAGTAAAGACTTACAAGTTAAGCAGTGCAAGATTTTAATTTTTAAACACTGGCTTAAAAGCAGGATAACCTCCTCATGAAGGGGTTTGTTTTGGCTGATTTTTTTGAAGGCTTTTTTCCACATAAATACATATTCAGCAAATAAATGTGTTGTTTCTGCGTCTTTCATCTTTAAAAATGTGTAAGTATATATTTATATAATAAGTATCCATCCTCATTTCTGTTTTTTCTTTTGTTCCTGCAGTTTATTGTGGAGTGTCATGGGAATACACTTCTTCCACAGTTTTTGGGCATGTACCGACTTACTGTTGATGGAGTTGAAGTATATATGATTGTTACAAGAAATGTCTTCAGCCATCGTTTATCTGTTTATAGAAAATATGATTTAAAGGTGAGAAATAACGGCTGATGGGATAACTGACAAAGCAGCTGGAAATCTTTACTATAAATACTGTATTATGCTGATGCTTGAATATTGCTCAAAATTTTAATTGATTTTAAATTGTGTTATGTAAGAGCCATCATTAACTGGTGTACTTCTGCATCTAGGTTTAGCAAAACTGAAGGATAGTTTTATAGAAGTTGTACAAATTTATTCATATTGTGTATTTTTAAATGGAACAATTTAAGCAGATATGTTTGTTAAATGGACCTAAAGGTAAAACCCTTCACACAAGTACAATAACAATTCTGCCTCCTATAGGTTTTTATCAGCATATGGAAAGCCACAGCTGATTCTGCAGAGTTCTTTTATGAAATAACTAAACATCATCATTATTTAATCCAATAAAATGCTACTAACAAAGTACGTCACTACTACAAAAGCTTCATACTTCATTCTGTATTTTAAAAATAATTCAAGTAAAAAAGAGAAGGTTCTTAACATAATTTCTGTTGCTTTTATCATACGATGTGTTTTAGTTTTAAGAAGGTATATCTGCTCATTGTAATTTTTCCAATAGTTAATATACAGTGCTTACAACAAATGCCCAAAATAGTCTTTGTCTTTCTACCTGAGACAATGTATTTTAATTTCCTCCATAAAGTCTGCCCTTAGAAACCTACGTCTTTATAATACATGTAATTTCTATGTGTTGAACCACTAAGTGCATCTGCAGACTTCTTTTAAGATGTTTATTTAGCATTTTTTATTAAGAGATTTGTAATGCTATGTACTGCACCATCCTTTCCTACTGTCAAGTATCTACCTAGCAATTGGTTAGAACGTGATTTTTAAGAACTGATTTCCAGATTGTCAACAACTGACTTTTTGGTATTTAGAATTATTGGCAGCAGAGCTTACCCAAGAAACATATTTTTTTAATTTGAGAGAACTGTATGTGTTTTAAAGCATCATAATGTCCAGATGCATTAAAAAACAGATGAAAGCACAACAGAAACAATCATAAATGATATGCAGTATGTTCTTAGCATTGGTGTCTACAGCTCTTGCTATTATTTACCTCTGTGAATTCTTCTGTACTCTATTCAGTTTGTCCAACTGGACAAAATTGCTTTGAAGATAAAACTTCTCTTGCAATTTAAATTTAACATCAGTATCATATTATTCTTCAAAATAAACTCCTTCACTGAGCAGATTTATAGTGACACTGCATATATAATAAATCCTTTTTTCTTGATTTTCATTGCATCTGTGGTTGTAGGTTCAGAGTCCTTTTTCATACTTGAGTATTTTTGACACCACCTTAGAGCTCACTTCTAGCACAACTCTCTACCTGTGTAGATGCTAAGAAAAAGAGACCACAGATAATCATAGGATTTCAAAGGTATTTTCCTGGCCACTGAAGCATTTTATTAAAATGATTACAAAATTTGACACTGAAATCTCCCTTATTTTACTATTGTAGTATTTTACTATTGGTTTTCAGCTGATCATGTTGCAGGCCCAGTGGTCTGTTGGAGCACAGAATACAACATAAAAGGTGTATCATCAATAAACTAAAACATCAGAATTTTACCAGGCTTTATTACCAGTTAACAATGTAATGTAAAGAAACTCTGCTTGCTGGGCCATACATAATATCTAAGGTGTACTGTCTCATTTTTCTTTTCTCTTCATCATCCTTTCTAAGTTTTCTAAGTTCCTCTCTGCAAACAGAATAAAACATGGTATAAAAAGATGTGTTGTGAATCCTCACGCTCTTTGAACCAGCATGACTGCACACCTTCCAACAAATGACAGACCTAATTTACCCATCTTTCAGTGTCCACTTACCATGTGTGTAGTTGTTATTCCTTGCAGTGCTATTATACAATAAACAAATGCTGCGTGCTTAACGATGTGGTCTTGCTCCAAGAAATTTGCAAGGAAATATATGCAGCCTTTTTTTTTCTTTTTTCTTACACCTTCAGTTTATTCAGAAAGCGCCATATTGCCTACTAGTTTTAAACTAAGAAATACATTAAAATAAAAAATCCAAAATGTCTTTGGCAAGCACTGTAAATCTTGTGAATCCACAGTTGAACTCATCTCTTCTTTTGACTTCATGTTGCTTTGAGGTGCTTTGTTCTTGTTTGTACTTTGTGATCTTTTAAATATTTTTTGGTGTTTATATTGTGTGACATCCTTTTCAAATGTGTATTACATATGTCCATATAAGAATAATCTTACAGAATAGGCTACTCCATAACCATACAGCTAAATTGGCACAAAAAGATGAGAAGTCTGCCAAGGAAACTGAACTTCTAGGATGTTAGTCTCAATATGAGGATGAGACAAGAGGAAGGAGCTCCAGCAGTCAGGAGGACAGTAGATGTAGAGCATTTGAGGATTTAATCCATCTTTCTTCTCTCATGATACATCTTCTTCAAGTGATTGCAGCAGTTCAGCGGCCCTGGGCATTCTACCTCCTGTATCACCTTTCTTTAAAACAGCTCTCAAGTTCAACAGGATGCAGTTCATCCGCTTTTTGACCTGTTATCGTAACATTTTCAAATTAGTTTCTGACATATGCACATTTTTAGATCCATTTTTTCTGTTTCAGGGCTCTACTGTGGCTCGAGAAGCCAGTGACAAAGAAAAGGTATGGTGCATTTCTGTTTCTTTTTCAGTTACCTAACCTGCTAGCTAGTCTCAGGACAAACATAACCGCTGCTGTTCTGCCCCGTTTCTTTGTTTTCTATCATATTCTCCCCTCTTGAGTTCTACCTTATTCCCTCCTTTATCTTTCCTCTATTTCCTGCAGACCTTTGAATATTGGTTTGCAATGGTGTTGAGATTTCAGAGGTAAGTGAGCCAATCCTCTACCTCCTCCTTTTCCTTTTTTTCTCTTCTCTTCTTAGTTTCTTCAGGGTCTGCCCTGTGGTAGGAAAACATAAGGACTTTCTTCTCTTTCCTCCTGCTTCTTCATCTTTCTCTTGCTCTTTAGTGTTGAGATTTGTGGATACTCCATGTCAGTTAATGGAATGATGTGATGTGGCACCACTTCTAAAGTGAATGTAAAGGTGAACCAAACCTTGAATTGTGAGAACCTTTGGGTATGTAAAGCTCATACATAAATGAGCAAGCTGACAGATTTAGATGCACATGTAGCTGTAATGAGAGATAGTCTCCCTGAAATTCTGGGCTGAAACTTTGTTCTGAAAGGAAATAATGACTTTTTTTTTCTCCATCTCCAACTTCAGCTCATTTGGAAAATTTTATGTTGTCAAAATCAACACTTCTGTGCAGTTTCAATGAAATAGCCTCATGGCATTTAGGAGAGGTTTGCCTAGAGATTCTACAGATAATTGAAGGTGGAACATAGTTTCCATCATCTAAGACTTCTTAGATTTCCAAATGTGGGTGAAGTCTAGGAACCCATGACCTTTGTTTTCTTAATTTTTCCAAGCATGTTCCTTCTGAATTAGCAGTTCACTTAAAAGACTTTGTTTTATGTTGTCCCCAAATTCCATTCAGGTGTTTTGTTTTTCTCCTTCACATTAGTTGTGCCATACCTGCCTCTCTGAGTCTTCTACAGATTGAACAACTGCACTAAGGAGTAAGGGACCTGCACTAGCTGTCAGTCCTACAGTTCTCACTGCACAAAAATCTCTGTGCAAAGTTCTTCCACTTTGTCCTAAGGTATGACCAAATAATTAGAATTCTTCTTCCAGCATTAGGCAGCTACCATGTCCCAAATGCCGACTGCAGTTACAGTAGTCAGCATTAGCTCTCTTGCTGTACTGAGCGTGCTTGACTTGATCTCCTTTTCTTGTGGTCGATTTTTGTTCTTGTTTAGTAGCACAACTCTAGTAGTCTTTAAAGCAGAGAGATTAACCCTTCAGTGTCTTACAAACAATACCTAGTGTCATTTAAAACCTCTGCCGGTAGTACTAAAATAATCTGATAGAAATGAGGAGGGCAAATTATTTGTATGGGACTGCTTCAGGTTGCAACATTTATGCTTGGAATAAAATTTAACCATTATGTATATTCAGCTCTAAAGGAACTGATACTTTACAGATATTCAGTGCAGTGGTGTTGAGCAGTTTTAGTTACATGTCTCATAATAATAAATAGGTTGATAATAGTACACACATACTGTAGTTAATACGTTGAGTGAGACTTCAAAGAAACAGTGCCTTAATTTTTTTCCCGTTTAAGTTCATGGCAAAATTACTATTGAACTTGATTACAGCTTAGTTGAAATAAAGTTGTGTAATTTTGTGTAACTACACCAAAAATTATTCTCTAAATTGACTGTGAAATCATAACTTCAGTAAGGCCAATATCAAAAATTCCTATCAACTTCAACACATCTAGAACCTCCTCTTTTATTTTGAGTGCATCTATGAAAAAAATATTTTAAAAAACCTGGTCCCCCAAATTCTTCAGCTATTTTAAATCTCACACATTATTTTCTTTTCAAAGAAATTTGATTTCTTGGAGATAGAACTACACTAAGCTTATTGATGTTGCAAGCAGACAGTTTGAGGCTGTTAGAAAAGCCTTCTGTTACTTATCATTCCCCTCAAATGCCAATGCAGTGCAGCAGGGAAGCCATAAGTTAGCACTCATAACAAACATTTCTAAGAAAGAGAATGAATTGGTAGTCTTCTAAGTTCATAGAGAGAACAACATTTTACAAACACTTTTAAGAAAGACTATTAGGGATTCAAGCAAGGGGAAAATAATATTTTGCTTATTACATGTTTTTTGTTGTAAGTTTTGGAGTTTGTTGTTTGATTCGAAAGGGTCAGAAGAATATAGTACCGCCTGTCTGTATTGTAGATGTTCAAAACGCTCATCATCACTGCAGTCTGAATCTGCTGCAACAGGCACTAGAATGGCAGTGGTTTACTCATGTAAACTACTCAAGTGTTTCGAACACACGGGTTTTAAGCTTAAATAAAAAGAGGGTTGTGCATTTATACCAATAGACAAGGAAAGTTTGTTTTTGAAACTGAGCAGTGCTAAAGACCTGCTGTCATGAGATGTATCTGTGCACATGTGGCACTAATTTCAGCACTCTGAGGACTGTGTTGACATAAGTTATATAAACGGTCCATTATTCTAACTGGCAAGTGAGAGCCCTGTAGCATGTTTTTTGACTTCCATTTTCTCTTAAGTAGATGTCACTATTTCAAACCTTTTGTTTGTTGTCTTCTGTGGAAATCTCAAGCCAATCTTAAAGATGGTAAAACACATGGAAAGTTTTAGCTTCGAAAGGGGAAAAAAAAGACATTTTAGCAAATGCTCTGGAGAGATTTTGGCATCTCCTATGTTAGAGGAAATTGTGCTGAATAATTAAACAAAACCAGACAATCTCAAATACTTAGCTGGTGTAGTAACTTAGTAGCTACTTTTTAGCCAAAAGCAAGTTAAATCATCAATTTATTAATATCGTCCTGACATGATAATAATAGAATTTCAATTAATGGCAGCATTATTTAATTACTTAGTATAAAAGCATATCCACTGCTATTCATATCTGAAAAACAGAAAAGTAATAAAAGACAGGAAACTTTTAGTGCTAAAATGTACAGCTAAAATGTCTGGTAATGCTGTAGTTTTTATAAGGGCTTTTTAAGTAATTCATACTTAATTTCAAATGCCAATATTAAAGTAATGAAATTATTTTTGGAATATCAGGCATAATATGGTAGCGTCTTTTAAAGCTGCAGAAGCGAGAAAATGGAACAGCAAGTATTTCAATCACATTCTAATCCAGGCCTCAAATTTCAGGTAAATTACTTTGGAATGGCAAACTTGGCTAAAATTATGTTCTTGAATCTTTTTCCTGCCGAACTACTCATCTGTTATTTACTCAGTTAATAAAGAAGAGGCAGTTGTGCAGAAAGATTTAATGGACTATAAAATAAGAAGTCAGTAAAAATGTATTTTCTACTTTAGTTTTCTAGCGTAAAATAGGTGTTAGTATTCAAACATTTTTTAAAATCGGTTCTTAGGAAGACAAGCTGGCTAGAATAACTGAGAATGTTACTTTTCTGTCCTGTTTTCAGGATATCTTCTGTTTGACAGTCTTCAACAGTTTAATATGCTAACATATCGATGAGAAGCTCTGAAACTGTCATTTCAATATTTTGTGATAATCAGTGGGGAGACAAGCTCCATCCCTTACATTTCACCTTAACACACTTCCTCTCATTTGCATTATAAGTGATATTCTTCATAATAAAAGCATCACTTTCTTGGCACCAAGTATCATAACATCCACTGACAGATGTCTTGAATTTTAAAAGAACAGTGTGTTTCAACAGTTGTCAAATTCTAACAGCTGCTCCTTTATTTTTTTTAGGCTTTAGTTCTCTAATTTTTTTTATTTTAATGGTGGGCATTTTCTATTCTTTCCTTGGAAATTTGAAGAAGAAAAATAAAACCAAACTGACCTGAAGCCCACCGTATTTCATCTTTCTTGAGCAATTTCAGAGTTTATTACATGTTTTTAAATTAACCTAAAACTGGTTGCTTTGTGCCACCTTTGTGGTGTGTGTTACTTCATAAATAAGCATAAATGCAGAAAAACTACAGTAAATAAGTTTGAACAAAGGGTTTTCTATTCTAGTTACTTTTTGGGGAAAATTGCCATAGTTGACAGCCACGTTACATCTTAGTTAAATTGTATGCAAAGTACATAGCTCTGATAATTAGATTGGAAGATGCTGCTAGATGTAAGGAATCACTTCTTAGCTTTACTTTTTACGTTATGTATTACAACATACAGTAATTAACTGACTCCTGAGAGTACAATTATAACTAAAGGAAGAAGGATTTTAGTATAGGAGCGTATCAACAAGATTACTCAGTCTTCAATTAGTTTTTATCTTTTGATGACAAGAGGTTAAACTTCGTTCAAGGTAGATCATCCCAAAATCTGAGTTATTTTTTTCCCTGCTATTTTCAAATTGCTAATTTCAGAACAGCATTTTTTTACTTATTTCTTTTAGTGATTTCAGTGTGCTTTGTATGCTCATCTCACAAAATAGACATGTGACGCATGTCTTAAATTTCTCTTTGAAATGAATCTCAAGGCTGCATGTACAGAGATTATAACTTTCAAAACATTATACTGCAATACACCACAAAGATGGAAGTAGACATTCAAGAGTTCAGATTCCTATTTCAGCATCTAGCCTTCACATGACACCAACTCCATTATTGTCTTTCAAAACAAATCTCTAGTTTGTCTTTGTTAGTTTGGGGTTTTTTTGTTTGCTTGTTTGCTTAAAAGTCTGTTTTCCATACGTTAGAAGAATTTTTTTAAAAAAAAGGAAGTTTTATCTTGCACTTTATATGCTGCATGTTCATTTTGCAGCAGGAAGATGTTAACTCTAGTGATAGTTCTGGATGCATGTCCCTGAGCATTGAAAAGATGCATAGTTACTATTTTGGTACATGCTCCAATTCCTAAACCACCTACAACGTCCTGCACAATGTTTTTTGAAATGCCTGTTTACACTGGCTAAAGCCATTCTACTGCCCCTCTCAAACCCCATTTTTGGGTTGCAGTTCTATTTCCATTGTCATTTACAGCCCTGTGATGCCAAATGTCGCTGCAGACCCTTGTTTGATTAGAAACCCTGTCTAGGACAAGGCAAATTGTTCAAGAAAACTTTGGACCCAGCTCCCATAACTACTGGAGGGAAGAAGCTGCCATCTTCAGTCTTCCAAAGAAAGCTCTAGTTATTCTTTCATCTTAAAGATTTAGTGACTCCAGACTTTTGATTTGATTCGAAACCACCTGTGCCAAATTATTGGAAATTATATTTAGCGTTATATCCTTTTTTAAAAAAAAAATACTACCTTCCCTATATGCTGGTGAGTCCAGTCACTCTAAAGTTAATCTAACATACTTAATTTTTTTAAAAAAAGATTTATGTGAGCCATTCTCTGTGAATAGAAGCCAGGGGTATGGAACTTCTCTTTTGGCAGATGTCATTTTCAAACGTTATGAACTGTTAGCCCAATTTTGCCGTGATTAGTTGTGTGAATAACAAGATTTGTGGCTAGTTCCAAACAAACAATGACTGCCATGCAACATTTCTCCTACAACCTAATCTTTGCCTTTGGTAGGTGAGAAATTGTTGCCAGGTTATGAAGACAATTATTCTTTTTCCTTTTTCAATCCAAGACTTATTATGAAACTTAACTGTCCTACAGCTGTGTTAGCAAGCTTCTTCCAAAGTGTCAGCATTAATGTTAGCCATGATCGTTATTTTTGGTCATGATGCACAAAAATTCCTTTGGAGAAAAAAATTGTTAATATTCATTTCAACACATTAGGATAGGATGCTGAGCTGAAGGCATATTGAGAAATCTGCAGAAACTACTTCCATGTTCAAAAAGAAATAAAACTTCAGCTGGTTCTCACTGCAATCCCTAGGCTGGAAGGCATCATACAAATAATGCAGTGAAGACAAACACTGGCACATAGCTTTTTAGCTTCTGTTTCTTATATGGGAGCCACTGGTTTTGCTTCTGCCTTTTTATTCACATGCCTCAGTACTGGCTTTCAATTTCTGCAATTCAGCGCTTGCCAAGTCTTCACAGTTAGAGGCATTTAGGTGAAGAAAAATGACCTTACATAAAAACCCGCAGAGGCATTATTGAGGCATGGGGAAGCCTGCACATGAAGCAGCAAAGAGTCTGGCTTTTTGGGAGAGCTGATTCACTGCCCTGAATGACCTTGGGAGCCATCCCTTGGGTCTTGTGATGGCATGCAGGAAATGCAACTGTGTCAGCTTTGCTAGCTCACTTTTATTAAAAACAGATTAGAGACAGGGTTAAAGTGCAGCATGACACCTGCACAACTGGCTTACTAGCTCTAATATCTTCCAAAAAAGACATTGCTTGTAATTTGAGTTTATTTTTACTGAAGATAGGACCATCTTCAGTGGAGAAGCACACTTCCCCCTCCCACCACCCACTGGATGTGACTGGCTGATGCTGTGCTGTGCAGGAAGTCTGTGGCAGAGCCTAGAGGTGAATCTCAGCATCTTAACCACAAGCACATCCTTCTTCTTTACTCACCCCCAGCTTTAAATAGCATTAATAGGGCTTTTTTTTTTTTTCTTCAGTGTTAATGGCATTTGTTTCACCGTAACCTCTGCTTTGTGTGGAAAACTTGGATATACTAGGTGGAAAGATGATCTGAGGATGGGGGTTTTTTTGTGACTTTAGGATAGAAATGAAGGGACCTTGGTTTACTGTATTCTTCTCATTATTGTTTCATCTTAAATTAATTCATCCAAATCTTCTCTCCGTTCCTAAGCATCCCACGCACTGGTTTCCATCCTCTGGTGTTGGCAACATCCCTAGATCTGCAGTCCCGCTGCTGCAGAATTAGCCCTCCTCCATGGGACAGTTTGCTCAATTGTGTTTGATAATCTCTACAGCTGTTAGTCTGGAATGCTTATCTGATGTTTCCCCTACTTATTCTCATCCTAAACTACTTACTGAGTAGGCCAGAAAGAAAATCAATGTCTGCTGTGCTGTCATATTGTAGTAAACAATTAATTGTGAACTTCAAGAAGTGTCTAACGTCATCGTTAAAGCAGCTGAGGACTGCATGATGACTCCTCCATGGAAGGAGTCAGGGATGGATGAATGGTTATAGCTCCATCTCAGCTGCTTGGGGTTTTTTCATCTTAGTTTAAATTAAAATAGAGGGTCTCTATTAGAGAGTATTTTAATACACCAGATTGTTCTACATGCAACATAGTAATAATTTAGAGCAACCAGACTAGCACCTTATTTTTTTCCAGAGTTCATAACGGATTTAACATGGATTCATAACTATTAAAATGTTAGTAATTGCTTAAATGTTTTTGAAGAGTCATTGGAAGAGAAGGGTCATTTTTCTGAACAAAAGGAGCGTTGTGGGATCTTGAGCAATTTGCAGATTCCAGGTCCAAAAGATAAATCTGGACAGTTCGGGAACTGAGTATTTCAGCCACTTCTGTGCACAGCCCAACAGCAAAAAGAACTTCTGGCATTTGTGAGGATCTATAAGGGCTATGATGTTCTCATTTCAGTGCTTTGGTTTCCAATACGTACATTTTGGAGCAGGGGAAGAAACCTCTCAGATTCTTTTCCTTACTGTGTCACAGGAAGAAAATAAACTTTATAAAAAATACCGTCTTCGGCAAGGCTATAAGCAATGTCTGACTAGTTAAACTTACAGAGGACATTCCAGTAGGCTGATGTTAGCTGCCTTTTATTCCAAGCAGAAGGAGTTTCAGATTAAAGGGAAATTACTTTATTCCAATACCCATTCATCATTGAGGGTTGCAGCACTTGTTGTTCTGCAACGTTTTCTTTGTAAGGAAAACCTGTTCTTCCCTGCTATTGATTAAAGGTGAGGGGCAGGGAGAAAGGCTGTTCATTGCTCTTTAATGGACAAATTTTTTAAAGAGTCTGATTGCAGAAGCTACTATTCTAGTTTGCTTGACCAAATACCCTGAAGGAACTGCTCCTTTGTTGACTTGCTGGATTTTTTAAGTAAACTTCCAGTCACTGGCCTTTGAAAACAGAGCCCGTTTGAGGGATCTTACTACTGAATCCAGTGGTTACTCTATCTAGCTTTCCTTAATGCTGTTGCAAATCACTTCATGGGAGAGTTAAAAGATGGAGATAATCAACTAATGCTCTAACATCCAAGAATATTTAATTACGTATTCAAAAGGCAGTGGTCTTCTCTGGCATTGGCCACTTGCAAGCAACGTTTCATACTTCATGTTCACTTGATGCTTTCAGATTATTTATTATTAGGCACTTAGAAACATTTACACATTTAGCTGTGTAAAATGGAATCCAATCTGACTTCATCTGTAAGATCTGATCCAAGCACTTTGTTATGAGGTATAGATTGTGTTTCAACTTCACTTATTGCCAGTCACTTTGACAAATGATGTATTGCAAAAAACTTGATGCAAATCAAGTATTGAGTCGCAGATGTTGTCTTAGTTACATTTGCTGCACGCCCAGTAAATGTATACCTTCTAGCCTATTTACAGGAGGGATAAACTAAGGAAACAGCTCTGTGGGTGCAGTTACGGAGAGCTGCATGCTTCTGCTTCCCCCAGAGAGGCAGCTTGGCAGTGCCCTTGGGCACAGGGGAGTTCTGGAGGTGCCACTGCTAGTAGGGGGGCTGTGCCAGGCCAGCAGCTTCACCGCACTCGTCTTTGCAATCCCACTCTTACAGAAGTTTTGGTTTGTTTTAGGCCAAAGAGCTGCCGACGTTCAAAGACAATGATTTTATTAACGATGGCCAAAAGATTCATATTGATGAGAATAACAAAAAGATGTTCCTTGAGAAACTCAAAAAGGACGTTGAGGTAAGAATGTGCCTGTTAAATATGTCATTAAAATGTGTGGCAAATTACAGATATCCTAAGAAATTGTAAGTGTAATTCATTAATGAAAACTCATGTTTATAAGATTGTAAGCACTGACTGTTTAAATAAAACACAACTTAAACTTTCAGGAGTTGATCACTGCTTTTGCTGATCTAGTAACTGGTTTGTGGCCATAGCTGGTTGTCATACATTGTCCCTGCCTTGATGATGTGATATTAAAATGATGGTACTACTTAAGTGCTTTACAAGCCTAGTACTTCCAAATGCCCCCGAGAGAGGTGAATATTATTAGTGGTATTTTACAGATGGAGGTACAGCAGAGCTGAGGCCATACACAACTGTAGCTCATAAAAGAGGATGTAGCATCCCCTCTCACAGCTGTGCATGTTCTGTTTGTTTCATAATTGCCACTCCCCGTATTTGAGAAGTCATGGCAGTCCAGTGAAGTTCCCGCTGAGTGGAAAAGGGAAAACATAGCCCCCATTTCTAAAAGGGAAAAAAGGAAGACTTGGGGAACTACAGGCCAGTCAGTCTCACCTCTGTGCCCAGCAAGATCATGGAGTAGATCCTCCTGGAAACTATGCTAGGGCACATCGAAAATAAAGAGGTGATTGGTGACAGCCAATATGGCTTCACTAAGGGCAAATCATGTCTGAAAAATTTGGTGGCCTATGACAGGGTTATAGCATCAGTGTATAAGGGAAGAGCAGCTGATGTCATCTACCTGGACTTGGGCAAAGCATTTGACACTGTCCCACACAACATCTTTATCTCTAAAGTGGAGAGACATGGATTTGACAGATGAACCGTTTGGTGGATACAGAATTGTCCAGATGGACGGTCAATGGCTTGATGTCCGAGTGGAGACCAGTGATGAGTAGTGTTCCTCAGGGGTTGGTGTTGGCACTGGCACTGTTTAACATCTTTGTTGGTGATGTGTACAGTGGCAGGTTTGCCAGTGACACCAATCTGTGTGGTGTGGCTGACATACTGGAGGCCGACATCCCATCCAGCGGGACCTTGTCAGGCTTGAGAGTTGGGCCCGTGCAAACCTCATGAAGTTCAACAAGGCCAAGTGCGAGGTACTGCGCTTGAGTCGGGGCAATCCCAAGCACGAATACAGGCTGGGTGATGGGTGGATTGAGAGCAGCCCTGTGGACAAGGATTTGGGAGTGTTGAATGAAAAACTGAATATGAGCCAACAACATGCACTCACAGCCCAGAAAGCCAACTACATCCTGGGCTGCATCAAAAGAAGCGTGGCCAGCAGATTGAGGAGGTGATTCTCCCCTTCTGCTCCACTCAGTATTGTATCCGTCTCTGGGGCCCCCAGCATAAGAAAGACATGGACCTGTTCAAGCAGATCCAGAGAAAGGCCACAAAGATGGTCAGCAGGCTAGAGCACCTCCCCAATGAGGACAGCCTGGAGAAGAGAAGGCTCTGGGGAGACCTTATAGTGGTCTTCCAGTACTTAAAAGGGGCCTATAAGAAAGATGGGGAGGGACTCTTTATCAGGGAGAATAGTGATACAGTAAGGGGTATCTTTCAAACTAAAAGAGGGCAGATGTAGATGAGATATTTAGGAATAAATTCCTTACTGTGAGGGTGGTGAGGCACTGGAACAGGCTGCCCAGAGAGGTTGTGGATGCCCCATCCCTGGAAGCGTTGAAGGCAGAGTTGGATGGGGCTTTGAGCAACCTGGTCTAGTGGAAGACATCCCTGCCCATGGCAGTGGGGGTTGGAACTAGATGATCTTTAAGGTCCCTTCCAACCTAAACTATTCTATGATGTGATGTAATAATCCAGTTTTAAATTGTCCTTAGTATTGCAACAGTAGGGTGCTTCAGTAATTCGTATACAGCAGTTGGACCCATTATCTTAACATGGTCTTTCATATAAATTTGTACTTGACTGAATATAGTCAATACTTAATAGAAAAGTGTTAGTATGTTAATATAATGTAATATTTTATTATAACTGATTAGTCCAGCAAATAAAATAAATATTGGACTAACTAGTTCACTCAGCTTGACTTTAGTTTCCATAATTGAAATTATTGTCACTAAACACAGTATTTTGCAGCCCTTATACTCAAACCCTAGAATTTGTTTTCCTTGTTGGAAGAGACCTGATAGCAAAATGTATCAGTGACTTAGTAAGACTTTCAGCTATTTATATCAAAATGGCCCTGTGAATTGACTTGTATAGTTCTTCAGATCTATATCTCATTAGTTGCACCAAAAAAAAATTCTATAACTTTAGAAATTACCCAATAGTTTGCTTTTGAGAAAATCTAATTTTCCATCATAGTAAAGATGAGAAATGTATGGTGATGGTAATTATGAAAACATCAATATTTTGTGAAATATCAATGTGCGTTTATTTTATATTTAAAATATTGTGCTGGAAAACCGCCCTGCTGATGGCACAGCTCTCAAGATGTTTATTTCGGTTGAAGTGTTGTGCTCTTTTAACATGCACTGCTGTTGCTGACTGATGCTTTTGCTGTAAGTAGGTTGCAGACAGTGTCTTAAGTATGTGCAGGGAATGTGGAAGATACTTTATTACCCCAGGAAGTGGGTTGTGTGCAATCTTCTACATCATTTACTGGATTGCGAATAAAATAGCAGATTCAGGTTATGCCTTGAGAGGCTATTTTTTATGGTTTTGAAATTTATACAGAGCGTTGTTAAATACCCACGCAAACCACTGGTGTGAGGTGATCCGGCACCTGATTTTAATAATGCAAAGCTGTTCTTTAACCTTGTTTTTACTTTATTGGTTCTTCTGCTCTTGTTAGATAACTGATAGTATGCACTTTGTACGCAATGTGTAAGCATTCCTATTTCACTCCAATGAAAAGAAACGCACACCACTTAGCATATGATTATCTTACCAACAGTATTTGTAGTTAATTGTATTATGGAATAGTATTCTAACCTGTATGACTCTATATCTGTTCTTATTGTCATTAAGTAAGTTCCTCTCATAATCGTGTCTTATGTCCCCTTCCTGTGTTCAAACAGACAAACATCCATTACTGCTGTTTTGATGTCCTCTTGTCTATTTTCCTGCCTCCTCATTCCATTGAAAATGTCCTGAGAAAAGGCACATAAGGATATTTTTTCCCTTTTACATCAGATGATCTTTCCTTGTGCTGATCTCCCTAACTCTTTTTGCTGTCAGCAGCAGCACACTTTTTTCCCAAGAGCTGTTCTCTTCTTTTTCCCAAGAGTCTGTTCTCTTTCATGCTTTTTCCTATGATTATTGGTAGATTTTTCTCCTGTCTCTCTCTGTATTTATCAAGTACCTAGTGATATGCCTGGAGTCCTTTCATTCTATCACCTTTGGCCATCTCATCTGTTCTTCTTGTATATCACTGTACGTCATCTCTTCAAACTTAGATCTCTTAGTCTTGTGATGAGTCTTTTCCTTTATTGTATTTAAATGATTAGAAACCTATTCCTTCTTCTTAAAACCCCTTCTCAATCTCATAATATTTATTCTAGCACTTGAGTTTACAGTCACTTTGTTATCTCTGATTCCTCTCTTTTCTCAGAATCAGGATTTTGACAAACTGTAACTTTTCATTTCCTAGTATTTTATACTCCTCTCTTCCATCACTATCACTATTCCAAAGTCTGGCTTAAATCCTGTCTTCTCAGGTCTGCTCTAATTCCCTTTTTATAACCATTCAGAGTTTTTGAAAACTGAAACAATTTGTGTTTTCAGCCTCTTTCTCTGCATACCATAAGCAAGGGCTCCACAAGTTCAAAATTGCAGTATTGCTTTTAGGCAACAGCCCAGCTCTGCTCTGCCTACCCCTCACCCCCTTGAACTGTTTATCCCATCTTCCTGCTTTTATACCCTCCTTATTTCCACCCTGCTGTCTTAGCTTTCTGCCTTATCCTGTTCCCCTCAGCAAGAATAACACTATGTCTATGCATCAAGTGTATTGATCTTTCAATTTTCTAAAAACTCCCATCCTCAGTCTTCATTCAAAACCACGCTTTCATTAACATTCGTGTTTTCCTGACGTTTAAATTTAAATTGTGAGCCCATCAGTGTGAAGAGAATATAGCACCATTTCATGTCTCATGGTGTAAAACTTCAGTGCTTTCCACTGCAAGAATATTTAAACACTTTTTCACAATTCTTTAGTAGGATTTAAAAGGGAGTGAGGGGGTGGATTTAGCAGCAGATCATAGCACGCCGCACACCTGATAGCACAGAGGCTGATCTGGACATTGAGTGGTGACAGGATAGCCCTAATTGAAACATGAGACAGGAGTGACAGTCATCAGCTCAAACAGGCAATGGTCTTCACTACAGGAAAAATTATTTTTCCCTGAGGATTTTGGGAGAGTGAGCTTCAGCTTTTTTTATATTATAAGTTGTAAGTGACCTGTGTGCTGTTACTACATCTTAATAAATTCAAATATCTCTCTGCTAGCTTTATCACTTAATCATTCCTTTTGCTCTCTCGTAGAAGTTCTGGTTTTCTCTACTCATGTCATCTTTGTGTAACTTCTCCTGTTCGTAAGTGGAGCGTACAAACATTACTTATCAGTGATACTGATATTTTACTTATCGGTAATATTGATAAATTGCTTATTATCACTTCCTAGTTCCTTGCTCAGTTAAAACTCATGGACTACAGCTTGCTGCTTGGAATTCATGATGTTGAAAGAGCTGAACAGGAAGAAGTAGAGTGTGAAGAGAATGATGGAGAAGAGGAAGGTGAAAGTGATGGGACCCACCCCATTGGAACTCCCCCAGACAGTCCAGGAAACACGCTGAACAGCTCACTGCCTTTGGCTCCGGGGGAATTTGACCCAGCTATTGATGTTTATGGAATAAAATCCCATGAAAGTAAGCAGTAATAAATACTTTTATGTTAAGATATTTTGATTCTGACACCAGACTCCTAAAGTCCTGACAACCATGTAAAGGCAAAGTTAAACTGCAAAATATAAATTCACTCTGCAGAAGAGGAAATGAGTTGCTCTTTGGTGCAACAGAAAGCAAAAGATACCTATAATGCTCAGCACTGTTATGAACGTATTTCTTAAATATTGTGATGTGTGGAGATGCAGTCAAATAATTCATCTACTGCAAAATCAAATCATTCACTGGCCTAGCTATTCAGATACAGCAGTTCTCAATTAATTCACAGGGTTTTTTCATCCCTTTCAGGAAATCTGGTGTCTGTAATTATTGTTTTCCTGGCAGGTAACACTGTTAAAAACAGTCTAGAAAGAATGGGAAAAGCAACATTCCAAGTTATATTTCACTTTTTTGGTTGCTTTTTAAAAATTTGTGCTCTCATACCCAGTTTCTGTGTTCCAGCTAAGAAAGTAATCATTAAGGAGTGTGTGAGAAGCCTGAAACTGGGTTTGATGTTAGCATGTAAAACGAAGTACAGCTAGTTACCTGTGGTTGTTCAAGATGGGAAAGTTATCTTTTTTGTTTTCTACATAAGCATTTACATGGATAAATACATGTTTTTATTCATAAAGAAAATCCGATCTTGTTTGTTTACACAAAAGCATTAGCTTTCATGTAAAACTTCATAGTTTTTCCACAGAGAAAGATGTCATCCACATTACTTTAAGTGAGCAGTAATTCCTGTATCTGTATGCTGGTGGTTTATCTTACACTCATTTAGGGGGTTTTGCATTATATATGAGTGCAGTTAAACTCTCTGTTAAGGACAGCTTGAGCCTGTGGTCTCACAGATCTGTGATTCTGACTGACATTAACCTGTTTTAGCTGCTGATTGAGCCTTAGAAAGTCTCCATTGTTAGAAGGCAGACTCATGATTCAGATGTCTCAAAAGTCATTCTTACTGCCACGTGTTTTTAATTTGCAGATGCACCTAGGAAGGAAGTATACTTTATGGCCATTATTGACATTCTTACTCATTATGATGCAAAAAAGAAAGCTGCCCATGCTGCAAAAACGGTAAAGCATGGGGTAAGTATCTGTTTGGGATTTTTTCCTCAGATTCCATTTATACTTCTACATTTTTGTTGTTCAGTGCATTGATACAGCACAGCTCAGGAAATCGAGGGAAAGGGGAAATAGACCAGAAATATTTTTTTCTAGTTTAATATGTAATACGAAGTACAGACCAACTGTAACACGTTACATGCTGAGAGTAGAACTCCCTCTTCAGCCGTACATAGAGCTTTCTGACCCATAAAGAACTCTAGGGAGATGCATTTTTAGGACTTTGCCCTGAAATTGTGAGATGCACCTTATTCTTGCAAATAAAGCTGTTTCACCAGACAGTTGTAATAGTATAAAGCACTGTGAAAGATGTTATGAATCTTACTTCAGCTGCAGGGCCCTAGTGATGGTTTCATTGCTGAAAGTTAGTTCACTTTACAAGACTTCTTAACAAAAACAACAAAAAAGTGTGATTTGCAAAATTAAGCACAAAATGTATATACTAAGTACTTGAGACCACTCAGTGAAGGCTTGTATTGGACTGCCATGAATATTTCTTTATTTTGACTGAAACTGCTGCTTAGCAGCAAAGAACCATGGTGAAGCAGCTCAGTCTTCCAGAATGATGACTTGCATCTACCATTATCACTCGTATGGTGATTTAAGGGTCATATTTCATAAACTTTTTAAAAAGAGCACAGTCATTCACAAGGCTAAAATCCCTCCTCTGTCTAAGCATCTAAAGGATCAGGGGGGGTTTTAAGCAAAGGGCTCAGGGCTTTTTAGTTTACAGTAGAGAGTGATGTGGAATGCTCAGCAATTAGCCTGCACAGGCCTGTAGAAGGTATTTTTTGTCTCTCTAAAACAATGCTCTCATTACTCTCTCTGCTCTCAGAGCAGCTGAAAGTTGATGCAGACCGCATGCAGCCATTATCTGGCAATTCTTAATGAACATTGAATGTAGCAAACTTCAAAAATTCACACTTCTGGCATAAATAAGGGGTAGAAATAAGTTGTGGATAACAACTATGATTATTAAAGCTGACTGTGATTAGAACTTACTACAGAACATTATTTTCTTTACTTTACAACCCTTTTGTTTATTTTGCTGTCTCCATCCTGAGCCACCTAACACTGAAGTTTGTTCAATAATTGCATTCATGCAATTTTCCCCTTTTGTAAAACAGGAAAAATATAAATAAAAATATGGCTAAGGCTCTGAAAACCTCAAATAAAAATACAAATGAAATCATGATATCATTGAGGTAACAATTGTACAGCTTATTCAGTGACACCAGGTTTAAATGCATTCATGTTGAAAAAATTTTGCTAGTTGTTGCCATGTATTTCAAACCAGGTTATGTAGCATTCATACAGCAATATACATTACATGAGTGTGTCACACCAGATCTGAGTGTGATAATTCAGTCTTCCCTATATGAAGGCACTACTGCTCAACAGACCAGAATCTGTTGGTGAATCAGTCGGTAGCATGGTTACGTATGCCATAGAAATGATACAGGAGAGTGAAGGACAATGAAAGTAAAGAGAAGTGTGGAAAGTAAAGATGGGTGTCCTACAGTTACAGGGGTGAGTACCGAGTATCACTGTTCTCATGTGAAGCCTAAAAAGGTATTAGTAAGATTCTGCTTGAGGGCCGTTACAGTTTGTGTTTCTAGTGTCTGGTTCTGAGACTGCACATGAGATCGATTAAGTAACATTCTCAGTGACAAAGCATCAAATAAAACACTGGTTCTTCCTTCTTTCCTCTCCCCTGTCAATTCTCTGTATAGGCTGGTGCAGAAATTTCAACTGTTAATCCTGAACAGTATTCAAAGCGCTTCTTGGACTTTATTGCCAACATCTTGACGTAACCTATCATGTTACATAGGACAGACACAAGACTTGGGGACAGCAGCAGTGGCTACAAGCGTAGGGGAAAAAAGGAACTCAGAGAAGCGCTCATCTTGCAGAAAGCAACCCGTTTGTTTACATCTGCTGGCAAAGATGACTGAAGTGGGGTGGAGTACTCGCTTTAACAGCTGCCTGATATTCCCAGCATAGTTCTAGCTATTTCTGACTCTTTTGTGTGTGCAACAAAAAAAACCAATTAAAATAAATTAAATAAATAGAACAGCTAACTCAGAGTGTACTGTGACAGTAGTACTCTGATGCTACCAGCTGAAATGGAATAAATGAGCAAAGAGGTGTGGGGTGGGGGTGGGGAAGAGTAAATGCATGTTAAACCTACAATAATGATACCAAATTGTAAACTGTGGATCAGTTTATTTTTTGAACTAAAAAGATACATGACAGTATTCTTCATGATGATGACAACGATAATAACAAAAACCTTACCGTGAATGTTACGCTTACACCATGCACACTGGCACTCCTTAAAAAAGCAGCTGCAACAGCCCTTGGTGCCAGATGCTTTTCCCATTTGGTTCCTAGCAGTTGGATTTTTTCCTTTTTTTCCTCCCTCTCCCATATTTGTCTTCTTTTCAGCACATTGCATCAGGAAGTTCCACCTCTCAGACATCTGAGAGTCGGCGTCTCTTATCTTACCAAGAGCTAACATAATTCACGCTATGTGTACATTTTTGCTACAGTAAACTTGTGTTGAGGGAAAACTTCGCTTATTTCACTTTGTTATCTGAAGTTTTCATTTGTTTTATATGCTTGCAATATAGGACTAATGTTACAAGTGGAAAAAAAGCTTATCTGAAGAAGCGCATAGTTTTGGGCAATAGTAGCTCCATCTTTCACCCATTGTGAAAGATATGCACATTGATAGAAATTCCATTCCCTTGTAATTTACTGGGAATTTGAAGTTTAAATGCTTATGTTGTACTGTTGAAACAGCGGTATTTTATTATAAACTATCCCTCAAAAAATGAACCCTGAGTTTTACTGTTTACATTATTAGGAAAGCAGGGATATTTCTGAATTTCAGAGCCGTGTACAATATATGACTTTTGAGTTTACATGTAAAGTTATTTTGCAGTACAAATGAAGTAATGTTTGTCATCTTCCAAGGTGTAACATGCAGTAGTGTACTAAAGTGAATGTCTCGCTCACCTCCGTGGTAGACTTTTACAATAAAACAAGAAAGGATATTTCGGAGGGATTTTTCCCAAGGTCGTCTTTTAGCATCCAAATGACCTGTCCTACCATTTACTCAAGTTTGATTGTATAGTACATTGCCTAAAACTGTGCTTATCATGTTTAACTTGTTTAAAATTTTTAAACAACATTGTATTTCTTCTCTTCTTGTATTTTTCCCTGAAAGACTCCATGCTTGAAAGAGACAAATTTACATATGCTTAAAAGTTTATCTACTTATACACTGTGCTAAAGCTGTGCCTTTAAAATTTCTTTATTGAAATTGTTAGATTTTGTAGGCCATGTAAGAGAAGTCAAACCCTCCCCATCATCATTTGTAACTCAAATCAGGAGTGCCAGCATGCCTTCTCCATAACTAATGTCAGTGCTGTTAAGCCGTGCAGCATCTGCAGTGGTTTACTTCAGAGGAGCCTACACGTTAGCAACCCGTTAACTCTCTTCAGTGGCCAAAGGCAAGACTATCCCTGTTGCCATGTACTAATTTTTTTCTCCTTTCCCTGACCTTTCCTGCAGGATTTTTTGTTACGTTTGACTTAGTGATGTCTTCAGCACTGTAATGTATGTGTATACTTTTGTATTGTATGTATTTAAATAGGTTGGTACTGTGGCTTGGTATTTCTTTTGTCCTCTCCCGATATACCCCAGCTGTCTACATTCTCACCGAAGTTTCATATTCTGAAGCGTGCTGTGGCTTCTTCAAGTACGAGGCCACAGGGAGGCCATGAAGTAAAAACGAGGTACACATACTTGGAATATATATTTAATTGCGGCCAATGAGTGTGCATTTTTAGACAATTTTAGACATTTACAACAAAGCATTCTTTTTGTCTGTGTAGCAGTTTTGTCACTTATTCTTGTTGGTAAACTGTTTATTTGGACAGGGCAAGGAAGACTCATTATTGTATATGTTAGTGCTTAGATTACACTCCAAACATGAGCAAGGCTTTATAAAATAAAGCACTTTGATGAGTCACTAGGTAAATCCTTTGTTCTTGTGTTTCAGCTATGGTTTTGATCACTTACAGATGAATTTTGGATGTTAAAATGAATGTGTAGCCTATATCGCAAAGGAAAAAATAAGAAGAAACTTTCATTAGATTTTAACCTGCTTCTTCCATGCTGACTTAAGTGGCTTGAAACATGTAGCCTTTGGGGTCTGGGGCTTAGGCTGTGCTCTGAAAGAAATACTGAGGTTTGTAATTGATGGCTCTATGGACTAAATCCTAATATTACGACAAAAAGGAAGCTTATCTACAATAGTTAGTTGATAGAAGGATTGGCAGAACTTTGCTAACATGTGTAAGATCTTGCGCCGAACACGTTATTTAAAAAGCACTTGGGAATAAGCCCAAATAATTCATGAGGAGGAGGGAGCGCTTTCTGTTCTAGAATTTCAAGGCTTTGATTGTCGGGGCTTTCAGCCCATGATAACAGCCTGTGCTACGCATCATGGGCAAATGGCAGAAGAGTGTCTTTTTGTCTTTATTCTGACTAGCTTTTAGTTCTCGTAATACATTTGCCACTTTTCAGTTGCTTTAATTTTATTGCACAGATGTAGCAAGACAATATTTTCAGCAATATTTTTACCTGTAAAATACACCTGACAGGATTAATGATAAGGTAGACATTCCCCACAGGGATGATGGTTGAGGAGCTAATCTATTAAAAGTAGGGGAAGTCATAGGAAGGGAAGAGATTCAGCTTCTTAATTACTCACTTAACGACGTCTCTGGACTGAATCTAAGCCTGCACTTCACACAGCTGCTCCAGCTGCTTAGGGTTTAGTGTGAACATAATGCTCAAGGAGCACTGCTCAGATCGCATGGTCACGTTAGCCATGGTGGGCAGCTAGCTCCCTGGCTGGTTCTCTGTGCGTGCCACTTGAACCATCCCCCATGTCCTCTTAACAGGCTACCAAACTCTTGGCTGCTTTTATAATACAAATGCATATGGGTTGTGGGTAGGTAATTTCTTAGTGCCAGCTCCCTCACAACATAAAATGAAAGCTTCTAGTATGCAAAACCAGCACAATGTGCCAGATCTAAAAAACTGCTCTGGTTCTCCCGCTCCAACATATTCAACAGCTGAAGTGTTAGTCAGGCTTTCCTCTGTTTTTCCTAAGACTTTTAGACATGCTCAGATTTAACTTACCAGTAAGTATACTACATTTAAGTCTCAAGCCAGCCCTGTCTTTTGAAGCAGTGGTTTGGTGGAGTTACTCCGGCAGTCCCCTACAGCACTACTCTCTAGCTGCCACACTTGAATCATCTTTTTACAGCTACATGGCTAAGATTTACAAAGTCCTGTTGCTACCTGTGAACATCCTACTCATGCCAGTCTCTCAATGCAGGGGCTGTCCCCAAGCCATCTAGCTGGTGATGTTTCCCTCCTGCCTCTTCTGCATCAATAAGGGTGACTGCCGTTTCTCTTTGTGGTTTGCTACAGGGCACGTTGTGTTTGACAGGCACTGCTGACTTCAGCAAGCAGCTGAAGGACCTTGTCTTTAGTAGAAGTCTGTATATGACAATGCATAGGAAAAGAACATCTTTTCTGATAAAGTGTTTTCTCCCTCTCACCTGAAGAAAACCTGAAAGCAGTAATGACATTCAAGTTGGACAATACAACTGGCTTGTTAATGCAAAAGCTGTAGCAAAAGAAATGTTTAAATTAAAAATTCTTGGAAACATTATTTTTCTATGTCAGCTACATAACCTAAATGTATAATCTGAGTTTCCAGCTCCCTCCCTAGTGCTCACCTCTTATTTTCCAATTTATACTAGTTAGCAAGTCCCTGCATTGAGTGGGCTCAATGCATTCTTGTGGTCTCATGCCCCACCTTATCCAGTGTCTGCTCTGTATGTACAGTCCACTTGGTTTCTTTCAAACTCTCGTATATATAATGGGGGAAAAGAATTAAAATAGAGAACAGTTATCTTAAAGGAGAAATCTTTTTCATCTTTTCTGTCCCAATTTTTCTATGGCAGGTGTCATTTCTGGAAATCAGCACATCCTTTACAATGCACTGGGGTGGCAAAGAGCAGAGGCTGCATAGGCAGAGCTGTGTGCTGTCTTTAATCTAATCTGGACCATGATGCTGGTTTACTCCTGTGTGAGACTGACCAGAGATCTACTTTCATGCTACAACGAGGGAATATGCATGAACAAGTGATTGAGAAAGAGCTTGAGAGCAGCATCTTCAAATGACAAAGGCGATTTATGTGAGATTAAAATCACCAACAATAGCCTTATTAAAACTGTTAGAAAACAGAGCTGGAAAGGACTTGAAGAGATGGTTGTAGTCTGTCCCAGAGCAGTTCAGCTGTAGATAAACACTGGCAAAAATTGGCTTAATCCTTCCAGGAAGGGTAGTTCCATGACTTCCCTGTGCTATCCCTTCCCATACTTTTCTATCTATATCATTAGAAAGGTTTTGTTCTAATACCTGACTCTAGAATACTACAATTTAAGCCCTTTAATACTTGTTCTATTTGCAGTGGACCCTGAGAACAGTTTATTCTCTTTCAGTTTCTTTTAATGTGATCCTGCCTCTCTGTACTGAACAATGTAAATATTAGCTTTTGCACATACTAAATTGAATATTTCCTTTCCTTATTTAACAGAATAATCAGAGTGATTTAAGCCAGACAGAATGACCTATTCCATTTTTTCTAATGCCTAATTTTAAAAAAAAAAAAAAATCTGGTAATATTGTGCCTCTTGATTGCCAGTCACATTTTATAAATGGATCTACACATTTCTATTTTGAGAATTTTCTAGCCATCCATTTACCATCTAATAAAAAAAAATAATTGTAATAATTACTGTTTGAAAAGAATGCAGTTTCAAGATGAACACACAGCTTCGCTGTAGTTGTTGCTGTAACTGCTTTTGTCTTTTCCCAAAGTAAACAATATGATCTTAGCTCTCCTGATGATATTCCCTTTTCACAGCTTCTAGTCTCATCTCCGTCAGTGATATGACATAAAGTAATTATTTGGTCATAAGATACAAAACATGCTTTGCAAGCTGGCATAAATTCATTCTTACCTAATGCTCTGAATATATGCAGGTGTTTTAGTTATTGCCCAATATGCTTTGAGTTTATGAAGGGCTCCTACTTTGTTCCCACTCAATCCGATTCATTCCTAGTGACTCGTTTTATTTAGCGATATGTATCCTGTTGGAATAAATGGCATTTGTGAGAACCTTGTGTTTTGGAGAGGTTTGGCACTTGCGTACAAGCCTGGAAGGGGATTTAACTCATTACGTTTCTCCATTTCTGCTATTTCACCTTGCCTCTGCATAGGAAGCCGAAGGATAGAGCACCCTACTTTCTTTCCCATTTTATGCATTTTTAAGTAGATGCATAAAAATACTTTGCTATAAAATTATCTCGGTCACTCTAATTTAGTTTGCAGTGCATGGGGCATACCAAGGCAGTTACAAGGGCTATCTGCAGGTATTGGGCTGACAACAATTCTAGTTTGCCTTCTGCCACCTGAGGATAACAGTGATTTTGATTCTGGTGAAGAGAAAGTCCTGTGTTCCTGAGATGTGCCTGTTGAACCCAGGAGCTTGGATTCAAGTGATGCATAAGAATCCTTTCCACCCAAGCAGGTCTGATTAATTAGTACCTACTTTAGCTGGGTGCACAAGGCTAAACTGAACTTTACAGTCTGGGTCAGGGCCCTATCTTCCTTCACACTCTGGAACTGCATAACAAAACCAAAGTATTTTCTGCCTTCAAGGGCTTGACTCTCAAGTATTTCCACTTAGTTCAGTAGTTGGTCTGAGAAGTTTATTTGTACATTGGCTGCACCGAAGGCTTTGTATTTGGGGTGGGAGGCTGTTAAAATACCAAACTGTACCCTGCAATTACGATCATCTCTTTATAGGGTACAATGGAAAGTATCTGCTTTTAGTTAAGCACTATGATGAGTTAATACTGCTTTGCTGCTTCAGTCATAGCAAAGCTCAGCATGGAAGGAAAAATTACAGTGTTTGATCTGATTACATTGTACAGTTCTCTAGAGCAGAAGTTTCCCAATTGTGTTTTACATGCCACAAGCTGCAGCGTCTCTGCACTGGGCTGCTCTTTCACCCCTGAGTGCCGGAGAGTGGGATGGCACTGGGTCTGTTGGAAGGGGGAAAACTGAGAATGCAGCCTTGAAACTGGCCCCAGCTGTACAACAGTGCTTTTGGAGGCACCAGTTTGGAGGGAGAAAAATGTGCTTTCTGGACAACCTAGTGTTACTTGGCGAATTGTTCTGTTTGAAATTGCATCCTGGATTTAAGTAGTGTCCGTACAAATTCCCGTATCCCTCCTCATGGCACTTCCCCTGTCAGCCACTAGCCTGATAAAACAGAAATGCAGCTCCCTGCTTACTCTCTTACTGTTGTGCTTTGAGGCAACCCAAGTATGTTAGGGGCTGAGGCGGCTCCTGGGGCTGCTCGCAAGTGCAGCTTTCAGAGCGTTAGCAAGTGGAAGAAAATAGATGGTCTCCCCTGTTACTTAATTTTTTTAAAACATTTTCTCATGCACTATGTAGCCTGCTGATCTCCCACACCACTCTCCTCATCAGACACGCTCCCCACAACCACACTTTAGGAAAATACACATGTGGCTTGTCTGCGTTTGTATCCCTTTGTTCCTGCTCCCTTCATTGACAGGTAGATGTGTAACTGTCTTGTTTGCCACAAAATTGCAGGAAAAAGTGGATAAAGCCACCCAGTTTAGTTCTCCAGTGACTCAGTTTATAAAGAGGAGAGGGAAAAAATGTCACAAAGGAAGACTGAGTGGCAACAGACACATGGACACTGCCTGCTCCACCCAAAACTTGGCAGCTAGGGACAAAAGCAGGGCAGGCAGAAGGCTGCTCCAACACTGTTACAAGACTGCCTGCCTGCACAAGCCCTCCACAAACAATGGCATGACAGACACGTAATAAACTACTGAGCAGTGTCTCACCACTGTGCTCCGAGTTCTCACCTTCCCAGGAGGAGCGATGTTGAGCACCTGGCTTCCTTGATAGAGGGCTTAATCAAGCAGGACTAATCTGGTAAGAGAAGTGATTCTACTTCTAGGGAGAAACTCGCACCACAGATTGCAGTAAAGAGGGTTTAGGGTAAGGGTAAGGCATAAACTGAAAATCTTTACCTTTTCTGAAGCAGCAAGGAGGAGACAGTACTAAGGCCAGTAGAGAAATAAAGCTGAGAATGAGAAACAAAATACAGAGAAGCTGCTGAGAACATACTCTACAAGACCTCAGAATAAGGGGTGTTTGCTGCATGTTCCTGGGCTTGGCATTAACTGCAGCTGCTCTAGGGTCAGGGAGGACAGTCAGGATTTTTCTTAAGGAGCAGAGAACAATATCAGACTGTAAAAATGATGATGCAGAAGGAAAGGCATAAAATACTATGTTGACAACACCATAAAAGCATTTTATAATAGTCTTCTCACCTGATGTGAAAGGTGCTGTGGCTATGGTGTAAGATTAGAAGAGTAAAGCAGGGAGGAGAACTGATCAGAGTTCTAGAGAGCAGGATAATAGCACCCCATTAAAAAAAAAATCACAGCAAAATATAATTAAACTGCTGGGCTTATGTCCTATGGTAGTATGTTAATACCGAAAAGACTGAGTAGGAGGATGGCCATTTTCAAAATCAAAATAAGCTGTTTCTGTGACCCAAATCAGTCTGTGGAAACACTGTTTATTTGGACAGGGTTTTATTCTAACAAACCCAGAAACACTTCCTCATGTATTTTGTAGCCTGCTGATCTCCCACCTTCTTAAGCCAGTCTTTTCATCGGAGACACTCCCTACAAACACACCTTTCATTCAGAGTACCAAGTTCTGGCCGAAAAGAGACAATTGTTTTCACAGGTACATCTGGGCAAGGGGGAGGAAGGGCCAATCCATAAAGAAACACGCTTTTCAGATGAGAAGATGGATGTGAAAAGACTTGCCCATTCTCTTAAGGTCCACTGTGAAGCAGCATCTTCCTTCTCAAGCTTTGGGGGTTAGGTTAAGACCCTCAGTGTCCAGCCTTTAGGTTATTTAACAGTTCTAACGGGCCTTGGGGAAGGTGCCTCAGCTGTCTCACCAGACCACTGCTGCAGTGAAAGAGCAGATTGCAGCTGATGTCCTAGAAGTCACCCAGTCTGACAAGTATATATTGCAGTTGCAGGCTCATGCTTTGAATGTGTGGCTATTCTGGAAGATAAGAATACAAATGTTTTAAACACAAAATGCTCTCCCAAAATGGGTTTCTATACGTAAGAACCTCCAGCGAAGAGCTGCTGTCCTATACATGCCTGTGCTTGGTGAGCAGGGCTCATTATCCAGACCCTCTCTAAGGGCACAGTGCCCTGCATTACCACTGAGCAACTGTGCATTTATTCGCAAGATTACTAAGACAGCATTTGTTGGATGCCTGTTAAACATGGCTTCAAAGGAGGAGGGGAAGAAGGTACAGAGCTGTTGCTAGTAATCAAATTCCATTTCACACTAGAAATAAAAAGGAGGTTCTTTCCAAAAGGTGAGAAATAAAGCAGGTTGCACCCTCGTAAAGATGAGTATACATCCCAGTTTAGAGCAGGAGGGTGGGAAACACTTCACAGTGATCTGTGGCCAACCACAGAAGCCCAGAAGGTGAAGGCTGAGGAGGATCTTCAAACATAGCTAAGCTTTATGCTGTCACGCACTTCAAATATCAAAACTACCAGTTTAAATTAATCCATGCTTTATAGGTGGCCAATATAAAGACTGCAGCTGGGACATAATAGGATCATGGTAACTCAAGTCAGGGAGTAAATGAGTTGCTGCACTCTGAAGAAGCTAGGAGCAAAACAGAATCCCTGCTGAAACCCTGCTCAGAGAGAATTGCCCTCACTGAGCCTCAGGGGCACCAGGGCAAGTGTAGCTCTTGCAAGGCAGCCACAGCCCAAATAAAGACAGGAGCTGTGCTGTAGAGCAAAACCCTACAAGCAGCTTTTGAGACATCTGGGAGGAAGGAGTAGTCAGCAGGAAAGCCAACACACTTAACCTGTTATGATGTTTCCAAACATACATTCTCTCATTACATGGGGCAACTAAAGAAGAGAGTCTGCACAGTAACAGGACTTGCCAGCTCCTGGAAAATGTAATTTCACAGCCAGGCATAACTGGAGGGCAACCTTGCATAGCTTGTCCTGAAAATGAGAGGTAGAAAAGTTCAGATAGCTCAGAGGAACCAGGCAGGGAGCACAAACAAACATACTTTTGGAGAGTCTGCAGATTCTTTTACCAGTTTTTGGTTTTAGGTCTTTCGTATGATACAGATATTGCCATGAGGTCACAGCCAGGAAATTATTTTTAGATGTTAACAGGCAAACTGTTTCTAATCCTAATATTGTTTATTTTTTTGCTAAACAAAGTTACTTTAAGCAGACCTCCCGTGTAGCTTCATGTTGTGTTTAAGCAAGCTGCTCACAATAAGTGCTTTATTCCTTTCTTGCTTATTCCACAACTTGAAATGTTCCCTTTCCAAACTTAATTCACAGCCCAGAGTGCACTACTCTGTTTTTTAATCACTGTAGTAGAAAATGGTCTCACCTATTTTCCTTGCATTGCCCTCCCTACAGTCAATCATGTTTGGCTTTAACTATGACTTTCCTATAGCAAAGATTTACAGTGGTAAGAAGTCAGTTGTACTATTTCTAAAGTCCACTCTGTCAAGCACAAGCCATTCCTTTGAACCATTATTCTCTTTCGATCACATTCAACATGTCAAAAGAAATCCAGAGGCACTTGAAATATCTTCAAACTTACAAATAAGTTAGAAATTAAAATTTGATCTAAAGCCCAGGAAAGGCTTCATCTAAAAACAATAGTTATTGAACCAGGTTCTTCATGCATAACCTTTTCATCATCAGTGACTCACACAAATTAGTCCCTGTGAAACTAGAAGGTGTTGCTGGTTTAACACTGCCAGCATAAACTTGTATTTCCTGTCTTTCTGACCATGGATTGGATATATCACGGTGAAAGTACTTACATTGTTAGCCCATATTCCAAAATTTATTTAGGATGCTTACTGAAGTACATTCGGCTTTGTACCAGCATAAGAAGTATGACCGTACCTGTACTAAAAGCTTTACAGCATGCCTGCGGCTGTAAAAGGAGAATCAAACTTCTCACTAAAAGGTTTACTGAGTATAGCTATATTATGTATAATTAGTTAGCAGGATGTTTGGACAGACTTCCCTCTGAACAGTATCCTCAGTCCCATTCATCTAATGCTCCCATAGTACTTAACAGCCAGCTCAAACATCCCTTCAACTGTCAAATAAATTCCCACGGACCAGATGAGAGCAGAATAAATCAGGCTCCAGCACACACACACAGTATGTGCTAGCGTAATTCACACTGTACAGCTTCTCTATCCTAACCAAGGAAAAGGAAAGCAAGCGCATGCAGTCTGCATTAGATTTGCTTCTCAACTCCAGAAAAGGCTTAAATATGTAATTTAAAACAATCATGAATATTTCAACTTTGAATTGACTGAAGAGGTGTAGTAAGATGATGCACTTCAGCTTGGATTGCTCTGAAACTTTCTAGGAGGACTAAGACATGGCAGAAGCTTGGTGTACAGCTAGACACAAAAGCTTTAATGAAATGAAAACATGGGACTAATACTTAGTAATTTTGCTCAAAGCCTGTTCAACACTGCTCATTTTTGACTGAGAAAGAAATACCACAAAATCAACTCAAAAAAATGTTATTGGAAAAAAAACATTGAGGAGCAAACCTCAGTCCTAACAATGTACGTGGCAGTTTGCACTACTGAAGAACCCATTCTTCTGACAAGAATCTTATCTGTAACGCGTCAATGTGCTCCTCCTACGGGTTCCAATACAGCAACACATGGAAGAACCTGCCCCGGTGTTCTGCTGAGTGTTTTGCTGTCTTGCTCTGGTAAACATGGAAGGAGAATCAGCAGACTAATAATTACATTTGCATTTATGAAAATAACTTGGAACAAGAGTCTCAACAATTCTAAGCATCAAACTTTTTAACTCACCAAGTTGCATCAAGCAAATGAAGGAAGTATGGGGGAGGTGTGCAGACGAGCAGTGAAGGGTGACAGCTGTTAGTGTTCTTGGATGACACACCAATGGATGTTGTTAAAGAGCTGAATGGCGACAATTTCCACTTTTGCAGCTATGGCACACCCCTTTATTCACACAACTCATGATACACAATTATCCTGCAGAGGTCACAGAAGTCAGCTATCCCTTTCATCTCATTCACATCAATTAGAAAAACATGCCAAAGTTCACTGAGATTGATTTTTTTTAATTTTTATGGCAGTCAAGGGACAGATTCTTGACTCCAAAAGCTCACATCATGTCCTTGGGGCAAGGATGGGGGGCTGCAAACAGAAAGAAATAGGCAGCTGTTCTGGAAACAGTGAAAAAATTAAGAGATACCTTAAGTGCACGTGCCACAGAAATGTTATTAAAGATGCCCCTGAAAGTCACAGTCTTTCTAGAGAGAAACAAGGGAAAAGAAAAAAGATGGTAGTGGCCTGACTTGGTTTTACGGCAGCAATTTCACCACCCACAAACAGCTGTTTGTAGGGCAGAAGCACCAATTATGCTGGTCCTGGGACAGCTACCAACTGTCGTGCCTGGAACGTCCATCTGCAGCAACAGTATTAGCTGTCAGTGCGTATCTCCTAACATGGTGACATTCCTTCTGCCCTCTTCCTTTTTGGGGGGCTTTAACTTTGTAAGTAGTGCCAGTCTTCTTCAGTGTTTTGTTAGGACTCCATCCTCAAATCCCCGCCTGTCCTCTTCCGGGCAGCTTTCCCTAGCTTCTTCTGAGATGCTCGTTATGCAATACGTGTATTTCTACACACAAAATAAGATTCTGGAAATGTATAACACATTGGAGGGCTGCATGAGATCCGAGTATTTCTCTGGCATACAAGTTGTAATGTTCAAAACCATCAATACACGTGTGCAGAAAAGTGAACATCTTTAGATCTATAAAGTTAAAAATTTATTTTCAAGCTTCCTTTTTCTGTCACTGGGCTTGACTTTAAAACAGAGCCCCTGAATGAAAACACACTGCATCAGGTCCTCTGTGCCATTTTAGGTTATCACCTCATCAAAAGAGGAATTTGCTTAAAAATAAAAATAGCCTCCAGGTTCCAGACTAGGCAGCAAAGTGATTCCAAATGAGATGGAAAAAAAAATTCTTCAGCGAATTTATTAAAACAGCAAAGCACATGTACCGTGAGATGGCAGCACACTGCTTTCATAAGGAGAACCAGTCTGGACTCATACTTGTGAGTTGCCCCCAAACACTGTCTCTCCAGGAGCTCCACGTTCCCCACTCCATCACTGTCTCATACACAGCTTATGGGAAAATAATGCAAAGCCATAATGAAAAAAAAACTTTTTTCTGGCCTATTCCTCTAATCTCTCTACAGGAGTTTAATACCCCTCAATTTTCTCTTTAAGGAACAACAAACCTAAGACAAAGCCTGAAGTCTCCTCGATTGCCAGAAGGCACTGACCCGCTCTCCAGTGATCTGCACTGAGCTGCCCTAGCCCAGGTCTCCCCAAACATGTCTCCTTTCCCAGCTATTTGTCATTTAGAAATGCAATGGGTTTCTGAAGTTCTTCTCCAGATCAACTGTGATAGAATAAGGGGCAATGGCTTTAAGCTAAAAGAAAGTACATTTAGATTAGATATAAGGAAGACATTTTTTTTCCGATGAGGGTGGTGAGGCATTGCCTGGAGATTGCCTGGAGGAGTTATGGATGCCCCATCATTGAAAGTGTTCAAAGCCAGATTGGATGGGGCTTTGAGCAACCTGGTCTAGTAGAAGGTGTCCCTGACCATGGCAGCAGCGGGGTGTGTGGACTGGATGGTCTTCAAAGGTCCCTTCCAACCCAAACCAACCTGTGATTATAACTGTACATTCACACACCATAAGTCAGACACTGTCTGGGAGCTTCAGATTTACCATTAATAGACTGCATGGCTGATTCACACTTTCACAGCAAGACCGAAATACTCCAAGAGTGCCAAATCTATCGCACATTTACAGTAAGTCCAACACTCCCCAGAAGTTTCAGTCTCATTGCACATGCTATGCACAGTCAAAGCATAGCGATTTCTGCCTGGGAAATTCCCAGCATGGTAGCCTTCACTCGGCGGCTAAAAAGAAACACGTTGTGGCAGCTGCATTGCTGATGGTGTTGGGCCTGCGAGACACAAGGAGACTAACTCGTATTCTGAAATGTAATATGAAGCAAACCCAGGAATAATTCCTCCCTCCACTCGCTTCTCTAGATGCTGTGCAGGAAGGTACATAAACCAAAATGACTTTTCACAAGAGGTTGCAGCTTGAATTCAAGCAGCAATCCTTGAGTTAGAGTCCACCGACCTGAACCACGCTTCTGTCAGGACTTCTAACTGCCCTCCTGGAGGAAAGGATTCTCACTGGCTGGCTTAGAACTATTGACATTATATAGTTGTTTAATTATAGATCTTTCTTCCACTTGCTTATCAAGAATTACATTCTATCATTCTAAACGTTTATCTAACGACTTTTATCTAATCCTTCATCTTCTTAACACAATATATTTCATTGTAACTAGAGGGAATGGCACATTTTGTTCAGACTTGTGATTATCCACACTAGAAGTTCAACAGACAAGATTAACCTTCTTCAATTAATAAAATCACCCCTCAGCTTTCCTTTCCTCTTCTGCAGTTACACAAAATCTGTTTTTGAAGGAGCACTCTTAAGGCTTTCATGATAAACGGAGCATGTTAGTGAAGCATCTTATGATTTAAAAGAAATAATTAAAGCAGAAAGTTCCTTTGCACAACAGAGACTGAAATTCCTAATGTCTGGAAAAGTAAAATCTCAATCATTAGGCTACAAAGTCTCAGCAACTGCTAAAAATTATATAGATATTCAACACTGTGCCACATTGCTAAAGCTTTGGTGCAGTGATCTATGAAACACGCTCTTCCCCCACTTTGTATATAAAGCAGTTTATTTCAGGTGGTATATGCACGGATCGTATCTAAATTATTTTTGAAAGGGCATGTTTCAACATGGCTTATCACGTGCAATAGTAGGTAGATTTTGAAACCGTCTGGCAATTACATTTCTTAAAGCCTTAGTTTTGTGAAAATAGACCAAAACTGGTTTAAAAGCTCAAGCATGATCTGGGATTATACTGCTTGTCCTGAAAGGAAATAATTTGCAAACTATGCCATCTGAAGAAATGCCTTTCAGACTACTATGGTGTTTCATTTTTTTCTCAAAATTTCTATTATTGGAAAAAAATAGAATACAGAGACAGAAATATTTTCATTGATTCCCACAAGTCTTTCATTAGATTCAAGAGGCAAAGAAAACACGTAACACCTGGAAGTCTGATGGCAAGAGGAAGCTGGAATTATTTTTATCTATTTCCCCTCTACACCTCCACTATGTTTCTTCAGCCCCGCATTAAGTCATATATCAACTTGGGAAGATACTCTTTTTCTCCAAACTCCCTCTGACAATGCACTAATTCTCCAGCTCATTTCTGCAGTGTAGTGTTTTTCTCTCATGTTTAAGCTCCTTGGAGAAGGATTTCACCTTTTTGCCCAAAGTAATACGTTCACACACACACCCCTCTTTGTTTTTTAATTCATCATTAAAATGGTATTCTGTGCTTCAACCAGGTTAATCTCAAGCATACACCACAGACATTACCTCATCTGTGCAGCATATGCGGCTCAGTACGTGCAATCTCCTTTATGTGACAGTCTCTTCAAAATCGCAAATGATAATTTCCCTATCAGAACCATGAAAACATTTTTCACATTATGAAGAGAATGATGGTACATAAAGGCACCATCAAAACTTGCATTATCTTTAAAAGACAATAAATGCAGGCTTAAAAAAAACCCACACACGTTCTTGTTCACATGGAGTCAACAATGGAGTCATTTGGGTTTATAACAACATTTTATATATATATATGCATGAAGTTTCTTTTTTCTTCTGTAAAATGTTAAAGGCTGTACACTTGCCTCTCCTAGCCCGCAGATATTCCATCATACCTGAAGGGATAACAATTAAAAAAAATATGCAACCTTTGCACACAGCAGTCGTTCAAACTTGGTCCAATACTAGAACAGTCAAACCTGCATTGAAGAAATATTTTTAGTGCTTTCTGTTTTGGCACAAATTATTTATGACCCAGGATAGCTGGAAAATTATTTCCATAAGCAGCTTGCTTTTCTTCTTTTCATCATTTCTCCTCTAAATGCTGAAGCTCACTGTAACCCCTGTGTACTGTCCTTTACCTGTTCTGCTAGTGATACTCAGTTCAATTACTCATGGCATTTCTGGCTACCCAAATTGCATGTATTTAACATTGGTAATTTTTAAGCATTCAAAGCTCAATCCTATTCATGTTGGTAAAAGTCTACTGGATTTCCAGAAAGAACAGAACAAGTCACTCAAAAATGAGCCTTGTCTAGCTTGCTTAAACCTGAAACTATTACACTTTCCTCTATGTTATACTATTTAAAGGAAACTTCCTAAGGGGTACATTTTCTTTTCTGTCTTTGAGAAAGAAAAAACTTGATATATTTGCCACATTCATGCATGATTTTGTTGTCTAGAAAACAGCCACATACTAAATAAAAACATCTCCAAACCCACATGTGTAATACTTCAAAATCTCCTGATCTAACCAAACAGTTTGCATTTAGAGTCCACATCTCCACTAACACCACAGTTGCATCTGGACCATTACGTTTAATAGCCCTCAGTGGACTTACCCCTCCCTGAACCCTTTAATACCTTTGGCCTCCACAAGTGTTGCCTGTATTCTCATGCTTTTCTCTCGCTGCAATCCTGGGAGCCTGAATTAGCTGTATTGGCAGAAACCTCCAGGAGGTTTGAATAGTGTGTTTGGAGAATTAAAACAGTCAATACCCAGAGCAGAATAAAATATCCCTCTAACAGAAAAAAAAAAAAGGAAAGAAAGCACTACCTCCCACTCAAAAAAAAAAAGGGAATTTAAAAGGAATTTCTGCCTTTACAATTTACATTAATAGGGCTTTTTGATCACTTTAAATATAAACTGGGAGAAAAGACTGGAAAAAAAATCCCTGCACCTTCCTGTCTCACTGATTCTACCCTTTCCTTCAAACTATTAGCAGCAAACTCCAAAGACAACAAAGGACTGACCTTAAATTAAGGCTGATCTCCATCAATTGCCTTCTGTTTTACTTTTAAATTTGACTAGATATAGACAGCATATAATATACAGCACCAAAGCTCAAGTAAAGGAAGAAATTTCTACACTAAAAATAGGTAACTCCTCTATTACTTATTAGGAGACACAAAACTACATCCCTGATAGTAAAAGGTAAGTCAGTATTTCCAGGACTATGCATTGACAAAGTCAACAGAAGGGTGTATAATACAAAAAAGTTTATTTAAATAATAAAATGTGGCTCAGAAGGGGGACTGACTCTGTATGTAAGCCTTCGCATTCGTTAAATCTCGTTTCACCGAGGACAAAAAGAGGTTGAGGGAGAGCAAGTACAGGGCTGTGGGGATGTTAAGGAAACACCCCTTCCAACAAATACCAGGGAATCAGGATAACGTTGAACTACTTCATTTCCAACATAAATCTGACCCCAACCTCTGTATTCCTCAGCCTGAGAGAACCTGAATAAGGCAAGGGTTTTCTGTCAGGCCTGCTCAGATGTACAGATACAGTCTGCAGGAACTCTGCAAACAGACACAAGCACAACAGAAACATGCAGGTAACTGTAGCCAAGAGTTTTGTTAAGACACAAATTCTGCAGAGTATAAAATATTTATTATCGCCACAGGTGGTGTAACAGTTTGCTGTGCAGATGCTCACAAGCCTGTCTGTTACACCTCTAAAAGGAGCAGGTTTGCCAGCTTTATCCCAACTCAGAGCGGTGACCGAAACACGATACCTCCAGGTAGAGAAGAGTCCCCAGACTCCCTGCTTTTTGTGTGATTGCCCTTTGCCAAACTCTTCTTAACACGGACAACTGTTTCTGGGCACCGGCGTTACCAGAAGGTTGAGAAGAACTGAACGGGATCTAAACCTCGTGGCTGCGAATGTTGCAATTGGAGTAGGCGTGAAAGCAATTCAGCTGTCTGTCCTTCCGCCAGAGCCTTGAACTCGCACAGTGCACAGTCCCATGCCCAGAGCAAAGTCAGGTATGCTGGGGAATACTTTGGGGCACCTACTCAAAGCAGAAAGGCCAGATCTGTTTGCAGAGCGCAGAAGCACTAAATCAACCAACAACCAGAGCTCCAGCCCAGACCCAAGTCTCCAGATGCTCTTCCTCTTTTCATTTCCTCTCTGCACTGCTCTTGAACATCTGTGTTTCCTTTTAAATACCATGCTACAATCCAAAAGCATTTGTAGAATATGTTAGTTTATACCAGGACAGCGTGCTAGTAGATAAACACAGGCGTTACATGTAACTGTGCACAGAACGTACGGCAGAGCAAACAGCCAGAAGGCAGCATCCCATGTTCCTCGTCCATTCAGGCAGCATCTCCCAGCCCCTACACACGTTCGCCTCTGGTGAAAGTTTGCCTGGGTTGTTGCTGTTTTCTATTTTCCCACCTTCAGCTGTAAGGCAGCCTGGAGAGCAACACGTCTGCTGAGGAAACGAGATTTCTAAAAGCTTGCTATTCAGTTATTTAGGTTTTTTCAAATGCAGTCTTCTCACCTTTAAATTTGTTTTCAGAGTCAACAGGTTTTCAATTGCATGTTTACATAGTGCTGAGCCCTTAGAAAGCAGAATTGACCAGAAAGACGACAAACAGGGACCATCTCAGCGATGTTAAGTTTTAAAACCCAAGCAGAGACACAAAGAGTCGTGGAGAAACAGCACAAAAGCCTGCTGTTCCTGCCTATAGCAATATCTGCTCCTACTCCCACCTCATTAATTGCTAGTTTTCCTGATTATAGAAACAGCTTTTTTTGCTGCTGAAATGTATGGCGTCGTGCCATTTGCATATGCAAACTGACACGCGAACAATGAACCAGTTGCACAGTGCCTTAGAGGGCAACAATGTAGAGGATTTACGACGCGTATATGGCAACAGGCAGGGAGGGGCATACGGGGAAATGGACTAAACAGCTCGTGATGTCCTTTAGATTGTTTTTTTGATAAATAATCTTTCAGGGAGTTTCTTGAAATAAAATATTCAACACACTAGTGGATTACTGACACTGGATTTGGGAAAAGAATAGAACTAAAGATCTGTGCAACTTTGATTTGCCTCCAGATGCATATCCATTTATCAGATTTTAGTGTACGATCTCTGATTACATGATCGCACACTGTTCTGCCACAAGATCTCTATGTTGTTTAATGCAGAGAAAACAGCATTAATTTAATGAACAGAAGCCTAGCATTTTGTTTTCTTCCTGTTACTCAAGGTGTAATCCAAGTCTTTGTTTTTACACACTATTTAAGTTCTGCTATCCAAAAGGAATCACTCATTTCCTTATGGACATTCATCACTGTATCAAAATGCTTCACTAATTTTTTATTATTTTCCTCTAGTCTAGAGACACCCTTAGTACTCCCACCCTACAGACCATGAACTGGAGACAGGTTAGGAGAAAAAATAAACAGTAATTTGAGATGCCAGGAGCCTGCTTTTTCAAAGGATTGGACATTATATAGGACTTCATAGATTCAAAGTACAGCTCTCATCATGTCAACCCCATCTTTGAGTGTCTAGCGTTCCCACAGATCTTATTTCATGAACGTGAAACAGCCATTGCCTAAAGATCTGGCTTAAATAGTCTGACCATGAAAATGTAGAGCCCTGTAGCAATGGCAAGGATAGTCCAGGACATCATTTGGCTGCCTTCATCATTAAACAAACCTCAAATGAAGAAATTTTACTGACGACAAACCCAAAAAACCCAGAAATTCTATCACATGGACCAATGCTGAACCACAGGGCTCACCACTGATGCTCACATCCTTAGATGCACCACAAACACATCTGCCACTTGAGGCTGGCAGCAGGAGTAGGTTGTTGCATTGGTGTGGGCCAGCACTGGAAGGGAACACAAGGCACAAGTCACCAGAAAACTTCTCAGCTATTTGCTACTTGCAAAAGGGTGAAATTTAGTAACCTTAGATTCCACCCCTGCTTTGAGCAGGAGTGTGATTTAATGAACACAGACTTCCAGTCTTTCTCCTCGAGCTTGCCCCCCTTCTGCCCCATCCTCCAAAATGTGTTTCAGGCCCACCCACAGCCTTTCATCCCACCAGAAGCTTCTCACCCTAAATTCTGCCTGGACAGCCCTGGTTCCCTGGGTAGTACCAGAAAATTCCAAACTGAGCCCCCGTATTTTCAAACACAGAAAAATTACTCAGAGGGCATGGACCATTTGGCCTGACATCCGTAGACAGCTGAGTAGGAAGCAGAAGACAGCCGCATCAGTACAGTATGGCTGGATCTCTCCCAGGCACCTGACTTGGCACCACCCAACAGGTGAAATTTTACATGAAGGTAATAAGGCATATATAAATTAAAAGCCACCTTACTGAAGAACATCAAAAAGTAAGTTTCATGAGCAAATATATGAAAGGGTCTCTTTCCTGGGTGAACCCTCTGGGAGAGGTTCTCAGTCTTTTTATCTATTCATCTATGGTCTGCAGAAGGTCATAACATCTTGGTCAGTAGCGCTTGCACATGGCACTAAAAGTAAGGGCTGCAGAAAGTAACGAAGGGAACATGTTATTCTTTTGAGCTCTGCTAAATGGTCACAGCCCTACAGGATGTTTCAGAAAAGTCAAATAGAAATCAGAAAAGCAGGTGATGCTGGAAGGCAGAAGACTACTTTGAAAATCTATTTCTCAGAGGGAAGCTGAAGAGTCCATTCAAATAAGCACCAGAACACAAGCTTGTGGCATAAGGTGCAAATGGAAATATTGAGTGAAAGGAATTGATTTTGCTACAGTACTATTCACTCCTGAGACCACTACTATGTGCAGTCCTGATGCCCACTTCTCCAAATCTCTCATCTTCCTTCAACAGACTGTTGTACGGAAGGGATAAAGAATTTAGAAAAGAAGTTGTAAAAGTCTGAGCCAAGGAACAACTGCATGGCTAGGTTGGGCTGAATAGCCGTTGTCTTTTCTGATCCTGGAACTGGTTTTAAACCCAGCTTTTTTTATAGACACTGGCCACGTCCATAAGTTTTGCAGCTTCCCATGAAGACAGCTGTTATTTTTTTCAAGTTTTGCATTTAAGTTTTCTGCCACTAAGTACAGGAGTCATAAAGGAAGAATTTCCCCATGCACACAGATGTAATAATTTGGCTTCTGATTTTAGGAAAAGATACTGATGTCATTTTCAACTTTATTTACTATGGAAACAAAGAGATGTACAGGCACCATGCATCTCTGTATGCGTGTGACCCAGTAATCATCCAAATCCTCTGGCCAGCTTTAACCAGATTTGACAGAGGCGTGCAGTTTGCTTTGAGCTACAAAGTTCTTACACATTTCCGTAGGAACTGGAGTTTGGGTAAAAAAGAGTGACTTCATAAACACCCCACACAAGAGAAAAAGTGGTAGCACGATCCCTCAAGATAATAGGCACTAAATGAGACAGCACACGAATATCCTGCTCACAGCAAAGCTTCACTCAGAGCTCAGAATCAATCACAAAGCACAAATCTGTAGAAAGTGCTGGAAAGGGTGAAGGCAGGTTAACAGAATTATTTGGTTTGATTCTCCTCAGAAAGAGCAGGGCTTAGCCCCAGCTGCAGAAAGGTGCTGACAGGCCGGAACTGAAGGGGAGGGAAAGGAAACCATCCCTCGGGGCTCTGCCTGGCGCAGCTGCTAGGGCTGTTGCAGGGACAGAGCTGGCCAGGTCAGGACAAGGAGTTGCTGCAAGTCAGAGGGTAGAGACCATGGGGAGGGTTCACCTTCCTCTGCGCACTGAGCTATGCTTCACCTGCAGGAACTGCCAGCCCGTATCTTCTCTGGTCAGTTCCCTGTCGCCACAGGAACCTGAGTTGAAAAACAGATTATAAGTAATGTCATCTATGAAAAGTATTTGGCAGATTACTCTCCCTTTTTATCATTTACTACATAAATATAGGTGAAATCTCTGCCAACTGAAATGTATCATTCTGTTGTAAAATATATACAGAAGTGCCAGACACATGGAAAAATCCCTATTTTTTTTTACTAGGAAGATATATGATCCAGCTTACTGTACTGGTACCAACAGTATTTGCAGATAACATTTAACAAACTTCTTTAATGGACTAGCTTTCTGGTAAAGTATCTGAATAAATTATGACACTTTATTTGACTGATAATCTGCAAACAACAATGGTACCAAATAAAAACAAAATGAGGAAGTTAACTCTGTCTCAATATTTCTGTTGAAACTCTAACAAATACCACAATAAGTTCTATTAAACTATTAAGAGAGCTTCCTGGCAGCTACGGAATCTCCTCTTCCCCAATCACTCTTTGATTTCTTCTTTATTCCCAAGGATAAACATTAAGACTAAGTATTCCTTGTATCTTATTGTCATTCAAAATTGTCAGGGGTTTTATCTTGTTAACTTCTGTTTTCATTGACAAAATTAGAAAAAATCTCTATTTTCTGTTCTGATCCCTTTAGATAACTATTAGAGGTAAAAGACTGACAAAATCCAACACTATAATACATGCACAGAAAAAGCAAGTGTTCAAGCAACATCAAACTTCTTATTTACCTAGCTGTGCTTCACAGAGATAACACACCTAAGAAACAAATGTTTCTAGAGTTAGTTTATCAGTTCTAAGACCAGAAGACAGTCTCTTCACACATACATATTTAATATTAGAGCATTATTTTCTATAAATAAATAGTTTTGCTCATGTTTTCAGCTGGTAGAGTTCTTTATCTATAGGCAAAACCTTTTGGTTTTTAATTGTGGGAAAATCATTACTACATCTATGAACTTTAGCATTAGTATAATCTGACAGTATTTCTAAAATAGACCTATGTCACAGTAAGTACATACTCCTTTAAATATTTTAAGTGGAAAAATTCTCCAGGGGAATAAGTAGGACAAACATGTTTACGATTATTCAGCATTGTAGATTGCTGAACTGGTGATGTCAGCTGTACGAGGCATTTCTGCAGGGAAAAAAAAAAACCTCACTCAAATGGCCATATCTGTGTCCCCACATTGAAAGCAAATGCCTCATCCTGCTGGCCCAGAACAGGTGAGTGGGATCTGCTCCTCACAGCTGCGTATAAGAAAAATACACCAAAACTAACACTGAATATATTCAGCTTCCAAACTAATGTACTTCGAAGTATTATGTATTAGCAGAAAGCATGCTATTAACAATAATTCCTTTCTATTGAGTGCTTCTTAACATTTTGAAAAGGTGAAGCAAACCTATTCCCTCAAATTCCCAGTGCTGGATGTTCAGCAAATCCCCCTCCATCACATCCTTTTTGATGAGAATGGGAGCAAATGCTGTGTTACAGGGTGGCAGGGGCTGTCCCCCTGACATGACATGGGGCTTCTTGACAGGCCTAGCTGTCACTTTGCATCGGTGCTTGTGGAGCTGCCTCTCGGCTCAGCACCAGCTTTGGCTGCTGACGGGAAGGCACTGTGCTGACTTGGCCTCTCCGGCTGGCCGCTCTGGCTGGCCCATGCTTCAAGGTCCACTGCGGCACCATAGCTGCCAGCACACCTGCAGTTGTACCACCTTGGGCTGCACACCGTGAGCCCAAAGGATCACCTGGGCCACCCAGCTCCTTGAGCAATCCACTGCCACGGCAAGCTAAAAAGTGATTCCAGCAGGTATCACTTCTCACGCGGCAATGAGCGAAAGCACCAGCCCAGCATAGCACCACAGCACCTCTATAGGGGTAAGTAGTCAAAGCCAGGACTTGATTTTCTGACACTAAACATCCCATCTTAGTTAGTCGTTAGGGAAGGCAAGTTAACAGCATCTAATTATCCCAGCCCTCTAGTAATGACACTGTGCCCCCTGCAGTTTCCAGGGGATACCGTCCCTCTCCTGCCTTCCTCTTCTGAGCTGCGGGGCACAAGGCTTTTTTACCAAAACGAGTTTTGTCATCCCAAAGCAAGCCTGGGTTAAGTCTCTCTTAGCACAGCTAGCAAGGGCTGGATTCTGGCAAGGAGCACAATATGGGAGCTTGGGCAAAGAGGTGCTCTGCAGCTCATTAACTACTGCTTGTTGCTGTGAAGGGCAGAAAGTCTATCAGCACGAAAATGTATTTTCAGGGAAAGTGTCCTCACCCTTACTCCTTCCTCTGCTTCCAAGCAGGCCAGAGGCACCTGCATGCCATTTCCATGTTGTCAGACCACCTCCAGACCCTGCAGAGCCAGCACCACTCCTCGAGGATCCCTCCAGCTGTGCCACCCACCCGTCAAGGTGGAATGCTTCTGCCTGGGCAAAGCCCAGCTGAGAGCATGGGCTATTGTACTTGCATGGCAGGGCTTTCTAACCAAACCTGCTAATCAGTAGTACCTGCAGAGTCACAGATGGTACGTTACTGGCTGTGCGAGTATCATCCCAAATCCTTTTCCCACACACAGTGACGCACAAGTTCACAGCGCTCCTGTATTACTAATATTGCAAACCACGTTACTAACACTATTGCAAATAATGTACAAAGCAAACAAAATACACACCAGATGGTGTCTCTGCAGAACGATTGAGAACTAGTGATAGCACAAGCTTCACTGACTGTACCTATTCCTCAAAGACTAAGATTTAATCTAAAACTTCCCTTCCAAACAAACTATGGTTTCTGTAACATAAATAAACCACTTCTCTGGCTCAAGCCCAGGCAGCATGTTGACCCATTTACACAATCATAGTTTCCTGCTTGCAGGTGGTAATTATCACATCCGTGTTTGCTTCTGAAATTGAAATTTAAAACACAATTTGCTTTACCTAAAACGGGGACAGTATCTGCAGGCTCAAAGAAACAGCTTTCTGTAACACTTAGGGCTCACCAAATCCACACTGGCCTTGGCTGAATTTAAGGAGGCAAAGGAATGCAAATTTTTTTGCCACATGTGAAATGCTGACTCTCGTGGGGTGAGAGAAAACTACCCATTGACATCAACAGGGCCAGAATAGGGTCATCTCTGCCACCGTACCCCCCTTTAGCAAGTAAAATTTTGGGATACAGGGAGTAACAGGCTATGCATTGAAGAGTGTGATGTTATTTTCAGTTTTACAGAACAGCTAACATGCCTGGTAACTTTCAAAGGACCGTTTAGTTTTTAAGGAATTTAGCTGCTCAAGACAACATCAAAGAGTAGAATGAGAAGCATCCAATTCTTCACTCCCATGTGGTCACTTTAAGATGGGATCTGCTGTTGCCATGTTCCAGCAGGGACTCTTCACCCTCTCACTGGACCAGTAATTTCTCTGTGGAGCTTTCTCCGGTCTTCCCACCCAGCTATCTCGTTTCATTAGAACTACTAAATTCTTTGCACTACATCACTGAGAGGCAAGGTGGCATTATTCTCTTAGTTGTATGTACAAGATCTTGAAAGACAAAATTTAAAGCTGAAATATTAACTCTCTCAAACAATTTTGATCAGGGAGCAACAAGGGCTGGCTGCTCCCTCAGGGCCAGCAGGGCAGGGGATAGACGGCCACAGGCTGGGCTGACATGGGGTCTTCATGAAAGCATCATGAAAAATAAAGTTTTCATCGATTATAATTCTATCTATCCCACACTCTATCACCTGGCTTGGGATATGTGAAGGTGCAGTCATGAGTGACTTGTGTTAATGAAGATACAGTGTGGGGGTGTGCCTCGGGAAGGGAGGTGCATAATTTCCCAGCAGAATTCAGTTATTAGACTTGGGGAGGGAGGGGGAATGAAAAATAGACATAACAATTCTTCAGTCTGCATCACTCATGGCCACACAAATAGCTTTGCAAGCACAGCACAGCAGGCAGCACAAGGGTAGGAATGAATAAACTGGAGATAAGAGGGGAAGAGCTCCTTACGTAGCCTTACCACCAAACAGGAGAGCACAACCAGAGCCAGCGATGACGCGGAGTGGTCGCATGGGTCTTGCACTTAGGGCTGTGGCAGATCACTTCCTGAGCACTACTTTACAAACTTGTGGGTTTAAGCAGTTTTCTGGAAACTTGATGCCACATTTCCATACAAAACATTAGTTTTCACCCTTTCAGCCTGGACAGCTGCAGATTTAAGACTTCACAAACGGTAGCGCTAGCAGACCACATGCAACTGGACATGCTCTAGCATCTGACATAAAGTCTTCTTACGTATTTTGTATGAAAATCACTATATGCAGTGCGTAAACCTCACAGCGGACAGTCACAGGCTTCCTCCATTGCGGCGGAAAGTCCTCAGCACGGACTTTGGACTCCCTTCTTATTGGCTGTCTTGCTAGCCCAATAAGTCAGCTTCATTCAGAAGGATTCATGTCCTTCAGCAAGAATAGTGTCCTCAGCTACCCTCAGCTTGGGGAGGAGGCCAAGGCTTATCTCACAAGCCTGAAGAAGGACCTAGAATCCACGTGTGGGTTCCTTGGCAAGGGCTCCAGGCTGCAGGGAGTAGTGGTCTGCCCACTTCTTAGAGGGCATGTTAAGGAAAGAGGCACAACTTCAACATCCTTTTTGCACACCCTGGCACTGTCCTGCGCTGTCTGCCAGTCTCACCTATGGCTCAGATACACAGTGCCAGGACAGTCAAGAGATTTACGCCGGAGATCAACTCATTCTCTCACCCCCAGAAGATGATGGGAACAGCCCCACTCTGGGCAGCACCTGCAAAGGGCAGCCCCAACACCGGTGCTAGAAGCTGGCCCCGGTTCAACACCCAGCTGAGGAGCCGGTGCTCCCCCAGCCTGTCCTGCCTGCCTCGAAGACCCCAGCTCGGGGTCCCAGGTCGGCCGGGGCTCCCCTCCGGCCCCCGAACAAAGGCTCCGGGGCGGCCCCCGGCAAACCCTGCCCTGCAGGTGCGGCCGCTGCTGCCCCGTCCATCCTGTCCCGGAGGAGAGCAGCGGCGCGCTGGGGCGAGACCGGGAGGCGCTGAACAGCTCCCGCCGCCCCCGGGAAGGCCTCGACTCCCCGTCGCCGAGGGGGATCGGGTGGGCTTCGGTCCTCCGAGGCGAGGTTGCCCAGCGGCCGCGGGGGACGGGAGGCCGGTGACAAAATCGGTCCACGGCAGCTGCGGATGCCGGTGCGGAGCGGCCGGAAAGCCGTGGCCGGGCATCGCCTCCGCTGCTGGACGCCGTTCTCCCGGCCGCCGGACCCCCACGGGCGGCGTGCTCTGGTTGAGTCCCCCTACAGCGCGGGAATCCCCGAGGGCTCGCCAGCTCCCCCCAGATCCCCCTGCAGCGCGTCTCCCTTCGAGCCGAGCCTTTCCCCGCAGTCGGGACCGGGGGGGCGGGCTTCGCCCGGCGGTGCTATTTCCCGAGCAGCACGGCACAGCATGCGGTTTACATGTTGCACTGCTGCATACGAGGACTAACATTCAGCCCAGGGATTCACTTGACATTAAAAAAAAGCCCTAATTACAATAATTTAGAGGTGCCTGAATGACAGCAGGCTCAATTTTTGGTTGAATTTGCAATTAAGGGAAGATAATTATGCCTCGCACTAGCGCAGAGTATTAATATTTATGGTACGAGCCAGAAGCTTCTTTGACTGAGAGGATGCGGCAGAGCAAAGGTTGAAGCCCCGCGGAATTGGGGACGGGAAAGTTTGGAGCCTCATAAACCAGGAAGACCGCGGCTGCCTCCGTAGCGCTGATGGAACGCAGACCCCGCCAGAGCAGGCAAAGATTTATGCATATCCTTTTATACATATATTTGTATCGCCTGAGAGACGGATACTTCCTCTATAAAGCTTTTACCATTCAGCAGGCACCTTCTTCACCTACTTTTTTTTTTTACTCCCTCCTATCGGTCCCGGGGGCTTTCCATGCCTCATTAACAGATTGGTGACTAAATGAGTAGAATTAATTTTTAAAACCCTTTAATTGACTTTATTAATTACACACATGCGTCCTTGACTACCCTGTGTGTCCGGCTCCCTCGGCACGCAGTATGTCGGGGAAGTAGTCACATTAGGGTGGGAAGTGGATTAAATCGGAAAAGAAAGGGGTTTAAAACCTCCCCAACGCGTCTCTTGTGTCTCAGCGCCACGGTGCTGGCCGCCTCCTGCCGTCAGCTCGCCATGGATGGGGCATCACCTGCCAGCGCCTTTTAAAATTTATTATTCATTTAGCGACGCCTTCGCCGGTGCCGGGCTCAGCACAACAAAGGCGAGAGATCCGGAGCGTGGGCGAGGGCAACTCTCCGACAATTTCGGCCACTTGGTTTCGAAGAGAGAAGAGCGAAGAGGCTTTAAAAATTAGCGCGCTCACCCCGAAAAACTCCCTCCCCATTCCCGCAGGCCGGCGGCTCCGGGAGGGCCGGCAAACCGCGGGGAAACACCCCTCCCGCGGCGGCCGCCCCCGGTGCCCGGCAGCCGCAGCCCGGCGCGGAGCGGTGCCGTGGCGGCAGAGCGGCGGCCCCGGGGGCGGCGGCGAGCCGGTCCCATGGCAACCGAGAGGCCGAGCTACGCGCAGCGGCCGCCCCCCGCCGGGCTGCCCCGTGTCGGAGGACCCGTCCGGGAGGGCCCCGCGCAGCGCCCGCGGCGGGGAGCACCGCAGCCCTGCGGGCGGGAGCCACGCGGAAAACGTCCCCGGTGGTGCTGTGGCTCTCGGTGCCGGTAAAGAGCTTCTGTCACGGGGGTGGTCCCGCGTCCCGAGCCGCAGCTGTGAGCTCTCGGATAAGGTGTCTTCTTCCGTGCCTCTGCGGTTGAAGCTCCGGTGCACACCTCTGCGTGACGGGCGGGCGCGGGGACACGCTCCAGCTGCTATAGCACAAACGTGCGATGCTGAGCCGTAAGTGATTCAATACGCAAATGCTCCCCTGTATTTGTGTATGTCAAAATCATGTGGCCGCCGGAAAAGGCTCATGTATCTTTCTCTAAGACAACCTCCACTAATTAAAGTAGAATATTGGGAGTCAGCAGCCATAATTTGTTCGGGTTTTCCTTCTCTTCCACTTTCTCACAGAACAGCCTTCAGACGGTTAAGAATCTCAACCTTCAGTTCACATGCCAGTAAATTAAATAAAAACATCTTTATTTATTTATGTTTAACGTTTTAAAAATTATTTTGAAATCCTGGCTGATTTTGTAACCATGTTGAATTACTATCTCTGTTTCATTTTCATGAACTAGAAATAAGAAAGACGGTGTAGAGAGAAGTACAGCTATGAGTAGTTACATCGTTTTCAGTCAAAGTCAGAGGTGTATTCTACCAGTCACCATTGGCTTTATATGGCTTGTATCCTTTTGTATGCCTTGTCATTTACTGAATAAGTTGCTCTTTTCAACAAAGGAAAAAGAAAAATGAGATGCAGATCAGGTTTTGGGGGTTTGGAAGATGGGTATATATATACTTGTATAGATTTGTATCCACCCACCCACATACACAACCATGCAAATACATTGCCTTGCTAGTAGAGCTGGCTGTGCCATTCAAACAGTTTGTGCCAATAGGATGATTTATTAATGGAGTTTGCACACACTTCCGTGCACTGCCTGCGGAAAGTCATCACAACATCATGGTAAACTCATTGGGGCTGCATGGAGGAAAACAATAGGCTGCTGAAACTGCAACTCCGTAGAAGAGAGAAGAACGTAGGTGGAGAGTCTTAGAGTGTCTTCCAGAGAGGACAAATCCTGCTCACCAGATTTTCAGATGATGAAACATCCTGGTCCAAAGGACTAACAGGAGACCTCTGCAGCTTTTAAGCTTAATGCTGAGAATCTGTGGGATTTAAATGATTTACTGACTTTGTACCTATATTCTACACAGAATTTAGGATGTATTTTATCCATGGCTAATCCCATTGACTTCAAAAAGAATGCCTGCATGAGTGGAGTGGTTGATGTTTATTTAAGTGAGATCTTAGAAGTGTTTTTAAAAATTAAACAGCTTTGCCATTTAGTTTCTAAGGTTAATGCTACTCTGATCCTGTTTCTCAGAAAGTTCAGTTTTTAATTTCTCTGCAATCTGAGTAATTATCTCTTGACAAGTCCTCAACTTTTGGACAACAGTCAAGCAGAAGACTTCATGTTGTTCAGAATCCACTTAAAAGCAAGGTATGGTAGAATCTAGTCTGGACTCAACCAGAGAGACCCATGGACAAAACATTTGTTATTTGTTTTGGTTTTTAAAAACACAACTTAAATACGGAGAAAACAGCATGGTGCTATTTTAGTTGGTGCAATGGTGTTTGAAATCGTAGAAAGAGAGGACGGATAAACCTCTTCATGTCTGGTTTTCCTTTTCACTGTTAATTTCAAGGAAATCTCTAATTTTATCCTCTACTTATCAAAATACTTCTCAAGACAATTTCTTTTACAGTAATGGAGATTCCATTCCTGTAGTGGGGTTAAGTCAAGCCTTTGATGTCTTTTCTCTTCGGATAATTTCAGTGTTCCCTGTTTTTCCAAGGTCCTCACATACCAGTTGATTTGTTTATTATTGCCGTTTTATCACAGTGTGATTCTCATCACCCCCAGTCATCACCTTTTTCCAAAATAATTACAAATTCCAAAAAGTCAGACCTGTCCCCTTGTTAAAATCAAATAGCAACCAACTCTGTGACCAAGAGGACTGTTCACTGAGTAAAGCAGTCTCCAGGCTCGCCCGCAGCTAAATAGACCATGTAGGGGTGTAACATCCTTTGGAATAATATTCTGGAAACTCTGACCATTCCTAAGTGCAAGAAGCAAAAACTTGTGCCATTGCTTTAAAATGCAAGCGTAGTGCACAAAACTACGGGTGAAAAACAGCACCTTCCCCTCCAGAGAGGAACATCTTTCACCGTCTATGGATTACCATTGTTTTAAGACAAGTGGGCAAGAAAACACTTCAAGCTGCAGAGTTTATCTGATGAATGCTGTCTTCATACGAGGTTCTGTTTGGTCTTTATCTCTTAAGCAGAGAGTGACTTCAATTACAGTTAATATAAAGATTTATTAACTTGAGAAGTAAATATTGACCAAGGTGAAGCCAAGGTCAATGTTTACCTAGAAGACTAATAAATCTTTGCATTAACCTAAATATGGAAGCTGGTGGGCCATATTTTGCTCTCAAATCAGTATCTACCCTAAATTAGCCCCAGTAAGATCAAGGTATTTGCACCAAATATGTTCAGTATACAAACGGCTGTAAAATATATTCTTGTGTGAATTTATCAGAAATAGAAGAATTAGGCTTTTTTTAAAAAGGGTAACTTATGATATCTTCATATATGAAAATCCAAAGAATAAATAACAGCAGATGGCTAGAATTGTTTTTGGTTTGAAGGTGAACAGTGATTTCAGTCAATATAGGTGCAGGTGAGGGTTTTGTTTGATTTTACACTCTGATTGGTAAATATTATAAATTATGATGGATAAAAAGGATACTGATTTAGTGTGACCGAGTTCAAGAAATGACAGCTTTTTACCCTCTTATTTATAGCAGTACTAGTGCCAGACCCTTATTTAGAACGTGAAAGCTGCTTGTTCTAGGTAAAACAGCTAAAATATTCATAAAATCTTCTGGCCTGCCTTTCTACAGAGCCTCTTGAAATAAATTCAATGTCATAGACATTGAGTGCTTTTGTCTTTATAGCATTTAATTTCTAATCCACACTGCTGTGCTGTTTATTTGCCCTTAGATTCAGCTGTTTAGTTTATTACATCGGCATTACCAGGCCTTTAACTTGTAAAAACACCAAGAAATTACCAATCCTTTGGACCTACCTCAGATATTCTACTATAGCCTAGTCTCTATGTGCCTCAGAAGAATACCACCTTTATAAACCTCTCAGAATGCTTCATCAGTTTTGTCAGAATTAGTATAAGTGCTTTTCTCTTTTGTTATCTCTTTAATAGATTTTTTTCCTGGGTTCTCGGTCTCAGTTGTCTATTCTCAGGAACAAATAAATGGCTCCTGTTTAACTTAATCAAATACTCTGGTCTCTTTCTCATAGAAAGAATAGTGGCCAATTTACCTCCAGCACTATCAAGTCCCCAACAGTTTTCCTGTGTTTGATTTCTGTATGCAGCCTTTTTTTCCCTACCAATTTTCCTTTGTCTCCTTCTCTTTAAGAAGAATGACACAAAAGAATATCTTACCCATAACATAGTTTTGTTGCAAAAAATTTAGTACCGTTTTCATTAATTTATTTCTTTACATTTATTTGCAATTAAATTAATTCTACCTTCCTCAGGCATAAGGTTTCAGTAAATTGAAGTATTGCTGCTCCAAGTACCAGATCTTTCTATCTTTGCTTTGCTTAGCCCGTGTGCAGCAGAAATCCTGTCGGCTGTAATGGAAAAGCAAAGTACTACTGACTTTAACAGTCTTGCCTGTGTGAGAAATGAGTCTCGAGTTTTGTCTGTTAGTAAATGCATTCTGGATCATATTTCACAATCAGACTTTCATACGGTCTCTGCTAACATTAGGCTTCTAGGCTCAATTTTTGAGTTGCACTTCCCATTCATCACACAGAATAACTGATCCTAGAAAATGAATCTGTGTTGGGTGAAACAATAAAATGAGCATCCAGTCTTTGCTGCTCACTTTTCTCATGCAGTGGACCCCTCGAATCAATAGAATCATTCAGGGGAGTAAGACAAGCAAGAGCTAACTCAAAACAGGTACTCCCGTGCTGCCCAGAAACAAAATGCTTCTGTCCTCTCTGCCTCTATGAAATATAGCTGCCTCAGCTTGTATCCAAATTATGAAAGAAAACTAATTTTTAAAGAATTGTGTGAAGAAGTCTGTTTGAACACTGATGTCTGGCTTTTGCATGCAAAGAGCACGGTTTGGCAGATAAGCAAAAACGGTATGGTCAGTAAATGCTAAGTGACTTTTTTTAAGGAACTGTACAACTGTAAGCAATGCACAGTTCAAGCTCTTCTAACTTGTTTGAATAGCAAATGCAACCTCTAGATTGCTCTTTTTTTAAACGGTGAGTGCTCAGGCAGAAGGCTGGGAATGCCTTAGAATGGTTCTGCTCTTTAATTAATTTGTTTTCACTCTGTTTGCATTCCTTTTGTATCATGTTTTCACATGTGCTTCAGAGGGATAAAATATTCTCCAGTTTTTATGAGACTGTTTCTGATACAGTGATTTTTAACCAAAAGTGGAAAAATATTCACAGAAAGGGAATCTGGAATTTACTGCAGCACATGGTGGAAACTCAGATTTCCAGGGCTGTGTTTCAGGGAAAGAAACATTCCTTGGGGTCCAGTCAAAATACCTCAGATGTCTACATGCTCATCACAAACTTCTTGTGAAGAAACTGTAAGCTAAGATTTACTTGCTTGTGTATTTTAAAACAACAAGTATATTCAGATCTCTCTATATGTATTCACAGTTAACTCAGGAGAAGAGATTAACTTCGTTCATGTAACGATGGAACACAAATTATACTTACAGGACTGATGGACTACAGATTGTACTACATACCACCTTTCTGTGGCAATGAAAACCTGGTCAGACTGATGGTGGTGTATCTCTTAAGAATCTGCAGTTATTTTTAGATAGTTCTTTTACGTGTGGACTGCTCCCATCAGTACAGCTATATACATGTTTAGGCTGCTCTAGTTGTACTGTATTGATCATGCTGATCTAAACATTTACAAACTGCCTTCTAATTTCTACTATATCATGATAATTAGAATCTTTACAAATACTATTGTGAAGTCAAAAGCCTGGCTAAAGCATCAGTTAAAACCTTAAGTTATGTTACTGCCAATAAGTGGTCATTAAGGGCATGTGAGGGCAACCAAGGTTCTTGTAGAATCAGATTCTTAGGGGTTGGTCTCTAAAGCAGATGTTTTTAATTTTTCTTTCTTTTAAAATAACTTATGAAATACTGAGACAACTGTAAGGATAGTGAAGATTTTTTTATATCAACAGCGCATTACAAATGCATTGCTAAGCTTTTAAACACTAAACTTTATTATTGATGATGCAGGAATAATCCTTGATCTGCGGAGAGAGAAGCATTGCAATAGTATCAATGGTTTAGGAGAAAACTCAGTACATTTTAATGGAGAAAGAGCTTTCTGTAGCATGACAATTTTCCTGCAACATGAGAAAGGAATTTCTTCACATATATAATAAATGAGCAGAATACAACTTCTTCACACATTACAATTCTTTCTACTTATTGGGACGATACTACTAATATTCAATACGTGCTAGGAAAAGACAGAGTATTAAAGCCTGTTTAATGAGATTTTTTTTTCCCTTTATTATGTCATGCATAGTCAAAATAGAAGGAACTCTTTCTGATGAGCTTGTGTTTTCCTGCGTGACCTGCGAAGTGTAATATTTGCTCAAAAAGAAGTATTACTGCTAAAATATGGTCCCAGAAGAACACTTCCAAATGGAAATAGTTAATTAAACAAACCTCAGAGTAGTGAAAACTGTTAATTTCACTTGCCTCCTTATTTCTATATCACATTGCCACCCTAATTAATTTAATCTTCACTGAAAATGAAGTATAAACTCTTGTTTGGGAAGTAATAATCACAGCATGTAACAGGCTGAAATACTGTTCTTAGTCAACACCAGCTGTTTGGCTTGAGGTAGTTTGTGGTGTTGAAAAAGCATTTAAATTATACAGCAGCAGTGGACTTTTAATGGAATATCTGTTTCCACTCAGTAGAAACTTCTCTGTTGAATCTCAACATGAAACAGAGAAAAAGGCAGACTCTCACCTCTTTTTTTTTTTTTTTTTTTGGCCACATTTCATCATGAAGTAGATGAAAGTATAGGGGTTTCGTTATAAAGCCCAATAACGTGAGGAAAAAATAGTGTCCTTCCTGCACATGCAATAAACTAGATTTGACCACAATTACTTTTGTAAGGTAAACTACAGAATGAACAGAAGTTAGCGCTAGGTTTACGTCCAACGAAGTGACTGGGCAGTTTAGCATGTCTTGTGATATCCTCAGTGTACAGCACAGAATAGATCTTTCCGATTCCTTTCTCCGAAACTGTTTTCATCTCAAGAACTGTGGAGTTAATGGAATGGAAAATTCAGGCAACCTCATGTTCCTTGTTTATGTATGACCAGAGAAACAGTTCCCGTAGATTTCTATGATAAAATGCTTTCCTTTTATTACAGTCAAGTTCTTCACTGTTTGTTTGCTTTTTGTGAGGACAGATGTTACCCATCACAAGTTAGACAGGAGTTACAAGTTAGTGCTTTTGAGCTACTATGGGTTCTGCTGACATAGGTATGTAGGTCATGGTGGTTAATCCCCTAATACAGATGCAGTTTTACTAGCCTAATTTTGGGGGGTTTTTTTACCAATACAGTCTGTGGAAAGCAATCCCATAGCTGAGTGGTGTGCCTTCACACCCATAGCATTTTATCGGTACGTTACACCACTCTCTCTGTTTTGGTAGCATCTTCCTAGTTTAGGCACGATGAAAATACCCACCACAGCACTGCCAATGTAAGTGCAAGAAGCTCAAGCAGGTATAAGCCAGGCGTCATACAGAGCTGTTTGTACATGCAAACCCTGACCTGCAGTCTGCTATTTGCAGCCCTCCACCAGATAGCTTCTTTTGACCCTTCAATGTCAACAGAAATGTCTGACTACTAGAACCTAGTTGTCATTTCCTTTCATTATCACAGGATTTTCTTGGGCCTTTTTCTGTTCTTCATATTCACAATGCTAAGCTAAGCTTCCATATTAATTAAATGTCAACATTCACTAGTCTGAGACTACGTTATCCAATAAATACCCGCCTGAAGCCAACTACATGAAGGGTGGAACTTGCATGATTTTTAATACAAATTATTTGTTCACAATGTTTGATCAATTAATCAGTGGCAGAATAAATGCGAGCTGTAACCATGTCTGAAAAGGATTTGAAAAAAAATATTAATGCTGCTGTTGTCACTCATCTCTCCGCTTTGCCTCCGACAGCCTTTATTTCAGGTGCCTTAACCTTCCGCTGGGTGGGTGCTGGGTTCCTTGCCTATATGCACAACAAAACAGGTAAAGACAGCAGGAACCTTCCCACAAATACAGTGAGTTGGGTTTTTCTCTTCCACGTGTCTCGTTTTCTGTTCACTTAGAAAGTAGGAAAAAACGAACCCTGATGGGAAATCTAGCAATACAGGGCCCTCTTCTCTCCCTTGGTTTGACGATTTTAGCCACTGGCTGTAACCGATGAAGCTCCCGCAGGCAGACACTATTACCCTAATTCCTGAGAGAGGGAAGCTGAGCCGCGGGGCGGGGGGGGTGGATGGCTGCCCGGCTGCCCCGGACCGCTCGGGGAGGCCTGCTTCCGGGGAAGCCCCACGCTCGGGCTGGCTTTACGCTGCAGAGATAAAAAGCACCTTTTGGCACGTCAGCAAGAGCGGCTGCTTGCCATGCACCCGCCGGGAGCCCCAGGCCCGTCTCTCCCGGCACCCGGAAGCCGGCGGCGCTCTCTGAGCGCGGAGCCCTTGGGCTGCTGCAGCGCGCCGGCCCGCTCCCCGCAGCCGGGAACCAACGGCCCGGGGCCGGCTCCAGCGGCCGGGAAACGGCATTTTCCCCGACCGTGCTGCAGGTGGAGCTCCAAGCAACTGTCAAGAGCGCAGGGATTTGCACCTCCTCCTAGCTGGCGGCCGCTCGGAGCGGATGACCTCCAAGCAGAGGGCTCTGCAGCGTTCTCCGCTGGCAGCGCGCTGTGCTCCGAACAGCCGCCGAGGCTGTCACAGGGGCGGTGAACCGCGAGCGCCGCGCGCGCGCGCTTCAGGCCTCACCTCCCTGTCAGGCCCTCCGGGATTTCTCGCCCTCCACGTGCGAGACGCCTCATTTCGGTGGGATCTGCCGGGATTTCTGGGAGAAGCTGCTGCCTCAGCAGGGCCCCAGAGCACGAGGAGAACAGCTTCTGCCGTGTGTGGGACCCTGTGGCGTCCACAGCCCTGAACCCGTTCCGCATCTGAAGCGGAAGAAACTCACTTAAATGCTTGTTGTCTCCTTTCCTTCAGGGGCATCGGGGGAGCAAAAGGTGGCCCCGGGGAAGAGCCCTGCATGTGAGCTCAGTGCTGTCCATGAGCCCGGCTGACACCTCCCGTGCTCCTGTGCCCCACCATCATCCCGCCTTGCTGCTGCCTGCTGCCCGCTGCCCTGCCCGCAGCTACAGCGGGCGTGAGGGCGGAGGGCGGTGGGAGCTCATAAGCAGCGGTTCAAAAGCTCTCAGGAAGAACCTGGGATTTCAAAACAAGATGCCGCCAGTGGCAGCGCTGCAGCACCGTAATTACAATCCCACAATGTCTGTATCACAAAACCTGGCAATTTTAATGACAAAGTACTGCGATGTCACGAAGTATTTTTAGAACTAATGAAACCTCTGCCGAGTATTTCCCTGGAATGTATTAAGATCCAATTTCTGCGTTCATTAGTAACATCACATAGCTTGTGGTGGAGGGTTATTTGGAAAAAATGCATTCAATGTCAATTGATTTTGTATTATCAGGAATAATAAGGAGAGAGGCTTTTCCAGCATCTTCAAGCTTCAGCCATTCCACTGCCTGCTGCATTTTGTGCCCTGATCTTGTGAGATTTACATAGCATCTTAATTTTCAGTCTTGCCTTTGTTTGCCAGCTGAGGGATTCTTATTATATTTTACAATAATTCCAAATTTGCACCATAACAATAGCAAAAAATGGAGTACTGACAAAAGCAGAGGCCAAACATGACTCAATTAAAATAATATGTATCACTATTAATCACCTCCGCCTGTCCATCTACATTCCTGTGCTGGTGCCTTTCTCCGCAACAGCGGCATCTAGGAGTAAAGCCAGCTCTCATCCCTCTGCTCCTCCCTCCTCCCACCGCCTTGCTGAGGGAAGACGAGGAGCTGGGGAGAGCGGGAAGGAGCCCTGAAGGGCAGCACTGGGAGAAGCCTGAGCCGAAGAGGAGCCAGGCCAGCACTGACCCCTGTGCTCGGCTGCCCTTCCCACTTTTCCTCCTGCCTCATTGGGAGGTGGCCACTCATTCCAGCTGCTGAACCAAGTGCTTGGCGTGTCCAGCCACTTGCCGCGGGGGCAAGCAGCCTTGCACCATCGGCCACGTTGTCCTCGGATTTGTGAAGAGCTCAGCTGGTGGACAAAGCTTAACACTTCACATTATTATTAACAGTTAATCCACATAAAAATAAGGCAGGACCAATGACAAAGAACAAAAGCAGACCTGCAATAATGACTCTGTGCAAAGTAAACCCCCCTGGGTAAGTGAACCAGAGAGGACAGGGCTCCTGCACAGTTTGCCAGCAGCCAGCCATTCAGTTAATAGGAGACTGATCAGGGACAGGCAGCGACAAAGGGGACACCGGAGGCTCAGGCAGGAGGGCTGGCCTTGGCTGGCACCTCCCCAGTCCCTGCAGCAAGTGAGCTGATGTGCAGAAAGGGGATAAGCTTTAGGATGAGGGTCCCACAGGGCCTTGGCCCAGGGTAGCTTCTGGCAAGCTGGAAAATGGGGCAGTGACCCGGGGCTGTTCCCTTCGAAAGCAGTCGACAGACTGACAAGCCCCAAATCAATGCAAAGCCTTGCCTGGCCCTTTTGCTCCCTGCAAAGCCTTTCCTGGCCCTGGCTGCCGTGGAGGCCAGCTTTAGCGCAGACCACTGGATCAGTCTCTCCCCTCTTCTCTGTCTCGTGCAATCACTGGCATTTGCTGAAGGTGGGAACAGACCGCTACTGCATCCGGCCAACAGCAGACCTATGCCCACAAGGACTGCAGGATCCCTGCTGCAAGGGAAGGCCCTCATGCAGCAATGGAGATGGGGCTGGTGTGTCTCGGCGTGACAGAACAAAGCATAGTCCCTTTGCAGACTTGCCCAAATGTGATTTTGAAAGTCACAATTATGAGGCTGGAATTGCAATGCCTGTGCATGAAATTATGAAGCTTTAGAATAATGATCTTACTGCTCTCCTGCCTCGGTCTAGCCAAAGGCAGGTCTCCTCGCCCCCAAAAACCATTCAAATACAACCCAGGCAGCTTCTCTTGAAAGCAGCATTGATGAGGTCTTGACCTTTGGTAGAAATGGACAGGACTGTGTGTGCAGGAAGTGATGTTGTCTTCTTCTCCCCTCTCTTTTCCAGATAAGTCCTATATATGTCAGCGTTACCCAGAGCCTATAGCACAGAGGCAGCAGTCACCAGAAACCACAGACAGCGTGGTTCAAAGAAGAGCAGGGAAAACCACACCATGTTTACGGTAAGCATACGTATTTAATCTGGCCGTACTAGCTGCTCACTAAGCACTCCAGCCCGGTGCATATGGACTCCATTTCATTTGAATAAAAACACTTTGGGTAGCCATGGAGGAAAAGAAACAACTTGCAAGAGGCACTTGCTGATTTCACAGGAGTAATTACTCATCTGAAACCGGTAACAAAAAAACCAGCCCTGTAGCCAAGCACATCAAACTTCAGCTTGACTAATTTGTGACTGGTTATCTCTTTGTGAACAGTATGGTGAATCAAATCTGGGGAAAAGTGGGTAATTAATGAATCAGTCAATGACATCATCTCAGTTAGAGACAAAGCTTAGCATTTTTTTTAGCTTGGGACTGTCATTTGTTGCAAATGATCAAACACTAAAGAAAGAACATTTTGCTGAAAAATGTACTGAGCCAGGCAGACCCAGAGCTGGGCTTGGCTGCTGCTTCCCTGGGTTGATGCTGTACCGCAGCTTCCCTCCACTGCAACAGCAACATGAGATGACACATCAGGCAGGTTAGTAGTAAAATAATTTGTTTTCTCTCCATTCTTGTTGCTGAAACTGCTGGGAGAGGCATTTCCGATTTCCTTCTTCAGTAGCAACTCTGGCCATCATGTAGTTTATCTGACCTTTGGCTACGCCGCACCATGAAATCAGACACCACTAGGAGGGGGGCCAGAACAAAGCCTGGAGAGATTAATAAGAGCATTATTTGCGATGTGGCACAGGGCCATGAGTCACCGTGCAGCCAGGCTGCTGCACCTTCTGGCAACAGGAACAGCCCAAGTTCTGCATCAAGCTTTCTGCTTAAAAAAAAAAAAAAAAATTAAAATTTTTAAAAATATATAATTTTCACTTCTGTTATTCTTTTACACAAAATCCTAGTCAAATGAATGAATTGGAGAAGGAGGAAAAAAACCCACTCGCCTTGAGTGGAAGAAAATATAAACATAAAATTAATGTGTGACTTTCATTCAAAAGAGTCTATTCTTTGCATGATTGTTTGGGGCTTTGGGAGATTAACCAATAAAAAAAAAAATTCTGCTTGTTCAGCCTGATGTTAATGGTGGTGTGATACTTCCATTAGTGCAAAGATTTGCTCACTTCCCCCTCTAATACCTCCCACCTTCACATCCGCAGCATGCTAGGGTGCAAATGCAGCACTCTATGGCAAATACAGCTTCATCTTCTGATGTCATCATGTGCAAATGTCTTAACTTGGAAAACACTAAATTCTGTGCAGGTCAGGCTCAAAGAACTTGAGGATAAAGAAATATATGTAATTATTATTATTACAGTTCTGTGCCAAGCCCAGATAATAAGAAGAGGAATTAGATTTCTTATCTTCAACTGCATCTGACTGTAAGGTTAGAGATCAGTGACGTCTTGATTAGAAAACAAGAATGATATGAATCGAGAGATTTAAAATTAATCAAGGTGATGTGAGTCACAGCGAATCACATGTGAACGATATGAGTTGTGCTCCCTGACTGTACCAAGCTCCAGCAGGAAAGCTGAGAATGAGAATGTCTCTGGGTGAGGAGCAAAGGGGACGGTCCTGCTGGAGAGGGAGCAGCCTCTCACAGCACACCCAGTCGGAGGGGCCTGTGAGTGGGGCTTTCTACAGACAACTGGCAGAAGTGTCCTTCTTACCAGCCCTGATCCTTATGGAGCATTTCAGCCATCTGGGCATCTGCTGGAAGGGCAACACAGCATTGAGGCAGACAATCCAGGAGCTTCTTAGACTGCACTAGTGACAATTTCATCATGTGAATGCTGGAGGGGGCCAGCCTGGGGTTACACTCGACTTGCCAGTGGTGAATGTGGTCACAGTATCAGCCTGGGATGATCTTCTGCCATCATGATTGAATTCCGGATCTAGAGAAGGCTTAGAAGATAAGCTACAGAGTTATGACTCTGGATTTCAGAAGAAGAAAATTCAGTTTACTCAGGCAGTTGCTAAATAAAATTGCCTGGAATGAACCATGAAGTGAAAATGTGCCCAGGAGATCTGAATGATTTTTAAGAGATCTTACTGACATCTGAGTGAAAAATGATCCTGTTGTGCAGGAAGATGGAATTTTAGCAGAAGAACTGATTGGCTACAGGAGCATCTTCTTGATGAATCCAGATGCAAAAAGGGAGCATACCAGAGATGAACATGAGGGATGGCACCCGTTTCCTGAAAGAACAGGCCAACGTGACTGTAAGACTGCTGTCGACTGTCCGTGACAACTACAGTGACTGGGGAAGTCCCCAATGACTAGAAAAAGTGTAACACTTCATCTATCTTTAAAAAGATGAGAATGGAAACTGCTGATTAGCACCATCTCGGTCACTAGAAGATCAGGGAGTGTGACAATTTCCAAGGCCACAAAGGACAAGAAGATATTTGGGAACAGTTACTATGGATTTACTGATGGCAAACTGAACTTGACCAACTGGCCTGCTTTCTGAGATGAAATCACTGAAATGCGTGAAGATGAAAGCAGTGGGTGTAATCTATACTGACATCAGAAAGGCTTTAACACTGTCTCACACAAAATCATCATTTGGAAGCTCAGAGAGTGTGGGCTAGAAACACGGGTTGTAAGAGGGGCTGAAAACTGGCAGGTTGTGTCTGGCACCAGCAACCAGAGGGGCACCCAGGGGCCAGTACTGAGATCCACATTGTTTGGTATCTTCATCAACACCTTGATGGTGACATAGTCAGATTTGTTGATGACATAAACTGTCTGGACTATACAAACCGCAAAGATTCGATGCAGAGGCTCCTTTATAAACTTGAGATCTGAGCCAACAGACACCTCGTGAAGTTCAACAAGGAAACAGATCTGTTGCAGGTTGGGAAGCACCTCGCTGAAGAGTCATCCTGGTGAAAAGAAGCTAGGGCTTACAGAGGGCACGAGGCCTGACACGAGTCACCAGTGCGTCTCAGATGAACGGCATGTCCATCCTGGGCTCATTAGGAGGACAGTGTCCAGAAAACTGAGGGAAATTATTTACTCTCTCTATTCAGCATTGCAACTGATTTTTTGGGTCCAGCATTGAAGAGAGTGGGAAGAAACTGGAAAGGGTCCAGTGGAGGGCTACTGAGATGATCAGAGTCCTGGAGTGACGTGAGAGGGACTGAGAGAGCTGTGTTTTGTTTAGTCTGATCAAGGGAGAGGCTAAGGGCTCCTGGAACAGCTGCCCACTGCTCTTTCAGGAGTACTTAGGGAGACAAGAGCCAACTTGTCTTGTAGTGCTAGAGGCTGTAAAAGGTGCCGTGGCCACAAGCTGAGGTCTGGACATGAGAAGACATCTCAACCAGGAGGGCAGTGTAACTGTGAAACTGGCTGTCCAGAGAGATTGTGGGAACTTCTGCTCCTGGAGATGTTTCAAGGCTGACCTCATTCCACTGTTGGTGACAGCCCCACTTTGAGCAGGGTTTGGACTAGATGAACTCCAGAGGTCCTTTGGTTCTATGATTAACCACTGAAAATAATGAATGTATGAAATGATAACATAATATGATTAAAAATAAATTAAATGGATTTCTTTTCAATTTGCAAGAAAGTAGTACTGAATATGCACTATTTCATATTTTTTGCACTGCCCTAGAAGGAACGACACCAGGATCCTGAGTAATGTTTTAAAAAACCTCCAAGATCAGGGGAACATAAATAACAAGAAGGAATGATTGTAACCCGAAGGGTCAACTTGATCATTTGCATGGGGCAGTGAAACCATAAGCTTTGCAATGCAGCGAAAAACCAGCTCAGACATTTACAATGATGAAAGATTTACAGCAGAAGAGATGCCATGCTGATCAGCAGGGTTAGGGAAAACAATTGATTGTCTTGAGCTGGTCGAGGGATCAAGGGTCTAGAGCGCAAGTCTTATGAGGAGCAGCTAGGGAACCGGGATTGTTTAGTCTGGAGAAAAAGGAGGCTGAGGGGAGACCTTATCACTCTCTACAGCTACCTGAAAGGAGGCTGTAGTGAGGTGGGGGTGAGTCTCTACTCCCAGGTAACAAGTGATAGGGTGAGAGGAAAGGCCATGCCAAGCCCTGCAAGCCCCTGCTCCTGCCTGTGCCCCAGTGCTGGGGGAGCAAACTCCAAGTGGGTGTGTGGGTACAGGCAAGCAAGGACATATTTTTTCTCTGCAGACCTGTTTTGCTGTTTCCAGCATTGCTGCCTGGGACATCTGCCTGTTCTACCCTCACCCACATGGGCTTCGGTCTCTGAGTATTTAGACAGGGAACACAAATTCAGCAGCTCTTAAAGCTTTCCCAAAGGTTGGAAGTGGAAGCTAGATCAGCTGAAACAGGAAGCAAGCCACAGTAGCGTACATGACATATATATGAAATAATAATGGTCGTTAACCTATTGGATTAAATTACTGGTGACTGGTGAGCAAATGCTATTAAGTTGAGTATACGTTTGTCCCAAAAGCTTGTATTTCCTGCAGCTATTAGGCTTGAAACATGACTTATCCCTGGGTTGGCTAGGCAGGAGGTCATCTGGATGATCACGCTGGGTCTTTCTGGCTTTAAATTCTGTGGCTCTGTGGAAATTATGTGTCAAGAGAGTTTTTCCCTCGACGTAGCCAGACTGAGAGCTTGAAATCCACATGGTTACTGACAAATCCCAACTGTCAGTAAAGCTGTTTCGCAGAAAGTGTTACATGACTGATGTCTCTACAACTGCACTTTTCCAAACAGATGGGGGGAAAAAAAAAAGGCACTGGTCTCAGTCAAAATTAGTCTTGATAGATTACGCAAAAGAAATTACACATGCTGCTGCATTTGAGAAACTTCTAATATAACATCTCCATTGAACAACAAAGTATATGATGGTGCTAAAAATATGCAATACACATAAATCTATCTTCACCTTACAGAATGGGACCACTGCTAGGGGCTGAAAAAAATGTCTTCGTGCAGGAGACCCTGGTCAGGTTGCCACACTTGTTAACCTCAGAGATAAGCTCATTTTTGAACGTTCACTGTTGGACTACTGGAGGTTTGTCTCTAAGGAACACAGGGCAAAGATAAAACATTCCCATTGTAACTAATGTCATCATTGCATTTAGAGATAATAAATCCATGACATTATGCAAAAAATTAAAATAACCCCAAGGGAAAATGTTAAATTTAAATTCTGTTGCAGGTGGAAAACATGCTGCAATAAAGAATTAACTGATGACCTGGTCTACACCCTGGTTTTCTTTCATTGTAATTAGGCAGGGTATAATTTTTATTTTACCAAAGTTGTTTTAACTGGTAAACCATTTACAGCATATGCAATTTTACTCATATAAAGGTATGATGCATTAGTGTATTTATCACCATTTCAGGAAAGAGGTACAGCAGCGTAAAAAATAGCACACTAGTACACCTACATATCTACCAAGCAATGTACTGGTTTAAATGGAGCTGTGTAGTTAAGGGACCATACAGTGTATGTTCAATAGGTTCTTGGAAAGTTAGAAAGTGATATTCTGAAGATAAAAGTCTTTTACAATTACTTGTAGGAATTAACAACCGTAGAAAAAGCAGTCTCAGAGACAGAATTAGCAGAATAAAAAGAACTGAGATTTGCCACAAACAAAAAAGGCAGATTTTTTTTTTTTAATAATTTCAAATTACACAGGTAAAACAGGCCCTGAGAAGTATAGAAAATAGGGTCTTATAACAGAGGAATGATTTTCTCGAGAAATTACATTTGAATTCATTTATAGCCATTTTGATGCTCCAAGTAATGAAAAATTAAATCACATCTCTAGTTCTTTAATTCCATGTAGAACCTGCTTTGAAAAAGAATAATGACAGCTTCCTAATTATTATTTTAAAGGGTAATTTTTAACATAAGAAAAAGAATCTCAATGTAATTATCAAAACAATTAATATTGTTCCAGGACAGCAGCAAAAAAAAATCAGACTCTGCCTCCTACCCTGGTAGGGGGGCCAGGGAGTTTTCTTGGTAACGACTGGCAGAAGAAGAGACATAAAAACCATTGTAGCAGCAGACATTAAGGAACATTAGCACAGGGGACAAATTTTGTTCCACTTGTCAGTGAACACGTACAAGATCATTTTACTTGGCTCAGTAAGACCAGTGTGGCTCTGTGCGGTGGCAGAAGAAGAACACCATGACTCTGTGTGAAACACCCATAGCACCACTGCAGGTAAAGGCACTTGCAGTTTTGAAACAACAGTTTGAGTTGCAACTGAGGGTACTGAAAAAGTATTAACTAGTCCTAAGCAGTGTTTTTTTTATCTGCAGTGTATTTACAGACATTAATTTGATTCAGCTCTGGCTTATGCCAGTTCGCAGCAGCAGCAGCCAGATGGGGCTCACTGCCCCACCAGGCACCTACAGGACTTTGCAGGGACGTTTGTATGGTGGGAGGTGCTGCCTGGGAAAAGATCTTGTTCAGGCATGTGCTGAGTCAATGTATTTCTCTGGCAGCTTGTACTGGCAGAACATTATAGTGGTCAAAGTGTTATTTATAACTGTCCTCCCGCAACAGGATTCTTGAGGGAGGATGTTGGTACGAACGCTGCTACTCCATGTACACACATCCACACGCACAGCAGCTGCATCTCTGTTTAATGAAGGCGGAATACTGTTCTGACATAAGTCCTGTGTGTTTTTTTTCTAAGGAGGTCACTTGTATGGGGGGTGGAAATAACACAGCTCCAACCACAGTCAGTCCACACCTCATCCGAAAGCCTGGAGGCCTGCCCACAAATTGCTATAACTTCTTCATGAACTCATTAGGACTGACAGCATGGGTAAGCCTCTGACCATACAAACATACCCAAACACTGATGTGGCTTTACTCACTTTGCCTTAGACTTACCTCCTCTCAGAAAGCAGCCACCATACAGTTTCTGAAGCCCGTGTGAGAGTGGAGAAAAGGAAATTTATCCTTGAAAAACTTAAGGCTCCCAACTTGTCACCCCACAGGAAAGCCACCCCCATCGGATGCAGCCAAGCCTCAGTCCCTGCTGGCTGCAGCCCCTTCGCTTGCTCACGTGGAACAAGTTACAAAACCAGATCATTGCTTAACTAATTTAACCAGTAACCTACCACCAGTGAAGAATGACCTTTATAGGATTCTTACTTTCTTGTGCTCTAGAATATGGATAAACCAGGTAAACAAATGAAATGCTTGGAAAATGCAAATGCCTGATCTGGGAAATGCAGTCGTATGTAGGGGGCCTCCGCAGAGCAGCGCGCCTTCGTTGTGGTACTGGCTGCGAGCTGGTTCGTGAGGAACAGAAATAGTCCTTAGGCACTCAAGAATGCGTGCCTGCTAGTTTGATTTCTTTGTTTTGCAGTTTCAAATGTGAGCATTCAGCTTCCCTGTCTGCTGCAAGAAGGCTCCGCAGCGGAGGAGAAGCTGCTTCCCGCGCTACGGTTTTGTCTGTTTCCCTTTCCTGGCGTTTCCCTGCACAGGGGGAAAATGTGCATTTTGCTCTTTGTGTTCAGAAAATGTAAAGAAACCGGGGAACAGGATGGGGTTGTGTAGTAACCCTCTCCGCAAGCCAACCTACCGGTAAAGGAACACTGAATGCAAAATCTCCATGAGAGAGAAAACAAAGCCTGTCTCTATTCCCTTCTCTCAGGGTCCTGCTAGGCAGGCACAATGCTTCTCTCATTTAAAGGTGCAAAAGCACATAATAGGAGCTATATCATAGGGGAAATAAATATGTCTGCATGCATTTCAGAGGAAGTAGGCCTGGAAGCAAAAAAAAAATAAAACAACACAAGTACAACCCTTTCTCCACCATTTTTCTTCGATATGCAGATCTGTATGTTACAAACTACCACAACAGCGAAGGAGATGTTGCAAAAGGGAAACAGGTGACTGATTCCAAAATTGGTATTCAAATCTCTTGCATGTAGCATAGAAATTAGACTGGAGAAGTAAACTTTTGAACTGATGGGGCTGAATTAAGAAGCTTTCGTTCATGGTCGTTCTGTATTTACCTCAGCCACACAAACTTCTGGTGGGCTTTGGGGGTTCAGAGGAGCTGGAAGGATTGCATAATGCCACTGTGTCAGAGCGATGGCTGGTTTTCATTCCAGACAACATAAGGCATGTACAGCAGCGATGTACAGTGCCACTATTAAAGAAACAGCAGTGACGTTGCCCTTCACAATTATTTTTATTCTAAGACTCGTGCTTTGTTACATTTTCTTAAAAAAAAAATGAGGGGGGGAAGGGGAAATCCCTCTCTTTAGTGGTGCTAAAATTAGCAACGCCTAGAATAGATACCAAAATCATCTTCTTCCCTATTTATTTTGCTCAGATGTGAATGACACATCGAGCACAGAAAAGGAGTATATTAGTCTCATGCTGCTGGAAAAACAAGTGTATTACATTGCTGAAATGTCAAGTTTCCACCATGCATTTGGTAATAGATTGTGTGCTCAGTTTCTTGCATCCGTTGTAGCAGCTTACTGAAGATAGGCTCTGCATTCACCAACAGATCAGCCTGCCCTTGGACTGAACCATCCAGCCACTGAGGCTTTATCATTATCCCTTGTAGGTGTGCCCTGGCCTGTCAGATGGTTGTGTATTTCAAAATAGTTAATACTTTCTTAACAACAGAATCCTTCACCTGAATGATTTTTTTTATTATTATCCATCATGCACCCTTCCCGCAAAATTTTTTGGCTACCGTAACAGGTGAAAGGTCACACCTGGACATCATCCATCACAGCAGCATTTTCTCTGCACTGTGATTGCATGGCTGGTTGTTTGCAGGCTGCGGTGAGCAGGTAGGAACAATTCCATCAAGAAGGGTTGCACACTGTCAATGCAGGTCCCCCATATTACTTCTATCATAATTTTAAGGCTCTGTATATCATGAAATGCCCATAAATCACATATAAATCTCATTCATAGCAGCCCTCCTCAGACACAGGCTGTGACAGGCTCAGGGTGCAGAGAGCTACATAGCTAGGTATGATTGCTATATCCTAGTTATCATTAAAAAACTCACTTACCAAAACCAAGACTGGAAAACCTGGTGATCATACACATCTTCTCTGGAAACTCTGGAGAGGAACCAGCTTCCAGAAATTCTTTCCTTCAGCTGCAGCCTTGTGAAACCTACTTGTTTTCAAAATCTTACAGCAGTAGTTGAACGAGGCTGTGCTGTTAGCTGCCTGGTTTTAGACACACTGCTGCTGCAGGCTAGAAAATAAATGTGGGGTCAGTACCCGAGGGACGGATGCAGAGAGGGAGCCATAAAAGGAGAGGACACAGCCTATGAGAAGTGATCTGCTTACAGAGCCCCTGGTCACTACTGCCTGCTTTTCTCCCTCTGCCTTGCCCCCACCTCACGCAGTGTGAGATGCCGCACTGTGTGGGAAAGACAAGCTGAAAAGCAGTGAAGGACGAAGACAGTAACACCACCGGACACTGGAAAGTAGTAGCATCTCCAGGAACAAGGAAGGCTGAAAATGAGCACAGAGAAGATGTTAGCAGCTTGAATGAAGGTAAGAAGTGCTGTAAGAAAACAAGAAAGGAAAGTGGACAAGTAGCTGAATAAATTTTGTATTGAAAACAGCTGGATGAGCATCTCTGGAGACTGAGAAAAACCAGGGACAGAATGGAGAGATCATCATCATCTGTCCATGCTTATAATGATGACAGATATGACAGTCCGCCCAAGCCAACCGTTCCTGCCCTGCTGTGGCACTTTCTCTTCCCAGAACAAAGCTCCTCAGCAGTTGTTTCCAGTCCAACAAAAACTTGACATCTTTTACTGCTGCCTCCTGTGTTTTTATCTACTATTTATTACTTACTATTTATCCTTTGCTTTCATATTTTCCTTTCTGCCCATCTTGGTGATGATCAGTAAAGAGCATTACCTGCAAAACTGCATTGACAGGCACAAGGAAAGTCTTCACTGCCTTCCAGCCTCTTCCCTGAGCTGGATCCTCTCAATCACCTTAGCAGCATTTGTCCCTCCTTAGTTGTCATATAAGAATCATCCATGTTTAATAGTTGGGCCAAAACCTTCTCACTGTGGTGTTTCTCTAGCCCAAAGGGTCTATATTTAGCTATGCTCTTCAGTTTTGTGCTCATTTCTTCTGTTAAATCCTAATCTATACAATTTCAGTGTAGAGTTATGATCTCTCCCCCTTTACTCCAATAAACTGCCAATGCAGATATTCCCATCACACCATAGAGAATATCCCACAATTACCAATTATATAATCAATAGCAGGTATTAGACCTATGACAGAAATTATATTATTGCAGAATCTCTATACATCTTCTCTGTACTTTGGCAGAGCATTGTATGACAAGCCATGTAAATTGCCTTGTTCCTATAGAAGGAAGAGCAGGAAAGAATAACTGGATCCTAAGTATTCACCTTCAGAAAATCCATTTGGAAGTTATAAAAAATGAGTTACTGACATTTCTCTGGATGGCGGTTTCCACACCTGAGTAAAGCTCCACTCTGCCCTGACTACTGTCCATCCTCACCCCTCAGCCTCAGGCTATGCAGGACAGGGAGAAAACCCAGCACAGCAGCACAGGCTGTCAGAGGGCTGGCAAGATACCGTTGCAACTCCCAGCCACAAAAAGGACTTTAGAAGGGATCCTGGGAATTGCAGACCAGGGTTTGCCATCCATCCTTGCTGATGGCAGTAGGGTCTAAAAAAAAATTGTCGCTGTAACACAGGGATAAACATGATCTGTTGGGAACAAGGCAGTGTGGTTTCTGCAAAGAGAAACCCTGCCTCACCAACCCACCGCAGTCCTTGGAGTGCAGCAGTAAAGGCAGAGAGCAGTTCCAGCAGATACAGAACATGACCAGGCTCACCTGCGTTCTGCAGGTAGCACTGCCTCCTGCCACTGTTAGAGACAGACTCAGGTCTGGACGGACCATTGGTCTGCTGCAGCAGTTAGTGTCTTACATTCTTAAATGTGCTTCTGCACACCGTCCCAGGACACTTGCTAGTTTGAGTGCGCACTCTGATGGTGTGAATGCCTGGCCCAGCACTAAACTTGGGATGTGGAAACCCATGGAGTCCAATTACTTTAGTCCCCAGCCAGAACAGCCTGCCTTCCTCCATGTTCTCCTAGCAGCTGACCTGCTGCCAGGCTGACCTGCTAGGCACACTAAATATAAAACCCTTCAAGAACCACAGGACAGTTAAAGAGAGAAGGAAACAGACTTTGCAGATGTGCTTTCGCACACATGCACTCTCTCACTTCCTCCTTCTTCATTAGCAGCCCTTCAAGTGTAAAGGTCTGTGCAGAACCAACACACACTTGACTAGAAATCCCTGCTTTCACCTCCTCACCTTTCCTTAGATTTCTCTGGGGTTTGGCGAGCATGCTTTCGAAGTCCAGCATCACTCAAATTTCCATTCTTCCTCTTCAGTCTGCTGGTGGAGGCATGTCCACCCCTGTGCTGCAGGAAGGCCTGTCCCTTTTAAAGGCAGATTTTGCTGATGCTTGTGGTGCCCCCTCCTCTACTCACATCTTTACAGACTGGCCTCGGAGCAGGGAGCAGGTGACTGGTAGAAGTCAGTGACTGGCAGTCAGTCTGCCAGCTCTGCAGCCACACTTTTGGTAGCCCAAGTTGGCCTGATTCAGTTTCAAAGCACAATCTGCCCTCGCCACAACAGGTATATCTTAATCCATGCAGAAGGTCACTATCGGAATACCATTGATGAAATGAAGTGGAGCCCCTGCACCTGGCAGGGCAGACACCCTCCAACTGCGCCAGCCATGGTAAGGCTCTGCCTTGTAGCGCTGACACTACCCGGCACAGAATCAAGGGCTGGGGGGAACTGAAATCAAGAAAGCATGATTTAGCAGCTTGTGTAGTCTGTCAGCCCTCTGTCCTGTGTGGTTCCTGCAGTGATAAGTAAAGGGTAAATTCTCTGTCTCTCTCAGCTCCTCCTGTTTTCCTGTTTGTTTGGGTTGTATCCCAAAGCCTCTCCTGCATTATGTCCCGTGTCCAATGTCCAGATGCACAATCTCAGAGGTTCCTGAGCTCACTTTGCTGAAGGGGGGACTGATGAGCCTAGCCCAAAGAGACCTCTGCTATGACTTAGAGGAACTGCATCCCAGCTCCCCCTCCCCCAGCCCCTTCACCACCACCCACACAGCAATCCATCAGCATCACCCATGGAGCATCTGGGGGCAACATGTAATTAGGAATGATGCTGTCTGCCATTATAGACATACTACTGCAAAGCTGGTGAAAGTAATACCCACCAACAGACATACCTTCTAGCGTGCATCGAACATTAACGGGGAAAAGTTATGGAAAGGGAGAGGAAAGATATAGAGAGAAAAAGGATGATAAAGGCAGTAGCATACTCCACAGAGCTTTAAAACAAAGCAGACGTTAAAATATATGCTCAGAGTGATCATGACGTAGTCACCTAATAAAAGTTTATTTGAAAGAATAAATGAATTACATAAAATAAAACACTCTTGCCTTGCTGGGTAAGTAGTGCTGCATTTGCCCTGTGATCGCTTTACTGGCACACAACCCAGAAGAAATTGTTCAGGGACACACATGCTACATTGCCTATGAGCAGGACATCATGAGGCCCATGGTGTTTTCCCCTTCTCTGGATGTCTTCCACTGCAAGAGATCTTTGAGATTTCCTCACAGCTTATACTGTGTGTCTCATCTCAAGCATGCCTGCTCCTCAGTTTGGGATGTTGCTTTCCAATTATTTCCTACTTTTAATCTCCACCTTAATTTTTTTAAAAGGATTTTTAAAAATTGGTTGTGCTTCTCACGACACTGTAAGCATTTAATATGCAGGCCTGTGTGTTTGCTTTCGAGGCACACATCAGCCTATTGTCTCAGCAAAAAACCAGCCGTTTGTGAGATGCTGTAACAATTCTGCCAAGACTCAGTAACTAGCCTTGGAAAAAGCAAAGTCAAACAAAAGGAGTGTGAACTACAACAAGCAATGTGTGGAGTGGTAATTCAGAAGGGCTGAAGGAGAAGAAGAGTAATTAGCCAAATAAACAAAAACAAAGGACAAATTATTTAAGTGCATCACAACCTGGAATCAAGGAACAGAGAGAGTACTTGAGGTCTGGAAAAGCATCGGAAGGAGCTAAAGGAGAGATTTTTCCATCTCTCCCACAGATAAAGTCAAAAGAGATATGTGCACCAGTAAATTTGAGTTAAAGCAAATGAAAGAATTTTTTAAAACCCAAAAAGACACAGAGATAAGGTGAAGGAAATCTAAAAGAAAGTGACTGAACCACTATTTTGTTCAGCAGGAGAAAGGGAAGGAAGCAAATGGACCAGCTGCCTGCTCAGGGCACACCAATACGGCAAGAGAAGACCCAAGAGAAGACCTCAGTGCTGTGGCTTTTGGGGCCATGGAAAACACTCTTGTAATGAGGAGGTTTTCAATTGCATTATGAAGCCAGATCAAATCTCTCCATTGTTTTGTTCTTTCACTCAGTTGCTAATCTGTAGCAGTAGAACTGATGGCAGTTAAACAGGATGGAATTTATATCAGGCTTAGAATTATACTTGCTGCCTACAGTTTCCCTGCAAACAGCTTCAAATTACAGCACTCGTGTGAAGTTGCTGAGTTTTGTCATCTAACCATTCCTCAGTCCAGAGCACATCATGGGAGCTGCGTCATCTGACTGCCATATGCCCGGGCCCAGGTCACAGTTACCCTCAAATCAACAAAAGCTCTTGCCTGGCTGAGGGTTTTCAGGCCCAGCTCCCCAGACAAGTAGGACAGCCTGTCTGCAGCACTAGTTAACTAACATCCATTTTTATATATTCTTCATGTGTCTATCACCGCAGGATTCCAACACACTAGCACCACATTTCATTCATCTGCAACAGATTTTAATGAACATTCAGCTGAAGTTTTATTAGCTTACTAGTGAGTTTTCCCTAAGTACCTTTTAAGTTTTGTGGAATTTTTTGGTTCCTTTGATAGCTATTGCTAGGGGTTTTCACACTACAATCCTGACAGGTGACTTAGCTGTGTATAAAAGGTTCTCTAGCTCTAGTCCTTTGGACTACTCAAGTTGAGGGGAAGGGAGAGGTATATCCCTCCTTCAAGATTCAAAAAATTTTCATTAAGATTACAGAAAATTACTTGTGGTCTCCAAAGAGAAACAAAAATCCAGATTTCAAATTGCTTTTGTAGTTCTGTGTCCTTCCTTCAGGTGTGCAGTGATGTAGCTCTGTCTGCTTTCACACAGGAGGAATCCAGCTGAGAGCACATTTTATTATAACTCCAGATGATGTTCAAGAGGATGAAAACCTAATTTTTCTCGGGTGGTCAGAGAACAAGTCCCAGTAAACTGGCATTCTTTCCTCCCTCATCTGAATTCTGCAGAGGAACCCAAATTGTTTATAAAGCCATTTCAAAGATGTTTTAAAAAAGAAACACACACAAAATGAAAAGAAAAAGGAGAGGACAGTCCTGGACTTTTTCACCTTTTTGATTACTTTTCAATCTCTTAAGAACAGTCATTTAGGTCAGAGTAGTTCAACTGCTATAAAACAGCTGTTAAAGCTTCTTCCACTGTAAATTAAACAGCATTTTTACCTAACATTCCCATTGCACAACTACATTAGCATAAACACAAAATCAGGACTTCAACAAACACTTGGAGGAGGAAGGGCTAGGCCTAAAATGACAATTCATGACCTCATGGTCATTTAAGTCAATGGCAAAATCTTAACAGATTTTGTTACTAGTAGGTCATGTCTGATACAAAAAGATGCATAAATACAGGGAGATGGTCCAAACTGGAGCTCCACACCTCAGAGCGAAAGCCAGATTTGCACCCTTGCTCTCACACAGGGCAATGTATCTCAGGCATAGCCACAGCTTCTGAAGTGGCAGCTTCTAAAAACACTGTCATAACAACGGCTGAAAATGAGTTATCGTCAGCTACACATTGATCACATCAGTAAACAGTAACAACACTGAGCATTCACAGCAGTTTTCAACTTCAAAGCACTAAAGAATGACACCTCTGGGATAACCTGAGGAGGTGGACGTCCTCCCTGTGCCAGACCAACCAGGTAAGGCTGGTGTCCTGCTGTCAAACAGACAATTCTCTCAGCCCCATGGGTAAATGCTGTACACTGCCTTTTCCAGGGCAGGGTGAGGTCTTAACCCAGGCAGTTGAGGACAGACTGATCTCAGCTCCATCCCTCTAGCTGCGATGGTATATAAGCAGCACAAGCACAAGGCCTGCTCATCCTTGAACCCTGCCAAATTCCCTGTCTCTGGTGTGCTCCAAGCCTTGTAGTCTTCACAGATAAGATGGTGTAAGATTTGCTTATAGAATCAGTGGAGTTATCCTCCTTTCTGTTCCCATAAACCAAAAATGTCTGTAGGAATCATGATCCAATGCTAGGCTGGCATGAGCAGCTCTGCCAGCGTCACTGGCTGATGCAACAAGCCTGGCCCCAAAGCAGGAGGTAGAGACAAGCCCATAACCAAACTCAGAGATGGCTACAGCAAGGAGGTATTACTCAAGAAAGGAGATAGAAAAGCTGAAGCTTCCTAAACATATTCATTTCCCAAAGCAGGTAATAGCTGCACACCAGTATGTCACTGATCTTCTAATCTGCATTTGTCTCATGCTCTCTTGGCTGGGATTCTGTCTCTAACACAGAGCATGAGCCATTCCCCAAAAGCTCTAAAAAGATTTTCCTACGACTCCTCATTTGAAGCACTGTTGGGGAAGGAAGAGAAAAGAAAGTTATTTTATCACTTCTGCTTTGTTCTGGCAAGAAGCAGAGCTGTTCAGGGCACAAAGGAGCACAGGTCATGCAGATCCAGTGCCTGATTCTCTCTGCAATGGAGATCAGGTGGGTGTTTGCTGACCTTAATGGAGATTCGTACCATAAAGCTGGCATTGGTGAGCAGAGGACGTGCTCTCCTCCAGCCACTAAAGATGCTTTGCAGAGGCAAGTCTTGTGAAAGCAAAGACAGAAATCATTATGATTGCATTTTGGTTGCCTGTGCTTGCAAGTGTGTATGTATGTGTGTACAGGGAGGGGTTACATAAAGATCAGAGCAGACTACAACGGGAGCTGTTCCTTCCAAATTTTATACATTGCTTGGGTCATAAAAAATTAACTTTGCCCAACTCAGTAAACTCCCTTCCCTCTTTGTTCATATTCACTCTTGTATATCCATCACTTTTGATCCTCTACTGATTTCTATTGTTGGGGCTATTTCCTGTGACTTGATAACCTGAAATTACACTATATATCTTTGTAGCTCATTGAACTAACCAGCATTTATTTTAATTTAGTATGGAAACATTTGGCTGGGTGTGGACCAAATAAATACTGTGTCTAAACCAACACAAATACTCTTTTGCACAAGGCTATTAAGCCTGTCTCAGAGCTCTAATGATATTGCAAGTCAATGAAGCTTCAGTGTTCTCATTAACATGATTCCATCAGACCTCTACGTTGCATATTATTAATTTTTAACAATAGACTGTAATATAATTTAGAGCACTGGGGGCAACAAAGGCTGAATCTTGGTAGTTATCCAACTTTTTAGGTTGGTAATGGCTTTAACACTGACCCTAAATTGCAAGGTGAACATGGGCCAGAGGACATCAGACCTAATATAAATAGGGCAACAGGGATAAAACACATCACTAGTCTGTATCAATGAAGACAAAACTTCCCTTGAGAGCAAAGGGCACAGATCTTGTCACAAGATTATGAAGAGGTTGTGCTGATTTTGACACAAAAAAAAATTCAAGAACTTTGTTTTAAGGAAAGACATTAGCACACTTTCTCCCCTCAAAATCTATTTTTTCTTATGAAAGGAACAAAATATAGAACGGCTGAAGTAATCTGAGTATCTATTCAACTCATTTGGAGGTGGGATACTAGTAGGAGCAAGCATATTTTTATGAAGAAAAAGCAAGCCTTCAAAATCTCTGTGGAAATCTGTGAAGATGATGGACCATCAGTACACTCACATCGCTCCTCTCCATAGCTTGCTGATGCATGATAGTGAACACAACCGGCCTTCTGCTACAGACAGTAGATCATGGTCCTCAGCACTTTGCTGAGCACTCAGTGAGCCTCATGACTGGACCTCGGTGTGGGAGAGACAACTACAAATGTGTTTAACTCAGAAAAGCGCCTTCTTGTGAAAGGGCAGCCAATACCATTTCCTGGTTTAAAAGGTATTCTCATCATCCAAATATGCTTTAGTATTGCTGATATGTATTTTCTAATTCAATCTTTTGTGCAGTATCTAGAAATACAGTACAGTGGTAATAATGTAATTAGTATTTTCAGTAGCTAATTATAGAGCTGACCTGCAGAATACAGCACTGTAGCATCAATATTAGCAGTTAAGTATTATACAAAAATGACATCAATAGTTTTAGAATAGTCATTAAAGACATTTGTAATTTCCTCTTTCTCCAAGATCCCTTCAACATTGTGTCAGATGAGGAACTCACAAATCCACTGGCTTTTTAGTGCAACTCAAATTCTAAAAATCAGCATCTCAAAGATTTCTTAGGTAATTTTTGTGGTTCTTGAACAATACTCCTTTCTGAAATATGGTATTAGTTATAAAGAGCTTAAGTTCTGCTGCAATGACCTCTCATATGAATTTAATTTTCCCAGCACTTCTGCAAGTTAACAAAGGAGTATAACAGATAATTTCACAGCTCAAGATGATGATACATAGGGGTTGTAATAATTATCCAAACCATAAAAGCATAAATCATAAAACCCTATGCCAGTGCAAGAAGTAGCAACCACTAGCCTTTGCAATGTAGTACTACTCCATATTTCCTGTCTACCCTGGTCACGTAGTGAGATCTAAAACTCTAACAACCAAGATGCTGGACATGAAGCAGCCATTAAGGAAGATACTGAGGCAAGCATGTTTCCACAGATTCCGCACCTGAAGGTACAATAGTCATCCACACCTACAAGCCCAGAAATCAGAGGACTCCAATTTACACCAGAAGCTGAAGGCTCTCACACAGCATCCTCCACACCTAAAACTCCCTTTTGGCCAAGCTAATTCACAACCCCCTAGACCAAATCAGGAACACTGAGGATCTACCCACACTCCATCCACTTCCTAATTACAGTAACTTTATGCTTTACTTCACAAAATGAGATTCATTTCTTCCTTCACCAGTTTCATTCAGCTCCTTCAACATTTTGTTCATTTGTTTAAGATGCAGATCTCCAGCAGATTGATCACTTCAGATGAGACAAAGCAATCCCTTAGTAAATCCCCCTAGAAATGCAGAACGTCTTATATGCACAAGAGTTTAACTCCTTGAATTTCCCCTTTTCAGATCCTCTTGGTTTCCAGTCATTCAGATAAAGAATAGAGCTTTTGTAGGCCAGTTAATCCATCCACTGAATGAAATATGGTAAAGTTTTACACATCCACATGTTCTTTCAAGGCCCGGGTTTACATCTGTAGATGTAATTAGTAATGTAGACAAAAATCATGGCTCGGGCCTCCAGAGAAGATCTTTAAAGACTTGGGTTGAAAAGTCCCAATGCTGCAGTCAAAGAAACTGGCAAAACGATTTAAGGGTTGTCTCCATTTACATTTACTTCTGCCAAACCATTGGCTTAATTTTCTTTGTGTGTCTTAATAAGCCATCTCTGTGAGAGGGACTCTTTACTTGAAATGCCTGTATGTCCTGAGCTCAGAAGTAGACACTGTTGAGTGGTAAGCTGAGACAAACATCCAAAGGCGGTGTCAGGCTCAAGCTGCAAAATGAGCCCGTTCTTCATTTTCTCTAGCATCTCTAGCATGAAAATAGCATTTACACAATGAATTTAAAATGCAAATCTACATTTTATTCTATGAAATTGAGACAAATAATACACACTTGAAGCCTGCCAGAGTAGCAATTGCAAACATTAATACAGTTTTACATGATGACTTAAGCCAAATGAGAGGATGGAATAGAAATGCTGTACATCAGAGCTTGTGAAACACTACAGGGAAACAGCAACTCTTGCCCTAGTAATGTAAGCCTAAAACACAAAATAGCAGTAATTCCATTGTAAAGTGCTAGATCTGCCTTGTGCAGACACGTACCTCCAGGGAAGGCTCCAGCCACAAGGTGCATGTATGACACAGGGAAGCAGCCTGCCAGCAAGAAGAGCTGAGGGGATCTCAAAGTATGTGGGAGAGGACTTTGCACCGACACAGCCTAATAGGATGTGGCATCGTCCAGGAGTCCTGCGACAAGAGTCCATTCCATGATTCTGTGAAACAGCCGCTGGCCTAGGACGGAATTGCCTAGCTGGTGTAAAGACGTATTTATGCTAGGTCTGATTTAGACTCTGCTCTGCACAATCAGATCGCTTTGAAGGTTTGCCTTGTGCAATCATTTCCTTTGTCAGGAATCAGAAAAAGACTGTGAAAAGACTGTGAACAAATTGTTTAGGCATTGAAATTTAACCCTGTGGAATCCTTACAGTGTAGCACAGTGTGACACAGCAGGAGCACATTTGTCAGGGGACTGAAGCCTCTTTGCTCTCTCTCTGCACAAAACATATACATTAGCATTGTGTGGTGTGGGTGTGCTCCCAAGCACATGATGCAGCTATGGGGTACACAGCTCCATGCCTGCCCTGCCTCTCATCTGCACTGCAACTGCACTCAGCCCTCTGCACCATTTCTGTTCCATTAAGGAAAATAAAGGCTTCAGATCCTTCAAGACAGTCTGGAAGCCCTTCCATTGCATTTTCTTTCAGAGATTGTACAAAATTTACTTTTCAATATTCATAATGCATGTGAGAAAATTAGTATTACAACAATCTTTTTAACAGTCCTAATGTTTTTCCTCTAGTATGCTAGCATTAATAATGTCAGACTATAAACATCAAAAATGAAAAGCCATTCAGTAGCAGCTAGTCAGTTCCAAGAATTTTCATGCTGATGTGGGCTAAGGGAAGAACCCAGCTGGTATGGTTTCTGTACTAGCATTCATGACACCAACAGTTTCCATCTCAGTTAGGCTCCATACAGCAAGGTACTGTGCATCCCCTGCTTCTCCTGAAGAGCAGAGTCTGAGAGCACCAAGTACCTCACAGTGGGAGCACAACACTCTGTAGAATTAAACCTTAACACAAGATAGCCCGTCAATGTTTTTGTGAACTGTTGAAAAACATGCTGGCAAGAATGAAATGAAATAGTCATTTGGAATTTGGCAGAGAAAAGCCACTCTAAATCCTTTCCAACTGCAATAAGCCTTTGTTCGCATTTTATGAGTAATAGAAGAGACTATCCCGGTTTTATAAACTTATTCAGTTAATAAGTTTGAGAATGTACACAAGTTTCTCTCCTGCGGGGGTTTTCAAATATTGTCTTTCCTTGTGACTGTCAAAATTTCAACATCCCATTCCAGAAACACCGTTTATTCTCTGGGGGGGGGGGGGGGGGGGTGGTGTGGTGTGTGGGAAACAAACAAAAAAAACCCAACTAAAAAAACCCAAACCAACCAAAAAAACCCAAAACCGCTGCATATGAGAAAAAGAGAAATGGTTAGAAGAACAAAAAATGGTAAATGACAGTTACATATTAGGGAATACTAAGGGGTTGTATGCTGCTCCCTGTTGCTACAGTATACCAGAGAAGTAAGCAGAACGTAAAAGTCTTTTCACACTACATAAGAAGGCAAAAAATATTTCCAGGACGTTCTAAGACAGACAAGAGCTCATACCTCCAATAGTCTCCACGTCAATGTGATCTGCAACTTCAAGATTACGTTCCAAGTATGTTTAAGCTCAATTCTGCAGCAATTTCAGCTCCTGAGCAGCCTTAGTGCCATCACTCAGATCAGTAGGACTCAAGTATCCTCAGGTTTCCTCTGAATGTGCTCAGAACTTTGCTAAGTGTTTCTGCAGCCAAGCAATTCTCTCCTCTGAGCCACATGAATTTGCTGCTGACCCAAACAGAGCTGAACTTCCCATAGTCCTTCCCTTTGTGCCCATGGAAGTTCTATGTTCACTCTGTCCTTTCCAAGAGGAACAACAATTCATACACCAAACAGTGTATTGCTCCTTCCCTCCACAGTGAATCGTGCCTTAATTAGGATGACTTGCAGAAGATGTATTATCTGCCATGCCAGGACAATCACACTACCATATCATGCAGAACTCAGCCCTTTTCTCATCATCAGATCTGATTATTTCTTTATTTGGCAGCTACTGATGCATTTGGAGATGCAAAATCACATCACTTTACTTTCAGAAAGGTAGCAGTGGGAGATATCTTGGTGCAGAATGGATTCCATAATTAGAAACAGCACAGGGGCCAGCTTTTTCCCCCCTCATGAAGCTTGGGAAGCTCTAAACAATATGCAAAGGCAAAAGGGGAAAATGGTTACAGTACTGAGAAGACTAAAATTTGAATGATATAATGACAAACCTTTCTTGTGGAAGGAAAAGGAAATGACCAATTCTAAAAAAGACTCTGTGATAACTCTTCACCCCTGCATGAAATTCCATTCATATTCGCTGCAATTATCTGGTAGTAATGTTAGAGAAAAACAAAGGAACAAAACCTTAGCAACAAACAAGTTTATACAGAACAAAATATAGCTTGCTGGAATTGCTGAGCCCTTTCAGTATTTCAAAAGGTACAAGGAGATTTCAGAATCAAACAAGAGTTTCAACAGCTGTATTTGTTTTACAGTCATAAGGGCATAAATGTGAAATACAGCTCTAATAAAAGAATTGAAGTTTATAAAACTGGATGGTAATTTTCTATCCTTTCCAGAAGTATCTCAGAATATCCAGGGGAATAATACCTGAAAGAGAAACATTTTGTTTGTGCATTAGACTATGTGAGGCATGTTCTGCACTAAGTAATAAAACATTATTCATGTTTCTTTTGAGCAGGAAAAAATCCCACCATTGAACATTGGTCAAGGACCAACTACATGCTTCCAATATACAAGCACCATCAAAACTGCATTCAGGTTAAGAGTATCGGAAATGTATTACAGTGTATTCTAAAAACATACATTTCAGTAAGCTTCTGGCTTTGCAGGCATGTAAATTTTCACCTCTGAGCCCTGGATGCTTTAACTATAAAGGGAGAGGAACACAATTCCATGTAATGCATGCCTAAAATGTATTCAAGTAGAAATCCCCAATGTTTTCACAGTTAAAGAAGATCCATTTACCTTGATGATTTTCATTTTCTGGATGATTTCTGCATAATGTAACTCTTTTTAAAACTCATTTTAGTTCTCTGATTGTAAAGCTAACTTTTCAATGCATTATTGTATTCAGTCTGCAAACAGCCTAAAATAACAGGTCTCCAGGACAAACACAGAGCTGAAGTCTATTACAGCAGCTGTGCCTCAGGCAGCACAACCAACATCAGGCAGTAGCACAAAGAGGCAAGCAGGAGATGCTTGAAGGGGCCCTTTTCTTTATTACATCTCAGCCTACATGAGTAACCTTGTTTCATTTACAGGTCAAAAAAAATAGCTGTAACAAAGAAACATTAATTAATCCAGAAAAGCACAATCAAATGTCCTCTTTCCTTCTGAAGTATTAGCTGCAGAATAAAGTTTCTTTATGATTTTGCTTTTACCGGCTTGCCAGACACTATCTTTTCCTTGTGGAGACAAACAGGGCTTCATTTTGTGTGACTTGGTTTGTAGCTACTATTAACTGAAGAACTCTGTTGCTATAATTAAAATTGATGATGCAGATTTTTCAGAGCCTGTAGAGGGAGTGCACGAGTACAACATCCTTTTGATGTGTTGATGGAGTGAAGGACTAGTAAATGGGTATCTAGAATCTAGGAGGGCATTTCTCTCATTATTACAATTTAGGATGGTGACATTTTGACTGTAAGCTATTTAATAGTGTTTCTGTATTCATTAAGGGCAAAGTTCAACTTGGTGCAGACAGCTGGTGTATGGTCCTTTTATATAACACTTAAGCCTCATGATGAGGCTGGGGGAGGAAGGGCAGCTGTGGGCAGAGCAACTGTGCAGGAGAGCCTCTGGACCCTCTGTACATCAGAGGAAGTTTCAAAGGAGCCTCTGAATACACTAGTTCAGACAGGCTCTTAGGGAAGTCAAGGATGCAACCAAAGATTCACCAATACCTGCATTCAGGAGCCTGAGTAATCCATAAATAAGTTACCAAGATAAACTAAACTTCCCATAAACATTCATTAATACAAGATTGGTTGTGCTGAAGCCCCAGAGTCCGTCTAGGTAGTGTAGGGCTGGCTTTTCCTCCCACTTCCCTGCAAGAGCCTGATTGTTTGGTCTTTGTTTACAGACAAAGAAATTTGATTCCAAAAACAATCAGAAAAGTGTTCAAAAGTATGTGTTTAGCAGTTGTGTTACCACTGGGGCAGTTAACCAAATACTATGCTGTTGTATTAAAACCAAAATTCATGTAGAAGTTAAATTAATATCGTAAAACCTTGCTTTGTGTTTTTCTTGTGAAAAACATCTAACAATGTTGTAAATATTAATTTTTTTAAATTTCATTTTCCCTACCTTACTACTTCCTCTGGATAGCAATTGTTAATAGTGTTGATATATTCCTGAAGAAGTGACCCAGATTCTGCTTTCATTTCTTGAACCTTTTTAAGTCCACCAGTTGTTACAAAGAGCCGACGTGCTTTACTGTCATGTGGTAACACCTACATACAGAAAAGTACATAAAAAGAATTTTTTTTTTTTTAAAAAGGAATCTCTATGCTACTAGGCTCAAATATTGCTTATCTGGTTTTAATTCAGAGGACGGATAAAATGGAACATCAGAGGTACAACATCTGTAATGACTACTGTATTTTAACACTCAGTTGTACAGGAAAAAAAAAAATCATAAACCAGCCCTTTATAGCATAATTTAACATGTACTTTAATACATAAAATATATACAAATAGTGAATTGAATATCTTTACATAAACAATATTTTTGAATTATTCCTATGGAGACAATAAGAATGTGGAGATTAAACAGATAATGAAAACAGAACACTAACATGGAATAAAACCAGCATCTGTTCCACTTAAACCAAGTTATTCAGGTCTTTTATGTCAATTCCCACAGTTTAATTGTAGATCAGAATTTTTTATCATTATAATGATCTAGTATAGATTAGCGCATGAAAACAATACTGAGAATTGTTGCAAGTGAACAATGCAGCCTTGAAGCATTACATGCTACTATTAAATTCCTAGATATTAAAATCCTACAACATACTGTGTGGCCATGGAAGCCTTTTAAAACACACACTCACACAAAGCAAAAATGTGAAGTTTCCGCAGCCAAAGGGGATGAGAAGCAGAAATGATCAGACAATACATTCTGTGCTCCTTGAGTGATGCCAATATGCAGCTCTGTCCAGAGGGAGGGAGGAGGGAGGTGGGGGCTAGGCCAGGCAAGGGAGAATGACAGCATGTAGTCCATAGGCCCACAGGGCTGCAATAATATTTTAAAAAAAAAAGCGCAACAGATAATGCAAGACATCAGCTGCATCTACAACAAAACCAGACAGGTTTAAAACCAGCTCTGAGAGTTACATACTATGGGGGCAAATGCATTTTGTAAGCCTTCTCACTGGTCAGACAAATCAAGCCATAAATTTGACTGTATCTCAGTGTAAAACAAGAGCCTCGAAGGAGGACGGGATTGCCTAAAAGGATGAAGGAAAAGAAGGATAAGATTTCTGACATGCATATGGGCAAACAGCCTTCAACTCTCTGGTTCCTCTAGCCTGTGTAAAATCAACAGACAGGTAAAGAAAAAACAGGGAAGCACTGAGACTTCTCCCTATTATACTCCATAGCAGTGTCAGGAACAACCGTGATCGTTTCACTGTGGGAACTGAAAAGACAGCTGTTTCCACGTACCTCCCACAACAAGAACTGCCAGGGAGGAACTAGCAAGGAGACAGGATACGGCCCTTTCCCTGCCTTCCTCCTCCACACTGTGACTCCCAGGCTGGATAAGACAGCAGAAAACTCTCTTGGAAGAGGTCCTTAAGACAGACAGCACCTCCGAGACACAGTCCCTTTCCCCAGTCCAAACTGAGACAGCACAGAATTGCACAGACCCTGAAAATGATAATGCTAAAATTATACAGTCCAGCACCAAAAACAGCCAGCATCCCACTCTGAAGCACAGCTTGGAAAAAAGGCTTTTACTGTGCTATAAATAAGCTCACAGAAGTAATACACCACAGCTCTAAGAATAGGAAATTCTCAAGCTATGGTATAGGAGAAAAATGCTTTTACTGCAGAGAACTTAATTTTAAAGGTACTTCAGAAGAGCAAATACCAGGCAAGTATAGTTTGTTTAACACAATGCAGGAGAAGAAGAAAACAAAACAAAAAATCAGCTGATATGATGGATACAAAACAACAGCAGACAACATTCAAACCTATACACTGGGTAATCAGTACTGTACACTCAGCTCATTGATAGCTCCTGTCAGCACACAGAAGCAAAAGGCACTGGATTCTGTGCAAATCTCCAATCTTTGTACAGACTTAGCAAGAAGACGGGATAAACTTAAGTGTGGCAAAGTAATCAGGAATCTGCACTACAAACAATAGTGCTTCCAGATCTGTGATAATCAGAGCTGAACATCAAGAGTGCTTTACTTGCCCATTTCCAGAAAGAACATCTCACCCAGAGAGCCTTATATCCCCTGCTAACAGATTACACTGCAGTGTATTACACAAAAGGTAGTCTATAGCTGAGCAAGATTCCCAACAGCTGGTGAACATTACAGACACTGAAAATCTCCTGAGTAGCTAGCAATTACTTAAAAGTGATATAATTAAATCAAAATATTTCAAATTATTTACATGCTGCACTCCAATCAACAATGTAATTAATAACAAACAGTTTCAAATGTTGAGAGGGATGAGAAAAGATTTGGGATTTTTACACTTACTTAACTGAGACTGAAAATCAATGAGGATAAGAGTGATGAAGCTTTTATACTGTAAATTATTGTAAAATACCTCACTTAAGTCACTCCTGTACAGACTGCTTGTTCTTTATCTAAAACAGATGTTACTGGGATTTATGTGATACATTGGCTCAGTGAAAATATTTGCACCTGAGTTAATATTCCACTTAATCTCAGGAGGCAAGGAAGGAAAAAACACCTTGCTCATAAGCAACTGTTTTCCCAGTCTTAGGATAAATTATGGCAGGTTCCAGATGAAATGGTATCTAGCTTTATCAGACAAAAGAACGGGATGCTCCAAACTGCTTCTGCAGGGGATGCTTGAGGATCCTGAGAAAACAACTGAGATCTTTAGAGAGACTTCATCTTTGGAAAGCTGGCTTCCTTGCTAAATCAAAAACAATTAACATATTACTCATCAAGCAGAGCCTCTTCTTACCTTACTAAACTGCCCAACAATATGTTTCATAATATTGGGAGGGGCATCATGCAGCAATGGTTCAAGTGCTGGAAGATACGTGCATTTCTGAAGGATGTTCTTTAAGGCTCTTTTAGTCTATTGAAACGCAAAATAAAATTTCACTAGTAAGACATCAATGAAAACAACAAGAATTTGTGTTATATATCACTGAAGTCTGATCAAAAAAGCAAATTGATCAGAATTCCCAAAGACCGTTTTATGAATAAAAACTATGATATCTATACGGTCATTTAATGAAGAATCAATTTTCTACTTAGATTTATTAAACCTCAAAACCTACAGCACATCATATCCTGATTGTGTTATCTACAGTCAAAGTAATGGTAATTTTCCTTTGACTGCAACGGAAGCAGGAGTAGACCCTATAAGTAAATTGAACTATTGTAATATAATAAGAAAGCTAAATCAAAACACATTTTAAAAGATTGTATTTTAGAAGTGGCTTACTAGGAGAGTCTGCTCTTCTGGGATAGCAAAGTGCACTACTGTCCAGGCAGGGAGGGAAAGAGAGAGTGAAACAGTTGTACCTCAGTGCTTAGCCTCTGAAAACAGACCCAGTGCTGACTGCTACAAGCAGTAATGACATTCTTGGGTAGGATTATAGGTACAGCTAATTTGGCCTTGATATTTTGGTGATCACTGAAAATGATTATACAAATGTTATTTTACAGATCTGGAACAGTATACTTCAGTGGAACGTACAGAAGCATAGTATGACATTATACTCTTCAGTAGGTTCACTTACTGTCGCTCAGAAATACACTTGACCAAACTGCAACTCTAACTCCCACACAAGGAAGACCCTAAACATTAACAGCTGCATGTTTCAAGAGCAGAGCTTTGGGTATTTGTTACAGTTTTATAATAATAGTAGTAGTATAATAATAATAATAGTAATAATAATAGTAATAGTAATAATAGTAATAATACAGTTTTATTATAATAATAAATCTAAGCAAATATACCACAAGGACTATAATATTTTGTACAAGAGCTTATGCTTCAAAAAAAAAAAGTAGATAATTAGAAATTAGTCACAGACAAGAAATTGTAGCATTTATGGGTGTATGCAACTCTGTTCTAAACTGGGAAGAAAATGAGAGACTAGACTGTTGTGACTGTACCATATAATTTGGTACTAACCATAGACACACCCACTAGGACCAACCAGTGTTAATAAATGATACACAGCCTTCAGACACCCTACACTCAGGAAATCTGTGACTCAATGAACATCAATAAAACACATACCATTTAGTAGTTTTGAAGCTCATAAACCTGTGGATTACAATAGATATCTCATAGTGCAGATACTACAAAAAATACTTGCTTTCAACTGAAGATCTTCTGAACTGCGTATGTCCATATACATAGCAAGCAGTGTGGGTAGCACGTTTGCTACTGCAACAGCACGTGCATGCTCAGGAGTATGTCTTCCTATCTGTCCCAAGGCCCAAGCAGCTGCTGCCTTAATATGATCTTCATGTTCTTCTATCAAGCAGGCACACAGTGGTGGTATTCCCTACAGCATTAATCAAAAGCACAACCTTTACAAGTCTACAATCAGGGAAAGACAATTTGAAACTGATACAGATTGTTAGAAAACGTTTCCCTATTTACACTCTTCTTCTGAAATAAGCTATGGGAGAATGCCTGCTAGCGGTGTTCTATTTTTACAACATCATGACTAGCAAGAATTTTTAATAAATCTTAATAAAACTAGTTAAAGAAAGAGAAACAGAGTCAATGTTCTAAGTCAGAATGCAGTCTGAGCTAACACACGCATTTAAGGGATAAAAGGAATACATGGCACAATTCAGGCTGTACTAAGAGTAAAGGCTTCAGTTTTGTCAGAGTGAAAATAAAAGAATTTGAGTGCTTATGAATCTATGAAAGCAGTTTAAGACCAGAAGCGTTCAATCACTGAGTCTTTCTTTTTTTATTTACAGCACTAATTTTCAACCTATCAACCTCTTCTTGAGTCCACTAGTTCATGTTTGACTTATCCAATCACTTCCAGAAAGGTTTCAACTCTTGATTTGAGCTGTTACTGAAGTTCTTCTGGTTCAGGGTCTTTATCCTTTCTCCACAGGATTATGGAGCTACTTAGTAGCTGGTATTTTATGCCAGGACACTTCATTAGGAATCATTTCATGCTACTTCATGTGGTTATGCCACAAGGCATTTCTTTCAAATGGTTCCAGTTTACCAAGGCCTCAGTACTACGTACCACCACAAGCTTACTTTCCTCTGAAGCAATTTTTTAAAAAAATTAGTTTTAGGTTTATTTGGGTTTCTTTTGTGGATCATTCATTAAAATTTTAACTTCATGACAGCTTGCACAGATCCCTAAAAATCTCTCACTGCACTCCCATTCAGTTATGGTAGTATCCATTATTACTCTTCAAAAATGTATCACTTAGGTGCTTCCTCATGAACTTAATCCTGGATTCATCCCACTTAATATCAAGAACTCTACATATTCGCTCTAGGTATCCCTGAAAGAGGAGAGGCACAAACATATCCAGAGAGAAAGCATCTCCAAAGAGGGCGAGGAAAAAGTGGCTATTTCTTTAGTTTTCAAATGCAGAAGAGCATTTTTTTGACCACTCCTAACTTCCCTGCATACTTACTGATGTTATGTTGTAGTAATTTCCACTTCTGCATTCCGACAAGAAGACATTTCTGTTCCTCCATTTTTATTGTTTTATTGTTTCCACTCATACAGTATATTTTAAATGACTGGCATAGTGTGAAAATGGGCCCACAATGCTCTGTGAAATTACTTCCTTCCTCCTGTCATTAGTTAGCCTTACTCACATCAGACTATTAATGTCAGGCACTTAATTGCATCTATTGCAAACATTGCATATTCTCTTTCTTTTATATCATTGCCCAGCAGAATGTATTTAAACCTGAAAATGTATGGCTTATCTCATTTGAAAGGTTACTTGCACAACGGAATCAAACCATGCTACAATTGAGGTCTTTCCATGTCTGAAGATTTCTGTTGTAAGACTACTCTAGTGGTACCAGCAGAGTTATACTAGGGCAATGAAGAAGGTGCCACTAAACATTCTTATTTCAAAAGGGGTTTTCATATAGCCACAAATATTCATTTTAAGAGGAAACAGACCACAGAAATTCACTGATTTATTTTCTGAACCCATGCAACTGCAAGACAGAAAAATCATGTACTGTTAATACAAACGGATGCTCACAAACTAATCCAGGACATTTTATAAAAGGTTCTATTTCATAAAGACACACTTTGATCAGGTTACCACATAATTTCAGCCATAGCAAACAGCAATATTTGGAGAAAGAGCATTTGTAAACAGTAAGTACAGAATTCTGTTCACAAATTATATTCTCTATGTTAATTTGTATCTCTTTCTCAGAATAACACTGAAGAATTATAGGAAGACAACAGTGATAGCTAACCTTGGAGACAATCACTGCCATTGACAGATTCTCCGAATGAGCTGCTACATAACCAAGCATCATGATGCCAGGCAGTCTGACAGTCCCTCTGCAGCTGCCAATACAATCAATCACAGCAGCAACTCCACCTGCATTTACTACAAGCTGTGAAAGCTGAAAAGATAAATGGAAGAGATTAGATACTGTGAAGTATCAACAAGCATAAAGCACTACATTAGAAAAGCCTTTAAATGAATTGCTCCTGATTTACAAAATAAAGCTGGAATAAGAGTGATGTATCATACAGACTGTTGGGCACTAAGTGCACCATAAAGTTTTCAGGAATTAAGTTGGTTTTGCTACTCTGTTTTTCATTGACTTTACTACAAGGAAATCAGGACTCTAAATTCTTGATGCTGTATAGTATGGAATGACATACACTCAACTCCATTAGTATACACCAAAGAAACCTGCAAATAACAGCCTAATACATGAATGCCCTGAAGACACGCCTACTGAGCCAGGTATTTTTTCATACTAGTGTCCACTCGTTCCCAAGCCAACATCAGATGTTCTGTGCCCACTCCCACTCTCACCTTCATTCTACATAACCTCTGTGGCATAAAAGCCTTTGTGGATCCCTGCCACTGAGGCACAAAGCCAAAGGTCACTGTCAACAGATGTGCCAAACAGACTTGGACTACACCATTCTGCCATGTTAGGGTACTCTGAAGGAAGTGTCATGGGAACACACTTGATGGGCAATAGAGTTTGCCCCAGAATGCTGAATTATACAGCCTTGCTTATTATATATGCTTATTGTAATCCAGCAATGCAAGATGTTTCTTTGTAAAAGGTATCACTTCTCTCATCACTTGAGGGACAGTAGTAGAGTAGGTATGATATCAACAATGCATAAAAATTAAAATAATTTCGTATTATGACTATTTTCTTCTATCTTGTTAAGTATATCCCATTTTTCTCAAAGATTCTAAAGCAAAAGAAGCATGCTCTTAAAAGTCAAACTTAAATGAACAAAACTGAGGCATGTGGATTTCCAATCCAGTTGATTTCTATAAACACTAAATCAACCTTTGTCTTAGAGCCTTTAAAAGGGGATTGTTTTATTCATTAATCTGCTAGATGAACCTTAAAGTTATTACTTAGGAAAAACTGTTCGCACAGTTGTGATGACCATGTCCTACATCTGGGCACAGCACAGGGATGCACAGTGCTCCTGCAGACACTCTCCCCGGTGCTGTGACCTGTTGCAAGTCCTCCAGATCATGACCTTCACATGAATTTTATTGCACATGCAGGTAGAGAGCTGAGACCCAAAAGCCACTCGCATGACTGACACAGCAAGCTCCACTAGAAATACCATTTGCCAACATGTCTCTGCAAGATGTGTTGCTTGGATAGAGTTGCTCAGAGATGGACAGAGATCACCATTACTCTGAAGTTGAATGTGGATTGTGACTTCCCACTGGGAGTCACCGAGATTCTTCCTACAGCCCCTCTAGAGAGCCACTTAGAATAGCCAGTTCCCCTTGCATGAAGGATTCTGTGCTAGCAGCTCTTCTGACTTTACCTGCAGCCTTGTGAGTTTGGCCTCTGCCTTCCAACTCCAGTGCCCTGCCTTGATAACAATAATTTCTTCGCTTTTTTTGAGAAAGTGAAGTTGCATTGTTCATGAGGTGCAGAGAGAAAGTGGGACACGTGACAAGACTGCAACCTTTAATGAGCAGCAGCTTAAAGACTTGCAGGCTCAAGAAACAGCACCATATTCATGTTTAAACACTAGTTGTTAAGCTAGTATCATGATTTTGAAATGGCTGTCCTCAGCATTAGTGTGTCCACACAATACATTGCTTGTATTTCATTCCTGAGTCATATTTAAAGCCTTTTAACTACCTCTATGGTCTGAAGGTTAACATAGCTACAATTTTTTCCTATTTTATTTTGTATTGACTTTGCCAACAATACCCACCTTCCTGTATCAATTATTGGCAAAAACACTGCAAATGCTGAGACTCAAATTACACAATCTAATAAAGAAACTACTATCAGTTTAATAATAAATAAGAGAATTTTTTACCTCATTGTTATTGGAAAAATAATTAAAAGTGATCCCAGCACCCCCGAAGATTTTTTAAAAGACACACATCATCTATTATTGTTATAGCATGATCTTGTCATTATTAGCTGGTATTATGACTTCTGTGAGGCTTTTCTCATACTTTTAATATCTAGGACTGACAATACTGTCAGCCTAAAACTCCCTCTCTGCACTGCTATCTCATGGAATGAAGTAGCTAGGTATACATTATATGATTCCCAGTTTCCTAACCCAATTCATATTCAATACACATCTCATATCAGCAAGCATTTCCATATTTTTCCAATGAAAATGCCAAACAAGCTATTTGCCCTCCCTTTCAAAAAGCAAATGACAGAATAATCCTGTATTTTATTTAAAGTGTAAAATCTAATGATATGACCTCGTATTTGCATTTTCAAGGTTTTACCTCAGGCGTATGCTTTGCTATCTCTCTAATTAAAGTTGCACCATTTTTCTTGACATATTCATCTGAGTCCTTCAGGCATGTAAGCACAACTGGGAAAATTTCTGCTTCAACCACCAACTCTGCAAGATCCACTGAATGCTTTGCTATTTGGCTTAGAGCTGACAGCACCTGACGCTAGTAAATAAAAATTGTTATAAATCAATAGTATACAAACATCCCACAACACACACTCCTCCTGCACACAAAATCTATTGCATAGAGGAAAACAAAGCAGCATAGGGAAAACAATTACAGCTATTTTACAATTCAGTGAATCAATTCATGCACGAATATAATGGCACAGAACATTCACTGGTCCTGAATAAAAGTTTCTCCTTTGTTTTATCACATTCAAGATTGCTATGTATTAAAAAAGAAAATATATATATATACCATTTAAAAATGTAATTTAAATCAGTGAAATCTATAGAACGTATCTTTATTTGCATAAGCTTGGTCTGTCAGACCTTATATTACAGAATTTGTATCTGTTTGTTTGAAGTGGCATTTTTATGTTGTCTTCTGTTTCTGTTAGACAAATTACATTAAGAAACAATTTTTTTTTTCAGTTAAACTCCAGTGATTAAACCTTCGACAACAGCTATTCACACCAGATAGTACATTCTAAAATACAATAATACATTTAATATTACTGGATTATAGCATATTGTTAAGTATGCAACACCTTTTTTGTAACTGAATTGTGGAAATTTTATCTATTAAAAATATCTGTTGCATTCTTCATATACTATATAATTCCAAAAAAAAAAAAACATTCTATCCACTTTAAAGATTAGTTTATCTCTTCCTCACAGAGCAGCAGTTTTTATCCAGTAACTAAATCCACAAATAAGTTCAGAACTCTTTGTCACTACGTAGTTACATTTTGTTAACACCCAAAAACGAGAGCTTCCTAAATAAATATGCACATCAGTGTCTTTGACTCAGTATCAAGTAATGACTGGTATAATGGAGATTTAAAAAAAAAAAAAAATTTAAAAATGTACCTTCAGTTTAGGCATCAGGGTTCAGGATCATCTGAGCTAAGTGAGCGATAGCTCCTGCATCCACTACTGTCTGTGCTAACTCTGGAGAATGCTTTGAAATATCACTGAGAGTTGAAGCAGCAATCCTTTTCAAAGCAATTTCTGGCTCCTGGATACAGAGCACTAAAAGAGGAACAGCGCCTGCATCCACCACAGCTTGTGACAGTTCTGTAGGTCCAAGGAAAGTAATTAAGTGAGTATGGGTGACTGACCCTTGTGCAAGCCATTTTTCACCCTGACAGATACAGCAAAGGAAAAAGGGGAGGGTGTAGTTCACTGTCTCGACATCTGCATTTCAAATCAGCCCTCCTGGTTTCATAAACCGTGTGGACCAATCCACAAACTGAAAAGAATGCAGGTCAATAGATGGACCCCCATTTACATGCACACATTTGAGGTAGATTAGGCTGAAATGGTTTGTTATTCTGTTTTCTTTTTCCTTTTTAAAGTAAGCAGATGTCAGCTGTTTAAACCCTGGCTATTCTACACTGATCAATAGGAAAGCATTTTATGCATGGCTAACAACAACACAGAAAGCCAAAGTACCAAAATTTTACCAACCACCTAATTAGAGAGCATTTTACCCTCTTTAAATGATAAGCAGATATTAGCATAGATCAAATGCCAAAACAGAAATATAAAAACCATACATAAAGATTTATCTTACATGGAAGATTGGAAAAATGGAACTTGCTGATCAAAACTAGCATACATGGGACAAGACAGATTTTATAATGACAAGAAAATTTTATCATATGCAATTAGACAAATTAAAAACATCAGTGGGATATTGTGTCTGAAATTAGTACAGTATTCTTTAACTAACTGCATCTTAAATAAAAAAGGAAAAAAAATCACATCATGAGATTAGCTGACACGGACAAAAATTACACTATTAGAAAGTCATTAGCTCTCTCTGTGTATGCAACATTAATCACAGTCCTAAAATAAGAATTACTCAATATCAGAAGCAAAATTTGTACTATAACCAAACTGTGCTATTTTAAAATAGTGTTGAAAAAGTAGTAAAAATCATTGGGGATTCAATAATCTATTAGGTTCTTCGTTCAGTTTTGCTACACCTTATTATACATATCCATTATTATCTTTAACATTTATCTTGACTTACAGTACCATGGCAACATATGACTGTTGTATTTCAAGATTCTAACTTAGCTTTTGATTTATAGTCCATCCATAAAGAGATTTTCATACTAAGAAAAATATAACATACTTCATTAAATATACATAGACTAATATAGTTTTTCATTAAATCTGTAAGTCATGTCATCATTACATTGTTAATATCCAAATAATGTTCCTGACCAGATTTGTTTTCAATTAGTGAGTTATAGCCACACACTCTGATACATGTGATAAGTCAAATATTTACACTGTATGTTATTTTATGATATAATATTTTAAAGGAAGTATAAATACTACCTCACAAAATTATAGTAAATAACGCAGTAATTTTTAAACTAATATAAAATTAACCCTTCAAAGTTCACTTTTCAAATAACTATTTGACTGAAAATGTAGAGTGTGCATCCTCCAAATACACACAAATGGTAAGATTTCAACAAAACCCAGATGTTGTCTCTTCGGTTTTACAAATTTGAAATTAAATGTACCTGAAACCAACCTGAAAACCAGCTAATCAATATAAGTGTATAAGCTACACCCAGTTTTTAATGGGGAAAGCCATACTCAATTTCTCCAAATTATATTTTGATGCTCTACACTGACCACGTGGAATACATTGTGAACTACTGACCAACGGACCAGATTAATTCATCCAACTGTGCCTCAGAACCAACTTCAGAGCAACCTACTCAGTTGCCTACAGTCTGCTAGGAAAGTCATGTCAAAAGGAGTATGATACTACTAGAAGAATGGGTTTCTTTGATGCCTTATGAGCTGAAATCATGAAGTTCAAGTAGGGAGAGAAATAGCAATACTTTAAGGTCACAGCTACGCCAGGCATGCAAAAGGAACCATAAAAAATATTTTTAAAAAGTAAACTAAATCTGATTCAATTTAGATGAGCTCTTGCTGTTAGAAGTCTGCTATCATTTAAATACTGATGGTTACTGTTGGTCATGGTTAATTAAATGGTTGTTCTTCCAGTGGTGTTTATAAGGTTCATGGCTAATAACTTACCACATGGAGGGCTGGAGCATGTGTCAAAAGACAGACAAGCAGTAAACAGACTGTCAGAAAAACAAGAAAGCTGAGGCAGGGACAAAGCAAATACAGACCTTCTCATCGGATTCCTCTGCAAAACTCAGCCCAAAACTACGATTCTAAGTATTAATGATTCTGTGATAATTGCAATTTTTTTCTCAAAAAGAGGCTCAATTAACCTTCCCACTTGGTAGAACATCTTTGGTTCAGACTATACACCAAAGATTCAAGAAACTTTACTATCCTGCTACAAAACACAGACAGAGGTGAGAAAAAAAATAAGGCTGAAGAAGAGTTTAAAGGAGAAAAGTTGACAGTTATCAAGAAGAATTCTTAAAAATGAATTTGGTCAAAGAAATTAAAAGACCTGGAACAAATTACAAAATGCTTTCTAATACTATGGCCAAGACTGCATTATAAAGGCAAAGACAAGACAACGCTGAAGAGACAGCAGAGAAAAACTAAGTTATGAACTTCATTTATTTCCATAGAAAGTTATTAAAACCACAGCTTGGAACTTCAGTTGGGGTACAGTTCAAGGAACCTGTCCAACAGGTTGACTGAAAGTAAGAAATGTTATTCTACATATGCTCAGAGACAGGAGAATCCACTCAAAACCCCCCATAAATTTGTTGCTTTTGTCTAGACATGAAGACAGATTGACATGGAGATAGAAGAAAGACTGATAAAGAAGACCTTGGAGTTTAAGATGTCACCAGTTCAACCAGAAGTTGTACTGATTTATCTCAATACAAAAGTACTCATAAATGACTAAGAAATTAATTCAAGTAAGATGAGGCCTAGTGAGGAGTGGAAAGTGAACGAAGAAGAGTCAATAAGATCCTGACTACATACCCACTGAAATCAATGGGAATTCTTACAGAATTGATCTAAACTGATTTAAGGTGTTACCAAAACAAAATCCATACCAATGTTAACATGTTGGGAGAAAAGATAAAGGTGAGAAAGTGAATGTGCAGGTAGTCCCCAGAGAAGAAAAATCAGCTCTGAACAAATGCCATATTCACATTGTGAAACAGCAGCAAAACCTTCTTACTTGGAAGTAAATGCAAGTTTCAGTCCAGGCCAGGTTTCTCAAACAGACCCTGCTGTGGTGGCAGGTGTATCCACAGAAAATAACAGGTTTTGACCAAAACAACCACCAATACTGTATTTTTCTGAGGACTGCATGGTCATGTAATGGCCACATAGGAATACTCGAATGCTCACATAGGAGCCCAGACGATGCACTTCAAATCACAGGTTTATGCAGACAGCTAGAACCACAGTACTAAAGATTCCACCAGAACAAGCAGAAAAACCTTTCATCAGGAGAAGGATGGAGGTCATTAATTACAGGGCAAGCTTAGATCCTGGAATAAGACAAATTTACTGCTAGACTCACACCACTGAAGAGCTGAGCAACCTAGTCTAACTTTGTAGCTGACCCTGCTCTAAGCAGGATGCTGGACTAGAGATCTCCCCAGGTCCCTCCCAAGCTGAGCTATCCTATGATCCTAATAATACCACTGTGTGACAGAAAATAGGCATAACTCTGCTCTCAGCAATATGCTTGAGTATAAACAGTTGTTTATTTCTGTTTCCCTACCAATTTACAATATGCTGAAGCAAGTAAAAGACAATTAATAAATTACACCTTTCATGGAGGCAAATCAAATGGAAAGTTATTTGCATATCTCAAACATCAAAGTTTTGCATTTTAAAAGTAACCGAATAAGGTATAAATAAAAATTTACAAAATGCTTTTCATGGTCTGATGGTATTTTGATGGTATCTGAAACACTTAACACTTCTTTTCAAACAGAGAGTAGAAATAACAAATGGCAAAGTTACAGCACTCTGACCTGCATAGTCTGGAGTAAGATCAGCATCTGAAATTCAGCTCAAAGGGATCTTCAGAAAGAGCAGAACTGCAAGAGCTGTTCCTAAATTTTGAATCTGACCTGGCAAGATTTCTAGTGTCTTGAAGTCTCAAGAGACATCTCTCTTGACCTAAAATCTCACAGGCCTTCTGGAGACATCTGTTCACAAGAGAACTGAATTTAAGAGATTGTTGTATGAAGACAGTAGGGAACTTACTAACTGGAGAATGTTTTCATCAGGAAAAAAAAAGAAGTTTTGATTTCTCAACATCAAAGTCTTTTCATGGGAGCATATAGAGCAGTTCCTAGAGAGCAGCTTTACCAGGTCATGGATGAAATTTCTGATTAAAAGCAGAGAGACCCTGCCATTGCAAATAGTTACTGCTGAATGCTGGGAGCCTTTGCTTGCGTTCAGGGAGACACAGGTTCACATCCTGCTTCAGACAGATCAGGACTTTAATCTGTCTCCCACATACATCACAGACATATGCCCTAATTACTGAACTTTTCTTGATGGAGCAAATAAGCCTCCCTACACCCCAGTTTTTTCAGGAGAGAAAAAAAAAAACCTCTTGTCTTAATGTTGTTCCAGTTTGGGACTGAAACAATTTTTGAAACTGAAAAACCTTTTTCTGGGGGGGGGGAAACCATTTCACACCCAACTCTATTTTTAGAGTTTAAGCTGCAATATGTGTCCACAGACAGTCAATGACAGAAAATCATAACTGACAAATTTTGTTAACACAAGCATGGGAGTCTAATCCAGAGTTTCTTGAACGGATTCTTCACCAGATGTTGATATGAAGAGGTCCATCTATCTTTGTATCCCATCTCCAACAATATCCTGTTGCAAAGGCATTCTTGTAAGAGTGTAAGAAACATACCATGGACAGAGTGATCTCTCTTCAGTATAACTCCTCTACTTTCAGTAATCATTTTAGAGACTTCCTGTGACTATTATAAAAGAAAGTAAAACCCCCAAATTAGCTGTAGCTGGGCAGGAGAAGAACAATTTTTTTCAGGCATTTTGTTTTGTTTTGTTTGGGCTGTGTTTTATAACTGATTACATTTTGTGATCTGTCTGTGCCCTGATGCTTGCAGCTTTGTAGCACTTGCAATTTCAACCTAATTTCTGAAAATGCTGTTCTTATTGCTGGCACAAATTGACATGAGACACGCACCAATTCACTGTCAGTGAATAAATAATTCATAACCATGGAATAAAAATTTGTATAAGGAGTTTGTTGTCTTCAATACCCCCACATCACCTCCATCTTTGCAGACACTGTCATCACAGAGTGAACTGGATCACCCTAAAGATCAGGCAGAATTCATGCAGTGAATAGCATGAAGGGCAATTGAATTGAGTCAATATTGATTTACTGACATAGCAGAACTACAGAAATGTTTATGTTAACAGACACACACACTACACACTTTTTTTACAAATGAACACTTTCAAATGACACTTAAACAAGTATCTTTCAGATGGAAGCAACAATTGTTTTCCACCAAAGGAGGGATTCAGACCCAGTGACCAAAGGATAAAAGAGCTTTCCCACAGAGATGCCCCAAGAATTAATTTGTTCCCCAGAAAAAACAGACTGTTAAGAAGGTGCTGACAACTTTGGATTCTGTCCCAGTAAGTTAACCCTCTCTCTCTAAGGGGAATCCCCCATGCCTTCCACAGTTCAACACTCCATATCAATTGAAAAAACGAAAGAAGAAACCACTTCCAAATTCAGTCTATGTATATTTAGAGACAAAATCAAACATAAACACATGAGTTAATGCTATGATCCTAGAACAGTTTAAACAGTATGAACACAAGACATTTCTCCATCCTTTCCAGCCAGTGTTTCTTCCCTCAGTTCTTTGATTCACAGCTCTAAACTTTAACCATATAAATAGCTGGTAAAAGAATTATCAACCACGTGGATCAGCTTTTAAATAGGAACATGACACTGCCAGTGAGTTATACAACTGCTTGTGAGACAGCAGTGAACTGCTCGATATCGAATTCCTAGGATCTATTCCTGACTCTCAGAGAAGAGTGTGGTCTACTGGCTAATGATAATACGGTCAGTGCAATGAATTTGCACATTTATCCTGCAGGCACTGCTGTAAGCTGAATGAAACCTGGTTCTGCTGCAGCTTCTCCATTTTACTATGTATATAAAATAAGAACTAATGTTGAGCAAAAGAAACTTTGTTCCACAGCAACAGTTACATGATATATAAAGATTCTGAAATTTCTTCATGAAAGAGAATAAAGCAGTGTCGATTCTTGGCCACAGGCCCAATGCATCTCCTCTTAGAGCACCTCTCATAACTGGACACTGCTGGTGTCAGATATACCAGTTTCCCACAAAAGGTACAGCATTGTTGGATCGGTATAGTTATGGAAGGTTTTTACTCCAAATTTAAAATTATAAACAGTAGAGAGAAAAAGCACCTTGTATTTACGAACAGTTGGCAGAGCTAGGTTAATGGTTGGACTCAATGATCTTAAAGGTCTTTTCCAATATAAATGACTCTAGATTCTATTATTACAATAATGCAATTTATTATAACTCTCACATAGCATTAAGCTGAAAGATAACACACGTGAAACCTGTTACCTGAATTGTGTCGGCGATATACCCAAGTGCCCAAGATGCAGCTTCTTTGACTCCAGGGTCAAATCTTCCAAGCAAAGCACAAGCATTTCCAGTGCACCACACTGAACTATTGCCTGAGCTAGCTGTGGAGAATGTTTACCAACGGCTCGTAGCACAAAGGCAGCTGCTTTCTTGTAGAAACGCTGTACAAAGCAGAAAGAGAAAAAAAAATAAAAAGCTTTTACTAATATTTAGTAGTTCAAAGCATAATACAGTACGGACATGCATAAATTAGTCTTTTTTAGTAGCAGCAATATCTCATACAGATCCAAATCAGGACCACCAGACATCACACAAACAATGAACCTACAGTCCTTCTTTGAGACAGCTCATGAACTAAAATTTGCAGTAAGTGCATGAACAAACAGAAAAAATGAGAGGGCTAAGAGGATATGGGGAAAAGATAATAGTCTAGATAAGTGTGTTTGTTTAAGTGAGTAGTGAATGATAAGAGCTGCAAAACAATAGCTCTTAACATATTTAACAGGTTATGCAGGGCAAGGTCCTAAAATAATTCTACCCAGCTGTGACACCTGCAAGGTTTCACAGTTCCTAACGTATATACCCTCACATCTCTATGAGAAAACATTGTTTAAATTTATGAACAGGAAACTGAGACACAGATAATTAGATCCGACAAAATGGTTTAGGATCTGAATCCTGAAATGTCTCAATACCACCTAAGCCCATAGCTAAGATCCTGAAAACCCATCCCACCAACACTGGATGACCCACTGTTCTGACCAGGCAGCCTGCACTTTTACTCCGGCACGTGTCCAGAAACAGCTCACTTTTAACAGGACTAAGTACTTGGCACCTCTATCATAAGTTCAAGCAAAATCCAAGCACCTGTCTCAGTTCTACCCATCTCCCTCAGTGCTGGACCAAAAACATATTTTAAGCATATATATAACATATGATACTGCAAACATCATGGGGGTCCACGTAAACTGCAGTAGTGCCTGTAGTTTCTTCTAAAAGCACAGTTAAGTTTTCCCCCCAAAAGTCACATCTCAGTCTCCTCCTGCAGTTTCACAACTATCATTGTGATGTGGAAGCTAAAAATTAAATTTCTTCCTCTGCCTTACAGTTTCAAAATCCAGAGCCCAGTTAAAGTACTTTGGCCAGAGACAGCCATGCTGTGAGATAGTTCCCCTCCCTCATGAAGTCACTGTGCAGCAATGAGTGCAAGATTCATTGGGGCACAAGTAACCTACTGCTACATCCATGTGCCTGGAGTATGCTCTCCAGCCTGGCAGCCGACGGATCATCCACACGGACAAGCTCCACCAAGCTGCACCAGCTACCTTTAATCTCATTCAAAGATGCCCAATTCTCCCCTGCTCTGCACAGGGAGCCTGAGTTCTTAACAGTGCTAGATTCCTAGTCTCGAGGTACCCAAGACAACGCATAGCCCACATCCCTTTTGGATCAAGTCCAGAGAAACAAAGAACCACGTGAGTGCTTTTGAGCATCCTGTAATGTGCCCAAACACCTTCAAAAGTTTGATCTAAAAGCACTAAGGTATGACAACAGAGAAGCCATCTGCACTGAACTCCATAGGAGGTAAAATGGACTCAGGCCCTCTTCCTGGCCCCAAAGGAAAGTGACACGGCGTACGTCCATCCACCTCAACTTGTCTTCTTCACAGCACAACAGCCTCATCTGTACTACTGAAAACCGTCCCTGCCTTCTGCTATCCCCTAAACCATGTCCAGGCATTGGCTAAAACCACATCAGAGAGGACATTAATGACTAAAGAGCACAGTCATCTTCCCATGCTCAAACACAATGCCCTGATTCTCCTTAGTTTACCACTCCCAATATAATACCTTAATGCCAAGAATCCACTCTAAGTTAAGGCCTACAAGTAGGTACATTAAACAAAATTTACAAGCAAAGCATGAATCCTAGGTGAGGGGGAACAGAAGATAAGGGAATCAGTATAGACTAATGGTCAGATCCCTAGCTAATGCAAGTTACTGTAAGTTTTGCTGAACTCAGTGGAGCCACAGTTGTTTACACAAGTCTATGTGCAAATACGGGTAGGGCATTTCTGTTAAGTAATTATTCTGGCAAATAAGAACTCTTATTATTCAAAGAACATTTATTTACAAACACACTGTATTCACAGGTACAGTCAGAACACACTGTAAAACTGTATTTTGATCAGTTTAATTGACAAAACATTGATCTAGGATGTGACCCCGTAACTGTTCTCCATAAATCAGTAGAACCAGTATTTATTGTGTGCTCAAAGAATCTGCTCCTTAAATGTAGATGTTGATACACAAAGAGCAAGAGGAATGGAAACATATCGGGGTGGGGGGCGGTGGGCATTGCCTACGGGAAGTAACAAACTACATACATTGCTAAACTCTGCATGAACTGGATAACGAGTTTCCTTCACTTGCCCTGAGTCACCAAGGCATAGTAGGCTTTGCATGATCTCACACTAATCTTGCTGCTGCCCCACGTGATTCCAAATTACAGCCATCTCAATGTAAAGACAGCATGGACAGTAACATGGAAGAGATAAATCAGGGTACCCAAGCTAATTTAGCGAGGTCTTCGAGTCGTAGCAAGGGGGTAGTTTCCAAATCAAAATAGAGGATACAGAGTTTTGTTCCCCTTCTTCCCTTAAAAACAGAATAACCAAAATTGTTATAAACATGTCTAACTAAAACCTTAACTTCTTTCCATACTCTACCAGTATCTTGACATCAAGGCTTTTCCTTAGCTTTTTTTTTTTTTAAGATTAATTGTATAGGCAATGACCTATATATGAAAAAAAATGCAAGAACTTACATTTACGTTTTCCTCAAATGACTGAAAATTAAAATATACAGTTTACCAATTTATATTTCTATTTAAATACTACTTATCCTAAATATAATAAATCAAAACTGCAGCCTAAGTGCGGATGTAATATCAGTGCACTTAACTCTCAGCTGTCTCTTTCTTTTTCCAGTTACTAGGAACTCATTTGAAAGTATTTCTGTTAATCTAGGTTAGGACCACTGGAAAAATCAAAGCTGGAATATACACAAAACCTGAAGAAAAATTGCAAGAAGGGAGAAAGAGAGACCAGCAGATTTATTTGTATTGAAATTGTGACTACATTTCCTTCATTTGTCTTTGACAAATATGAAGTTTAAAACCTTTCAGTATATTTTCTTGTGTTAGTGGTTTGATATTTCTCATGCTACAGATTTCCAAAAGGCTATGTTTGGAAATATTAAATACTTCTATTACAGAAGTTCAGGTTTTTATATGTATTTTACAAGTGGTTGGTATTATCAACAAATCCTAGTCAGTTATCACTGCAGCTTTCAAATTGCCTCATTTTTAAAGAGGGACCTTTTATAAAGTATCACTCAACATTTCGAAAACATAATAGGGCCATGAATATATTTCCTATAACGCACTAAAAGGTAAGATTATATTTTAAAGTCAAGCTTATTTCAATTCAGACTTGGCACACAGGACACATTGACCTCTCAGCAGTTCAAACATACATGCAGAGATGTCTCTGACTGCAATACATTTACTGCTATACTAGAATAACAGCAGATAGCTGATACAGAAAGATTTCCCTTTCCCAGTGCAACAGTTAGAAAAAATGATTACTTAAGAAAACAATGATGCCTTACATTCTGCTCAGACAATGAACATACGAGCTGTGGAAGAACGTTTTCCTTCACGACTGCCTCTGCCAGGTCATCGTTATAATTGGCAAGTCTCCCAAGAGCCAAAGCAGCAGTCTGTTGAATAGTTGGGACGACATCCAGCAAGAGAGGTCTCAGCAAAGACATTACACCTGAGTTACACCAGGAAGATAAAAGCCAATTTGTAAGCAGCGTTTTTTCTAAACATTTGCCTTTATAAAAACCTATTAAATTACTCTTCCAGGAAATATGAACTTGTAGGAAATCCAGGTGTTCCACTGAAATGAAGTTGGCACTTGGATTGTACTGCTGATGCATAGCAATATTTCTGCCCGTTTTTCACAGGTACAAAACACTTCTGAAATATAAAAAAAGTCACATGTAGAAATAAGCTATATTCAAACACCTATAACATACATGTCAAAGTATGCACAAGGAAACAAGGTGTATTCAAACATATATAAAACGCATGTGTTAAAGTATGCACAGGAAATTCCATCTGGAGGGCCTGGTGAGCTGACATTGGCATGGCACTCATCCAGCATGTCAGCAGAACCTCTATGTTGAATTATACCAAATAACATTTCATGTACTGTTATAGATTGATTTGGGGACCAATATCCATAATATATTACACTACAGACAGAAAAGTCTGAGGATTTCATCATGTTGTTATTTCTGATGTGTTTTCACTGATGAGTCCACAGTGTATCTGTTAAACGTGAAAGAATATGAAAGTCCATTCTCTAAGGTGGTCTTATAATACATACTTTAAGTCATAGGTGAGGTAAGCAGCCGTGACATGAACCACCAGCAGTTATGGTATAAAAAAAGAGTTATGGCTTAAAAAAGTCCTTACTTAGATAAACATCTGGCTAAAAAATAGGAAGTGGGAGGAGTAAACTTTCCATTCCTGCAATAGGCGGGAGGAGGTCAAAGAGCAGTTCTGCAGGCCTCCATGCTGGGACATGTGCCATCCAGTATTCATCCATGATCTAGAACAGCATGAACAGTGAGGAGAGACCTCGCTGGTGACTCAAAGTTATTCAAGGTAGTACAAGTGAGGGAAACTGCAAGGAACTAGAAACTGAATGACTGGATAACAAAATGGCAAGTGAAATGGAGCACATATGGGGAAGTCAATCCCAACCTCACATATGCAGTGATGGACCCCACACAGATCACTACCACCCAGGAGAAAGATCTTGATGTTAAAACAGTCAGTTCCATAGAGATTCCAGCTTACTGCTCAGTAGCAGAGAAGAAACTTTACCTACAGAAGTATACAGAGCACTCAAGATTATTTGGAAAGGAAAGCAGAGATGATCATTATGCTATTATATAAATCTATCCTACATTTAATACCCTCCCCTGGAGTAGAACTGAAAAACGTTCAGAGAAAGACAACAAGGATGATCAAAGATGACTGCTCTGTATGTGGAAGCTACAGTTAAACTAAGACTATTCAATAGGGATATAAATGAGATCCACACGTTTACATAAAAAAATACAATTCGTAAGGTCTGAAGAGGGAAAATTACTTGTATTGTGATTTTTCAAAAGTGCTGTCCCTGAACCAGCCAGCTGCAGGAATTAATACTTCTGAGCTTTACACCTCAGCCAGAAAGCAATGCTCCCTGAAGATGCAGAAGCACTACAAAAGAACACCAAACACTCAGAGCTACAGTCAGAAATCTCCATATCAGCTGTCTCCGCTCTTTCCACTAAATTGTTTTGCTAACAAAGATAAAGATTTAGCTGAGTGACTGTAGAAGAAAGCAAGACACCCCTTCTCAAGGGCTCATGTGGCTATAAGCACTGAACAAAAGTCTTTTGACATGACAGTCCCACAAGTGTGGTATCGCTGCCTAATAGCAGATGACAGACAGGTGTTGAACAGGTCCACCACGACAAGGAAAAGGTGAGGGCCTTACAGCAAAGAACAGTCCAAAGGGATGGAGGCTATAACAAATTACACCCGTAGCATACTTCTGTATAGAAGGGCATTCTGAAGAGAAAAAAAAGAAAGTTGAACAGCAGTGCAATTCTCAGAGAGAACATTTCTTTTAAATTAAAACCAAATTGCTCCCAGCAAGAAGAAAATAGCCTAATAATCTATACATAGCTCTGAAACAGTAAGGAGGCAAGGGGGGTAAAACTAACCGTGGAGGCCATGCTGACCACTAATGAATTTGTTCTGGCAAGGTCAATACTGCCGTGAGAGGTACAGCCTCCCAAGTTGTTCACAAGTCAAAATAACACAGGTCTCACAGGGGGGCATGCAGTAAAAGGAGAAAAGTTAAATGAAACTGTGATGTCCAACAGCACTACAGAAGCACCAAAACTGGCTATGTAATATGCATTAATTGAATGTGTACTTGTAGAACCTATGGAAATAGGTTTGTAGTATAGCTGGGGCCTACTCACACTGCTGTCAAAGCCACTGGGAGCTAAAAGGGGCCACCTGTGTACCAACAGACTAAAGCTAGATCCTCCAGTATTGTAAGATCAATGTGAATTCATTTAGCACTTTGCAGAGATCAGAATCTGCTTCAGAATGTGGTCATCTTATTGATATCTTCTCACAAACTCTCTCAAATAGCAGGTATTACTTTCTTCACAGCACTAGAAAAAAACAGTTCTGAGAGTAAAAACAACTACATAGAGATTATATGGTCTCCACTAAAACACCTATAAGAAAACCAAGATGTTGACCTTTCCTTCTATAACTTTTGAAGATAGCACTAGAAAGGACAGATGTGCCTGTCACAGGAGAAGGCTTCCCTGTCCTGGCCACAATCCATCTCTTTCTCCCAGAGATAGCTGCATTTTGGTGACCTCCTCTATTTGATGTCTTCCTTTCTTTTGACTGTCCTGTCTACAGCAAACTCTACCTCTCTTCTTCAAGCCAGGATTCCTATCAGCATTTTTAATTAAATTCAAATTTATTAACATTATCTTAGAACAGGAAAATAGGTGAGAACCTCACAACAGCTTCCTTTTACCTCTACTATTCACTCAAGTGAACAGGGCCATACAGAGCAGGGAATAGCAACGTCTTGCTGCCGAAAACTTCAGGAAAACTGTTCGGTCTTCTTCTAAATAAGTCTGTTGTGACAGAAGTAGGAAACTCATTAACTCTAATTCAAAATCAGCAACACAGAAAATAAACTACAAAATAAGGCATTTAGACCATTGGACTAGATTTGTTTTGGAAGAGTTCCCACTAGTAACTCAGAAACAGGGTAACAAAGAATCACTGCCAAATATTCTCTCTTGCATCACAGAACCTTGACTGACCTTGGACAAGGAAGGATTCCCCTTTCTATCTTCAGTTTCCCACTCAGATTTGTTTCAAAGAATGACACACTTTAGAAGCTGAATCACCCATAACTCACACTTCACAAGTGAAGCTTGTTGTGCACCAGTCTGATGCACTTTCTTTTAGCAAGCAAGTGCTGGCTGCTGCCTATCTGCAGGGGGGGCAACAAACAAACAAACAAAAACACTCAGGGCAAAAAAAAACCCGCTTCATTCCAAGGTTCTGTAGACAAACAAACAGTCACTATTCAGGAGAGAGCAATCTTCTTTCAGTCATTTTGATTTCTTTGGGAAAACAACCTGGAAGTCACTCAGAATCCCCCTACTCTCCTCCCAGCCCTCCCAAACCCTTGACAAACTTGACTAGTCACAAGCCAGAGAAATATCACTCTACATTTTAAATCCTCTCCCTTTCTGCACCTGAAAATGACCATTCCTACTCTATTCTCCTTCCTTAAAACCAAAATTTATTTCCATTTTAAAATGTAAATGTGCAAAAAAAGTCATTCTACACTAGTGTTGTCTCTGGACATCCTCTCATCTTGAAGATGCTGTTCTCCTAATTTATGCTTCGGATCAAATATAATATCAAATATACTGTCTTCTCATTTTTGTGTGCTTCCTGTTACGCTAAGAACATTCACCAAGCAAACATTAGCACTCATTTATCATATCACCTTGATTTTTCAGGGCTCCTAATATCAAATTCAGCTGATTTAACAAGGAAATAAAATAGAAATTTATTTATGCCTCACCCTAACTCCCTATCTTCAACTACCCTTTCCTAGAAGCACCATAGCAGCGAGTTTTAAGTAGGAGACTTAAAATATTAATTTCCCAATAGTGAGAGAGAGAACTTTCACACTCACTTGTCTTGACATGGCCTCTTCCAGAAATGACATGGTACGCACATCTGAAGTACATACTCAAGTATGACTCACCCCAAGAAAGGACTCCTCACTGTGACAGTTCCACACACAACACAACTACAATCCTTCAAGTATCAAAGGGAATATAAATACAGTTTGGTAACAAAGACTCTGGGTAATCAAGTAATTAATACAGCAATTACCAGATGGTGTAAGACATAATGCTGATTTAGGTTGACAGCAGGGCTGGAGATTTCTGAAGGATCGAGGAGCAGCAAGTTTCTCCTCCATAAAAGCTGATCTGGCTGATCATTTCCCAGACTCTGTTTCTGTATTAATGGAGCAGAACTAATCCTGTTCCAAGAGGACTGAGTTTCTGAAAATGCCCCTCACAGGGCTAGTTAGCCACCATACAATCTTCACAGACACACCAAAAGCAAGGTGGTCACAAGGAGCTGCTTCTTTTTGATGGCCACTTGTTAATATGAGACTGAAGTTCCTCACAAATTCTGGCTTTGAAGTTTTTCTTGCAAATCTCCTCCAAACAGGCCAAGAGGCTGAGGAGGAATCCTGGAGCAGCTGAGTTTTCAGTTAACTGAGTTACAGAAAATGCCAGTCTTCCAGCTTCAGCTGCATTTACTTTCTCCTTCTCTGTCATCTATCTGGTACTTTCCTTAATATACAGCCTCCTTCTTCCTTCATTAGGCAGCATCACGTCATCAAGCCTTGAGAAAAGCCACTCTCCTCACTTGATGTACTACAACTCCAAAGATAACTTTCTGCCTTTCATGCCATGTTGTATACTTCTCTCCCACTTCTCCTTCCAGTAAAGCTCAGCAAAGCTTTTAACTCACAATAAAAGTGATTTTTAAAAAGTAAGCGCATTCTCCACAAGAGAGGGTGCATAAATCCAAATGCTGAAACGGGCTATATGGAGGCACTGGAGTATGTCCATGCATACCCACTTGCAAGGTCCAGATAGGGCAAAAACACAGATGCTTTAAGGGAGCAGCTCTCTTTTTGCACAGCTGACTCAACAGCCATCTTCCCTACACACCCTGTGCTCCCAGCAGGCTTTCTACAAAACACTGCGCTACCAGAACGCGTTCTTCAATATTATTTAAAACATGGAACTACATCCTGAAATGCCTTCCTAGAGTCTGATCCTCCTTACATAGGGCCAAGCATCCGTCACATTCAAAACAGGTACATTTAAAATATGTGCACTAGAAAGAGAAGTTGCGAGAAGCATGGGCAAAAAGACTCAATGTAATTGGATGAGGGAAATAAATTTGAAAGCCTTTTCTCGAAAATAAAGACTTCTAAAACCACACCAAAGATTTGAAAATATAGCTTTTAAACCTGTTGCCAGTGGAATAGCTCTAGAGCCAGGAGAGAACTAATGCTCATGACAGCATCCTTTACCTGCCTAGAAACAGATCATGAAAGGAAAATCTGCCATGCCACAGGGGTTTCTGATGGAGCCCTCATCTGATGCAGACAAGCCCTGCCCACAAGCTATAGCTTCCTGTCAACATGGATTGTGAGGAACAGATACAGGAGGAGATGCCCAGGGGTAAAAGAGGAGGAGACGACTTCGTCCTGGAGTATAGCTTGCATGCTGGAGTGTAAGGCCTCAGAAGTAGTTTGATACCAGGCAGAGTGGAAAGGAAACCTGGGCACAGGGTTGTGGGCTGTTGAGACTAGGAGTACAGCTGGAAGAGATTCACTGGGAAAGGGTCTTCCTTTACACTGACATTTTAGAACTTTCCTGGAACTCTGCAGACTGGCCAGCAAGTAGGTAAGACAGAGGAACAGATGTTGAAGTTACCTGCCCAAGATGATGAAAATACCCCAGCAGCACTGAGAAGGGAATCCAGCTGTGCAGGATCCCAGCACACAGAGTCCCATGGTAACACACAGCCTGCTAAACTACACAGCTTCATGCTTCAGACTCAGCTTTCCCTATGACTACCACAGCCTTTACGCTTAAGAACATGATCAGCCCCAATAAAGGGGTTAAAGAACTAATCTTGTAATATCTTTAAAGTTAAAGGCTAAGTTGCAAGACTAAACTGTTTCTTAATCCCAACGACATCCTTAAATAACTCACAAATTAAAAGCAACAATCTCATCACCACAAGCTCGAATGCAAAATAAACAAAAATTAAATTCATGCTATGAGAGAATACAAAAATTAATACCCAGAAGTAATTCAAGTCTTATTCTAATAGATTTATTAATGCTGAACTGTAAATGTCTCTAAAAAAAAAAAAACCAAAACAAAACACTATTTCGAAGGGACTATTTATTTACAGAGTGCTAGACTTCACAAGGCAGATGAAGAAAGAAGAATTAATTAAGCCTTCAGTGACTACCACTCTTAAACATACTGGAACCAGTTTGTATTTTCCCCTAAATTTTCTGAAAGAAAGATGCCTCAATTCAAGAAAAAGAGCTCAAGTTCATCTGCTGTTATAATTGGAAATAGTCTGTTTCTAAGATTTTAAATTTTGGAAAGAAGATGGGGTGTGGAGGTCAATAATGCATTCCAGTACCAAACTTCACAAGCTGTAGCTGCCAAATTAATACATTTATTTTTAAGGAATATGTTTAAAACCATTACTATCAAAGTAGTTTCTCCCATTAGTCAGCAGCCCTCCAGAAATGAGATTTGATAAATTAATTGTCAGTCATTGTTCCAAGTATATATTTACTAAACAGAAAAAGTTTAGGAGTTTTGGAGATTTTTTTTATAAGTATCCATTAATTAAACGTCCAAACTACAAAATCCTGCAATTATTATTCATGGTGGTATTTAATCATAAGGAACAACCTTATCAAAGCCAACCACAGAGTAGGAAAACACACAGGACTGACGTCTGACAAAGAAACTTCTCTAGTTATTCCTTGCACTTCTCCACCATCAGAAAGCTTTTGAGCTCCCAGGCACTAACTCCGCAGAACATTCCTGACCATGAGAGAGCCAGTGCTATGTAAATTTGTCAAAGTCCAGGGCCAGATTCCAGCTCCCTGGTTACAACCACTTTCGGGATTTCTGCTCAGTGGGCAAGGCAGCTCCGGAGCTTCATGAGATACACGACAGCGCCTCTACACCAATGCATGCAGCATGGGCAACAAACAGGAGGAGCTGGAAGCCACCATGCTGCTAGAAAGCTATGAGGTGATTGCCATTACCAAAACTTGGTGGGATGAATCCCAAGACTAGAGTGTGACTATTGATGGCTACAGGCTGTTCAGAAAGGGTAGGCGAGGAGGTGGGGTGGAGGCATTGCCCTCTATGTCCAGTAATAAACAGAGTGTGAAGAGCTGTCCCTGAAAAATAGCCACGAGCAAGTTGAAAGCTTATGGGTAAGAACTAGAGACCAAAGCAAAAAGGGAACCTTGTGGTTGGTGTCTACTGCAGGCCCTCTGATCACAGGGAGCCTACTGATGAAGCGCCCTTACTCCAGCCACAGGAGGCATTGCACTCACAGGCTCTAATCCTGCTGGGGGACTCCAGCCACCCCAACATCTGCTGGAAAATTGGCACAGCAAGCTGTAGGCAATCCAGGAAACTCCTGGAATGCATTTAGAATAACTTCTTAAGCCAGGTAACAGACAGCCCGACCAGAAGGGATGTAATGCTGGATTTGATGATCACCAATGCAAGTGAGCTCACCGGTGACATCAAGATTGGAAGCAGCCTGGGCTGCAGTGATCACGCACTGGTGGAGTTCAGAGTCCTGAGGGATACGAGTCAGGCAAGAGTAGAGTCAGGACCCTGAATTTTAGGAAAGCAAACCTCCAGCTCTCCAAGGAGTTAGTCAATAGGACCCCCTGGGAAACAGCCCTCAGGGACAAGGGAAGAGTACAGGGACACCACCCGATTGTGTAGGGATGAGGTCAGAAAGGCCAAGGTGCAGCTGGAGCTGAACTTGGCCAGGGATGCAAAGAATAACAAGAAGGGCTTCTACAGGTAGGTCAACCAGGAAAAGGAAGGTTAAAGAGAGCACACTCCCTCTGATGAACATGGCTGGCAAGCTGATAACAACAGATGAGAAGGCAGCTGAGGTACTCAAGAACTTTTTTGCCTCAGCCTTCACTGATGTCCACTCTTCTCACACCTCCCAAATTCATGGACCACAAGATGGGGACCAGGGGGGCTAAGTCCCTCCCATTGTAGAGACCAGGTTTGTGACCACCTGAGGAACCTGAACATACCTAAGTCTATGGGATCCAACGAGATGCATCCCAGAGACCTGAGGAAATTGGCTGATGTAGTTGCCAAGCCACTCTCCATGATATTGAAAAGTCCTGGCAGTCAGGTGAAGTCCCTGGTGACTGCAAAGAGGAAAACATTGCACCCTTTTTTACAAAGGGTAGAAAGGAGAACCCTGGGAACTACCAACCTGTCAGCCTCACCTCTGTGCCTGGGAAGATCATGGAACAGATCCTCCTAGAAGCTATGCTGAAGCACATGGAGGACAGGGATGTGATTCAAGACAGCCAGCATGGCTTCACCAAGGGCAAGTCCTGCCTGATCAACCTAGTGGCCTTCTATGATGAAGTGAGTACATCAGTGGACAGGGGAAGAGCTGTGGATGTCATCTATCTAGACTTCTGTAAAGCCTTTGACACAGTCCCCCATAACATCCTTCTCTCTAACTTGAAGAGATATGGATTTGATAGGTGGACTGTTTGACAGATAACAAACTGGTTGGATGGTCACATCCAGAGAGTAGTGGTCAATGCCTTGATGTCCAGGTGGAGATTGGTGACATGTGGTGTCTCTCAGAGGTCCTAACTAGGACCAGTGCTGTTTAACATATTCAGACAGCACTGACAGAGACAGCAAGATCAAGTGCTCCCTCAGCAAGTTTGCAGATGACACCAAGCTGAGTGGTGCAGTTGACACGCCTAAGGGACAGGATGCCACCCAGAGGAACCTGGACAAGCTGGACAAGTGGGCCTGTGTGAACCTCATGCGGTTCGGGTCAACCCTCAGCATCAATACAGGCTGGGGGATGACGGAATTGAGTGCAGCCCTGTGGAAAAGGACTTGGAGGGCCAACAATATGCACTTGCAGCCCAGAAAGCCAATGGTATCCTGGGCAGTATCAAAAGAAGCATGGCCAGCAGGTCAAGGGAGGTGATTCTGCTGCTCTACTCTGCTCTGGTGAGACCTTACCTGGAGTACTGTGTCAGCTCTGGAGCCCTCAGCACAAGAAGGACATGAACCTGTTGGCAAGAGTCCAGAGGAAGGCCACAAAAAATGATCAGAAGGATGGAGCACCTCTGCTATGAGGACAAGCTGACAGAGTTGGGGTTGTTCAGCCTGGAGAAGGCTCCAGGGAGACCTTATTGCAGCCTTCCAGTACTTAAAGTGAGCTTGTAAGAAAGATGAGGACAATCTCTTTAGCAGGGCCTGTTGTGATAGGACAAGGTGATGGTTTTAAACTAAAAGTGGGAAGATTTAGGTTAGATAGAAGGAAAAAATTTTTTTACAATGAGGGTGGTGAAACACTGGCACAGGTTGCCCAGAGAGGTGGTAGATGCCCCATCCCTGGAAACATTCACAGGCAAGTGAGACACAGCTCTGAGCAACTTGGTCTGCTCACTGCAGGGGGCTTGGACGAGATGACCTTTGAAGGTCCCTTCCAACCCAAAGCATTGTATGATTCTTTGATTCTACACAGAAGCCTCAGAAAAAAGACGCTCTGGGAAAAGCTGATTTTCCTGTTGGCCCTCTCTGACCTTTCCAGATTGCCAGTTCCCACCAGTTTTCCTTACAGGTCATACATAGGAGTCTCCACAATAACGGCACCTTAAGGTTTCTCAACGGCCAAGCCTGCAGAAGAAACTCCCACCTCTGATCTTGGCCACTTGCTCCCTTCCACCAGTTTGCCACCTCCTAATCTGCAACAATACCACTGCTTGTACCTTGTTCAATACCGGAGAAACAGGGCTTATAGTGTAGTAAAGAATTCTTTTTTAAACACGCTTCCATCTTGCATGTTAGCATGGTGTGCGGAGACACCTCCACAAATAACAAGGTCTCAAACTAGTATTTATTTTCCTTATAAGATACTAAGTATTTATCAAAAGGACTTTTAAAAATGGGACCAAACACTTTATTCCATGAGCTGTGATCTTTCACTGCTGCCAGCCTGAATTTTGGATATTCCAGGAATATAAACCAAAGAAAATAATACCAGAGTATGATACAGTATGTTTTAAGGGGTCAGTTTTGTTCAAATTCAAGTCACTGTAATCTTGCCTTCTACTTCAGCCAGAAAAAAACTAAACCCTGACAACCTTTAAGATCCAACCAAAGAACCCTGCAAGGTGCCCCTGGCTCCTAAAGCTAATGGAAAAGGACAGGAGGCAAAGACTTTTTACATCTTCAGAGATACATCTTTCTTTCTCAAATTACTGCTCTACACCTCACCAGATCAAGACCATAAAAGGTATATCAGTTATCTGCCAGACAGCTGTCTCAAAATATTTGTGTAAGTGTTTTAAAAAAGGTCCAAATCACATTTTATTTGGTGGGAGGTTTTAAAAACCATTTAATCACATTTTGTTTAGGAGGAGGTTTTAAAACCTGTATCTAGCACATCCATAAAAGGTCAAAACTAACAGCTATCATTTTAATTATATAACTATGAATTAGTTTTAAAGGCACAGGCTGAAGATGATGGTAAAATATTTCTGAACCTCAGCCATCCAAATAAATTGTAATAGAAAACTCCATATTTGCAGACATGCCCCTCTTTTCTAGCATCTGAAAAACTAAAGCCTACAGAAAATCAGCTCAGTACCAGCATGAGCCAAGAAGGATGATAACCTACACAAACGCTCATTTCCACATTACTACCCCAGAGCCTGATCCTTGCAAAATTAACCTTCAGACCAACACCGACTGCGCACAGAAGCAAGTTTCAGGCCTCAAACTGATTATTTCTTCTGCACAAGCAACGAATCAGTTCTGAGGTACAGCTACCAGCCAGATTCATCAAACAATTATTTTAAGAAGAAATACAATGTAATTAAAGTTAGCTTAGCACTGTGTTTAGTTTCTTAAAATTGAAACTTTGAGCATTTTTTAGAACACTGAACTGTAAGAAGCCTGCCTAAATGGCAGGCTTCTCTCTGTGAGCAGCTAAAACCAGAACTGTAAATGGACACAGAGGGATCTCTTCTTATAAATAAGACATAAATTACTCCTATGGCCGAGATGTCCCTTTGGTAAACAGAGATCATCTGTATAAACTAAAGCAGTGGCATTAACTCACTGAAAGATAGAAAAAAAAAAATCAAGCTGCACAGCAAAGCAATGCAACGCGGCTAGTGTCAATGTGTCACTCCCATAATCAAAGCAAATGTTTCTTTAGCAAGAATATAAGTGATAGATTTTCAATAAAACCATTTTAATAGACAGTTGTAAATACAACAGAAAGTTGAAAGTATTTACACGATTGGTTTTCTTTTTTGTTTGTTTGTTTTATCCCATTGTATCTCAGAAAAGACTGACAGCTTTACTAGAGTTGGGAAACAACTATTAAAAACAAAATCAAGACAAACCAAAACATAATCAATTCACGAACAACATATGGTAAACCAACTATGCATTTATAGCACTTCTTCAAACTGTCTTTCAGGTAATCAATTACTGAGCACTGCTTTTTCCTCTTTCAAGCTCAGGAACTTTGGCCAAGCGGAGTGGGTCTGCCAGATGCCAGCAGCACAACAGCTGGTAGAAGTGCTCCCGCAGCTCCTGTTTCTAAAAATGCTCAGTTTGGTTCACGACATCCCATGATAGCAATATAACAAAAGCTAGTCCCTCCTAAACTGAGCAAATCTGCTGGCGAAAAGCACTGAAGAATTTCGGAACAACTTGTAAAGCTCGTATGAAAATAGTTCCTTCTAAAGGAGGCTTTCCTTGGCAAGTCAGTGCTGGCTTCACTGGGAATACCGTTTTCCATACTTCACCTACAGCTACACCGGAAGCACGAGGAAGTAAACGAAACAGTAGGTTATACCGAGAAATCTTCCCTGAAATAAAAATAAGTTATGACATCGCAGCCAGAGACGACTACCTCAAAACAAACACAGAAATAACCCTGCAGACAGGCAGGGCAACCCGCGCATGCAGCTGACGAGCGTAATTAACTTTCCCACCGCGCCGCAGGGGACTCGGCAAGCCCGTCCTCGCACCGCGGGGCCGCGGGACCGAGCCAAATCCTACGGGGAAAAAAAAAAATCCTTGAAAACTAGGCGGCCAACCTGAAGCGGGGGACGGGGGGCAGAAATAGGGAAGCGTCCCTGCGCGGGCCGGCCCAATGCCGCGCTCCCCCTTCCCCGCCCCGCCGGCCACCGCAGCGGCGCGGAAGTCCCCGCGGTCGCGCACCGCCTGGTCCCGCCACCTCTCGCGTGGCTGAAGGGCGGCGGGAGCGGTACCTGCGTTTTGGAGGGTGTCGATGTTCTGAGGCCGGGCGGCGAGCTCGGCCACTGCCTGCACGAACTGCGTCCGGGCGCGCTGGTACTGCTCGAAAACTGCGGACGGCAGCGCCGGGGCACCGGGTTAGTGGCCGGCGCCCCGCCAGCCCCGGCCCTGACCCCGGCCCTGGCCCCCGCCGCCCTGCCCTACCTTGCAGAACCTGCCTCTGGCTCATGGCGGCGGCGCGGCGGGTTGCGCGCCCGCGCAGGGCCGCTCTGTGTACCCGTCGCCCTGGCAACCGGGCGGAAGCCACGCCGCCGGGGGGCGGGGCTGCGCCCGCACCGCCCATGACGTCAGCGCGCCCTCCCGCCGCGCACCCGCCCGCGCGGAGCCGGAGACTGCTCCGGTCCGCGGCCCCCCGGCCCCGCGCGCCCGCGGCGACCGGCGGTGTGTTCCAGTGCGCGGGCTGGAGACGGGATACAGCCCAGGCGGGCTGTGCCCGGGTGGTGGCGTGTGGCAGGCGTGTGTTAGATATGTAGGTACAGGCACCCCTGGAGATGCGCGGGGCTGTACGGACCTGCGGGTCTGCGGAGAGAGGGCTTCACCCCTTTGCAGCACACCTGTTCCACAAACGCGTACACAGCGGGCGGGAACGGGGGCGTGCGAACTGGGAGTCACGTAAGGACGCACACGGGCAGCTGTGCACGCTCACCCCTACACAGGGAGCCGTTGTTCTCGGGGGCGCCGGGGAAGGACGGGAACGGGCAGCGCCCGCAGGACAGTGCCAGACTCAGGGCAGGGACTTTCCCGGGCCGCAGCGATGGCTCGTCTCCCGCGGGCCGTCCCTACTGTCCCTCCACGTCCCGCGCAGCGCGGCGCAGACGGGCTCGGGCGCGCGGACTGTCGGTGAAGTCCCGGACGGCCGGGCAGCGGCCTGCCCGCCGCCGCTGACATTTGGGAGCGGCGCCGCGGCCGCCCCGCCGATGCGCCTCGGCGGGACGCGCCGCTGTGTGCGGTGGAGGCACCGGGGGCGGCTCCACGGAGTGGGCGAGGGGTCCCCTCAGTCCGGCCGCCCCCCGCCCTCGGCCCACGGCGCTGCGCGGGGGGAGGCGCGGTGCTGCGCGGGCCGCGCTCCGCCCGCCGCGGCTGGAGAGCTGCCTCGTTCCGCTCTGCTGCTGCGCAACTTGCCAAGGGCCCGGAGGGCAGGGAGGGAGCGCCCCGCCGCCCCGGCTGAGTCCCACGCATCGCCCGGCAGCTCCTCCGCGGTCCCCCTGCCCGGCTCCCGCTCCCCTTTCGCTTACGAGAAATAAAAAGGGAGAAGAAAGAATAATTCGGGCAGCGCAGCGCTGGAGCTGCCCCCACCGCACCCCGCCGCGCCTTTACTCTTCGGGGAGGAGGGTCCTTTGATTTTCTTTTTTTTTTTTTTTTTTTTCTTGCTACCATGCTATTCCTCCTCGGGGATCTCCGCTATTGCCTCACACCGCCGCCCCGGCCCACGCCGGGGATTTTCGCGCCGCACGGGGAATAAACTCGACCCGCGCAGGGGCCGCGGAACCCCCGCTCGCCGATAGCCCCGGCGGTGCGGGCAGCGCGGGCGCGCAGGGGCGAGCCCGAGTGCTCCAAGCCCCCACCTCTGCCAGACGGGTCGTGTGGCGGGTGAAGCGCCGTCCCCGCGGGAGGGCAACGCTTTGCTCGCTCCATACACCCGCGCAGGGTTAAGGATCAGCCCGGGCGCACCCATCCGCGCTGTGCGGAGCTGCCTGCACCGCGCAGAGGCAGGCGGCTGAACGGCAGCTTTTGCTCTCTCCGTGACCCCCTGTACGATGCAGCGCAGGAAGGGGCACTGGGGAGGACGGTCCGGCAGTAGCCATCTGACTTTGCCAAGCACAGGTATGAGTTATTCCTCTGCGCCATAACAGTGTTTGTTTGGGGTTTTTTTTTGTTGGGGTTTTTTGGGTTTTTTTTTAACAGGGTGTCATTCTGGTAGATAAGCTAGACGCTGCCTTTCACTTTTCCCATCCGGCTGTAAGGGCTAGTTACGAATAATTCTCTTCATAACTGGTCATCCAAGGCATGGTTGCATCTCTGAGTAAACAAAACCTTGGAGGTCTGTGTAGCAACTAATGCAAACGGTGGAACTGCAAAATGAGATCAGAGTTACCAGCATCTGAGTGGAAATAGACACTACATCTCCTCCTGTATCTTTTGAGGGCGGTTCCCAAGATGCGGGATATTTGTGAATGAAGATACTAGTTAGCTCTGCTATCGATCAGGCTGCTCCAAGTGAAATTGCGATCCACGGTTGAAAACGGGAATTGCTATTCAGTAAAAGAAGTCCCTTTCTGTAGCCATCCTCTAAAGCACAATGACTTCAGGATTTAATGGGCTGGTGTTTGTTCTGCAAAGCTCCAAATGTACAAAATCAGATGACTGACACTACACGAACGTATTATTTGACAAGTAGTATCAAGTTTTGTCTCATACCTAAGAGTTGAAAGGCTGAAGTTACTTTAGTCGCATTTTAAAAGTTTGAAAAAGTGTGAGAGAGATGTCTAGTTTTAATAAATCATCTCTGGGTTTGCTCAACTGAAAAGAGGTGTGCTAATGTAAACAGTGTCATCCTCTAAAATGAACCACGTGTTTCCAGGAGTATTTAATGTGAAAAAGACCTCTCTTTGAGGAAACAAACAAAACAGGCGATGTACCATTCTTTACAAATGAGTTAGACAAATTAAATCAGATTGGTGAGAAGGTCGTTTGCCACAGAAAATATTTTGAGAAATTATCACCATGTGTACTTGAGAAGGGAACAGCTGTTAAACACATTTCTTTATACTTATTTCTGTTCTTAAGTTAAATAATAATAAAAAAATAAACAAACGGTGATGAATTACTTCCAGAGGTTTGGGGGTTTTTTTTAAGCAGATGTGTCGATTGCTGATGAATTGATTTATCTGTCTAATTAAGTCTAATGTTCGGATAGGATATGTGACACAACAAAACGCAGCCTGACTACCTACCAAACTTGCTGTTACATTTCGTGGCTTGATGTTGAGAGTCTGTTCACATAGTTAATAATAATAATGAGGAATAAACACGATGCAAATTCGGTCTACGGAAATGTCACTGGTTCTCGCAAAAGTACTGAAGACGGAAAATCATTTATGGAAATGACGTAGTTGTGAGACTTCACTGCCTGCTGCTGGGGTGCTCATTAGTAGGAAACCTGTATCCTTAGGCGGGTGGTGTTAGTACGACTGCGTTACTGCGCAAGTCAGCTTAAAAAAAATAAACCGGACGCGAGAGGAATAGGCAACAATTATCCAAATTAATAACGTGCCTTCGCTTTCTGGTGGGTGTTCTTTAATCTCAGCCTTTGATTCACTCTGAAATACGCCCCTAACAGAGCGGGGAAGCATCATTTTCCCCAAGCCGGTGAACGGCGAAGTTACTGCTGGAGTTTTTCGGGGGAGTGAGGGGTGCCGGTGGGGCTTCCCACGGGCTTTCCCCGCTTGGTCCCGTACTCGCGGGTGCGAGGCAACAGGTGGCTCAGCCCTCACACGGGAGAGGCCGGGTTCTCCGCAGGTTCCCCCCGGCTGGGTGACAGGTCCAGGACCGGGCTGGCTGCCCCTCGACGGCTTGAAACTGCGTGACGGTCATTAAAAGTTGAGTTTTTCTGGCGTCCTGGTGTGGCGGCTTCCCCACTGGCTGCGGGGTGTCCCCGGCGACGGCCCGCCGGGGCAGCGGGAGAGCCGGGCGGGAGCCAGAGCAGCCCCCGGCCCCCACCCACGCCCTTCGGGTCGCCCGATCTGCCTCCGGAGGGTCTCCTCCGCTTGCCACGCGCCTGGAAAAATGTTCAAGGCTTTGAGCAGATATTTACAGGGTTACAGGAATTATTTTTTTAATCTAGTGCTTGCAGGACTGAGGGCGTTTGTTGGGAAGAGCAACGTGCACACTTCTCCGCTCGCTCCCGCGGATCAGAGTTGAAAGCGCTGGGCTTTTGAAAGCGGGGAGATTAAGCATGGAAAGGTTAGTGGAAGTGAATGGGATGTAGGGAACTGCAGTGCTCTCTCGCAGAGCGTACTGAGTGAGAAATCTCCGAATTTGTATATAGGTTCTGCTAAATTATGATATTTTAATCCTCGAATAACTTAATTTTCAAATTTAAGCTGGGCTTTGCCATTATCTGTTTTTAGCAAAACCTCTATCAGAGGGATATGCAATGGAGATGCCCTCTCTTTCTCTCTGAGCTTTGGCTCGGGGCTCTATCGACTCGCGCAGTTCTGGGGTCCTCTCCGGGTTTTCGATGGCGAGTTTAGTTTGTGACACCTTCCTATAGAGTAAAATAGTTCTGTGAGGCGAAAACAGAAACGTCGAGGCACTTCAAACGCACTAGAAAGGTGACTTCTCCTTTTTCTTCACCTAAGAGGACGACGCTGGCATTTGAGCAGACATCTGTTATCTGTAAACGGTATAGATTTGGCTAGTGGAGATCAGTGCGTAGCCACTGCACCAGCCAAAGACAGAACAGAAATGGTAAGGGATAAATAAACCGGAAAAGAGCAGAATATCTCATGTTGACTTGTAGGATGGGACCAGGAAATATTAGCTGGTAGGGCTGAGCCCTTGTTACCACGTGCATATGGTTACACCTCTGGTTTCCTGCGGAACCGTCAGGGCTTGTGCAATGCCATTAAAAAAAAAGAACAAAAAAAAAAAAAGAACAAAAAAGACAAATATTTTAGGGACGTCCCAAAACTGAAAGCCGGAGCTTAATTTATTCTGGGGACTTGAAAGGGACGAGGTCTTCCTTTGTGTCTGTTGCTCCGGGGGAGGTTGTGTGTCGGCTTGGCGCTGAACGCTGCCCGCATCTACATATGTAAAACCAGCAGCGCTACCCCCCCACCCCCCACCCCGCCCCGTGCCGGTAGCATTGCGGGCTCTGGCAGCTCGCAACAACAATGCTTCCAAACAATGCGAAATACGCGGAACCTGCGCGGCTGCGGCGGCGGGGGATGGGGTGGTGGCCACTATTCAGCTTTTAATCTGGAAGGACCACGTTTGCGCGATGCCCGGCGGAGCCCGCCGCTTGCCCCGCGGCCGCCCCGTCCTCCTGCCCCATCATTGTCCCTGGCTGCTGTGGTTAGAGGGGTGGGGACACGCAGCAGCCAGACGACGATATCCCGGTCTGCAGAAGAAGGTGTAACGAGAGGCACCAGCAGCAGAAAAGGCTGCAAATCGCTGTCGTGTGGTTGCTATTAGCAACAAATCAGCTGAACAGCCTGCAAACCCTGAGCACCTAGGGCGGAGGTGGCAAGGAAAACGCCAGGGCTGTGGAGGCTAGGGCTGGCGGGACCTTTCCTGAGGGACCTCCCATGCAGCCCCGGGCTGCCTGCCCGGAGGGCGGCCGAGGAGGGGCAGGGCAAGGGGAGACACTGCTGCCACCGCCGCGCACTGCGCTCCAGGAGAGGGGAAAGGCAACCCTCTTAAAAGAAACAAAATGGCAGCTCGTGGCTTGTAGGCATCCCTCTCGGCGCTGAGCGCCTGTTTCGCCTCCGCTGGTTCCCGATGTTGACAGTCCCTCGGTGCCCCGGAGCTCTCCCTGCGCGCCCGTCTGTCCGGGGGCAGCGCCCCAGCCCGTGAAACAGCAGCGCCGTGTCCCCCGGGGCTCCAGCCGCAGCTCTTTGCCCTCCGCAACCAGCCCCCCGCTCCCCGCCTGGAAATCGAACTCCCATCCCTTCGGGTGGGACACGTCCAGACCGGCTGCACGCGAGCACCCGGTGGCAGGGCGGGGCCGCGGCTCCGCGCCTCGCACGACCCAGCTCCAGGTCTCGGGCTGCCGGATCCGGGAGCGCGCGGAGGGTGTGCCAGGCTCTGCATCCCATGCAGCAACAGCTGCCTCGCACCCACACAGCACCCCTGCACCTTGGCCATGCCAACACCTTCCCTTGCAGCACCGTGATCGCGCTGCTTTGTGGTTGGGTTTTTTTTGTTTTGGTTTGGTTTTGGTATCGGGATTGGGTTGTTTGGGATTTTTTTTCCCCTTCATATTTACTATTTAAAGTATTTGGGGTTGTGTATGCGGGGCTGTTTTGGGGAGGGGTTTTGTTTGTTTGTTTGTTTTTTCCCCAAGGAACAGCTGATTTCGGAGGCCTCCGACAGCCACTGGATATTTGACACTATGGTTGTCTTAGAGATTAGAAAGTGCCTTGTCCAGGAGGCATCTCTCGAGCATTCCCAGTACATGCAGAGGGAGGATTGAGAAATGCCAGCGATGGCAGAGGTGCCCGGGAGCCCTGTGCTCAAGCGAAGGCCCCGGGATGCGGGGCGGTGTCTCCCGGCCTCGGCCTCCTCCGCCAGGGATGCGGCATGCGAGAGACACCGGCAGAGCGGATCCCGGCAGCCGGCACGGAGGGGGAAGGGCTGCTGGGTGCTTCTGCTATTGGAAAAGTGCCTCCCTGCCACAGGGGAGATCTTACCCGGCCACTGCCTGGGGAATATCCCCCGCCACACCGGTGGGAGCATTGTCGCGGGGAGCGGGGAAAGCATCTGCCTTTGTCTCTCTAGACGAGGTGCGATATTCAGATGCGTACCATGAAAATACAGGCGCCAAATGGCTACCGCAGCCCTCTCCCTTCTCTGGGGGAGGTCGGGACGCCCCGGGGCCCCGCCGTGCCCTCGGGAAGGCTGGGGTCGGCGGCGTCGGAGGGAGGCCGGGTCCCTACGGCAGAGCGGACGGGAACACGGGACGCCGGCGCTCCGCAGCCGGCCGGGGGATGCCGGAAAGCCGCGTCCCGTTGCCCCCTTCCAGGCACGCACATCCCCAAATATCCGAGCTCGCTGGAGCACCCTAAGGGCAGGACGTGGCGGGAAGGGCAGGCGGCGGAGCGGGTCGGTGCGGTGGCTGAGGCTGCATCGCTATGCCTCGGCGGAAGGCGGCAGCGGCCGGGTGTGCTGCCTGCCGGGCGTGCCCGCCTGCCCCCGGCCCGGCCCGGCCCGGCGGCGAAGCGGGGCAGCGCATCCCACAGCGGCTGTCCGCGCCGGCGGAGGCAGAGCGGGCAGAGCTCCAGGGGGCGCCGGACGCCGCGGCGCCGCGCGGAGCAGCGCGGAGCGCCATGGGGGTGTCCCTGCGCGCCTCCCCCCGCGTGCCCCGTTCGAATCTGGCGGCGCGCGGGGGAAGTTCCGCGGGCGCGAGGCGGGAGAGCTGCGCAGGCGCAAGATGGCCTCTGCCCGGGCGGCGGCGGGGGGCGCGCAGCCGGCCCCGGGCCGCCCGGTGGTGGGGCAGCCGGCGGGGGCGACTGGCGGGGGCCAGGCCTCGTCCGTAGCGCCGGCGGGGCCGAGCCCCGCGTTTCTGCGCCAGCCCGTGGAGCCCCGTCCCCGCCGCGGGAGGCGGCGCGCAGAGAAGCGCAGTCGTACCGCAGCTCCCCGCCGTCCTTCCGCGGCCCGCGGGAGGCGGCGGCCGCACGTCCCGGCGGCGGGGCGGCCGGGAGGCCCGCGGGTTCCTCGCGCTCCTGAGGCAGTGCCCGCCTCCGGCACCGCCGCTCCCGGCCGTCGCTGGCCCGCGCGCCCGCGGCTCCGCGGCAGCGACCGGGAATGGAAGTTCCTCTTTCTGCCCGCCCCCGGCAGGGAAAAACTCCGTTCGCCGTGGGAATTACGTATCCTTCGTGCTTTACCCGTTACCGGCTTTTCTTTTCCCTTTTTTCCTTTTTTTCTTTTTTTTTTTTCCTTCCCCCCCACCATCGCTGTTAAATAAATACGAATATCCCATCCCCAAAGCCGGTGAGACCGACAGTTGCCCTGGTCCCCACCGGGCTTCAGCAGCTTTTCTGTTGTCCTGGTGGGACTCCTCTGTTAGCCGTGGGGAATGGGAGCGAAGGAGCCAGAGCGGAAAAAAATCCTCCCTGCCAGGATCCTTCCAATTCTTGGATTCATAAAGGGCGAAGCGACCGTGGCTTGGAGCTCTCGGAGCGGGGCAACGACTCTGAGCTGAGGAAAGCGGAGACCCGCAGCCCTGCGAACGGGAGAGCAGGTTCTTCTCGGGGCGTCCTCTTGGCAGGAGACAGGCAGAAATCATGAAAAAGAAACTGTTTATAGTAAAATAAAGGAAATCCGTTTCAAGTACCCAGAGTAGAATCAAGAACGTTAAAAATTAACAGCGGAAACAGGAAACACTTATCTGAGTAAACATTGTCTCAGAATTTCACCATATTCAAATCGGGAGGGTGCAAGGTGCTGGCCGGTGCCGCGGCCGCCCGCCTGCCGCGGTGGTACCTGGCGGCGGGGGCCTCTGCCGCCGCCCGTCCCGCGCCGGGGCTGGAAACCGGAGCCAGGCACGGCGAGACAACCCGATCCTCGTGAACCGGTTTGGTGGCAAAGATCGGAACTGCAGGAGTTCTTGCGTGGTGAGAGATGAACAGTCCAGAAGTGATGTTGGGAAGGCAGGAACACGGCTCGCCGCTACCGGGGCGAAGGGACGGGCGGTCCGGGGCCGCGGCGAAGTAAAGAGGCTCAGCGTTGGCAGAGGTGGAAGGGGTGAGGCTTCGTCCCGGTACCGTCCCCGGGAGGACTTGCTTCGGCCACGCTTTGAAAATCCCCAGCGAAACGGCGAAACGAATGAATCTTCGGGCGGCTGCACGGCGGAGGAGGTGACAAGCAGCACGTCCTCGACAGCCGGGGTGGGGGGAAAGGACCAAAAGCTTCGCTTCAGCTGGAAGAACGCCTGCCGCTGGCTTTCCCACAGCCTTCGGGTTTCAGTGCCCCCCCGGCTTACCGGAAAAGAGGAGAACGTCCCCTGTGAGCGGAGCTCCCCCCGGCGCTGCCCGGGCCCCGGCGCCGCGGCGGCAGCCGCCCTGCGCTCTCCTCTCCTACCCGCAGGACGCGGCCGTTTTTCCGGAGTTGTGTGGCAGTGTCCGCCCGCCGGCATCGGCCTGCTGAAAGGCAGCGGCGCAAGCTGCTTTGAGCAATGCTCTGTACTGGGGGACAAACAGCTCGGCTTAGCAAGCTCGTCATGCTCCTTCTTTCTTTTTCTGCCTATTTCTGCATTCCTTCTCCCTGCTTCTGCCTGTCTTCTCCCGAAGCCTGTTGGAGCGCCTTACGCTCCCTCTCCCTCTTTTCCCCGGGGTGGGTCGTTACCGCCTGTGCCCCATTCCGGCCGGGCACAAAAGCGCTGCTTGGGGCTGCAGACAGCTGAACCTGGACGGAAAATTCGGTCGGACTAAGGCAGAAAGACATCATCTTCCAGCGGGTGCAGACTGCCCCTGCCTCTGCCTTTCATAGGACTGCTTGTTGAACAAGCTCAGAAAAACGCAGGAGGCTTGGGCTTTATCCCTCACTTATATAAACGCAACGTCGGATAATGCAAAGAATCTTCTTGCATATACCGGACTGAGATTTCTTTCCAAACAGGGAGGGTTTACGTACGTTTGTAAGGAAACCCGTTTGCTATGTAGCTGCAAAGGAAAATATTGTGAAACCGGGCAGGTTGACACAGCAGCTTCGCAAACTAGAACACCACGATGCTATCTTTTATCGTCCTCCCAATTGTGCTTAGCAATATATACGCATCGCAGTGCCATCTGCCTAGGGCCAGCAGCAGCAAAACAAAAGTTTCACATGGCAGCACAAACATCCTCGGCGGCTTCTGCAGCTCGGCAAGAGAGCTACTGAAAACGTTTGTTCTTCAGATGAGATGTCAAAGTGGAAGATATCTGAAGTGCTGTAAGAGCTTAATAAACCTCGAAGGGAATTATCCAGCTCACGATTCATTGCTACGTGCTTCACGGACACTGTGAAGACCGAGAATAGTTCCGTTTTGATGCTAAAAGTTGTAATTATCAGTCACTTCCAGTTCAAACAAGCACAATTTGATCAGTGTGCTAACGTGCAAGCCTCTGCTGCAGGGTCAGTGCTGGTCTTTGGGTGAATTAATTCAACCAGCACAGAGTGATTAACTCGTACAGTTGAGGGAATCGTGCCAAGATAGACACTCAGCCGCATGCAGATATCTTTACATTAAAACGCATTTAGTTCCACTGAGGCTTTAAAAAGTGATCCAGAGCAGCACAGGCGGAACCTGGCACTCGCCACCACGAAAATCCTGTTCCTCCCTTCCCAGCCAGTGCAGTTTAACATGGGCTAAGTTTGAACAGATAGGAGGTAAAAACCTGTGCCCGACTAGGATGTGAGAACACACCATTTGCTTATTTTCAAGAATAATCTGGGGTCAAATAAAGAACAGCAAACGTTTTCGAGGCAGGCAACCAAAACAAATCATGACGATTTCTAGGGAATTTTTTGGTTGTTATTTTAGTACTCCAGTGTTCTATTCACTAAAATCTTTTGTACATCCAGAAAGACGTTTGTCCTTTAACACCACATTACCAACAGAGATCATTTGCTATTTTTCAATGAATTATCCCTTTTATTTGTTTATTTCTTTGATCAGCTATAAATGAAAGTTATTCGTGTATATAAAACTGAAGTTTTTACTGTTGAAATTGAACTGTACATGTTTACTACAGGAAAAAATATCAACTCTTGTTTAACAAGACATTATACATCAATAAGCAATAACCTTGTGGAGGATTTGCAATCACCTGGTCTATAAAAACAAGCAGGACAAATAACAGCAATTTATATGCAAAAGTAATGATTTAATGACTATAAGCAAGACAAAGCAATAAGAATTGTGCTTCTTTTGCAGACTGGAGACAATGAAATGTTTAACTACAATTTTCCCGTACAAACATGAAACAATATCCATATAGAATAAACACCCTCACAAATGTATAACTGATGGGTGATGAACACACACGAAGTTCGACCAAAGCAAAGCACAAACTGAACAGTGTTCAAGGCTGTCCATATTTTATGGTGGTGGAAAAGTTCCTTCTACTGAAAAAAGAAAAAAAAAAAAAACCAAACCCTTAGAAGCCTCTAATAAAATGCACCTATTTGCAGGCCATTAAAGAGGAGGCATTCTCCCCAATTTATTGGAAATATTAAAGTACCTGTTAAATTTTAATGAAGTTAGTACTTGTACCATATACATATATATTAGAACAAATTTTGATAAAATGCCTTCATCCAGCAACTTGCTGGTTCCTTTAAAATTTATACCAAATAGTTTATGGCTTCTATAATGATTCCATGTGCTTTTAAAAAACACAGTCCCACCACATCAAATAATAAAAAAGTAATCAAACAGGTCAAAGACTTCCACGTCCCTTAACTTTACTGCATCACTTCAACATTTGGTAAAGTAACAATATATCACTTGGAAAAAAAGACAAAGCGAGTAAAATCCTTTTAAGATTGCCAATTGCCTCCAGGTTATCAGAGACTTGAATGTGCTTTCCTAATACTGTAGCTCTCACACGCAAAGTGTTTCTTGCAGTATGAGCAAAGCTCAAACAGGCGGCATCTGCAAGGGTCGAACCAGTTTAGAAATTTAACAACCATATCATGAGTGCATGAAACACAATATTTTCTTTATAGTATTTATAAATATATCATACAATACTGTTTCCTGTTATGTCATATACCAATATGGCATTGTACAATAAGCATAATGCCATCTGATTCTTACAAAAGCGAATCATTTAAACAAGTCAGTAAATAAAACGGTAATACCCGCTTTTAGGCATACAGATTGTAAAACTGAAGTTTACTCTTCTTTTGATCGGTTCTGTGCAGCAACAGAGAAGTAAAAGATGCAACATAAGAATCAAAATGGCTAATACGCAAAAATTGTTATTCACAGTGACATGGCTACATATATGCATTATTCTATGCATATTCTTTCCATTTTGTTGGATTTCAAGATGAAAAAGCACTTGCTTTCTACAGGTTCACAAAACAGCATAAGAACAATAACAATTGAAGAGAATGCAATGGAGGAGTTAGTCTGGATTAACAAACTACTTCCCGGGATTTGTATCAACTTCTGGAGACTCCCAAGTCCAGATGATGGGGACGGAAACAACTCCACATCACTCAGAACGGGTGAAGGTGTAACTCTTCTTTGCTTCCCAGTCCTCTGAAAACAATTTACATTTCAATCTTGCGTTTTCATTAACGTCCATCCTGAATGTCATCTAGTCCGCCCTTTATAGCCAAGTTCAGTGTCACTACAAAAGAAAGCAATTTGGACGATAGTCACATGGATTAGCATCTATAAAGCTGTAATGGCATGGAGAGATCTATATAAAGGGGGGGGGGGGCTGTAGCCTGGTTGGCACATCAACCAGACGAAGTGGCTGAGGAGCCATTTATTGACGTTTTTCGCGCTCTGTTGGTGAAGGAGGACTGGTGGTTACTGCTGGGACTGCTGCTGGTGCCATTCATGGTGCTGGAGATGTGGGGAAACTGGGGGTGAGGAGACTGGACCGGCGTGCTGGGGCTGGGCAAACAGGAGGAGGTAGAGGGGATGCCTCCCGCCGGGCTGCTCGCCTTGTCGCTCCCAGAGTCACTTTCCAGCTCCCCGCTATTATTCATGCCTTCCCTCTGATGACTGATCTTCATCCTCTTGCAAGTAGGTCGGACCCGGTATTTCAGGGGCAGAGGCCCATTCTGCAAGGCAAAGGAGAGACCCTGGTAAGTGCCCTCCCCAGCCACAACTCACACTCCCCTGGGAGATGCACACTGGCCATACTCACCCGCCTCCAGGTATAGATGTAGGCAATATCCATTAGGGTGTAGTAGTCCTTCAGAGGCTCCTCTTCATACATCACATCGATCTGTCAAGATACAAATCCTTGCATTAAGGTGCACCCAGGCATTTACCCCTAGCGTATGATTGCTCCAAGGTGAAAGTAACCCATTATATATCAGAGCATTGAAAAAATGCTATACCAAGTCAGCAGGAAATAGGCAATTTTCGTATCTATTAGAGAAGTTTTAAATAGATTAAGGAGCATTTTCTTGATACCTTGATATTTGCAGCTTTAAAAAATTACAGACTGTCACCAAACTCTCCAGATAGGTATTTTTAAAATAATGTTCATAATCCCATCAACGTATTGGACACACCAGAAATACTTAGTAGTTAGCACTTGCTGGAGCTGGCTGTGATGAGAAAATGAGTGCTAACCAGCATTAGAAGGCTTAGAACTGCAGGGCTGATGTTAAAAAAAAAAAAGAAAAAAAAAATCATCATCACTCTTTCCCCATAGGTACCTGGAAAGTGTTAGGTATATCCATTTTACTCCGCAGGAACTTTCTTAGATGCATCACTGTCATTGCTGCTGGGCAGCGTAAGTATCTTTTGTCATTCACCTGATGGCATAGTAAAGAAAAATCAGTCTGCTGGGAACAAGCAATTACTCCTACAAAAGATGTACTCTCACTTTTTATGTTAATTTTTTAAAAAAGTGCTTCATTAAATTATGAATTATGATTTAACAATTTCTGTTGCCTTATAAGGAACAACAGAAATTAGTGGTAAATTACGGTTCCGATATAAGTAATTAAAAATGCAACAAATTTTATACATTAAGGTTTTGAGCTCACAGTAAGACTCTTTTTAAAATATATATGTATTACGTATTGATTTTTAAAATTACTTTAAAAGTAACACTGCAGGTATTTTTTTATTTTAAAAAGTTGTTTACACACACAGCTGTATGAAGGTGTTCCACCTCTTCCATGCCTAGTACCACAATAGGAGGTGTGCTTCTTTTGCTCTAGATACAAATACCTATGTATTTTTTTCAGCTACAAACCTGCCCCAAAGATGTTTGCACGTTATATTTCCTCTAAAGTTATTTACCTCTTCCTTTGATTTTTCTTTCTCCTTATTTCCTTTTCGTTCCAGTCTGGGAGAAGAAATTAAACAATTACAACAAATAATAAATATAGCTGCTATCAGTCAGGTAAACATAAAATATTGCCATTCAGGAACTTGCCTATTCTGGTCAAAGAATTCAATGGATAAGCTTATAATCTCGTCGTCTGTTATAATTCTTTTGTCTTCGTCAGCCACTTCTCCTCTGTCTTCATTAGAGCCATTGGCAGCTGCGCAGAAATTTCCACAATAATTTACATTTTGAAATTCAAATCAGGAAGAATGGCAATTCTCAGTAACAAGAAAAAAAAATTCAAGGCAAGATTATGAATTAAATCTACCTAACTGTTTAAAAAATAAACTTCCATTATGCTGAATTTACTTCTTAATATTCTGTCACAGTAATACATAATTTGTAAGTTAAAAAGGAAACAGCATCTAGGTCAATGCTACATTTATTGAAGTTGCGAACGAGAAGGTTTTACCATCAGCTGATGGATGAGCAGCATAAAAATCTCTTCTTCTTTTCATTTCATCTAGATGGAAAAGCATATATTTTTCTTTTAGTATATACTCTGTAACTCCTGGTATTGATACAGGACAGCAGTTCTGGTTTTGTTTTTCTGCTCTTCAGAAAAAAACACCTGATTTAACTACTTACTTTTGAAAAGGCCTGGTACTAGCTTGTATACAATATCTTGGAGAGTTTTATCTGACCTGAAAGAAGAACAACCCCAAAACATAAAATTAAGCAATTGAAACAACATTTGAATCCAAGCAGCAGCTCCTCATTTATGATATTTCACAACAATGAGGCATCTTCTACAAAGTGGGAGACTAGTAATAAAAAGTTAACTTACAAGACCTCATAATCAAAGTAACACTGCTCTAAATACCAGTAAAAACCAAAACTCATCTGTGCTACCACCACTGAAAATAATTCTCTTGGACTGAAGAAAGGCCTTAAAAACTGCATGTCCGCCCTAGAAAATCAAGTGAGCAAAGAGTAACACCGACAAGAATAATATTTTTGAAAGGAGAAGCATGCTTTAAAGGCTTTTGCCTCTTAGCTTGGAAAGTTTCAGCAAGAGTTTTCATGACTGGGAGCTATGGCTGGAGGGAAGCATGTCTGGGAGACAGAGAAAGGGGAGGAAAAAACTGTCGGGATGGTACAAGTGAGAACAGGGGAGAGGCATTGCAACCATGGCTGGAGTATGCAAAAAAAAGACCAACAAAAACTTTCTGTCTTGCATCCAGAGAAGTCTTCAGTTTCAATCAATGACAAAACTCCAAAGAGAGAGCATACACACGAGTTAGATTGTAAATTGACAAGTCCTTTCAGATTTAAATTGTAGACCACGAGATAACATCGACAGACTACTCCTGGTCTCCCCATACAAAGTAAAGTAAGAGATGCAAAGGCGTGTTGCATCTTTCTCCTACCTTATATTCAAAAGCGGTCGAGTTTTGTGAACTTGGACATCACAAATAGGACAATACTTGCTGGTCTCCAAGTAACGTACGATACAGGTCTTACAGACTGTAAGTCAAACACGAAAGCCTTTTAGTGATGGTCGTAGGTGATGCTCAGATATGCATAGATAGAGGTGCGATTTTCTAAACTATGCAAGCTAGAGCAAATCGTCCATTGTCAGCGGGTCGCTGCTTAAGCTACACAAATACCCAAATAAGCGGCAATTACCATGAAAAGGAGACGCTTAAGAGTACATATATTATTACTTTAACAAAGACCGCAGGGCCGTCGTCAGAAAAACTGCACCGGGGCCGGGCCATCTATTTCCCAGTCCGTCGGGAAAGCGGAGACGGCGGCGGTCCCGAGCACCTCGGGGGGTTTGGGCTTGAGGGGGGAGGTTGTGTTCCCGGGATGCCGGGAAAGGTGGGAAGCGGCAAGGAAACAACGCGGAGCGCCCGATCGTACTTACAGGAGTGGAGGCACTCTATGATGGTTGTTGCATCAATGAAGTACCCGCCGCAGAGCACGCACATGAGATGGGGGTTTAGCTCGGTTATTTTGATTCTGGTTGTTCGGTGCATTTTGGCGTGGCGAAGGGCGGCTCTGAAAGACACACACACACGCAGAGGACCGATCAGCGGTGACGAGCGCGGCGGCGTCCCAGGTGCCGGGATCCGGCGCGTCCCCTTCCCCCGTGCAGTCGCATCTCTCGGCGTAGGGAAAGACAACGCGCGGAAGGCGGCAGCGGCGGCGCGGTGCCGGAGGGCGGACGAGGGCCGGTCCCAAGGCCGGCGGGGCGTCCCCCTACCGCCCCGGGCCGGCCTGGGCGCAACCCCGCGGAGGCGCGGTCGCTCCGCGGCACCCACCGCGCCGCTCCCCGGCGCGTACGGGCTCTTCCCGCGGCTCGGCGGTGCACCGGTCGGCTCGGGCTCCCCAGGCGCCTCGGCGGCGATGCGGCGGGGAGATCCGGGAGGGGACGACGGGGACGGCTGGGCACCGGGCTGCCGGCGAGCAGCACAAAGGGGAACCAGCGCCTCCCGGTGCGGCTGCCCTGGCATTTCCGGAGAGCGGGGAGGGGCGGCGGGGGGGAGGGACGGGGGGGGGACACGCACCTCGGAGCGGGACCGGGCACCGGGGCGGCGGAGCCGGCCCGCCAGGGGGGTCCGGGCGGCTGCCGCTGCTGCTCGGTGCCGATCCGGATCTGCTCCGCTCTCCGAGGGGGTTGCTATAGCAACTTACACTTACACTTGGCATCCTGCCACCGCTGGGAACACACGAGAGCCGGGCGGGGGGGCGGCCAGGCGGAGGGGGGGGCGGGCCGGGCCGAGCCGAGCCGGGCCAGGGGGTGGGACGCGGGACCCGGGGGCTGGCGGAGGGGGTGGAGAAGCCGAGAAGCCCGCGGGGGTCTGGGAGCCCTGTTGTGAGGGGAGAGGAGGAGAGGGGGAGGGCGGGAGGAGGAGGAGGAGGGGGGCGGCCCGGGCGGGGTCGGGGTGCCTCAGCCCGGAGGGTGCCGGAGAGCGGTGCGGAGCAGCCCGGGCGGCGGAGGCGGCCCCGGGCGCGGGGCTGAGCCGGGCTTTGGGGTCTCAGCCCGGCAGAGGCAAGAGCCAGAGGCTCCTCCCGAGCCTCGGCCATTTCGGATCCTCTCAGGGGCCTCTCTCCACGTCGACTCGGTGCGAGGAGCTGGTCTGAGATCGCTCCTCTCCCCCTCCACTCCCTCCCGAGCCGCGCCGTGCTCTCGGGTACGGAGCCCCCGTACCACCGGCAGGGTGTCGAGCCCCAGCTCCCGCTCCGCGCCGCCGGCATCCCCTCTCCCCTTTCCTCCTTTCTCTCGTTCCTTCCTCTCTCTCGCCCCCTCCTCCTTCTCGCTCTCTTTCTGTCCTCCCCCCCCCCCCCACTTTTGACTCTCGTTTGAAAAGCTTCCCGCGGACGAAGAGAGCGCGGTGCAAAGTTTTGCAAGAGGTGGAAAGCGATCTGCAGCATCAGGGTAAGGTGTTTGGACGGGAGGAAACGAGTCTCCGGATCCTTAAACAGACCCCCTTTTCAGCAATAAAGCACACCGGGGGGGGGTGGGGGGGAGCCCAAACCGGCTTTAAACGGTACATTAGAGACAACATGCGAAGGACCATGTGACCAGATCATTCCTAAAGCTAAATCAACACCTTGTCAACACAATGCAGCGACAAGAGTGAAAAACAAATGTCATTTTCACAGTCTGAAACCCATAAACGCCCATCGGATGCACTGGCACCAATGTTAGATGCACACATAAGTATGTAGAATGAGAGAGAACAAGAGGTAAAGGGGAAAGAACACCGGGCGGGGCGGGGGGGGGAACCCTATCAGTCACGTCAATTGCAGAGCGGATTATTTTCTGTCAACTGGATCCTGAAAAACGTGAAGTAACAACGTTGCTCCAGTGCAAGCTATTAATTTCCCCACGTCAGTGCTTACAGCACATCAGTTCCTATCCTTGGTCCCCCCTCTTCCCGAGGCAGATCTTGCAAGCCGCCTCTCACGGCAGCACCGTGCGAGATGGAGAAGTCTCAGGATGCGAGGTTCTCCCCAGCCACTCGCAAACTTCGATGTTAGGCAGCGGAAAAAAAAAAAAAAAAAAAAAAAAGACAACACACCAAGCTTTCTAAAAGCTTTGAATTTCGGCCAAACTGCCCAGGACAGGGGTACAATATTCCTCAAGAAGTGTGCACAGCGCCAACGAGCGACCCTAGCCAGGAAACTTCTCATGCTGCTACAGAACCCTCGAGTAACCAGCAGATAAAACTCCCCAGCATCAAACCACAGCGGGCCAGCACACAGAAAAGCAAAGTGCAAGAAGCACCAAACCAGACCAGGACCCCAAAGCTGCTTCTAGCTCTGTGAGGGAAAGCAAGACCCCAGCTGCATTGTACTGCAGTTTAAATGTCGCTTCCAGGGTCCCTGACCCTCTGCTTCTCACTTTTAAACTGATACCGAGGGTTTGCTTTTCCCAGAAAAAGCAGACCCCAGGCTTCTGCACTTCTCTCTGAAGAGTCCAGTGCCCTGAAGCCGTCAGCTCTGAGGTCTCTTTAGGTACTTAAACACGGACAGGCTGTTTTCACGGTTCTGTGTTTTATTTGTTCAAGCCACTACCTTATAATTCATAAATACCTGAACCAAAAAACCCAGCAGTGACCGAGGTCACACAAGTCGGCTGACCGAGAATTCCTTCCCAGCCCTGACAGACTGAGACAAACCTTTCAAGACATTAACGCGTTTATTTCACGCAGGCGTAGCCCCTTCCTAAATGGAAGGAGATGAAATTCAACCGTGAAACCTGTTTTGTCGAAGCAACCCCTAAACGCGGATTATTTGTCGCCCAAAGTTAGCACATTTTCAGCGCATTATGAGCTATCTTTGGAATCGGTGATTTTCTCCAGCGAGCTGAACCAGGCGCCTGACTTCTCCCCAAAAGTCACCCGCAGAGACACACGCACACCCGTGTCTGTGCCTGCGGGTATGTAACACGAACGCAGCACATTTTACTATAGCAGACTGAGCTCAATATTTTGGTACGACGGAAACCCTTTCAGATTTTTTTAGTGCTCGTGCTAATAGCGAATACCAACACTTCACACAGTCAATACAAACTGCCTCTTAACCAGGACAATATATATTTACACACTGACACATGGAACAACTAAACTTAAAATATACGGAGATAATACTGGCTAGAAGTAAACACTGCCAACCAGCTGATTATTTAGAGGCCTTAAACGTGTTGTGTCAAAATGAAGAAAAACAGAAGTGCATTCGCCTGCTAGGAATCAGATACCTTATTAAAAATCTATAAGGGCAATAAGCCATCAAACCTTGCTCAGCAGGTCTGCCACAGAAAATACATACATAGAAAACAGAAGCATCACTCGGGTAAGTTTGTGTACTTTGCACCCATCTCCTCTCAGAAAACACTCTCATCAGGAATAAAGCAGCCGTCATTCTACATCTTCACCTACTATCAGTCAGAGTCACTTTTACTATCGAGCCTGTTACTACTCTTTTCGCTTAAGAACAGCCCCATGTATTTTAAAGGAGGGGACGGTGCTTCTTTCAGAGAAGTCACACGGAGCTTAGACATCTCTGCCCAGCTCACTGCAGCGAGGACAGACCTGAATATTGGCAACAGAGTGCAAAAGGACTCCAATCCCTTAAATCGCCTCTCTGAAACTAGGGGAAGTACACGATCTGTCTACTTAAAAAATACTCTGATATGTTAATTTTGTACTATGTAAGCGACCAGGTAGGTCAAGCCTCCGTGTTTCTGGCAAACTGCAACACAAGTCTGTCTCAGCTTTCAGGACGCACTGCACAGAGTCACTCAGTGCAGTTTTTCTGGACCCTCTTTCCAGAACCTCCTCGTTCTTTGGGACAGTCCCATACAATTTGTTCTGACCACTACGGAAAAAAACCCTTCTTATGCCAAGCTTGCAAAAGGGCACACATGCTCAAGTTTTCTGGAGAGTGGAGGAGTGAATCAAAGTTTCTACAGGCTGAAAACTTACTATCTCACTTCTATAGAAATGCGATTTTTCTGTTTATTTTTACCTTATTATTTGAAAATATTTACAGTAAACACAAGAAACATCCTGCGTTATATACCGCCAAGGCCATACAATCACAAAAACATACACCAGCAACTTTCCAGTGCTGCCCATTAGCAGCACGAGGAGCCCACTCGTGACATCTTTAAGATCTGACAAAGGAGATCATGTAAATTTACCCTTCCCGGGCTCAGGAGAAAAAAAAAAAATACCAAAGAGAGAAAAGAAATTAAAAAAAAAAAAAAAAAAGAAGCCGTGCCTCCCACAGACACATCACCTTTGCTCCAAAGGCTCCAGCAAACCGCACGCCCCAGCGCCCCAAGATCGCAGCCAAACTGCTACCCTGATCCCCCCAAAAAGTTATTTCTCGGTGTTGGCCACCCCTTTCCTCTCCCAGCAGCACAGACCTCCAAAATTTAGCATTTAGAACAGAAAGGTAAGAGGAGACATTGGAAACAACTGGGAACCGCCATCTTACAACCCATCCAATTTCACACAAGTACTTGTCCAACTTTAGTTAATAACATTTTCTATCGGGTGCCCCGACGCCTAACAACCCCTCCAGGAGGATCGCTACCCCCCGCTGGCTCTATCTCTATAAAATGGGTGCGTTATCTGACATTTTAACCTCCCCCAGACACAGTTTTTTCGGGGAGGACTGAAATCACTTGACCCAGGCAGCTCCAGATTTCACGAACGTCCCTGTTTAATCAAAATCTGTCTTTAAACAAAGGGCGGTCAGGCCGGGCTGGCAGCAGGGTCGGGAAATATAAATATTCTCCTCGGGGGCCATGTGCACAGAAAGGTTTTAGGGGGCGTCTGGAGAAAGAAAGGAACTAAATTTTGCAAATGTGGGCGCGTAACGCGAGCGAGTGCTCAGGCTGCTGCTGCGTGTCTATATGTGTGTGTGTGTGGCTGGAGCAGCCTGTCAGCGCTTTTCCCATACGGAGAGCTCGGGGGACACCTAGGCTCCCCTTTGCAGCCCCCAAACCGGCCGAAAACCGCCGCCGAGCCCCCTACGCCCCCCGCCCTTGGTAAGGCGACACCTCGCTTCATACGTACCCGGAAAACGGAGCCGGTGGGTGACGATCGGAGCGGCCAAAAAAGACAATGAAAGTTAAAAGTCGTTCAGCAGAAAATGAATGTGAGCCAAGCGGCCATCTTGAAATGAACTGCAGACGCTGTCAATTGCAATAAGCTTATTGCCGCCGCCGCCGCTGCGCTCCGCTCATTTTAGTTACAAAACACCCGGTTTCCTCCTCTCGTCCACCGGCCCTTCTCGCTCCCTCGCTCTCCCTCCGAGTTCGCCGCCCGGGCGGCTCAGGCGCTGGGAGCGCAAAGTCTCCCCGGTCCGGATGGCTCCTCTCTCCACCAGCCCATTGTCTCTCCCTCTGCCCCCCGCTCCGCCTCGCGGCCTCGCTCGCGTTCCTTTTTTTATTATTATTATTATTACGAGTATTATTGTTGTTGTTATTTCATAGTTGGTGGCGGGGACCCGGGGAGGGAAGGAGGGCGGGCGGGCGGGCGGGCGGGAGGAGGGCGGAGGAGGGAAGAATGCAACGCTGAAGGCACACAGTGGAAACTGACACCGTCCCCAAAATGGCTCGGAGTTCGCCCGCCCCGCCAGCGTCACGTGGGGCGCCTCATTCCTTAAGGGCGGCCTGGGAATTAGCGGCGCTGCCGCCGGGGCCCGGCAGCCTCCCCATGACCCAATCCCGCAACCCGGCCCCCTCCTCCCCCGCCTACACCCCCCCCTCCCCTCCCCCGCCCGCCGCCCCCTCCCCTCCGTCTCCCCCCCCGCTTTCCTCCTCTCCCTCCCCTCCCCCCGGCCCTGCACGCGCTCGCCCGCGCGCCACCGATGCCTCCTTTTCCGCGCCGCCCGCCCGCCCCGACCCCCGGCCCCGCTCCCGCTCCGCGCCCCCGGCTCCCGCCCGCCCCCCCCCCGCCCGCAACAGCCCGATGCCTCCTTCCCCCTGCTTCCCCCCGCCCGCGCCCGTTCAGCACCTCCGCTGACCATTCGCCTCCCCCGCTCCCCTCTAAGCTACCGCCCGGGCTCCGCGCCGCACCCGCCCCCCCCCCCCCGCCCCAAGCACCGTCCGCCCCCGAGCACCCCGCGAGGTGCGCCCCCGGCCTGCCCGGCGCTGTCCTCTCCATCCTCCCCACACCGCAGCCCCCCTGCCCGCACACCCGCCCGTCCCCCTTTTCCCCGCAGCCCTCGCCTCCCTCCGCGCACTTGTTGCGCGCTCCCACCCGCGGCCCCCGACACCCGCAGCCGTCCCGCGCGCCCCGTCCCGGCACGGAGCCAGGCCCCACTGGGGACCACGTAGCGTCCTCGCGCCCCGACCGCCTCGTGCGCGCTGCCCTACGCCCGCACGCGGCCGCGGGACGCGCCCCGCGCCCCGCTGGAGCTGCGCGGGGCCGCCGACGTCGGGGCGCCGCGTCCCCTCGGGGCCGTGCCGACGCCTTCCCGCCCGGAGCGGCGGCGCTGGCGCCCCCCAAGCGGCGGTGGGGCGGGTGTCGCGGAGACCCGCTGTGTCCCCCGCCCCACGGAGGGGACGGGGGCGCCGGGAGCCGCCGCCGCCGCCAGAGCGGGCGAGAGGGAAGCGGGGAAACCCTCGCAGGGGCTCGCCGCCGCCGAGGACGAGACGCCGCCCGCAGTTTGGGCGCGGAGGAGCGGGGAAGGAATAGCTCGGCGCCACAGCACCGAGGGACCATCCGCCGCCGCGCTTCCTCAGCTGGGCCGCTCTCCCCCGCCGGCAGGTGTGGACGGACTCCGCGGCGCGGCCAGCACGGAGCGGCTCCGCGGCGTCCATGGGAGCCGGGACAGCCCAGGGCGAGCAGGAGAGGAGGGGAGCGGCCCCGCCGCCGGGCGCGGATCGGCACCGCGAGGCGGGGAGACGCCGTCGAACGGGAGCCGCACCCGGCTGCCCTCACCCGCTAGACCCCTTGCTTTCTGAGAGGCGCTTCGGCTCCGTCAAACTGAATTGAAGCCCCTCTTCCCTCCCGCGCCGGGGGCCAACCATTGCTCTTACAGAAGATGTAAGATCAGCTGGAATGAAATAACAAAGCGCGGTGGGCAATTTAGCAAAGGCGCCGTAGCCGCGGCACGGGAGGACGGGATTTTCGCCTCACCGATACGCCTCCGATACGAAGGGAGTTTCGCCTCACGATAGCGCTTAGAATTTTACTCTACGGTACAGCTAATTCACCCATAGAAATTGCAGAACAGGAGCGGATAAACTTTATTAGATTCCAGGGAAAAATAATCAGCGACAATTCTAAAAATCCACAAAATAAAATAGAAGGAATGCTTTGAAGACATGGCAGTTAGCAAATATTTAACGAGAGTTAATAAAAAAAACAGACAGGAGCAAGGAATACCAAGTGCGGTCATAAAAAAGTTATTTCACTGAATTCGCATCCAAGGACTTAAAAAAAAAAAGAAAAAAGAGAACAGTTTGCATCAAGAGATGAAAGACATTTGTCATTTAGAAGACACCCTTAGGAATGAGAGAACTTCAGCTCAGCAGGCTGACACCTTCCTTCCTTCCATCACATCTGAGTCGCTCTTTCTAGACTTTTTGCGGCATCTTTTAGTTTTCCAACTAAATCCTAAGAGATGAAGTACTGTCTTAGAATAAACGTATTTTTTAAAATGTCAGCTAGAAGAACATAACATTTTTTAATACAAGGAGGCAAGAGAAACCAGCACCTTATACGGCACAGAAATATTGCCACTGATGGACAATGCCAGCAAGTAAATAGCTCCCTATTTTACAACATAGTAAGAAAAGTGGGGACTGAAGGAAAACACCTTTTAACATGCATTATCTACTAAAACAGATCACTACTCTTAACATGTAGATTTTATCGGTTCGTTATGATGGCTAACACTGGCATTTGCTCTAGGCTTTGAAGTCCTATGTACATTTCTAAAATACTGAAAATATTTTGAGCGAAATCTTGTACTAAGACCATTCTCCAGCCAAAGTAGTCAGATTTAACTACGTCAGCAAACTGATCAAAATCACTCATTAGTATGAAAAGGACGATTTTTGAGCCACACATTAAAAAAAGCAGAGGTGTAAACCCGAAGTTTTAATATCTTGCATTTCCTCTCCCCCCAACCCCTCTTCCCAATCCTCCATAGTTTGGTCACTTCCAAGCATTACAATACCTCTATTGTTCAGTTACACATTTAAATCGCTAAACAAAGATCAACGTTTGTTTCAGTACATTTCTTACATGTCATTAACACCACTGAAGATCCTTCAGTTCGTCCTCTTATTTTTAATCATGACACATTTAAAACATTGAACCAGCTGCTTTAATCATTTCTCTAAAGCACGGGAAGTCAGAGTTTCAGAAAAATTATTTATTTGGCCCCATATATATAGATATATTACAGTTATTAAACCAGACAAAATATTTATTCACATATGTAAAACACTCCCCAAACAACTAAAATCAGTTATATTGCAACTTTATTTGAGAAGACCAGAAAACTACACTCGGATAATTTTTATAGAAGATTGTCCCCTACCCTCCCAGTCCTGGATTTTATTTTATTTATGACAGTAGATATGAGTTCATTTTGGTTGGCAAGTCGTTAAAAACATTTACATCCACACTGGAACCAAGCACAGAAACAATGAAGAAGAATAGAAGTACCTGTAATTGCTCCATCGTGCAACTAAAACTAACATCTGGGTGAGATCCTGACTCACAGTTCTGAAGAAAAGAAAAAAAACAACGCCCTTTTTATTAAAAAAATACCATGAAATTGCATTTTTTCCTCTCAGGGTGCTGGCAGTACAGTACCTCTACGTTTAAGGTCACCAAATAAGAAGGATGGTAGGTTTTATGAAGTTGATTGCTCTAAATTAAAAACAAAGAGCATAGAAAAAAGTCAGGTCTCGGCACTGAAACAGACTAAAGAAACATCTTGGTGAGTTAACATTACCTTGATCTGATACTCCAAGCGCCAGGACACATCAGTTACGTGGAGAGGAGATCTGCCTATGCTGAAAGACACAACAGTTACAAGTTCCCTACACTAAAAGAAAACACAATTTTCTCAGTCTGTCCATCAATAAAGAACTTTCCCATGATCCTTGTAATGCTTCTTGAAAAGTTCAAAAAGTTTAAGAGTAGAATTACAAAAGGAACAAGGTAAGTTTCAACAGCTGTTTTCTAAAGTTTGTTAAAAATTTACTTTTATTTTTAAATTACTTTACTATTTACTTTTTTATTCATCACCTGAAGTATGCATAGGTGTTTTCCAGGACAGTCTCAAAGTAGCTGTCTTTGAAACTATTTATCAGTACTGACTGATTGACCTACCTTCCCAACAGGATTTCCAATGCATCCCTGTTTTTCTGGAGGGGAAAAAAAAAAATTGCTAGATTTGATAAATTCCTATGAGAGAAAGAAAACATGAATATGTAAAAATTGGTTTAAAACCTGATATTCAGTGCAAAATTGTTCTATTCTCTCTTTGTCCAGTTTACAGTCCTCAAGGCACGTGCTACAGGGAAAAAGAATTTATTAGTTTTCTGTTAACATCAACTCAGCAGTACAATTTAAAGTAACAACTGCTAGAGAAATGGGGTAGCTTCAAAGAATTAGTACCTTATAGCAGATATGTCAGCTTTCTGCTTTCCTGCCTCCAGAATACATGTTGCAGCTGCAGCATGGCAATGTTTTAATACCATAGGGTCAATATCTTTCAGGTCTGGATCGTCTAAAACAAATGAATTACTGATGACGTACTTATTTGTCAAGTCCCAGCACACGGTACCAAGAGCTGCTGCTCGCCCTTTGAACAGCGTCTTTCCCACAAAAACTTCAAAATGAAACATATTTGGTGTTTTACAGTGAAAGGACGCAGCAAGTAGGGAAGGTGTGAGGAGGAGAGGGGCTGAAGAACTGGCTGGTGCAAGCCGTGCCAGGCGGGGCTGTCCGGCGACGAAAGCGCCGCCACCTCTGCATCTACTGCCCATTAAAAAAGGAGGAAAGAAAAAAAGAAAGAAAGAAAAAAAGGAAACCCTCAATTTCCTCTTCAAACCCCGTCCGCGCTTCTGAGAAGTCTGTCGCCAAAGGCGAGGAGCGGAGCCGGAGCCACCGGCCGGGGGGGGACCGGTGCTGCCTGCTCCCCGCCCCGGCACTGTGCGCGGAGGCGGCGGCGGGGTCAGCAACACAAAATTAATTGCACGGCCGTGTACCCCCGTGCCGGGCTTGCCGTAGGAGCCGTCCACGCACGAAAAAAAAAAACCCAACCAAACCAACCAACCAACCCACGGTCGCCGCGGAACGGCCGGGGAAAAAAAGCCGCTCTGCCACGCGGACACGACGGCGGGACGGCCCCCTCCCGAGCCGGCCACCCCCCCCCCCCCCCCCCCCATTTTCGACGGGTTTAAGCTTTAATGAAGCAGACACGCATTAGCGATGACACCCCGCGCAGCGGCACCCTGGAGCCGTCCGCAGGCGACGTTCTGAGAGGGAGCCGCGCCGTGGGTGCGGGTGGTGCGGGTGGTGCGTGTGGGTGGCCGCCGACCAATGCAGCACGGACACGCGTGTGCACCCGCGGACACGCGCGGGGGGACGCTGGAGAAAGGCGCCCGCCGCCCGTTCGCACTCTCCGCGGCCCTCACGTCCCCCCTCCCCTCCCGCCCTTTCCCGCCCGCCTTACCCAAACCGGCATGGGGGTGTTCGAGGAGGCTACGAAAAGCGGCGCGGAGGAGAGCGGCGTAAGGACGGCGGGAGAAGCGGCGGGGGTCGCCCAGCAGCCGCCACCCGCCCTGCGCGTACGGCGACAGCTCCATTGTGGGCGCCGTGACCTTCGACACGCGTCCACGTGACGCGCGCGCAGCTGATCGCCGCGACGAGGCGGAGCCGGGCCGGGGGGGAGGTGAGAGGCACCTCCTCCCGCCCCGCCGCCCGGGCTGTGTGCGCGGGGGACGGAGCGCAGCCGCCTGCGCGGTCTGCGGGCTTCTAAGCGGGGGTGATGCTGTTTCTGAGCGAATTTGGGGAGGGATGCGGCGCCTGGCCCGGCGAGCGTTTATTGGGGCGCGTTTAGCTCGCCATTGCCTTTATTTCTCTCCCATGAAATCCCCAAAGTGCTTTTGTCTCTGTACATCCTTAAAGGGCACATACTGCTGCGGAGCTGTAACGTCCACGCAGTGAAGCTGTACATTTCTGCAAACCTGCTGCCTGCTACCTTAAAACCTCAGGAGGAGAGTCTTGCCCCGTTCCCAGTGTGAAATGTCTGCCTTAGATGGGTGTATCACAAGGTATTTTTTCCCCCTCTGTGGTTACAGATCTGCATATCAAAAGACATTTTTTTTTTCCTCCCTGTGGTTGTGGCCAGCTGAAACGGGAGCTTAGAATCACAGTAACTTTGTATGTAAGATTACTGTAGCGTTTTGGTGATGGCACCTTTTGACATAGAATAGCGACAGGTAGACAACAAAGCCTTCGTTGGTGGTTTGGTAAAGGCGTACACACGCGATCTGAAGACATCTCCGTGTTAAGCTGATAAACTCCTGATGAGAGGCGTTAACCTGTTGTGTTACCCTTTTATTTTGTACATACTGAAACAGTGCCGTAGTCCTCCCCAAAATCTTGAAGTTAATGTTTTACAAGCAAACAATGAAATGGCATCTGTTTATATTTCGGCTAAGGAACACATTAGGACTGATCTAATAAAACACGGGAAAAGGCCTTACTACGTCACACGAAGTAAGATGTGTACAACCTTTGGAGTTGAAGCATGCAAAATGTTTTAGATACCAGCTTCTCCTTTGCACATGGCTACTCTGAATGGGTAAGAACATTACTATGTAATCTAGCCTTCTTCAATGGACAAACAAGGTTTCTGCTGAACATTTCTTAAAGGGAAATTCAATGTTGAAAGCTACTTGCCAAAAAAAAAAAAAAAACCAGTGAAATCTAAAGGCCTCTGCCATATCCTTAATTTTAACATAACATCTATATAATGTCAAAAAGGGCCGCTTTTTCCCACTAAAGATACATATCGGACAACACAAATTGCAAAACCAACCCACTTTGCAAATTATTGCCAAATATGTGATATATAGGAAAAGAAAGCAGTGCATTTTCCCCTCTAAATTTTTAATGTTACTGTCTTAAATAGTGTTGCTAATGAGAGCAAGTCAGATAGAAGTACATATAAAGTGTGGTATCTCAGAGTAAGTCGATTTAAAATAGCAAGTATAGTCTGCTCTTTCAACCATTTGCTGACCTGTGCTACAATCCATTTGCAGGTTGATGGTGTTGTCAGAGGACTGGACTTCTTACTTAGGAAAGGGCTTTGGACAAACACATTTCCTTTCATCTGAACTATTCACGATAATTAACTGGTAGCTGATTTAATCAAAAAGCTTGTAGAATTTTTTGTATCTGGATCCATCGCTCTCGCTAATTGCAATCAGTCATCCAAGAGCTCAGTCCAGCTTTGGAGGCCAGGTCTAGCTTTGTTGCAGTACGAACTGTAAGATTAGACTTTCTCATGTCTCGTCACAATGCATTTTATGTTTATTTGAATCACACTACGTTTGAGATCATCACCGGATTTTTTTTTTTTTTTTTTTGTGTGTGATATTAATGCACGCAAACCCAGCTGCCCACTTGGCAGCGTGTGCGTCTCCTTCAGTGTGGATGCAGAGCACGAGTGATGGGGTGATTTTACCTTCTCAGTTTCCTAGCACCATGGGTTGTCTGGTCACTGTGTTGTAAAAGCTGGTGTTTGTATACCAAGGTCTCACTTATGCCCAAGTCAAGATCAACCGGAAAATCGTACTGGCTGCAGGATCAGACCCTTAATTCTAACGCACGGTGTATTGCACTATAATATCAGGCTTCATGATACTGTGAAGAATGAATGCTTAGAGTTTTGGTATGTGATCTGAAGTAGTATTGCTGGCCTGATAGTTTGGCATAAACGTTATTGCCACTGAATTGATGAACACTGAGCATACGAGTTCTGGCTGACAGAAGCCCTGGTGATATTTATTTTGCCAGAAACAAGAAAGGCGTGGCAGCAAGCAGGTGGGTTGACAAAATAAGGCTGTCTCTATCTTGTATGGTTGTCAAATACAGACACGACACCTAGGAAAAAACAGCATAAAATGGAGGAGTAGAAAAAACATAAAATGGAGGAGAGGACAAAGCTCTGAGCTGAGAATTACAAAGGCAAAGAGACTAAGGCATTAAAAAAGGATAGTCACACCAAAAAAATTAGAAATGTATACATATGGCATTAATGACACGTTACAGAAATTTATTCTTCAACACTCCCTTTTTGTTTATAGCATATTGAAATCTATAAATTAAAATCTATCTTTAATGCCAAAACAACTGCTTAAGATTAATTGCAAGATTATATAGTACGTGTGAGTTTAACTAGTCTTCATCACAAAATTTATATTTTCAATTCCCCTAACCAACCTCTCAGCCTGACTTTTTTTCCTTTTTCTCTTTTTCCCTCCAAAAAGGACATGAGATGGATTCAGACTGCTGCCAGATTTTACTACTTGTGCATAGTGTATACACATTTTAAAACCCTGCTCATTATAATTTCCAAGTGGAAGCCAAACTCTATGTTGAATACAGAAATTATGAAGGAAATACATTAATACTTGAATATTAATTAGAGATACAAAATACTGCAGTTCATGGAGGCTAATATTTTTCCAGCTTGAGCTTTGTTAGGCAAAACAAAATAATGCAACTGTACAAAATGAAATCACTTAGCGTGTCCAGAGGACTAATTCATAAAATTTAAAAGCTGACATGCATCTTTCTGAAAAGTCAGATTACCACTTTTTTCTTCTGTGTATTGTTCTTCACAGAGTTAAAAGTCATTTAAGATGATATTCTAGTGTCAGTTTTCTGCAAAATTATTACTGACTTCCAAGAGTTTAATCCACACATTAATGGAATGCTTCTAGAACTTTACGGTCAGAATAAAGTCTTCTTTATTGTAAAATATATTTTATTGAATAAAATGCCTGAAACAGACGAGAACAGTAAAGAAAAAATAAATTTTCTAAAAAATTTATTTATTGCTGGATTCATATCTGAAGAAAAGACATGATACTCCTGTATCAGTCACTGACATGATCATAGTATCAAAGAAAAGGAGTCTGCAAACCTTGGAAGGCTCAGGAAAATTTCTCTCATGTCACAGGCACGGACGTGCAATACAGTAAATAAAATACTGCCCTGAACCAAGCCAATTTGTGGACTACTTGTTTGGTATGATTGCTGTAGACAGTCCTTATATCTGGTGAAAGTGCAGTAAATATGTAACATATTAAAAAAAATATTTTGTAATTCCAGAATTTTTTGGTATGTGTTAATTTCAATAAATGCATTGTTTGGCTACAGACAAAGACTATTCAATAAAACATACTTTGTTTACTCACAAATAGCTCTGATTAAACAGTTCAGGAAATCAGTTTTTTAATTAAATATGTGAAAGCACTTAATTTATTTCAGTAAATTAAAGCCTAGACTATCTGAGTAAATTTTTGATCAAATATTTAATATTTTTTATTCTAAGCGTAACCTGAAAAACATTTTTTGCTACTAGGTAGTATTTTTTTAATTCAGAGACATTAATTTTTTTACAAAAGAAGAAGGACTCAGCTATTTACCTTTTGATTAGCTTTATTCTGACTCGGGTTCAGCTTCTAATTGTCAAAACATAAACTCTTCTGATTTTCCCCTCTTACCTGAAGAGAGACACGTATTCTTAGGCTGTAAAAAAAAAAAATTAAAGAAGCCCCTTAGATATTTCACATTTAAATTTTACACTTCTAAGCTATTTATATTTCAGTCCTTATTTAAGTACTCAGGAATAGACGCAACCAGAGAAGTACCACTTGTTTAAATCATCATAGCTCCTTTGATTTCTAACAATTCAGGAAAATCTTCTATATTATAAAAGTTCCATTTCCCCCTTATTTTACTAAAACATGTATCAGATCAAAGCTCTAAAAAATTTATTTGAATTTATATTTCATTATTTCTTGTCAAATTAAAAAGAAATCACAGGGAGAATTTGTACACTTTCAGTCCAAGATCACACAAAAACCTGAGTAATGAAAGCATATAAGGATTTAGGCATGTGAACGAGCATCACTGTGATGTGCTAGATAGTACCTCCTCCAGAATAGCAGTTCTGTCTTTTTGTATATTTTAACATATTTTAATACCCTTCTAATTAGGCGAAAGTCCTGTATTTACTGAGTTTGCAGTTGTTCTCTTTTTCTCACAGAGAAATAAACCCATGTAGTTCATAATGTGTTTGCTCTTTCTTAAGATAAACCCCTAATGTCTTTGACTAAATTCATGGGGATTTATAAACGAGGCCTACATAAAAGATCTCCCTTTAATGTCAGATGGAGAAATGCAAAGATTCCTGCTGCTTTAGTGGAACTACTACTGTAATTCCATTGTCTAGTCCTGTGTCACAGATGAACATCGTTTGTCATACTCACAAAAATGCTAGGAAATGCTTTTTAGTGATTATATTGGTATTCTCTATTTGTAAGCAACATTTATTCATAGCAGCTTTTAAATGGAAATTTTTGCTACTTTCAAATGACCTGACATCATTTACAGATACTTCAAAGTTGTACCTACTGCTCGTGCTACTCAGGCGGCACTCTGATATGGATGTCACACATAGTACCCAAAGTTCTTTATATTTAGCCTTATTTTTTTGATTTATGGAAAGATGTCTAATCTGTATGTGCTTTTAAACGGTACATTTGGAATATTTTGAATACATTTGAAATTTGTCCATGTTTTAAGTAAGCCTTTTTATGTGTTTATACACTCAATAGTAGGATTGTAGCCTCACTGGAGGAAGCCTGTAAGGAGGATATTATGCTCTATTGTCAAGAAGCATTCACAGTCTGTCACATTAGTGTTAGAAATGTGTATAGAAGAGTAATTATTATAAGCTGACATCCAGCAAATGTAAGCAAAAATAGATAGACCTCAAAGAAAAATTAGGCTGTGTGTTTTAGGTACTGTTTGTCTCCAGATGTTTAATGTCAGAGCACTAAAATGTTATTTAGCAGAGCACCTAATTGGTGAAATAATTTTGTATTTATATAACAAACAGAAATGTGATTTTCTTAGCTCTGCACTTAACTTCTTATCAAGTAGATAATGCAGAAATACAAACAATGAGTTATCAGTAATCCAGTATTTAAAGAGATGCACAGTATAGCACTTTAAATTCTTTGTATAAAAGTTCAGCAGTACCAAGCAGCAAAAGTATCTAAATCTGCTAACATAATACGCAGTTTTCATGAAAAAATTAGTTGGCACAGATATTACAGCAAGAACAAGCACTACGTGGCATTTGTTGCTCAAATTAATCCTGCTGTTTCATGAAAATGTTTGATTCTGGTCATAAAGCAAGGCTTGCATGCCAAAATGATAGATGCCTTAAAAGAAGCTTTGATAAATAAAATCCAGCAGACCTTGGCATTCACAGTTCCCTTTTGGCAATAGTGAGGAATGGCTGAGTAATGGTTAGGAAACGGACTTATTTAAAATGGTTTATTGCATCTAAAGTTATTACATCTAGATCTGCAGCTAGTGTAAATCAGCGTATCTGCCTTCAAATTACTTATGCTGCTTTGTGTCAGCAGAGAATCTGGCCCATATCCATTATCTAGAGGGAATATCAGTTACTACAAAGCATACTTATCTAACCAAAAGCAAAGCAGTGCGCGTTAGTTCATTCATGTTTCTTGTAACGCTTGTGTTAACCTTTATAACATGATAAAAATCTGGCACAGTTACCTATGGTTGTAAATGATCTTGCTTTGATAATATCAACAATTATAAATTAGCATTTATCACTTTTAATACTGCTTCAAATTACATTGATAAAAGCTTGAGTTCATATTGATGAGAGGACTAGCAATTCAGGACCTTGCTGTTGCTCTAATTAACTTTACTGGGAGCAGAATTAGGCCTCTTCTCTGAAACTGATCTGTCTATCAAAGCAGTTCGGAGGGTTTTGGGGAGGTTTTCTGTATAGTGTATTTTTTATGTTCTCTTGTGGTGAATATATTTCATATGTAGTGACGACCACGTTTTACCGAGCCGCTAAGTTTAGACGCCTGGATTTTACGTATAAACGAGCGTGTTATTCAAGCCAGTAAAATCACCGAGAGTGAAGTTCAGATGCAGGCGTCTGCAGAGTCCAAGTTAAAAGTTTTAGTTGAAAAGACGGCCCTCTGAGACTCAGAATAACACCACAAGCCCAGGCTCATTCTTCATTTGTTTGGCTCAATTAAGGGAAGAGGAGGTTTACTAATTATCAGAATTTTGAGCAATAAACACTGGGTCTAAATAGTATCTCAGTGGTTATAATGCTGCTACCATTAGACCTGTTCAGCAGCCATTCCTGAAATAACTTCTAGGCGAATCAGAGCATTAAATACATGGAATTTTACACAGGTTGAATGATCTGCGTCATTTATATGACGTCAAGTTTATCCATGTTATATTCAAGTTTATATTGAAAATACAGTTATACTTTCTGTCTGTTTTTACATGGCAAATGACATTATGGTCAATCTGAGAAAACAAAGAGGAATGCTTTGGTGACCCTAAATTGGCAACACCACTGAAAACTACTAGTGTCCCTGTACTGTCTGTTTCATGCAAGATTTATTTGTTGTGAGAGAAAACCCTGATGGTTGGTTAGTGAATTAGGTCAATAAGCAGTAGGATAGTGATAGGGGAGATTCTATTGCTCTTGGGGATTTAGGCTTCCTAGCATGACATTTAAATCAATAGAAATCATCAGCTACCCTAATCTGCCCGTACCAAATAGCACTGGGCCTGAGGTGGTGGAGAAAAATTGGAAGAGACCCTGGGAAATTGTTGTTGGTTTGGTTTTGTTTTTTTTTTCCCTCTGAGATAATTAATGGAATGTATTGTGTAGATGCTTATAAAAATATTTTACCTACTTTTACTGTATGTGCAATTTTATGAAAAATACAATGTATTTCTAAAGGTAACACTAATTATGATCACCATCACTTCTTATCTGTGCAATCATAGAACTCTTCAACTGTTTTTGCAAGGGCATCACTAACCTGTCAAAATGTATACAAGAAAGAGGCACAAGGTAAGAAATACCTTATATTACAGTATAGACAAAATGTTTAGATTCTGGCTTTCAGCTGCTGGTATTAGTTAACATAATACAATGTTGATACAGTGAAAATGATAACAGAAAGGCAGAGTTAAATTTACAAAGCTATGTACAACCAATATGAAGTGCAAGAAGCCCATGTTTTGTAAGTGAATACTTTTCTTCTTCAGAAATAATTCAAATTGCTGATGCTACCAACCCAGAACTATGTAAGTGCATCAGTGAGATGCAAAGATAAACCTAAGTTGTTTTCACATATTTTCCCTGAGAACACATGGAATTTGAGGTGAATGTTTACTGCTATGGCAACACTTAGAAAGCTGGGGAACAATGTTCTTCTAAAAGAAAGTTTATTTTCTTGATCTATCAGTAGCAGTCAAGTATAATTTAGTATTGGTCTATTTGCTGTGTTAAACCCTGAGTAATATTTTTATATAGGTGATAACAATTTTAGACAATATATTATAAACAGTGAATCATTGAAAAATCCTCTACCTCCTCTTGCCTTATTCTTATTATAAGATGTAAGTGAACCTATTCTTTGTTTAAATGGTTATATTTATTAAAAGGAACTTTCCAAACAAAATACTGTCTTACTATCCAAACAAAATACTATCAAAATAAGCGTTAGATACTCCTCTTCCACTCCACTGTATGTTCTTATAGGAATATGTTAACCTTAGAGAGGTACGTCCGCTTGTAACAGACATTCACTGACGGTGTCATTCTGATTTTGTCAGCCAGGAAGCCTGCTTGCAGCACCTACATGAGATGTGTATTTGTTCAGTCAACAGTTGCCATTATACCAGTTTTACAGTGATAAAGTTCCACAGAGGCCAATTAGGAACTACTAGAGTGGAAAGTGAGCAACAAATTTCAAAGTTTGATCCATCATTTCTTGGCTGTCGAACCCCATGCCCATCTGTTCACATGGCAAACAGCCCACTTGCAAGTGTGCTGGACCTTTCCCCTAAGAAATGAGTGACAGGCAAGAACAGTTTAGTTTGTCTGTGTAACAATGCAAACCATATTTTTTCTGCAGGAAGTGTGGTCTGATGTCTAGGAGCGCTGGACAGCATTTGCCTCCTTTCACTTCATTATATTTTTTTGATGTGTACATAGAAATGGTTGAGCGAAGGAGGAAAGAAAATCAGGGGATAACGGGTACTGGTTGCTGCCAATAAGACAGGTTGTATTGGAACAGGTGCTTTGAAAATCTGTGAAAGCCAGCTGAAAGGTGTCAAAATGTGCGTGACATGAACCACAGTTCACAGACATTTTGTGTGAATTTGGTCTTGTAGCAGGAAAATTCAGAAGGAACCCTCGGCAGAAAGTACCTGCCTTAGGAACAGCCAGTCAGCTTAACAGTCATACCCTTGTCTGCTCAATCACAGCATGCAGAGGGGAAAACAAAGGGGAAAAAAAAGTTTCCTCTTGTTACATTTATATCCTTCATTATCTTGGAATTGTCAAATCAGGAAAAAAGATATGATAATCTGTTCCTAAAATACGTTAAGCTGGTCATCTAATCTAAAAATGAAAAGAGATAAATTGAAACTCCATAACCTGTTATTCAGAGCATGCGCAGGTAAAAGGAAGAAGAATGCATGGTCCTTTTTGTAGTACCGGTCGAACTAATGCCTGTGAGCCACACTTGTCCCTTGACCTTGTTAAATGTGGCACACGTGTTGGAGGGAGTACAAGCAACTCTTCCGACACATTCCCTTCCCACATGTTTTTTCTGCAGTGCGCTACTGTAGATAGTTTCAAACACATGGGAGTACAAGTGGCTTCCCCATGTGTATTTAAAACCTAACAGAGCTACAGCAGTCAAAACCACATAGGGATAGAAAAGGAGCATCAGGGAAAAAATGCTTTTCCACTATTCGTGCTTATGTTCTTCACGTGCTTAGGGAACACATGGGAGAGCAAGAGCAAGACAAAAAAGGCAAGGGAGAGCTAGAAAAGAAAGGAAGAGGAAGAAAGAAGCAGACAGAAGCAAAGAAAAAGGAACAAAGCAAGATGGCATTGAGACGAAAAAGGAGAAAATACAACTGAGAGAAGAGAAGACATTACAAGGAAAGGACAGGAATTGACAGGGAAAAAATAATAGAGAAAATAATTTCACTGCTTGAAAGGATAAAACCAAATAAGCCTGCCAGTGCTTTTCATTTCAGCTTTATAATTTGTGTGCAGTTAGTTTTAACAAATGTAGGAAGAGGCATCTTTTACACATCCCCCTTGTGTCATCCCTCTGTTCATTTTGTCTCCAGATACTGCACCTTTGTTTCTGCTTCTGCTTTCTGTCTCATTCTGTCTCCTGCTTCCCCCTCCCCTTTTTCTCTTCTCTGCCTCTCACAGGCAATGAATGAGATGTAGCATATCATTATATTAGCAGGGCCAGGTTTTTTTTTCCCCAAACTTCCCTTAAAAATGGAATGCCAGTGAGTATGTTGTTATTTTTTCAGCCTTTTTTTTTTTTTTTTTTTTAAAGAAAAAGACTTAATTGAGACAGCCTGAAGTCATCAACATAAACCTAAATGAGCATATGGGTGAAATGTGTCTTTTGTTCCATGCTACTCATGGCTAATTTCAAGGAACTCTACAAGAAGTCAGTGCTGAGAAAGTTTTCACTGTAGCTGCTGAAGTCCAAGAGCAGCCTCTCCTCTGGACTTCCCTAGGTACACTGCTTTCTGTATGCACCACTTATCTTGCAAGCTGTTGTTGACAAAGATGGGTTTGTATGTTGCACAGCAAATCTGAGCACACTCACAGGAATATATGAATATTACATTCTCTAATATTATACATTGGGTGTAATTTGGATTGGAATAAAAATTAAATAGCTTTGAACCCAATTTTTATTGTATTATAATTAGATAGACTTTTGTTAATATTGGATTTTTTCCTTGATTTGGGGATGAAGAAAATGCTGAGTTTTGGCGTTGCATTTAGATTTATGATTTTTATCTTTAAAAGCAAAGGAGACTCTTAAAACATGTATGTACCCCCCTGCTTAAAATGTCTAGTTTTGCCCCCACTTTCTTTTGGTTCTAAGTCTTATGCTCTGTTTTTCTTTTTCTTGTTATCGACCTTTTTTAGTTGTGAGCCAGGATCTCAAGATTTTCAAACTAAAGCTAGGAGCTCAGTAGGATGAACAACTTTCAGGAAACAGTCAACAGCTCTCAGAGTGCAATTCTAAAGGTCATTTGTTATCACATCTGTTCCTGTCAAGGCATCCTCTCTGAGGCAAAGCCCATCTGAGAGGCTGGAAACCCTGGGAGGTTCTATGGTAGGATTTTCTCTCTTGTGCTGTATGATGAGACTGAAAAGAGCTCATTCATCTGTGGAGTTCTCCCACTGTCAGTGAAAACTGTCAGAAACCTTTTCCCTCTGCCCTGTTTCTTTGTGACCTTCATTTCCCAGCCATTGGCCTGACTCTAAGTGTAAAAAACCACCACAGTTAATATTAGGATTGGTCTGTTTTCCCCTGCATCTCTTGGGGCAGAGCAAAACTGGAGACCATCTTTTGGCAGAAAGCCAAAGTTTTCTTGAACGTGGCTATGAAGAACAGGAGTCAGAGGAGAAAGGAAGAATGTTGGGATTGAATGACCTGCTAGTTTTGCTCCTGTGGGAGCTTCCCAGTGCTGAAAGCTGTTGATGCCATGGAAGTTATGGAGCTGACTAGGCTGGGCAAGTCATGCTGCTCAGGCTTGGAGGTAGGGTCCTGCTTTGTGCTTCCCACATCACTAGGATCACCATGCCACATTCACTGGAAAAATGCCATTAAGGTTTTGCATACAGAAATAGAATCAAGCATGCATTTTATGGCAATAATCAAATTTAATTATTTAAGTTGATATATTATCATGACAATACAGTCCTCTGGAAAACACCAAGCAAACAGAATTTAAAATATCCTGTGCTGGACCCAGAGGAGCGTTGCCTAGTTCAGTTTTTAAATAGTCTGTGACTATAGTAAACTCAATCAACTCAAAAAGCATTGTTATATTAGTTGTTATATGTGTTTTAAAATGTAAGCCCATGACAGAGTACTTGTTCACTTAATCTATTATTTACAGGACAATGTATTAGACTAATATTATGGGCCAAAGTATCTCCTAGCACAATCTGGTAAACCTCTTTTGGGATCTATGCAGTTATGCCAATTACACCAGCAAATAACAGCTTTGTTTTGTATTTTTCTATATTTAATGGAAAGACTACTTAAATTAACTAAAATATTATATGCCTCTGTTCATACCTTGGACCTTTATGTTAATTTATGAAATTTAATTAAATGAATATAAAGTAGCTTAAAGCATAAACTATTTTTAAGCATAAATAAATTCAGATAAATTCTTTACATGGTGTAAGATTTAAGTTCATTTTTAACATCCGTATTGCTCTGTGAAGGCAAGGAAGTTAGGAAAAAGTGGTGTTTTGTGGAAGGGGCTTTTGCCCTTGTCTACAAAGAAGAGGTGTTCCAGAACTGTTCCACATTGTATTTCACATGGTAGACAGAGGGTTAAAAAATGGTGGATTCTGCATCTGTCACTATTCTGCATGTGTCTGTCAAAGAAAGTTCCCCTTTCCCTTTCTGGGAAAGCAGTCTAGGGATGATGGGGTATGGCTGATAACAATAATCCATACTTAGGCAGCCAGAAGATCGTGACAATGTTAGCCAGAGTAAGGGAATGCAGTCTTAAAATCAAAACATCTGTTACGGTAACTTTAACTTACCCTATTATTCCTAGATGTCGCAGGGTCATAACTTACATTCCTGCATTGTCTTGCCATAAAAATATACAACTTGCCTTGAAATCATTCACTCACTTTAGATTAATTTGCTTTAAACTTCGTATCATAAAATTAATAATACTGAAGCACAGCAGTTCATCTTTGTATTCGGTTTGCATGGCAAGGTGTTGGTAGCAGGGAGGCTACGGCGGTGGCTTCTGTCACAAGATGCTAGAAGCTTCCCCTATGTCCGATAGAGCCAATGCCAGCTAACCCCGAGACAGACCTTCTGCTAGCCAAGGCTGACCCCATCAGCAATGGTGGTAGTGCCTCTGTGATATATTTAAGAAGGGGAAAAAGCCCTGTGCAACTGCAGCTGGAGAGAGGAGTATGTGAGAGAAACAACCCTCCAGACACCAAGGTCAGTGAAGAAGGTCAGTGAAGAAGGAGGGGAAGGAGGTGCTTCAGGTGCTGGCGCAGAGATTCTGCTGCAGCCCATGGTGAAGACCATGGGGCAGGCTGTCCCACCCCGTGGAGGTCCATGGTGGAGCAGATATCCACCTGCAGCCCATGGAGGACCCCACATTGAAGTAAGCGGATGCCCAAAGCAGTCTGTGACCCTGTGTGGAGCAGGATCCTGGCAGGACCTATGAACCAGTGGAGAGAGAAGCCCATGCTGGAGCAGTTTGCTGGCAGGCCTTGTGAACCCATGGGGGACCTATGCTGGCACAGTCTGTCCCTGATGGACTGCACCCTGTGGAAGGGACCCACACTGGAGCAGTTTGTGAAGAACTGCAGCCTGTGGGAAGGACTCACATTGGGGCATTTCATGGAGGGCTTTCTCCCACGGAAGAGACCCCACACTGGAGCAGGGGAAGAGTGTGAGGAGTCCTTCCCCTGAGGAGGCAGGAGCAGCAGAGATGACATGTGATGAACTGATCACAACCCCCATTCCCTGACCCCCTGTGCTGCTGTGGGGGAAGAAGCAAAGTCAAGCTCAGGAAGAAGGGAGAGATGAGGGGAAGGTGTTTTTAAGATTTGGTTTTATTTATCATTGTCCTGCTCTGTTTTGATTGGTAATAAATTTTTTCCCCAGGTTGGGTCTGTTTTGCCTGTGATGGTAACTGCTGAGTGGTCTTCTCCCTGTCCTTATCTCGATCCACGAGCCTTTCATTACATTTTCTCTCTCCCCTGTCGATCTGAGGAGGGGAAATGATAAAGCAGCTTTGGTGGGCACCTGGTGTCCAGCCAGGGTCAACCCACCACAATCTTTAAACACTAACAGTAAAAGTAAGTGATCTTCTGCTTGATAGATTGCAAAATGTATTGTAGTTTATCCTTGATTATGAGAATAATTTGATTTGCCTCAGCATAGGTATTAAATAGTTACAGAGAGATTGATTGTAGTGGTATGAAGGATCTCACCATTAATAGTTTTCTGAGAGACATTCAGAATTTAAACAGATTTTATTGCTATTCTTAATCTGAATATCTGAATGTGTACCCTTCCTTCCCTACAACCCGTGCACATCAGCACGCCATGGAAGTTTCTGTTAAAATAGACATTCCTTTGATTTTCCGGTGCTTCGTATCACAACGTGTTGTTGTACCGCCAGCACTATAGCAATGAGGACGTGGTTGCACAAATCACAGGAGACAAATGCCCAGAATAGAATGCTATAATGAATGAAAAGAGGTGTGGTTCATGACAAGCCTGATCCTGTTACGTGATAGATCTCAGTCAGATTTCATTCTGCTAATTTCAGAGAGGACCAGTCCCATCACGTGTGCTAGGAGGTGTCAGTGTTAATTCTGATTCTGCCCCCTTTCTACCAGTCACTCTTCCAATTATGAGCAAGACCCTGTGCTGGTGATTTATAGCTGCCACGTAGCTTGAATTTAGGAGCGTACGCGGTGTCTGTGCTTGGGCTGACAAATCACATTGTGTGTCCCTTGTTCATTCACTATGGCTGCTAGAATAACATTATGATACTGGACTTCCAGAGAATATATTAACTTCCTGACTCTCTATAGTAATACCATACAGCTGGTTCAAATAAACATTCCAAACCAGTGCATTTTTCATCTTGAAAAAAATAGCAATCCCAAAGAAGTTTTGTATTTATTCAGTGCTTACTGTCATTGCCTTTGACACCAAGCACAGAATTAATAGTTTAAAAAAATTGGAGTTACTCTCTAGGCCTTTGCATTGATTCTCTCTTGTTGTTCTTCATTTATTTTGTTGACCATTGCAGTCAAAAGAGAGGAAAAACTTCTCATGGCATTAATTTTCTTGAGTTATTGCACTGTTCTGTCTCACTAAAACTTTATTGTTTTTTATACTTGGAACTGTTTTATACTTGGAACTGTTTTCATCTGAAGCAGAATCCATATAAAGAATTGACTTTACCTTACTATTCTGAAATTTCATTGACATTGATACAAAACCATGACTAGGTAACTAAGTTATCTGCATTAAACCTTTGCATACTATTAAAAATAGTGTGTTACTTGGTTTCTTTAATGATTTCATTGTCAGTTCATTTATTAATATTGCTTCTATCAAAAAAGCTGCTGAAACATTATGAGAACCTTAGGCAAAATCATTGTGTAAATAATGGATATTTTGGCTGTGTAAGGGCTGAAGTCTTGGTCATATTTGATCACACAGTTTTTGTGGTTTTATTATTGTAGGTGCAGTGAGTTTTGGCTTCAGAAGGAGCACACATGGTTAAATAAAGAAAGATTTTTTTCCAAATATCGTTCATCGGTAACAGATTAATTCCCACCAGACAAAATGAGATCTATCACAGTGTACAGGTGGTCTTCCATTTCTATTTCATCCTATCATTTCTTAAGTAATTTCCTAATTAAAATTATTAGATGCACGACGTTTCTGAGTAGGGTTCTTGTACTCTCAGCTTTAATTATGGAAAAACTTGTGGATGGAATTATGGAAATTGTGGAAAATATTGTGCACGTCCCTACTTCTCTGAGTTTCATTTTAATTCTTTGGACTGATTATGAAGAAAGAAAGGTGTATTTCCAATAAGTTGTGGAACAATCAAAGTAAGTCAAATACATATGATATCTGTTTTGAAAGAGTTTTTGAAAGCTGGACACTAGTTTGGATCTCTCATCCAATTGCAAGTGATATAAATAGGAATGTGCCCCCGATTTCAACGGGAGCAGGAGTAGGAGATAGTTTTTCATTGTTGTATCACGCATGAAGAAGGCAATTGTGTATGCAAGACTTACAATGATGTCAGATCTACATTTTTATATGTTTTGTTACAGTCTGTGAATAACTGGACCATATGGATATAAATCTGTCTTTGATTAAGATGGATTATACTGGTGTCCCGTTATAAGATTATTTTACATAAACAGAGTTATCATTGACAAGTACAGAATCATTCTGATTTATAGTACTTTCTGAAAAATATACACATCTGTGAAAAATGCTAGCTTATGACTGGAATTAAGGGTTAGACACAGGTTCTTTTTATTCTGCTTTTGCATTAAGGAAAGATATTTTGCCTGTTACTGGTTCAAATAGTCATGGAAATTTGCTTTTGTCAGAGATCTATTCTTCGTAATTTACAGATAAGGGAAATCAATCCATAGTTTTATGACTGGAAGTGAGGGAATATTGTAAAACTGCAGCATTAGGCAAAGTACATAAGAACATTCGGAACCCCCAAATGCGATATTAAGGTCACACGCGTTTTAAATTAGGAGCCTCTGTTCTCACTCATAAATGTCTCAAACTTTCAACTTCTGATCTGAAGCTTTTGGTGGCTGAATATTGTAACAGTAGCCACCGGAATTAGTCGATACTGACCCTTGTGCCACAAGACAGGGTAGATATAACTGTTTGTGACCCTGACCAGGTTCACGTGACTGGAGAGAAGAAATGAAGGTTAGTGTCTCACTCGAGCTCCTGCACACTAGAACTTTATTCGAAAGGTGACTGGGTTTTAAATTAGTCTATCACATGACATCTATCATGTTGTATCATAAGCAAGAGGAAAGCAAAACCTAGCTCAGTCTCACTGCCTTCAAATTTGTGGTTGTTACCGGTGAATGCCTGAAAAATTACCTTTTATGTTTTCAGCTTAGATTTAAAAAAAATATTTTTGGTATTGTTTCTTTGTTGTTTTTCTTTTGTTCTTGCTATCTGCAAGACATGTAACATGACAAGCACTGAACATCTATTTATGTGGAGCATTCAAGGAAACGGAGGGTTATAAATATGTATGTCAGATGGTAATATGTAACTACGACAAAGATAGTCCTGGCTATATTTTTTGGAAATGATCATCCAAAGCTGTGGTTTATCAAAATAACAGTAAAAATAACATTCTAAAAATATGCTAGTTACATAAATATTCAAAAATACAAAAATGTTTCCTTAGTTCCGGGTAGAAAAGCTCCTCTTTGAAATATTTGGAGACTGATGTCCCTGTGTCTCCCTATCCCCCAGATCCATTTTCTGCAAAGCTCTTTTAAATGTGAGAGAGTATAGAGTTTCGCAACAGTTTATTGCTAGATTTACAATGCTGGCGACAAAGTCATTCTCAAAAAATGGGATACGCTTCTCCCAGGATTTGATCTCTGGTTGGGTTAATGGATTATATAGGCCAGACTGTGACTGGGACTAGCCCTTACACGGTAATGCAGCTACAAATGCATATGAGATCTGGTCTCATAGGAAACTGCGTCTGGGAGCCCAGCACCTCTACCCTCTGGGTAACCTCTCCAACAGAGCAAGAATAAGACAGGGTCATGCTTATGCCTCCACATTGATACAAAAGTATGACGAACAGCCATCATCTCCCTAAAGGTGCTGTAAGCCAGCAATATCCCTGCATTGGTTTGAGTTTGGAAAGATTGATCCTTTTGCAATTACTCCTAACCTGTGTTGTTTGAAACAACCATCATCAAGACCACTGGTCAGCACAGAGAAGGTTAATTATTTGTCTGTGTATTTAGATATTATTGATTAGATTTTACGATGCCCTTTTTGTTCCTTACATAGAACAGCAGCTGAAATCAGCAGGATGTAAAATTGACGTTTTGTATTTCATATTTATATATTATTTTAAATAATTTCCAGAAGACTTGTGTGACAGCAAAAGGCAAAAATAGTGGCTGAAATGGTTTGGTGCATTAAATTGGGTTGGTCTTCTTGTCCCTGCTGAGTACCATAAGATCACTGCGTCCCCGTTTATCCTACCACCTCACTGCTTTGGGAAACCTTGCTGCTGCTGCAGGCAGCTTGATCTTGCTGCCAGTGACACCAGTGGCAAACCGCCTTTTTTTTCCCTTCTGCAGAAGCAGGATTGGGCTGCCCAGTGCTGGCAGCGTGGAAACTGAGCGGCTCCTCAGTGTCACCCTGGGTGTACAGTGATTTTTCACTCTTCTTTGTTTCAAAGAGCTGCATCGAGGGTTGCTCCACAGTAGTAAATTTAAAGCAGTGTAGAGTATACAAAAACTTTACTAATTCACTTCTGGAATTTAAATCCTTTATAAAAGGTTGTGAGGTTTCAGCTGTTAATTTTGGCATGTCTTTTTGGTTAATAATTGGTTTTGAAGTGAGTCTGGCCTTAGATCAGGGTAACTTCATTCCGCGTTACTTGGCAACAGCCAGGTTTTCCTTCCACATAAATTGATGATTTTTGTAAGAACGATACAAAGAGACGGTATTGCACCGATGTGGCGTGTATATGTGCACATGTCTGTGCAATGATACTGTCACCCCACGAGCTGTTAGTTTTGGGGCTGTGGCACCAGGACTTCCCGCCACTGCTGGGGTCTCCAGGCGGCCACCTCCACTTCCCCACCATGACGGCCCGCGGCCCGCCCTCCGCTAGGGGCTGTGGCGGTGGGAGGGGGTGCTGTGAGAGGCCGCTGCTCAGCGTGAGGGGCTGGGGAAGAAGAGGCAGGTAAGGAAGGGGCTGTCCACCGCCATCCTTCCTGAGGGCCTTGAGGCCACAGAGCCAAGGCCACGTGGTGGCCACAAGGCACCGGCGCAGAGGGCGAGCTGGTTGTTCTCAGGTGGAGGTGATGCTTTGGGGAAAGAGGTGGGAGAAAACAGCCAGCAGCTGGAGAGCAGCTGACCTGGAGGCAGGAGGTGGGTGTGAGGCAGGGAAGGGCAGCGGTGGGATGGGACGGGCAGCACCACACGGTGCCTGTGGAGCAGAGTGGGGAGGAGCACTGCTGCTGTGGTGGCCACTGAGGCGGCCGAGGGCTGTGGCGGGCTCCTGGGGTTGTGCTGAGGGCAGGGTTCCCTGGAAAGGGACCCCTGGAAAGGGGTCAAGGCCTGGTGGAGTGGGTGCTGGTGGGCACTGCAGGTTGTCTGGGGTGTGGCTTCCATGAATGGATGCGATGGTGGCCACCAGCGCATGATCCCAGGTGGGGAGGTCATTGTGGCCCTGCTGCCGTATCAGGATCGGCAGCTCTCCTGCGAGCAGGGCTCAGGCGTGTGTGTGGGTCATCTGCACCTTTCTATTAGCGAAGCAAAAAAGAGTGTGAAATGCAAACCTTTTGCCATTCCTCCAGCTTAAGCGATTCTTACGGGTAATTATTTTAAAAACAATTACACAAGATGTTACCTCAGGCGAATCATATAAAATGACAAGAAAAAGTACCGTGCCATATTGTCAAATTTCATGTCGGTAGGAAATTTTAAAATACGCAGCCTTCTGGAATTCCTGTGGTTCAGTGTTCATTCACAGTTCACACCAGGGGAAAACGCACGGTTATCCCATGAGAAATAAATGTGACTGAATCCTGTTTGCTTTCAAATAATTGCATTTATTTACATCAGTTTAACCTCCATTTAAAATGTCATGTATATCTCAGCTAGATTAATTCGTGTGAAAAACCAAGCCTCTCTGGGAAGTGTTTTGAGTAAGCCATTTGTTTTGCTTGTAATCCATGGATTCTTACCTAAAGTACAAGTTATAAATAAAAATAAACTAATGGTGAGTGGTAGTTTGCTGCTGTCATTCAGAGAGTGGACAGTTGGGTAATTACAGACAATCAAAGAACTGCTGCACTGCCGATTATTATCTTTTAAGAATTTACCAGACTTTCATTGTTCAAAAGAAACTTGCATTGAAGACTTTAAATATATGCTATTAATAAAATAAACCTATTAAGTGGTGTGATGGTTGGTATTTACAGCTTGCAGAGGAGAACAAGTGATCTTTTCTTTGTTGTTTTGTCTGATACAGAATGACACGTTGTGAAATCGGTAGCCAAATCTCATTTATCCATGTGTATCTGTGTCTATACTGAGGACTTCATTCTTCAAACGTGTAAGCAGCTTCACTGAGATGAGAAGCTTTCAAGCAGAGTTGGACTATACCTCTGGAGAAAGTTACTTGACCATTTCTAAGGCCAGATCCTGAAAATGTCAGAAAATCCCTGAATGCAAACCTCGTATGCAAACCTTTGACCTGAAAAGTAGCAGTGAGGAAGATGTTGGCAGTAGATCTGCTCTGAACTAGATATGTTCTAGTCCTAACACATTTCTACGTGTATATCTATTCCATGTATTGTTAAAATCTGATATTTAAAAATCCTTATGAATAATATCTTGATATGTATTTACAGAATTTAATTTTCAAAACTAAAAAAGCCACTAGCTACAGAAGTATTTTTTGCAGTTGTGACTCTCCACATATCTAATTTAAAAATGAACAAAACATACATTTCTATGGTCATTTTAGTTAAAACCTGGACTTGATGGAAATGATTTTTTTAAAATATATATATATACCTTTTCCTTGTAGAGGTAAACCTGTATTTAAAACACCTAGGCTGTGATATTGAAAAAACGTGTTTATGCAAACAATGGTGCTGGAGATAGTGAACTTCTTGTCTTGGAGGAGGCGTTGGGTACATGCAGTGTGAAGCTGATTGTACTGAGTTTCCATCAGAAGTACTGCAGAGCTCTTGGAGCTTGTCAGGGCTTTGGATTCAACATTGCTGTGCTCATCTGCCTATAAACCCTCCACAGAGAGCAGACACATTGTCTCCAGTAAGGAAGCATTCACTACCTAAGCTGATCTATATAGTTTGTCTACCTGTTTATCTTGTCTTTATTATCAGAATGAAAGAGTGAGTCCTGCATCTCTGATTCAGAATACTTACACAAGATTGGATTATTCATCTGAGTAAGATTTCCAGGATGGGGGTCATAAACCTCTGTAAATAGAACACTGAAACTGTAACCAATACAAAACAAATACAAAATACTGTACTCTTCAGTCACTTTCATTGAGCCAAACTCTAATAGTCATTACGGCATGTAAAAAATATAGAGACATATGGTTTATAGGAAAGGTCAGTTGCAGTCTGCAGTTTTTTTTAATTCATTGAATTGTTATCAGCAGTCATTTCTGTACGTAGCGTAATCTCTTGCCCATTTTCAGTGAAAATTCCCTAAATTCATCATACATGAAAACAGAGCTGGAGGAAGAGGAAATGAACAATTTTCCAGTTTATGCAATTTAAGAGAAATATGGGGGGATCTTTAATGATCACTGGCTGTAAGAAATACAAATTATCTGTACCTATCAAGCTGCAAAAGCCTGTTGAAGATGGCAGAAATGCTGCTTATAAAGGGTTCTGTAGTCTTATGAGACTAGTTTTGTTATAAATCTGCTTGTGTTTCATTGATCTGGATACTGTGATTTGTAAAAGGCTATAAATACAGATTTTTTGTTAATATCATCATTCATTTTGGTATGTTTTAGCTTGAGGGTTTTGGCATAATATTTTAACAAGTTTTAAAAAATCCTAAGTTAAAAATAAATGAAAGAATTTCAGAAAATGAGCTATTTTAAGGTTGCTTGACAATTTAATTGAGAATTCACTGATTTTGACAGTACAATTGTGCTGATTATCTTAATTTTTTTAAGAAGATTGAAAATTTCCAGGTGCATTGACAGACTCATGCACACCTGTTTTGGTTGTGGTTTCAGTTTTGTTGCTGTTATTGTTGGTTTTTTTATAAGCTGCAAAGAAGAGAAAGGTTAAACCTCTGAGAATCTGGAAATATCAACTGCGTGTTAATAGATTTTTTAAAAGTTAGTTAATGTTGTAATGACAGGACTAGGAAGGGCTATAAGACTTAAAAATATGCTGTACATAATCATACATTTTCCATATTTTGTGTTTACGCTTGGGTAGTTACTTGTGAAAATCGAGCAGATGTACAGTGTATGAACATGTAGTGTGAAAAAAATGAAAAAGCTAATGATACCGCAATTACTGCTTGGATGTATGAAAAACTGAAAATGCTGGATTGTGTTCTCTTGAAAAATACGTCATTGTAACATGTTGTAATGCAGGATGATTGTGAGTCTCTTCAGTAGCAATTGGGATGTGTTGTAGTGTGTATTTATTAATATACCATTTTTTCTTAAAGCACAATTTCATACATGTGTAGTAATTATTTGGAGGTAGTAAACAATTGCAAGACAAACTTGAGGAAATCCAGAAAGGCATTTATGTAATGAAAGAAAAGTCTGAAATGAGAAGGGAAAAGGAATAGTTTTAGTCCTTTAAGGCCTAGGAGGTTCCTGGGCAGGTGAAATGATGAGATTTTACATGTTGTCTGACTGCTCTTGAACTTATTATTAGGGCCCTACATCATGGCCTCAAGGAGAATGAGGAGGACTTTGGTACTGTCCGAATATGCTGCTGTGCACAGCCTCTATTTCCTTTTCCTGGGAGGATTATGCTGTGTGTGAACGGCAGCGTTCTGCGTAGCAGCAGAGGTGTCTGAATGGAAGATCCCTTCCCCCAGGGGTGGCACATCTCACTAAGTGTTCTGGTCACTTGAGCCAGGGGCATTTTGACCAATATGTATTAAACTACAGAGATGTGACTTCTGTTCCTTCTTATTAAGTATGGCATGTGACTCAGTTTAGGGGCAAGCTGTTCTCATTTTATTCACAGTTACTGGATTGCATGTGTGTGGAAAGGGAGAGAAATTTAGCTTGTGTATGTCTCTGAAATAATTTATAATATAGTATAATAGTAATAGTTAATAATAAAGTCCCTCTGAAGTCCGTCATGGCGCGGGCAATGGCAAAACAGGATTGTGGCTCCTTATAGCACCCCTGCCCTGTCTTACCTTTTATGGACCAGCTCAGCTATATTACATGAACAAACAGCAGTCTTCATACATTGTATTCATACTTTCAGATCCGCATCATGCTTTTATTTTACCTTGGATTTCCTTGGCACATGATGCTATAGGGAATTAAGATAAAGTGCAGTCATCTATCCGGTTTCCTTCCTATAGCCATATTCTATATTAAACTCTCAGGCCCCACAGTGTTCCGCAGGAGATTATCCAAGAAATGATAAATCCTTGGTAGGAGCCATCAAAGCATCATTGCCAGTTTGTAGCCACTAAAAAGACCCTCACATCTCTTTTGCTGTCACTGCATTATTGATTAGCTTGTGAAATACTGAAGCTGTATTGATTGCAAATATTTAGGGATGAAAAAGGAAACATTGTCCTCGAAGGTATTTGCAGTCCTCTCTTCTCTGTTAAAAAGATCTTTCTTCTCTTGTATTTCTCTGGCTCTCCTCTCCCTATCACATGCTGCAGGCTGATGTGTTCATCCCAGGGTACTGGGAAGATGGGCAAATGGCTGCCTCACCGTGCTGGGGCCAGTAGTCGCCAAGAACCTGGGAGAGGCAAATGAAGGTGAGTGCTTAGATAAAGATTGCTTGATTGGTTTTGCAACACATGCATATTGACAGAAATTGTAGGAAGAAAACCCATTTGCTATTTGTCTATGTTTTAATTGATTCATATTTTAAAATTACCTTAATGATCCAGGCAATCTAGGCCATGATGTCTGAAACAGTCCTGCCTCAGATAGCACATAACTAGCTTATATTCTAGTTCCATTAGATAACACAGCTGCTGAAATCCCAGCACGTTCTGTCTTGATATTCATGGTTTCTCCTAATTCAGTTACAGGCATACTCTGTGCAGCCAGGCTAAAGTACGAGACCTGAGAAAAATCTCAGGTTGCTGATCTGTTCGGGTGAAGTCTGAAAAGGGGCTTTGCAAATGAAGAACAGTAAAGTACACAACAAAACAATTCCCTCCAAACTCAGCAAGTTACTTCTTGCCGACCCTTCTCCAAGCAGTCCCTCCTTAGCTACATTGGCACATGCAGGTGGTTTCTGCCTGGCTAGTGTACAGTTAGTTCTCTGCCTGGTACCGAAGCTGAAATCATTAACATGTGTCCTGTGTGTTACCTGAATGAAAGGCAAGTTCACGGGTTATTATTGCCCATTTTTTCTCTTTGCTCCTACACTTCCCTGTTTCGATTACAAATCCCCCTCCAGGCACAAAGCAAGCTGGACACCTACAGTGCAGCTAAAGAGTTATTTGTTCCCTAGGTGGACACTAATGAATGACTGCAGTGCTGCCCTGAGTGAGGGGGTCCCCACTATTAAAACTTTAATAGAAAGATCTGAGAAGCTGGGGGCCAAGAGGAGGAGGAGGGGACAGGGGGCTGTGAGTAACTCACTAAGTGCCTGCTCTGTTCCTTTGCTGTAGTGGAGATTATACCATCCATTAGGACAGAAGCAACTGGAGAGAGGTCAGTTCCCTCTGCATTCTCCTTTTGCCTTCAATCTCACCGCAAGCTGTTGAAACTGCGACTATATGTTGGTTCCTTTACTCTGTAAAATCTCTGAAAGCAGCAGGAATATGGCCTGTCTGAAAAATGAGCTAATTCAGACTTTCTGATTTTTTTATCCTTTTGTTTTCCTCTTACTCCTCGTTATTCTCTTTTTTCTCCCTAATCTGTCTCTCTTTTCTTTACTCTCCATACTCTTATCTTCCTCTATCTCATGCTCTCCAAGACTTGGCATTAGGATAGGTATATTTAATTTGGGGCCTTAGAGGTTTTTGGGTATTTTTTTCCCCCCGTTATTCTGTAAATATTCCAGCACCCACAAGAACTCCTGCCTATGGTAAGTGAATACAAATTTTCACATTGTCCCTTACTTCAACTGAGGTAAGTATTAACATCCTCAATTTTTTTCTCTCCCGCTCAGTAGCAGGAGAGTGAGATCTAGTTTTAGTTTCGCTTTTAATTTTTGATCTAGGACCCATTACTGTAGCGTCTGTCCATGTCTGAGACCAATGAAGAAAAGGGATTGGTTATAATTGAGAGAGGTAGAGATATATGTATCCTTTAGTTCCTATGTGCTGTGCATTACTAAGAATATTCTGAATATCTCTAACATAATCTTTATAAGGAACAAGACGAATCTCTCTAATACCATTTCTATTATAACTCCAAGAAAGAGGTTTTTTCTTGCAGGTTCAGGCCACCGACACGTCTGGTATCCTGGGGCCCTGCAGGATGCTGCTCGCATTGCGAGGGACAGCCAAGGAACACCAACAGAAGAAGCTTCCTTACAGCAGAGGCCTTTGAGAGAGGTAGAATTCTGCTGGAGCTAACCATAACCATAGGAATTCAAGTTTGTTTTCATGGTGGGATATCATAACCCCTCTCCATTTTGGCAAGAGAGTTCTAGGATTAGAAGCCTCTGCTAGACTTTTTATAGCTGGTAATAAATGTAGCTGGAGGAACTAAAATGTAACAACTTCTCTGTGGTTCTTTGGACCCCCCTGTGTTGTCTTTCATACGAAGCTCTTCTAGAAGGCAATGCGAGAATATTTTGAGCCTGTAAATGCGTGCTGAAAAGAGCACCGGTACTTGAATTTGATGCCTGATCTCTTTGAAACAGTCCGATTAAAGAAAGGCCTGCAGAAGTGGTGTTGCCCATACAGCCTGTCAGCACAGGTTTCTTAAGATTGCTGCCTGGATGAACATGTCAGATTCCTGTTTGGAAATAACTGGAGTGGATCCACAAAGCTTACCTGCATTTTCCTTTCTCACGCCTTTCACTCAAACAGTAGTGTTCTGGATGAATTAGAGCACTTGGACAGACATAAAGGTGACTGGTGTGATCACTTACAGAACAACTTTAAGAACTGAGCTTGATGGTGAGAACATTTCAGGGAGATGTGCTTTCCTCAGCATTGCAAGGGCACAGAATTTGTGGTCTTCTCATTTTTTAACGAACAGTGGTGTTGAGTCTGCTCTAAAATTTGCCCTTCAATTTTTTCTTAAATTTAACCTATTTAAGAAAATACTTTCATACCATGCCAGTAATCTGATCGTACTTGAAGTTAACTCATGCTTTCATATTGCTCTGAATACAGCTGTTTGCCTAAACTGAGGCCTATATTTAGAACTTAAATCTGAATGCTAAAACAAGTTGCTGCTCCTGAAAACACAGGCTGGCAATTCCTCTGCTTTCCTGTGTGTTCTGTAGAGACAATATTAAAGTTCTGTTGCATAAGACTGTTCTTATTTTCATGATATTCACTATTATTTTAAGAACTCTTTAGCATTCTTAGGAGGTGCAGTTCAAAAAAACCTGCAAGGACAGGAAATTTCTCCCTCTCTCTACCATGATAATAAGAAGTCCTTGAGAGAAATAAGTGCTATGTGAGAAGCATCATTATTACTCTCCTTGGTGTTATGCTCACTTCTAATGCCAGTAAAATGGTCTTCTTTTCACTTTTTTGAAGGAGTATATTGTTTGGGTTTTTTTTGTGTGACTGCCATAATGACCGTACTCTTCTCAGTCGTCACACAAAACAGATAGATTGCAGGGAACTGAAATGCAAAATTCCCCTTACACTATGTCAGGTGAGATCTGAAGATCAACTCTGTAGCCCTCTCTGGTTCATTTTTTGTTTGTTTGTTTGTTTGTTTGTTTGTTTGTTTGTTTGTTTGCCACAGCCATGGACTATATTCCAAATTACTGATAATAGCAATGGCTGTTCTATAATTTCTTTGCAAGTCACAGAAACAACTTTAGTCTGTCCTGAACATGAGATAAGTGCAACTACACCTTTTGTGGCCCAGAGCCAGGCAGCCTATGCCATTTCCTCTTGGTAAGCATGGTTATGGAGGATGGGAGAACGGTTAGGTTAGAGTTGTAGGTTACCCAAGAGTCTGCAATTAGCAACAGCCCAAGATTTCTGGATTTTATCATCTAGCCTTCTTTTGTGTGACTTGCATTATAAAAGAAGCCAGAGCTAAGTGAACTGGAGAGGTCAGTAAAACACTATTGTTCAGTCTTGTTCTTTGCTTTTAAGGTAAGTTGATCCTATTTGCGGGGATGTCCTTTCAGTTAAAACACTTTCCTGACTTTACTAACAAGTCTTAAAAAAATATATGGTACGCCACCTTCATATCTGAGAAAGAGCAAATCTGTATGTAAATAACTGAATTTAAAAAAACCCCTCCAACTGTGTTTTATTTGAAGAATGAAAAGAACCTAATGCTTACAACTGCGCAAGAAAAAACTGTCTATATCTGCTTCTTCTGACCTTTTGAATCCTTCTTCAGGAAAAAGGCTTTCCATGGTTTGATGCTTGCAGCTCCATAAAGAAAAAGCTTTTGCCATGGAAATCTTATTCTCTTCTTTAAATGATTTCAATAGCAATATTGGATTACATTAGATATCCATTTATTTTAATATCCCGGTTCTTGTAAGGATGAGAATCGTATGTTTCAGAGGAAAACACAAGAAATCTTTGGATGGTAAGCTATACACTTACAGACTTATGTTACAATCAGAAATATATTTGGGCAGAAACTGAGTAGCTGTTCTGAATTTCTTTGTGACTATGAATTATTGTAGTTTGGGCGGAGTTGTAACGCGAGAGCCGACAAATAGTTGACCAAAAATGACACATAAAATAATAAGTAATGTAGGTGCATGTGCTTGTTGGGGGGTAAATGGTCCTTTCCTGTGAGAAATTGTAGAAACGGAGAAGTTAATGAGTAATTCTGTGATATAAGTGGAAAGATTCTTTTGTTTATGCTATACCCTATTGAATTGATTTTAGGAACAGTTTTGGATAAATAACTAGACTTATTTTTCTGAACAGAGGATGAACATACGGTATGTTTATAAAACTCATTAAAATACCTAGTTTCACCCTCCGTCCTATATCAGCCTTCTCTGACATTCAGGAACCAAAGCCTGTATCTGCAGAAGGTTGCAGATGTCATAGCAATGAACATGTAAGTTCATGGATCTCAAAATAACAACAAAATAATGTTGTAAAATATTTAAATATTATAAAATATAAAACCAGCTTTATATTACATAGTATACTGTTCTCATATATTAATATGTAATATATTTGCATACATTTATGATTTTATAAAAATATAAACCACAATATAATACACAATTAGTGAATCCAATAATGGTGTTTAAATTATATACACTAGACATTGGAAAAACTTAAGGAACTCCAGATACAATCCACAAGAAACAGGGAAGAGAGCTGTCCAGAAATACAGAACAGAACACTGATAGGGAGGGTGATTAATCTGAAGTAGCAGCCCTTTCTGGTTTCTGAATGCCTTAAACACCACTTGATCTCTTCCTTTCCAGTGGAGTACAGTCAGAAACCTTCTCCTGAGGGCAGGCAGCTCATCTGTTCCAATTACAAAGCAGTGGTAGATAATGTTGCTCTCTGGTACGATGGCCCACTGGTTAGTGCTTCAACAGCCAGTGAAAGTCGTCCATGCTCAGATCTTCTGCTGATCTGTGGGTTTCAAGCTGAAGACGTAACATTAGCTGGTATAAAGTGAAATGTTTTAGGGCCCAAAATCCATGCCTAAACATTCTTCTACTGATCTATGTGTTATGCCTTTGTTGAGACTGGAATCTTGCTGTTTCCACTAAATACCCATTTGCTTGTGCATAAAATCACAGGGCAGTTTGCTTGTCCTCCTACACAGAGAAAATAGAAGTGGTCCTGTGAACTGGTTCTTCTGACGCTAAGAATAGCAGAGGTCTGGGTAGGAAAGCATGGCACAGTGGGCATGATGCCCCCAAAAGCAATCTTTAAAGTAATTATTTTAATTACTGTTGAGGGCTTGCATATCTTGTCTTTCTCCTCCTTGTTTTAAAAGATGTTGGTCAGTAAGGTATGAACAATATGCAATAAAATACTGAGCAGTACTGTGATAATACTGACATTTATGTAGCTCTGTTCAAAGCACTGAAAGAAGTGGAAAGGCTGAGCTGTGAACAATAAATCATCAGCTTAAAGTTACTCACTGGTTGAGGAACAAAGTCTTACAGCGTTGAAGCACAAGATATTGTACAATATATGAGAGCTGGAGTACATACTCTTACTCTTACTCCTGCTGCTGAAGACTCTCTGGTTTCAGGAGCGAGCTGAGACATCTTGGTCTTGGGTGAATAGAGACCGGCAGTGTCTCCTTGGAAAGGAGTTAGCACCCGTCCGTGTGTAGTGGGTGTCATGTGCCAGCTCGACTCCAAAGACTTCCAGCAGACAGAAGAGCCGTGGGGCAGAGCTTCATGGAGCCACACAATATAAGGCAACGGATACTGTAAGACTTCAAAGGGATTCAAAGAGTATCAGCCAGTGAAAGAAGAGTGGAAAACTTTTGCTCAGGTTTGGATGTGAAAATTTTGTACTTGGTGGATCCGTAGGTATAGTTGTACTGTAAGGTAATGTGGGCAGCAGGTTTCGATCAAATGATAATAGGAACGTCAGCTTTTCTTCACTGCTGTTTTCAGTCACTTGGAGAAGTAAATACAATTTACCACTATACATGCAGAGGGATGCTGCACGGTGCCGTGGTACATCAGTTGGGTCGCGAAACATGCTCTCAATAGGAGTCTCTGTGGCGCAATCGGTTAGCGCGTTCGGCTGTTAACCGAAAGGTTGGTGGTTCGAGCCCACCCAGGGACGGGCTCCACTTTTGGCTCGCCTGCTTCCCCTGCAGCCGGCCGCCGTTTTGTGCGTGCGCTCTGGGGGAGGATGTGAGATTAACGCTGCCGGCCGTGTCGGCGCCGCGTGTTTCTGAGCAGGGGGGCCCCCGCCGGGGAGCGGAGTGCGGCGGGGCTCCAGCCCCAGCTGCGGCGGCAGCTCCCGCCCGCCCTGCGCCCTGGTCGGGAGCGGGACAGCTGCGGGGTGCCCCTGCGCTTGCGGGGTAGATGGCCCCGGGCCTACGCTGCCCCCGCCCCGCGGGCGCCAGAGGAGGAGTGCGGGACCTCCAGACCCTGCCCTCGGTGGTGCCCGGAGCGCCCTGGGCTCCTCTCGCGTCCTTCGAGCGCTGCTATCGGAGGCGAGAAGGGGCTGCCTCCCTGAGGCCAGAAGGGACAAGAATCCCTGGGACTTTCCTTACCCCGTGCTCCCGCGGTAGAAGGTGCAAAGGCAGATATCTTGTGTGAGCCGCGTAATGGCCTTTCGTGACGATGCCGAGCCGTTAGGGCTTGCCTCGGCAGGCAGTGCCTGCACGGCGCTCCAGAACTCGAGCTGGCGCCGTCGGATAACCTGGGTGGGAGCCGAGCTCGGGGGGCGGGAAATGCTATTTGCGAGAAGAATTATTATAATTGCTGCTGCGTACGGCCGCCGCCGCTATCGCCTGCGCTCACTACCGCAGAAGGTTACAGGCAGACTCGGCGATTCGCCTCTCCCCGGCGGACGCAGCAGCTCGGTTTCCCAGCCTTCACAGCCGGCGCCCAAACGGCCGGGGAGAAGCCTCGCAGCAGAGAGGCGGCCGCGGGGCTCCCCCTGCGCTGCCCTCCAGTGCCCCGGTGCACCCGCGGGTCCCTCTCCCGCCCGGATCAGGAGGTGTTTCCAGGCCCGCTCCCTGCGGGCAGCGCTGGCGCTCGGGGCTCGCCCTGCCCGCACGAAGCCGCTTTGCATAAATGCATAAATGAATGTTAAAAGCAATTACGCTGGGAGCTTCGCCTAAACGTATCAATTAGAAGTTGGCACCTTTGCCGTACCGGAGCCCGTGAGCTGGTTCCAATGAGCGTGTCGGCAGTGTGAAATACGGCTGGCTTCCAGACCGACTTCTGCCAACTCTGCGAGGATCTATTTACAGTTTATAGAAAACAGCATTCGTATTAAAAATGCCCCCTTCCCCAGCGAAGTTGTCTTTCACAGACCTTTCTTTTCAACTCGCCTGTTTCGAATAAAGGATACAGCCCTCTTAAAGGTCAGGCTGTGCCATTGATCTACCATTGATGACAAGATACGGCCCTCGCTAGCTAAGATAGCGGAGAAAAGACACGGATTTAGAAACACTGAAGCATTTTTGGAAGTAATAAACGCTAAATCGTTTATGTGCTGTATCTGCAGCGGCTCGCTGGCATATTTTTTTCCTACCACTCGCATCTTTTACATTTCGGTAAAACATTTTGAAAAACTGGCAGCTGTGTGCTGAGCACTAGGGTAGGTGCAGCTCGCTGTAGGACCCACCTATTATCGTTAGCAACATTTAATCCATAAATATTTCCTACTGATCTGTATAAATTTATTTTAATTAGGGTAATTTAGATAACCTCCCTTCTTGATCTTTACCTGTTGTTTGCAGCGGAAGGATGAACCCAGCCCGGTAGCACCGCATTCGCTGCAGCCAGCAGAGCCTCACAGGGGACAGAAATTTTAAAATCTGCATTTGTCTGTGCTTGGATTGCCTCGTTACCAGAGAGACACCGAGAGCCTACAGAAATCAACAACAACAATTGATCCCGTCAGTGTGAAGCAGCAATGGCTGGAAAGGCAGTAACAATTTAGGAGCTAATTTTACCAAACTGGACCTTCAGGAGGAAGGACAAGCGGTTCTGCTCCCATAAAGCAAGTCTTGCTTTCCTTGGCACGTCACAGATGCGGTCTATAGAGGTGATTATTGCTGACCACGAGGTTTGTTAACGCTCCTTCCAGCTGTTGCACGTTGGTGTGCAAATGTGCACCATTAGACCTGACAGAATAGGTGCGGTACGTGAGCATCCATACCGGGTTCCCGAGAAACGCGCACTGCAGGAGGCTCTTCCGAATGCACATCGTGCGGTCAATAACACGAAGCGGGGTTCAGGCGGTGCTTGATAACCTCATTCTGCAGAAGTGGAAAGATCGTGCATGGAAAGTGCCTCATCCCATCTGCTCAGTAACTAATTACAATTAAGGCTGTGGAAAACGGGAAGCCTGATGCGTTTTGGGGAGAAGATAGGGAATCTAAGCTTTCTTTTTATGAAGTACATTTTGGTGTCGAGGTCAGTGAAGCTTTCAGTGCTCAACCTTGAAGAAAAGCCTTCATAGGAGCTGTATAATGTTACCCAGATAAACCATCCGAATCTTACGCTAATCCATTTATCTAAATGCAGTACAGGATGAACGCTGTTCTAAGGATAATAAGGGACTGCATCACCTGATACTTTTAGGTAAAAACCTTGACATATCCAAAGGGACCTCTTAACAAATACCGAGTTCAGTTCCGGCGTTCATACTTCTAACCGATATTCCAACCAAATTCTAACGCAGATGGGGAAGAGCCGCCCTCAAAATGTCAGAGAGAGCCCAGAGTCACCGGGTCGCCAGCAGAAGACAACCTGGCATTTCTGCGCCCAACGCCTGGATAAACTCGAACCACCGGCAACGCGCCGCGGCTCTTTGTTCGGGCGGCGATCGGACGGGGACGCGGCGCTGAGGGCAGCCCGCTCGTTCGGGCCGGGCAGCCGCCGGGGACAGAGGGCTCAGCTCGTTCCCCGCGGCAAGCAGCGCCCGGGGACTCCGCACCTCGGGGCGGGGGGGAGGGGGACAGCCGCCGCCGCAGACCGCCCGCCTGCCCCCTCCCGCTGCTCGGCCCGGCGGGACGGAGGGCTGGTGGGAGCCCGACGCTGCCCGCGGGTCCGGGGCCACCTCCCCGCCGCGTCCAGTGGCGCCATAGGGGAGGGTAGCACGGCTATCCGCACGGCTGGTGCCCCCGGCCCGAGCTGACCCCCGCCTTTACTCGGGGCGGGGCGGGGCGGAGGGCGACGATACGCGGGGACAAAAGAACACTCTGCCCCCGCCACGGGAATCACTAGGGAAGAGGTCGGCTGTACGTGGGAGCCGGGGAGATCCGTGCCGCCCCCTCCCGTCCCCGGAGCTTCCCGTTGCCTCCTGCCAGCGGGCGCGCCGGCGGCGCCCCCGGGGCCGCGCGGAGCCGGGACCCCGCAGCCGCCGCCCTCCCCCGGCGCCCGCGGCGCTGCCGCTGCCCGCCCCGCCCCGCAGCTGCTCAGTAGCAGCCCGGGAGGGGACGGCGGGGCCCGCGCGGAAGTCCAGGTGCGGGGCGCGCGCCCCGCCGCCCCCGCGGAGCCGCCGCGGTGCCGGGCGCTGCCCCCGGCCCGGCCTTCCCCGGCGCCGGGGCCGAGCGGGGCCGCGGCTCCGGGGGTGTCCCGCCTCCGGCTGCGGCGCATCCCCGCCCGGCTGCGCCCGGCGAGCCGCGGTACGAGAGAGGCATCCAGCCGAAACGGCGTCCGGAGCGCTGCGTCGGTGTTCGGGCTGGAAATGAGGCAGTTTTTAAGCAAACCGCCTTTGAACTTTCGCCAATATTTAATGACTTGGGAGGCAGATAAGATGGGGAATAAAATATTCATAGTCTTAATTAAGACGGGGACCCGGAATATTTGAAACACGAAAAACACTAGAGCTCGCAGAAAGGGTGCAGAAAACAGCCATCTTGAATATTTTAATCTCTGGCAAGTGTTTCTTTGGAACAAAATGGATGTTGGAGGGAAACAGCATAGTTAACATTACTGTTGCCTTCCATTTCTAACACCATCCCTCTCGCAGAACTCAGCTGGCAAGAAGCACTGAAACTGAAGGAACGCCACAGCCTTTCATCTCCGTACAATGGCAATAAATAATCGTCATCGGAACACCGAGGTCTGGAAATCTGGTACCTCTCTAAGTGATGGTGGGTTTTTCACCCACGATTTATATTGGTTTGTTTGCATCGGTGTAAGTCACATGTAATGCTGCATCACCCCTTCTAGAGCTCGTGCAACATAAGCAAACAATCGGTCTGTATTCACTCAGAACACATCGGTAAAGGTCTTCGGTTTTAAATGGTCCTGTGCGTTGTTACTGTCTTTGAAGTCAAAGGAGGTTTTCCTACCGATTACCCTAGAAATTGGATCAGGCCCTGCGTTCAGAGTTTGTTGTGTATTCTTGATACGAACCAATTATTCTCAGGATTCATTGTTTGGCCATAAAAATCACTCTAGGCTGAAATTAGGCTTAGAAACTCTCCAGGATTTTTTTCAGTTTTACTAAAATGGATTAACAGCTGTCTTTATATTTTCCTTCCTTTTTTTTCCCCTCAAACTGATGGTGAAAACAAATACACCATGCTGATTTCAGATGCTTTTTACTTTCATATAACTGCAGAATAGCTTTCCCTTTTTTGCTAAGAATCGTAAGTCTATTAATGCATGTTAGGCCTTCCCAAAATTTAATTTTTTCTTTTTTTTTTTTTAAGAAACAACCGGCTGAAGAGGAGTGGGGGGGTGGCGGTGGTGAGAGCAGAGACAATAAGTCAGCAGTGCAGCTACTCAGGCTCAGAAGGCTCCTTCCCGGGGATTATTTATTTATTTCCTCGTTGCTCTTTGCTTATTTTGGACCTACTCCTTTGCAGATAAGCTCAGCAGAAACAACACACCTATAAAAGCCAAAGACAGCCGATAAAAATAATGCAGGGGTGGCTGCAGAGCATTGTCTGAATATTAAAGAATAGGATTGCAAGGCAGAACTGCTTGATTTTATTCACTTACTGATTTCTTTACTGTCAATTTGAGCAGCATTTCTAATCCTAATTGCTAAAGATAAGATTCCTATTGAGAACTGTATTGTTCCTGTTAAAGTTTCTAATTTTTCAGGGGAATTTTGAGGGTACTGCATATGCAGTTTTGATTATTTCAGTACTTTGCTACAGCTTTACTTTCTGTATCTGAACATTTTTGCTTTAATTTCTCGGTGCCATACTTTCCCCTGTGGATTGATACATTAAAATATATTTAGCATCTGTTTCATAGGCATCTTGATGTTTGTGCAGCATTTCTCGAGACTATTTGGATTGAAGGCGCTATGAAGTCAAGCAGCTTCCTAGACACTTTTTACAACTGCAGCACGTAGGAATGTCAGAAGAATAGCATTTGTGAAAAGCAGAGTGAGCAAAATTGCTGAAATGCAAATGACAAGCTCCAATCAGAGGCTAAAACTACAAACTTGTGTTTGTGGAAAAAAAAAAAAAAGAAGAATGCATAGACTAGGAACAATAACGTAGAAAAGCAGGTGCTGGCTTCTTAATGGGCAGGTCTTATTCTAAAAATGAAAGCAACACTCAGCTCAAATTGTTAGCGTTATCTAAGAAGCAGGAAGATTTCAACTAGATTGAATAATACTGGGAATTTGGGGGCTGCTATAGGGCCGGGAGAGGAAAGCCATATCACATTTGTTGAAAGCTTAAGGAACTGCACTTAAATGTCGTGCAACTCTGATTTGTGTGGGAAAGGTATGTAGGGTTCCAGGGAGGAAACAGGGTGCAAAGAAGGACTAAGGAGATATATACACCTCTGTATTTTGTCTGTCTAATGTGAAGACAAAGCAATTTTGTAGCGACAAATAGAAGAAATAAATTAACTTACCTGCTTGCCAAAGAAGATAAGTTAAAAATCACCTTTTAAATGATGACTTAAAATACATATTTTGCCTGAAAGAAGTTTATTCACAGGAAGAGAAACAACGGTAGCGTATTTTTCCCATAAAGAATAAAGCTTTTATTCATAAAGTTGATTTGCCCTAATATACCTAAAGCTTTGTTACAGGAGATGGGCTCGGACTTTTTTTTTCTGTGAAGTATTATATTCCTTTATCATCATCCTAGCTCTGGTGACAAAATCTGAGAGCTAGATTGCACCTTATAGGTAAACAGGCAAGGAAAGGTGTGGGAATACTTCTATGCACACCTTCCAGAAGGGTAAGGAATATCTGGGAACTTGCAAATAACTGAAGGCCAAAGGGACTGATGACTTTATGTTTTACTCTGAATGGACAGGATATACTGGTTGTTCTGTTCTCCTGTTGGGTCATTGCCACACCAGACTCTGCTAACAACTATGTGCTTATTAGAGTAGAGGGTATAAGGAATAATTGGTTTAACAAGCTGAGTGTTGTTTGTAAGTATATCTGTTTAAAAATCAGTGCAGTTAAATCCGTTCTACTGTTTAAACGATGATTGTAAAGTGGTGCAGCAAAATGGCAGGAGAACTGGAGCGATCAGTTTTGTTCTCCTTTTCTTTTTACAGATTCTCTGCAAACATCTCTGTTTTTCTCAGACGGATGTGTTGTTGTTCAGATCGCTTCTCTAAATACCGCTTCTTCTAAAGCTTGATTGGAAATAGGCAGTGACAAGTAGCTGCTCTTCAAAATTCAGATCTTTAGTTTTATTTGAGCACATATTTTATCTGGCATTGTTTTTTTCTTGGGTGACATAAATATTCTGAAACTAGAAAATTAGCTTTGCAGATACTCTCCATAATTTGCTTAGCCCCAGCAGAGCAAAAGTGATACAGAAAAGGTCTGTGCTGTTGCACACGCTGCGCTTGGTACTGCTGGGCCTCACAGGGTTGCTGGCCCTGAGGTATTTCCAGCGTAAATGGGAGATAAAACTTATAATTAATGATGTGCAAAGTTCGGAGTTTAGACCAATATTTGCAAAAATGTTTTATTAATTTGCCTTTAGTATTTAGTAATGGATTCTGGGTTTCACCGGGTCTAAATTAAAATGAAAAAAGACAAAGAAAAAGTACTTTTCCTCTTTCGTTTTCATTTGGGCAGTGCAGATCTCGACAAGCAGAAGGTGGAGCTTCCTCAGAGCTGTCAGGCGCAGGAGCAGCGGTGACTGTCCTTGACTTTGCTAGTATGAATAGTTTGCTGCCAGCTTGTAACTTGTTCTGTTACATCATATTGTTCAGAGCTTAAAAACCAAGCATCTTCTGTATGCCTAACCTAAGTATTTCCTTTTTTCAGTCCTAAGATCCAGTGCCTGCTTTTACTGCTGTCACGCACATTTAAAATCAGAGATATGCTGGCTGGAAAGGTAATAATTAGGAGTTTATTGTGGAAGGAAGATAAGATTAGCTGCAGTAAAGATTTATTATTAGAAAATGAATAGCCTCATTTTCAAGATTTAAGAGACTTGTACAAATTACCTGCTGGACGTTGTTTTTAGTTTCCAGTTCACATTAGTGCTGAAAGAACCATTTGGGGCCTATTACCCAGCTTTTGGAAAGTTTTCTTGTAGTGGAAAAAATTGTAAGGGATTTGGAAATGTGGACTCATCTGGCTGGTAGATGTTCATAAAAATCTTAATGACTTCAGCAGCCCGAGGCTCTTGGGGCTGGGCTTGGATGGAAACTGCTGGACCGGCTCACTGGAGGATCCCCTCCCTGCACGTGAAGGGGTTATAAGGGAAGGGGAAGGGTTGAAGCAGGCTTTGAAATTTTTGAGTGTTATGTGTGGCTGGGCCAACACTGTCTCTTTCAAAAACAATTCTGTATTATAAATTGCATGGGGAAAAAAACTTGCTGTAACGCATGGGACAGTTTGGGAGCTTCTGCACAAAACACTTTGGGTTTTCCTACAAAGGCACTTCACAATTTTGTACATGCCATTTTCATGCTATAGTGTACAGCTTTACATAAAGAGTATATTCCTCTGAACCGAAAGTGTTTTAAATTTAGTTTGTGTTGCTTTGGAGGGCTTTTTAAGCTAAAATCGTAGTGTATTTGACTTAAAATGGTGACATTGCTGTATATGGGAAAGCTGCTTTACAACATTTCTAGAGGCTTTTACATACTCCAGTAATTTTACTGTTACTCAGACATCTGTGTGCTTTACACTCAAAGGCGATGCCGTTGATCTCAGGGGTGACTCTTTGCATAGCAAAGGAGAAATCTAATTGATAGTCAGTTTGACAGTTGGCTTGAAAAGTGAAATGATACAAAAATAATATAAATTCATTTAAAAAACCCCAAGACATCTTCATAATCAGTTCTAGGCTGGTCTATACAATATACTGAGCACATGATAACTGCAGTGTGTCAGTGGGTGCTACTGGCAGTTGGGGATTGTCTCTGAAATCCATGCTGATTTTCACTGAACGTATTTAAATCTGTTTCTCTGTAAGAAAATGTAGGGGATGTTGTCTTTGTCTCGTGGGGCTGAATGGGCTGGCCCTGAAGGTGAGGAGCACTGTGATGCTTCTGCTGGGGAAAAAAAGGTGTATTTTAGGAAAACTCAGCAGATTGTCATTCTCCCCAGGAAAAATTCGTTTTGTCACTCATCCATGAGGCTACGGTACGATACAGTAGCCTGCTGCTTTGCTGGCCTTTGGGGCATTGCTCCACTGACATACGAAAACCCATACTGAAGGTGAGTGCTAGTGCAAGTCTATGAAGCTGCATGTGTCCTGGGCGAGCTGCTGTGGCACGAAGCGATGCTGTGGCATTGATGAGACCACCGAAGCAGGACATTTTTTGTTACCCTTACCTTTTGGAAGGTACAGGGACAGTGAACATGTCATCAAATAAGACTTTTTTCTTAAACTGTTCTTACTTAATCGTTATTGGTTATGCATTGTATCCTATTACCTCTCCCTCTCTCTGACTTTGCTAGGATTCCTCTTGACAGACAAGCAGGTTTTGGCCATGTCATTACTAGCCTGCAGAGGAACAACAGATATTTGCAACAATACACCCGTCATGTAGATGTCCACTAAGGATTGTTTCTGGTGTTTGATATTTTGGATACGCTGCTGATTTAGTCATTCAAAGCATTCCTCTCAACCTTTCTGGAGTATGGACCTAGGTGTTGCCTTAGTTTAGAAAGGTCTATAGGTGACCAGACAGCAGCTGGGGCTGTGGAGGCTGCCGTATCTCCTGGAGACCCCAAGCAGCTGCTGAAGCTCCAGCGTTAACAACCCCACGCAGTCACAGCTCTCAAAGTCCAGCCCTGAGCCCTCAGTGCCCTGGGCTGAGGGCTCCAAAGAAAGAAACCTGTTTGGTTTTGCAGCACTGGCTCAGTCAGCACCACATTCAGGCTGTTCACCCATGGGCATATGAAAGCAAATCCCCCTCTCCTCTCTGTGATCCTGTCTTCTTCCTCTGCTGTGTGTTTGGAGCAGTTTTTCTTGCATGGGCCAGGTGCTTAGGCATCCATCCATCCATCCATCCCTCCCTCATCCATCCATGCATCCATCCATCCATCCCCGCTGCTCCTGCAGCCGTCCATGCCACTGGTTTAGCTCTTCTGGAGCAGCAGTTCCTGTTGGGCAGTGACACAAGCACTGTCTATGCGAGATGAATTTGCTCAATCACTTTCTCTCTCCTTCTCTCTTCATTTCCCCTTGGTCTCTCTGCTGGCTTTTTTTTGCTTCTGAGATCCCTCACTCCATTGGTTGCCCCCCCATCACTGTCCCTCCCCCCCTTCCTTTCTTTCATTTTTCTCGTTTCTTGTATTCTCCCTTCACTTATTTTTCTCTCTATTATCTTTCCTGTCCTCCTCTGCATTCTTTCAATCCCAGCAGGGCTCCGGCATACAAATTGACCCCCTCCCAGCCAGTAATGTGATCGAAGCTCTTTGTGGCCTCTACTATCTCTATGGTAAACTATCAGGGGGGTCTCGAGGGTGGTGGTAGACCCAATGCACCAGCCACGTACTGTTGTTCTTGCTAGTGGCCCATGTACTGTTGTTCTTGCCAGCATTACGTGCTGACACATGGGCCCTGACTGCACTACTTATTTAAAAAAAAAAGAAAAAGATACCTTGAAGTGCTTAAACGGGGAAAACAGACCACACACTTGAGCACAAATAGTTTTTGGGTTCTCAGGGTTTTGGAAAATGGCTTCTCTGTTCAGAGCTGCTTTACTTGGCAGATCCATTGTTGTTTTCTAGCCATTGTGGAGTGGTTAGTTGTTTCATGTACTCTGGAAACAAGAGTTATGCTGCAAAAACAAGTATATCTGCATTGCACTTGCAGCCAGTGGCAGCACGGTGGTGGTGGATGTAACCACCAGAACAGACTGAGGAAGTACATAAAGAGGTGTTTGCATGTGTAAATATGTGAACTCTTGCTTTTCCTGTGCTAGCCAGCCTACGGCATACCCCTAGGTGGCTGCAGACATGCAGGTATTAAAAACAAAATGGTAGGCAAGTGTTTGGTTGATGATATATCTACTTGGCCACGTTTGGGATTTGTGCAAGCATGAAACAATCACAAGATCTGACGGAAGGAACCACTGAAAAACCTGTGTTGTGGACAGAAGAAATGGTCTTGGTCCCTTTTGGCTACAAGGCTTTCCTCAAAGAGCCAGTGATGCCAGTGGGAATATGGGGAACCAGGGAGACTTAATGAAATCTAAGGCTGTCTGTATTATAGCAGATCCTTTTGCTCAAGAGAGAAGAAACTATACCTAGAATTTTGAAGAGCTTAAATTAGTAGTACAAAATTAATTCATTCAGATATTGTGGTGGCTGTTTATGTGGTACATACTCTATTAAAAATGTACTATCTGTCAGGACGGTGCTCCAAATGGTGTTCTGGTCTGCTAAATTGTTCAAGCCAGTGGGAGTTTTGGTTGTGATTTCCCCGCCCCCCCCCCAAGTGATTCCATTTGTAATATCTGTTAATTTCATTACTAGCATCAGCTTATAAGCAGGAATAATTAAGATCTTTGAGAAATTTTTGCAAAATTTACCTGGCTTTTTAAAATAATTTCTCTTCCATTTCTCGTGTAGCATTGTAGAAATTCCTGAACTTAAAAAAAGTCAACTAGCCTCATTATATCCTGACATTACATATCCCCCCATCACTTGGGCTGTGCAATGTCAATCAGTTAGGTACACTTTACCAGCCTTTCTGTTACATGAAAACTCACTACAAAACCAACACCATCCCCTTTGAATCTCTACAGCCTCAAACAGTAACACTGCAGTGTTGACACTGAAAGCACCGTTTTGCTGGAATCGTTGAAAGAGTAAACTTCAGGAGATTATTATTAGATTTTTCAGATGGCTGCATTCTCTGTATTCACTTATTCATCACTTAGTCCACTTAACTGTGTTCTGATTGTGAGCTTTACATCTACCTGTCTGGGCAGGCATAAATCGACATCTGTAAACTGCCCGTTGGGGTGAAATGCAAGTCAGCGGTGAAAGGGTTAACACTGTGGGCATTTAAGTGGTCATAATTAACAGTCCATTAAGATGAATGGAGAAAGTTCTCACTTAGCGATGCTATTGTTTAATTCTGTCTGTTTACAGACTCTAGAGGACAACAGCACGGGCTTGACATTGCCCGGGTTTGCACTAGGGAAGTTAGGAATCACGTTCTAAAATAAATTATAAATCTTAGATTAAAAAAACAACAGGCAAAACCCCTTTGGGGAACACATTTCCTGCTGTGGGGATTTCTGTTGTCTGAGTTCACTCTCCTGAAGAAGTGGGTTTGGTACTAAACTGCCATTTTGCTTTCTGCTGAACGACTCCTCCAAAGCAAAGCTTTCGCTATCCTTAATTCCTGCCCCGTTTCGCAACCATCTGTATAAGCAGTGGATTTTGCAGTCGGTTATAGCAGGGATGCAGGAGGAACTCAGCTCCGCTAACCTGTAAAGGTGCTTCTGGTTCTGACAGGTGACTGCTCTTCTGCAGTGTTTACATTTGATAGAGAATTCACTATTAATATCATCAATGTCGAGCATTACAAATATCAAAGAGGACACAAACCCAACGTACCAGCTTAGAAAATCTCTACTGTAAAACCCTTGGTTTTATTTTGCCCTTTGCATCCCTTAGATTTTACAAAAAACGTACTTCAACCTTTTCTCCAGTGAAGTTGGAAATTAATTTGTTAAAAGGAAGAAGAATTTTCATGTAATCTGTTCATTCTGAGCACTAAAGCTTTGAAAAAAGAAAAATCACACAGACCACAGCTCTACCAAGACTCCCAACAAAATCCGGGGTGTTGCTAACGCTACACTGCTGAAGAATGCTGCTTTCGCAGCAAGTCTGCAGTCAGAGCTCCACGGAGGGCTGGCCGGCCCAGGCGGAGAATTGACGATTTGAACAAGAACCTTTCTAGCCAAAGTGCAGTAGTGAAACTGCCGGGGAATGCATATAATTTCAAAGTAATACGCAGTTCTTTTTAAAAGGTCTCAGTTTATTGGTACAATTTTTTCCTTGTAAACGATTGTGAGTGTAATTAATTATAGGCAATAAATTGTGAGTGCATTTCATAGCTCCTGTATGTCTAGCTGTATGACAGCACTCAGAAATGCGGGTGTTAAACATACTGAAGAGCAACAGAATAAGCAGTTATTTTTCACTAGATTTATTCTTTATTTTGGTATTGGAGTGCCTGAAAACAGTACGACAAATATCAGCATTTCTAGGAAAGGTTTTAATTAATGTAGCATAAATGCAGACATAGTTCTTGGTTCTAAGGGCAGGGATGCTTGCTAAAAGATAACCTCAAAGTACATTTTAGAAGTATGTTACCCATTCTCATTAGAAATTAATATGTCATGAATGAATATGGTTTTGCATGCCGTCTACAGTCTGGATTTCTTGTGCTGTAAAACAGACTTTGAAACATAAAAACACACATTTTTTTAAAGTTAAAGTTGATGTTTTGTTAAGAAACTCTCGATGTTAATTTTAGCAAGCATGTACTTGGTTAAATTTAAATTAGGCCATATACCTACAGTTATTAGCATTCAAATGCACCTGAAAGAGCCAGAATGATTCCTGGAGATCACTTTATAGGAAACTCTCCTGCTTATGCATGTCTTTTCCTGGCAATCGGATTCATAAGAAGGTTAAATTGCATCATTTTAAAATACCAGTTTTTAAATTAGTTCCAATTGAGTCCTGCCTATCTCTGCTTAATAGAGATTATTAATGACTTTGAAAACACTGAATTGATAAAAAATAGTCTGAATTAACAGGAAACAGTACTTTCTGCTGACCTGCCCCATTGAGTCTGTTAGTAATTTTTCCAAACATGTAATAATTTATTTTCCATTGACTTACAAATTAGAACCCAAACTAATTATAGAGAAGCGTTCAGAGCCGGAATGCTGTGTTTGAAGAATGGTAGAATTCCATCTATTAATTAAACAGGAACTTAAAACAGTTAAAAGACATTTTCTCATCCTTCTTTATGTCTTTGAGACACTATCCTCATCAGACTACACCACTGACCTCCAGCAGATGCTCATTAAAATGGAATTGTTACTGAAGACGTGAAGCCTCAAGTGAGGATCCATGGGCTTGAGTTTATGGTTCATAGATGAGCTGCAGTTCCTGAGCACACCTCCACTGACTTTGTTACTGCTGAAAGCTCTTCAGTGTGCTTTAAAAAAGTCTTCAAGCAAGAACAAAGCCTCTAGATCAGTGTATAGGTCAATGTGTTAGGGTGTGTTCTCCTGGCAAGATGGTTTTGAACCCCTGAGGCTGGCAGTATCATTGCATTTACCTTTTGTACTTTGGTGATACTGATGTGGCTGGAGTCTGTGGAAAAAAAAAAAAAAGGAACTCTGAAAATTTAGGGTTATCTTCATGAGGGACATCTCATCCCCGTTTTTGGCTGGAAACAGCTGTTGCTACTATATTTTATGCTGAATTCAGTGCAGCTGGTACCCCGGCAGCAACCACGCCTGCTACAGCAACTCAAAGTTGAAGCATGCAACAGCCCTGGTGGTTCAGCTGCCATCGCTGGTGGTGGCAGTTCCAGCCATTCGCAGAACAAGAAGTTGAGACAACGTGATTTTCTGGTTCAGATGTAGACAGCTGCCTCCCTTCAGGTTCCTGTGAAGTGAGGAGAGGATTGGTGAGGTTCATGCTTGGAAGGAGGCAGTGGTGTCCTCCCAGGCCTTAATTCAGAGCCTGTGGATGCTCTCCACTTCCCAAAACCTTCACAGCTGTGTCTTTGGAGCTTGTGTAAGCTGTGGCAGGACCACAGGCTATTTCTCCTTTTGTATGACATAGCTGAAGCGAAGAGGTGATTGATCTAGATTACTCAGTCTGTTTTGTGGGTGGGTGGGCATGCAAGGGAGCTTGCCTGTCTTTGCCTGTGTGGTATTTATTTCTTAAGATTTGTGTTTCCCACTCTGTTGGTTTCAGTAACATATAATCTTTGTACAGGGGCATCTTGGTCAGCAGCTTGAGGGCAATATGGATACTTTTTTTCTTCTCTTAAAAAAAGGCACATTTTACATCCCACTTCCCTCCATTCTTTGTGATTCTTGATTTATATTACTGCTTAATTCATCTTTAGTTGCAATCGCTACCGGTTCCACCAAACAAGCTCTGTATTTTGCCTTCTCCTTGATTTGTATGGCAACTGGCCACAAATCCTCTTTGCCTTCTCCAGACCATAAGCCATTGGTTTCCACAGATTGGGAGTTGACTGGTTGCAAGATGTTCCATAAATGCTCTTCCTAAGAAGTAAAACTAATACTGGTTCTTTGTTCCAGCTGTGAAGAACCTGCCATGATAACGCCAGCCTTTAAATGATGATGTCAGAATGTCAGAAAGTGGCCATGTGTGAGGGCTGGGGTCTCACTGATGCAGAACAGCTGCAGACAGGAGATGGGCAACTAAAAGTTGCACAGGAAGGGCACCTGGGGAAGCAGCGCTTCTCTTGGAGTTCATGGGCACTGAGCTGGCAGCTGTGCTGTGCACTCCTGGCACAAAAAGTTGCCCATCTCCGTCCTTGTGGGAAGGGGAGAAGTAATAGATGTCACAACCCCACTGCCTTTTCTTTCAACATCTAATGCCAGGCTAAAAGGGTTGCAGCTAGCTTCCAGTGACTAGTCAAATCTAACGGTACAATTTAAACCAACAGGATTTTACTAAATTCCCTGTGTAACTATTCTACCTTAAAAAGCCTTTAAACACAGCGCCTAAACTCAAGAAAAAACTCATATGAGTTCTGGTGAATTTTGGAACGGGTTCAAAGTGAATCTTTTATGTGAATGGCATAATGTATTATTCTGGATGCAGGATCTGCAGGTTTCCTTCATTTTTTTTTTTTTTAAACTAAGGTTTAAAGACCTCTCCGTATGACTCTTCTATGTCTAGCCCTGCACACTTCTTCAGATGAGAGGAAGAAGGAGAATCTGTGTGTCTCGTCCTTGAATAGGACTCAAACTTATCGAAGCTGTAGAGTTATGCATATGTGGCACAGAGTCACAGATTTTGCTTTATATCAAAACTGTGGTGAGGTTTTTGAATGCCGTGGATTTTGTATATATGCTGGTGTATATGCAGTCAGCCTTACTCAGCTTGATGTGATTGTATCAAGCTAATACTTCTGGTCTGTTGGTCTGTGGTGTAGGTTCGTCTAGAAAAGACAGGGTGTATTTTTGCAGAACAGACGACAACTATTGAAAACCAAGTGGCTGTTAGGGCGTGCTCTTGACGGAAGAATACTGCTAGAATGCAACAGTGCTTTCAGAGAGGAGGCGTTTTCTTGGATGTGTGTAATGACTGACAAGTGATCTCTGATCCCAAGTGTGTGGATGTGGTCTGGGAAATCTCATCCTGGCCTCTGAGCTCATTGGCATCTGCGCTCCCTATGCATGGTCTCCTAGCAGCAGCAGCAGATGATGCTAAATGATACTGATATAATTGTTTCAAGAATTGCATAGTGGTTTTTTTAAGAATTATCGTAGTATTAGTAACAGTTTGAAGGTACCTGAGACCAGCATGTTGTCTGTATGTCAGACCATGAAATTTCCAACGTTCCGTTTACTGTGTGCTACCTAGAAAAGTTTTTTCCGAAAGTCAGTTTAAGGTGCTGAGGTAATTCTAATGCATAAATGGGTTTTGCTAGTATCTGTGCAGTAATAAATGAATCACTGACTTGCTTTCAAGACCAAGCAGGACAATTAACTGGGGGATGGTTTTTAATTTTTACGGATATAAATTCACATCTCACAGGTTGATATGGGGGGGTTTAACTCTCATTGATATAAAACGGCTATTATTTTGTGCAAAGGACAGCCCATAGCACTGTAGCACCTGCTGCCTGTCTCTGGGACATATCAGCAACATTATGCAGTTGGTTACCTTGGTTTGTGGGACGAATTTGTTCGTCCAGGACTAGTGCTGAACGTAGTTGCCTGCAGTTGCCAAGGACGTCTGTGATCCCGGTTGTTCTTCAAGGCACAGTGGTGTTTCTGTGACCTTATTCAGTGAATGTAGACTGCTCATTTCTCAACAAAATTGTATTGGTCACCAGAAATGGAGTCAAGACTTATGGTGTTGATATTTACAATTCACTGTAGCTGGTTTTTAATGGGTCAGTATTTTTTCGAATGTTTTTTAAATCCTGCCTGTTCTATTCATAGGGTAAAGGAAGGAAGAAAATCAATAATTGGTCCCTGGTGAGCAGGAGCTTAATTTTAACTGAGATTTCCTTGTTTGCATGCCCAAGGTAAGAGCCATACGAGATGCTGCTTGGGAGCCAGAGAAATGGATTTTTTTTGGGAAGACTGTGCTCCAAACTTAGGATAAGCCTGGCTTGAAACTCAAGGCAGATAGTTTTTCTTATGACAACTTGTTTCTCTTTCTTGGTAGAAATATTGATTTTTGAAGAAACGCATGAATAATGATTTCTTGTCTTGTGGAGAAAAAAAAGGAGTGATAATTTTGCATCATACAATTTTTCCACATTTGTTCTGAGCAGAGGAGAGAGGACAGTTTCAAACTTTGTGACATATCTAGCTTGTGTAACTTTTGGATTTGTGGTGTGTAAACAAACGTGAGAGAAAGGCCATTTGGAAGATCTGGCTACTGTAAATGTATCACTTACTCTGCAAGATTTACTGATGGGGTATTTGTATCTCTTCCTAAAACTCTTGGTATGGAAATTTTTGAGGAATTGATGCCATACTATTTACCAGCTGTATGATTTGCCATGGGGTTCTTGGCAGTGCGGTGGGACTGGTCCCACCTTGAAATATTGTGACCCATGTTAGGCCTCGGTGTTTAAAGACTGTCTTTACTGGCAGATGCTGGAGGAAGATCAGAGCTTAACCTACTTACAGTTCAAGCTTATGAATGACTTAGAAAAAAACCCTAAACTTCAAACAAAAAAAAGATTTAAAAGTTATAGAACAAATGACTGAATAGAGCAAATCTGGGTTTAATTAACTATAAAATTGGTTGCAAATGTTTTCAAAAACTTTTAATGTTGTGGGTTGGGAAGCTGCTATTTTGGAAGCTCTCAGCAAGTGGCATGGCTCTCTGGGGAGTATGTGGGTGGTGGAAATGCCGTGCTGGCGTGAGTGATGGAGTCAGGTCCTCCCAGGAATGACAGTGCCTCTACCAGGAAGCAGCTGAGCCCAGGGCTGTGCCTGGTTCTTGCCTGCGCAGAGGAGTCCTACTCGATGGACATGAGTGTGTTTTAGCTCCTATTGCTGCTTCTGCTGCTGAGAAAACTCAAATCATTTGGCATTTCCTCATTTAGAGACACACACTTGCACAGTTGCCTTGGGGTCCAAAATAGCGTTACTGACCTCAGTGTGGGCCACCCCTTCTGCACACCATCGAACAAAGCGCACTTGACCGTTAACCTAGGGGAACTGTGTCATACAAAGGAGAGAGCTGCCTCCCTCGGGGTGCCCAGCGTGCATCGAGACCAGAAGAAAATGAAGGGTGAGGTGCTGGAGGAAGGCCCGTGCTATCAGGTGTTGCCACTGCAGATGTTTGGCAAAATCTTTTCCAAGGGCTGGGAATGAGGAGCTAGTTTTAAGAACATAGGAAGAGAAAAAGTGTTGGTATTTCCAGAGCAGTCAGTATTTCAGATCATGTTAGTTTGTTACAGAGATGCATCCAAAACTCTCAGCCAATCCTCAGTTCTTAAATAGCTGAGATTGGCATACAATGAGTAGAAATATGGTGTGTATTTACCCGTTTCAGCTGCAAATTCAACTTAGGATCCTTTCCAGCGTAACAATGGGCCATATAAAAAAAAGTATTTTTGTGGCAGAATGCTATGCAACTGAGGTGTTTCTTGGGGAGTAATAGGAGTTGAATGTTTACAAAATCTTGTGTTTTCTGTCTGGGGAGCATTATTAAGAAGTATTTAATTTCTTTCAAAAAACCCAGCCCTTAAATAGAAGAAGGAAAACCCTGCAAAACAAAACAAAACGAATAATAAAAAAACCCAGCTAGGCTTTGAAAAATGTTTTAATAATGAAACTGAGCAAATAGTTAAAAAATTAATTTATTCAGTGTATGTAAATAATGTAATAACCATGATCTCAGCTCACAAAAGTAGTAAATTTTTCTATTTCTGACTAATATCTCTATTTTTAATTCTTTTCTGATGGATTAAAACACTCAATACTTGTCTTAAGTAGATCTTGGTCTGAGTTGTAGTAGCAGTAATAAACTCTGTGCCAGTTCTTTGGCCAGATGAGCACACAGGCATATCATGGGAGATTTTCATACGTGTAGATTGAAAATCTTTCCCACACACCAATGTTTGTACATTAGTTGTTTAGCACTACTCTGCTGTGAAAGCAATTGTCGCATTTTGCTTGTTGCATAGGTCAGTCAGCTTTTCTTAGCAGTTCTGATTAACGCTTTTCCTCGTTTGTTTTCACTGGAAGTAAGTCCACGTCTCATTGAGCTTTGGTGATCTTGACCCCTCTGGTACTGAGAGCTGTCAAAGCAATTTTACCTGTTGTTACTCCATGTCGGGGAACTCTTCTTGCAGCCACGGTGATCTTCAAGCAGATAACCATTTTTGATTATGGAGATGACCATGTACCTTCTAAACTACCAGTTTATGCTGAACCCTGAAGCGCGGTGTGCGAACACTGAGGGGGAGATGCGGCTCTGCAGGCAATGCTGCTGTCTGTCCAGGGGCACGTGGAAGAAACCCCAATAAACAACATGCAAGTACTTCACGGTCAAAGTTTCTCACAGCCTTCTGGTGAGTTAGCTCAGTTATTTCAGTTTTACGAGTGACAACAGAAGTAGAGAGTCACTGCAGCCCCCATCCCAAAGATATTTAAATAACTAGTTTCCCTAAACAGGAACTCGGATCTGGTCTGCTGGTCCCACACCAGCTGCCAAAACAGCAGTCCAGCCCCGGTGCTGCTGGGTTGCCAGCTGTGAAGGGTCTCACTGTCACCGCACAAAGTTTCAACGGGATGCTGCAGACCCTCCCTGCTAACGCGGAGGGAGCCAGCTCCAGAGCTGCCCTTGGCCGGGCAGGACACCGGGGCTGCTGCCCAGCCGGGTCTGGCCCCAGCCAGACACCAGCTGTCCGACACAGGCTCTGCAGATCTTTCCCACCAGCACGAGCATCAGGTTTTTTGCTTTGCAGAAGGAGGGTAATACTTGTTTCAGTGCGTAAGACTAAAGTCTCAAAAGGCTGCATGGGCGTTGTTGGGATCTGGTGCTTTTACTGTTATGGAAGAAGCTGCTAATGGGAGAAGTTCCCCTGCAAGGCTGGGAGCTGCAGCTCCCAAAACTTTCACTGGCCTAACAAAGTAGAAGCATCTACAGGCCTCATCAGGAGTAAGTAATAACTTTAATGGAGCCATTAATTAGTTCTGTTCTTTTCAGACAGGATCATTAGAATTTAATGAGAATTAATAATTTCATAAAACATGGAAATATATTGCCCCAAGCAAAATACAGTAACACACATTTCACAAATCGCTATTTTAAATTAATGTGGTGACAGTCTCTCATGTTGTTGGATGATCTATGATATTTTTATGTAGTAACTCTAGGTAAAGCATATATTTGGCTCACATTATGAAGTGTGTTACTGTTTTCAGGTACAAAGTCCCCATGTTTGTGAATAGGGATATAATCCTAAATACAGTGATGTAAAAGTGATTCTTTATCACTATTGGCTTTTTGTCTTGAACATTTTAAAGACAAAGCTACATCAGTAACACCTGTAAACATCCTTGAAGAGCAGCGGAAATCCTTTGCCATGTGCTATAATTTCTCTTGTGTCAGATCTATCACGCTGCCTATCTGAGTCAAAGAAGCACATTACCTGTTTGAGAATAAGATGTCATAAAAGGAGGACAGAAAGTCTTTATCAAACAAATTTATTTCAAGCTATTTTAGTCTGACATCATCTGACAACATAATAAGTAATGTAACAAGCAACACACAAGTGTTCCATTTAAAAGGACTTTTTTTTTTTAGTCTAGCATTTTATGTAAATGGTTATCTATAGTTTTTGTGTCTAAACTATTGCTCATGGTATAAAAGGAAAACATTTCTCATTTCCAGATTCGGGGCTGGTTTAAATTGACCCGACTTCCACTGACCTTCATGAGCTTGTATTGATGTATGTGAGTGGCGGATGGGGTCCAAATGCTTTAATGTAGGCTTTGGAAGTCCTAGAAGAGAGGGGAGGAAATTCCTTCTGGTTCAAGTGTCCAAAGCTATTGTATATGCTATACCTGGTGATAAGTCTTCCTCACAGCATTTCTCCTTTGGTGCTTGAACGTATAGATGACATACTTTATTGTAGTCATTGCAGATTAAAATAGTTGATCAGTAAAACTGAATATATGATGGATATTCTGAACTGGCTTTCTGAGTGTCGCCTGGACTCGCAGGCTAAACAAACATAGCATAAAAGGGAGGCAGCCAAAAAAAAGTGTTGTTCCTGTCCCCTCATCCCTGTAGTGTGGTGCAAGATATAAAAGTCTATCACAGTTAAATCAGTATAAAGCTGGTACAATGGGGCAGAGATTCAGACTTGCATGATTTCTAACCATATTCCTGAAAGAATTGCAGCCTGGATTAAACACGTCAGAGTGAGTAGGGGCCAAAGTAGAGCTCCTCTGCCAGCGAGGCTAGGCTGTGGTACCCTATCATTAGAACACTGTGGGGAGATCTGAATTCCTCTTGCTGTAGCAATACCTAGCCAAAGCACAGAAAGATCAAATTATTCAGCTTTTCATGATGGTCCAATCCATTTCATTTTTTAAAACTGCAGAGCAGTAAAATGAACCGTTCTTACTTGCTGGTTTTTCTGAGAAAAAAAAATAGCAAGAGAAAACCTTGGCTCAAACTTCAAATATATATTACATCTCCCATCACAGATGTGAAACAAAGTTACCCACCAATTCTTTTTTCAGTAGAAGTTTGTATTTATAATGAAAAATGTGATCATTACAGGCTTTCAACAATCAGATGAAAAACTGCTAGTAATAGACATATATTAAAAAAAAAATATGCACATAGGTTAAAAACTCTGTAGGACATGAGTAATTGAAGTGAGCATTCCAAGTACTGGCCATCCAAATGTGCACTGAACTGTATTCTACTTATCTCAATTTTTTGTCCTTCACTTTTATAGTATTTAAGACTAAAAGATATTTTTTCTTAGCCTCTTTTTCATCTTCCAAGCATGATGACTTCTGTTACTATAATGATTGCTATGTACTGCAGCAGCACTGAGGCACAAATGTTCGGAAATCAGAGCTACTGTTTCCCTATGAAAAAAAGAAGATCTCTTCCAGAAAACTGGCAAATACAAGAATATAGGAGAAGGCACAGGTGAACACAACAGGGCAGGAAAGATGTTGCAATGGCATTACTTACTGTACGTGCAACTGTGAAGGGTAAGATTTGACCACTGCTTGGTAATCGTTGAGTAGGGAGTTGAACAGACACAGGACGTGGCAGCATTTTAAAATCCCTAGGGCCTGGTGCGAGCTGTGGTACCTGTGAGCAGCACTGGGAACAAGAGACCTGCTGGTCCTCCCACTGCTTTCTCTCCTCCATTGGAGTGTGTGCTAGAGGTGGCCCAGGTGCAGTCACGATGAGCATTTTCTGTTCCTATTCTGTAAGAATTTTCCCTTGGTCTCCCTAAGTGGGAAGGTGAGGGAAGGAGGAAAGATCACGTCTGGTACCTCGGTTACTTCATTTCTACCTCTTTGGAGGGGCTGGTACCATGAAATGACTGTGCGTTTCCACAAGTGGTGGAAAACTCTCTGTGCCTACTGCCTGCCCCAGCACGTACAGGTAGCAGGCAGCCTTACGCTGCTCCTCCTGGCTGGCCCTGCTAAGGAGATTGCTGGTGTTTTCCTTTTGAAGTCTGCCTTATGCAGGTCTCCACCTTCATGGGGGTCAGGGCTGTGAGGAACAACAGTTTTTCACTCACGTAATGGGTCGTTCCTCACAATAATGTGTCAAGAAAGTGAATGGAGATAACGGCTTTTCTTTCTGGTCTAACTCAGTCCTTTTATGTCATTTCAGTGTTGGTTTAGGTTTTAATTAGAGACCAACCATCAGCAGCAGTTGTACACTTGATCATATATCATATGATCTAAAACCTAGCTACTTGATCCTGTAAGTTGATTAGTATCTTGTTGCTGTTTTTATTAAATATTGATGCCAAAGTTTTATTTTCAGTATTTGCAAATCCTTTCAGACAATTAGCAGTAAAATAAAAAGCTTTCAACTTGATGGGAGCTACTATAACTATATTTACTTTGCAGTTTATTGCCGTATGTTTAAAATGTTTGTATGTTTGTATTACACCTAAAAATTTCATTAAAAGAACATTAAAGCTACGAAGTGTAGTATTCTGAAATCAAGAAATGATGGAAATATGTTTTCCTGTGCACTTTAAAACTCTTTCAGGAAATCAGAACTGCGTGTTAGCTATCTGGACTCTGTATACAGTGCGTGAGGAGATGGTATATATATGCTACATAAACCCCTGTGATGGTCTGGGAGCCACCTACACTCATGAATTTGGAGTGTTAGAGACAGGGTTCCATCTGAAATTTGAGCTCTCTCCAAAAGTGAAGCACCTGGCTGTGGTCAGGAAGGAGCTTCCTTTGTATGGGGGGGACATGCAGCCTGCAATAAGCAGCTCTGCTGATCTACACTCCTTTCCCCAGGACAGAGGGACATCGGGAGAGTCTCTGGCAGAAAGGCATATTAGTGGGGAAAACTCCACGGTTCTGTACCGCAGTGAAATTTCTATTTACTTCAGGGAGAGCGTAACATCCTGGCTGCTACAAGGCTGCTTGTGCATTGTACATGCAAGCGTTACTGGATAAATGCAGGAATTGGAGGAGTAGCTGCTGGACTCCAGGGCTCCCTGTCTTAGGTATTACCTCCACTGCTAGGTATGGAGACGTGCTCTTGGCCACTTTCTGTGGCTCAGTAGATCTTCACTTCTTTGCTGAACTTCCATGCACCTTCAAAATAAAGGGGTTAAATGCCCCCAAACATATTTGCCCTGTAGATGGGAGCTAAGAGCATTTGAACGCCCTTCAGTGTACGGAGAAGTAGCCGAGATCTGCTGTTCCTGTGCAAATCTTCAATCAGGAAACTTTTATAGAAGGGATTACTGCTGCTAACTGCAGGGGCATCATAAAACCAGTGATCACTGCTCCACCTCTGGAAAGAGAGGCTGGAGGCAGAGTTTCAGGCTCTGCATTCCAAATGGATAGCCCCTGCAAGCAGTGAGATTGAAGAACCACTTAGGTCCTCGGTGTACTCTAGGAAAGGGCTAAGGACTGTTCGCTCTTTAATGCAAGTTCAAATTCTTTTATATGTTTCAAGAGAGGCTCAGAAGGCCGTTATGAAGTACACAAACCCAGCTCTGATTGACCATCACTATTCTCCCTTTCTTTTGTTCGGAAGTATCTTCAAATTTATATATCCTGAAACTTTTGCACGGTCTCATTCTGGATCCTAGTTTGAACTCTGGGGCTACCGGTCATGTCAGCACAAGAAAAACTTCAATGTGAGAAAAGTTCCTGCTGTTCCACCCCACACAGCTACACTGGTAACTTATCTGCTTGCAGTGGGTTGCTTGGAAGAACGTTCCTGGTGTCCTGGCTAGAAACTGTTGGACCTGACTAAAGTTTGTGAGACTGGGAAACTATTCAACAAGAGGGGATTTGGGCACAACTTTAAATGCTGTTTTCATGAGCACTTGAATCCCATTTAGCAGCATTTTTGTCAAACTGCTACTTTATGTCGTGTTCCCTATGTCCTGGTATATGATACAAGCCTAAAGTGTATACTTCAGTGTGTTTCAACCTCAGCTTCTGACAAGTTCTTTAGCTGGTGTGGATTCATGTGGCTCCTTTGGCTTTAGAGAAGATGTGATGATTTACACCAGCTAAAGGGAGGGTCCCTCTTTCTCATATAATGTCCTTGTGTCTTTTTTATGTGGTATTTTTCTTCATTTTGTTTTTCATTCTTTGACCAAGAATCTTAAATGTTTCCCTATAAACATTAAAAATCCACTTGTGTCTTTGGCATCAAATATAACAATAGACCTTGTTTTTACGTCTCTCCATGGTACAATATAGACACAGTGCCAAAAGCTATCCACTATCATTACAAACATGAGAATGGAAGACATATATAAACATAGAAGTGTAACCCCTTTCTCCAATAAGAGTTTATAATAGCAACAGTGAACTTGACCCAGTGCATTTCCTGTAGGGATAAGGTGACCTGCAGGGGTTAATGGCCCGTGGCTTTGCCTTGGGCTATCATCTCACCCAGTCAGTGATTAATCCTGGAGAAATGCCCTTTGCTCCCATCATTATCCCTTAAATGGAGCCTTTAGAATTCAAAATGATTTTGGAATGGAATTTACCACTGCCCTGCACTTCATTCATGGCAAAGAACTTAACTGTAACTGCATGTCACACTTGCATAAATAACCTTCAGAGTGGAAAAAAAAAAGATTAAAGGACTGGCCTAGAGAAACGGAATAAAACTCCAGTGCAGGCTACCACTGCTGGTAATATTGCAACAGCAGAATGATGCAATACCAGGGGGATGCAACGGCTGCAGCAAGTGGAGATAATCAGAAACTCCTAAAATATTCGCTGTATGTAAGAATTTTCCTGTGCAAGCATTAACTGTAGCATATTTTCAGGCAGCAATGTATTATGGCTTTGTTTGTTTACTTAGATGGTTCCCAGGCATGTTCTTGAGAAACTAGGTTCTCTTCATGCACTTAGGACAGCAAGGTCCCTGCACGGGAAATGCACGGTCTGAAGAGCTGTCTGAGGAACTGTGTTATTCCCTGGGACAGGTGGAGTGCAGAAGAGACCACGAATGTCAAGGTAGCATCGTGCATCCAAACCAGAAAGTTTCAGCTCATCTGCTGCACTGTCCTGCAGGTCCTATCACTTGCAAATTCTACCTGCTAGCATAGCAGCTCAGGTACTTGGAGACGTGCTTATATTTTACTCCTGGGAAGGCCGTAAAATCTGTTATAGTATAGCAGTCTGCACTCTCAGTCAGTTCTATGTGCCCCTCTTGCACCATCTGATGTAGGTTTCATACCTGGCTATATTAAGACAAACACGCCTAGTACACAAGGCTATAGAAACAATTAAATTTACTTACTGGGTTTTATCTTTTAATAGACACAACTTTTCTCATGCACTGTTTCAGTCAAGGAGTGTTCCAGATAGGAAGTTATTCAAGATCAGTGCTGGACAACCAGTTTAACATACCTCTACCATTAATACAGTGGTAGCTAAAGTCTTCAATGCCATCCTTGCAGGCTCCCATGTCATCTACACTTATCACTCCCCCCACCTCATCAGGAAACATATTCCTAGTGTATTCAGAGTATTTTTGTTAACAGAGTTATCTGTTGCATATGGTGTGTCCGGTGGTAGTGGTCACCCCATGTGTGGCTGTATTTTGATCTTAGTCAGGGCCATTTTTATTCAGTGGCATCTTGCATACTTTTTTTTACTTTATTGTGGATCAGCCTCAGGCAACACAACCTATAGTGCCTGCAAAGTGGAAATGTTCTCTAGCTGGTTCAGGGTTATCAAAGACGGAGTATGGGATGCTTTTCAATAAGCTGCTCACTATTCCTCTGGTGTGTAAACAGCACGCAGCAGAGTGAGACAGGGTTGTTCAGCTCTGGAAGCCAGCCCTGGCTCCTGAGCACTGCACCTGTGTGGTGCTTGTCTACCAGAAGCTCCTGATTGCAGTATAGAGCATCTCATAAGCAGAGATAGTCAAGGTCTTCTTTTCTACTCTTCTAATGAGTGAGCCCAAACCAAGACATTCACAGAAACTGGGCTACCATACTGTGCCAACGTTCCCTTCAGGTGGTGCCAGGAGTGGTTTCTGGTAAGTATGGGTGGTGTTGTGGCTCTTCTCTGAACCCTTGTCTCTCTTGCTTACCGATGAGCCTGAGATGGAGCCTGCTTTCCGGGCTGGGTAGAGCCCTGGTCTCAAATCCATGAACAAGAACTTGGTGGCTGAAGGTACAATGCAGGTCAGCATAAGAGGAACATATATGCTGAACAGCTTTAACATTTGAAGCCTAGACCTTTATATACTTTGGATTTAATTTCCAGCTCCTCTACTTCAGGAATAGCCAGAAAAAGATACGCTGATATGCTATGGCTTTCTGTTGCTGCTGGGACACCTGGCAGCAGCGCCCAGGGAGAAATGCAGTTTTGGGGACCAGGACTCTGGGGCCCTTTTCTGTTTAAGTTCCTGCTCTGCACTGTGCCAGTCAGACCTGACATAAGGGCAGATAATCCAAATGTGGATCTTTGGCTTGCTAGCCTTCTCTCTTGATAACAGTCTCAATAACCTCTCTTGTATCTCACCCATCATTGAGACATCACATGATGTCTCAATTAAATTCTAAAGTGGCTGGAGGATGTGTTGCACTGTGCAAAGATGCAGGGCCTCTTGGGATACTGTTGGAGAGCTGTATCAGACAAAGGTGCAATGTGGACCCTGGAGCTACCTCTCTCTGACCCACTCCCTCATATTTTGTGATATTTTCCCCATGCTTTCCTTAAATTTTCTTCATATTCTAGAATCAAGCTAAAGCCCTGAACATATTTTTGTAATCTGCCTATTTGGTCAGCATTAATTGTAGGTAGAGAATTACCATTAATTATTTAAAATTACATGGAAAAGGAAAATAAAGTGAGGACTGTATTTTTTTCTCCATGATGCCTGAAAAGACTGTGTTTGTGATATTTGATATTTTAATAAGATTTGTCTTCCTGCTTATTTTTCATCAAGGTTGTAAACATTATAAAGTGATGCTGTTTAATTATCAATGCTTAAACAACTCCAATGCCCGTAAGATTTTAGGGAGAAGTCTGCTCCGCTGTTGAATGAAAGCTGCTGATCAACAGAGGACATTCCTAGTACATTCTTCAGCAAAAGCAGGTAGCACAATAGATGCTTACTTACATACAGAAACGTAAGCGTATGAAAAGAGGAGTGCATGTCTTTACTTCAGGGAATCATTTCAGAAGAAAAAAAGCTTACAGTTAAAATTTTAAAGTGTTGCAGGTGTTAGGAAAAGGGAATTTTATCTGAAAGGAGAGTTCTGATTCTGTTTTACTGGGAAGGACGAACAGTAATAAATTGTATCACGTTTACAAGCACCTGTACAGAGTGTTGCCATGTGTGTAAAACCTCAGGGCACGCAGGGCCAGCACTGTAGCTGGGACATCCATCCTCCATCCTGTTTTGCTGGAGGAAGGAAGTGTCTTGTCCCCACCTTGGGATGGGGAAAGGCAGTCTGGGATAGGGCTGGTGCTGCCACCATCACCGGAATCGAGGATTATCAAAATTGGACTTATGTCATGTTTTCTTAAAACCAATGAAATTCATGGTTGGTTTCATGTCTTTTTTTTTTTTTTCCCCCCCTGCTATACTAGGACCTATGAGAAAAGATTTAAAACAAGCCTATGCCTGAAAATAATTCATTATGAATTCTGTTAAATTCTCCCAACTGTTTTCATTTTACCATTAACGTTAGAGCAGTGTTTCATTGTGTGTGTGGAGGGAATCAGGCACGATGGAACCTGAAACCTGAACAAGACCTCTACATTTTATTAGGGTGTAAATAATGGCAATAATTTGATGGGGCTCCTTGAATAACACCAGAATAGAATGGGGGTTGGTTTACAGCATTGCACCTTGCCTTGTCTATAGGGATAGTGTTGCAGATTGCTTTTCCACAGATTGGCTCCTGCCAGTTAGAAGGTCATAAATGCCCACCTTAATCACTGCCTATGTCTAAAAAAACCAATTTAATCCCCATATAGGGTGCCATGTACTTCTAAACTTGAAGAACTTAAAAGAATGAAAATATGTTCCTTTGAAGGTGCAATTGATGCTGCCATTTGATAACACAGGGGCTGGGACAGAAAGCTGGTCCCTAGCCTGTTCAACCATAAAGGGAGTAAAGCCAATGGATGGTTCCACAACACTCCTCTGCTGAGACACTGAAGGGTCCAGGACTCATCTAAAATTCCTTTTATTTTATGAAATAATTATTTTTTTTTTTTTAAAAAACAAGTGGAGAGAAAAGAGACAGGTTCCTAAACTTGAAAACAGAAACTTTTGTAACACAATTGCTATTTTCTAAAACAAGGCACTGTTTCTAGCCAGCTCCATAGGTTGGAATGCATGACATGTACAGATGGTATGACACATGGATGGCTGTGGACTTCAAGCACTTACTCTGTCTCGTCTTGTGTCCACTCACAAAGAGCTCAAACATAAAATATTATTTGGGAATATAAAATTAAAAACTTCATGGGTCTGATAATATTTTGCCCTTTCACTTCCAACACTGTAGCTGATCATCATGACCTTTTCTTAAGGGGAAGGATTTGGAGAGGCGTTACCTTTGCTCAAGGATTTGGCACAACCAAACTGGCTGCTTTCTAAATCACCTGGTAGACATGTTTGCCAGTGGCAAAGTAATGACTCTGTGCCCTGGTAGAGAGGTCCTTAAACACAGTAGAAGAGGACAGGAACATACAGTGAAGCCATGCACCGGAGATCCCTTCAGTGTATCCACATAGCTAGTAACTGCGTGTATTCCCTAGACAACTTTTTCAACGGAAGAAGAGCACACAGCCTTCTGGAGTAGTTCTTGTTTGCAGAGATTTGAGTGCAGCTGTTAAGTCAGGGCAGTGGACCCAGTATTATTCTGCAGAGACTTGTGGCGTCATGGCCATGATGCAGCCATTTATCATCAACTTCTGTCATCCCCAAATCGGGGCCTCTCACATGATAACACCAAGCTCCGCCGCTCCTTTACTAGACTTGGTCCCTGGTTAATCAGTTTGTTCAGGTTTTGAATGCTGTATTCAAGCATATTTTTAACAATGAAAAGCTCTCTGTGCTAAAAGAAAGGTCCTACGTATTTGAGTCACATTCTTCTCTTTACAATCGTTTCAGGTTTTGTGTCACTTGATTTGTACTAGCTGTGGCTCATTATGAGAAGTGTTTGTCAGTGTGAACACTAAGGCATGCACAGCTCTACATGTGAAATTTAATTATGGGCATGGGAATTTCCTGTCCATCCCCTTGAAATATTGTTGCTTAAAACTTGATAGAGTGAAGGTTTTGCAAATTGAAAGAGAGAACCGTGAAGGACGCTAGGCAGAGGAATAGACAGAGGGGTCCAGAGATGTCTGATGTCTGGGGATTGAAGAAAAAAGCCAGGTTCCCTTAGGAGCCGTGAATGACCTTGGAGCTATTGGAACAGAGGAAAAAAGAAGACACCCTGAAGGCACAGAGGGATACAGGATGGAGCCTGATGGCAAAAACTGAGGGATGGGCCCTTGAATTGGATCGAGAGAGAAAAAAGTGCTTGGAGGGAAGAAAGAAAGAAGGTTAGGGCTGGAGGTAGTCTTGTGCCAAGGCAGCTTTAAACCAGAGACTGCGAGCACGGGATGCATGTGCTGATATTACAGTGCAAGGTACTCTGAAAAGCTAGGGAATAAAATGGCCATAATTTTTGTTTCACAGTTTTGCTCTGCCTCTCTCATCTCATTAGAAAGGTTTGCCAGCTGCATGGCAAAGGCTGAGCCCTGGTCACTCGTGCATAGCCCGACAGGAGAGAAGGACTTTTCCTGCTGTAAATGAAGCCATTTGCTGGGAACCTTTCCCGCACGTGCAGTGATGCAGTTTATGTGTCTCTTCTTGAGAAGAATCAGCAGAGAAATCTTCCCTTACAGGTGGGCAAGTGATATCTTCATTGTCACTCCGGAATTTTGTTAGGCTGGGACTATATTAAGTGTTTCCTAAGTATTCAGGGACCCTAGCTGCAGAATACAATCATGCTACAGAACTTTGCGTAATTTTTTGAACTCTCAAGGCAAAAAACCTGTAGTTTGTAGTCCCTTTTGCTCGGTTTGGGTTATTATACCATGGCCACTTTATTACACCACGGCCACCATTATACTATGCCTGCGCACTTTCTAACCTACCTAGCACAAGAAACATGTCTCTCCATCTCCTCCTGGGGAGCACAGCCCTGACCTTTGGCTCCATGTTGGCCACTGTGGTGTTTTCCCTGTGGCAGAGCATCAGCCCTATCATGAGCATAGGGCAGAGAGGGTCTTTACTGGAGGGAAAGAGGTGGTAGTAGGTAGCACTTGTATCTGCTACAACATCACAAGCAGCTCCAGCACCATAATAAAAGGGATTGAGGCTCATGAAGGAATTGAGGCTCTCTAAATTATCACTTTCTTTCTCCCTGCTCTAAATCCATTCCTGGTACAGCTTCAAGGAGGAGTCTAGGAGCACTAGCTGCAGCCTGACAGCTAATGGTGGCATGTTATCAGAGGAGCCTGAGGTACGGTTGCAAACTTCTCAGGTATTTTTCTCTGCCTACCAGTGTGATGCCTGTCACAGCCACTGACTGGCTGCTTTTCACTGATGAACATTCAACAGATTTCAACCAAGCTTCATGACGGTGCTTGCTACAGAGAGCTGGGTGTTATCTCTGTGCTCTTGGGAGGGAAACTGCCAAAGCACTAGCAGATAGTAGAGAGCTGCTGTGTTGTCTTCCTGAGCCTGCAGATGTTGTGAAATCAGGGACAGATCAGCAGGATGCTAAAATCTGAAACTTAATTATGACAGCTGCATTTGCATTAACTATTTGAGTACCTGAGTGTTTTAGCAAAATATTCAACCCATGAGCTTTTTACTAGATGTAGTTGCCTATCCATTCTCTCTCTGTCATGGTAATGACCTCGAGTTCAAAAGATTACTTTCAGCTTCCACCCTGTTAACTTCTGATGCTGTTTTCAGTTGCCACTGTACACTAGCATGTTGGAAGCTGAAAATATAGATATATACATTTAATTAACTATTGAGAAAATACAGAGTTTCCTGTATTGATTCTATTGCTTGATATCCTGGTTAGGATGGTAGAAGTTCTTGCTCCCTTGACTTAGACTATGCAGAAGGCATGCTAGGTCAGCAACAGTTCTTTCTGAGGGCATCTCCTGGAGCACATCTGACCTGTATTCAATTGGCAGAGCTACAGCTGAGGAGCCATGCAGTACCACTTTCCTAGTCATGGTCATTGAATTACTGTATGAAGAATACAAATAACTGAATATTCATTTGGTTATGGGGACATTTTTGCACTTTTAGAACTTAAGATGCATGTGAATTTCAGCTAAAACACAGAAACTGAAGACATATTATTTAAAATCAGAAATAACTCTCTTCAAAGTTAAGATTTTTTTTCACTTGAACAACTATCTTGCTTTATAACTTTATCTACGATAAATTTACAATCTTTACGTAAGTCTAAGCATTACTTCTGGAGAAAGTAGAATGGGAGGTGTTTGTAATAGGAGGTGTTAGTGTATCCATCTGAAGGATGGAAATAAATTCATACAATTGCATAGAATGTTTCTCTCTTTTTTTTCAGTGCTATCAGCCATCGGACAATAGGATAAAAATATAAGCCCAGACATTTATTTGAAAGCCAACAGTCTTATTTGCAACTTATTTTAACTTAACACTACCACCATAGTCTCCATTGTTTGGAGCTGGAGTCATATAGTCTACTGATGTACAGATAATGTCACAGTCCCAAAGTCACAAATCGCTTTCCGTTTATTGCATACTGAAATAACAATTGTTAGGAAATGAAAACTTCAGAAAAGCCTGAACCCTGAGATAAAATAATGCAAATGCCTTATTTACCCATATCTCAGTAGAAGCCAAAAAGCAAAGGTGTAGTTCATATCAATAGTTAGTTATGAAAGCATCTCTATCAACTTAGTTGCTGTCTAAGAACTCTCATAATTTTAAGGAGACTGAGAAGGGTACCCCACAAGAGGGAGAAACTGAGAAGGAAGATTTGATCGAAGATGTCAGAACTAAGTAAAGAAGAGGAGGAAAGAGCAGCTCACTGCAGCCTGCAGGAGCTAGTAGGGTGGGGATGGGGTCAGAGGAGAGAGGAAAAGAGGTGGGGAAGAATAAAATGCTTAACTGTTATTTGTCCAAGGATAATGCTGGGGTGAAATATATAACTGTTAGTGAGATTCTGACAAATTTACAAGCATTGGACCAAATTGGACTCACTTGCTATCAGCTGTGACTATATAAAACATGCTGCTCCAACTAAATTGACAAAAGGAAATAAAAAATGAACAATTTGCACATAAAGAGCTAAATTCATTATATGTCCTTTGCTACCTCAGAGAAATAAATATCATAAATATGCAAAAGAACTTGGCCAAGTTGTGCATTTTTAATATTTCCTATTTCTTCCACAAGTACAACACTCTTGCAGCAGGTCTGACTGCTGTCAGCTGCATTGGTTGCATAATTCCACCACTGACGGACAGCAAAACACAGATCATTTATGGATCCCTTTTTTCTTCTTTTGGGAGCATGGGATTTACATGGAGAAAGGTAGGTCGGCTTGTTGATACTCTCTTAGTTAGAAGACTGTTTCCAGGGAACATGCTTAGCTCATAAACTTTTGGAGTCGGGACTGTCTTTTGTTGTGTGTTAGTGCCAGGTGGCCTTGGTCTCTAAACAGGAGTTCTGGTTGCACTAATAATAAATAATCTTTAAAGATTATAGTAATTCTTGATTTGGAGGAGGCAAAGAGGTGAAGAAAGTAAGCCAGTCGTTTATAAAAACTCAGCCCAGGCTGGCTTAGCTTTTTCAGTGTTGTGAGCCAAATGTCAGCTTTGGGGCACCTCTGTAAGCCAGTCTCTGGAGCTCCATCAGAGCAGGGTTCTCCTCCAACACAGGTGGGCTGACAGTTTACAGAGTAAGTGTTTGGGCATGTGGAGGTGCTCAGGGAGGTAATATACCAGCTGACACAGTCCTGCCAGACAGCTCTGACTCATGAGCTGCTGCTTTGATCTGGCCTTTTCATTGCACTCACAAGAGCTGCTCCGTTTTTTTCAAACACGTTGATAAATTTCTCATTTTCCCCTGTATTTGCGTAACTCGTGTAATTGCTATGAAGTGACTTGAGAGTTCTCTGTAAGTATTCCATAATCTGTGCTTGGGAGTTGTGTCATCTTGATTAGGTGTGATCGTATAGGGTCTTGCGATTAGTTGCTGTTCCTTGGCTGAATGAAAATTGAGGCACTTAGGGCAGAGTACAGATGCCAGCGGCACTGCCTTCCTGCCCACTCTATCAGGGCAAATGCCACATTTTCAGGTGGAATCATCTAAAATTAATCTTCAGCGGACAGGCTTTCAGTATAATCAGACAGTGGGATATTAATTACGAGTCAGTATGAATAAAATAGGTGTCAGTCGTATACTGTAGGTAATCACTTATTAGAGAAATGCACAGATATGTAGCGTTCAAGTGCTCATTTATTCTCGTGTAAGAATAAGACCACGGTTGAGATACAGTCTTCACGTTATCACACAAAAGACATGCAATAGGGCCAAGTAATACAAGTATGCATACAAATTGTATTATTCTGCAAAAATTATGTTTTTGCTTCTCTTTGAATTGATTATTTTAAAAAATATTCATGGACCAGGAATTTGCAAAGAAATTCAACTGTATCGTTTGCAAGTTGTGTACAGTTTGGAAACATAGTAGTAAACCGTAAGGCTGAATACAGACACTTTTTTAATTACAAAGTGAGGAAGGGATAAAATCAGAGCAAGAAGAAGGGGGGCACAGAATTCATAATACATTCTAAGGTGTGTGTGTAAAACAGGATTGGCCTGAACGGCCAGCAAAAGCTGGACCACACGCATGGCTCAAACACAGAAAGCCCAAGCTACCTTCACTCAGAATCTATGGGAAAATATTAGCAATACCTTTATATACTCTTGGAAACACATCATGCTAATTTGCTCTGCTCCACCTCTTCAAACCACAAGTTTTGGTTTAAAGTTGCTGCAATCACTCTCAGAAGCCAGTATGGTGCTGGTTGTCTTTTTTTTTTTTTTTTTTTTTTTGACTTTTGCTCTGAGAGGTTGTTCGAACAAGCAGGAGACTTCAGGGGAGTTCTAGGACAAGGTCACTGTTCCCATGCCTCAAGAAGGATGCAAGGCCATGAACTTCGCAGCTGTCAGAGGTAAAAGCATGCCTTGCCTCCCCAGCCAACTGCTTCCAGTCTTACTCTCACCTCATGTGAATGTGAAGAAATGTAATCATGCCCATTTATCACTGAAGGAAGGGAAGAGAAAAGCCCTTACTTGTGGTCAAAGGGAGCAATTGGGTAACACATTCTGGCATCTAATAAGACAAGATCTAAAAAAAAAGTTACTCGTGTACTTGACCTGAGTGATTAACCAAAAATCATCCTCATAAGAGTATTTTGTCGTCATACGGACTTGCTGATGGAATCACATAATTCTTTGATGCCATTATGATTCCTTTCAAAGACTGTGCACAGGTTCCCTGAACACGGCAGAAATGTGACAGCAAGGAACAGTACATTTTTCTGCAGCTCCAAGCCCTTAACTAGCCCTTTCTCTTCCCTGTAAAAAGGGGATTCCTTTAACATACAAGTAACTTTTACGCAGTCACTAAGCCTGCTGTACAGTTCATTTGCCTACTGTATATGTTTGACATCTGCAAGAAATATCGTTGTACTTGGTTTGAATATACAGCCCACCACTCAAACCATGCAGAAAATTTGGAGGAGATGTCAGAAACTCAAGATATCTGAACAGTACTTTTACTGTTAGTGAGGTCAGAGTGGTGTTTGAACCAGAATAATCCTGATCAGCTAAAAAAGAAAGAAAAAATTATTAAAGGATTGCTGTCTTAAGCATTTAACGATGGGCTGTTATAGAGCAGAAGCAGTGGGGCTGAACAGCAGATGTTTCAGCAATGCAATTGCAGTTGCTCAAATGTTTAAGACTGGGAAAAATTCTTTGATTTCTTCCTGTGCTCTGATACCTGAGGAACAATAGGAAATCATTGATTCCAATTTTTAATTTATCAGTAAGTTTCCTGTCTTCCAGCTTAAAGAAAATGGCTCATCCTCTTCTTTGTGGTGATCTCTTATTTAGGCAAATAGTTATCTATATGTACATTCTGTTCTTTACTTGAAAAAACAGTTCTCTGTTGATTAATTTTTTTTTAATGATAAGAGGAAGACAATATAAAACAGTATAAAATTATAGAGACATTATAAAACCAGACAGGACTACCACACAGCTTTGCAGACATCAAATCCTCGAGTAGGATTCTCTGTCCTGGCCCCAGAGTAGATTACAGCTGCAGTATTAAAGGCCAGTTCCCAAGGGTCTGTCTTCTCACATAAATTAAGTGGAAAGCAGTTGGGTGGGTGGTGTGGTAAGGACAGAGGTGGGTGGGCAGTGTTGGAATATTTGATGTGCTTCTATCTGGATGGAGTAGTTGAAGAGTTGCCTAAGGATTTAAATTTAAGGAGACAGTCCTGTAAGGTACTGAATCTTCTCAACACTTCTTTATTTCAGTATGTTGTGAAGGATCTGAGGATCTGGAAGAATAACACCTGAAGTACAGAGAGTTGCACTGGGAGCTAACTTTGTGCTGACTTGTGCCTGGGTCCTGGCTTGCCATCTGGCCCCTGGGCAGAGAGAACCCAAGGAGTCTCTGCTCAAGAAACTCAGGCACAGACTGAATGCAAACCCAGACCAGAGATCAGCTTTCACAGCCCAGCTCCAGCTCCCCAGGGCTTGGCTCACCTCGGCCAACCTGGTGCTGGGTTTCAGATACATCCTGTACTCCGTCTTGATACCCACCTACCAGACCTGCCTTGCCTTCAGCATCTCACTGCTAAGTCCATCGGCTGGTGGATTACATCTCTTCTGTGGTTTTCTCTCTCTTTTCCACAGCTTGTCTCTGGCAGTTGTGTTGGCTGCCGAGAAGCTGGGAGTCTGGAGGGTGGAAGAGATGAAAGTCTCTGTCACTGTCTAGAAGGTTCTTTCCAGGATAAATTTTCTATGTGAACCAAACCATGAGATTTCATTGTTCATGACAGATAACGGTCTTCAAAGGTAGTCTGGCCAACAGAAATAGAAAATAAAAAACCCTAAACTGGTCTCCTAAGTTGATCAGGACATGAGATAGTACTCTTGTTGTACAAGGTGGGTGTTCTATGTTGTAAGGATTTTACAGAGATCAGATGTTAAGCCATATCCCATCTTCTGCTAGTTTACTGTTTAGAGAGACACTTGGCAGAGTTCTGCCTTCTGTAGCCAACTCAGAGGAGTTTCAGCACTGTTTTCATGGTGTGAGTGCCAGAGGCGATACAAAAGTGTATTGACTACTGTGCCCAGTTTTTTTCCTGCCAAAATACAGCATGGATACAACCAGAGTAAGCAAAAACAGCTTGAGGTGGTAGTTTGGAGGCACCTGATCTTTGCCATTTGGCTCAGCATGCCTAAGCCTGAACATAGCTGCAGTTACTAAACACTGTGGAGGTAGCCAGGACAGCTGTGTTCAGCAGAAAGTGGGTGGAATCACTGTTACCAGCCCTGCCAATGGTTGTTTTGGTTTTTTTTTTACTTTTCTGCTCTAACCCTGCTCAGCCCAATTCTCTCTGTGGGATGGGGAAGAGGAGGCACAGAAACTGTTAGCAAAACTGTTAGCAAAACCACATAGATGCCCTGTATTCTTAAGCTTCCATGTCAGATGGAGGTGTCTGTTTTACAGGTGAAACGTATTGATTACTCTGCTTTGGGAAAGGTCTTTTAGGCAACTAACAAAGGAGGCTGTTAATTACAAAGAGGTGGTTCTATAGGGTGTTCTTTGCAGGGTGAAGGTGGGAACTGTCTTTTCTCAAGCAACTTCTAGCTCCATTAATTACAAACCTCTAATCCAACAGTGGGGTGTCAGTCAGAGATGGAGTTGGAGTCCTCCCCAGACCACGAGGAGATGGCTCAACATCCCGTCTCAGGGGCTGTGGGGAGATTGACCTGGGAGGTGAGCAAGACTGCAAGGTGAGTCACGTATGCTAGTCAGACTAGTGAGTCTCTACTTTTTTTGTTTTTTTTAACACAGAGAAGAAAAACTAAAGAGGGAGGGAGAGAGAACAGGAGGAAAAAAGGGGAAAGGAGGCAAGGAAGCACTGATCAAGTCAACATCTGTGCTCCTGCAGCGGGCTGGGCTCTCCGGTGTCAGTTTGCTAGTGTCTGTAAAGTCATGTTATATCTTGTGGTAAATTTTAAAAGTTCTAGTTACTTTTGTTTTTGATAGATCAGAAAGTAGTGATGGTGCTATAAAGACTCTGAAAAGAGTAAGCAAATTAAAATGAGACAGCTGTTCCAGGCTTTTCCAGCCTCCCAAGAAGACTGCTTGGACTGCAGCATGATGAACACCGCTTTTCACAGTCATGGGTCTGCTGTATGTGTCACAGCCAGACAGCTTGCACTAGAGTTTGGCCCATTTGTGAAAAAGCCCTGTTATTTGAATTTAATTGAGGAATATGGAATCACAATTAAAGCTTTAAAGCTTTTTAATTAGTAAAAGGTTAGGACAGCAAATTAAATATAGCTGTAACTGCTGAATCCAGCCAGGGCTTGGAAGGTTCAGCAGGTGGGTGCTTACAGCAACCTTCATGCTTTGAGGGTGATAAGAACCCTCCAGCTTCCCTGGGAGTAAGTGTGCAGTCTCTTCTAGCACTAACATAGTACAACAGGTTAAACTTACAACTCATGAGAGTAGGTGCCTGCCTGTGATTACAGCTGTTGACGGAGCATCATATTCAGAGAGGTCTGATGCCAGGAGAAATCCAGAGCAACCCTATCGCCCACCAGTAGAGTTATATCAGTGTAAAACCACCGCAGGAAAAATCAGAATCAAGCCCAATGTGGAAAAATTTACTAGAAAGTGTAAATGGGTCATAAGTCTTATTCAAGCTGCACTTGAGATGTGAAAGTTTTATTCCAGACCTGGCGTCTGGCTGCTTTGGGTGCCAAAGGTGTCTTTAAAATTACCTAAGGATTCCCTCACTTGAGTATCTCTCACCAAATGCTTTTCTACCTCACAGTGAACTGTAAATTAACACTTGAAACAGAGTGCTCAGCCTTCTGCTGCAGCGTAACTTAGAGTAGTTTAGGACATGGGATCTTATGCTACAATTAAACTATAAGGTGTTTTGGCCTGTACCTAGACAAGGACTGAAGGGGGAAAAAAAAACCCCAATGTTTAGAACTAAGGATTGTCAATGATTTATTCATCCACCAAAAAAAATTTAAGGACAATCAAAGTAATTTGCAAGCATGAGTTGAATTTGGCAGATAGCTTCAGATTTAAAAAAAAAAAAAAAAAAAAATCCTAAACCATTTCCTAAAGCCTTTTCAGGCTAGATTCATAGGTACGCCCGAGCGCAGCTCACATAACTGAGGAAGAGGAGGTTTGTTGCAGGGTGACAAACTACCTGCAAGCTGGAGTCCATGTCTAGGACATCTGAAATGGGAGATCAGGTTGAGTTCCTCATCTGGTCAAGTAAGAATAAGGATTGAAAGGCAGCTTTCCTCCCTGTTGGAGATACAAGACAGGACAAAGGAAAACAATACATTCTGTTAGTCTTGGTTTTAATTGATTAAAAATAGCTTCAGGTTAACTCAGGACAGTTCTTTTTTTTCCAAAGCTAGTCAGAAATTATTTATATATCTCCGCTTACAGCAGCGTTTCTGCGCAACCCCCCTTAAGCTGCGCCAAGCACAAGCACAGCCTATGTAAGTAACAGTTCGTCCCTAGGTATGACGGACCACGAGCGTGGATGAAGGAATTACTGTATAGTCTTGTTCTTGATTTGGAATTATGGTAAACATCTATCTACTAATGCAAATCAGATTCAGTCTATGAAGATTGATTTTCATATAATTTGACCTTGTCTAATAAGTCTTCTTGACCAGATGAATTACAGGGTCTTTGCACTGATTTATTTTTGCTTATGCATAAGCAAAAATGTGTGCTCGTTCATTTATTATGCTTAGCGCATCAGACTCGGGAAGATTATATTATTTGAGAATTAAATTTCATACATTCATATTTTAACATAGACCTTTCTTCAGCTGTTTGACTTCCTATAGCCCTTCCTCCAACATGAAGAAAATCTATAGAAAGCAGATTACTTTGTTTTCTGAAGTCTACATGTTAAATCATAATCCCAGAACTGCCGCTGATCTGTTATGAGCATACTCATGCTATGATGGAAGAAAAAGACTAAGCGATATAATGGTACTTTAAGCATTTTACCCTAATCTATGTTCACAAATACTGCTGTTACTTAATTATAATTATACCATTATTGTGTCACTACAGGGAGAATTTTCCGTTGTTTGACTACCTTGCCCTTATTCTATATTTCTTAACATGTTTTGGTTTCTATTACTCTCTACATTAAGTATATTCCAAATCCAGAGATTCTTGCAAGGCTGGATCCAGCGATACTGACATTATGGGAAAGGCTCCCTTCCATTTCAACAGCCTGTGTATCAGGCTCCTGATGCCAACAGCCTTAAGTTCTTGAATGTATTTTAAAACATAACTATATATGAAGAGAATTGTGTGAAGGAAAAATAATTATGATTGTAATTACTCCTTCTCATATTATCTTACATTTCAGTTGAAGAAACCTCATGCTGCTATTTTGTTTTGATTGCCACTGTTCTTTTTCCCGTCTTTGCTTACATGTGAAATTAAAAAAAAATCATATATTCATTTAATCAACTGGCCCTTTTAGAACATTTATTATTATAGTAAATTTGTTTCAACACTGACTTCTTCAGCATCTCCCTAGATACCTATTTGCATCTATTTTAACAAATTGCAGCCTATTTATCATTATTAATTGTTTACATTCCTTCCAGTGGTTCATGATTTATCTCAAATTATTTAATATAGACCACTCATTTTTTTTTAAAATATGAAGTTGAATTATGTCATTTAGCCAATTATCCAAGTAAATAGGGAGTGTGGTTATTCTGCTCATTGAAAAATAGTTGTGTTTTGGCAACTGTATGTTTGGACAATAGATACAGCCTCTATAAAACTCAGCTAGTCGTGTGTGTGTATATATATCCTTTCAAGGATATGTGTGTGTGAGTGTGTGTATATGTATCTCCTTCAGAGCAAATACCAATTAAAAATTATTTGTCTTATGATTTTTATATATCTCTATAGACACACACACATACATATAACTGGAATCACATTTACTTTTTTTAAATAAAATTTTTGCTATATTGAAGTTAATATATTTTGGGATTCTCCACCTACAGGGCCATTTTTTAGGGCCATGATTCTGCAAAATATTTAAGCATGTTATAGTGTGGAATTACACTGGTGTCAACAGAATTAATGTGCCTGAAAAGATGGAGATCTTTGTGTGAGTTTAAGCAGAACTTGAAGGCAAACTAATTCTAAAATAACTTTGGATGGTTATTCTGTTAATAGAAGTGTGAACATTTAAATGGTGGATACCTGACAGAAGCAAGCATTGAGTCCTATAAGGAAGCTGCATCCATGTCTTTTTATGATGACAGAGATTTAACTTTTAGCCCTTCAAGTACTCATATTTTGAGATCGAATAGTGTACCTCAGAAGTCTATACTTTTAGCAGAAAAATACCCACATTTAATAGAAAAAAAATATTTCCCTAGAAGGCTGATGAAAATTAAATATCAGGTGTATGAATCTCAGGTGTTCAGAAAGTTAGAATTTGCTGAAGGGAAAGGAATTTGTACACAAAGAGCAGGCAATATATTAAAAATGCATGGAAAAAAACCAGAAAAAACCCATAGGATGCATTGTGGAACCATGTGATAAAATCAATTTCACAGTGAATCATGCAGCTCTGCAGCTGAGTGTTGATAACTCATGATTCAGCTGAGAGTCTCAGAATATTGAGTATTTTTTTTTTAAAGCCCCAACTCTTAAATTCATATTATTACAGCGGGAATTCCAACTTTAATTAAATTGAAGTAAGTCCCTGCCTGCAGAGCAATGCTACAAGCCGTGCTCATGTATGCTCTAAAGACTTGGGAATCAAAAGACAAATAAAAGCAACCTGTAAATTTTTGTTTGTGTAGACTTTTATTGCTGTTAGATTGTAAATAAGCTTTATTTGTTTCATCGGGAGACTGCTTTATTCAAAATGAGTAACAATCTACAATACTGAGCTAAAGAGGGGAATACAGTGAAATGAGACAGCCTACAAAGCCTTCTATATAATTTAACGGAGGATTGCAGAGTGACAAACTCTAGCTCAGTAAACTAAAGCACTAACAATAAAGGTTAATGATGTAAGAGCAAAACTGTAATCTACCTTAATGCCAGTGAAAGGATCCACCCAGCACGCAGTGTTTCCAACTAATAAAATAAGATTAACATGCATCACCAGCTGTGTATAAGGAAGCCAATAAATGATGGATCAATAGACAAATCATCTGTCTTTTTTCCCCTGTTATTTTTGCATAATATATTCAGTGACTTTATCAAAGAACAAGATTTTTTTTTTCCCCCCAAGAATTACTACGAATGTACTCCTTTGAAACTCTGGGATATCCTTTCAGCATCTGCTCTGGTCACTTCTGGGGATCATGCAGGTATACAGCACATATATAAATAATGACAGCATTACTGAGGTGGCAGAATCAAGCACCCCAAAATTAGGAATTGCCACAATTGAGGTTTTGTATAACTCCCATCTTTCATGAGCTTGTATCTAAGTTTTGACTACTGTGGCTAGAAAATCTTAGCACTTGCACCTCGTATTGAAGATTGGTCTATTGAAGATGTAAAGAATCGTTTGTTTGTCTAAAAGCTTTTTCTCTAACCAGTATAATTTGATTTCATAGAAGATACTACCTGTGACTGCAAATCTCACTTCACAAGTATTTCTGACACAGTCTTTAATCAGGGAAACATTATGGTTTTTACTGAACAACCACATACACTATTTAGTCACTCCTCGTCACAGAGCTCTTCATCAAATACCAGCATGTTCCCTGCAGGCTAAGGCCAACTGATCTTTAAATCCAGTCTCTCTTGCCTCCAACTCCCCACTTTGTCATCACTCTCTGCTCCCAGGTTTCTTGTCTGGCCGGTCCCAGTTTCACTAATCACCATCTCTCTCTCTGCTCTGAGTCAAGTGGCTTCTTCCTCTTGCACCTTGTGTGAAAGCAATGCAAGTCATCGTAAACATACAAAGGACCCACTACCTGTTCAGAGCAATTAATGCTGGGAAAGCATGCATATATTTGGTTGGGAAAAACACACGTAGATGCTCCAGTGATAGCAGATGCGTGGTACAGTCACACAGGAGTCTGGAAGCAAAGGATAACACTTTGTGGTGCAAGGGGGGATGGCATGTGCATGCTGCAGTCTCACCGGAGCTACAAGTAGTACAAGAACAAACTGTTCACGAAGTGAAAGTTTGGGGTTTTGAGATCTGTTTCAACCATACACAAAAACCTCAGCAAAGCTGCCTTAAGAAGGTCCTCCTGCCCTGACTGTTCCCCCTGCTTCTCGATGCCCAGAATTCTATTCCTGCCAAGGTGTGAATTCACTGCTCCCACAGTGGGTTGGTGCAGCTGCTTACAGGGTCATCCTCTGAGCTGGCTTACGGAAGTGATCTGGTTCAAGATCACCATTGGGTGTATTCACAACTTTTTACAACATAGTTAACTCAGATTGCAACACGGAAGCTGCTTAGCCTGGGTTATGCTAATTCAAGTGACAGCGGCTGCTGTGTAAAATTTCATTGGGGTGCTGTGTCTACACCAGTACTGAGAGAAATATTTATGGCAATCATACTTCTGGGGATACATCCCATGATCTTCAACCCTGTAGCACACTAATCTACTCTGTAAAAATTTTCCTGAGGGATTGTTCTTTTTGGATGGACAAGGAGGGTGATGGAGAGGCAGGTAAGAGTGTGCAGTAGAGTGGCTTTGCCATGCCTCCATAATTACAGGATGGTTATATTAGCAGTTGATGAGGATTACTGTCTCTAAGCTAACACCTCTTGCTGATCTTGAGTCAGCCAATATAAACGACAAATAACTTCATATTTGATTTAAATCTGTATGTGCTTAGGATTCAAGTCAGGGCAATGTTCTAAAATGGCTATTTCTGCTTACCGTGGTTTTTGAACACCCCCCATCCTTTCTGCTTTTAGTCTTCCTGTCTGTTTTTAACTGGGGTCCCTGCCTGCTTGACTCAGTGCCAGTGGGGTGGCAACAGCAGGTGCTGGAGACAACAAATAGTGGCAGAGAACATGGGTACCTTTAGATACGCTCCCATCTCTTTCAGATTCATCTCCCCTCTCAAGCTACCCCTGTTCTAGATCTGAACTGAGGGATACTCACAAGTTTTCACTGTATGATTAACTATGTTATGAAGACAAACCCACCGAAAATCAGGTCTGCACTTGTTTGTGAGAAGAAGAGATAAAACACCATGGGTTTTAGTGGAACTGCTCCTATGGCATGAGGAATGAATCCGGAAAGAAGTGAAGTTTAGTTTTGAAGTTCTGTGCTTTCATTAGTATTTACGTTTCTTTAGCACCATGGGACCTTCCCTCTGGATTTCAAGAGCAGTTCGTGAGGCTGTGTCTCTGCAATCCCATCAGGTTCTTGTCAATAGGATTATAAGCTCTCATTTGCTTTCAGCAGAAGTTTTACCAAGCATCTATTCATATCGTAATGGATTATTGACATAACACAGCAGACTGTTATGAAGTATTCCACTATGTGTAATTAGAGAGTATTTAATCTGCATAATAAAAATCCATATGAACGGTTGTTGTCATTCATGCCCAAAAGCTGCTCATCTAAATGAAGTGTCTAGCTTGCCCCATAGATTTATGGATGGAAAACAGCATTCTGAAAAAAATCTCATCTAAATTCAAGACTGCCAAAAAGGTGATTTAACTCTAGCAATTCAGATGTGGGCAATCTGTTGTTTTTTTTTTTTTTTACCTCCAAAAAATAGAATAAAATGGCATATAGATTCGAATGTTAGCTTCCAACTTTCATCTCTGCCTTATGGTCTGGACAAGTGGTCCATGTGGCAGGGGGGAACTGGCTGACAGACCACACCCAGACAGTGGAGGTAAACAGCTCCTTTTCAAACTGGCAGCCTGTCACAAGTGGGGTCCACAGGGATTGATAGTGGGGTCCACAGGGATTGATAGTGGGCCCAAAGCTGTTTAATATCGTCAGAAGTGATCTGGATGAGGGAATCAAGTATACCCTGATGAAGTTTGATGATGATACCAAACTGAGTGGGGGAGAGGACACTTCCAAAGGGAGAGCCACCCTGCAGGAAGACCTGGATAGGCTGGAAGAGTGAGCTAAAAAGAACCTTATGAAGCTCAGCAAGGACAAGTGTAAGGTTTTTCCCCTGGGAAAACACAATCCAGGAGTGCAACACAGGCTGGGATCTACCTGGCTGGGGAGCAGCTCTGTGGAAAGGGACCTGGGGGTCCTGGTGGACAGCAAGCTCAGTGTGAGTGAGCAGTGTGCTGCTGTGGCAAAGCAAGCCAACAGGATGCTGGGTTGCATAAACAAGGGCATCAGCAGCAGAGATAAAGAAATCATTATCCCACTGTCCTCAGCACTTGTTAGGCCACACCAGGAATACAGTGTTCAGTTCTGGTCCCCGCTATACGAAACAGATGTGGACTAGCTGGAGAGGGTCCAGAGAAGGGCCACAAAGAGGATGCAAGGACTGGGAAGCTGCCACGTGAGGAAAGGCTGAGAGAACTGGGTTTGTTCAGCCTTGAGAACAGAAGGCTTAGGGGAGACCTTATCACCATGTTCCAGTATTTAAAGGGTGGCTACAAAGAAGATGGAGACTCCCTTTTTACAAGGAGTCGCATGGAAAAGATGAGGGGTAATGGGGTACAAGTTACTCCCGAGGAGATTCTGATTGGACACAAGAGGAAAATTTTTTACACGAGGGCAATCAGCCATTGGAATAGTCTTCCTGGGGAAGTGGTGGAGTTCTCAGCACTGGACACTTTTAAGATTCAACTGGACAGGGTGCTGGGCCACCTGATCTAGACCGTGCTTTTGACCAGAAAGGTTGGACCAGATGATCCTTGAGGTCCCTTCCAAGCTGGTATTCTGTGATTCTGTGATTCATTTGGGATGTTTTTGCCACCATTTGATAAGTCTTTCCCATTCCTTGTGCTTTTGGTAGGATGCCAAGGCAGTATACAAGGAACTTGCTTAGGTTCCTCCTGCTAGGGCTGGGGAGGAAGGGTGAGACAGATTTTCTGCACTGTGGGGCATTGTGAATTTTTCAACAATCCATCCTCCCACACCTGCATAATGGGCAAAAGGTCAAGCTAGCATCTGTATATTGTTTAAGGCCCACTAAGTAATGTAAAGCAGAGATTAACTAGGAATATGAGTAGTGTAGATATATCCTTCCAAGGATACCTGTGTGTGTTGGTGTGTGTGTATATTTGGGTGCTCTGTAATGGGAGAATTTTAGGGTTAAAAAAAAGTGAGGGGAGAGAAGCTGTGACTGATAAGGCAGTGTGATAATGCTGAATGGGAAACCAGTAAGTAGGAGAAATATTTTATCCCTGTAGCCTGCTAGGGTTTTCTTCATGAAAGATTTTGCTACATCAAAATTTGCAAAGAAAGCAGTGCTAGCAGGAAAAGGGAGCTCAAAATATTTAATAAGATGTTTATTTATATTTTTTAAAATTTTTACACATTTTAGTAAATATTTTGTAATTTTTATTTTGCAATTTTTATTTTGCCAAGGAACCTCCTTGAGTTCAAAATTAGCTGAAGCTGAAGGATTTAACTTTCATTTTAAAGAAAGGTTCTGTTCAACTGCTGCCACTGCTTGTTATGTCATGGTGAAAATCCATCTGTAAGTAGCCTGAAAACAGACAAATGAAAAGAAAAAAACCCCCAAAAAAACCTAGGGGTAAAACCTCAGCTATAATTTTCACATCAGCTTTTTACAGTCAGAAAACAATACAGCCATTCTGTGGTAGCATAAAGAGTTGTTAGTTCTTCTGGTGATTTAAAGCCCTAAAATTGTCAGCATAATCTAGAATATTGTTGTATACAAAAGCAAAACTACACTGCATAAATTCCACAGTACCTTTTCATTTTGGCATCAAAAAAATAAACTCAATTACTTGAGAAAAGGCATGTGTAGGGAGTACAGTGGGCTTGTCATGGCATTCATGCACTGATGTGTGTCTGTGTTGAATTATGCAGAAGTGTGGTTCACAAAGACTTGAAAAAATTGTGCTGACACATGAAGGTACAGCAATATTCAGGTGAGCGAGTCCTGTAAGGCAACTTCTAAGCGCCTAGTGCAGAACTCTTGTATCTAGAAATTATTGTCAAATGTATGGGTAGTAAGTTATTCTGGAATCCGTCCTAATTATGGTATTTAACTTCTGAATATTTGTCTTCACAACCTTAACAACATTCCTTAACTATAGCTTCTAGCATAATGTGAATTTTGATGGCCAGACTCATAAGTTGCCGAGTCCTCCAGATCACAAGAACAAGTGCACGCATTTCTGGTTCTCAGCCAAGGAAGTAGTATTTTGGGTTGTATTGTAACTTAAACCAAAGAATGTTAATTTTAGTGTATGCATAAAACACTTGGGGCTCTCTTAGAAAAGTCCCAAGATGTGTTATCAACCCAGATATTATACAGAGCTTTGAAGAAACAGGACTCTGAGTGTCCAAGTTTAAAAAAAAAAAAAAAAGGCAAATGCAATAAGGAATATGTTGAAAGGCATTCTAAATCCCTTCATCAGAGGGAGAGAGATAAAAATAGCACTCCATAGCTAGAAAACACAATCTGTGGAAATCTTAATGAAGCCTAATGACTCATGTGAGGTGTATCGTCAAATTTACTGTCCCCACTTTACAGTTAAGAAAAAAGAAATATGAAAGTGAACACTAGCTTTTTCATCTTTTGGGTGTATTAAATTTTGCAACTTAATCCATATTCTTATGTGCTAGTGAAAGAGAGAATTGAGTTCTTATTGCCAGTGAAAATTAAACTATCACATAAAGGGTGGAGAAATTCGCAGGGGAGAGAGAAAGACCCCCATTCTGTCAGGCAGCTAATGATTAGTCACCCTAACAGGGGTTATTTGAAAGCAGGATGCTGAAAGCTTTAAAAGGCCACCCACCCATATGTCTTTCCCTTTTGAAAGAAGAATGTGTATTTCAACAGTTGTCAGTCAACGTCAGTTTGGTCTTCTCCATCTTATGGAGCCTGCACTTGAATTCTTGTAGAGCAAACAAGCATCCATCGGGTTTTACTTTGTGTGTTGTTCTGCGCAGTCTTCTCCTCATATTAGCCAATCACCCCTTGGCTTCTTTAGTCTCCTACTTTGGAATTTGTAAATTCAGGATCTTACTGCTTGTTATCCTTCTTTTCCATCAGAAGCTGTGGATATCTCCTACCCTTCTGCAGCTTGTGTGACAAAGACCATCTCTATGAGACAATACTGCCTTTTGAGCCCCAATTTTGAGCCCCCTAATTTGCTGTTGTGTATTTTATATATATGTACATACATATATATAAAATGCTGCCTTGTGCTTGCTTAAATATGCTTTACCGTAGTGATTTAAGAACTTGCATTTCAACAGGTTTTAATAGAGATGGTGACGTAACCAGGTGGTCCAATTTATTTCTATTAGATATTTCAGCAGATGACAATCGCCATTTCAAAAATTCTGCTCTGTAATTTAATTGAGCTAAACAAAGGTCACAACTCCAAGGATTTTTTTAAAAATTGCCTTTTAACAATTTTGATACAATTTTCTAATAATGAGAGTTACAACGTGAAAATGTCATGCTCAACATTTTGGTCTCCAGCATCAGGTTCTGGTCTCGCCTTTTGTTTTTCTTTGGCATACTTTATCAGTATTTTGATGATCTTGTTATGTCTTATGTTTTTTGTCAATTTGCTGTGAATTGGGCTTTCTCTTTTGAGTACCTATATATGTCTTTACCCTGTCATGTACTGATGAGGAAGCAAGAATATCTGAGAGGGAGATGCACGAACCCAGCCCTGTCCTCATTCTAGGCATTCAGTTGTGAAGAATTTTGTGGCCTCAACTTAGAAGCCCATCTGATTTGGAGCAAGACCTCAGATCTTTATTTAAAATTCTGTACATATATAATTATTTATAAAAATAGCTCTTCTATAGAATGTATATATACACACATAGATATGTATATATATGTATGCATAATGCATATGTAGATAATATGAAGTATAGATTTTTTTATTCCATATCAATATAGATATAAACTGTGTTCAACTTTTCAGCTTCTTTTTGCCTGAAACTTCACCAGCAGTGACCTGCTTCCCTTACTTGGCATAGACTGCTGGACTTTCCCCTGTGGAAACTATTTTTCCACTTCTGATGGCTGCTGTTGTCTTGAACTGCCCTAGGGAAGTGTACATCCCTGGCAAGATGTTCAAAGTTCGATTCGAGTCCTGGACATGTGAGGATCACTGGTGTAATCTCTGAGAACACTTAATGAGGAAATCAGAGGATTCTGAAAGTCAAAGAGTGTGGAGAACTGTCCAGCTTACAGCTTTTGAATTGGTTCACATTTCTATAACCAGAAAGAAGCAGCAAGATTTTGACAAAGAGACTATTGGCTCTTAAGATGCGGTTTGGTCAGACGTAGGTCTGCAAAGGTTGGATCTTTGCATTTAGCTTAGACCATGTCTTCTGAGACCTCCTGGTTTGGAAGAGCAACTCATGAGACTCTCTGGAACAACTGTAACTCTCACGTTGTCGACATCCACACTGGTACTACTCACTTTGTTCCTTCCAGACTCATTCATAGATAGGTCCTTGTACATTATATTGACCCTCTCTTCAAATAGCTTTTGGTGTCTTAGGGTTTACCAGCTTCTTTTGTATCAATAAATGACTTGGCTGTTTATTTGACAGCATTTACCTTTGTCCTGGTTTGAGTTAGACAACATTTATAACTTGAGCATTCCTTTACACTGAAAGTCTTTCAGAAGAGAGATCAAAGGATTCAACTCATGAGCTCTTCCTCATCTTCCCTGGAGTGAAAAAGCTTTTCCTCTCTTTTGTTAAATATTCCTGGAGGAACTCCTAACTCTATAAGAAAAAACACAATGCAAAGATTATGGGCTTCTTATATACTGACCTGTCCTTTCGAAACAGGACGGGCTAAGGGAAGGAGCTTTTTTCAGTGGGTTCTGCTTCCACAGTGTATGACACAAGAGCAGACTGAAAGGCTCTCATTTTTATGATTAGGGAGTTGTGTTATCACATCACTTCTCCACCCTAACACGGTCAGAGTAATTTTGTGCAGACTTAGTTTGACTGGTATAGACCAAGCTCTTCCGATCCATCGATTAATAAAGATACTTTATGTCCCTTTAAAGAAGTCCACTGAATCAATTTAGTGACTACCCTCTACCACCAGCCAGAGGTTGTCCCCTATGCCTTTGATGTCCACAGGAAGTACCAGTCTTCCTGCTCCAGATCTGGTTGGTCTCTATAGTTCTTGATAGATGGTTTCTTGATTTTTCAGTTAGAGGAGTAATGTCTTCCCAGTAGGTAAGATAATATATGACTGTAATGATTCTTCCATAGCCTAAGGCGTTTTTTTTTCTCCAGTACTCCTAAGCTTTTGGTACAGTTCCCTAGAACACTGCTTTTCAGTGCCAAGACCTCCTGGTGCTGAGCTTGCCTCCAGTCAGCAGTAAGCAATGTCACATACATTACCTGTTTATCCCGGTTGGTGACAGTCTCATAAACAACAGTGAAGATTTCAGTGGGCACATGCAGCAAGTATGCTGATGTATGATGATTTATAGGATAGGACATTTTGACCAGCTTGTTTGAAATGCCCCTAAGAGTCATACCCATGTTCTGTCAACAAGTGGAGGATTTTCCACTGGGGTTAGCTGAATGTTTTTTAAACTCCCCAGTTTCTTCTTATCAGGGGCTTGCACCTCATTGCCTTGTAAGCTTGTCTTTATATTTTTGGTAGGATGCTTCTCCAAGTCTTGTTTCATTCTTCATTTCTCAGTGAAATCAGCCCTGCAGTTATTTCAGTCAGAAGAGTAAAAGGAGAAGGTAGCCTTTGAACCAGGCTCCTGTGTATTACCTCTTTTAGAGTTTACCTGTTATGCTCATCTGAAATACCTTCCTAAGTACTGTCAGAATACTTCCTAAGCAGTGTCAGAATTCTCCCTTAGTTGGGAGAGTAACTTCTATCAACTGTTCCTAAGCTACATGCTGCCAGGACTGAGCTGTCTGGCACACCTTTGATATTGTGTCTCTTGCACCAAGACAAAAATTATCTGGCTAACTGTGCTTGGATACAGTTCTGCTGACAGTATGAGTGACATTCAACCACAACTCTCAAAGAAAAAGAGTTACAGATTAGCTACCTTTCCTCTATTAAATTATCTATTTCATTACATTCTGCTTTCTCTGTATTTTTGTTTTCTGGACTTGTGTTTTTGTTCAGTATTTAATTTATCATCTAGTATTTCACATTTCCAGTCCTAAAAAAGATACAGTTCTTCATTTTTGAAACAGCTCCAAATGTCAGCTTTTCTGAATTTTGTCTTGCCTTGGCTTGCACTTCACATTCACCACAGCACAACTCCTATGAGATGAACTTTTCTTGTTTGTATTCAACACAATTAGATTTTAATTTCAGAAGTCTTGCTGTAATTTCAAATATAGCATTACTTGTGTGTTGTGTCCAACTGTGAATAGTGTGTAGTCTTTTCAAGTTCAAAGCCATAATCCAGTCTTTGCACATAACAGTCTCTAGCAAAATATCTGCTATGATTTATTCTTTCTAGCTCTTCCTTGCTTCTCTTCAGCTCTCGTCTGCAGACTTTTGCAGAATTGTTTTACTTCTTACAAACATAACAGATTTGCCCAAAGGCTGCTTTGGTCTGTATTTTATTCCAAACCTTTGCGCAATCTTTTATGTAACTTCTTGCAAATCCACTCTGATTGTATTTTGTGAACTTCTCCATAGAGTCTTCAATTTTGTTTTGCAATTACATCTCTTTATGGATTTACAGCTTAGTATATAAAGCATCACGCATCTCCTTTTAGGTTTCTTACAGGAAACTGATACCTCTGCAACTTTACCTTCCTGAATACTCTTAATTTCTTTACTGCTGTGTAACAGGTGTATTGTTCTTTCTCATCTGCACACAGGTAATTTGTCTAAACTGGTACACCTGACCAGCAGTACTTTTTAGGCCAATTTTCATCTTCTTGGGAATAGAAAAAATTCTTGCCCCGCTTTGCTTCAATTTTCTAGTGTATTTCTGAAAAGTTAGAGACATAGCGTAGTTGTTACTGATTTCTCTAAGGTGTTTTTTCCTGCTATCTTTTCTTCTACCTGTGTATCTATTCCGTTGTGGTGCTACACTGTTTTCTGAAGTGGCCGTGAAACAGAACTCCAAATCAGGATTTAGAAGTACAAGAAATCATTATTACAACTAAAGAGAAACTAATGCTTGGGAAAGATCCGTGTGTTCCACTCCATCAGGTGGATAGCACTGACTGAGTGTAGCAAGAACTACTTCAAACCAGAATCCTTCTTAAAGTGCCTTCTACCTTGAGTGTTATTTAATGTTCTTAGGTGTTATGTGCTCAAAAGCTGTCCCTGAAGTTAAATGAGGAAGGAATGAAGTGGTATATTTATGCAACAAATTTAAAAGATCAAGTTTAAAAATTGGCTTGTAATGCCATACTATTTAGAAGTTCTTACATTTCGTTAGGTTATTCAATGTTGTTTTTTATGGAGATATTCCAGAAAACTGCTTTCAGTTCTGGAATGACCGATCTCCTAATTGAGTGAAACTTGGCAAGCCTCAGATCTACAAGAAGCACAAAGAGTACAGGTACAATACTTTGCTATAAAAAAGATTTAATTAAGTACTCTATTTCTAAAATCATCGTAACTGAGAAACCACCATTTTGTTTCACTTTTTGTTCAGGAAAAGGCAAAATGTAACCAGAAAACAGTAACATCCAATTTGTTCATTCCTCCGCTGCAAAATCTTTTTTCCAAATGAAAAACTAAACTTTATGCTCCTTCTCTCTCCTTCTAGCGAACGTTTTGGTGACTTGCTGGCAAAAACGAAAACAGGAAGAAAGACAAGAGTTTGTGAAGTCTTTTCACTTGGGAGATATTACTTTATAGGAAGTGTAGTATAATCTGTCATAACTCCAAATATAACAGAGAAGTACAAAGAGAAAGCAACAAAGGTAAGTGCCTCCCCGGGTATTTCATGGTAATTACAGCTCTCTGGCTGAGAGAGCTGATGGCTAAAGGCAATTTAGACATCTGAACTGACCAGTTTGATTTCTCTAAAGTCAAAATCACTCTATTAACAGGCACGTAGATTGACGGCGTATCCGAGATTTTGTGAAGCAAGTTGCAGTTTCAGGAGACAGCCTTAAAAAAAAAGGGTAACAGAGTGACAGAATCAACCATACAATAACTGAGGTGTCTTCAAATGATAGCCAGCAGAGCATCATGACCACCAATCACAGTTTACCTTGACTGCTATTCCTATTTTGTAGTTCTTAATGTGGAGGAGATGGCATGTCTAGCTGTCCTGTACATACTATTGCAAAATGTTCACTGAATATTCTTTTCCATGAGGCAAATATATTTTTAAATGTAAATTAACAGATTATTAGCTTCAGCAGTGAGCCATGGAGTGAAATTGTAGAAAGCTGACTACAAGGGTATTTAACATTTTCCATGAGGACACACAGAAATTCCAGCTCAGGAGGGAGCTGTTGCCGCACCCTTGCCTCTTTCCTGATCGGTTTTGTTTTCAATATTCCTGTACTCTAAAAAGACCGCAGAGGTGACGGCATTTTCGCACAGATGGGAAGTACAGTATTTATGGAAGTGCCACTCTTTTAGTGAATTTTAGTCCTATGTCTAGTGGGAACAGGAAAAGCAGTGTGGAGAGTGGGGGCAGAGTCTGTTACTGGGTCTGAGCAGGGGTGCAGCTGTGGCAAGGAGCTTGCTTTTAATTGCAGAAGGGCCTAAGTCACATTTTTAATACTTCTGGGAAGCCAGACAACACTAACAGTCACATATGTACCCAAGGGATCTGTAAAAATCATTCAAAATCAGAACAGAGACCAAAAAATCATACTTAATCTTTTAAGCTGAAAACCTCTTTATTTTTTACCTCTTGTGTCTGAATGTACTGCATTCTCTAATGTAAAACTTCAGCAAAATGCTAGGACAAGATTGTTCCTGCACCTGCCGTGAGCTACAGGATCTGGAGGGCTCTTCCTCATCCTTGCCAGCAGTCCAGTCCTTTAAAAGGACAAGCTACCTTGTTAAAGGAAAGTTAGATGGTAGTGTAGGACTTCTGTCTGGAACTTGTCCATTATCAGTAGCCTTTGGAAGGTACCAAACACTCATTCCCAAGCTGCCAGCCCTAAATCAGGATTTTTCTCCTGGAACAGTCAGCAGGAGTGGCTGTGTGCATGTTATCAGGAGAGAGCAAGAGGGGCCCCTGCTCAGGGTGCTGCCCTGCATGTGGATGTGCCAAGAAAGGACAAATACGCCCAAGTCCCTCCTCCACAGCCGAGGCTGAGGCTGGCACAGGTGCTGGGCTGAGTGAGCAGCCAGGGGCACATGGAGGGGCTGGGGTGGATGGGGAGCAGGAGGTAGAAGAGGCCGTGCAAAGCAGAGGGGGAAGGTGCCAGGAAGGGTGGCGCGGCTGCAGGGAGCTGCTGGTGGTCTCTAAAGCTGAAGGGCAAGCAGGATGGCAGTTCCTGTGCCATCAGGAGCTCCCTGCAGGCAAAGCTCACACCACACATCACAGGGAAGAGCAGGCGCCATGCCTTTCCTTAGCTAGGACTGACAGAGCTTCCAGCATGAAAGTTCTGTGTCTCGTGTGATAGTCATGTAGGACACAAGCTCTCCTGCATGTTGGTTGCAATTAGCCTCACAATGCAGCTCATTTGGACATGCTCAGTTTGTCCGCTTCACCTGCCACGCTCATGATTTGCCGGGCATGCACAAAAGCGTGCCCACGCAATGCAGTTAACTGGGACCGTCCTGGCTTTACACTAAACAATCTCTAGCTCTGTGTTTGATAGGACTGAAATCACTGATGGCTGGTGGCACATAAATTATCTGTCACTGACATGCGAGTTGTGGGAGGGCAGCCTGCACCCAGCAGGAGGTACTGCAGAGAGAATTCCTTCTGCCCTTTCCTTTGACATGCTGCAAGAATAAATCACCTACTCAGCTCTAAATGGTGCTTAAGTGATATAATGGAGTCCTTCGATGGTCTGTAGGCAGAGATAACAGCTCTTTGATCTAGCACTGATTAAAACTCTGTTAGTCTGATGTTTGTTTACTGTTTTAAAATAAATATTTTACAACCAAAATAAAGCTATAAAATAGAATTTGACTATAAAAGCAAATCTGGAGTAAATGGAATAAGGACAAGAGGGATGCTCTTTAACATTAATATTTGTATTCAAGGATACCCTAAATGCATGCAAGGGAGTTTGACATCAAATTCCTTAATATTACCAGGATATAAGAGAGTCTTGAAGCTTCCATTATGAGTCAAAAAAAAAAAAAAAAAGAGAAAAGAGTATTTGTTTGGCCTCTGCAACACAAGTGAAAGAAAATAAGTGTATCTGTAACTTAACTGTCACATCCATTAGCACAGCTATTAAAGATGGTTGCTTTTCCCAGTTTCCACAGATAGTTTTGGTCTTGGGAGGACTGCCATGCTATTGACAAGCTATTAAATGTAGTCTTTCTTCTCTTGTAACTTTTTGATATTGTGCTGAAAGTAAGACTCATTAGTATGACTCAAGTAAAAAGTGGATCCAGACAGTACCACTGTGCAAGTTCCTACTCTGTGCTCTGCAAGCTACCTTCTCAGCCCGCCAGTGACCAAGAGTATGTATCAGACGCATCCCCTAAGTAAGTGATTTCTTCCTGTACATGCTACATGGAGGAGAAGTCAATATTTATACCTCACACTTGATAGAATTCATTAAATATATTTTGCTAAATAACACTCTATATTACATATTCCTTGTCTAATATTTGCCCACAGAAGAAGTATTTGTTACGTGGATTGAATGCCTGGTTAAGAAGAACTAAATGAGCACAACATATTTAATATTTATTTGGTAGCACATACAGCAGACACAGCGGAGGTGAGACAGCATGCAAATACAGGAGGAAGAAAAAGTGATTAAAGGGCATAGACAGAACAGGAAATATTTCTACATGACTGCAGTGATTCTGAAAAAAGTAAGCAGCAAGACAAGCTCAGATATTTGGATTTAAAAAAAATATTTCAAGCAACAAATAATATTTAAGGAGGGCTGTAAATGACTACCCACAGCAGACGTGCTTTGTCTAAAAATATACTGCTTCGGGAGAACTCCAGAGGTGATCCACTATAAGATCTGGACCATTTGCCTTCTTAGGGCACTTTTTATCTTCAGTGACAGGTTCTTAGTATGAGAAATCTTCATTTTTACTTTTCTATTGTTTAGTCTGTGATGTAGTGAGTGAAATTCATACCACAGCAAAATATAATAAGAACAACAATCAAACCCTCACCTTGTTGAGAGCTGTTAAAGCTCTGTTAAAGACTGCTAACTGGAGAGGCTAGTTATGGTGAAATTGTACCAGCTAATGGGATTTTGTGAGAGATTATATTGCAGAATTTTGGCAAAGGAAGTGCTTTGGACAGTAGTTTGTTTTTCTGAAAATAACGTTTTGCACTTGTCATGAAAGTAACGTGTCCTGCTCTAATTTCTGAAATGTAGCAAATGGAAGTCACAACCGTACAGGTAGAGGAAGGATTTTTGCCATTTATTATATGATTTGAAGAAAACTCAAATATAATCTACCAGCAGCAAGATGTTGTGATATGTTTAGCACTGAAGTTGTAATTTTGTAAAAGCAAGTGACTCCAAGTAGTAAATATAACTCTACTTGTCATCATATAAGTGTAAGAAAAGCTGTATTAGGCATTATAATGTTTATTTTAGCAGACCTGTGTTCACATATAGCTGTGGGTAGGATTTCAAAGGAGTTATTTTGGTAAATATAATCATAGAATAATCCAACCTTATTTCCTTACATTAGTTCCTAGCTATGTACTTTTTCTGCTGTGTGTGTAATTGTGATTTATTCAATCCAGACAGGCCTTCCTAGGAATTTCTTTTTGGTATCTGCTTAGACTGGAATTCCTCTGGCATCAATGGATTTTTTTTTTTCCCAACCACAATTAAGTGCACTATTATATTTAATACAGATTTTGAAGAGTTATTACAAGGTCTTTCTTAAAAAGACATGTGTACGCATACATCATGTTGATTGTCTTCATATGTTTAGTTAGTTCTGCTGTTTTTGCACTATATAACCACAGTCTGCCAACTTTGTTAATGCAAGCCTGAAGTGTGAGAACTGTATAGCTTGGAATTTATTTTATGAAGAAAACCTTTTGAACATCCTGAGCAAATTTCAAAGTATTAGTCTCAATGTTGAACTGCACAGCAATTTACCACCATAAAAAAAAAAAAAAATAAAAAAATAATCTATGGTACAGAAGCATCAGTCTTGAGTAAATATTGCAGTTTACGCTCATCCCTCATAGTTTTCAATTCACTCTCTGAATGGACTCAATCCTTTTATTGAAACATGTCAAGGGCTAGGGCTGGGCCAGCCACTAGACGAATGACAGATGCTCTCTATTAAGCCCTCTCCCTTCCCAAAGGGGAAAAGAAAGGGAATAAGGGAGAGAGACTTACGGACTGGAAAACTAAAACTGCTTTAATGAAAATAATAACAATAAAATGAATATTAAATAAAATGAATATATGAAATATATTCATGAAATATAATATGAAATAAAATGAAATACATACAAATATATACAAAACCAATATCGAACCCAATCTGAACTGGGTTCAGGGTTGCACGGCCTGGGATTGAAGGCAGAATGGACAGAGACCTCAGCAGGCACTGGCCATTGAAGAAGAGTAAGAGAGCTTGACCCTTGTGATCCCTCAGCTTGACACCGAATATGACGTCTATGGGATGGAACACCTTGTTGGTCAGTGCAGGGTCACCTGTCCTGTCCGCTCCTCCCCGCAGGTGCAGCCTCTGACTTACTGCACCCCACCCTGGGACACAGGATTAACAGTGACCTTGGTCTGCACAGGAGCAAGTACAAGCCAGAGCCTTTCTGCACACCAGTCCTGGCAGTAACTGTAAACACCAAGTGTTGTCACTGCTAGAAACAGACTCTGTCTGCAGAAATACGCCGTTAACTTCAGAGAGTGCCGTCACTTAGAAAAGACTGAGCTGAAAAGTAAAATCACTGAACAGAATTAGTGCTGTTCTAGCTCAAACCAGGACAAAATGATATTCCACAAACCAAATGCTGTCCATGATTAATTCCTACATACATTTGCTGTAACAAGCTCTTCCATTGTACTGTTCGCATGTTGTGCTTCTGGTTGCACAGTCTCTCGGTGAATGGTCATAGTTATAGGTACTGATTTATTTTACGGTCATGTATTTTTGGTTTGGATTTGCCTGACTGTTTTTCTCTTCTCCAACATGGTATGGTGCTAGTATCTTCCTTTCTCAGTACAGTATCTTAGCAAATGTCACAAACATACATAGCTACCATGTTAATAAATGGGAGATGAGTGTTATGTACTGGCAAAAGGAATTGTATCATCTTCATAACAATAAGCAAATTCTCTGATGATCTTTAAACTTGCTCTTTTCATTTGCCACATCAAATTATTTTTTAAATTATTCTTAACATCAGCTCCTCTGTGGCAAAGCAACGAATACCAGGAGGGACCAAGCAGGAACAAAACAGCACTGAAAGCATTGAGCAGGGAATTAAAATCAGCTGAAATAGAATGATTCTATGATAAGGTGTTAGGATACTGGTTGCAGTATTGAATTACTATTGTTACCTTATTTAGTGCCTTGTTTTTCCTGTACAAGACACAGCACAATGTTGGGACCTGACAGAGGAATGGTAAAATCATATGCACAAGGAGGACTGAAGCATCTCTCATGTAGCAGCCATCTTGTACCACCTCTTTGTGGTCCTCCAGTTTGCTCTCCCAGCTCCTGTTCTTAACATTAGAGCAGTCAAAGTTGGGAAAAATGGTAAAGATGTCCCTTTGGTATATTTTTAGGTCTGCACTTTTTTTTTTTTTTTTTTTTTTTGTAATCACATCTGCAATTACTGTGAAGTAGAAAGGGACCTTGGAAGGGTCATGAATCTATGAAACTGATATAAAATGTTTCCTCCAGAGAAATAGTTCTTTGCCCCCTGGTGGTGAATTAATTTTGAAAAAAACTACAAATCACTTTTAGGAAAATTTACTTGAAATTAAAAAGATATACTAATTGCTTCAGTGAATACCAGTAAAAGTAAACCACTAAGCAATACTTAATGTGTCAAACATAATTAAGAAAAATCCTGTTATGAACAAGCTCCATCAGTCTTTGATAGTCACTGCAGAATAGAAAAAAAGGAATCAATGTCACTGAAAACCATATGAGACCTTCAACATTTCAAAATCATGTTCCTTATTTTTGTTTTTTTGAGGGGGGGGAGGGTTAACACAAATGACTTGAGAACATAGTGTAGACTTGAGAATCCCTGATTTCCAGTGTTCTTACATGACGGACTGTCGGAATTACATTCATCTGCACAGCATCTTTAGATATGCCCTTGTCAGAAGATTAATAACATCGTCCACACAGTGAGAGCTCTCATTCTGGGAAACTAGAATAACACTCCCTGGATGAAAAATCTAAAAGAGCTGTATGTATTTCTAAACGTTGTCCAGAGGTTTTCAGCCTGTGTATGCTGAGCATCTCCAAATGTGAATAGAGTACCAGGATGATCTTGGAATAGTAATAACAAACTTGACATTGGAAGTCATCCACTTGCAGTTTAAGCCACAGCTCACTTTGAAAGGTGTCAAGAATACATTGTTTAAGAAGATGGCTTAAGCCTTCTAATCACTGATTTTGTTTTGTCTTTTAATTCTTGTGCCTCCTAAACTTCTGCCTAAGATGGTCCTTCTCCACATTGATGTTCTTTGTCAGAAAAGTACATATTATAATATCATGACAGACTATTGTCATGTTATGCAACAAAACATTATGCATTTATGCTGGAAAAAGGCCATTTATAATGATCAAGGCTTTCATATGTCTGCTTTATACTATTAGGCTATGGCTGATATTATGAAGATGAAGCCTCTTCTATCCCACAGTCTATGAGTCATCTTGTATGATGTTAATGTGGCTTCAGGTAGTTTGTCAGTTTGGAAAATGATGTTAGGGTATGGCATGTGATGTAGGCAGGGATTGTTTGGGTTTTGGCACTAATGTTGTAATATGAGGAAAAAGGAGGGGAAAAAAGAGTAAGGTAGCTAAAAGAGAGGACTGAGCTGCCCAGACCAGGCACGAATAAGCTATTTCCTAAATAATATTCTTTCTTGTCTGATGGACCGTAATAACTCTCTGGTTTTAGCTCTGTTGCTTTTGCTTCTCTTCCCATTCCCACATTTCTTTCTCATTACTTTGACTGATGTCTGGCCTAAGGTAACAGTTGGTCTACACAAATGGCATATTCCTTACAAATCTTTCAGTGGGCAGGGTTGCTATAATGAGGTCCTGTCCCTGCTTCTTTTCCCACTGCCACGTTGGATGTTGCCTTCCCTCAGTCTACACTCCATTCGTCTGTTTGTGTAGCTACACTGTAAACCGCACTTGCAAAAATCATCTGGCTTAAAAAAAATATTTCCTTAAAAAGGCAATAACCCGACCTCTTGCCTATCAGGATAGGGCACTACAGGACCCCTCGGAGCTTGGCTACTGCCATCTCACTCACAGATCTGCAGGAGAACCCTCTCTTCCTGTGCAAGTCCTCAAGCGTTCCTGCCAGCTGCGAAACAGAATTCCTCCCTCTGCTCTGCTTAGCCTCACTGCTCGGGGAACAGCTTGCTTTCAGCTCTCCGGGTGTAGTTATACAAAGGGTTTTTTCCAATGGGAAAGCCAGTTTAAGCCAGGCAGTTTCCTGCCTGCTCTGCCCTCTTGTTCTTGCTCCTTCATCACATTTTGCTGTCCCCTCGATTGTGCGAATGCAGCTGTTCACAGGTTGTGTTGTAAATTTGATCGATGAAATAAATCTGAGATTTTGTGTATGTGTATAGACATGTGCGCAAATGCTTTTTTTTAAAAAAAAAACCCCAAACCCCAAACCCAAAATCTGGATCATTTCAGTCATTTGATTTATAATGTGGCCCACAAAGAATTAGCACAGCTGAGGAGGCAGCAAACAGTGGCGCAGAGGTGAGAACAAGCGCCTGGGCTGGAGGGAGGGCGCAGGAAACTCTTAAGCCAGCTTTGTTAACAGAGAAAACTACTGTTACTGTACAAAACCATGTAGAGCACTTAAACTAAACAGCCAGAACAGAAAACTGGAATAGACTGCAGAGCAGTCAGGCTCTGTAATTCCTGAAGGCCTTATCCTTAGGAAGAAAAGGGGTGGTCCCTTAATAATCTCTTTCCCTTCGACGTCTTCTATCCACTTGAGACATCGAAATCGCAGGCTGTTTAGCTATTCAGAATACGATTGTGTGAATCCTACTGGGCTTATGAAGCATGTTGGTCTTTCAGTGCTGTTAAAAACACTAATAACAACTGCTTCATGCCTCTGGCCTTGGGTGCTACTGTCAATTAGCGTCAGAACAGACATTTATTTAAACAAATGATTTCTGTATATGCTTCTTTCCCTCACGGTTTGCAAAGGAAGAGCTTTGTGACTGAGCATACCTGATTCAGTGATACCTGCCTGTGTGTGCAGACAAGCTCGGGGCAGAGAAAGAAAATGCCATTCTTGCCTTCATAGCTCTCCATAAAGTAAAGGAGCTGCCCAGCTGCAGAGAACTAAAAACCTTCCTCTGATCCTCCAGCCATTTAAATGGTGTGCCCAAGTCACAGGAGAAAATACTAATACCTCCCAACAATGAGCGGTTTTAGACAGCAATGAAAAAGCTGCGTGTAATCCTCTACTTTCTTCTTTATGTCAGAGTTCGCAGTACTAAGATTTAAATCGTCCTCACTGGTCACCCAACTCACCAGTCATTGCACGTATCACTGGAACCTCCTCATGTATATCATTGCAGGCTCATAGCGAAGGCAAGCTCTGCTGAATTTGATTGTTTGGTTTGTATTTCAAAGCTTTCTCTGAAACCTGGAGAGAGAATTGACTTTTAATTTAACTGTTTTATATTGTGGAAGCCTAGTGTGACTTGGATTAACTGAAGTGTTGGAGAAGGGGGCAAGACACTAGTGACTCACCAAAAAAAAAAAATCTTCACACAATTATAAGCAGGAAAACAGAAGAATGAGAAGACAATAATGTGTCATTATTAGGGTGGTGCTTATAGCATTTTAATCTCACTTTTTGCATTTTCTTCCCAAAATTCCACCATTTATTCTTGGAGTACAGAATGCAACTTCGAGTACAGAAACGTTTAAACTAATCTCATAGTCTAGAATTAAAAAAAAAAAAATTCCTTTTTAGAAATGTTACATGCAGTATCAGTCCTTCTAATGGATTAAGAAGCAAAATAAAAATGAGTATTCAAATTTCCCACATTGTTAAAACCATCTGGAATAATTTAAGTATACTGGCTTAAATCTAAGATATCTCTTAAATATGTATTTTAAGTAATAATAATCCCAGTATCATTAGTGCATTTTTTCCTATTATTCTTTCTAAATGCATGTTCCTCTTCACTGAAAGAAACCATGATTTATCTGAAAGATTTTGAGATGATTCTTTCAAAATAGGTATCATCTGCTGTTCTCAAAAGGATTGAAGCCACAAGCTATCTGCAGTTGGTGGTCAGTACTAGGTCAGTTTTTTGTAGTCTCAGTGGAAAATAATAGAACACCTGTTTTTACCAGTTTTTTTGAAGGCTGTTTTAACAGTTTTGGAAAGAGCAGCCATTTGAAAAGGGTCATTCTTAATTACAAATTCTGAATGATGAAAAATAAGATCAAAATAACACATGCTTCTCTTCGAGGCTGATTATTGCACTAGATCAACTTAACTGAGGAGGCTTAGAAGCTAATGAGGCAAGATAAAGTAGTCATGGAAAACACAGCATGAGTCAGAAGTGAAGGAGAGTTTGGAAAGCAGCGGTATTGTTGATCTCACATTTTAAAAAATGTTTAACCGGGTTTAAAAATAATGCTACCTTACTGGCCTCTTCATTTGCCTCTGGTTTCTGAGGGTACTTCGCATCTTTAAACTTTGTTCTACAACCTCCTGAGTAGGTAATTTTTTGAATCCAAATCTGGTATTTTTGTCAAGAATGTAGATACACGAGGCAACAAAGGGAATTTATGCTATGAATATTGGCGTGCAAAACAGGTTAAGAAAATAAGGACGTGGGAAGAAACTGTTCTATACCAGGTTCAGTTACTCCAGCAAAACAAAGCAGCTGATAAATTAAATAGCCCATGACTTTCTCTTTGTCGTTCTCTAGAAAAGGATTATTTTTTTGGCTCTGTGATCAAGTGGGAGAAGCATTTTTTAAGATGATCAGGATGAACAGTTAAATGCTCCTTTCTGAGAAGGGAGAATTAAAAAAAAATCTGCGTTAGATACTGTAGGTTAAATTATTTTGTGGCAAATGGGTTTAGGTGTCTTTTCTGAAAACACAGGCAAGAGGCAGAATCATGATCCTAACAGCCCAGTGGGCATACATATGGGATACGGAAACATGAGTTTAAATATTAATCTAATTAATATTTAAGTAGTTTATACAAAAGGGAACAGTCTCCATAACGGTTATGCTGGTTCAAATCCTCACTGTGAATTAAGTAGAGTGTATTTTAAAGCCACATCTTGCTATTCCCAGAAGGTATCCCAGGCACTGCCCTACTGTACAGTGATTTTGTAAATGGTGCCTAGCAACTCTTAGGTGACTTTGGATGCATGTAAGATTGGCATTTGGGATTTTTTAAAATTGGAAAAATTATGCTCTGGACTTGATTCAGTTCATGGGTATTTTGGGGATGACTGAAAGTGTCTTTTCTTAAAGAGAAGATTCTGATGGTGAGTTATTAACCAGGCCTAGCTTCAAGAGCGATGGAACAGATGGGGTGTTCCAAGGAGTCTGACTGTACCAGAGAAAAGTGACTTAATGATGATAATTTGTATTGTTAAGCCATTAAGTCTCCATCTAACTTCTCATCTGGCATTCATGTTTAACATTAATTTAAGCCATGAAAGAATAAAAGGTCCACAGAAAACTGCTTAAAAACGGAGCTGATATTGACAAGATGCTGGAGTAATTTTAGGGTGAAACAGGTTCCAGTAATCAATTCCACCCTTAAGGAATTACTAAACCCAAAGCATTTCTAAGCAGAGTCTAGTGCGTGGGGGCACCAGGGGCAGCGGGGGCACCGCAAGCACTGCAGCCCCGTGCCCCTACACACGAGCAACCGCGGAGCTGCCGCGCTCAGCCAGCCGCTCTCTCCGCCGCGTTGTCCCTCCAGCGGGCACCGTCCGCGCCAGCGCGCGGGACGGACGGAGTTACCCCAAAGCCTCCCCAGGTCACTGCTGCTGACCCCGCCGACGCGCCGGGTCTGCGGTGCGGGGCAGCGGCTGTCTCTCCTCAGGATCCCGCTCCCGGCTGCTGAGGGAAGCCTGCTCTGGCCCCCGGGGCACATGGCCTGCTCCCGACCGCCGGTGTGTGTGTGGGATTACCCTCGGGGGGTTACCCCGGGTGACTGGGGCACAGAAAGGTGCTTCGGCAGCCCCGGTGAAGGGCGAGGGAGCGGAGCGGCGCCAGGAGGCGGAGGGGAAGGAGGAAGGGACAGGAACGGAGAGAGAGGGGGAAGGGCCGGCAGGCGGGGCGGCGCGGGGCGGCGCGGGGCGGCGCGGGGCGGGGCGGCGCGGGGCGGGCGCGCGAACCCGGCCGGCCGCGCGGAGAGAGCTCGCGCCAGCCTCCCGCGCGCCGCTCCCGCTCCCTCGCGCGCCCGGCCAGCCGGCCGCCAGCACCCCGTTCGCACCTCCCCCCCGCAGGCCATCGACTGCGCGAGCGCCAGCGGTTGCTGGGGTACCTGACGTCACACCCTGAGGAGGCGGCGATTGGCCAGGCGGAGAGCTCTTCCCCCCACCCCCACCCCCCCCCGCCTCCCTCCGCGGGACTCGCCGCCGGCGGGGCCGGGCCTGTCTCCTTCCCTCTCAGTGAGGAGCTGGCGCCGGGGAGCGCGCGGCCTCAGCGGTTCCTTCTCGGCCGCGTCCTCGCCACCGCTGCCGCCGGGACGGGGGTCATGGGCCGCCCGCGGCCTGCGCCGTACCTCCGGCTGCTGCTGCTGCTCCTGGCGCTGCTGGCGCCTCGCGCCCGCGCCTGGGACAGTGGCGACCTGGAGCTCTTCGACCTGGTGGAGGAGGTGCCGCAGAACTTCTACGACTTCCTGGGGGTGCAGCAGGTGAGCGAGGGACCGGCCCCTCCTCTGCCCGCCGCCCGCTGGCCGCAGGCTGTGAGGCGCGCCTCTTCCGCCGCCCTCTGCCCCGGTCCCTTCCCGCGGGCATGGGCCTCGCCTGTCACCGCCGTCCCTGCCTCTGCTGAACATGGCTGGCTGGCTTGCTGGCTCCCCCCACCCCCGCCCCGCTCCCCCTGCGCTGCCGCCGTCTGACTGCTCCCCGCGACACTCGGGCGCCGGGCATGCCGCCGGCCCTTCTCGCCTGGCGCTGTCATCCGCCTCCTGCCCGGGCACGCGTGCGGCTGCCCCGCTCTGCTGCTGCAGTCCGCCCCCCACCCTGCCCCATGCTCCGGCTCCCGAGGCGCCGGACAGGGCTCTTGTCCCTTCCCCCAGCTCCTTCCTTCGCTCTTCAGGGGCTCTGCTCTCCTTCAAGTACGGTTCTATTTTTTATCCTCTGGCCCCACCGTAAATCAACCCGCCCTCTCCCACTGTACCTTTTGTGTGTTCCTACTGCCTGTTGCTCTTCTGAATGTATATTTTTTTTTTTTTTCCCCAAATGCATCTACAGCTAGACAAAAGTAGCTTGTGGGCTTTGCCCGCTTGCCATATGTATCCTGGGTATGGCTGTTCCTCATCTTTCGCTCATTCTACATAGCTGCTGGTTCCCTGTCTGCTTAAGATTGTGCATAGCCGTGTGTTACGGCTCCTGTTTTCTCTCATGCGTGCCATGTGGTAGACTGTGACCCTTAGCTATGCTAATGGCTCATAGATTGTTATATTTGTTTACTTTCCATATATCTTAGTTATTGTGCATGGTTTTCACCTCTGTTTGCTAGGTTAACACTGAAGATTTTTAAAGCATTTATTATGCACCTTTGGTTAATTTTCATGCATGTGTAGTCGAGACAGGAACTTCTGAACTCCTTTAGCCCATGTTTCTTGTGTATGTTTTGAATGTGGTTGCTGTTTTCACTGCCACTTGGCATCTGCAACTTCTGTCGCTTTTCCTGTCTCCCACTTGATGGCCTTCCTCATCTCTAGATGCTCTGCTGTGTGTGTGTGATCTCACGTGATTTCTCTTCATGCATCTTGGTAATCTTCTTTTTGTTTCTTTTTTCCAGTCAGTATTCCTATCCTCAATAATTAACTATGCGGTTCTCTATAATCTGTTACTTAACCCAGAGTTCCCAAAAGACAGTTTGTCTGCTAGCACCTCTATATTCTGATGAGTGATCCTGCTATGCAAATGGCTTCGCTGACAAACTTAAAGCTTATTCTGATGTGGTTCCTGTAATTTTTGAGAATAATAGCTATATTTTCAGGTGCATTTCATTAGGGCCATGTCTGCAAAGAGAGGGAAGGTGTTTGCAATGTGTAAGGGTCCTTTTTTGGAAACTACTGGCTGTGGTCGTTAATGATGATTGAGGGATTCTGAGTCAGTTTCATCTCTTTCTTTTACTCCTTCTTAAGCATCTGGTGTTAAATACTGTGGAATACCATCATGTATACAACACAGCAAGCACTGTTACCCAGGTTTCACTTTCATGACTGTGACAGTCTAGGTTTTAATGCCTCGAAGTATTAGATAATGTAGAGATACAAAATTACTAAAATCGCTTCAGTTAGAGATGTTCAGGTCTGCTGCGCAAGTCGTTAGTATCTTCTACAATCCTTTTTTCTAGAGCTGAATCTGTACCTTGCAAAATATAACGTAACTTGTAGCAAGCAAGTATTCTGCTGCTTCAGGCTTCTAATCCTAATGGAAAATTTGAATCACTTGCAGTGTGCAAGCAAGGGAAAAACTTGGTGGAGGTGCAGAACACAGATGCAACGAAGTTTGGTTAGTTTTAAGTATATGCTGGTCACTCAATGTCATTATAACCAAGACTTGAGGTGTAAATAGTCTTAGATGCGTTGCACATACAGCAGAATACACCTCTGAGCACAGTAATAGACTATACAGTGTTGAAATTGAGCTTCAGTAGAAATCAGTAAGCATTGGGAGATGCATGTTCTTCCATACTTGTGGTGTTTGCTTCTGCAGCTGTGACCTATACCTGAAGCTTCAAACAAGATACTGAAGCAGGGTTCTGTCCTGCAGTGATTCCCTAGGTACTGCAGCTGTTTAAATTACCATATGAGAAGGGTAACTGGCCTTGTAATAGGGTCAAGAGAAGTGCACAAATCTCAGGTATCCTTTATCCTGCCTTGAATATCTTTAACACAAAGCTGTCTTTTACCATATGTGTGGTTTGCATCTTTCTTCAAGTTTTCTGCTATTTTTTAAAACTGTGGTTTAATGGAGCTTACTGGTTATTTTGTGTGAGACTATAGTTTTAGTTGGGATGCCTTTGACTAGAATGCTGTGATTAACTTTTTGTAGTTTTGGTGCTAGGTGTTTTATTCCCGTGCTCATGTGTTTTTCTTGGCATTTTAGCATGAGAGGGACTGTGTATGACAATAGCCTTTGTAGCTGTGCCTTTGGACTGTTTTATAATCTTTCATTTATCAAAGCTTTCCCCTCCTCCCCCCCTTCATATTCCTTTTGGTGTTCATTGCCTCGTATCATGTCTTGATGATTCCTTTCTCCTTCATGTACTTAGGAGAGGGAGAGAGTACTTCTGCCTTATGCAGGATGTAACTTCTGTGTCTGAGATATGGGTGCTCAACCATATTTGTTAACAGTAGTATATCAGGGCTGCCAGATTTTTTTTTTAAACACATCATCTTGTGTTTTGAAACAATATAGGGAATAACTCCAATGCTTCCTTAAGGCATTAAAGAAGCTTAGGTTTTGATGGGAGGACTATGGTACTGGCTGCTTATTGAAACTTACAGGTAGTGTCAGAAGCTGTTGTTGATCTTAACTGACAAGGTGCAGAAGGTGTTGTGAGAAGTCCTGTAGCTCTCTAGCATGCTTTGATGAAGCCTCTGACTGCTGGATTTTTCCCTGGGGTTCAAGAGAAATGATTGTTTTATTTTGTTCTATTGCTAGTGTATGCTTACAAGAGTAAGAGTCTTGTGTTTTTGCTTTTGGAGAGCCTTGTGGAAGCCTGCTAGCATAGTCAGGTAACTGTCATCCAGCACTGGCAGGCTGTTAGGTTTGAAGCTGCTGTGGTGTTTTCCAAGATTGGTGACTGAGACAGCGGATGATCCAATGGAAGTGGTTTTTGTTGTGAGTGTGGAATGGCAGAGGAAGAATAAGATTGTGAGTGACTTGGCTGTTAGAATAACTGTCCTTAGTGCTTGATTTCAAGGAGGTGTTGAATGAGAAATCTGCAAATGCTCACAGTAATGGTTGAGGTTGGAAGGGACCTCTGGAGGTCATCTTGTCCAACCCCCAAGTGTTAGAGATGAGCATCTAGATTAAGAAGTATCTGATTTTTATACAAGGGCACAATCTGAATGGTAACATAGCATATATAAGAAGTTTTGTGCTGTTACATTGTTACTATGACTGTTCTGAACAATTTGGGAATTGTTGTAGCTTCCCGTTTCTTTGGTGGTTCTTAAATTGATGATGTGATTAGCTCGAATGTCTTGTTTCAAACATTGCTGTTCTCAAGAAGTTTGACCTAGCAGAATGGGGAGATAAGATAACCTTTGGCTTGAGGAAAGATTACTTTTCCAAACAGTTACTGAAGAAAATAGAATCATAAACCCTTGACAGGTCAGATGTAATAATCATTTAGTAATTGTTTCAGTAGAGCCAGTTCCAAACTGATGAGGGGATGAGGACCAAATAGTATTAGTCTGAAAACTCAGATGAAGCAGCAGAATTAAGCCAGAGGCTATGCAGACTCGGTGATAAAGTCACCCTGCTACCTGAGAATGAGAACATGCAAATATGATGGCAACTTTTTGGAAAAATTCCAGGAAGATCTGAAGGGCTACAAGCTTGGTGGACAAATGAACTGATCAAGTTAATTTTGTTGTCCCTTACAGCTTTCAGTAGCTGATATCTGCATAAATATGATACTCTCTGGATGAATCAACTTGGCATCAGTAGAACTTGTAGATCTCCTTGCCAAAATATGCTTGTGATTATAACTGTTTATATGACTTCAAGGAGGTTACCTGCCTCTCTACTCTTTTTGGCTTTCACTAAGGAAGGCACTACAGCCCTCTGAATGTCTTTTGAAACTTTGTGATATGGTTCTTGGATACAAGGGATCTGATAAAGAAGTTTTCAGGAAATGTTGTTTGTGAAGTTGTGTTAAAATGATGAGCTGTGTTGCTAGAATTGGCCTGTGCAGAGCAGTATGTTATGTTATGTATCAGTTAGGACTCTGGAATTTCTGAATAAGGCTTTGGCTTCTGGTAGTCAGATAAGGGAACAGCTTTGTATTGAAAGTTCTGCTAGGCCTGTGCAGTGTATGAAAGCAAACACAGGAAGTTTCGCTAAGCGCTCTTTGAGGTAGTAGAAGGGGCCCTGGGAGCTCAGATTCCTGAAGGAAAGTTAACAGATGGCTGGGGTTTGCTCACCAGCCCCCGAAAAATGTTGAGAGAGGTTTTTTTTCTTCGATATTGGCTTATGCCTCCCTTGTGGCACATGATTTATGTTGAACCAGGCTATAATCCATTCATGTGGCTTTACTGTAGAGAGCTAAGAGCATTTTATCCATGTTATTGCCAGACAATGGGTTTGCTAGATGATGCTGCAGCACAAAGTCAGAACTGCACGTACAGAACCTGGTTTTGGTCCTACAGCCTGTGAGACAGTGGTATGTTAGCAATTCCAAGTGCAAGATGTGAAAATCAAGGAGTCAGATTTCTTTGGCTGTGGGAAGCCACAACGTCTCTAGATGAGCTGGATGTATTGGGTTAATAGGTTTCTTTCAAGAACACTGGAACAGAGGAGCTATGTGTACCTTGGCAAGTAGCAGGGTCTGACAGGGTTGTGTCTGTGGAACACAGTGTTTGGTGCTGAGAAATTAATGTCCATACTTTTTGCATTTCAGGGTTGTTTTTTTTTTCTTTGTTGAACTAATTCCAGACTGGCTGCGTGGACTCAATGCCTGTTTGTGTTGAAGTGTGCTCTGTGTGTTCCTGGTTTTACATATTACAGTTCAGGGAATCCAGTTCATCCACTCCAGGACCTCTTCAGGATATGCAGTCAGTGGGTACAATAAAGAAGTTTGCTTTCTATGTGCACTCTTGATCTATGTGCACTAAAAAACTGAGGTAGATGCACCTTTAAGACTATAGTTTATAGTAAATGACTGATGCTGAATTTTACCTTTTGGCATTGTCCACTTAGAACCTTACCAGGAATGAGCTCCACGAGAAATTGTGTGGCTTTTATGGTATTATGTGGCATTATGGAAGACTTAAGAAAATTCTCAGTAATAGGTTTTTTGCATAGTCTGTTTCATGCAAGTATCTTGACTGATGGCATGCTGTCTGTGCATCACTGCAGTTTTACAGTTGTGAATTCATATGTTATAGAAATTCTTGGGCATAGATTTGGTAACCTGTTTTTCAGAAAGAGTAGCAATCTCTGAAGCTGTCAGTATTATATTGTCTGGCACTGCTGTATGGGTCAGAAAGAAAAAAAAAAAACAAACTTATTTTTGCTGTAGAGCTTTTTGGGAACTTTGAGTGGACAGAGTTGTCCCCTCAAGTGGGAAGTGGCATGCGAGAGAAAGCTGTATCTATTCGGGAAATGCTCTCAAGTCCTCAGTGTACCCGTACAGGTGGTCTTCTCCCTGGCAGGCAAAGTGCATATAAGGAAGACAAGGAAGGGGGAAATAAGGAGGGATAGGCTAGAAATTCAGCAGTTTATTTCATCTTCTCAGGGATGGGCTGGATCAAACTCTAAAGACTTATTTTGGTTGCCCTTCTGACACTTAAGGCTGTTCTCCCTGCTGCTTTTTAAGATTAACATATGTGGGTGCAATGTTACTAAAATTGTGGAGCATGTATCATCTGCAAATGTTTTAGTGAAAATCGAGGTTGGTAATACTGCTTCAGTCTTCCAAGCTTTGGAAGTATTTGATCTAGTGAGATAGTTTCACATGCATGCAATTATGACATCACTTTTCCAGATGATTGTGTCAAAGCTATAAGCTGTAGGCTTTTCTTGCTTTAAGATTATTTTGTCTTTGCACGTCAAATAGGATATTTACAGTGACCTTTGAAAGTCTTGTGCTGTGAAGTGATGTGGAGCCGTGTAGCAGATTGATATCTCAGTTACTCGTCTTGGAGGAATCAAAGTTATTGGGCTAGTGATTAAAGATCATGACTAATGGTCTAAACCTGTTTCAAGATTGTTTACTACTTCTTGTTCAAAATATGTATTAAACAGGTCTAATAGTTTTGGAAGGCATTAGATTTTAATGCACTGTCAATTGCAACATCAGAGTTCTCAGTTGGAAAGATGAAAAATGTTTCAGCTTTCTTACTCCAAACTGTCAAAAGTAATTAACTTCTGTCACACACAACTAGATGATAGTAGTAGCAGACCTTTATTTGGACAGTGAAGGATCTCAGTAATTCTTGAAACCATAAATTTCTTTTAAGGGATAGATGAGGGAGGGGTTCTTCAAAATTGTTTTTTTGATTTTTAAGAATTGGCTGCTGTTATGGCAGTTACAGCCAAAAAAGCGCCCCCAAACCCCTGAATACACTATCAACATTGAGGCAGTAAAGACTCCATTGCACCAGTTCAAACAAAAATAGCATTAGAAAATCCAGATTTGTTTCTAGTGGCTTTAGCTGTAATTTCAGTTCATTCCATAAAAATAATTTTGTGGTTTTTTTCTGAGTATGTTATTCAGACATAATTCTGCATCCCTTCATGATTTTAAACTTCCTATTTGAGTCAGTTGCTTATACATGGAAGTGAGATTTCCAGCAGTTCTGGAAATTTTGCTTTTCCTAAAAAATGTAAATTCTTAATTGTGTGAAGTCATTGAGATTATTCATTTGGAGCCTATAGAACAAAGTTGTTCTGAACTATAAAGTAGTTTAATTGTTCACAAGAGTCAACATAGAGAAGCATTTAACATAACTGCTCATGTTAGTAACTGAAAATGTTGCAGGATATGGGTCTTCACATGTGTGTGTTTTGGTTTTACCTTTTTTTAACAGTGTTGAACTTCCAAGTGAGCTGCTGTTAAATATGTAGTCCATTCTGTAAGTGACCTGACATGTATCATGTATGCATAAAGTTCCTTGATGCTTTTGTTCACAGTTACTGCATTTAAAAATGATCAAGATATCTAGACTTGTAAAACTTGTATTTTCCATAAAAACACATTTTCTATATTGCTTCCTATTAAATTTCTCTTGGATGTTGTCCAAGGAAATCCAGGGGCTTTTTCTCTCATTGTTGGCTCCTTTCTCAAATACACAAAAGTGTTTCAGAATCTACCATTAATAGTAAAGACATTTACTGTTAAGTTTGCCTGAGAATTCATTGTTGTAATCCTTTCATGATTTCTTTCAGATTATTTTTTTCTTCTCTCTGTGTAGAAGGACATATAGTAACAGGAAATTATCTTTGGGAGCCCAAGAGAACTAACATTATGCAAAGTGCTGTGAAAGGACAAAACAAGCAGTGTTGAATTATTTTCTTTTTGTTGTCTGCAGTAGCAATAATGTTTCAGCTCTTCCTCTTTATACTTCCCACTTCGCTAATCCTTTAAGGATGTATCCATAATAACTTGATCTTCAATCTGAATAAATAAAAAATGGGCCATTTTTCTCCCTAGAAGTTGTGTTTGACTGTAATTCATTGAAGGGAATGACCAGTTTCTTGGCGAGGACTGGTGGGTAACCTGTGCTGGTGGCCTCTGGTGCTTACACAAGGCTGTACGTTTTATGCTTGTTTCAAATGCAACTCCTTCACTGAAGTTCTCATATATGTGCCTATGTTGGTATCTAAAACAGGCACATAATTAACATAACATACGGTTTTGTAAATGACTTACCAGTGGGCTTTTTACTACTTGTCTGCTGTAGGTTGTGGTCATCATGTTTGAAAAGTTGTGTAAAGGAAAATCTTAGAGGCAGCCTTGATTTTATTCTGTTGAATGATAAACCTTTCCTATTCAATCTAGAGTCATTTTACAATTAAGATGAGCATGATTTTCTAATCAGATCCAGAGAAAGCTGTAGCTTTATGGGGGATATTTGGAGGTATCTATCGTGCTATTTTAACTGTAAGTACTTGGTTAACTTTAAAAAATAAAATGAAAATTCAGCATATAAGGTGTTCCTTAGTTGGGTTGGTGCAGAGCCAGTAACAAAGAGCCTGTAGTGCTGTTGCACAGCTGAGGCAGTAAGAATCAGAGTATAAGCGATAAGAAAGGGTTTTTCATCTGTAAGAATAGGTCTGATATTATAATGAACAAAAGGAGGAAATTAACATGTATTTGAAATGTTTTGGTTTTCCACAGCATCCTAGTGGGCTAACAAAATTCATGCAGCATATGAAAACATGCAGGTTTGGTTTTGATGTGCTTGTTATTGCTTTTGCTTAGCTGTATGCTGTGCATGTTAGAAGTTTGCTTCTCTTAATTTTGGGTTCCTAAACAGTAGTTTCTTTTTTTGTTGTGTTTTTTTTTTTCCCCACCCCTGCAGCCTAAATTTGTTTGTTTTCCTGAAATTATGAGGAGATTTGGGGTTTCTGGGTTTCTTTTGCTGCTTGTTTGTCTGTCAGCCTTGCTTGGTTGTTACTAACTCTGTCATGTGCATAAGATTATTTACAAATCACTTTTATGCAAAGTGCTGTACATGTGATGTATGTTACAGTTATGCAAACAGTAGCACAGTTTGAATGTAACCCTTCAAAGCAGGATTTTGTGTAAGTCCAAATTTCTTAAGCGACCTGGCTTGCAGACTTTACAAAGTGTTGTTCTTGATATCAAATGAACAAGCAGTGGAATGAGCAGAGAAGAAAATTCACAAGCAGTCCCTCATCTCTGCTAGATCTGAAGCTCTTTCTTTTCAGTGTTAATCTGGAAAACTTGTGGAGAAAACCAGAGGACATGTAGGAGCTGTTAGAATAAAGTCACTCTGCAATGTTTCTCTGACTAAAGAGAGAATGAGAAACTAGAGAAGGGTCTAGCGTTTATACATGGTCTGTAATTCTGAAATGCTGCTGTCTCTGACACTGTAAAGTGATTTTGCTTCTTGAAGGAAGCATTCTGTGCTGATGAGGACATGAGAAAGCTGTGAAGTAGCCTTATTGCACTGATTTGGGCTGAATAGCTTCTCCTTTAATAGACAATAATTGTTTTTAGCTACCCTTGAAAATATTGCAAATGATTCTGTAGTGTGATTGGTCAATGTTTTATTAAATTTCAAACTGATTTAAACTAGGTTTTATATTTAATAATCACCGTTCTGTAGTCAGGGATTCCTATAGTTTTCTTTTGGGATATAAATGTTGTGGTGGGAGATTAGAAGACAGGTATGCCATTTAATTTTGTGATAGTTTACAATCATATTAGTAATTACTCTACTTGACATTGTGTCTAGCGGTTTACAATGTTACAGTAGAAAAATTCTGTAAATTTTTCATCCTATGGGGAAGCCTCTTCCCATTTCCTATTAGTAATTATTTAAAATCTTATTCAATGGAAAGGAAATGTTATTCAACTCAAGCACTTCTTTCAGTTGATTAAAAATTGACATAACTAGTTTTCCACCCCAAGTCTACCTATCTGTTGAGTAGAAAGTATTTCTTCTGTCAATTTGTAACCTCTGTGGTTTGTAGTTTCAACCCAGCTGGCAGCTGAGCACCATGCAGCTGCTTGCTCACTCCAGAAAGGAGAAAAATATAACAAAAGGCTTAAAGGTTGAGACAGAGGACAGGGAGGGCTCACTCACCAATTATGGTCACAGGCAAAAGACAGACTCGACTTGGGCAAACAAAATCAATTTAATTTAAACAACAAAACCACTACCAATTCACTGATCGAATCAGAGTAGGACAGTGGGAAAAACAACCCTATCTTATATACGCCTTCCCCCCACCCCTCCTTTATTCCCGGGCCCAGACCTGCTACCTCCTTCCCTCCACTCAGTGCATGGCAGGGGCAGAGGATGGGGATTGTGGTCAGTCTCTGTCCATTCCATGTTGCTTCTGCTGCTCCTCCCTCCTCAGAGGAAAAACTTCTCACAGTCCTCCCTTGTGGCAACATGGCATTCCTCTCATGGGAAAGTCCTCTATGAACTCCTCCAGCTAGTGTGGGAGTCTTTTTGCGGGCTGTGGTTATCCCAGCAATGAATACCCTCAGTGTGGGTCTCCCTCAGAGTCACGGCCTTTTTCGGGATTAATTCCCTGCTCCAGCATGGGCTCCTCCACGGGCTGCAAATGGAACTTTTCTCCACTGGTGATCTCTGAGGACTGCAGGGACTCAGCCTGCCATCTCTTCACAGGCCCAAGGGAAACGGCTGCTCCGGAATGTCTCCCCACCTCCTTCCTCACTAACCTGGGTGTCCGCATGGGTTGTCTCTCCCTCTGTTCTACTCCCCTCCAAAACAAAAGAGAGCTCCCAAAACAAAAGGCCCTTGCTCAGCAGGTTTCCCCTCTTGTTTATCACGGAGGCGCTGATGGGCTCAGCCTTGGCCAGAGGCAGGGCCAACCTGGAGCCGCAGGAGCTTTCTCAAAGCTTCTCACAGCGGCCATGCTGGCAGCCCCCTCCTCTGCTACCAAAACCCTGCTACCAAAACAAAATAGTGAATTTGAATGTTGGAGTGTATCTGTTGAGAATAGTATTTCAACAGTTGAAATGCAGATTGAGGGTATCACCCAAACAAGTTGTACCTTGCAACTTACAATGGAGAAAGAACAAACCTCTCTTGTATGTAAGTTATGTACTGTATTTAAAAATGAGGTATAACTTGACTTAACATTCATGTTCAGTTACGTAGTACAGACTTCCCATGCTGAAAAGCATCAGTAGTCCATGTAGTAAATCTTTTTGGTCTTTTGTATTCTGTTTGAGTAATACTAGGTGATTAACCAGAAAGCTGTGTTAATTTGGGGGGAGTTGGGGCCGGGGTGTGTGTGTGTGTGTGTGTGTGTTTAAAGAAAATCCAGTCCTCTGCTGGACAGTTAGAAACTAACCTACCAATGATTCACTGATGTACTGATTTTCTCAGTTATGATGATATATGCCTTTCACAGACTTACACTTCACTTTCTTACCTACAAATCGGTATGATTTAGAGACACCTTAATTTTCTGGTGGAGATGGAGACCACTGATTAGTGAACTTAGTTTTAAGGACAATAGCTGAAGTAGAGCAGTAGCTTACTGATTTCCAGGGCCCTGTGATTCATTGGTTGAAACTCACTGTCTCTATGTAGTTAGATATTCTTTTGGTCACTGGAGATACCTACTTCTGTTTTCTTTTTAAATTGTTACCTTTTCCTCAGTGGTCATGCAGTATGGCTTCTGAAGAGGATTTATTTTTTGGATAAACATGTATCAGTTAAAAAAAAGACTTTAAAAAAAATGTTATTTGCAATTGATAATTCTAAACACCCTTGCCTTGTCTTGATTGCGAATGTTTAATAATAGTCTAGTATTGTCTCAAGCAATGAATCTGGTGCCTGTGAGGGGCTGTTTCTATTCCCTAGTCTTCTTGGTCTCCAGTAAGGGCACTGTGCCATGTCATCCACCAACTCCTTGGATGCATTCAAGGAGTGCTGGATGCTGTCAATGTGGTCTAGATGATTTCCACCCTGGTTTCTTATTATTTATATACTTCTGTTCAATCCTTGCACTTCTTAAATAAAAGTAATAGAGCCAGTGGCAATAGGTAGTGTTACTTGGGGAGAGCATGTGAACCTAGCCGTGTTTTGCAGTCCATTTGCCCCTGTTCATCTCAGCCTCCCCAGTTTTTGATGGGTAGTGTTAAAAAGTGCATTCCTGGTGGTGCCTTTCAGTCAGCTGGTGCTGTACAGTGGGTTTGGAGAACTGTCAGCAAAGTGGCTTGGATCATTTAATGATTTGTAATTGCTAGCTCCAAGCTCTGCTCTGTATAGGCATGGTTTAGTTCAAAGTGACAGTCTTACCTATGCTGAATCTTACCTCTTTTTTTGCCAGATCATTTGCTTTGGCATTCCCTTGCTGATGTCTAGTATCTACCCAAAAAGTATAACATCACCTATGAACTGTGAGATTTCACTGCATGCTCTACTCTTCAGGTTGTCATTGAAAGTGCTGAATAAAGCCAGTCCCAGCACCAATCCACCAGCAGGAGATCTTTCAGCTGGTTATTCTCTGCCCTGAAAACTGGCCATTAAACCTTGCTTTTTGTATCCTGTTCATTAATTTTCAATTTGTAAGACTCTTTCCTCTCATCCTGTGGCAAATTAGTTTCTCTGATAACCTTTGATGTGGAACCTTGTCAAAAGCTTTTTCAAAATTGGACTTGACTGTGTCGGCTGGACCTCCTCTCTCTACCCTTACTGATGCACTTGGAGGACTCGGGTGGATTGGTGACGGAGGGTGTCACTTTGCAGAAGCCATGCAACATCTTTTCCAACAGACCACATCTATCTCTGGCTACAGTCACTTTATTTTTATAGCCCCTACTGCCTTTAGTAAGGATGGATGACAGACTTTCTGGTCTGTAATTCCCAGGATCGCTTCTGTTTTGTGGTTTGGGTTTATTTACTTTTGTGTGTGTGTGTGTGTGTGAATGAGAATCACGTTGGCAGCCTACCAGGTCCATGGCGGCAGTTTTTTGCAGTACTGGGTTAGTTTCCTCTCTTGCAGCTCTGCAGCTTTGTATATAAATTTCATTTGGCAATCTCAGGTGAAAGACGTGGTCCTGGTGACTTCTTAGCATCTAATTTGTCTGTTTGGAGTAGTATCTCTGTATATTTATTGCAAGTTCAATTAGCTTGTCTTGACCTCTCTACTGCAAAGAATGTGTTGGTGTGGGAATATCTTGAACATCTGCAATTAAATTACTAAATTGCATGACTGTAGCTGAATGTTCCTGAATGAAACTTTTCATAGTTTAACCATCAAGCGGTCTGTAGCTACCATCCTGCTTTAAATAAAAGGGTTTTGAAAATCAAATAAATTGCCCCTCTGGTTTGCTTGTACAAATACAGAAGTAGGTATTAACAAGTTAAAAGTAGTTAACACTTTTTTTTTTAGCTATACATTCCATGAATTCTACTGGAACTGGCAGAAAATCCACCACATTTCTTGTAATGATCAATAACTACAACAGCATAGTTGCTGTTAATTAGTTTTCCTATTCTACTAACTGCTACAAATGTATGATTAAGCACATTTTCTTGAGCTCAGGCCTTTAGCTGAGATATCCATAAGGAATTCAGGAATATATCATCTGCTTCTGGTCACTTTTGCTTTAATAACTATTACTAACTCTGTAACATCTCAGTCTTCGACAATAGCACTCTTTTCAGAAGGTAAAATGGCAGGGTGGGGTTTGCATTACTGCTTGAGTTAAGCCTTGGGCAGAGATGGTTTGTGGGTTTTTTCCTACCCTTTTGACTTACACCTTTATACCATAGTAATTTTGTGGATTTATTATTTCCCCAGCAATATTCTTACTATGATGTTTATTGTTTTGGAAACAACAAGGTTATTTTACTCTAGTTATCCTAATTTTGATGGTATCACTTACTAGCCATGTCTTTGCTGATTCTGATTAGTTTAAGCAAGATTTTGGTATTGCTTTGTTTCAGGTATATAAAACACTATGAAAACTTAGATTTTTCTGTTTTCTATCAAATGCTAACATTGTGAGGAGAAAGACATGACAGGGTTTTATGAAATGCCCTCATTTCTAGAGGTTTTTAAAAGGTAGAAACTTACCATAATCAATTTTGCAGCAGGGAATTTGTTTGAAATGCAGAAACTTTAATCATATTAAAGCTAAAAGTTGTATTGAATAAAATGTGTTGAACTTCAAGGTATTAGTACAGTTCTTTAGTATACAATCAATTTTCTTTTTCTGCTAAATAGAGTTGATCTGTTTTTATTGTTCAGGGATCTGATAAACTCATACTTCTAGGTACTATCTCAAGTAATTAAACCCTGTAATCCTACCTGTTGCTTCCATGCTGTGCATGCGCCTTGACTAACATCAAGAGGGGTGAATTTAGGGTAGACTTGCTTCTTTTCTAACATCTACATATCTGACAACATGCAGGAAGGAATCAAGTTTGGGAACTCAAAGAAGTAGTAACTAGAAAAAAGTATGGGGTATTGAAAGACCAAATCAGACTGTGTTTTCTGGGAAGTCTGTTTTTGTAGGTACAATGTATTAGGTGCAGAGTTCAGATGGACAGCTTCATAGGAGAGGTGGTGGTTTTGAGCTACCTTAACAGTTGGACCTACAATTGTCCCATGTAGGCTCTGGTTTGTCATAGTGTGACAGCAAATTGCAATATGTAGTGCAATTAAACATGTCACAGTCATTTTTTTTATCACACATGTCCTAGCTTTATCTTGGTTTTGGAGTAAAACCTTAATGCTGAATTATGTCAGTCTCTAAAGATGTAAGTTTGAGTAGACTGTATTTAAATCCAAAATGTTTAGATAATACTGAATTTTCCCTATAAAAGGGATAGTTAGAAATGCCTGTGACGTAATAATCATACCCTAACAATAGAGAACTTTAATCTTGATAATACACCACCTATTTTAAAGTTTTCAGTTCAAAACATTTGTGTGCATTAATTTTGTAATATTTGAAGTCTAGACAATAAATTGGGACACTACTTTTGCTTAAAAAGTGCTCTTGTATAATTGCCATTTTGCATCGCAGAATATTGACTTCTTTTGTAAATGTATTTGTGAATACAAACACTGCTTAGCATTGAATATGGATATGCACATTTTCTTTCTAAGGTATAGTTTACATTGTCTTCTATGTATTTGCTTTCCTCAAAGTTCAAAAAAACTCAATTTTTTTTTTTTTTCCCCTAAAGATGACTTGTCTGGTGTTTAGAGAATTGCTAATAGCGGTACGGTATCTTCTTAAATTTCTGACCTAAAGAAAGCAGAAGGCTGTAAAATATGAGTTTGTTCACTTCTGGAGTATGTAAAATGCATTTCCATAGCTCTGTGCTCTTTTCTAACAGATTAACTCAAAGACACTGTCACTGAGTTAATGGCATCCCATTATTATCGGGGTATTGGTTACCCTGTCTGCTGTCATGAGATATGAGAGCCTTACATGACAGCTGGTTAGACGTGATCAGATTGATACTGTGGCCAGGAAAGACAGTACTAGACTAGGTTGTTTTCTGAAATTGATTCCTCAGTCAAGATAGAATTGTATCTTGATCAGGTATTCGATGTTTTGCACTCCAGTTAAGACAAATATGCAGAATATTTCCCATTCCAGTGGCAAGAGTAGAACTTGCTATTAACATAAAATGCAACAGCCCCCTCCCCGTCAACTTGCACAAGGATTGCTTGTGGAGTCCCAGATTGTTTGGCTACAAGCCTTAAAGTGCATATATTGCAGACATTGCCATTCTTCACCCGAGTATCAGATTCACAGGACAAATTTCATAAGATAATTGTTTTGTTTATTCTTAAAGGGTAGCTTATTCAAGCAGAGGAGCCTTTTGGATTCTCCACTGGCAGAGGGTGGGTGGATAAAAAAAGTCCACACACAAAAAACCCACACCCCCCAAAAAAATCTATTAATGGATTTAGGCATGAAGGTAAGAATGTGTGAAGGGATGGTATCTGGTGTAGGTTGACAAAGCTGGAAAATAATGATTAAATTCTCATGGTAAAATCTTGGCTTTTTGTCCAGTTATGTAATGAAACCAGCATGCCATTTAAAGGTGAGATGGTATGAATCCTGAAGTGATGGTCAAAAGAAGGAAAGAATCCCTGAAGGACATAAGACTAAAACGTGAAAAAAAAGTGTGTTGTGAAATGTGGGAAATAACTAATTCCTCACATTCCCCCCATGTTGTTTTTGTTACTAATGTCTGTGCTAGGCTATGGTTAAGAGTGAGATAGTTGTTCAGTATAGAAAATGCTGTTCCAACTCACAGCCCAATATTTGTGCTCTGCAATCTGTTGAATGTCAGTAGTAACAGATTCATACACTGGCAATAGGCACCTTTAAGACAGGACTCATTTTCACAAGGATCGTTCTTGTAACGACTTGGTTAAGGAAAAACATCATTACAAGAGGTGAAAAAATACTCTAGATGAGTTAAACTAGTGTGAAATCTGTCACTTAGCCAAGTGAGATAACAGTGTGGGATAACACTTTGCTGAGTCCCAATGAGCTGGCAAGAGGAAGGAAAGCAGGAGAATCTAGTGGAGCCAGTGTGTGCTTGGAAGGGCGAGTTACTCCAGGGAAGTTTCTTATGGTCACTATTGATGATTGCCTAAGAGGCTCGCAATCTTCTGTGTTAAATTTTGAAGGTAAATATTGAATGGTGATTTTTAGTAAGAATTATTGCATGTGCTCTGCTATAAATATACTAAAATGTGTTTCGTTTCAAGTGTCAGTAATCTGGAAAATATACTGCAGTTGCTAATATGGCCCAAGGAAAAAGGAGCTAGTCTTCAAAAGAATCATTCCTGATCTTTTGATGACATTTTAAGTTTATGCTGCCCTTTGATTTCTGTTTAAGTTGGACCTTGGTAGTTTTATTTGGATAAAGTATGAAAGCCTACCTGATTTTCTGACCCATTGTCTGGGTGCAGACAATGTTTTGGATGATCTGATCTTTCATTTCTAGGCCATAGCCTGCCTTGTAGAGCCCCAGTGATATTCCCATCTTGACACAGGAGGGCAAAGCTGGGTTTCCTTCCAGCTACTATTAGAATAAACACCTGTGGCCCAAAGACGGAAGCAAATGCTTGGCATAGACTTCCTGCATATTTCGTTTTAGTTGCTCTTCATTATTTCCTTTACCCAGAAAAGATCTACACAAATATCAAAATGAAAAACCTATGCTGATTTCCCCGCCCCCCCCCCCCCCCTTCAGTTTCTTCATTCCTCTCTAGACTTCATACCTGATCTCTTCAGACCTGCCTACTAGGCCTTCATTTTCAGGGTTAATATTTGGCAACAGGTTTACAGTTTTCATTAGCCATTAGCTCACTGGGCATCATGGAGTGTTTTTTTACCTTTTTCCTCTGAAACTAAATCCCTTCAAAATGTCAGTTCCAGAATAATGATGGAGAATGAGCTGGTTATCTAAATGGCTTCCTGTTCTTTGCTATGCCTAAAGCTTTATTTTTCACCAAGACAGCATTGTTGCTGGACTGCACTGTTTCTCTTTAATGAGGGCAGTGCATAGGGTCCCTGGTGGCCGCAGCTGAGAATTGCTGAGCCGACTGTGATGCTTGAGTATTGTTGGGTCTTTGTAAATGCATCTTAGGAACCTTCTGCATGGCAGTTCACGGTGATTGTCCATGCAGCCCCTGAAGCTAATAATTATTCTCACTTCTTTGATGACACTTTCCATGGCTTTTGTGCTAATTTTTTTTTTTGCTGTTCTAATTTTTGGAGGCTGCAAGAATGAACAGTCTGACAGTCCTCTCTGTCCTGCTTGGTTATATACTGTACTTTGTCTCTTAATTCCTCTTTTTCCTTTTTTCATCCACTCATTAAGAACTATAGTTATCAATCGGTGGTACTATACAGGGGTATCTGTATCTTTTAAAGCACCCTTTCTTTCTCTGGTTACTTTTTCTTATCAGTGTATTTGATAGATCTTTTTGAGAGATCTGTAATCAGCTTGAACTACACGTTATCATGTTTGGGAAGAAAAACTAAGTGGGGGTTCTTCTTTATTGTCTCCAATGTCTTCTACTTCTGTTTGTCACTCTTACTCTTGGAGGTCATCTTTTCTCTTTATTGTGTGGTTGGTTGGTTTTTAAAAGTATTCCTGCTGCCATCAAATTTTACTGTGGCTTTCACTGCTCATCATAAATGCAGTCCGTCCTTTCAGCTTAGGAGCTAGAGTGGTTGTATGCACCCTCGTTAACTTACATTTCAATTACTTCAGGAACAGCCTCTTTGTTTAATCCCTATGCTTTCTGTAACTAAAATGACTGTCTAAAATTGGTTTTGGCTTTTCAGTTGGACCTCGAGATTGAATTGCCAAGCACAGGCAGTTAGTGTTGCCTTGAGCTTAAAGCTACATATGGCTTTAGTCCCTCTGTATATTCCCTTCTTTTATTCTTGCCTTTTTTTCCTTTTAAATCCTCGTGTACTTTAGTTGTTGGTGTGGGTTTGGTTTTTGTATGGTTTCTTCTTTTCCCTTTGCTCATTCACTGATTTCTGGGCCCTTTGGTTTGGTCTCTCATTACGCATGTGATTTCTGAAGATCCATGTTTACTTCTGCATGTCACTATCAGTCCTATTCTTCCTTTCCTAGCATTGCAAAAGAAATAATAAGTTTCATAATATATACTTCTTTTATTTGTGGCTTTCTCCACAAATTCATTTCTCAAACAAATATTCGATGTCTCAATTTCAATATATAGGTGTTACACCAATGATTATTTTGAAGGAGCATTTTTCACAATTGTGTTTGAAAATTGCTGGTATAGAAACATAGTGTCTTTGGACAAGCAGGCTGAGTTCCAGGACCAAGCAAACACAGAAGTCAGATCTTTCAGACTGACCTTTTCCAGCTAGAAAGCTTGGCTGACTGGAAGTTGCTTTCCCAATGATAAAGTTTTAGCAGACTACTTTGTGTGAGCCTGCTTTTTAAGTAGAAAGCTGTCTCTGCTCGGTTAGGAGCAGGTAAGCGGCCACCTGGTGCTTATAGTGCAGACTTAATCTGTGGACTGGTAGACACAAGCTTTGATAGAAATAGTTCAATAGTTTTTTCATTACATTATGCCTTATCAATACTTCATCTGTATCCCTGGTATAGGGAAAATAATTTTTTCTGTTAATTTTAATCTGGTAACTACTCCTTTTTTCCATGTTTTTAAATTCCTGTAACAGAAGTTAAATTCTTAAGCTCAGTTGCATTTGCTAGTTCACTATTCTGTCTAACAGGACAACACCAAGAAGTCTTTGTACTTTATTTTCTGCCATGGACAAAGTACCCAATTGGAGTAAGAGAAAGTATAGTGAAATAAGATTGTGTGCGTGGAAGAGCAGATAGAAGCAGTTATTGTAATTTCACTGTAGGTATCCTAGGAGGTTTATTTTAGAGGTATTCCTCAATTCAAGGTGAAGACCTTGTGGGATTTCTCCAATTCAAAGCATTGTATGTGGGAGTGATGGGTGACTAGGAGTAGTTGTACCATCAGTCACTCAAGGGGTTGAAATTGAAGTAATCAAGGTCTTGCAGCCTGGCTCCATTCTACTGTTACCTTATAGTTCTTTTCCCTGTTTATTTGATCTAGACGAACCCTCCCAGTTTTTTGGTGTGTTGTGTGTTTGTTTCCCTGTAGATCACTTCTGGCTGTAGAGCATTAAGACTTCTCCTGACATACCAAATATCCACAGTTGATTACAGCTGTGAAGCACGAAGGGAGAGACTGACAAAGCTGCATACTTGCTGCATTAGACACTGCTGAAGAGATGGGCTGCTGTTTCATCCTTCCTTTTGAGATACTGCCAATAGGCAACACTAAGTTTGAGGAGATGTTTGTGCTGTTCCTTCTATTAAGTTATGGAATTCCTCCTAATTGCCAAATTCAGTAGTTTTGAAGTGTTAAGTATTTCCATATGTTACTGCTTAAAAATTCTTTTATTGTGATGTCTTTTTGTTCTAAACCTAATGTTGGGAAATATGGATGTAGTTTTCTATTCTGTGCAATTTGAAGTAAAAATGAACCTTACAAAAAGAGATTTGAAACCATTGCTGAATTTATTGTGTAAGGCTTTGTAGTGCTCTGGAGTTGATATACCAGAACTTTAATCAAAAGAACCATAATGATATTCAGTATTTATAGGTGTCTTTATACTATACTGATCATTTAATCTGATTATTGAGATTTTACATTTTTAAGTTCAGTTTTGGTTTCTTACCACTTGATGGCAGTGAAGGAGCTAGTGTTGCCAGGCAAAGGTTCAGGGCAAGAACCTATTATGAATAACAAAAGAGGAGGTACAAAGGAAGCCTCTGACATTTAATATTGTTCACATTTCTAGGTGATATTACATATAACACAAATGACAGTCGAGGAAGAAAAGCCTCTAGATGGAGCTTCAGTACTTCCAATGGGGGAGAGATTTTTATACTGAAGTGCTTTGCTGCTATTTATAATAATTATTTCAAACAACAACTTTCCCATTTAGGAATGGAATGATACGAGACATAATCAATAAGTAATATCAGTGCTTCTGCTATTATAAACATACTATACTTGAAAAGCATGCAATTCTGACATTTTTCTCACACCCTCTGTTCAAATCCTATAGCCTCTAAATTCTTAGGAATTCTCAGGTATTGTTAGAAATGTGTGACATAGATTAAGGATCAGCATAATTATTCAAGCTTTTTTTTAAAAAAAAAAGATAATTGGATTTTACTGGTGGACCAAAAAGGGGAATTTGAAAAACACTGTTCAAATTGGAAATTGCCCAGCAATATTTACTGCTTTGTGTCGTCTAGTCCCAGTGAAGAAGTGTTTGTGGTAACATAAAATATTACAATGCACAGACGTGTGTTCAAGGCACTTTATTAGTGAAGGTTCTTTTGCATTTCCTACACCCATGTGCACCTCTTGCCAAGCTGGTATGGGGAAATGAACCATATAATGGCCCTGCTATAGTAATTGGCTCCACATGGGTGGACTCTAGAGCACAGACAAAACCTTATTTGAAGTAATTGGTGCTTTGTGTAGGTACAAGGGTCTGTACGTGCAGATTTATTTTGGATCCTGGGTCAAACCTTGGCATTAGAAAGGGTTTCACTGTCATGCAGTATCTTTGACGTATAAGTGATTTTGAATGAGTATCAGAAACATCCATGCAGATGATAGCTCCAACCTGATTGAACTTGTTTGTTAAAAATACACATAGCTAATATTTTGCAGTTGTATTTTTGATTGGATGGTAAATAAAGAACTTCGCTTGTTAAGTTTTGTGAGTGTACAGCCTGTTACTAATTTTAGAAAATATCAAAAAACCAAAACTTTGCATAATTAATATCTTAATCATTAGTAGCGTTATTCTAGTTCATTAATAGGAAGTGATAAACCAATTCACAGTTGAAAATAAGTCAGAATTTATCTGAGTTATCAAATATTTAATTTGGTTTCAGATGCCATTCTTATTTTTAAAAATAAGCATTTAAGTGCATTATTTCTATTATTAGCTGGCATCTGTTAGCCTAATTGACAGTTTAATATAAGGGCAGACAGAGCATACTTACTGGGGAAACTTAGTTTATCTCATCAAATAAGCATCAAATATATATTCTGCCTAGTGTTAAAAAGAAAGGGTTAGAAGACAGAGTTTAAGATAGTGCAGTATTTAGAATCATTACAGCCAGTGGAGACTCATTTGCTGGAAATGTCCTTATGAGTTTGTAACATTTCTTCATCTGTGGCATTAGTTCATTGTGTGACACACAACAGTATTGAAATTAGTTCCTTGTCAATGCTGTTTTGAATAAGATTTGTTAGAAAACAATGAAACTTCATTACATGGTATGGGTTAGCTGCATTTATTTTAATGTCAGTGGAAAATCTTGGCTACTGTGGTGTAACAGAATTTTAAGAGAACCTAGTGCAAGCTTTTCTTTGATTTAGGGGAACTTGTAATTTGAAAGGTGTAAAGAAAATTATCACAGCATTTGGAACATGAAGTCAGTTTGTTTTAGAAAGTTAATGGAAGCTTTGCTTGCTTGCCGGGCTGAATGGCATAATTGCCAAAACTCAGATATGGGAAGAATACATATATTTGTGCAAAATACTGTTTTTCTACCCAATACATTAACTTATCTAGCTGATGGACAATTTATTTATTCAGGGATTTATGTTATATGACTGCATACAATTGCTGAATCTTGTGTTCAAATCACTTTAAAAAAATGACTTTAAAAGGGGGGGAAAAAAGGCTGTGGGTGTAATGCAAATCTTGCATTTTCTGGAGGGTAACTAGTTTGTACTAAATAGTTTCTGTATTAATCAGTGCAGTAGTAGCAATTCCCCAGAAGCAATCTGTGTTTTTTTTATTTTCTCTTATCGAGTTAAGAGTTGCAGATAACATTAAAGATCTCAATTTCTAGGTTGCATCTCTGTTAAAGTCGTCAAGTTCATACTGATCTTTTAAAAATCCTTTGGCTTTTTTCTTTTACTGTGCTAACACTTGGGGTCATTTTTGTCCTGAAATTGTCTCTTAGTTACATCTTCATATTAAATTTATCATTAAAGCTTTGAGGTTCTTTGATGGCATTAAAAAACCCATTGATGGCATATTTTTATTTATCCTTGGCAACTGAGCAAATTTCAAATGGTTACTTCCTGTTTGTATTGAAGGAACAAGTGAATTCTTGGAAAAGGCATAAAATTGCACAAATTAACAACCAATATATGGAGTGAATTTCCTTGAATATTCCTGGATTCACTACTGATGTGTATTTTGTACAAAGAATTATTTCCGTATTTATGGGCAATACTTTGTCATTTAAAAGTAAAAATGCTCAACCAGAACTGAAGACTCGATACTATTGTGGAGTTCATTTTTACCTTAGCTTACTTTTTGATAGTGATGGAAGAGATTCATTAGTTGGAACTACTGAATTAGTGAAAATAATAAGTTTCCCTTCTAAACAATTTTATTTTACTTTATTAGAATAGGAAAAAAGCTGATTAAACTCTTCATATAACACCATGCAATGATTAGCATTTCTTATTGTAATGTTTAGTGAGAGCAGAATAAATATGAAGCACTTAAAATTGCTCATAGAATTAAATCTTCATGCTGTTGTTTTATTTTGCCATAAGAGAGCCTTTCAGAATTTGAATTTCATTGTGTTCCAACTCATTAATGCAGTGAGCAGCAACTTTTTTGTTTGTGTGCCCTTATTTGATATTCACCTAAATTTCAGACCCAATTAAAGATTTATGGAGACTCAATCAGTATAGAAAGAAAAAAAAAAAATTTTTTTTGTGTTTTATCACTAAAGCTTTTTTACTTGTGTCTGGTTTTATTTGTACCTCCTGTTAACAATAGTGATTAACTGAACAAGGGTCCTTGACTTGTTGCCTTTTAAAAGTATTTTTCTTTTCACTTTTTTTGCACAAATATTTATACATAAATATGGAAACTAATTATAGTTGTGTCTTGGTGGACTGTATCCCAATTTCCTTTTGTCGTTTCCTCATTTTTGAGAGTTGCTTCTGTCTCCTAGATCTCTGCTTGATCTTATCTAACATTATTAATTGAAAAGAGGCGAGAGGCAGTGCAGACTTTTAAAAAATTTTGTTAAAGTCTGTTAGGTGAAGAACATTACATAAAGTATGTATACATATAGATTATAACCTGTGTTGCATGTAAAGTCAGTCTAAATTAAGATGATTATGGAAATTTGCCTCTTTTCAGTTTTTCAAGGAACGCTTGCTATGCCAAGAATCCTTTATAAGCAAGACTCTTTCATGCAATTCTAGATCAATATAAACAGAGAGGTTTTCTTGGGTAGGATAAACTGTTCTCCATATGTAAAGTTGTCTTGCTTGTGAAGGTGCTTGTAATTTTTCAGTTCATGGATATTTAAGTCTGACTCTAGATCTATAAATATTATTGAATAAAAGCTTAGTATGCCTATCAGTTTATTTGGGGGCATAATTGTACTAGTGTTTAGGCAGCAGTCATATTCAACTCCCATGTAAATACATGCACAAGTCCTCAGATTCCTGGAAACCTACGGAGTTGGAATTTTAATCTTTAAAACAATGCTGTTTTAATTGCATGCAAATGTTGACTGCCCCATGTGAGAATAGTTTAGTTCTATATTTTAAGTTATATAATGCAGGAAAATTACATCAAATACTAAATACATGAAATATTGTTTCAAAAATATGGCTAAAAATACTTAGATTCTTGTTTTGTTTTTTCTTTTTTTTAAAAAAAAAAAAAAGACTTGGATTATTCATGTTAATTCAGCTTGATGGGGTTTGTTTTCCAGGGTATATAAGGCTTTTTAGTTCTCAGTCAAATGTTTTACATGAAATGTGGTGACAAAATGAGGTAGAAGTGATACAAAAGTATTGGAGGTATGTCTTGTATTGTTAAATGCTAACAATGCCATTCACATAAGCAAAACTGTTCTGGATTATTGATAACTTCTGAAAATGTGCCTCACAAATTATATTTCAACAAGATTCTAAGTAATTTGGATAAAGAATCGTTGCAGACATTTGTGATCTGAAAGTAAGTATCTCCATTTGTGCCTCCAGAGTATCATCACGTGTAGAGAAGTTCTACTGAATTATTAAGGAAGAACTTCGTTGTACCATTGGTAGTTAAAATGCTTAGCTAGTTTCTCCTGTGGCTGCCATTATTTTTAGAATCTTATTACTTTGATTATACTTGAGAGATTTTGCAAGGTGCTGGGTCTTACACTGCTTAGTCTTAGGTGATAAAAATACATATGCCCTGCAGAAAGTGCTTGGTAAATAATTCTAGGTCTTTTGAGACAAAACATACACTTTCCTGTAGGAGAATCGTCAGTTGCCTGAACACTGCATGTTTTGGAACTGTCTGGCTACACCTGGGCTCATCTGCTTGTAATACGTGCGGTCTCCTTCCCTTTCCCTATGGATGCACTCAGTTTACTGATTTCTCCCTGCCCTTCTAAAATGATACAGCATATGCTGACTGTTAGTTCTGTGCAGATACCAGCCTACTCCTGGTACACATATTCCTCATATCTCTCAAAAACACTTTTGTTGTTTTAAGGCATAATCCATTTTATGTTATACTTGTGTAAAAATTTGTAATTTGAGGTAGGCAAGCTGATAAGTAGCCTGATTGTTCTGCAATTTAGTGAAGTCTGTTAGGATCAAAATGATTCTTCAGAGAGCTGGGGTTTATTTGAGGGTATGGGGGAAGTACTGCTTTGTGAGTTAGTATTATAAAGCAGGTCTGCATTGCTTATGCAAATATTTATTTCCTTTTTAAATCTGCTAGTGTCTCTGTCTTACTGTACAACAGCCATGTACATAAATACTGCTTTTAAAGACTAGTAATAAATTTCCAGGATTGCATACTGTAAAATTAGGGAATGTCAGTTTTCAGAGTGTCTCAAATCTTAATTCGGTTTCTTTGTGCTTGTTCATTGTGATGATTTTTAATTCACTACATTATATTCTACAGGGTCTTTACTTATTCAGGCTCAGGGAGAGACCTGGCCCCAGTGCAGCTTCAGACTTACGTATTGAAAGAGACTGTTGTCTGTAAAAACTGTTTAACCTGTAGATGTTGAGGGTATGAAGAGAGTGGGGGAGAAGATTGCAGGGGAAAAAAAATGGTTTCATGGGTAAGCTAGTCAGATGGAAAGTGCCCTTGAGGATTGGAATCTGTTCCTCTCTCTGCCACAGAATTCCTATGTGATGCTAGGCAAGTCGTTTAAACGAAACTTTTCCCAAGTGGTGACTAATTGATTTGAGTGCTCTGCAATTCTGGTTGCATAATTTGTGATACTAGGAGCTTACATGCAGAAATGCTGAGGGTTTGCAGCTGCAGCTGAAGTTGATTAAAGTCTGTATCCTGAATGTATGGAATGTTGTTTGATGCTGAGCACTTAGAAAAATCGTATCGGAGATGAAATTAGCATCTGAGATTACTGAAGATTTTACCTTAATCTGTGCCTCATTTTGCGATCTATTAAAAAAGGAAAGTGATGCATGCTTGTTTCTTAATATATTACAGTGGTGAATAATACTCTTGATGAACTCTGATGCCATTGTGATGGGCTTCAAAAGAAATAACCATGGCTTCCAAACGTGTTTGAACAGCATGCAGCTAAGAGCAGATGAGGCCACACATGAATAAATGTGTGGAGGGAAATACTGAATAGCTGCTCACTGAGTAAGCAGTTGTCTCCTGTATGTTGCATAAAGATAGTGGCAGGAGTAACCTAACTGACAGATTGTAGGTCCTTTGCAGGGTACCACTTGAGTTCTTCCCAAATTTCCTTTATCTGTTCAGAATACTCATTATTGTCTGTAGCGTGTGTTGTCTTTATCATATTTCTGTTATCCCTTAATTTTTAGGCTATAAATTTATAATTCAGATTTAATTAAACACAAATCTTATAACAATCTCTTTTTAACAATAGCTTCTCTTGCAACTTAAAGGGGGGAAAAAAAACGGTACTATTGTCTCTCTTGATTCAAAGAACAAAAATAGAACTTGACCAAAATTTTTTACCCTTTTGGTCTGTTTGCCAACAGTGTGCTCTTTGTCGACATTGCCACAGGGTATACATCTTCCACTGCTGGCATCTGCCTAAAGTTGCCTCAGTGTTTGTGTGTGACTAATTGGAAGAGGGGAGCTAGACAAGGAAACAGACTAATTTGAGTCCCCTTTCCTTAGTTTCTTCACCCTGTAGTAAATATTTCTTCTATTTTGTCCAGTGGTAGTTACTGTGACTGATTTTTTTTTTTTTTCAGAAATAGTATAGTTTTGCAATATTTTTGCCACCACTGTTTTGTGGTTTTTTTTTTTTTTTTTCCTTCCAAAAAAGGCAAGTTAGGAGAGAAAGAAATTTCATCTGATGGAATCCTTTTTCATTTCTTGGATTTGATACTGTGGCTGGGATTATGAGATAGTAATAGGCTAAAGCCATATTTCTTTGATACTTGTGGGATTGTCAGTAACAGAATGCTTATTTCCATGCAGTATCTTGCAGACTCGCGGTTTCAATCCTTTCCATCCATGTCAAAAGTTACCTACTTGTATTCCTGCTTGTCTGTTGATCTTTTTTAGTCTTGACTTTATAACTTGAAAACGGGGAAAGCCCATGTTAAGATTTATCTTTGCTTCATTGTCTTCAGGACTTGGACTAGATGACCTTTTAAGGTCCTTTCCAACCCAAACCATTCTACAATTCTCTATGATTCATTTAAGTTCCATGATCACAAAACTTTTCCTGTAGCTTTTGCATTTGAAATACTCTGTTTGTCAGTGTCTCTACTTCAGGCAGTAGGACCACAGTTTTATCTTCCAGCTTTCACTGTTATCTTCGATGCTGATAATCCTGTAATCCCATGTTGAGATGCAAGTAAATGAATTAGTAATAGCCGCTATCTTCTGCACTCAGTTGGCTGAAACGGATTTCTGGTAGCATAGTTAATGGGATGTAACCTGTGCCAAGTTTTTATTGCTGCTCACTCAACTGCAGATTCTTCTTTTTCACAGGCATACAAAAAGGCATACTTTTCCCCTTTATTTTGGTCTTTTCTCCTGTTGCAGTGTTCGTCTATCAGCTCTGCTCACTCAACTTTGTAGTTCCTGCAGTTGGCTATTGCTCTCTGTCCTGTTCTGTACTGTTGCTTCCAGACTGAGGAGCGATCCTTAAAATACAAATGTCGGAAGAAAACTCCTCTTACGTGTTGCTTCTGCTTATGATGGTGAGGGAAATGAAAACAGAAAGCAAGAGACACCTTCTTCCCAGCTATCCAGTTCTGACTCTGCTGTTGTGACCTGAGAATAGGTCTCTGTGGGTGGATGAGAGACGATGGGAGACAAACATGCTCCATACAACTGCTGTCTTTTAATATCAGTGTCTGGAAAACAGACCTTACATTTGCTCTTTTACTTCTTTTTCTCCCAAGAGTGGGGAGCATTTCCCATCTGCTTCACTTGTGACTTCAGAGGGAATGTTGGATAAGAGCTATTATTTTGCCCCTCTCAGCCCTCTGATGGTGGTGACAGTCTATTTAGCTTCCCAGGCTGAGTAGAGAGAAAAGAAAAAAAAAAAAAATAAAAAAAAATTAAAAAGGCTTATTTATGCTGCATTGGTTTTATGTCTGTATAAGGAGAGAAGCAGGAATGTACATCTGTTTGATACCCACTGCCTTTTGTAGTGATGAAGTTGCTGGGTGTTGCACTCACCTAATTGAAGAATGCTTAAAGTAGATTGAGAGAAGTGTTTACTTCAGTCATCATCTCAGCTTTTCCTCCTTGGGCAGATCTGCTCTTTGTCTCTTCCAGACTTGTCTGGGTTTTCAGAGCGTGTGGTTCAGCTGCAGTCTTGCTGTGGGTATTGCTTTGAGAGCAGGAGCTCGGCATATGCTACCTCTACCAGCTGTTTGCTAGGCTGTTTCTGTAAGGGAATGCCCTGTTGTGAGGTCTTCCAGTTTGGGTGGAGTCTGTCTTCTGCTCTTCTGGCCCTTGCAGTTTATGGATCTATATGAGTTACTCCCCTCCTTCCCTGATGCAAACAATGCCTCCAAGGTAGTACTGGAAGAGAAGAGCAGTAACTGCTTGTGGGAAATGGCTTTATGAAAAGCAGGAAGGTGATCTTTCTGCCTCTCACTTGGGCCTGTGTGGTTCAGTTAAAACATTTTGCTTTGGAAAACATAGAAGGCAATTCAGGGAACAGTGTACTGCTGTGGGTAATGGTATTTGCCCACAGCTGCCATAAATCTTGAGAGGTAGTTATCTTCCTTAAGGATTATTTGGCTCATTCTAGCTAGAAATAATGTCAGATAAGCATTTTTAGTGACCGTAATACTAGTTTTCCGTACAAAATTGCTAGTGTATGGGAAAGGCTGTCTTCAAGTCAGTTTTATCACAAGTCAGTGCATATTTGTGACTTTTGAAATATGGGCATGAATTTTGAACTTTACTTTTATTTAAATTTTAGTTGGTTGTAAATCAGTTTTCTATGTGAATTTTAACTGATGGTTCCTAATGCTAACCTTGATTTCTTTGTTCAGGTACCTTTGATAATCTGCTGGATCACTTATGGCTCATACAGATTCTGGCAGGTTTTGCGAATAGTCTTTTGGGATGTTAGTGTCTCCTGCCTTCTGCCCCGGCCCTCTATCAGATTTGCCATGTGTGCCATCAAACTGTGAGTTGAGGTGGTCAGGCAATTCTCGTGCTTTCAGCTCACTTTGCTAGGAGTCTGGTAACATTTAGCAAAGTGGTGGGCGATAGTAACAGGCAATCTTTTACGCTTATTGGCATTTAACTGAGATGTTTGTTAAGTTTTAGGCTGGGATGTGTCTTACAGAAATTTTGCTGATGCTAGCAAAGAAAACGATGGAGGGCATTCCTATGTTCTTTCAAGGAGGCTATGTACTAACTCAGCAGTGAATTACTAGATAGGAAGTGGCATCTTACAACCTCCCTGAGGTCTTCTGAGTCCCGAGGTAGTAATAGCTCATTAAAATGGTAGTTAATGAGTATAAAGGGATCATTATGCGACTCTTCTACATGATGGGGTAGGGCTAAATCCTAACTAGTTCAGTAGAAAGTATTCTAAATAAGGAAGGAAGGAGTTTGGTAAATACTGCTGGTACTTCTGTATGAACCTGGCTATTTAAAGCAATGCATTTGAAAAACCAGCCATAGAAATGCATCTTGAATAAATTAATACATGTTCATAAATGTATTTTAAGGCTTTCAGAGGTACTAGTATCCTATATAATCTCAAAGTTACCTTAATATAGTCTGTAATAAAGCGACTTTGGTTAAAAATATGCAGAGTTTTGCCATTTTTGATCAGTTGGATTTGAAGTTAAAATCCCTAATTACTTAAATTTGGTTTTTTTAAGATCCAAGATTTGTAGACATTTTCTGTTCTATATACCAAAAATAAACGGTGAAACAGTTTGTCCATGGGGGAGGAGGATAGTAATGTTCTCCTAATATTATTTTCATTCTGAACAAAATCATAATAAAATTGTATATATACAATTCTGATAACCAGAGTCACCACTGATGCTATGGGCAGACATTGGGAAATCCCAGACTGGACTCAGTAGCAGATGGGAGCTGGATTCTGGAACTGGGTCCAAGAACGCACGGATTGGGATCAAAGGCAGAACGAACAGAGTCCTCCTTGGACACCAGCTGTTGAAGAGAGCTCGACCCTTGGGATCCCTCAGCTTTATACCAAATAGGATGACTATGGGATGGAACACCTTGTTGGTCAGTTCAGGGTCACCTGTCCTGTCTGCTCCTCCCTGCAGGTGCAGCCTCTGATTTACTGCACCCCAGTGTGGGACACAGGATTAACAGTGACCTTGGTCTGCACAGGAGCAAGTGCAAGCCAGAACCTTTCTGCGCACCAACCCCTCGTAGTAACTGTAAACATCAAGTGCTGTCACTTCTTGAAGCAGACACTGTCTGCAAAAATACACTGTTAACTTCTGCAGTTACTTAGAGTCTGAGCTGAAAAGTAAAATTACTGAACAGATTAGTTCTGTTCTAACTCAAACTGGGAGAGTAGAAAACATAACCACCTCATACATGAAATCTTCTTTTTCATGGCTTTCAGTTACCTTGGTTATTTTCTGGAGAAAGATTTTTAAGGATTTATCCAAACTGAGCAATGTGGTTTTTGTAGCTGGGAGATGAAAAACGTCTTGATCTCAGTAAATGCTTCATGTTGTCTTCTAGACTCTGAAAGTACAAACAAATGAAAGACTGCAGGCTCAGGTACCTCTAAATCGCAAAGCTCAAGTTCAGTGAACAGGGCTATTTTTAAGTGTCCTTAAACTAAGAAAAATAACACTGCTTCTGCAGAGTAAGTCCTTCAGAAGTATTATAGTATGGTACAGACCCTTGATAAACAATAGGAAAGGGATGGTGGAAGCAAATATAAAATATATTAAATATATTTATAAAATATATAAATCTATTGTAAACATACAATAAATGTATGATTTTGAGAGAGGTGCACTTGCTTTCTCTTATAAATGAAGAAATTGTAACTGCTGTGCCTGGATATGGTTTACTACAGTGGCTCTACCATATCCTCATTTAGGTGTTTTTGTTGCAGGAATTAAGTATGTATTTATAATAAACCAAATATAGAACCATTTTAAAAGAAAGAGTTCAATTTTTAAAAAGTTTTAATGATATTTGTAGAAATTCCTGTTTGCTTTTCTTGTTCTGTTTTGTCCTTATTTTAATCTGATATTCTCAAGCAACCTTGCTGACAGTATCTGTTCCATATTATATTTGAAGGCTAAAGCTCATAACGGACGGAGAAAGTGTTCTAAACTGAAAGTATGTGGATGACTTACTAGTGATCATCTACTACAGGATGACTTTCTTAGCGATTCAGAGTAACTGCTGCGTAACAGGAAAAACAAGCCTAATGTCTAGTGGTGGTCTAAGCCATGGAGCAGAGCCCTATGGGGCTTCATAGCAAAGCACTGTTTCCTGCTACCTCTTGATACTTGTCACTCCTTTCAAAGCTCTTTTAGGTTTTATGAAAATCTTGTTGACTCTTTCTCTTCCAGCATGAGCATCTGTTGTCTTCACTATGAAAAGAATACTATCTTTCAGCCAGGATCTTTTAAACTACATGAACAGATGCAGTAAATCCAGTTGGAATGTTTTCAGAGTAATTATTAAATTGATTATCAAAGGAATATTTAAATTCTAAAGTATAGGACTGTTAGTGACCTACTATACCCTGCTGTGACAGAACCAGTTAAATCTTAAGTCATGCCTGATAAATGTATGCAAGACCTGGTTGTAAAGGAGACTTCAGCAGTCTGTTCCAGTGACATGCTAGTAATGCTTCCAGGAAGTTTTCCTAGTACCTAACTTGAATCTTCCTGTGCTGTTATCTGAGTGTTACTGTTTAGCCCTGATAGATCAGACAAGGCTGTTATTCCATTTTTCTTTACAGCTACCTTATATGTGTTTGAATATGTTAATGTCCTTGAGTCAGCTGGCTTTTCTGTAGGCTTAAATTGCTCTTGTTCTTTCAGTTTCTCCGAACAAGTCACTATTTTTATTTCTCCTAAACTACTTACTACTCAGATTTCTTTGATTCTCTACCTAACAGGCTTATAGCTTGCTTTAACTGCCTTGTTTGTGCTGGACGCAGCAATCTGCTGAGATCTTAAAATCGCTGTGTGAAACGGCATGGTTTCTCGTGGCTGTACTGCTTGTGTCACGGTGGGCTGTGCTGCAAAGAAAGGCAACATCATGCCACTGACTCATGCTCAGCTTGTGATTCACTGATTATTTCTGCCTAACTGCCTTTTTCTATCCTGTGTTCTTGTAGATGATGAATTTTGTCCCAGATGGAGACCACCTTTTGATATTCGCTACTCCTTTCAGAGCCCTTTTCAGGTTTTGTGAAAATCTTATTGACTCTCTCTTCCAGCACGAGCGTCGGTCATCTTCGGTGTGACAAGAATACTGTCTTTCAGCCAAGATCTTTTCAACTTAGGAAATAATGTCATATTTTTTAAGAGAATTCTTCAGTGTGCCTGGATCTTTTAAAATTTTAATTCTCTTTGACAGCATCTTTGTAGTTTTTCCCAGGTTAGTGTTAACTACGGGTTTAATAGTGATTCTGTGTTCAACTTGCCTGTTAAATATTGATTATCACTGGACCTGGGGCAGACCTCATAAAATCTTTTTGATACAGCTTTTCATTTTTAACATTTAGATAATGTAACTATTCCGAGTATGATTTATTTCCTTTCCAGTTTCTTTTGCACCTGCAAGAGAAGATTCATGATACCCCTGGTTTTATCATTTGTTTAAAAAACATTGTGCATTAAAGACCTTAAGACATGAAAATGATCACTGTCTATTCATTCCAAAGTTCTGTTTTATTTAACTCGGTTCTTAAAATACTTTATGAAGTTAAGGAACAATTACAAATATATATTAGACCATTGTATAAGCATTAAGGACTGCTGGGGAGAGAGATGCTTGTTTACACATGTTATTATATTAGCATCTATGTGTGTGTGTGAAAATATATATGATGGATGTGTGTGGGTGTATGGGCATATAAATTGGTGTCCTTCACTGCTGATAGGGCTGAGGAGGTTAATGTTTATTCTGAAAGCTGATGCCTGTGAGAATTATTTACCATGTAAATGTTGTTAATGCATAAGATAATGGCTAGATTTTTGAAAACTTCTGTGTCGGAGATAATTGTTGGTTTCTTCTACGGCGTTACAATATTTTCTTTTCAGCCGCACGTCCTATATCCTGTCTGTCATATACCCTTTACTCATTTTTTGGATGTCAGAAGGGAAGAATAAACACCTTTCAAAAATATGAAAAGATTTAGAGCTTACAAGTCAAAGATGTAGTCATAGAAGTGACAGTTATAGTGCAGGTGATGCAGGAATTCAGTAATTAGTAGCCCAAGTGGTTTTTGGGTTGGCTTTTTTTGAAATTTATTTTGGTCTTTGTTTTTCTTTACTGATGACTGCAGACTTAGGTCTTAATTTTCCTCCAAAAAACTGGGATCTGGGAAGCAGTTATTTGAAAAAACAGGGTAAGTGTGCAGGAGTGTATGGGTCAGTAATGTCAGTTCTGGCTGAAGGTTGTAATGAGAACAGGATGAGCAAGAGGAGGAGAAGGTAGAGGCCTGGTATGGGTGTAGCCTTGCCGATTATCTAACTTCCTTTAATTCCTTAACCTCTGGAAAGAAGTTGAAAACATACTAAAGCGGAAATGTAACAAGAAAACTATATAAATAATCAAACAGCATTTTGGGCATTACATTGTAGGAAGGGTTGGAACTTGCCAGATCCAACACCCCACGTATCTTCACCACCTTACAGTGATGCTCCGCAGAGTTGAGTGTGGACTGCATTCAGCTGTCCTTGGGTATAGTGGCACCTCTCTTGTAAATCTGTGCTATCTAGGGGCAAAGGCAATGAGCAAGAAGTGCACTGCAGGAGACATCACGTTTTGCTTTTCCTGCGAACATGGAATGTAAAAGCAGTAGTCTTTCTTTGTAGCAATTTAGTTCTTGTGAATATGTTGCAGGATCAGGAATTTTGTAGGCAGCATTTTTATCTGAGAGCTGTAGTCTGAAAATGTCTGATGCAATATACAGATTTTCAAAAGAACTCTCTAGAAACAACTTTCTTTAGCCTGTAAGGGAATACACACAGGCATATATAAGGATATACAACTATCTATATTATTAAAATATATAACACATTATATAAACATAAACAATAAATGTAACCTATAAAATGGAATCAAAATAAATATGTAATAGTGTTCCTGGAAAAACATGTGAAATAGAGGATACCTACTCCTTCCTTCATTTTGAACTACCAGAATCAAAAACTAAATGGAAATAAGCTATAACAGTAGGCAAGGTTTTGACTTAGTCGGTATCGGCTTGAGTAATGTCCTCAGTAGTTGTTTGATAGCTTTTTTTCATTTTGCATTTGAAGAGTAATTCTAAAAATGTTGAGAGCTGGCGAATGTTCTCTGTGTCTCAGAGACAAAGCTCATGTTAAATCAAAACTTATGGTTAAACATGACTGTTTTATTGGGCAATCTAATTTTTCCCAGATAATCAGTTTCTGAAAATATAAGCAAAAAAGGTAAAGGCTAAAATAGTTTCAACAGAAGAAAAAAATTACATACACTGTTGTCCAAATTGGTCAAGAAAACCTAAGCCTGTGTAGTTCTGCACATGTGCTGAGGAGACCACTTTTTTTAGTTTGTCAAGCATGAGGCAGCAGAATTTTCATTCATTTGGCATGCTAGGCCGAAAACAGAGTCTTCTTTCATTTGACACACTCTCTTGGAAACAAACATGCCGGTGAAGGGATTGTGCCGCTTATCAGAAGCTCACAGGAATACATTGTGCTGGTTTATATTAATTTTCATTTCATGAATTGCTTTAAAACTTAGCAACATAAAAAAGTATTAAAACACCTTTTTAGCATTATTTTTAGTTCCTACGTATTTCCCTGCTGTGCTGTTATTCACTTCAAATCAGCGGAATGTTACAAGATACATGGCTCGGTTTGAAGCAAACCAGGTCTCTCCCCCTGCCTGGGTATGCTTGAAGCATTGTCTGTAGAGAAGCAGCACATTTGAGTTTAACTCATTTTACATCCTTGAAAAAGATGAGTGTCACAGAAAGAAGTTCAATGAAAATAAAGGGTGAATTGAACACAAGTTATGGAGCAAGAAATTTAAGCCAAACTCAGCTGGCATCTGTTAACTATAAAAGTTCACAGATAATGCTTGGTCTTCTGGGAGACACTTGCTTTTCTTTTCCAGAGTTATGTTGTTCAGGATTGCCAGCAGGTCCTTCCCACCTCTGGAATTTGCTACATTTTGAATTATACAGATTTGATGGTAAGCTTCCAGAGTCAGTATGGCTTTCAAGCAGGTTGAAGAGGATGTGTCAGCCTATGGGATGAGAATCAGGTTGGAAGAAGGTTCACAGCTACATAGTTTCTGCCTGAAGAATTAGCTAGAGAAGGGTGTGGAGCAGCAGTGGTTGCTCTCCCCATATAATAGTGAAACACTTAGCAGAGGTCACATTGCATTCCTTGATGTTGCTCAAGGAATGAGGACTGTGTATATTTAATTGTTGGCCTACAGTCATGTTTGTTTGGTCTCTGAGGCTTACAGGTATTAGTTTTCTGTGGACTGCAGGAAAACAAGCAGGTAGGAAGTAGCAGTGTGGACACAATGTTTAGCAGACAGTTGTAGCTTCTGTCCAGTTATCTGCCTCTGCTTGATTTATGAATTTTTGTGGACAGCCCATGCATCCTGCAGTTTCAAATCACAGAAGAAAAAAATGTGATTATGACTTTACAAAGCTTACTTTTTGTTTCTTTTTCCATAGCATTCTGCTTCACCTTATGTCTGATGGTTACCAAAAGGAAAGTAGTGACTTATACCTTCTTCTACACAAAAATTCTGAAAACAATATTTTGTTGAAGAAGCAGTATACATTTAAATTGCTCTTGAATTAAAAAAAAAAACAAAAACCAAAACCACAAGAGTTATGTAAGCTTGCTTTATAATTTGGGAAGGCTGGAAGAGGTCTCATGAAGGCCTGCCTGCCCTGAGATTATTTACAGGTGTAAGAGTGACACCTGAAATACAGTTGTCACTTTTGGTTGCCTTATAGCTTCAGGAAAATGTGCTGTAGAAGATTCTACAGTTATTCAGCAGCACTGCAATGAAATAAATACACTGATGTCATTCTCTTTTCACCTATTAACAAGTGATTGGACGAACTACAAGTGAATAGAAACAGAATTTCTATCCACATGCTTGTCCTCTAGACCAGGTGCCTTCCCATTGCTAGTAAAGATAATGACACCTATTTGAAGATATCAGCAGGCATATTTAAAAGCCAAGACGAATTGAGCACATTTACTATGTTAGGAGTAGTTGCTAAATTGTAACTAGCGAAGTCTTGTTGTATAACTGCATTGCACTCAAGGGAACAATTTAGGTTTTGAATTGTATATGCTGGTAAGTGAAAACTATGTAGACATTGATTATTTTTTCCGCTTGACCTAATCACTGTTTGCCTATGGCAATATTTGATATGTTATGTGTTCACCAAGAATTGTCTTGGGATAACAATGAGCCTTTTTTTTAGCTTCATTAGTAATCATAGTTACATTAGGAATAGAAAGCAATGAAGTAATATACTGGTACTGTACCACACCAGTTTTTTCTATGTATTGTAAAAGTGGAAGTGAACTCCATAGGTGGGAGTCTGAATTTGTATAGACAGGGGAGGAGACCAGATTAGAGTCTTTGAGCATTTTCAGCAAGAATTTACTTTTAAAAAAAAAAAGGAAGGCAAATGCCTATTTAGATTACTATTTTTATGTGTTTTGAGAAGATCCTTTCTTTATTTCTTCTTATGTATTTGAAGTCTAATGACAGAACTCTTCTTGGTAATACTAGAGAATACGAAAATGATGCTGGGTAAAATAAAATTTAGTAATGTGCTTTTCATTGTCTGAATTGAACAAGCTGCCAAAAGTAATGTACCACCAGAAATGGTGAGAAGAATGTTTCCTCTCCTCCCCCACCCTGGGAATCTGATCTGTATCACCCTATAGACAAAAGTTTAAAATTCCAACAGAGTACCTTAAATGTATTTAACTTTTGACATACTGTTGATTCCTTCAAATGGTAATTTTGTTTGTGCGCTACAATACTTGTTTGTAGTGTAAGGGATTATGTGAAAAAGTCGAACTTTTAACTGCCACCTAGAGGTCATGTAACTAGGCACATGGACACTCTGCTTGTTAATAATGTATTAGCAATTAAAAAATTCCCACATGAATACTTGCATATTTGCATGCATAAGAGGCCAGATTGTGGCCTACCTAAGTAAAGACTTTCAGTTTGGTGTTTCTGAGAACTAATTCTAGGACAAAACACTTTTCCCTCCATTGGCTTGTCTGCCATGTGCACTTTTTCCAGCCCTGCAGCTGAGAGCTGAGCAGTTATTTTAGCTTAGAGCATTCATTTTGCATTATCTTTTAATATAAGTACTTATATTATGCTTTGTGTTTCAAAATGTATGTGATGGAGTATTGCCTTTTTCCCTTCTGAACAGGAGTGACTCATATGAAAGTGGACTTGGATGCTGCATGTGGAAGTGTGTGCTGCTGTTGCAGTGAGAGTAGTTCTCAACTTGTAAGATTGGTTAACTGGAAATGGATACATAAATAGATGCTCAGCCTTGGCAGTATGATGGGACAGTATTGCTTTGAAAAGATAGTTATCAAGAAACAGGGTGATGCTTTTGATATTTGTATCCACATGAGGGAGGCAACATGACAGGCTCATTTGCCTTAATTGTTGGCAAAACTTGGCAACCTGAAGCACGGTGTTGGAGGAACCACTTCTGCTATTAACTGATATGCCTATACAGATTTTATTTTTCTCTCCTTAGATATAACTGAGATCCAGATTTCTGAATTATAAAAGAAGCCATACAACATGTCTTCTGAGCCTTTTCTTTAAAACAAACAAAACCTTAGCATGGTCATGGCTTCCTGTCTCTTGATCTTTGGACTTCTGCCCTAATATGCAAAATAATATCTTAGTCTATAGAAAACACTGACTCTTAACTTGGTGTTTAGTTGCTCAGCCTTTAAGGAAGTATTACTGAAGATGGCCAACAGAGTCAGTTAGCTATAAATTAAAGTTTCATAGAACAGCTGACTTCAGTATGGTAGCTGTTTCTTTATTAGTTTGAAAATAATAGTTCTTTGTAGCTTAATTAGGGTCATACACTGCTAGGAAGTTCTGTAGTGATGAGAGACTTTTCTCATAAAGCAACCAGTGTTGTTCAGGGCAACTCCTAAAGGATCTGGAACCTTGCCTGAAGATGCCTAACATTAACCCATAGGTAGCATTAATTAGCAAAATGTTTGGAACACATATTTTCCTGCGTTGTGTTTGACAGTATTGTGAAGAACCATATAGCAGGCAGATGTATTGTTGCTTTAGATATTTAGATGGACCAGTTGTAAATTAAATCATTTACAGCAACATCCCGTATTTAATTACTTATTGGTATTATTGTCCTCTTTTCAACCTTTTAGGGGCTTAATTTCAATTAGCTGATATGTTCATAAAGATTACTTTAGCTAAAGCCATGGCCAGGAGACTTATTTTCAGATTTTTGTTTGCTATAGTAGTGTTGAAATACTATATTTTGTTTTGAAGACAAGTACACATTGTTTGTGAAGTAGCTGACTGGGTTGCTGGATAAGGGGAAACAAAACAATGTCTAAATTATTTCTGGCCACTAGATGAACAATCTGTTTTTTGTACATCAATTTTTTTTTTAAACTTCTCAAGATGAACAACTTCTCAAGGTGAAGCGACATAAATATTTAAGAAACTTTATTCTTTTGGAGTTGACTTGGAATCTCTTGTTTTGCTTAAACATGAAACAGAAAAAACATGTTTTGTCCTGATCTTTTACACAAATAATCAGGCTGCTCACAAATAAAACTAAAGTTTAAATTGTTTGGATACAGCTGAAAACACTGGGGGTTTTTTGCTTGTTTGTTTGAGGTAATTGGAAGAATACTGTGGGACAACTCCTTAATATGCTTCTATCAGGTTTTTAATTGGTCATCAGGAGGGTTCCAAAAGTAATACCAAGAATGCCTAAATGTGTCATAGAGAAAGAATAAGCTGTGGTTTATCCCAAATACGAAGTCTGGAGGTACTAATTTCTTGAACTTATCATGGTCTCAATCACTAATTTTTAAAAGATTTATTTACTTTACATTTTCATATTTCTTTTATAATTCCGTTGAGTCTCAAGAATTCAATGGTTCTTTGTGCTTAGAATAGATATTTAGTCACTGTCTCTTCCTTCTCCTTAACCAAGAGTTAAAAATAAACCTTTAAAACAATGGCAATATGAAACAACTTACTGGCAGTAATCAAGCTTGTAAGTAAGCTGGTACTTAACCAGAGGAATTCTGCTTTGGTGTGCACATGCCTTAGAAGGAGCTGTTGGAAAATTTAAAAATTAAAAAAAATATATGCTGTCTTTTCAGGAGAAATCCTCTCTGTGAGTAATAAAAACACCTTCTTTTGACAGACAGGAGCCTATGGAAACTCTGTTCTTGCATTAGGGGATAATACCAGCTTCCTTAAAATACAATTTCAAAGCTGAATTTTCTCAAATTCTGCATTTTCCCCCACTTTATGCTTTTCCCCTCCTCCAGTCTTCCTCTAATATTGATCCAAACTTGTGTACGGCATTACTATAGCTTCATGTTAAAACCAAAAATTTTAGAATTAAAATAATGATTTATAATAAAAAGCATGACAGACTAATTACAGTATTGCATTAATTATTATCTTATTTCAGCTCTGTTCCTCTCACAGCTAATTCAGACCTGGGGTTTGATGTTTTTTAATTGTATTGACACTGTAATTTCAAGAGAGGGAATATTCTGGGGAACAATATATATAAAATCAAGAAATAAAAATCGTCAGATAAAACAGTTGATTTCTAAAATGTTGCCTTGGACATGTTAGTAATAGAATGCAAGTAGTTCTGTTTAAATGTGATGCTTTGTGGATCTTCTGGTGAGTGTAACACCTATACACTACATAATACAACTCTTGAAATCTTCCATTTCTGGATACCTTTATAGCATGTACAAAATAGCAGTCATTAATTCAGAAATCTGTGCATTGTGCAGCTAAGTTGGAGCATCCATGACAGATTTTACATTCCAAGTTTTATTTTTTCTCCCAGAATGTGTGCAATTCTTACAGTGATTATGGTATAGATTGATGTCAGTGCTACAGTATAGCTTCAAGACTGTAATTTGAAGCTGGTTTAGAAAAATACAATTCTTTAGATGTGGTAAAGTTGAACAAAAGTCCTATTAGTAGTGAATTACATGTAAATATTAATGAGAGGAGTTCATAGCAAGTCCTGAGTTTGAGAAACAGAGCATGATAATTTTCTGAAATTATGTCTGTCTTGAAGATATGCAGATTAAATGATTCTCAGGTTTTATTTGAACTTTTAGATGGAGCAGAAGGTGCCTGGGTTAGTTCTTAAGCAAGCAAATGTTTGGAAGTTTTGGCAAATATCATTAATATGAAAGATGAATTGGACTGAATGACTGTTCTGTTATTTAGGCTAGGCGAGTTGCATGGTTTGGTTGTTAGACGTCTCAAATTACGTTGCCTTAGTCCCTGCCCATGGCTAGCTGTCTTCACGTCTTAACAAAGTTCTGGGAATTAGTTTTTGACAGAATGCTTTCTTTTTCTTTTTCAGGATGCTTCGTCTGCAGACATTCGGAAAGCATATCGAAAGCTTTCACTAATTTTACACCCAGACAAGAATAAAGATGAAAATGCAGAAACACAGTTTAGGCAAGTAAGTGCAATGTGTGGCAATAGAAGTTTTAGTGAAAATGGAATCAGAATTTTTTATGATGATGTCATTTTAGGGAGAACAATGGTACACCTTTGAAACAACTAAGTTAGACATTGAATTATATTTTTCCTGATGTAGCTAGATTAAAAACTTTTTTGGAATTAACTTGTTGAATACTCAGAATTAGTATGTAGCTGCAAATTAAAATATTTGAAAATAATATTTATACTCTTAGGAGGAAAATGTGTTTTGCACTTTATGTAAGATTGTTTATAAACAGTCTTCAAAAGCAGGAGGGAAAATTTCTGATCAGTTCTCAATGCAAGTCATGTAGGCATGATTTAATGAAAATAATTCAGATTAGTTTTTGAATTTTTGTCTTTTGAATCTTTACAACAGTCTCATGGTTTCAGACTGTAATTAGCTCTGTCTTTAAAAATATACTTCTGGTGACAAAATACAGACTACTTTATTTCAGTAAGATCTTTAGGATGAAACGTGATACTTTTTATTTTTAAGGTGTAGCTGATACAAGACTCACTTTGGCAGATGAGGAGTGGAAAAAGTCTTTTCTAGGAGTTGCTTGTTGGTGTATCTGACACTTTTAATGTGAATATGTCACTATGTATATGAATATGCATTCTGAGAGCTTCTTAGTGTTGTAGAGAAAAGTGAAAACTAGGAAATGTCATCGGTTGGCAAATGTAAAATATGCTGCTACTGTTTAAACTTGATGAACTCAATCCTAAAGGTAACTCTTTTGTGCCGTTTTCTTCTTTTTCTGTTTCTGTTTTAGTTGGTGGCCATCTATGAGGTTTTAAAGGATGAAGAAAGGAGGCAGAGGTGAGTTAATTTGCACAGCTTCTTAAATGAAGCATTCATGCCAGTGATGTATTGAAGTCCTATTTGACTTAATTGTAACTCTTCAGATGATTTTTTGCATAATTTAAGTTTGTAATTCCTTTGTAGCTGTTTAATTAAAGATTGTATGTGGCTTAAAGGGGAAGCTGGTGTGTATTTTAGTGTGATATCCTGGTTATTTTCCTTTAAAACTAGCATTTGAAAGAACTTTAAAAGCTGTTATTTGGAGCAATTCTTTTAACATGTAACAATTACATAATTTTTTGAATTGTGTCAATTATCATTGCTTGTTTTATTAAAGCTATGGTTGAAAATACAGGCCACAAATCCAACTGTCAGTTTTATCTTGCTATATCAATAAAAGGTTTGTTGCACAATATTTCGGGGTTATTTCCAGTGTATATTGTCTTCAACATTGTGTTCTGTTGCTTGGTTAATTGTTTTTTTCTTTTAGATGTATTATCTGTAATACTGTAAACTTTGATATGCACAGCATAATTTTTTTAAAATAGAATTTAATTGTCCTTGCTGCTTCAGGAGCAGATCCAGCAGTCCTCAGAAGGGCGTAGGGTTAAGAACTGAAAACCTGGGGCTGATTGGCTTTCTGGAAGACAAAACTAATGATTATCAGGAAAACTGGGACACGGAAAGAGTTTGGCTTTTGGGTTGAAGTTTTAGTAACTTATCTATCAGCTTAAAAGACTTCAAACTGGGCTTCACGAGACATTTCTTGAAAGGTTTTTGGCTTTGTAGATGTCTTGGCAGGAGACCAGGTTTTATAGTACAGATTATCTACTTTTTGATAATCTTCTCTTGATGTGTCATGAAAATGTACTTCATAGAAGTACTTTTGGAAATTTGTGTGGTTTTTTTTTCTTTAATTTCACCTCTCACAAGCACATTTCATTGTGAAGTTCTACGCAATGAAAGGTTTAAAAAAATTGTTAGTTAAGTGGTTTCAGACCACTTAAAGTCAGTTATCCCTGAAGTTTTCCCACTTTTTTTTTTAATAACATTGTTTACATACTCTTTGTGATATTGCCTCTCTGGAACTTAGTTCCAGCATGGAAGTTCTAGGAATTTCCTTGCAGCTATAATACAGGTTTTTTGCATGGAACTGTGATGTGGTAGCTCACACAAATTATGTTTTTAAGCCTTGTATACATCACAAAGTGACTAACTTACCCAACTTGTGAGAATATTGTTAATTAGTGCAGCACAGGGATTGAGAATAAGAAGTTAAAGCAGCAATGGATTGTTCTAGCTTAGACTGATTTTATTGTCAATAACTTACTTAGTACCTAGACAATGTTGTGTTTTGTATTTTTCTTGCACAGTGTGGATATATGGTTGATACTGCTTTTATAGTTGATTAAGTATAAATGTGGTGGATTAGTGTTTACCTTCAGAGAATTTTTGGGAAATAATGTGCAGAGTTTAGAAATAACATGCAGAGTAGCAGAGCTATATGGTCTCATTGCTTTGAGAAAAACTTTATTGATCAGATTTATTACACAGTCTAATGATAAACTCCGTGTTGAGCTTGTAAATAGAGGGTGGTCTGTCCTGCATCCTGAAGGACATTGTTGTAGCATGTCTTTAAAACAAGTGATAAGTGTGCTAGAAGCTGCTTCCCCCTGTAATATTGTTTCCATTGTAAGGTAACTCAAGGATTTTTTGCAATCACATGGCAAAGGAAAGGGGAGAGTCATTGCTTGTTGGGGTCTTGCTACTTTAGCTGTTGATGTTTAGCTTTGTGTGAGGTGATGGACCTAGTGGAAGAGGCTCAAAGCTTACTGTCATGCTCGTGCACTGGGGAGAAACTGCTGCACCCTTTGTCTCTCAGGGCTTATCAACTCAGTTTTATCCTGATTCCAGAGACGCTTTCTTGGATCTGCTTTAACAAGGCTTTCTGCCAGATTTTTAAATTATTTTTTTCTTCCCTTGACAGTTTTTTATTTCTGGTAGTTTTTTATTTCTGAAGTAACTCAAAGACCTGGTGGGATGAGATGGAAATTAGTTCCATTTCTCTACAAATTAGTTGGTGAGGAATTCTGGTAGTTTACCTGGGAATCCCTTCACAACTGGACACCTGAATGGTTTGGGGCGCAGGATTACACCACCTTGAGAAGAGTGACCTGCAGGCTTCTACTTCTGTACAGTGAAGTCAGCCATACCTGCCTCCTACTGTTTACTTCAGAACTGATGTAATCCAACCTTGATCCTGGTGTGTGTACATGGAGCGGAACAAGTGCTCTACTGTATGAGTGATTAACTTATTTTGAAACAATAAAAGTGGGTCTAATTGCACCCTTCCTCCATGTCTTGGTGAATGTCAGAGCTGTTAATTGTTTGTGGGCTTGTACAGAAACAACATTCTAAACAGGCAGATCTATTTAGAACAGCCAGCTATATGTAATTATTTTTCTGAAACTTTTGTATTTTCATATCTATCAGTGAATATTTACTTCTTCTGATGGCAGAATCCTTTCTTAAAATCTTATAGTTCCTTTACTGACAATTATAATACAGGGCTTTATAATTAAAATGTCATTTGCTTTTTTGACAAAGTTACATAGTTGCTTGTGAAGACTACTAATAGTAGTAGTAGTAGTACTACAGAATATAGAGATATTACCGTTAGTACTCTTTCTCTTACACACTTGGATCATAATCAAAACATTCTAATATTCTAACAGTAAACATACATGCAGCACTGTTTAATGTAGCTGTGTTTAACATTAGATTAAACATACATGCAGCAGAATGTAATAATTTATGTTTTCTATGCACATGGCAGCGCGTGTGGAATTCTACAGCAAAGTTTGTCTTTAGGATATGTAGATAGGTATATTTCCTGAAATACGTGTTACTTTAGGGCATTAACTTCCTGATGATAAATTTTATTGACCTTTGATTATTTTTAATTTATGAAAAAGTAGATAGTTTTACACTCTTCTGTTAATTGTAATTAGGCAAAAATCTTAGTTTTTAATTTCATTGTTTGTTACCATTTTAAGGAGCTTATTTTACCTACCAGGACTATCCTCTGTAACAATGTGGGCTTGATTACAGGAAGCATTTGCAAAGGAATCAAGACATACTTATTTGGAGTAAGAAAGGTGTTTATCTTAGCTCCCATTATAATTAAATGTCTGTATTCATAGGTTCATAAATTGTTCTGCCTGATGTTATACTGGATGTCTGTGACAGCTTGAGGAAAAAAGCCCCCCAAGATAAAAAACACCAGTGCAGTCTTCCTGTAGTTCAGAATAAATCTCATTAATTCAAGGTTATAGTTTATAAACTATATTAGATTTCTGAAATTATTTGAAATATGAAATGCAGTGTCTCTCTTAAAAGGAAAGGTAAATTATAATTATATTAAAAGAGATGATACTGTGTAGTTAGCTACTACAGTTAATGGATTTTTTTCTTGGATTGTGATTGATTCTACAAAGAGCTCTATAAACTGTTTCATGAAACTTTACAGAAGAATGGAATTTTAATCTTGCAATAACTTACTTGTTAGTATAAGACTAACATGTCTTCTATAGAATCTAGTGTTTTAAAATAAAGATTCAACTTAAGTTATAAATGGGATTTTTGTTTTGGTTTATATCTGTACTGGTGCTTTGGGGCTTCTTAGCTTGCTGACTGCTACATTTCAGAGACAACTGGTAGGCATACTCACATGTCAGAGATTTGCTGCATTCTGTGTACATATGTGAGGAAAAAATAGTGCAGATGTATTTTTCCTTTTTACCTTGCTTGGTTTTTTTCTTACGTAGAGTAACAATTAATATAGGTTGCCAAAAGAATAATGCTATATAATTAAAATTTGAATGTAGTTCTTGATGCACATGGATTTACTATCTTTCATAGTTAATATAGGTTTCTATAAAGAAATTCTTTATTGAGAAACTTGCTTTTAATTAAACCACATCCTAAATTTGGAGATCAAGATTTAAAAGTTATGGGAAGCTTCTGAGTTTCAGTAGGATCATTTTCCAGCTGAAAACCTAAAAATCATTGATATCTTTATTTTTCAAATACAGAGCTTAATTGCTATTGAAAGCAGTGATTTATCTTTTAACAGTATATATTCTAAAAAGTGGGTTATAATAGAAGCTATCTTCCCATAAAATGGCCAGTCGTGTGAGCCATAATGCTCATTGATAGTAAAATCAATAGAGCATTGATTCTGAGACTTAATCCTTGGAGACTGTTGTTCAGAACAGTGGACATAGCCTAGTAAATACCGAGTGCTGTTTAAAGTGTTTAATGCAAGGGACTCTGCTGTCTTAATTTCTTTTTTCTTAATAGATAATTTATAATAGAATGTGGTTGCCAAATGTTAGTTTGCAATTTGTTTTACACATTACTACATTGTTACCATTAGCATATAGAGACCTTATTTAATCAGTAGCCACATTTTCAATATATCAATTCACAAGCCTTAGTGAATAATAAAGGCAAATGCTTAATAAATTTATAGTAGTATTAAAAAAAAATCTATCTTGGTTCTACATATATTTCTCTGAAGCTCTCAAAGGAAGAGCATCTTTTGTGAAATCTTGTTTTTAAAATGCTTTTGTTTGTAAAATATTTTCTTATTCTAACAGTAAAATGTTTATCAAATCCATTGTTATGTTTTAAATGCTAAAACTTCTACTTAATTCTTAAACAAAAAGTTAAGTAGAAGTTTTAGCTTTGAAATAATATCCTAAGAATTTTTCTGAACAGAGTTTGTGTTAAGGCATCAGTAGTTAATTTGTTCTGGTTTACTGGGAAAGGAAAAATGTTACTACTTCAAATTTTACAATAATGGATATTAATCTTAGTATTCTCATAATTGTCATGTAAGATAGAATGTTGTAATAGGAATTTTACTTCTGGTAGCATTCAGAACACTGTGGAAGACTGAGGTGTTAAATCTTTTGCATAGAAACAACGGTGCGAACTTAAATGTTTTATCAGAAGTCATCTTTTCTATATGCACGGAATTAAAGTATATTTTTGTAATTGAAAACCGTTGCCTCTTTTTGCTTAAAATGAAGTTGCTTGTGGAAATTTTTTTAGTACATCTCCAAGGTATCAATTTAATAACTATCAAAGTAGCTAGTGCAGTTGTTGCATTTAAATTGATTTACATGTCAAGACTGGCAGTTTAGCAGCTGCGCTATTATTCCTGGATCGGTCAATTTACTTGAGAAAAACCTACTACTGAGTTCTACTGACCTGCATGACAATATAGGCCCTATTTCTATTCCTGTAATTAGGCCTGCGACTAACTCAGAATATTTTTAATTAAAATATTTTGGTCAATGTGTTGCACCAAATTAGGCCTTTCAGTGCAGATTTAATTCTGGAAATGGTGTGATTAGAATATGTAATGAGTTGTGTTCAATTTAAGATTAACAGGTTGTGCATCTTGAACATACAGGTTTTTGAGTTTGCTGCAGAGATTTTTGTTTGAAACTTTACTCTGAAAAATTAAAAAATAGGAAAATCTGTTTTGCATGTCTGTGGTTTGTTTATTTTGATATTAATGGTAACATAAATGACCCCAGACATACTAAGACATTTCAAGACATCTGTGTGAAGAAAAACTGACAAATTGTCATAAAATGGTTTCTGTACAGTTAGTAGTGTTAGTAAAATTAAACAGTTTTAAAATAGGTTGATTTTGGAGACAGCTTTTCAAACAGAAAATCAAAATCGTCTAGCTATGGTGAACTTTGTTTTTCTAACATCAAAATCAAGCCTTTAACTTAAATTCGTATCTGCCACAGAATGGATGTTAAGTATGGCAACATTTTTACCTAATGGATATCATGCTACTAAAGGACAAAACAAAAGCCAATATACCTCTCCCCTCCCCCCAACATTTGTGCTTTTAATTTATAAAAGAAAAAAAGGTTTCTAGGGTTTGAGACTGTTGTTCTTTGCTATCTATGTAGTAGTAGACCTGCCTACTGATCTCTAGGCAGGTAGAACACATCTACAATTCTAGAAGTCTGTTATTTCAGAAGTGAATGAAGTGGAGGGGCAGGGGGGTGGTGTTGCAGAAGCAATGGAATTACTTTAGACGACAAAAAAACCAAAACAAAACTGGATACATTTCCCCAGCGTTTGGTTCTGGATTCTGTTTGTTTCCAGATGCAAGCCTAGCAGCTGACAAAACAAGGCATTGCTCTGTTAAACAATAAACAACTACATCATTTTTTGTGTGTATATGATTGAAATGGTCTGTGGATTATCATTTGTTTTGTTTTATAATTGGGCGGTTTGGCTTATTTCATTTTTAGCTCTCCATGAAAGCCTGTTATATTTGCTACTGTAGGTATGATGATATTCTGATCAATGGACTACCAGATTGGCGACAGCCTGTGTTCTACTACAGGCGGGTGAGAAAAATGAGCAATGCTGAGCTGGCATTACTCTTGTTCATTATACTCACAGTGGGTCATTATGCTGTGGTTTGGTCAATCTACCTGGAAAAACAGCTGGTAAGTATTGGTAATAAATCAAACTTGCTTCAATTATTAGTATTGAATTTCCTGCAGAAGTTTATGTATTGTAGGGATCTCTACCACTTCCCCTTTGAATTTGGATTTTTTTGTAGTTTAAAATCATTATATTTAGAACAGTGATAATTATAGAATGAGGTATTCAGTGTATCAGAAAAAGTAATCTAAAAACTACTTAATTTTTCTAAAATTGCTAATAAATAGCACAACGTGGTTCTTTGTTTTTTAACTGGAATGAAGAAGAGGAATAAAACTTAATTTATCATCTATTGATGCAGAATCATATGCTACTGTAGTCATGTCTATGGTTTTCCTAAATGTTTAAAAATAATAAGTTTTTATTAATTTAAAAGTCATACTTGCTTTGCCTTTGTTCTTTGCTAAATGCTTTCTTCATTTTGAGTTTTTGTTAACAGGATAAGCATTAGTAAATGTTATAAACCACGCTGTTTTTTATTTTTGTCATATAAAAATCTATTGCATTTAGTAGACCAGAAAAAAACCCTAAGCATAACTTGAAAAATATTAATACATTAGCATCTATTTACTTTTTTATTTTCCACTACATTATTGAAGTTGATGAATGAGAAAGGAGGCAAGTTGAATGCTTTCTCCCCTTAGAAAACTTTGATTGCTATGGAGATACACATGAGTGACAGAACTGGACTTCATGTGTGTTTAAAGACTGGATACCATGGCAACAGTTATTGTTAAGATAGATCATTTTACTTAATCATGTAGGACCCCTAGATACATTTGCATAAATGCTACTCTACTGTTTACCCTTCACAGAAGAGTCCCAGTAACATTTGTGGTTTACATGTTAATGATAACCTGTAACCGTAGTTCTTTCTGCATCAAGGATGAACTGCTTAGCAGAAAAAAGAGGGAAAAGAAGAAAAAAACAGGCAGCAGGAGTACAGATGAAGCCAAACTTGCTGCTCTAGAGAAGAATGAAAGGTGGGAAGAAACTCTTGTTTTACACATTTTACAACATTTTATGAGCTACTAGTTTAGTTCTATCATTTTCTCTTTGCATCTTTGAAATATTGTACGAGACAAGTAACTGTATTTGTAGCAATAGCAATTGCTGATATAGTGTGCCAGTGTACATGTGTTTCCAGGTTTTGATTTGTAAATAAATGTGTGGTGTTAATTCAGCCCTAATCTTTCAATTATAGTTGATCTGCTGAATAAATGGTATCTGGCTTATAGAAGGGTATTATTCCTATGATTTTGCATCTTTTTCAATCTTTGAAGTTTGTGCCTTTGATGACAATTAACAAATTTCAATTTCTTTAAGCTCTAGTTTATTACTATACCTAGCAAGGAGTTTTTATGGGGTTTTAATGCTTGTCTGGTTTAATGCTTTTCATCTGATTAATTTAAAAACAAGCGTGTTGGTAAAGGGTTCTAACACCATGGTTCGTTAAGAAACACGTAGGGAAGAGTGACTTTCAGGACACACCAAAAGATACCACCATTTCTTCTACTGATTCATAGAAAGAAATAAAGGGTTTAAATGGTTCACACAGCAGGGGTATGAACTGGATCAATGCAGGATGGAGATCAGAGACCATTCTGCCTGTCGTCTTTCTTGATGACATCAGTGAGTAATGCTCCAGTGAACTGCAAATGACATTAATTTTTAGGTATTGTTTTGTTTATGCTACATCTTCATATCTGGTTGTCAGCACTTGTTAACACTTCAGGTTTTTTGGTCTTGGGGTTTTTCTAAACTGAAGTGTTTATGTGGCTTATGAATTTATTTTCTTGAAAAGCCCTCTTTAAAAGATTAAAATACAACAATGATTAGAAGTTAGCTGTTACATAGTGTGAATTAAATTTGAAAAATGTATCTTTAATATTATGTAGTTAGGCATTTTTATAGGAGTTGGCAAATGCTAATCTTCTGAAAGGGTAATGGGAAAATTCTGACTTAGAGATTGTGTAGCAGTAATGAAAAACTTCCACTTTTATTTGACTGCAGAGTACTGGACAAACCACAGTGGCATGACTTACTTCCGTGCAAGCTGGGAATATGGTTCTGTCTCACTGTGAAAGCTTTACCTCAGTTATTCCAGGTAATAGTAATGATTTTAAGTGACATTATTTTTCTTGATGTTTTTATGCATAATCATATGTGTAGCACTTGTTCTTACAAATTTTTTGGCTCAACCATGTACCATATAAATGTATAAAAATAAAATTACTCTCTGGAGGCAAATTTTAATATCATAAGTTCATCAAAATATGAATATATTTTAAATGGATATTGATCTTAATGTGCTAGGGAATTCAGCAGCAGATCCTGTTAGGCAAAACTACAAGAAAAAGGGAGAGGGGTGAGATAGTTATTTTTTTTGTGTATATATATATATAAAAATAATATATATAACTAATTAGGAATAGCAATGTCATAAGCGATCTGTTAGCAAAACTATTTTTATCTCAAATAGGCAAAAGCTATGATTCTATAGCAAATATTAATGTCATTTAAATTTGGGGGAACAGTGAAATTATTTTTTCTGATTGAGTGAGCTTTTTTTTAAAAGTCACTGGATAACGATATAAATTGATACCTGAAATGACTATGGTAAAATAACAGTTATGGTTGTAAATAAGAAATATAATATAAATATAAACATGGCAGACTTGTCCACAATTGTGGTTTTTTTAATCCAGTACTATAAACTGTGAAATTGGGATGATATTCAGCCAATGTAAGTATTGTCAGATCAGTTATTGGAGTAACTTTTTTAATATCACGTGCTCTTTCTTTTCATTCCCCTTGAATAAACTCATTTGTTTTTAATCCCCTTGTCACTGCTAGTGAATATGTGTTCAATTCTAGTGAATAGTGTTCAATTTCTGCCTATGTTCAAGCTGGAAAAACATTTAATTTGTAATTCCTAATCTTTTAGCAAAAGGCTTGTAAAAGTTACAAATGCAATAAAGTCTAGTCTTTCAGCATCCATTTTTACAGCCATTAACTTTTCCTGCAAAGAGATACAACTTTTAAAAGAGAATGAGTTATTTATTTTTGTATCAGAACTGTGTGGCTAACTTATTAAAGAAACTTTTCTTTTTGCAAGTTTTTAAAGCAAAACTGATGCTTAATGTTATGTCCAAATTAAGCTCTGATATTCCTCCCTCATTGAGGTGAGTCAGATAGAAAAGAATTAAGTTCAGCAATTGGTTTTGCTGCCTTTTTGAAACTTTATTCATAATTATAATACTTTTCCTTTTGCCTTAATTGCAAAATATTAAGAATATAATAAAGTTCATGAAAAATTTTATATTAGGACTTCTGATCTTTCTAAGCTGCAATTTTCCTATTTTTATGGTTTTCAGATAGTCTCTTAAGAAGTCAGTATACTAGGTTTTGGATTCGCTGTTCAAAAAGCGGCTCCTATGTCTGCCAGAATAAGCAGGAAAGACAAATACAACAAAAGTGATGTTTTGCATTTAGTAGACACCTAGTAGACACCTACCACACCTTAGAGGTATTCTCTTGCTGTGGATTTGAAATCTATTAAATTAATGGTAGTGGAAAAAAAGCTACCCAATAACTCGTGGAAAATTGGAGATCAGCAAGCAGGGATTCAGTGGCAGAGGCAACATGATGTAGAGGAATTCAGAGCACGGAAGGCTTTGGAGCAAGGATGAAGTGAAGAGTTGGAGTTGTAAATTGCCCCATATGTAAATTATACTGCTGCTTAACTCCAGGGTTTCTTTTGTTGTTTAAGATGACCTGCCAATTATATAGGTTAAAATGCAATGAAATATAAGTAGTCTTTAATATTAAGGATATTCAGGATTTGACGTAACTGAAATAAGTTACTCTAGCTTATTAGTTAACAATACCTAATTATTACATCTTCTGAAGAGCGTAAGAGCAGCAGTGACCTCATGTTGGAAATGTTTTGAAGTGGCAGTACAAAAGATACGTTTCGTGTTGTAGCTAGCTGGACAGAGAGACCTTTGGGCTCTTTTTCAGTTGTATTTAAGGCTTTAGCAAGTCCTACCTTAATTGCAATTGCCAACAAATAGCAAAAAAAAGTAGCTGTAACTATATATATATATTACATAACCTTGTGTACAGAGTTCCCATTTTTAATATAATTGCTTTTCTCTTCAAAAATGCGCTAACACAGGCTTGAGATTTCAGAGTATTTCAGGCTTTTAGTGTAAGTAGAATTGCTAGGGCAGCTTATCTAGAAGATAAGCCTCCTACGGTTACAGTGTAGAGTTATATGTGCTAGTCACACATGCAAATTATTTAACAAGGTGTTACAGTGGTTGACATAAGGATGGCTGCTACATATTTTAGTTGTTTGAGTTAATCTAAATGATTTCTTCAGTTGTTTAATAGCCAACAAATTATTTTCAAAGCTTGTAATTCATCTGCAATTAATGCAATTGTAGATTAATTTCTAAAAATCATCCATATTTAAATGGACCCTGTTCAGGACAGAGAAGGGTAAGACTTAGCAATACTTTTAAGTGTTGCTTCTGCCACTGAGTTTTTCTAAAGCCCTGTCAGTGAAAGACTTGAACTGCTTCCTCAAATCAAGGAAACTAAACCACCTGCCTGTGCACACAAGTTCTTCCACAAAGGAAACTTTATTTTAAAAAAACCAAACTTAACACAAAAACCCCAGCCATGTAAAACCAAACCACCACCAACAACAAAAAAAACCCCCCAAAACCCCAACAAAACAAACACAAGGAGAGGTCAATTTAAACTTTAGCATCCATCTCTCCCTACATTAGTTGATGTGAATATTCTCCTTACAACAGCTCTCTCTGAAGATTCAGGTTGCTAAGCTTTTGCCCATGCCTAGCTCTCATTTATCCAATTGAGTGTCTTTCTCCTACTTCCCCTCCTCCTTCAAAATGTCAGATTTCAGAAGGAGGCACTTAAAATAATTAAGGTGGGCCTTTACTGAAGAAAAATGCTTTGTTTGCATGCCCTTGTGATGGCCTATGCTATTTTATCGTAGCCTGCATTTTATGTCAAGAAACTGGAAGAAAAATGGTTGAGAAGAGGATGAGAGAAACTAAAAAATAATTGTTTTTTAAAGCTGTTGACAATTGTATGTACAGAGAGACGACGTAGGTTTTTACACCTACACCACAGTTAAATTTAGGGGTGAAAACAGAATCTCTAAGTTTGTTTGAAGAAGCAAAAGGAAAAGAATACATACGATGTATCATAAATCAAATATTTGTGGTGTGAAAGAAGCATTAAGTGGAGTGCAAATTACATCAACTATTAACAAGTTTAATTCTTATAATGTAGGCTCAAGAAAAATATAAAAAAAGAATGCAAATTGTTTCTAAGGTCATTTATAGTTTACTCTTTCATGAGAGTGACCTATAAGAAGGATATATATTTTTAAAAATCAATGAAAGAAGAAAAAAATCTCAGTTAAAATGCTTATTGGAACTTAAAATTGTTCTTACAAGGAAATAAACCATCCAAATATAGTGTGCAAGAATTTTAGTTCAAATGGTGAATGTAATACAGAATATACAGTTGTGTTAAGTATACTTTTCTTTTGTGGGAGTCGTGTAAATTGCAGTTTATTCCCAAAACAGCTGACTTAGAGTTTTTTCTTTGGATATGCAGACATACAACTTAAAAGTGGTCTTTCTTAAAATGTTGTTAATTATTGTTCACAAAATATTTCCTTCAGAAAACTGAAGAGTGGTTGTTAGTTTTCCTGTCAACTACTTCTCTTCCACCTTGATGTGGTGAAGCTTAGCAATAAATGTCTTTATTTTTACACCAACTTCATTAATGCCAGTTAGCACCAGGAAATTTTTTTTTATTATTTAAATTATGAGCCTGCTGTTGCCCTGAGTGTAACAAAGCAGAAAGCATTTTTTTGTTTCAGACAGAAATGGATTCTTGTTAAAAAAATAAAGTGTCCTATTATCTTCTTTCTTTGATAGTGTAGGTGTAGTGCATACACCCTAGCAGTGAACTGTTTCTAAGAGCTTCTGGTAAGTTTCACCAGTAATGAGAAGGCAGTTCAAGCTCATACATAGTTGCACTGGGTATAACCTAGTGAGATCAACAAAGCTTTCAATTACAATTGAAACTTTTGTTTATAAAGATCTTTGCATAGCACAAAGTGAAATAGAACAAAAAGACCAGTAATTTATTTGTGTGTAGACTACCAGATGGTAATTACTGTAGCTGATTTAGTAGCCTGGAATAGATTCAAACTAGTGACCCAGAGGTGTTTAATTTCTTGGCATTTTGTCCTCAGGTTTTCTTTTAATCTGTGATTACATTTCAACACCTGTTTAGAGATGGTACAGCTTTGGCCTTAAACGGATTGGCAATGTGTCATTAAACTCAAGAGGCTTTGCCAACAGGGCATCTCCTTTGCCAAAGTTAGCTTTTAAGCAAGATTTGATTAGGTCAGCAACACTTATGTGGGTTGTTTTTGTCTTTACATATGACTTTATATGAAATAATCATGTGAGATTGAAATAAGATTTATTGCATTTAATAGCCTATGTCTTAAAATTTTTTTTTAAGGGGTTTATTTAAGCCGGTAAGGTTAAATATCTCCTTATTTCCCAGCTTTACCGGGTTTTGATGTTTCTTCTTACTGTACAGCACCAATGTTGAAATAAGAAGTGGGGAGCGAGCAATTGCAGGATGTGTGGCACAAGTGATTGCCAGTTTGCTTCATTTCTTGCTGTTTCGCAGCTATTGGAAGAACCAAAGTAGGGATGAAGCTCTTGACCCTGAGGTCAATTAGAATCTTAGAAGCAGGTCAGAGGAGAGTGGATGGTAAAACAAGTATTCTGTGTGTATGCAAGTGAGCAAGAATAATCTGCATCTAACAGGGTACTGTCTGAGGCTCTGGAGACAAAATGCTCTTTGCTGCATAGTGGAAGTTTTAAGTAAACGTAAGACACTAAAGAAATTTGCCTTTAATTGCCTGCTGTTCTGTGGCAGCCAATTTTGTTCTGCTCCTTCAAATCACTTACTGTATGTCTGCATATCCCAGCACACACGTTAGAGGAGCATAGCTCTGAGAGCAGCTCGTGTGTATGAGGCAATACTATGTCTCAATGGTACTGTTCTGTTGCAGTATGAGGATTCTCAGTGTGTGAACGGGTCCCAGGGAGGCCTTGCAGTATTGGCCTCAGTTCCCCCTTCTGGCTGCCTTTGTTCCACCACTGTGGGTGTAGAATAGCCAGCAGATACTGCAGGAGCACAACCTGCTGCTGGTACCCCTTGCTTGAGAACCATGCTGCAACTGCCTGCAGGCTGTACGCAGCTGAAGAGGCTGGCCACACCTGGTATTATTCCAAGGTCAGAGCAAGATTTCCTGTTTATAAAGGAGGAAGTAATGCCACTCCTACTTATTTACTAGTTTGCCTTTGAGTAAACATGCAAGAATGCCAAAGAGAAATATAAATCATAATGTTTAATTTTTTAAAGCATTATTTCTTACCCTAACACATTGATATTACTAGTTTATAAACCCATCGAAAGAATGATTTTGCTGTGGTATAATGGCTGGCATTTTTATTGTGTAGAAATATCAAATTACTTGGATAGGTCAGATGTTGCAGTAATCTTAATTTGACTCTTTTTTTTACAAATTGTACAAGAACACTGTACTCAAAGACAAAAAATAAGTTCAGGAACTTTATACAAATATTTTTCTTCCAGTGCGTGGATTGATTTAATAAGAATTAATGCAAAGAAAATTATTTCAATACACTGATTTTAAGTATGCTTGTGGAAAAGTTCCCAGTTAACTGCAAATTCCAAGGGGATGTATTTAGTTTGTATCAGTCCCTCACCCAGAGGACTAAGATGTGAACCTGATTCTATCAGAAAATCTGCAATGAAGATGCACTATATGGCAAATACAGTAAGTTGTTTCCAGTGCCTTATTTCCTCTCTAGTTTTTCTGAGGTAGACCAGAAAGCCAGGAAGACTAACTGGAGGGCGAAAAAAACCCACAAAGCAAACAAACCAACAAAACCTCATCACCCTCCCCAAAAAGTTAAGGAGAGGCCGAAGTGACTGAGTCTCAGTAAGAATTGAAGTTTTTAGTTCCAGAATTAGTACAGTTTGAATAAATACTATATCTGTTGATTTAAGAACTACAAACAAACCAACCAAAACAAACAAAAAAAAAACCCAAACAAATTAAAAAACTCTTATAAGGCCAGTATCAAGAATTTCTGTATTTCTGTGTAACTGAAGTGCAGGTTTTTTTTGCAATCACAAATTTCTTGGCATAAGATGATACTTTTATAAAGAGAAACTGAAATACAAGAATTTTTTTGTATTCTTCATTCTTACTTGTGGTTAAAATATTGAAAATATTAAGTGTTTGATTTCCATCCCCCCCCCCCCCAAACTTTTTGAAATTTTTGGTTAAATGTGAGGATAATCACAGGAACTTCCTATACATGGCAGTTGAAATATAATTTAGACGTACTAATAGCAAAATTTTGCGTCTCTAGTATGCTCTTTTTTAATTCTGTTCCTTTTTTTGAAATGTATTTGAAATCATAGTATAATAAAACAGCGTGTATTAGCCCTCTTGATTATTCTTTTTGCTTAACTACATGCATATTACTGCTTTGATGGTGAAAAAAAAGTAATATATTCATGCTGATATTCTTTTCTGAGAACTTCTCAAACTCCTGCAAATGAGAACAAAATATTTCTGATTAGGTAAGCTGGAGCTTTTAGTTAGAACAATTACAAGCTTTGTATTTGTGTGACTCTTTTCTCTGTCCCTGTCAACCCCCAGAAGGACAAAAATGTGGCTTTTTTCTTATGTTTATTACATATTGAAAGTATAAAATTTTATCAGGTATAAAATTTTCATCTTGCACATTTTTGAGCTGCTTAAGGAAAGACTCTCTAAAAGATAAATGATTACTGAATCATTACTGAATTTTGGGGAAGAAGCATTAGATTGGGAGAGGCTGTATCTATATTGACAGTGTTTTTAGGGCCCTAAAATGTTTGTATTGAGGCTAAATGAGTGCTTAAATTTATCACTTTGGAGAAGTAAAGACGTCTGTACATAAATCTATTTTGAAATACTTTTACTACCAAAACTCCATATGCTTGAAAATTAATATTCCTGTTTAGACTGATACTACTGAAAACTAATGAGGAATAAATTGAAATGTGTTTATTTATGCTAAGGCAGAAGTTTTCTTCAAAGAAATCCCTTTTTTAAACTGTTCTGGTGTTTTTTCATTTTTACTAAATATAGTTTGTCTGTGGCTAAAATCTTTACCCAAGTATGTCTTTTAGTTTCTCTTTACAACCCGTAGAGCTATTTGTTATGCTTTTGTGGGAAGTATTTGATTTTCAAATCTTCAAAATGCATTTGGATTAATTTTTTTGTTGTTTTTTTTCTTTGCTTTACTTTATATGTATACATTTTAATACGTGCTTCAAAATGTGCAGTCTCCCGTTTTTGTGATTATGGTATCAGCAATAATAAACTGTGATTAATAGGATAAAAATGTAATGTTGCCTTTGTTACCTGCATATTACTCCATTTGCAGAGATAATCCATTTTGTATCTATAAAGCAACAGTACCACTAAATTTCATTTACGTGCTTCTGACTAGTTTTTTTTGTTGTTCAGCTATTGTGTCTCATTTTCATCTGAGCCACATTTCCAATTGTTCTGTGATTGACATGCTGAAGAGATTGACAGTTACCCCCTAGTGCCTGCTGTCTGGAGATCCCACAAGCAATAATGGATTTTCACCAGAATTTAGCATCAAATATTGGCTTTCAGTGTCAAATGGGTTAAATTTAAATGCCAGTTAATTGTAGCCATTTTGAAATCATAGCCTTAAACAAAAGCATTTTTTGGATATCAGTATGAGTGAGTCCTGTGTATGCCACACAACCCAAATGTCTCAAACTTACAGCAGAAGTTAACCATTACATTTACGGCTCTTTCTGTTTCTTAGTGATGCAAATAGTGCAAATCTGCAGAGTACAAGGAATGCCCTACCATGTGTGGGAGGGAATTTGTATTTCAGGCAAACCAAAAAGAGAACCAGTGCTGATCCTAGTTTTATAATTCAATGTTCTAACATAGAAACTGAGTATCTGCTGTTAATGGTAGTCCTCATGTACCCACGCATGATTTTTTAGCCCCAGTTCTACTAAATGCACCAAAACCTTCCTCTTCCCCAAAACACATCCCCGTCCTCCTTCCACATCCCCAAAAACAAAACTGTAAGCATGTGAGATTCTCTCATCTGTTGTGTTCCAGCAGCAAGAAGTGAAAATTTCTACTGTGTACAGTGATCTCCTACATAAATCTGGCAAAGAAATGTAACTTCCTTTCCCAGACCCAAATCCAAAGACAAATAGAGAATAAGAGGAGGAGATGAAACCTTACTGATCTTTTGTGGGAATTGGCAGTGCCATTCTTCAATGCTGACTTGTATTGGTAGGATGTCTCCAAAATATTACGAAGTTCTGTTCAGAGATGGATCATGATTCTGTCCTGTGTTTTCCCACCTTCCTCAAGTATCTTTGAAGGGTTAGATGCCTATGTAATGCAAAAAAAAAACCTGTCGTGTTGCAGTGTCTTTGCAGGAACCAATGTTTTTGGATGACTTCTACCATTAGAGGCAGCAATAATTACTGCTTTTATTTTCAAAATTTCTTAAGATGTCTTAATTTTTAATGAGACCAGGTTTTGCTCAAATTTATGGGATTATAGTTGAAATTATAAAAATACTGATATTTTACAATATGTGCTACAATAAATTCTAAATCACCCTTTGTATGTAAAAAGTGGGACTGTTAATGAAATAAGAATGAAGTTGTTTTTTGCTGTAAAGAACTGAAATCAGGTTTATCTAATACAATAATTTTTATTTACTACAATAGATGTTGTGCATGCTTGGAAATGATAAATAATAATTAGTCTATTTCAGCATTTCTATTATAGATTCGTTGTTTTTGAACAAGTATAGAAATCTCTTTAACTCCTAAGTAAGAGTAAGAAAACTGTCCATACCTCTTACTTCAGCAATCTGTTGGTTCATATTGGAAGGCTTTCAATTTAAATCTATGATTACTAATTCATCAGATTTTGGAAATGTATGCCATATTGTGAGATTTGTGACAGGACTTCTAGTTTTATGGGTAAATTTGCCAAATAGATTTCAGATTAGAATCTGATCCAATCCTTGGAGAAAAAACTTAATATATATTTTAGGTGCTTTAATGCACTGTAAAAGTTTGTTTAAAAAAAGAAAGGAAAAAGGGAACAAGTTGGAATTTGGAACATGCAGTTCATATTGCCATAATGAGTGCACACTAAGATGACTGCTGTCTAGCAGTTGCCTTTGTTCGTCCCTAATGAAAATCTTTTCTTTCTTCCCTGAACTTCCAGGTTGCTGATGTGAGCAGAGTGGGTACGTGCCCTCTTACTAAGCTGTAGGTAGTGATCAGAGAGTTTTTCTAGCCATTTTTCTTTTCAGGTTGTCAATGAGCATCATAGTCTGTAATGTCAACGCTATTACATTTGAACCACTATTACGCAAAAATTCTACATTCTAAACAAATAATTTCTGTAAATTGCTGTAACTCAAGGAAACAAATGTATCTTTAATTTTGTGAGGTTGAGAACTTATACCAGAGCCATTGCAATAACTTGTTTGTATAAGGATGCTAATGCCATTGCAACATTTTCTTGAAGGATGCCAGACAGTTATATGTAGAATATAAAGAAACAAAAATGAAGGCGAAAGAAGATGCCCTGGCTAAGGCTGAACTTGAAACACTTCAGAGTGAGTTTTTACCCCTGTCTTCATAAACAAAGATGTAATATGATATACCTACTACACAAGATGTATATGAACAAACATTTTTATAATCTTCGCATATACATGCTCTATGTAGTTCTGTACTGCTGTTAAATAAGCTTTTAGTTTTGTGACTAATTTTGCAGTAGACCCTTGGCTTGTTTGTACAGAGGCATAAAACTCAGGTGATAGTGATACTGTAGCAACGAAAGTGTACTTTGGGAGAAATGCTGTTTTATAGGAGGAGGAAATCTCAAATGTATAGATCTTGACGTATACATTTTTGGAAGTGACCTCTTGGTTTTGAGCATTCTTGTATTCTCTTTGTCTGTAAATATTTTTTTTTAACCAGTGTCTTTAATGATTCTTTGGGCATATTGGCTTTATTTTTTTTAGTGTCCAAAAGCATGGATGCAGACAATTAGCATTTCCCTTAATAATAAAATATTCTGAATAATTATAGGTGACTTTTCTTTCCTCAGTTATTTGCTTTTGACAACGATTAAACATACCCTCTTCTGAAGACAAATTTAAAAGTTTTGGTGCCTGTGTATGTGCGTGCTTGCTCTATTTTCTGTACTTAAGTGCATGTTTTTATGTTCCTTTATTCTGACAAGTGCATTGAACGCCTTATCACAATTTATTAGCTTTATGCATAAGCCTTTAGGCACTTAAAATACAGCTGCATTTTTTGTATCTACAAAATAGTTTGATTTTTTTAAAATCAGCAAAGAGATCCAGTTTCAGCAATGATTCCCAACTTATCTGTAGCTGAATCCATTTAGAGAAAATGGATAACGTTCAGCACCTCAGTGAGCATTGTGGACCCAGGCCAAATCTAGCAAAATAGCACATTTAATGCTTGGTAGGGAGGCCTGCCATTACGTTTGAAGTACCTACCACAAAATAGGCCCTTGAAAAGGGTCTTGACTCGGGTTATTAAAAACTTGTTAAATTGTCAGATAGTAATGTATTGCCATTGTTCAAAATAGCTGGCATACATTGTTCATTGAGATCTGTGAAGTACTGTTTTAAAAGGAGTAGTTTTTGAAAACAGAAGTGCAAGTGAAAGTATAAAGTCACTAAAATTGTAGTGTGCATGCTCCTCGTTTCACTGAAAGACCACTTGTGAACTTTTCAGTATTCTCCTCTCTGCCAGGTATCACGTGAGAGGTCACTCTTGTTGTTATCTCCAGTAGCAGTGTCCACAGGGAGAGGTGCAGGTTTGGTGCACTTGCCCCTCCACGTCACCCCTGGGCTCTCACAGAAGCACTACGCTGTCCCCTGTCGTGCTGCTGGGCGGGACATGGCATGTGACCCTCATGTTGCCATGTGACCAGATGTCATTCACATGAGCAGGCGCCAGTCCTCACCAGTCCCGCTGGTTGGCATCCTGCCCTCCCTTGGTAGGCCTGCTGTCAGGGAGCAAGAGGAAGGATTGAGAGTCACCACCTGTAATTAGCAGAGTTTGAAATTTGACATGGAATTAATTTGCTCAGCCACAGCAATGCTATTGCTGGGCAGCAGACTGAGCTGTCAGTTACCTTTTTTTAAAAGAAATAATGACTCCCAAGAGAAGAACAAGTGATGCATCTATGTTACTCTAGGCGAAAAAAACCTTAGTAAAATATAGCAACTTTACAACTTTACCTTACAAAAATATAGCAACATACAATACAGACCTTATGTTTCTAGGAAATGTGGTTTTGTAGGGAATTACAGATAACTGGGTGTTTTATGTAGAAAAATAGAAATAGTTTGCCTTACATTTTCTGATGCTCTTTTCACATTTAGATACCAGAATACAAAATGTATTTTAAAATGAAAGTGCTTCAATTAATAGAATTTCTTTTAACTTCCTCTCTTGCAGTGTCATACATGGGTATATCTTTGCATCAGAGAAAGATTCTGTAACAACAGATAGCCCTGTTCTTCATACTCATGGGGTATAAAATTAACTGAACTGAGTAGTCATTAAACTGAGAAGACTTAGGAGTACTTTGTCAGGACAAATGACTCTGCCAGTTTTTGAACTTAAATAGCAAGGTTTGAGTAGTTATCAAGACAAATTCTAGCAGCTCTACTGGTCCTCTTCTTGCATGGAGTATTTCTTTCAACCATGTCCATTTTGGGGTAAAACACATCTATTTTTCTTTCTTTATACTTAGTCCTGGTAGTTCTCTTACTTTCTGTTCTTCTTATGTTTGTTTTCTTCAACCTTCAAAAGAAAGACTTAAATTTATTTTTAAAATACGCCCTTTTAAGGAAATAGCACCTGCTGGATATTGCAGGTGAACTCTTCACTGGCATCCCAGTTACCAAACTTACTTGCATTGTAAATCCAGAATTCTTGCCCTGATGTACAAGGCATCTGGAACAATCCATGGCAAGAAGCAATTTTATTTCTAATTATAAACCGTGTTGAATTGTACTTGGTTTTTCAGGTTTTTTCATCACCCCATCATTCCAGCTTTAACTGAAATACAAAGTTATTAGCCCTGTGGCTGCATGACTATCCTCTTTCTGTATTGGGTTTCATGATGGTATCTATAGTGGTATTTATATCTCTGTATAGGGCTTTATATTAAGGCATGTCTTACCTGAGTGTCTGCTGTGAAAAATCCAGAATGGTGGTGAAACTTTTAATACATTAGATTAAATTTGGTTAGGCTTGGTGGTTCTCCCTTGGGTGGCTTTTTATGTTGTTTCATGAAACTTAGGGATAGAAGACATCACTAGATGATTAAGTATAACATGTTTGTTTCAGACCCTTAAAGGCAAAAATCAGTGAAAAATACTGATTCTCGTGGCTTGTCTTGTTTGACTTGTACAGTGATGCACTTGAGCTTTCAGCATCTTGTTATGCAAGTTACAATATTCATCAGAAAACCTTGAGATGCCTTCCGTTCTTCATGGCTTGTTCAGACAATTAATTTTACTGTTATGTAGCTATATCATAATTTGAATATGGATTTCTCTATCTTTAGCTTTCAGTAGTTTATTATTAGCATTTTTCTGTGGTTAAAAAGAAGTTTTCTTTATCTGCAGGTTTTGTTTGTATAAAGCATTTCTTTAGCCCTTAATTTCTGTTGATTTTCTGTACTCTGTGTAGATTTCCAGTGTAGCTATCTGTATTGGACCCTGGGTTTGTGTATAGTGTTCTAAGCTTGGTCATCTTCTGATTAGAAAATCACATTTCTTCTATTATTATTGTTATGTTTACAAAATCACAGATTACCTTAGTTCCCATTTCTCTGAGAGCTCATTTCAGATTGCTTGTCCACCATAACTGCAAGTTCTTACATCCAAGGTTTCTTGCACACAGTCTTTTATAAATGCAGATATGGCATAACATCCTTAACGGTGTAATTTTCAAAAAAGCTTTTGATTTGATTGGTTCCAGACTACCAGCCAGTCCATATTTGTACTTCTTCCTGTACTTCCCTCTTCACTGTAAACCATTTTGACCAAATTAATGTAATCTAGCACTATACTGAAGGTGACTTTATGTTTACTTCCAAATAATTGACAAGTACCTTGGATAATTGTGTTTAGTATTAATCCGCGCCAAAATGCGGTGTTTGCATGCCTGCTTAGTAATGATTTGCTGACAGGCAGGTTCAGAGAAAATTAATTCATATAATGCATGCTTTTCTTGTCGGTGTGGGTGTGAATGTTCTGATCACTTAATTGTTACCTCTGAAGCCTAATTATGGCAAACTAAGTATCATCCATTTCGCTGATTGTTTTGGCAGGCCTGCTGAAAGGATTTTGAACTTTCACGCTTGTGTGCTTGTTCCAGTTGTTTCAACTAGGCTATATGATGCCTCTCCCTACAAAACTTCTTTCAGATTTTATGGAAAATGTGCCACTAGCATAGTGTTATGAGGCTTTTTTGAAAGTGGCACGTGTGCTTCATTATATGTTTGTTGGAAGGCAAATTAACTCTCAAGTATTGGAGGTTTATTTCTAACCCTTTCATATTATAGGGATGAGGTATTTCGAGGAGGGGATAAGAAGTTCGGGGAAGGGTAGATACTCAGAGCTTGTGAGAAGTTTTTTGTAGTTGAGAAATGTATTCATCAGTGAGCATATTTTTAGTCAGTTTGTTGAAAAATAAACTAGCCTCTAGGTCTCAGTACAGCAGATGTATATATCTGTCTCTAACTCATGATGCATTCATATAATCCCATTGACTTCATTATGGTACAGAAATGTATAATTTTTAAACATATAAGTATTTGCCCCATATTTGCATTAATATATATTGAATACAGTTTGCTCCATTTTTTCAGTAGACTGTCAAACCTTAGTATAATTTTTTCCAGACTGTGGGGTCTATTGTATTCTATCTGTGTTGCTGAACATGCAAGTGAATTTTTCTGTCATGTTTTAAACCAATCTTAATGCTGTAGATACTTTGGTTGTCTTGCATAGTTACATCGGTAAGTGAACAATGTTGAAGGAAAAAGAGATCTCAGGGCAGTATCTTACCGACTTGCCAAACAGATGTTTGCTGTCTACCTCTGTGTGTGGTCGCATTTCTTACTTATCAACGCACAACGTACCAGTCAGACTGTCCCTTTTCTTTCTGTGATTTTTAAGACATCACTGTCCTTTTTTTTTGACCATATTTTCTGTGAGTTCTTGTTCATGCTTAAAAGTTAAAGCTTAGAAGCCTCACAGAGAGAGGGAGCTCCAGCTTGATGTGTTGTACTTCCTTTGCAGAAGTTCAGTACTTGTTTTTGTTTTGTTTCTTTCTATATGAAGCGATTGTTCTTTCTGTGAAAAATTCTCTGAATTCTTTACAATTACATTAACTGATAGGTAAAATCACTATATACTTTTCTTAAAACTTTAAAATATGGACCTCCGATATTTATTATGTAAAAAGCACCATGGTTTTATTATGTGGCACTTGATCCAAAATACTAGCTGATTCCTTATCTTCTAAAAATGACAGCTGATATATCTTAAAGCAAATAACCATTAGCCAGACACTATTAATTTTGCCACTGATAAAATTAATGTAGGAACAAGGTGGAAGGACTAACGAGGAAGGTCAAAGTATCTGATTATGTGCAAGTAATTTATCAGACTTCAAAACCTTGATGGCACCATAAACTAATAAAATGTACAGCCAGTACTGGAATAGTATTAGAGGCCTTCAGAAACATAAAGTACTGTACTTTTAAGAGAGTTAGATAAGAGTTACCTGTTAAAGTCTAGGGATCCCAGGGATGGGTATGTTTATATGCTTTTCAGACACAGGGACAAATTATCTCTCTTTTTTTTTAACTCTTAAGTTGTTAAAGGCACCATCAAATTTAGTCTTCTGGTAAAGAACTTGATAGATCTAAAGGCAGATAATACTCATAGAAAATTCATATCCTTACAGTGTGAATTCAGCAAATGGTAAAAGAAAATTTCTTCTGTTACAGAAGGGCTAGACTTTGTAAAAGTCATAAATCATGTAAAACACTGACCATTTTACATTGGAATAGTTTCCATAGTGCTTATGATCTTGGATTATACATTTACTTTCTGCTATAGCTTTTTTCCTTCTATTTAATGAACTAGAAAAGTTATTACACTGTAATTTAGCAATTAAAATACAGGATGATCCCAGAAAATAGGAGTGAGAGTAAGCTATTCATTTACCCTATCGAGCTTGAAGTCAGGCTTTGGTTTCACCAAGACTGTTTCTCTCCACTGCATTTAATTGTATGAGCAGCAGTAACTGGTCATAGTTAAGGTCTGCTGGATATTGGTGCCCACATAGGGTGGTAGTGGTCTGATGGCATCTCCAGTGGACAGTGAGTAGGCTGTGACAAAACTGGGAGGAACCTCTGAAATCCTTTTCTGTATGTTTTTCCTACATTTCAGTTAGGTTTTTACACAACAATATTAGAACAGTATTTGAGACTGGAGGAAAAAATGCCTTTTAAAAGCCTGTTCTGTTGTAGTGGATGGCTACATAGTCTAAACCCAGCACCATTAGATGATGACATTGAGTATTAAGGGAACATTTGTGTTTCAAAACTCTGAATCACAGCTGCAGTTGTCACTACTGTCAGTACTATTAAACACATCCTTGCTTTAGGTTGTGGTGGTGACACAGCATCACCTTCCTGTCTGTCTGTGAAGCCTTAGCAGATGTAGGATTCAGCTGTCTAGGCATCAACTACTCGCTGGAAAACCTGATTCTTATTCTTTTCAGGGGAGAGCACCAGGTCAGGTCAGAAGTGTCTTTTGGGCTGCCAGTCGAAATGCTGGTAATGAAAAGGTGACATGAAGGAGAGAGGTTTTCTTTCTGGGTGTCTGCTGTGGACTTCTGTTTCGGTGAAATCATTTCAATGATCTGTTTCACTTTCTCCATCTTCACCTGAAAGAACAACAGTGCTTGGCTTCCATGTTGAGGTTTCAAAGTGTGTGCATAACTTCTGAACTTTCTCTATCTAAAATCCATTATTAAGCCACTTATATGTGTTTTTGTGTTCTAAGAAGTGGCTTTCAAAAATTCTAAACTACTTCTAAAACTACAGAAAGAGCCTAGATGACCTATTTGCAGACTAGGCTCTTCATTTTTAAATGTTAGTTAGATGCATTTGGGCTTTAACTGTCTGCATATTTTGAGAGGGAAGTCCAACTGCCTCACTGTGTCACCACAATTAAGTAATTCCAAGTGAACAAGCGCGGTGTCATTATTATTTTGCAGGATTGAAATACGGTAGTAGAAATTCTCATTTAAGGTAACTTCCTAGAATATTTGTGCCAGTATATGTGTTTGCACTAAGTATCTGGTGAAGCCGTTTACTTATCCTTGCAAATCTTAACTCTGACACCAGAAGCTATTACATATGGCAAACTTTGGAGAAAGATGAGATAATGGTTAATATCTGTGATTTGATTATAAAAATTACCTTTTGAAATAGACAAAAAATTTTGCACCAGTATTGTCTTTAATAACATCTCAACAATGGGATAAATGCTGGTTAACACTTTAATTCTGGGTTTTTTGAGTTTATGTAATTTCATATATATTCACATACATATATACATATACTATGCCACCCTGGCCTCCAATCGGGAGATTTGGAGACACACCATACATAACGCTGCTGTCTCCTTTGAGAGCACGCGTAGAATCAGGCTCGAGGAGAAAAGACAGCGCAGAAAGAACCGTGCCTCGACTATACCACCCAGGGAGACCCTCCGGTGTGCTCTTTGCAACCGGTCTTGCCTATCCCGCATTGGCCTTTTCAGCCATCAGCACGCTTGCAATAAGCGTGGGCAAAGCCCTTCCCAAATCTTTGTCCGCGAAGCCAAGCCATGATGATGCTAAAAGGATAAAAGAATGCTAAAAAAGTCCAAATATAAATTTTTACTTAGTATTTCATTTATTGAGAGTAATTTGACAATTAAGAACAAAGTTAGAGATTTTTCACAAAAACAGATCTCTGAACAATGTACATTTAAAAGTTTCAAAGACCATTAGTCATTCTGTTAACTTTAAAGTTCTGTATGAATTTCCTGTTCTTTTTGGACTTGTGAAAGTTGCCAAGAAACAGTTCTCTCTCCGTTTACTTGTTTTCTTAAATATTCAGTTCCTAGGAGTTTGTCAAGTCTGTGGAGTCTTTTCACTGTGCTGCTCCTGCACAGGTACTGTTAGAAAAAGGAATTCTGCATCAGAGTCTGCAGGGAACAGACTTCTGTCCTCTTTAGGAATTTTTAAAAAAGATTTTCATGAAAAACAGACACTTCTGTGATACTCAGAAGAGTATTAGGGCATGGTTGCAAAGGCAGATAAGCTGATCTAATGGCCCGCTGTTCCTGAGAAGTGTGGTTCTGCCCACCATCTTTAAACGACTTGGATATTTTTCTCTTCTTTTGAGTTTAAAGGAGTAATTTTCTATGGATTAGTGAATTGAATTAGTTTGCTAAGTGGTTGGATGACTGTCAAAGCACAAAATAGAAGAGAGAGGAGCACATAAGCACGCAGTGGAGAGTGGAAAGGTGGAGGCAGAGTAGAACTTTCCTCTTTTGGCTGGAGCTAGCTGTTAGAACAGCTTTTTTGGTTTAGTAGCATCATTAGGAGCATCCAGTTATTGTGAATACAGCATATTTTTAAAACAATGAGGTAAAACCAGAAGAGTCCCACTTGATGTACCTGAGGTTTGAGGATGCTTTCCAATTGTCCAAGCTTCTTTTTCTGATCCTCATCCTCTTTCCTAAAGTATTGGCAATTTTCAATCAATAGTAAATCTTTCTTTTGTAATCATCTTACATAGCGGATGTGTTTTCAGTTGCTGGGATTTAAGTGTGATTGTTGTTGTCCCTTCTTCCTGTGCCTTAAGATTGCTGCTCCCATTTAATTGCATTTGAAGGACAGAGAGAACAGAAAACTTATCAGTTTGAGAAATGAGGTCCAACATTTAAATCTTCTAAACGTGTGAGTGCTGGAACAGAGCTGTTTGTAGTTACAGAAATCTGAGAACAGATCAGCTACCTATTGTTTTGGAAGCTTTTACTCACCACAGCTGACCATAAAGTAATACAAAATTGTCTAAAACTCGCCTTTGTACCTCTGCCAGTTTCTTTGAAGCTAGCTGGACTTTTAGAATCTTTTAACAGCTCCCTATGCTTCTGCCTTACTAATCTCAATTGCCAGGTCATGTAGCAATGACAAGAGCTAACTGTGATTTTGAGGGGCTCCTTGTTTGGCCATTTAAGGCATACTTCAGGTGGAGGAGGGGTTAAGTGGGTGCATTGCTATTTACTTTTAATAAAAATAAAATTACTATGCAAAACTCAATTCTCTTTTTAACAAATTGAAGCCCCTTCCTCAGTGGAAATTTTAATATAGCATTAAAGAGTTGAGGACCTAAGCCTGCTTCTGAATTATACTTCTCTGCAGTATTAGTAGCATTACTTTTTCCTTTTTTTTTTTACTTTTTTTATAGAGGAGAAGAAGCTCAAAGTCAAGAAACCAAAATCAGAATTCCCTGTATACCCAGTTCTGGAGTTAAGTACATATATACCATCATATGATCACGGAGCTTCAATTGAGGAGATTGAGGAACAGATGGATGATTGGTTGGGAGGCAAAAACAGAACACAAAAAAAGAAGGTAAGTTCAAAATCTTTCGTGTTGTTATATATTTTAAATGTTGATTCATTTTCTTGCCTCTTAAGAAAATGGAATATTGCATGTGTACCACAACAATATTCATATACTGTTGAAGTCTAGATAAGTATTAATTATCAAGCAGAGACATTATGGAAAATATTATGTCGTTGTTCAATGTAATTTATGTAGTGATACTGGAAATTATGTTATAACGGGATGTCGTTGATTAAAATGTATGAAAGCTCGCTATGGTTTCTAAAATACATACTATTCTTGTTCACTAGAAATTAGTAGAATGTAATGCTGTCAAGTTTTATGAGGCTTGGTTCTTTTTCTCAATTGCATTTAGTAACATTTTGCTTGCAAGAATAGATTCTTCTCTATTAAAAAAAAGGGAAAAAGAAGGAAGAAACCACTTCTTAATATCCAGGTGTAGTATCTTTTGATTATGGAAGTGTATATGTAGTTTGTGCATTTCATCTGACTTATGGAAAAGTCCTAAGAATTTGACTTAGGCCTATTGTTAAAGTTCTTTCTACTTAGTGAGAGGGTTCTTAGTGGCAGTTAGTGTAATTATCTTCTGGTAAACTTTATTAGAACATACTGGCTTGAAATGTGTAGTTTTCATTTTAGAACTGAGAAACACAGAAGAAATGTTATAAATTGGTCTCCGGGCTTGAAAATCTACCTTGCTTGGAAGACTGAGATGGGAAGAATGGTGTGTTCAGAGTTAGGGCAACACATTGACTTCAGGATCAAAATAGTGACAGAAGTCCCTGCTGTCATTTGTTTGATTCCTCTGTGCTGCAGATTTGCTTGCTCCTTAGTTCTTTTCAAGCCTGTGAAAAATACTCCCTCCCATTGTTAGCCAGACCTAAAACTTTTACCAAAATATTAATTTTGCATAACCTCTTTAATTATCTACCACTATTGGATTCCTAAGCTTCAAGACTTGCCAGTTGTCAATTTTGTCTTGCTGTTACTTTTATCTTTCTCTATTATTTAGTATATTGGCATTACGTTTACTTTAATATTTCTGTAACAAATCCATTCTGCAAATGTTCTTAACCTTTAACTTCTGTGTAAGGGATTGACACTGAATGTCTTAAACACTGCAGCATATTTTCATGCACTTAAAGTAAGAACTTGGGTCCTTAATTCTGTAGATTAGTTGCCTGGGAGTTAAGAGCATATGTACAGTCATTGCTTTGTTTATCTGAACTCAAGAAGTGCCCCAGGGTTGGATTCCTGTTAGTTTCATCTCTGTGAACTCGCTTTGCTTACCAGGCTGTGTGGGCAAATGATTAAAGAGACAAGATGTCTGTCTGTTTACAGTAGCTTGGGTTGGTTGCGTGCTTGACTATCTGGATCCCCAAATTCACCTTCCCATCTGATGGAAATTAAGTCTTTTTTTGGATTTCCATGGAAATGAAGAAATTGAGTAAGACTTGGCCTATTCCAGCTATAATTTTGCGCCTTGTACAGAGAGTATATAGAAATTGCATCTTCAGAGACACTGCTAAGAGAACAAGTTGTAGGCACATGCTTTCAGAAAAAGGTGTCACAGAAGTGGTAACATATCAAAGAACTGTTATTAGAAGGTAACTTGTAATACTGAAACTTCAGGTGTAAGCATAGAAAAACATCTCATCACTTTGATTCATGAGTTTATTTTTTGAATTACATTATTTTACAATTGGGGTTTTAGGAAGAAGCAGGCAATTTGTAGGTATAATGTCTGGATAAAGAGTTTGATCTGAACAAACTGTGATGAGGTGTGCTTTCTTTCCTTGACAGCTAATACGTTACCACAATGCAGCATTGACGTCTAATACAGTAGTGGAGAGAAACAGGTTCATGAACTGTACAGAGAAATGGAGAATGAATGTTACTCACTGTAGTAGCTTGTAGGAGCCATTTGTATGTCAATCTGAGAATGCCTGCATCATATGATTTGTAATAAACTCACTGGGAAAATATTTGTACCACAAGTGAACTGTTCCTGTCATTCGACACATTTTCTATTTTAGGAAAATGTATTTTCCTCCATTACACATCACAGATGTGAACTGGGACAGCAGCCATCTTCTACCTCCCTCTTCTGCTTCTTGCATGGACATGCAATAAAGCAGTGTGTGACATTTACCTCTCAGTTCCGTTTGTCCTAGGAAAAAGTTACTCTCTTATATAATGTTTTGCCATCAGGCCTTTCTTGGTATTGCCATGCTTCAGTCATGAGAAAGTGGGGGGTTTTGGGGTTTTTTTTTTCCCCCCTTTTTTTCATGACAGCTCAGGGACATTGACTATGCATAGCCAACCAGGCTTGAGAGCAATTATCCGTGTGGAAAGGTCAAAGTAGCTTGATAAAGTAGTATGTTTCTATGTCATCCATCCAGAAGTGAGGAAGTGTAGTTGCTGTCCCTGATGTTGGTATCCCAAGCGTAGATGATTGCAGTTCATTTCATATTGTTCATGAACTGCTTTGTACTATTGACATTCGTACTTTAGGAGGTGCCTGTAATCCATGGACTAGTGTTTTGGAAGTGCTTTTGCAGAGTGCCCAATTTGATAAAAATTTGTATTGTGTTCAATTGTTAGGTCCCTGTGATTAATTTTTGTTTTATATGATGATATTTGAATGCTTAGGTCCCTTTCACTTCAGGGTGTTTTTTTGTGGTTTTTTTTTTTTTGAAAGCTAGTTTAATGGCTCGTGGGCTACAGTTGTATAAGCTGTTTACTAACGTTTCTTACATTTTGGAAGAGTACATTTGTGCTCTTTGGAAGAGTGGATTTGGAAGTCTGAGGTTATGAATTTGGATGCATCAAAGCTGTATTAAAAATTCAGATTTTTATTCTTCCATTTGCAACGAGAATCTGGGTATTTTTCTGATGTTAATCTAGGAAATAGCATTATTATAGACTAGATAGCTCTAAAGTAGATTTGCCAACATGGAGGAGGTAATGGCTTTCAGAAGTTCTGACTCACCATTGTTTCATTAAGGTTACATAAGAGCTCTACATTATATTTGTAGAGCAAGAGTGTGATTTTGACACTGCAGAAAAATAAAATGACAATTTTTCTCATAAATATTACTAATTATTGACCATAACTAAAATTCTGTATTATGTAAAGAAAAAAAGGGTATTTATGTTCCTGTCTGGTAAGGCAGGAGGTACAGAAATAAAGTGTAACTTGACAAAAGTTTAGCTGTTGGATACTGTAATTGAGTAGAAGAAAAAGATGAATGTTGATGTAAAGAAATATGTTAAGAAGAAATGGGCAGAGAAGCTAAAATTAAGATTAATCCTGAGGATACCTTTGGAATAGAATGATGGAATAGTTTGGGTTGGAAAGGACCTTCAAAGGTCATGTAGACCAATCCCTCTGCAGTAAGCAGGGACATCTTCAACTAGATCAGGTTGCCCAGAGCCCCATCCAGCCTGACCTTGAATGTTTCCAGGGAGAGGGCATCTAACACCTCTTGGGCAACCTGTTTCCATGTTTCACCACCTTCATTTAAAAAAGTTTCTTCCTTATGTCTAGTCTAAATCTCCCCTTTTCTAGTTTAAAACCATTACCCCTTGTCCTTTCACAATGGGAATGCTAAATATTTTCTCCATCTTTCTTACAGGCCCTCTTTAAGTACTAAAAGGCCACAATAGGATCTCCTGTGAGTCTTCTCCAGGCTGAACAACCCTGACTCTCTCAGCCTTTCCCCATAGGAAGGTGTTCCATTTTTGTGGCTTCCTCTGGACCTGCTCCAACAGGTCTTTTCTATGCTGAGGGTTCCAGAGCTGGACACAGTACTCCAAGTGGGGTCTCACCGGAGTGAAACAGAGAATCATCTCCCTTGACCTGCTGGGCATGCTTCTTTTGATGCAGCCCAGGATATGGTTGGCCTTCAAATAACATGAATAATTTGCTTCAGTGTTTATTAAAAATTATCTTGAAAGTAAAGGCTGATGAATATTGCTTGGAAATGAGAATTACTATCTCTAATGGGAAGGTAAAGTTTCAATCTCAAATTCAGAAGACTTTGTTGGCTAGTCTTCACCCCAAAATTCCTATAAAGTGTCATCTTAACTGAAGAGCAGACATTGTTCTTTTAAGGAAAAACTATATAATACTCCTCGAACGCTTCCATCAGCGCTGCCTCCGCACAATCCTAAACATCCGCTGGACTGACTACGTGACTAATGTTGCTGTTCTTGAACAGGCAGACGTCACCAGTATTGAGGCCATGTTGCTGAAAACGCAGCTGCGTTGGGCAGGGCACGTCTCCAGGATGGCGGATCACCGCCTCCCTAAGATCATGTTCTATGGTGAACTTGCCACCGGCTGCCGCAAGAGAAGAGCTCCAAAGAGGAGGTATAAGGACTCCCTGAAACAACACCTCAGCCTAGGCCATATTGACCCCCATCAGTGGTCCACCCTGGCCTCCAATCGGGAGATTTGGAGACACACCATACATAACGCTGCTGTCTCCTTTGAGAGCACGCGTAGAATCAGGCTCGAGGAGAAAAGACAGCGCAGAAAGAACCGTGCCTCGACTATACCACCCAAGGAGACCCTCCGGTGTGCTCTTTGCAACCGGTCTTGCCTATCGCGCATTGGCCTTTTCAGCCATCAACGCGCGTGCAATAAGCGTGGGCAAAGCCCTTCCCAAATCTTCGTCCACGAAGCCAAGCCATGATGATGATATATGCAACTGTCACTTCAAAATATCAGCAGTGTAAAAGTACATGGAAAATAATATAAGATGCAATTTGGAGTACCAGTGTGTGTTTTGGATTGGTCTACTGATTTTAACTGATAGTTGCTTAGAAACATTTGGGGTTTTTCTGTCTGATGTAGAAGCTATTAATATGCGATTACTGTTTCCATAGGATTTAAGTATTGAAGTAGGTAAGGAACAGGCTTTAGAGAAGAAAACAGCTTTCTTCTTAGGAAAGGTAAAATGTTCTACCTAGGGATGTAGAAAGAGGAGTGTTTTCTGGTTTTTTCATAAGGTTACATAGCCGGCTGAAAACGTGCTTATAGCATAGTAAGTTATTCTTCTGTCTTAGTTTGAGAGCACAGTAAGTTTATGTCTGTAGAGGGCTTGTCTTGCTATGTTGTTAATCTCTCCTTAGAGGTGAATATTAAAAGAAAGTGAGAGATCGGGGGATGTTCAGGTAATATTCAGTATTACAGAACTAAGAAGTAATTCTACATCTCTGCAGCAGTGATCTATCCAACTTCAGGATTTTTTGTATAGTATTGATTGTTGCATTTTTCAGGAAGAAAGAAAAATTAACAGAAAGACTAGATCAGCAATAAAAAGAAATGTAGAAAATCACATTTATGAGGAGAGGTTAAATAGATGGAATTTTAAACCAGAAGATGAAAGCTGTTGGGGAGTAACTGGATGCATAATTTTTCCAGTCCATTCTGGACTGTTGTAGGTAAAATTATAATCATTTGTCATTACTTATTATGGTCCATAAAGTTGGAGAGAAAGAAATAGTGAATGTAGTTTGTAGCCAGAATGTTCAAATTCAGATTTAGGAACACTTGTAGGGGAGACATAACTAGAGCACGTTGCCTAGACCATTTATGAAACTTTTCTTTGACCATTTATCCTGTTCTTGAACTCTATCTGTGGAAAATAGTGTGAGCAGAGCCAACTGTATTTGAGAGCATGGAAATGAGATAATGAGACTCTTGAGGGTTTCTTCTATATGGGAAATCATATACTTCCCTAGCACTAAATGACGTATTCATATAGCACTGTTTTCAGTATTCGTGCAAACTGCATGCGACTACAAAGCTGAGAGGAAATACTAGAAGCTCATTCTCATGCTGATAACAAGGCGCTTCAAAGAAAAAGTTTATTTCTAAAATTTTGTTTTGTCACTGAATGTTTGTACTCAGATCTCCTTTCAGGTTGATAAGAAATAAGTAGCTTAATTTCCTTAGCTCGAGCTTTGGGTTTTTTCCTTCTCTGTCACCAGAAATTGACTGGATAAAGTGTTCTGTGAGTGCTGGTTAGGAGTGAAGGGACATTTAGAGGGAATGTTACCATGGGCTTCTTTCTAGGATGCATTATTTTGTGGCCTCCATATAGTGTTAAGCCACTATTGCATTACTTTGTAGCCATTGAACCTTTTACTTTCCTGTTGGGCTACCTATTATGTGGAGCTGGAAGTAAAAAGAGCAACTTGTTAGAGGACATGTTTTGTTACATCTGATCTTGTTCTGCCCTTTCTGCAAATATTCATGCAACAGTGTTTGTATTTACCATTTCTGGAATCATTCTATTGATGAATCAATGTCAAGCAATTTCTCTCCCAGTAGGTTTTCTCTCATATTATTTATTCTGGTTTGATTTTACATTATTTGCAACACACGTTGTTTTCGTAAGAGTTCATTGTTTATGTGAATAATGTTGTTGCACAAAAATCTTGGCCCTTGAGAAATCAATGAGAGATTATTAGTTGTCTTCAAAAGGAACCAGGATTATAATTCCTTTTGGTTTACAGATTCCTCATCATCTCCCACTGGAATCTCCTCTTCATTCTATATCATTATTTGACTCATTCCTCTCTGAAGATAGAGTTCCAAGCTCTGTCTCAATGAGGGGTGGACACTTTTGACCTTTTGATATTTGCTTGCTCTGTAAAGGGGAGAAAGACACTGCCTGATCCCTTCCAGGTGGACCAGCTGTATGGATAGAAAATCATGTTTCTCATTATTTTTGTTTTTCTTGTTATCCTGTGGCACTTCTTGGCATTTATGTGGTTTTTGATATTGCAGAAGATCCTGGCTTGATTTTACTAAAGCAGGAGTAGTAAAAACTGGTCTTGTGCACAGAGCTTGGGAAGCTTAGATAATGTGGATCTCCCGCATTTGCTACACTTTACTTTTTACCTTTAAGTTAGGATTATTATAAATAACATGGAACAGAAGTATACATAAGCATTGTTTTTACGTAATTTATCAGTAGATGCTGGAAACATAGTAGTTACCATTTTTTCCAGTTGTTGAACTGTAGGCTGTGGTCATCTTTATTGGTTAAAATGCAGTTGGTGTTTTTATTTTTCTCAGCCTGGGCCATCAAACATAGATAGAATAATGATAACTGAATGAGCATTTTAATCATGAAGATTTTGTTTGAAAGCTGGCTGTGGAACAACAATGTAAAATAATTTTAAGTGTGCAAAACTTAATTTTAAATGTGCAAAGGAGGTCTCTCTGCTTTATAACATTGAAAGGCAAAATGCAATACAAACGCTAAATTATTATTGTTAGTTTAAAAAGTGTAGTTTTGACAATTAAATTTTAGGCATCTTATAATCTTGCACATTTCATAATTGCCAGCTAGCCTGCCACCTGTTCTCTTCTGCCTTGAATCTTCCCACATCTGTGCTGCTTTGAAATCTGAGTATGCTTTTTCTTTAGTAGCAAATAACATGGTGCTTGTTCTAATCAGATGTCATATGACAGATTACCTGAATACAGTTTCCAGGCTTTTAAAAAATGAAAATTCCTTAATCAAGTAGTTTGTATCTTAGCAGGATTAAGGTGCTGTATAAACCAGATGTTTTAATGAATTGGTCTTTGAGAGGAAGGGTTATTCTGTCTTAGTATGCTACCTGAGGTCATCTAGTTATGAAATAACTTAATTTTCTTTTTCTAAGCAATGGAACAAATATGGTATCTGAAAAGTGTGTCTACATTCTAAATCTCTTTTATTCCTGGGACAGGTACAAGTAAGCAACTAGCAGTCCAAGATTTCTCATGGTGTGCCTCAGCCCTGACCCACAGGGTTTGCTGTAGGTCAAGAAATTAAATCACTCTGTGTGCCCACTGAATTTAAGGCTCTATATTGAGACTGCCAGCAACCATACCTGTTAGTGTCAGTTATGAAGCTATTCACTAGGAGCTAATCTAAGCTCATAATACATTTTAACCTAAGCTCCAAACTCTCATCAAATGGCGATGACTTTGAGTCACTATTGATCTGGGCCGTATTGAATTTAGTAACCCTGGGGTGAAAATCTTGGTCTTCTATTTAAAAACTCTTAAGCAATGTAGTGTCACTGGAAAGATACTTCTTAAAAATAACAGCCCCAAATCTGCCTTAAGTCACAAGAATCTAGACTTTCCTGTGGTTTATTATGCTTTATGTTCCTGAAAATGTTTCGGACTCAGCCTGAGTAGAATATTGCGTTTTTCATTTTAAAATAACACTAAAGTTTATGTCCTGTAGGTAATTCCTACAGTTATCATACTTATATTAGTGTTAAGGAAAAAGCTGCTTTTGTCCTATACACATAGCTGTTTAAGTCTACCTATATAATATACTCAGGCTCCTGCCTGAGGTTGGTGAACAGGTACAGAACAATGTATACACGTTTCTTCAGTGCGGCAGAGTGATATTGATAAAATACTGATGATAATAGTTAGGACAGTTTGGGGAAGACACCTTTTTGTTACATACTGTGTTTGTGAAGTAGGGAATAGGACTTGATTTACCAAAACAGTAGATGGATGCCTTGGTTATTCTAAAACATTTGTGTAATTTTTTTTGTCCCATGCACACATATTAGTGATTCTGTTCCTCTTCCTCTTTGCTAGCCACCAAATATGTCAGCCTAATGAACTAAAAGAAACTAGAAAAATTTTGAATTTTTCAGGTATCATACTTAACGGTTGGTTTTGTGGCTAATCTTTTTGGTTTTTTATGTGACTGTTGAACCAGCGCAGTCTATTTCTAGCAAATGAGTCTATTTAGCATATTTCTAGCCAACTGGTATATTTTTTGTTTAGAAACCAATAGATTTATATACTCTTTGAATCTTTCCTTAAATGTTTCTTTTCTTTCCTTCATGCTTCTTTTCATTCTTTTCTCTTAAATAGTTAAGCTTCTATGGACTTTGGACTTGAATAGCTTTAAGGAAAGAATAAGTGTGATTTTTTTTTTTTTTTTTTTTTTTTTAAATTATTGAGTCTCCTTGGAGAGAGGATCATCCACATCTTTAGATCTAGGATAAGATCCTCTCTGCTTTTGATTATCAAATCATTAGGGTCAGAAATCTAATTTCATCTGCAGTATTAAACATGTAATGTTTTTAATCCTCAGCTTTTCTTAAGGAAGTATAAAGTTATAGGATGATGATGATATATTCTTTAACTAGAATCTCAAGTTGGTGTGTTCAGTGTTACAGCAGATAAACATCCAAGAACAAATTGTATTTGTAAATACAAAGTGAAGAAAAAAATTCTTCTAGTGGTGGATTCAGAGAAAAGAGTTGTTATGATTGGGCCAAATGCCAGAACTAGTAAGCATTGAACCAAAAGTTATGGAATTTTGCCTAAAATAGGTCAGGAATGTATAAAGACTGTGAATAAACACTAATTGGACAGCTGCTATGTAAGAACGTGGAATCTACGTGTTTCCTTTTCTGCTTTTCTCTCTTTGACCTATTAGTTAGGTTGGATGTGTTAACAAAGCATAGGAAACTTTATTCTTGTATTTATAGAAAGTAATGGTGTATTTATAGAAAATGTAATTAACTAATATTCTGCTCTCAAATGTGCCATGCTCAGACTGGCTAGAACTAGTTTGGTTGGAGAGGTGTTGTAATCTATGCAAGCAGGAAAGTCATGCTATGAGCCTTTAAAAGATAATATTAACCAGCATCTAAATGATATAGAGAAATTATTTTATATGACAACCAGGGAGAAAGTTTTTTGGAAACAATATGTTTTACAGCACAAAGAAAATTCAGTCTAGATTGCAAAGGAAACAAACAGCCAAAATATATATTTCCCTAAGGATGTTTCCTAAAGATAGTAACAATGTGTTATATAAACACACACTATTAAAAAAAAAAATTCAGCTGTGTATATGTATTGGATTAAGGCCTTACAGTTGACATTTGCTTGATATTTCCTGATCTTGAGTGAGTTTTTAAACTTTCTATCTAATTAAATGTAGTAGCATAATTTCTTGTCTTGTACAGACAAGAATAATAATATACTGATTTCAGCACCATGCTAAACATGCTGTGGTGTCAAGTTCTAGCTTTCAGTAGTTTTTTCAACTGAATCTGTATTCCAGAAGTGGTGATTGATGTGACTTGCTGCGATAATTCAGTCCAACTAGTTTTACATGTGTGTTTTCCATATGTAGTCCTCAGTTTTTTGAGACTGTCAGTTGAAATCTACTCAGTAGCTGAAGCTAATTATGCAAAGTTTTGATCTGTATGGACAAACACACAGGGATTTTAAAATGTAGCTCTGTGTCTGCGCGGGCCAGCCCTACCACCTCTGTTTAGACACCTGCCTGGGTTCACAGTAGGGCGATATAGCTTCTGTTATATTAACTTTAATAACTAAGGTTGGACTTCTTAATTTACCTCAGGTCTTGTGTCCTGTTTAATTTCTGAGATTGACATGATAGTTGTCTATCACAGAAAGACATGGTAGTCGACTTAAGAGAAAACTTGTACATGTAAGGAGAAACAGAAACTGGATCTTTTCCAATCAACCATTGAAGATCTGACTCTTGTCATTGGGAGTGTCTCTTCTGTCCTGAAGCTGATACCCATTTTACATAAATTTGCAAGAAGCTGTGCAGTGCCTTTGTAAATATTATCATGGACTCATAGAATGCTTTGGGTTGGAATGGGCCTTCAAAGGTCATCTAGTCCAACCCCCCTGCAGTGAGCAGGGACATCTTCAGCTGGATCAGGTTGCTCAGAGCCCTGTCAAACCTGATCTGTAATGTTTCCAGGAATGGGGCTTCTACCACCTTTCTGGACAACCTGTTTCACCACTGTCATACTAAAAAATTTCTTCCTTCTATCTAGTCTAAATCTCCCATCTTTTACCCCTTGTCCTGTTGTCAACAGGCCTTGCTAAAATGACTGGCCCTATCTTTCTTATAGGTCCCCTTTAGGGCCACAATGAGGTCTCCCCAGAGCCTTCTCTTCTCCAAGCTGAACAATCCCAAGTCTCCCAGCCTTTCCTCATAACAGAGGCGTTCCAGCCCTCTGAGGTTTGTGGCCTCCTGTGGACCCACTCCAACAGGTCCATGTCTTTCCTTTCCTGAGGGTTCCAGAGCTGGATGCGGTATTCCAGGTGGGGTCTCACCAGAGTGGAGTAGAGCAGCAGAATCACCAACCTTAACCTGCTGGCCACACTTCTTTTGATGAAGCCCAGGATATATTGTTGGCCTTCCAGGTTGCGAGCACACATTGTTGGCTCATGTTGAGATTTTCACCCACCAGTACCGCCAAGTCCTTTTCCACGGGGCTGCTTTCAATCTCGTCATCCCCCAGCCTGTACTCCTCATTGCACCGGTTTTGTCTTCCTTGCAGCCTAGGAGAGATGTATAAAAACATCCAATGCAACTGCTCTGATTTAGCCCAGTTGGGATCAGGGGTGGTGGAAATCCTGATTTTCCTTGGCAGTACTCCCTCCCTGTCACCTCCCAAAACAAAGCCACTGCTGTTTCAACTACTACAGGAAGAGTAGAGAAGCAGAAGAGGAGGGTATAGTTGCACATATAAGGGGTAGAAGCTGGAGAAAGATGTGAAAGCTGGTTAATCACTGTGACCTTGCCCGACTTTCTCCTGCCCATGCAACAGAAGCGAGAGGGAGCAGTCCAGCATTGACGCAGTGTATCCTTGTAACCTTGCCAGTAATGAGAGGCAAGGATGATAAATATCCCTGAAATGGGATTTTCACAGGAACCACAAATTGGGGATCAGAAAGAATTGGCACTTTATAACACCAACTTCTGCAGCGCATTTCACTGCTGCTCTTTTTGGCTTTTCAATGTAAATTTGAAAAGTGTAGACTGTTGCAAACTCTTGATATGAGTTTAGCTGTCTTTAAATTGGAGGGTAGAGTTAGCTTCAAATCTAGTTTTAATTTATAAATGTAAATAAATATTGATGCTTCTATATTTATTTTTCCAGACAAACTAATTAAAATCTGGCTAGATTCAGCATCTTACCTTCTTTCACAGTGCTGGTGCTTTCCTTTTCTTCCTGAGGCCATGACTGTAGTGGGGTTTGTTCAAATTTATGTATAGAAATTGCCCAGAAATTAGTCTAGGGAAAATTCCAGCAACTGAAATAAACTGAACAATGTGGGGGATGTTTAGCTTGTTTTCCCAGTGAAGATAAATATGTAATCCTGCCTTGCCAAGGTATGATTTAATAATATTGACGTAAGCTTTTTACCACTTAGGAATTTTCAGAGAATCTCAATCTAGTTATTAGCCATTTTCTGAATAGTTTTTGACAGGCAGGATACAGTCTTGAAAATATCACCTTTAGACTTCAAAACCTCAGTTCAGCTTACTTGAGTGTGCAGTTGCGTTCCATTTAAATGAGTGGTGTGTATGTGTTTGAAGTTATAGTTGTACTGGGTTTGAAGATGGACTAAAAGTTAAGTTGTACTGGGTCCAAGACGGACTCTCCACTGGCCAAGGCCAAGCCCATCAACAGTGGTGGTAGTGCCTCTGAGATAACATATTTAAGAATAGGTGGGGGAGCAGAGAAACAAGAGCCAGAGAGAGGAGTGAAATTACGTGAAAGCAACAACTCTGCAAGGTCAGTGAAGAAGGCGGGGCAGGAGGTGCTTCAGGTGCCAGAGCGGAGTTTCCCCTGTGGTAAAGACAATGGTGAGACAGGCTGTCCCGAGGCAGCCCTTGTAGGTCCACAGTGGAGCAGATATCCACCTGCAGCCTGTGAGAAGCCCACACTGGAGCAGAGTCCTGGCAGGACCTGTGAACTGATGGAGAGAGAGAGGAGCCTATGCTGGAGCAGGTTTGCTGGCAGGACTTGTGACCCTGCAGTGGACCCATGCTGGAACAGTCTGTTCCTGAAGGGCTGGACCCCATGAAAAGGACCCACACTGGAGTGGTTCATAAAGAACTGTAGCCCATGGGGAGGAGCCATGTTGCAGAAGTTCATGGGGAACTGCAGCTCATGGGAAGGACTCAGGTTAGAAGAGTTTGTGGAGAGCTGTCTCCCATGGGAGGGATCCCACGTTGGAGCGGGGGAGAGTGTGAGAAGCCCTTCCCCTGAGAAGGAAGGAGCAGCAGAGTTTGACAAACTGATTGCAACCCCTATTCCCTGACCCCTGTGCAACTGGTGGGTAGGAGGTAGAGAACTCAGGAGTAAAGTTAACCCCAGGAAGAAAGGAGAGGTGAGAGGAAGGTGTTTTTAAGATTTGGTTTTATTTCTCATTACCCTACTCTGATTTGATTGGTAATATATTAAATTTATTTTCCCTGAGTCAAGTCTGTTTTGCCTGTGATGGTAATTGGTGAGTGATCTCCCTGTCCTTACCTTGGCCTGCAAATTTTGTTACGTTTTCTCTCCCCGCCCAGCTGAGGAGGGGACTGGTAGAGCGGCTTTGGAGAGCACTTGTCCAGCCAGAGTCAACCCACTGCGTTAAGTAAACTTTAAATTGAGATACAAATTATTCAGCCTGAACCATTCTTTATAAAACATTACTGAATAATAGATTACTTACCCAAACCTTTGAAAGACGAGAGCACTCTTAATGATGTCACAATAGGAGAAATAGTACATTGTAATTGAGATTGTTATATGGGTGATGGCACTTCCCCTAATTTCCAAAAGACAGAACCTCTTAAGTAGGGTGACTATCCTTGAGATGTAAATTGTGGAGGAGTGGAGGTGCTCCCATCATTTGCAATTGAGTACTGTTCTGTGAAAGGAAGTTCTGTGTTTTGCTGCAGCCCTTGGACTTTCACAAAGTAAGCATGCATTTAATTACAAAAGTAGCATATTTGTGTGTGTAGCATCAGATTTTTTTACATAGACCTCTTTGGATGGTCAGAATGCTGATGTTTCCTAAAGTTCTCTTACTGATGTTGTCTTTTTAATAATAAGATAAACTGCATGCTTGGATTCGTTCTGTTAAAACATACACATGTGAACACAGAAAACGTGATACTTCAATTTTTACTATTTACTAGGTGATACTTGTAATTCACATGGGAAATTGGGATTGCAACAGCTCTATAAAGAAAATAATGTCAACAGAGAATGTAGGTAGTCAGTTTGTAATGTCGGGGGCGGGGGCGGTTAACTGGCATCGCCTGGATATCTACCAGTATCAGCAATATTTCGCTGCCTTGGTCTTTATTGCCCTTGTTTGGAAGGCTTGCTCAGTAACAGGAAAGGGAGCACAGTAAGAATGGGACTGACATTAATGGTATATTTTCAAATGGCCACAAATTACGGGAGGGAAAAGCTGTGCTTATGAGAAAAGCGATGGTTAACTTTGATTTTTAATTACCCCAGACTTTGTGGTTATTTGGGGGAATTTGACAGGCAGATTCAATGTTTCTATGTTAAGTGATTTAAGTATTGTTGTCCTTATTTGTAATTACGTTTATACTATTTAATGAAAATTAACAACTTTGAAATACGCGTTCTTTTTGCAAGTGCAGTGGCTTGAGGTTGCCAACACAGATCTGTGTTTTATGAATTAAATGAAACATCTCAGATTCCACCACCACCACCCCCTCATGTTATTACATGACAACTTAGATTGTTGGAAAAGAGAATTGAAAATTTACTTCGGTATGGGCTGTGTTCAGTACATTTTCCAGGTAGCCTCTTCAAGGTCCTAAACACGTACTGTTTCTGATTCTAGCAGGCTTATTGTAGGGGGACAATAGATTCTTTTTTCTTTTTTTTGCATTCCTTTCTCCCCCTGCTTCATAGCCAAAATTCACAGCTGCCTTAAGACTGTTAGGTTGTAGGCTAGATACCATTATCTATTTTTGTTCTTTACCAAAGACAACTTGTGTGTTGAAACCAAATTTCTAAGTTTTGGGATACTGCTTAATAGAATTTTGGCACCTTTGGACATCTTGTCCATTTGGAGAAGGGCACTTGGTTTTTTTCCTTTGGGTTTTAATGTACTGATAAACCTAACTTGATGAGCCATACTTAGTGTAGAAGAAATATTTGAATACCACTGGTGGTGATAACTGCTCTGTGATTGTGCAGTATGTTTGTGCATTTTTGGAATGTAGAGTATCTCCTGCATTTGAGTTAAAAATTAAGAGATCAGACCATTCTGGGGAATAACTGATTACTGTCAGAGCAAGATAGAATTGACAGTGAAAGAATTTAGTTGCATTTGATGGGAAAGGAAGACTGTTATTTATATTAACTGTGGTGTTGAAATACTTCTGAGGGAGACAGGCAAAACTATATTATGAAGGCAAGACACCAAAAAGCCCTGATTTTGGATAAGCTATTTAAGGTGAATGAAGGTAGGGGAAACAGGTTGCCAGCAGCAGACTGAGGTAAAAAAAAAACAAACCTCAATAACTTTGCGATTTGGGTAAGATCTCTATATGATAAAGTGTGCTGGGAAGCAAGACAGACAAGCTGGACAAAGGACAGAAGAGGCAGAAGGGAATAGCACTATGGATCAGTCAGTCGGCAGGATTAGCTGTGCAGTAGTGTTTTGTTCATTGTGATACAGTCTGGGTGGTTGAGGATGGTTTAGTGTTTGGAATGGTTTTTTAATTCCATATGTTAATATTTTCAAAATACCTGTAACATGTCATGTTGTACTGAACTGGATTAAAGAAGAGTATCATCATCATGGCTTGGCTTCGCGGACGAAGATTTGGGAAGGGCTTTGCCCACGCTTATTGCAAGCGCGCTGATGGCTGAAAAGGCCAATGTGGGATAGGCAAGACCGGTTGCAAAGAGCACACCGGAGGGTCTCCTTGGGTGGTATTGCCGTTTCGTCCCTTGCCTGTCGCTACAGGGCTTTGCAAACGTGAGTACACCCTTCAAGCCTGCGCAGTGGATTTTTTTAGGTGAGGCGCAGCGTGCGCGAGACTGGCCCCACCCTTTACACCTGAGGTTCATCTGCCAGGGCCTAGCGAGCTTGGACGGTGACAGCGAAGTCCTCAGGTCGTAGGTTTGGTTAGAGTATCCTTCTCTTAGATGGATGGCCTTACAGGGCTAAACGAGCTCCATCTGCCCGGGTTTGGAGTTAGAGTTGTCCTTCTCCTAGGATGGTTGCCCGAAGGCTAGTGAGCCCATCCTGCCCGTGGACACACTTTGTCTGACCCTTCAGTTGAGACCTGTCTGGCTTGGGAGACCCTACCGGAGGCATATGCCACCACCAGCATAGCTCTCAACTTCACAAGGGCACGCAAGCTCTTTCCCCACGGCAAGGGGGTGCCCGTGAAAGAGAAAGAAGAGTATACAGCCCAATATATAACAGCCCAGTGCTGTTAAATATTTGACACTTGCTTAGTCTACTTAGTATTTCATGAGACAAATAAGAACGTTGCAAGGAAAAATACTCATTGCTAATAAAGACTAATCATAATCTTTAATGTATCTGCATGCCTTTGGGCTCATCTCCTCTTGTGAGTTTAACAGCATTGCTAAAGATGTTTAATGTATCAAGTAATCATGAAAAAAGTTGCCACCTGCAGTCTGTTGAGGACTTACTACCCTATGCCTTATTTATTGAAGTTTATGAAAGTTACAAAATTCTTTTCCTGATGAATTCAGTGACCAATGTACTCTAGAACATTTGCAATTTCATGTTCTCTATCAAAGGGAAATACTTCTCAAACTGCATTTAAAAAACCAAATAGAGTGGTTGTTTGAGAGGGATTTAAATGAAAATCATTTACTCCCTTTCACTGTGAATTTGTCTCCACCTAAATGTATCACAGGGCAAACCTAATTACCTGTTCAACCTAGAGTTTATTTGATCTGCATACCAGAGTGACCTAGAGTCAGATTTACTGAAAAGCTTCTCACTTCTTTCTGTGTTAAAACAATTGCCGTGAAGCAGCTAAAAATTAAAAAATGAGTTAACACTTTCTGCTAAGTGCTACCGTTTATGTTGTAATATGCAATTAAAAACTACATTTTCGTTTCTGTTCAATTACATTGACTTAAGTAATTTTAGTGTTACATTTATGATGAAACATTTGTGACATTTTTCCTCTGGCTTGCATGATGGAAAAATAGGTTTGATTTTGAAAATGCAGCAAGAAATAACTTTTTTTTCCCGCCATGGTTTTCTGTAATCGAAAACAGAAAAAGACAAAATTAGCTGGGTTTTGTGTAAATATGACAGAACAATTTAATCTCAAAAGCCACAAAAATGTCATAATTTGAATTATTTTTCATGTTTTTGAAAAAAATCTACTTCACAGGAGGAATACTCAGGTTGCTTTATGGTAATGTAGGTAGGTAGTTGAAGCATTCCTGCATGTATTGGTCATGTTAATGGCTATAGGTTAAAGAAAGCTTTGTATTCAGCCTGGAATCAAAGCCTGGTAGAACCTGAAGTGTGAAAACTTTAATTGCAGAGCAGTGACCTTTTTCAGGTGTGTATTGCTAGAGACAGCTGCTTTACTACTTTTTGGCTTTAGCTCCTTTTATAAAAAAGAAAATGGTATTTGAGTTGACGCATTGCAAGTAAACTAGTTAACATTTTTAGGTTAATACCAGAGGGAGCTTGCTATGGAAGAAGCTCCATATTGGAATGGATTAGGATTTTCTCTTCCCCTCTGAACTGAAGTCCCTCCATGTCCCTGTAGAGTCCTGAAAAACACTTTGTTTAAAGCACTCTTTAACTTTCAACCTAGATTTAATGGTAAATTAACACTCGAGTGCCCATGTCCTACTTCTGTGATGTGTTAGTCTGTTGTGTTTGTGTAACTGGGTGTGGGGGTGTGAACAGGATCAGAAAACCATTCTGGACTAAGCAAAACAAAGCCTGGCCTAAAAAGCATGTTTCTTTGTTTTTTATTTTATTTTCTAAAGCTACATCCTCTCTGTCTCTGGAAGGACCTTGTTTTCATCCATTTGGTAGTATCATTTGCTTTTTTGATCTCTGAAACACTGTAAGTTTATAGTCACCCTTCTACCAGTAAACCTGAGTCTTTTTATGTCACTTCCAGTTAATGAGCTGCCTGCTTATGTATATATTGAAAGGATCATGTGCTTTATTTAACACCACCCCATTTGTATTACCAAATTCGTAAAGCTCTTAGATATGCTGATCTTTGCCTAGAACCAGAATTTTAAAATACCTTTTTTTTCCTGGTGTCTAATCCTGTTTCATGAAAATTTATATTTTAGGGCTGGAATGAACCTTAAGACATCTAGTTGTTTCCTTCTTTCCTTCTATTATACAAGTTCAGGTGTTGCAGTGACCTGTGCCTTGATTGGAAGCTGAATATACCTCATTTTGTTCAGGACACAGCAGTTTCACTACAAAGAAGAGTTCTTAGTATCTTTTAATTAGAACATTGCTAGAGAAGTTATCACAGAACAGTCTTTGAATTCCTGTGTCAGCCTCATAGCTCGGTGTCTTCCATATAGCAGTGTCAGCATGACTGGTGGATCTCCTTAAGAAAGAAGGAAGATTATAATGTAAGGAAAAGTAGACTTTTTGTTCTGGGATTTTTGAAGTTTGATGTGAGTGGCTTAGCAGGAGAAGGATGGCAATAAATGGTGTGATGAGTATGTACTGAGAGATGTACTAGAGAACTGTAGCTCCTGAAATGTCATCCCTTATACCATAGGAAGGGTGACCTCTGAAAACAAAACTCAAATTTACTGGAAATGCAACAGCAGATTATAGGAGGCTGTTCCTCCATGTATGTTTTGTGACTGCATGGAGAAGTTGTGGGATTTTGGATGCATTTCTACATTGATTTAGGTTTGTTTGGACGTGTCGCCGCCCCTCCCCCGCCCCACCCCCCCCCCCCCCCCCCCCCCAAGCCATGTAGGATTTTAGGAAGTATAACTTTGAAAAACCTTTTATCTTTGTTAATTATTTCCGAACTTACAAATTACTTCTACCTTCATGCAAATTCAACTGTTTTAGCAGGGCTTTCTGATTCAGGATACAAGAATTTGAGTGTCCCTCTGAACATCAGGAAACACTTTTTTTAATGAGAGTGATAGAGCACTGGCACAGGTTGCCCAGGGAGGTTGTGGAGTCTCCATCCTTGGAGATAGATATTCAAAAGCTGTCTGCTTATGGTCCTCAGCAATTGGCTCTAGGTGGTCCTGCTTGAGCAAAGTGTTAGACCAGATGACCTCCAGAGGTCCCTTCCAACCTCAACCATGACATAATTCCGTACTGTTAAGTGGTATACATTTACTCCTTGACTTTAACTCTCTTCTCAAAGAATGCAAGGGTAATGTCAGTTTTAACTGACTAGAAGAAATTCTGAGAGAAACATCTTACTTATCAAATGTAAGTTGTGTCTTTCCTGATCAAGGAAAATTGAAATAGAAATGATTCTTCAAAACAACTCTCATTAAAGAAAGACGGGGGTAGGAAGTTCGTTAGTTAATTTAGACTTCTGGTACTATTTGAGGACTATGTAGGGAGTAATTATGCTCTAAATGAGGATATTTGTGCTCTAATAACTTTGTTCTTAGTTTTGTGTCTTTTTCATATATGCTTATTTTACCTGTGTTTTACGGAATCTTCATTTTTATCTGTGATCTCTTTGAGCCTTTGTGATCATGAAAGGGCTTTAGTATTTTAGTGAAGGCAAGCAATATATGCTGTCATTTAAAAGAGGTGACAATAACATCTTTAGAATGTAGAAATCTATGGAAGATTTTCCTTTATTATAAGCTAGTCAAAGAAAGAAAAGATAGGAATAAATTTTTCAGAAGTGCCAAAGCCACTGAGGAAGTAATGTTTGATTAGAGGTCAATTACTTTTACCTAAAATTATCATCAATTAGTGTAGGAAATCCAACCCTTTTTTTTTTGTTGTTATATAAAAAGCCCTATTATCTGTTTGATTTATTTCTTGTGGAGTTAGATTTGCAGACTACTGTATTGCTAGCAGAGTTTTACTTTAATTCTGGTATATGTGCTGTTGTAACCTACAAAAGCAATCATAGATGCTGGTAATCATCATCTCCTGTAGTTTTGAAGGGAGATCACCAAAGAATTCCTCCTCAAATCTTCTCCTAAACATAAACCAAGATGTTCTGATCTGTTGCTTCATATGTCTTTGGTGGGTTTACTGTGGCTGGCTGTCAGGTGCCTGGCCAGCCACTCTCTCACTCACTTTCCTCAACAGGACTGGAGGAGAAGATAAGGTGAGAAAGCTCATAGGTCGAGGTGAAGGCATGAAGATCAAGTAATCAGTTACTGTCGCAGACAAAACAGACTTGACTTGGGGAAGACTAATTTATTGCTAGTTAATGGGTGGTAAGAAACAAAGACAAAACCTAGAACGCCTTCCTCCTGCTCCCCTTGAAGCTGAAGGCTCAACTTCACTCCTTTCCCAATTCTTCTACCTTCTCCCTGCTCCCAGTGGCACAGAGGGGGTGAAGTATGGGGAGTTTGGTCAGTCTATATCATTCCTCACTGCTGCTCCTTCCTTCTCACAGTTTTCCCTGCTCTAGCAGGACCTATGGACCTCCATAGGCTGCAGTCTCTTCAGGATAAACCTGCCCCAGAGTGAGTCCTTCATGAGCCATGGTTCCTTCAGGTATAACCACCTGCTCCAGTGGGCAGTCCTCCACAGCCTGCATCGTGGATATCTGTTCCAGCATGGTCTCCTCCACAGGCTGCTGGACAATTCCTGCCCTCATACCTGGAGCACCTCCTCCCTCTCCTTCTCTGACCTTGGTGTCCACAAGGCTGTTTCTCACATTTTCCCTCACTCCTCACACGGCTGTGCAGCATTTTGCCCTTTCTTAAATATGTTTCCCCACAGGTGCCACCAGCTTGGCTGACAGGCTCAGCTGTGTCCTGCAGTGGGTCTGTTGGAGCTGGCTGGAGCTGGTTTTGTTCAACACGGGGCAGCCCCTCACCTCCTTCCAGAGAGGCCACCCCTGCTACCAAAATCTTGCCCACGGACACCTGATAAAAAATTCTCGCTTATTCTGTCATATTTCTGAAATATTTTTACAACAAAATACTGAAGTGTTTTCTTTCTGCTGACCTCCTCGTGTTTTACCTTCCCCAGCTCTGTTGACGAGGAAATACTTAATAAAAGTAATTTAGAGATATTTTTGAGATGTTCGTGTTCTGCAAAACCTGAAAATCACTGCTCAACATTACTTTCCTCTCTCTATAGATTCTTTATGAAGAACTGTAGCACTTTCAAAGAAAGTATTAAAAGCTCTCTTGGCTCTGAGTTCTTGAAGTAGGAATAAATAACGAGTAGGAAAGGAGGGGAAAGATCACCTCTGAATGGCTTTGTGTAATTTGGGAATTTACATGAAAAAAGGTGGAAAATAGACATAAAGAAAATCTGTAGAAATTACTCAAGGGTTGGAAATGGTATCTACTGATTCTTGGAGAGTGACCTTTTAACATAGCAGGTGCCTTCATGGGAGAAAATACTTGTTATTAAAGGGCTGCTCAGTCTGGGAGGAAGACACAGAAGGGCCAATGGCTAGAAGTGAAAGCCAGAGATGTTGGAATTAATCAAGTGTAATTGCAATCATCTTATGAGTATATAGTTAATCCATTCAGTGCTTCATTTTTAAGTCGGTGTTTGCCACCTTTTTTGTCAGATGACCGATTACTAGTGTTTTTTGAGTATCTGCAGCTTTCTGAATAGTTATAACTTAAAATTGTCTTACTGCTTCATGTAGCTGGCTCTTAACTTGATATATATTTACTTCTCATCCTCCTCCCCTGCTTTTTGTCTGTCTGCTGGAACACAAATTTTTCAGCTTATAATAAGTCTAGGAATAACTTGGCAGCATCATGTAATACTGCCAAAGGTGGTGGTGGTAGAATCTATTGATCACTTGGGCTTCCCGCTGAGGTTAACTGAGCAATATGTGTATGTAGGTACATACAGATGTTCAGCTTAAGTGTGAGAAAGCTGAATAATTACTCCTTTTTGACCTGCATTAGCTGTGAAATGTATTTGTAAATAAAGATTTTAGTTTATGTTTCTGAATAGATATCAACTGGTTTTGCTTTTCCGAAAACATGGGGGAGCTGTTACATTGACATTGTGCAGTTATGGACATAACTTGCATTTTTGGTTTCTAATATGCTTAAAGGATATATAGATTTTTTTAAAGTTGTTTAAAACTTGTCTATTGACACATGCAATAAGGATGGGTTAACAGACTGCTTGAAGTTTTTTAGAAATTTTGTCAAAATTGTGAATAATCAGCATGATAGCCAGTAGGAAGAATCTCAAATGTACCAGTTTTACTGGAATTAAGCTATTCATGTCTCAGACTAAAAAGTTAACTGCTTAAGTGCAGGGGAAAAAAGCCTTGGAAAGGGAAAGGCTTATGCAAAAGAGCGTAAGATTTGCAAGTCAAATGCAAATCCAAAATAAGGTAAGCTCAAGAAAAAAAAATTATTACTTTTTTTTTTTTCCAAAGAAAATAGATGAAGGAACACTGTCAATGATTTTGTTGAAGTAGTGGATGATCAAAATACAAGATGCTAGGGCTAAAAATCCTTTCCACTCATGTTTACTACAAAGGAGTTTAGGGAGTTTTTGACATCGTGTATTGAAGGCAAGTGGCGACGGGGGTGTTTTAGGTTGAAGCATTCATCTGAAGTTGGGAAATAGAAAATTGCTTGGAACGACATCTTCAACATTGGTTGACCTAAAAAGAAGTCTAATATTAATCCATTTAATACTGCTGTTAATATTTTAGCAATTACTTAAATGAGCCTTGAAATGAGAGGTGGAAATAGGATACCAATTTTGAGAGCTTCATTGAGGATTCTGGGAAGTACCAACTGGTTAGCATGAATTCTATACTGCATAATTTTTTGAAATTATTAGATGAATGATGCTGTTAGGTGCACCAATTTTTAAATAATAGTAAAAAGTCAGTGTGAATTTAAAGAAAAGTTATGCCTTATTAGAGCTTTACAGTGTACTTGGATTTTATAAAGCTTTTGACAGGTTCTGTCAGCAAGACTTAGAGAAAGTAATAAGGTGAAAGGGAAGTTCTTTAAGTAATGCTTAGTGAAAGAAGAGGAAACGGATACATTTTTGTTATTGCAAAATGTCACTAGAGGAGTTTCATGTACATCTGCAAGGACCTGTTCAGTACTGAAAATGGTCTATAGCATGGTGAATTGCAAGGAGCAATGCAGAATTATTCAGGGCAGCACTAATTGAAAGGTCTGTGAAATCTCCATTCTGAGACAGGCAAGGTCTAGAAAAATTTCACCTGAGGAGTCCTGTCTTTTCCTACAGACTGTCCTACTGCAGAAAAATTGTCTTAAATCGCGTGGTTACTTTTTTTTTTTTTTTGCATTATCCCTCCCGTATTATGCATAGGGCAGTAGAGCAGGGCAGAAATATATTGGACAGAGAAATTAAAAGGGAGCAGCGTGTGGTGAGAAGTGAAAAACTGAATGTGTTGTAGAAAGCCAGCTTATAATGTTGGTGAAGAGCAAAAATGGGATGAGGAGAGGGGACGACTTCATCATTTGCTTTGTAACAGAAATTTGCTTCAACTTCATGCTTAGGGAATTCCTAGCCTGGATTGGGGGCAGCTGTGAGGAAAGAATCTCTCTGTCCTAAAACATTTGTTGCTGCGTGTAGTAGAAGACCTGATACTGAGGCAGATGAGACTTCATGCTTCTGTTCTTAGATTCTCACTCTTCTCTAAAAGCTGTTGTCTACTTACAATATATGTTTCATTTAATATTTTAATGCTTTTAATGCTGAAGGCATTCCTGTGTGAGGAATAGTATAAACAAAAAAGATTATGGTTAGGTTATTATCTTGATGAGCTTATGATATAAGTGAAGGTAATTAGTTGTAACTTCATATTTACATGTAATTGCTTTGAAAAATTCTAAAATTAATTTCTAATGGTCTTTTAGACCTATGTAATATATTGTTTAAGATTAAATTATTTAAGTTACTGAGCCCAGAGGATATGCAACCAAGAGTTCAAAGAAAATTTAAGTGTTAAATAATTCGATTAGCTGTTTATTTTCTTGGGTGCCTGAAGACTGAAATGTGTCTTCCTATTTATTTATGAAGTTGTCAGTGGAATTCAGGGACTTTTACAGGCCTGTACATCTGACATCTATTTAGGGAAAACTATAGAAAAGTAAAATAAAGAATAAAATTAATGAGCACCAGGTGAGTATGACCTGCATGGAGTCCTGAATGTTGCTTCTATAAAGGAAAGTCCTGCTTTAAACCCTCTGAGCTTCATGGAAGGATTAACAAATATGCAGGGAGGAGGTGATCTGATTGATGGTCTACTTGGTTTTCCAGGAAGGTTTAACAAGGCTTGTAGGCTTTTAAGGAAAGAAAGCAGTCCTGGGATAAGAGGGAGGATATTTTCCTAGATAAATAATCAGTTAAAAGATGGGAAATGGAGGGTAGAAATAAATAGCTAATTCCAAATAGAGCAAGGTTAGCAGTGGGTTTTGGCTGAGTTTCTGGTAGGAATTGTGCTGCTCAGTACACTCGTATAGTGAATGTGATAATGTGGTAAAAAGATGAGCCTTGAGGTGAGAGCATTTATCAACTATAGTATTGTTTGGAATAGTGAGGATGAGAACAGACACTGAAGAATTGTAGAGTGATCTTAGGAGTTTGACTGCTTGGGCAATAAAATGGCAGGAAAATTTCCCATGTAAATGTAAAGTGATGAGATGTTGATATAGTGGATTACTGTCCTAACTTCATGCACGGGATGATGAGCTCTGAGCTGATCATCAAAGATGTCATCCTTGACAAGTGAGATCTCAGGAGTTATCAGTGCTGGCTTCATTGAAAACATCAGCTCAGGATCATTCCAAAAGCAATGCAAATCTTAGAAATTGTTAAGAAAGGAATAGAGAACAAAACAGAAGACTCCTTAGTCCACTGTATAAACTTATGATTAATCCTGCTGTGTGTGGTTTGGTACCTCATTTCAAAGCAGTTAGTTATAATGGAATTGCAGGTGGTTTAGAAAAAGGCATTGTAGGCAGTATTATGCATAAAATGGCTTTTACGAGAGAAACCAGCTGAGTAGATTAAGACTCTTTAGCCAGGAAGAGACAATTTACAGGGGAATGCTGAGGGGATATTTTGAACAAAGTTGTAAGTGACATGGAAGTCAGTAGATGTAGACTATTTGCTGGTTCTTCACTCCAAGCCAAGAGCTTGGTGTCATCAAAGCTAGCAGGACCCAGGTTTAAAATAGACAAGGTGTTTCCTTGATTAATGGGTAGCAGATGTGTGCAGCTCCTCATGAAGATGATGTTGCAAATCCAGGAAGTTTACACAGTTTCAGGGCAGACCGAAAAAAAACATCGGAAGGCAGCTTCATTGTGAGTTACTAAGTTAGGAAAAATATATCAGCCTAGAGAAATTCCTTGAGCTGAAAATAATTGGAGTCTGAGAAATATATGGGGAAGTATAGGTAACCTATATGCTTGCCTTCCTCTTACTCTTGGTATCTGCATATGATCCCTGTTTTTTCAGAGCAGAGTGAGACTGGAAAGGATGAATGATAAGCATAATTCTTGTTATTGCTAAATATATAGTAAAGTTTTCTGCAGCTCCACTTCCTGAGCACAGATGATGAGCTTACTGCCCTACCTTGACTGTTGCTCTGTAACAGTATAGCTATCTTTGTTTTTCTTGGCTCACTTAACAGAAGGGGTACTAGTGGAAGCTGGATTTTTAAGGGCTTTGAAGGACCAAAGGGTTATATGAACTTGTGGATTTGAATATGAGTTCGCATCATTAATTCACTTTAGCAGATCTTTAGAGGTTCAAAATAGATCTTTAGAACTGTAGCAGATCCTTAGTGTGCAGCAACAGCTAGATCACAATGCCAGATGTGTATTAGACTTGATAAAACAAGACTGACTTCAGACTTCTTACAGGTAAAGCAAGAAATTCTAAGAATATAGAAGAATACTGTAAGAACATGTAAGACATTATGGGCAAGAAATTAAATCAGGAAAACTTCTACATTCTGTTCTAACAGTTACTGGATAGAAACTCCACCTTCTTGTAGGTTTAATGTTTCCTGATTTGCAAAACTAACTGGGATTTTACTAGGACCCTTGTTCTACAAATAACTGGATGGGTATTTTTAAATAGATGCTGCCTCATGGTTTCTTTGCAAGACCGTGGACTAGATATGCTCAGATCAGTGAGTCACAAAGCACAAAGTCCTAGCCAGATTGAAAACATTAGCCAAACTTCCATACAACAATGATTTTAATTGAATCTACAGGAAGAAATGATCTAAAGCTAAAATTTAATATTAAAAAATTCCAATTATCTCATATTGTCAAGTCAGTATAAATAACTTTAGAAGTTTCTTTATAAACTCTCAAATACTAGCCACTTTCCAATTTTATCAATAAAAGGATATATGGTTTTATACTTACTAATGTTAACAGAGCTAAACAAGTCAGACTGTTTTCTTGAAAAGAAATGCTTTGTTGTCTAAAAATTTGCTTTTAATGTAATTGAAAATAGAGTTGCTCATGTTTTTAAATAAAAACCCTAATAGTGTAAAACTTTCATGTTGAAAGAGTGCAGATGCACATGTAAGAGGGATTCTAAACAATGAACCACATTCATATTTCTTCTCTATAGAAGATGCACAGTGGTTTGGGTGAACTAATCCTTCAACGTTGCCAGCTATGTATGATAAGCTGTGTTAAAGGATTATTATTTATGGGAATGCTATGAATTTTTATAACTGCACTTGTAGCTTATTTTCATTTTAAAGACTGTCGACCATAACTCTGTACTTTTAATTTTGTATTCAGTATGGGAAGTTAATCCTAGAATGGGGCTTTTTTGATGCAAAATCTCAATGCTTGTGTAGTAACAACAGCTGTCCCCTCACCATGTGGTGTCTTCCATTGCTTTACTGTAGAGATGAATTTTGGCCCAGTGTTTCAGTAATATTGGACACACATGGTTTTAGGTGACAAAGCAGTATGTTTATGCATTCATTTGACTCTCGCAGTTACAGTTGGCCACAGATTAGAACAGGGAGAATACATTCACACCACGACCACCCTCATAGCTGCTTGTAGTAGTTGGATCACAGTAGGCGCTGTTGCATCTAAAGACACAATTAACTGTTGCTGAAGAATTGCAAATTCGCAAAAGATCTTTCACAGCTTTAGCAGTTGAGAGTGGATTTTCTAAAAGCTTTTTCAAAGATTTCCCAAATTTATAAATGTTTTAGATCTTCATATTCTAAAATTGTCAGCATGAAATAAGATTAACAAGTTGATATTTTAGCTAATGAATTCTCGTGATGTCAGTTAGCTATGTAATTAGCTACGTATCTACAGAATGATTGTAGTTTTGTCTGTTATTTAGGTAGATAAATTTATGAGTTCTGTAATATTTACAAATGCTAAGTAAAGATGTGAGCACGTAGGAAAATCAAAGCTTACTGGAAAAGTCTGAAAAATAAAACTTAGCCTAAAGCTTCCAACATGCATACATCACTGAAAAGATCATCTTTATTTCTGTATGTAATTGCTTAGATATGCTTTGGATATGGTAAGAGAAAATACCTGTGAATTTACTCTAAAAATAAAACCCAACAAACCCAAAACAACAATAACAAGAAGACCCAAAACAATTTAAACACCCCACAAAGTTTTAATACAATTTAAATAAAAAATTGCAGTAAACTGCATATTAAGGCTAATTTTGAGGTATGCAATTTGACTAATTTTTGAACAAAAGCCTTTTAATCAAAGATCTTGGAAGAATTCATTATTTAAATTATTGATGAAATTTTTTATAAGTAGAACATTAAGTACCCCAGGTCTTCCCTTCTAAAAATCGCTGAGAAATATTTTAGTGTAAAAGATATATATATGGAGTATAATATAGTGAATGTTTATAGTGAGTATTTTAACTTCTTTAGTACAGTGAAAGTAATAAGGTTACTGTCCAATGTGGAGATTTTCTATGTATTTATTATTTTCTCTGCAGGCCAGAGTGTAATTGTATGATAATTCATGTAAGGTATGTGCAAGGTCTCTCACATACACGCACATTATTTAAGCATCTTGCATTTGAATCATCATAGATAATTCATTTTACACTTGTGTTAAAAACTATCCAAATATGAATGTCTGAGGCTTTCAGCATTGAATAAAGGACTACATGGATCCAAACGAGGACGATTGATGAAATCCTTGCTGCTATTGGCTATTATTTACTGTCTTTTAAGTGGCAGGTTGTATTTATGCCAATTTATCTGCTTCAGGGAACACTCTTGATAGCAGAACAAAGTGAATAAAAGTAGTTTGCTTTGCAAATGAATGCAAATGGTGGAGCCTTTCGGGAAGCCCTTTAACGGGAGCAATGCACTTTGATTATGAGTGAAGCTGCCATTTGGACATGGTGAAAAGAGCACGCTTGAACCATTGATTGGGGGAGACAGTAAAAAGTCAGGAAGGGCCCCGTAAGCTTGCGGTGCGGCAGGCGGATGTCAGTGTGGTTAGAGCACAGTGGGAGAATGACAGGCAGGATTAGTGTCAGGGAGAAGCTTTGCTGTAGTTGTGGAGATGGTCCCTGGGGTCACTCACCTCTGACTGTCGTTCTGTGCTGATGGCTCTGTAATGCAAACCGCTTGATACGTGCCTGTTCATTATCAGAAATGGTGATTAGAAGAGATATGTCATAAAGAATTCCTTAAAAGTAAATAAAATGGCGAACTACTGATGGTAACAAAGCTTCAGCTCTGCGGTCATTGCCAGAGATGCTGCAAACATCAAAGATGGTTACAGCATCTTGACTTCCGAGGCAAGGACGATTTAATGCCTTAAACTGCTATAACTGTGTGTTCCTTGTTTTGTTCACTTTCATTTGGCAGTTATGAAGACGGTTATTTTTAACAGATTGTGTTAGACAGAGCAAAACATTTGTATATCTTTTAGTTACTGGGTAGTAGAAGCATCCCATTTGGTTTTGTGGCATGACTCTGGGGGGTGGGAGAGGTGAGGGTGGGGGTGTTTAGTAGTCTTAATGGAATATTAGTATCAACAGATTTCATTCCTGAATCATTCCAGAATGCTAAAACACAGGATGATTACAGTGACAAAAAGCTAAAATGACTGTTCTGATTGATTTAGAGGCTTTTTAAAAAATGTAACAGTGAGCATATTTTCTTTGTCTTTGAGAAGTCTTACACGTGCAATTAAATAAATGTCTAAACTTTTGCATCTTAAACTGTGCTTTAATCTTTAATAAAAGTATTGTGCTTTTTACCTTTACTGCATTTTATAGTGTCATGTACACTGTATAAATGTTGATAGAAATGAAATGTGTTAGTGTTTACAACAGACAAAATGCATTTTTTGAGTGTTAAGAATTTTTAATATCTTGATGTTGGTCTGGTTTTTTTATGTGGTTTTGGCAACAGCACAGGGAGATGGTACCCAGATACTTGAAACTATTAATTTTATAAATTTTTACACGATTTGATTAATTTGCTTGAAGGTTTTTTCAGTATATGACCTCACAAAAATATGTCCAATATCCCAGTGTAACGAATGTCTTACAAATGTTTTACAGGCACCTGAATGGACAGAGGAGGACCTCAGCCAGCTGACAAGAAGTATGGTTAAGTTCCCAGGGGGGACCCCAGGTCGATGGGAAAAGATTGCTCACGAATTGGGTCGATCAGTGGCAGATGTGAGTTCACTCAGTTTTGCATTGTATAGAGAGTGACAAACCAGAACAAGACAGGGAGTGTAGAAGGCAGACGTATATGGGGACCGACATTGTCTTTTGAGAGAGGCTACAATCCTTTTAGGACCTGGAAGTGAACCATTAACTAACTATGCAAGAGGCAGACGTCAGCCAGTCTCTCTCTCTTTCTCTCCACAATTAACAGCTGTAACTGATCAGCTGGATGGGGGATTCTAGTGCTTACAACTTGAGCTACTGTAACCCAATAACAGAAAAATAACGTGCTTCGGGTTTTGTAGCAACCTCCTTTCACTGCAAGCGAATGTTTGTGTGACTTGGTTAAAGATTACATTTCTGTTTCAAGCCAGTCCTTAAAAAAGTAGATGAGCTAATGGTGTTTAGACAGGTGGTTTCCATTAATTAAGCTGAAATGTCTTTACAAACTTTAAAACAAGTTATACATATGATACTATTTCAGTCCCTTTTTCTGGATTATAGCATAGTTAATAATGATAGTGTAAAATGATTAATATCCTTGTTAATTCCTATTTTATAGTATTGTACCAGATATCAAAGAAACCTTGTACTTACGGATTTTAAGTGTTATGATCTGAAAACCCTTAGGGGCTAGGCTGTAAAAGACTTTCCCCTTTTCAAGCAATGGATCACTAGAACATGATGTAGTGTCTGCCAAGGACCATTTGAAAGCCCTTTCAGCTGACCCTATTTTATAGGCTCTAGAGGGGTTAATGAGAATAGTGTTTAAATCCATTGATGTATATTTTGAGATTAGATATTCTTTATTTATTATATTTCAGGAATTATCTTAAATAATGGGAAACAAAGCCTCTGGCTAGAGTGAAACGTAACCCATTATAGTCTCCTGGGCAATTTGTGTACTTAACTGGGATTTTTTCCCTGTTTATATAATCACAAAGGTATCTTTAGAAGTTGTTTTTAAAGATTTGATGAGTCTATACAGTTCTGTTACTCACATATACTGGAAAACAAGCCATTTGCGTTCTTATTGTTTCAGAACAACACATATTATTTGCAAATAAGTGGTCGTAAGCAAGAAGTTACTAACCTGCTATGCAAATGAAATTAAAAGGTGTTTTGTCTATTCTGTTAGTTGTTGTTTATCATACTCCTTGAAGTATTCATGCTAGTGGAGTGACTTCATTAAAAATATGCTACGTTTTACTAAGCAGATACTGACAGCAAAAACATTTCATGTGACTTGGTAGTATGCAGTGTGCATGGGAAAGATCTTTTGAGATTGCTTTGGGAAAATTATTAATTTGCTTGATACTGATAATACAGACATGCTGAATGGTTTCACATACACCTATCACAAAACTAACGCTCTCTTAAGGTTGCCTTTTGCAACCATTTTCTGCTTTATTCCTTGGTGCAGGTATAAAAACGTTCTTTATTAAGAATCCTTTGCATAATATATTTGGCCACCATACTTGCACATATCCAGAACTGGAAAGCAAAAACAAACCTAGCTTGCTGCTTCCGTTAGGTGAGAGCAACTTGCTGCTTTTTTCAGTGAATTGGAAAAAGAAATGAAAGAACGGTGTGTGCTCTAAGACCTGTCATTTTCTTGTATGAAGAAAGGAATTTTCAGGGATTTTTGTGTGGAGAAAGGTCTGAGTGTGTAATCCTTTTTACTTCCAGTGACCTCCAACTATATGATTAAAATGTGTTCTCCACACAAGTTTTTACTTCTCTAAAAATTTCCAACTGCTGATAATGCTAGGTCAGCTTTCCTGACACAGACATTTCTGCTACTTTTATCATTGCATTGCACAGAATTGCAATGATTAGGTTTTAAGAGGAAACACTTAAAAAAAAAAAAGCTTATTGGAAATTTCTCTGCATCTGAAACTGTTATTGCATCAGTATCAGAAATGCTCTGACTGGGAACTACTTCAGATATATCCATTCAGCTATTGAACAAGATGTAAAGCTTATTCTTTATATTCGTTGAAGGTGACATAGAATAGCATCAAAATTTACAGCAAGGATTCTTACTTTGTTTGGGCATCACCATAGTTGAACAAGAACTGCAGAAAGAGGGTATTTGCATGTGCAGGCAGCATTTGCTGCCCGAACAACTGTTCCCTGTTTCCACCAGGAGCGGTACAGGAAGAAAAGTTTTGGTGTGTGAAGTGCTGATTTGAAATAGCTTGTGTGCAGAGGTTGGCAATCCCTTGCTTACAGATAATTTAACATTTGTCAAGTCAGAGAGAGCTTTAATTGTGTGTTATCTGGCAAATGCACTAGAGCTTACAAAAGAGAAAACGTTCAAGAGCAAATTTGAATTGCATTTTTCAACGTTTTCTGCGACACAGGAAATAATATTTTAAAAACTTGGGACCATTTTGAGCTTATTTCTTTTCCTGTAAAGTATCAAGAGCAGAAGGGCTTGGTTTTCCTTTCACAGCTGAAGAACTGTAGTACAAGGGATTGCTAATATATACAGTGTGCTTGTTTCCATGTGATGTTAAGCATCCAAACCCTTTTTAATAGTAGATTAGCTAAATAGGTATTAATAAACATGGTCCGAAAAGATCTCTCCATTGTTGCTTCTATTGTAAAGCTTTCTTCCTCAGAGAAAAAAAAAAAAGTTAGAAAAATATTTCAGTGCTTTGTAAACGAACTGAAACCATTCATATATACTAGAAGAGCATTGGGGAAATTCAGTCTCTCTAACCACCCCAAAGAAATACATTTTAAATTGTCTTAAACTCCTTCCTTTTTTTGAAAAATTAAATTCCCATATCAAACTGTATTCATTTCCGCTGGCAATTTTTAAGCAGGGTGAAGTGACTTGAGGAGCGTTATCTTGGCTTTTGTGAACTTTTCAGCTTCATGTGTTGTTTTAACTTAATTTTGTGGGTTTATTTGTTTTGGAGTTTTAAAAATATATTTCTGAATTTTCCTCCTGCCATTCTGTTAATGAGTTTTGGAGCTGTATGAAGCAAAGTTTCTAATGCCTGGAGCTTTAAAGCTGCTTTTTCACGTACAAAGAAGGCCCAAACATTTGTGTCTCTGACTCATTTCCAGAGAGATTTGTTCAGCTTGGAAAATTCTTCCTTGATTTTTCTAGAACATGACGTTGATATCCGAGAATCTGGTAAGCACATGTAAATCTTACAAAGCTAAGAGGAACTGAAGTGTATTGGAAGATGAGTAGAATTCAAAAAGATCAGGACAAATTGGAAAAATAAAGATTCAAAAAGTAGAGTGAAGTTAAATGGACATCGTAGGCAAGGACACACAGCAAGATGGTGGTCAGGTTCACAAATTAAAAATGCCACACAACTGGCTAGGGGTAGCCCTCAAAAAGCAGGAGAAACATGAGATTAGCAGGGGTAATGAGCTAGACAGAAGGCAATAAACAGTGAGTTATTGAGAAAAAGGCAAGCACATTACTGAGAATATACAAACAGGAGGATGGTCAGCTTGCATCTACATCCTTGGTTTGTGTCTAGTTTTCAGTATTGCACTTGAACACATGATTCAGTGCAAAGAGTCCAGATGAGAATAAAGAGAATAATAGGTCTCTAAAGCGTGACATAGAAGGAAAGGTTGTGAAGGAGTTCGTGTTGTTGAACTGAAATAAAATATGAACTGAGGATGTAAGTATTCCTCTACATAAAAAGAAATTTGTAAAGAGGAAGGGGCTTGTGCACTGTATTAGTTTTATCGGGTAAAAAGTAGTTAACTCAAATTTTATCACAGGCTGCAAAGTTAGACATTGAGGGGCAAAGAATTACAATGGAGATGATAAAGCAGTGGAATAAGCTGCTGTGGGGTCTCCATATTTGCAGGCCTTTAAGAACAGGTTACATAAACATCCAAAAGAAACAACATCACTGTATTAGACCGTATGAAGAGATGGACCTATGATTAGCCTATCAAGTGCAAGCTATCTAGGAGGGAGGAAGGGGGAGGAAACAAAACCTTCCCTACAATTGGAAGCATGTGTGAACTCATTTTAAAAACATAAAATTAAAGCCAGATAGTCACTGTTAGTTGGTTAGTAATCACCGCATATCCCTTAACTTGACTTTCTTAAATTCAGCAATTCCTAAAACATGTTCTTTCAGATATTTTTTCCTCTTCTACTACTATTCAAATTGGTGGTTAATAGACATATAAGTTTTTTGATTGTTGTTTCCCAAAGTACTGCACAAATAAGGATTACAGTAAGGCCCATTATATGGGTGTGTCTACCAGATTCTCCGTCCAAACAGGTACATCCACATGGTGTGATGCAGGGTGCTGGGAAAGCGCCAGCCAAAATCCAGCAATAAACAGCTGTGTCCATGCCATAGTGCCCCTGGGCTCATTCAGCTCTACTGCTTCTATTTATGCTGCCTAATGTGATACCAGCGTAAATACCTTTCCAACATATTCCTGTGCTTTTCAGCTCAGAGCTAGATTAAGCTTGCAACCGTGGTGCAGACATGCTGTAAGAAGACTTATTACTTTAACTCTTGTCATGTTAAATATAGGATATGTTTATCTTGCCCCTCTTCAGGAAGACGTCTTTTAACAGCCAATGAATAATCAACCCAATATAGATGGGATTAAGTTGTGCTCATTTTATCAGTATGTTTAATTATTTCAATTGCTAATAGTCATTTTAATATGTACATACTGAGAATTTAGTAATCTTTTGCCATAAAGATGATTTTCAACTGGCTTAGTATCATGATTTCTTATTGGTTTCACAACTGGAAGCTTCTACAGCTTTTTAAGTCTTTTTTATTGCAATTGGCTGGAGTTATAAATTAGATTTTCAAGTATTTTGATTATGAAAGGGAAATGGAGTTCAGTTAACTCTAATCAGAATTCCTGGCTGCTGACCTGGTTACCTGTACCACTGCTCTCTGTCATCCTTTAAACATCTGTTCTTTGACCCATTTTCCTTGCTGAATTTGTTGCTCCGGGGTTAATTCTCATTCCTGTCCTCCAATACTTAAGGAAATAATTGACGTTTTAAAACAAAAAAGTTGTGTTTGAATTTCCTACGCACTGTGAACACCCTATAACATAGTATAAATAATGAACGGAATGGAGTCCCAAGACTACTATTTCTACAAAAATCATATTGTTTGATTTGACAAATGCTAAGCCTTATGAAGCTTTATAATAATGATTGTCAGCTTTTGCTGAATTCAAAGACTGAGAAGAAGCATTAGAAGTGAAATTTCAGAATTATTTTTTACTTGACAATACCTACCTTTATAGATAAAAAGTTTGAAAAAATATTTGCTGAAAGGCATAAATTAATTTCAGGAACTACAAAGGACATTCAAATTGTAAAAATAACAGAGGAAGTAAAAGCTGTCTGGCATGCCAAACAGACTTTAATGTGATTGTTAGGTACAGGTTTTTTAAATTAAAGGCAAAGACATCTCAGATTTCATACTTGTGAAGTAATATCATTCACTTGTCTTACAGAATTTGAACTGATTCTGTTTGCTCCTGCAGTCACTAATCTCATGCATTTGAGTTGCAAAAATAGACTGATTGGGATTTGCTGCCTGTATAGAAAAACAGTAAGGTAGACAGCAAAACACTAGGCAGGTGGCTATATTTGAGCAGACATTCTGAGTTATCATGAAACCTGAAAGCATAAGGTTTCGGAAGGTGCCCATTTTGTGATGTCTCTTGTATGTCCAAGCAACAGTTTCAGCCTTGAAGCCTGACCGCTTGAGCTCATATTCATTGTACTTTATATGCCATTTTAAAATAGATTTCTTATTTTTGACAAATACAAGCTCATTACCTTGCCAGCAAGAAAACGTGTATGAGAAATGATCCACATGTAAAAGTTCATTTAATTTATTAGAGTTTTTTGCTTCTGAATATTGTTTTCCTAAGTATGTTTTACATTTCATTTTGTCTGTGTTAACTCAGTTACTGTGCTCTCCAGTTGTGGATATTCTGAAACATTCACCCTTAGCAGCTTGCATACGTTTACGTTATCAATAGTTCTTCTAGTTGCTTAAAGATGTAGCTCTGGATCAAGGTCCAAAAGAGGTTATGAATATCTAAGATGGGATTTAGATCGTATATAGGTCATGCAGATCCCTCAATCTGAGAGTCAAATCTTCAAAACACCTGTCTAATCCCACAGACACACCAGAACGGTACTTGAAGGGGAGGAAAATGTGGCTGCTGTTACAGTTTCCCTCATGGTACAGGTTCTTCTGTGCAGTCCTACAGCTGCTCCTACAGTTCTTGCAGAATTGGGCAGCACAATGCATCTTATACCCAAGTGCAAAACAAGTTGATTTCCTTTTCATAAACCATGGCCAGAGCGTTCTTCACACTTAAAGAAGAAAGTCTGTTACAGAAGAAAGCAAGACGCCAGCTTTTAATTTGAAAGATGGCTTGTGGGGTTGTCAGGCCAGTGATGCTGCAACTTTAATTAGAGTGGCTTGAATTAATATGCTGTTGCACATACATCCTGGCGAGCTGGGTTTGAGTGTCATTGCAGAATTCACATCTTCTGACTGTCAGGAAACGTAATGCATTTTGCATCAACGGTCACAAAATAAGATGTCCAAGCAGTTGTTGCAGTGGGCATTTAAGCCAAACTCGTGTTATCTGAGTGCCCGTAAAATTGAGCTGAAGACTCAAACATGGGTTTCAGCTGACCAAAAAAAAAAACCCAAAAAACCACTCTTCATCATGACAATTCTAGTTGCCGAGTTCTTCCTATTTCTGTGTCCTGAAAATAGAAGCAATTCTTCTGCTGCTTTAAATTAACTATTTGGACACTTAAACTGGAGAGAGGCTGGTGTTCTACATCTGATGATTTAGGCCAAGTTTGCCCTTTTTTTGCAGGCTATGTCTTGAACTACCTCCTAATTAAACTCACAGTTGTTGATTTCTCTTGAGTTAGCTATCTCTTCTCCATCTGCTGTGGCAAAGTTCAGAATCATGCATGGCATCAAAGTCCATAACTAAGAAAACTGTACTGTTGCTGTCTGCAACTGGCTGGTCTAAGCAAATTCAGTTAAATTCATAACATAGTCCCTAGTTCTTTCAAGAATAAAAGCACATTGTCCTTAAAATACTCATTTGCTATAGTAGCATTACATTCAACGTGTAATTTACACACAGGATAAAGACTAGTTTTGTTACATACTTTAGGGAAGGTTGGTAACAAGCTACTAACCGAACTGATATAAGCAGTGCCAAAAGAAATGTGTGTCTTCTGGTTTGAAATATTTCATTGCAGGAGATCTGGTAAATTGCAAATTAGGATACTTGGGAAAATGGAGAATGATTTGGCTTGATCATAGTCTTGTTTAGGCTGGAAAAGACCTTAAGATCAGCAAGTCCAACCATTAACCCAGCACAGTAAAGTCCGCTAAACCATGTCCCTAAGTACCACAGCTACATGTCCTTTAAATACCTTCAGGGATGGTGACTCCACCACTTCCCTGGGCAGCCTGTTCCATGACAACCCTGTTGGTGAAGAAATTTTTCCTAATATGCAACCCAAACCTCACCTGGCAGAACTTGAGGCCGTTTCCTCTTGTCCTGTCCCTTGTTACTTGGGAGAAGATGCTTCAGTATTTGAAGTTTCACCAACCTGCTAAAACTGGAAGACAACTTTAGGAGCCCTTTAAGTGTATGTAAGGGAAGGCCATTTATAAAGCAACAAATTTTGAGTATGTCATGTGAAAATAAAGGAATGGGTTATTATTGTTGTCTGACTTGGGCTAAAGGGTTCTTCCTACAATTGTGGTTGCTGTGAAAAAGCTATTTAGGTCTAGGTTGGAAGAAAAACCCAGTACAGCAGGTAGTATTTTGGTATTAAGGGGAGAACTTCAAATTCAGCAGTTTGTTCTGTGCTGTTCTGGAAGGTTAGGTCTGCAAAAACCTACTACCTAAAGTCAGGAAGGATTAAAATCCTTCTGTGTCTGACTTTCCTTTATGAGCAAAATGTGTGTGTAACTCAAATTAGCCTCAAAGGTTCAAGAAATTCCTCACTGCTGCATATTAGCCTCAACTACTCGCATGCTGCCTCCATGTTATTTTTTTTCTGTAATTCCACAGATCTTGGCATTTTTGCATGACATAACTAGATGGATAGCATGCAGCAAGACAACAACTGGGTGAACAGAACACTGCTACTGGAACAGCAAATTTCTGATAGTTGAGGCTGAGAAACAGTGGCAGCTTTACTAAATGCTTAGAGAATTTCTGCTCAGGAAGATGCTAAGAAAAGTAAACAATTTTATCAGCACCTCCAGTTTTTAGTAGCACAGTACATGTCGTCCTTCCTTGCAGGAAGGTTATATGCATTTGGGAAGCAAAACGACATGGGTTATTTCTTCCTCTACAAACCCCACATTATTTTATCAGACTGTTGTCAGAACACAAGAGGTTTGTAATTACCTGGTGCAATCCTAATCAAAATATTATCCTATTCAGAGAAGGAAGATTGTTCCCCGCAGAAGAGTGCCAGGAGACAGCAAAATGGTGAAGGCTTCAGTGCCCCATGTGCTCTGCAAAGCTGGGCTGGTCATGGTGCTGGAGAGGCCAGCTGAAGTGATAGACTAGTGGCTGCTTCTGGGGGAAGGGAAATTGCTCTTCATCTTCTGCAAAAGGGCTGTTTTTCTCTGTTTGGCATCAGTAGGATCACCATACCTGACTTTACAGGGTTTTCCCTCTAGGTCTGTCACAATTCTGTGGTTTTTTTATGCCTGCCTTCCCTGCAGCTTGAAAAGTAGCCTCTCATTCATGTGATAGCAAAATTTGCTTTTGCCTGTGCTACTGTCTTTTAACCTGATTCTGAATAATTTTTTTTTCTTCTATATATTTCTGAAGCATCAATTGTCCCATCTGAAAGAGGTGGCAGGTGTCCAGGGTAACAAGAGAGTTAACATCTGGATGGTCACAATGAGGAATGTTTTTACTGCTAGGTGTCTTGTTGAGTAGCAACTAGTCTTGTGATCTGGACTAATTGTTAGCAGTACTGGAGGAAACCTGCTCTGTCTGGCTTTCATCACATAAAATCATCCCACTAATCCCACTTGCTTTCAATAAAATATTTTTGTAGCTGAAGAGCTATTGAAACTGAATTCAGAAGGGACTTCTCAGAAGCAAACTGTACCTGTGGCTTCTTTCTGTAGGCCCCATAGTAAGGTGGTTTGAAATCTACTTCAGTGATTGCCTGATTTTGAGACTTCTATTATCCCTGGTGGATTATAGGGTTTCCTAGGTTATTTGGGTATAGAAACAGCAACATTTAAAGTTGATTCCTGTAAAACAAGGCAGTGTTGTCTGTTCAGTACAAATACTTGCAGGAATATGAGATCTGCCCTCCTCTGTTTTAAATTAATAATAAGGATCAAGATTGTGAAATTTAAGGTGTCCCCAGATGCAGGATTTCTTAAGGGCTGGCTAATACTCTGGCGAAAGCTGTTGTCAGTAACAGCAGGCTTTTAGCATCCATTTTCACAGTCATGATAAAACTCGTAATTTAGTATACATGAAAACTGTAATTTTAAAGCATTATGCAGGAACAATCAGCAATAATATCATCATCATCATGGCTTGGCTTCGCGGACGAAGATTTGGGAAGGGCTTTGCCCAAGCTTATTGCAAGCGCGTTGATGGCTGAAAAGGCCAATGCGGGATAGGCAAGACCGGTTGCAAAGAGCACACCGGAGGGTCTCCTTGGGTGGTATAGTCGAGGCACGGTTCTTTCTGCGCTGTCTTTTCTCCTCGAGCCTGATTCTACGCGTGCTCTCAAAGGAGACAGCAGCGTTATGTATGGTGTGTCTCCAAATCTCCCGATTGGAGGCCAGGGTGGACCACTGATGGTGGTCAATATGGCCTAGGCTGAGGCGTTGTTTCAGGGAGTCCTTATATCTCCTCTTTGGAGCTCTTCTCTTGCGGCAGCCGGTGGCAAGTTCACCATAGAACATGATCTTAGGGAGGTGGTGATCCGCCATCCTGGAGACGTGCCCTGCCCAACGCAGCTGCGTTTTCAGCAACATGGCCTCAATACTGGTGACGTCTGCCTGTTCAAGGACAGCAACGTTAGTCACGTAGTCGGTCCAGTGGATGTTTAGGATTGTGCGGAGGCAGCGCTGATGGAAGCGTTCGAGGAGTCGCAGATGGTGGCGGTAGATGACCCATGATTCAGACCCGTACAGAAGAGTAGGCAGTACCATGGCTCTGTAGACACTGATATTTGTACTTTTCTTCAGGTGTTTATTGCACCAGACTCTTTTATGGAGTTTTCCGAAAGCTCTGTTTGCCTTTGCTATTCTGTTATCTATCTCTTTGTCGATCGTGGCATCTGAGGAGATGATGCTACCCAGATAGCTGAACTGCTGGACTGGCTGAAGCTCTGACTCGCCAATGGTGATGTGGGGATGATGGTAATCATCTTGTGGTGCTGGTTGGTAGAGAACTACCGTCTTCTTCAAGCTGACTTCCAGCCCAAAAAGCTCAGCCGCCTCTGCAAAGCAGGATGTTAAGCGCTGCAGAGCTGCTTGTGTGTGGGCAACAAGGGCGGCATCGTCAGCAAAAAGCAGCTCGCGGACAAGGTGATTCAGGGTCTTGGTGTGGGCCTTCAGTCGCCTTAGGTTGAAAAGGCTCCCATCGGTACGATATCGGATATAAATGCCGTCTTGTTCGTCGAGGTCTGCCGTGGCCCTTTGGAGCATCGTGCTGAAGAAAACTGTGAATAAAGTGGGTGCGAGAACGCAACCTTGTTTCACACCATTGGCTATTGGGAAGGGCTCAGAGAGTGCATCGCCATATCTGACTTGGCCGCGCTGCCCCTCATGTAACAGGATAATCATTTTGAGGAACTTGGGGGGACATCCTAATCGTTCCAAGATCTGCCACAGACCTTTTCTGCTTACAGTATCAAAGGCTTTGGTGAGATCAATGAAAGTTACATAGAGACCCTTGTTCTGTTCCCTACACTTCTCTTGCAGTTGTCTAAGGACGAATACCATGTCTGTGGTGCTTCTGTTGGCTCTGAAACCACACTGACTTTCAGGTAGAAGTTCTTCTGCGATAGCGGGTACCAATCTGTTCAATAGTATTCTTGCGAGGATTTTTCCAGCAATGGAGAGCAGAGTTATGCCTCGGTAGTTTGAGCAGTCTGACTTTACTCCTTTTTTCTTGTACAGGGTGATGATGATTGCATCACGGAGATCTGGTGGTAGTTCGCCTTGTTCCCAACAGCGCACAACTAGCTCGTGAAATTTAGCATGGAGCGTTTGGCCTCCATGTTTCCAGATTTCAGGCGGGATTCCGTCGACCCCAGCTGCCTTGCCGGTTTTCATCTGCTGTATGGCCTTAAGGGTCTCTCCCATAGTAGGGGCTATATCCAATTCATTTTTCACCGTTTGTTTTGGGATGAGCTGGATTCCTGAGTCTTGGACTACACGGTTGGCACTGAAGAGAGTTTGAAAGTGTTCAGACCATCGATTCAGGATGGAGGTTTTATCTGTGAGAAGCGTTTGGCCATCTGCGCTGAGTAGGGGGCTTTGAACTTGGTGTGTGGGTCCGTACACTGCTTTCAGAGCCTCATAGAATCCTCTGTGGTCACCCAAATCTGCGCATAGTTGAGTCTTTTTTGCTAGGTTGAGCCACCACTTGTTCTGGATGTCTCGAAGTTTCTGTTGGAGTTTACTGCATGCAAGACGAAAGGCTGCTTTTCTTACATGGCAAGATGGCTGAGCGAGGTGTGCTTGGTGAGCAGATCTCTTCTTTGCCATCAATTCCTGGATCTCTGGATTGTTGTCATCAAACCAGTCTTTGTTCTTCTTTGTGGAAAACCCTAAGAATTCTTCGGAGGACTGCAGGATGCTATTTTTAATATGTTGCCAAAGCGCTTCAGGAGAAGAGTCTATGGGACAGTCTTCAAGCCTAGTTTGAAGGTTTGCCTGGAAGCTGTCTCTCACTGCAGCTGTTTGAAGATTGTTAACTTTGAGCCTCCTCCTCAGAATGCCGCCCCTCTTAGGTTTGGGCTTAAAGTGGAGGTTAAGTTTGCAGCGCACAAGGCGGTGGTCTGTTTGACATTCTGCACTAGGCATCACTCGGGTGTGACAGACATCGCGAACATTTCTCTGGCACACTAAGATATAGTCAATGAGGTGCCAGTGTTTAGATCGAGGATGCATCCAGGTTGTCTTCAGGCTGTCTTTCTGCTGGAAGATAGCGTTGGTGATGGTAAGCTGCTGCTAAGCACAAAACTCTAGCAAGAGGCGACCGTTGTCATTGCAGTTTCCAACTCCATGCTTGCCTAGTACTCCTTTCCAGGCTTCAGAGTTCTTACCTACTCGGGCGTTGAAGTCACCAAGGATTATGATCTTATCATCTGCAGGAACCTTTTGAGTAAGGCGGCGCGGATCGGTGTAGAATTTGTCTTTTTCTGTAGGGTCAGCTTGGAGAGTTGGGGCATATATGCTGAAGAGAACAACATGTTGCTTGTTGTGTAGCGGGAGGCGTAAGGAGATAATGCGATCGGAATGACCTGTTGGCAAATTTTCAAGTTTAGAGGCAATGGAGTTTTTAATCATGAAGCCAACTCCGGAATGATGACTTTCGGTTTTGGGTTTGCCTGACCAATACAGTGTGTAGCCGGCACCATGTTCTTTAAGGCTGCCTTCCTCATGGAGGCGAACTTCACTGAGAGCAGCAATGTCGATGTTGAGTCGTGACAGTTCGTGAGCAATTATAGCAGAACGGCGTTCAGGATGCCCACTGTCTGCTGTATCGAGCATGGTTCTGATGTTCCAACATGCGAGTGTCAATCTGGACACACCTTTGGAGGCAGGTGTATGCCTTTGTCTCTTTGTCTTTGGTTGACCGCAGAAGAAGATGTCCGTTGGCCGCGGCTAGCCAACCGGATTGGAAGGGGGGATGAGCTTTGGTTAGGCCACCTTTTCTAGGCCCCTCTCCATGTGGAGCAAGCAGTGCTCTCCTTGAAAAAGGCTGCTTGGTCATTCAGGATGCTGCCGAACGAGACTGTCATCTCCCGGGTCAGTCTCAAGCGACCAATGTCCTGAACCGCCTGCATGCAGGGTTGGGTCTGCGGCTTCCAGTGACATCTTTCCACCTGCCGTTTCGTCCCTTGCCTGTCGCTACAGGGCTTTGCAAACGTGAGTACACCCTTCAAGCCTGCGCGGTGGATTTTTTAGGTGAGGCGCAGCGTGCGCGAGACTGGCCCCACCCTTTACACCTGAGGTTCATCTGCCAGGGCCTAGCGAGCTTGGACGGTGACAGTGAAGTCTTCAGGTCGTAGGTTTGGTTAGAGTATCCTTCTCTTAGATGGATGGCCTTACAGGGCTAAACGAGCTCCATCTGCCTGGGTTTGGAGTTAGAGTTGTCCTTCTCCTAGGATGGTTGCCCGAAGGCTAGTGAGCCCATCCTGCCCGTGGACACACTTTGTCTGACCCTTCAGTTGAGACCTGTCAGGCTTGGGAGACCCTACCGGAGGCATATGCCACCACCAGCATAGCTCTCAACTTCGCAAGGGCACACAAGCTCTTTCCCCACAGCAAGGGGGTGCCCATGAAAGAGCAGCAATAATAACTAGAACAGTAAATCTACAACTGCTTCATACTTTGAATAACAGTATTTCCAAGTATGTTACCTGTTACCTAATGAAAAAATAATAATATAAAGCAAGTTACGATAAGAGATTGAGTAGAGAAAACAATGGAGCAACTTACGTTGTTTTTAAAAATACTGTTAAGAACTAGCTAGTAGATAACACTACTCACCACTGGAGAAGAAATTTAAATGGATTTCAAGGATGTCAGGAAGTATGGAGGAACTGGCAACAGAGTCAGCAAATTTGAGTGGCAAGAGCGATGATTAAACTCAAACAGATCAAATTGAAATGCAGTTTCATATGTTCCATAGGTTGCATTCCTAATAATTCTTAGTAGTTTAATACTGACATGTTATGATTCTTGCCCTGTGTCAGCATCTTTAACGGCAATGACAGCTGAAGCGAATGGACAAATAGATCTTAAGTCTAAATAAGTGATACCTGAACCCTAAGCGAAAAGACCTGGAGTAAACACGAACTGTACATAGCACCTGGAAAAGGACTTGCGAAATCATCCGTATGAAGAAGAAAGCTGACCAAAAATGTCAACTGAAGGTGCTTGTTCAGTGTTTGAAATTGTAGATTTTCAGTATCTAAACTGTACCTGCAGTTGTTATTTCCAGCTTACCACGTGAATGTTCAAATTGAGAGTCCATCAAAATATGGACAGATATCATAATGTCTTCAAAAGAGCAAGTCTTGGAAATACTAGATGTGATAAATGGAGTAACTTACAGATGCTACAGCCAGGTTCACCAAGTTAGTATGGCTGAAGTTATCCAAAATAAGATAACCTGTGGCAAGACTGTTACTTCTGAACTTGCTGCATGTAGGGGGAAACGTGAAATGCCCCTAGGAATAAACCAAAATCCTTCACTGTTCTAGTGGAGAGGGCTGGTTTAGATTCTAATTCAGTTAGATGTAATATTCAGCAAAATTTGTATCTGTTATGGGATACCTACACTAACCTAATTTGGGAACATCTGCCTTGTGGAGGAAACTGAATCCAGCATATTGATTTGCACCGCTTCCAGTGCAAAGTTCATGTTGCATCCGTAGTCTTGGTGTGAAAGATAAAATGATAATTGCCAACCTCCTTATAGCATCAGAGGGTCAACATAGAGAAAACCAAGTGTTGGCGTTGAGGTAGCAGCTCAGTATACCTATCTTTGTTTGCGATATGTTTTGCTCTATTTTGTTCAGAAAATCTTTTCTTCTCTTTTTCCTGCCTTCTTGGCCTTATGAGTAGGCTGTAAATCTTTGAAAGAATAAAAAATAGCAAAATGGTTTAGAAATAGTTTTCTGGAACACATGAGCATAGATAGATAATGCCTTGTCATATTTGCAATGAATCGACGGCATCATTGCAGTAAGCCCTAAAGGATCAGCTACTTGTTTGTATGACAAGTTCTTCTCACTCTTTTCAAAATAATATGTTATTATCCAGTTTATATAACATAATTTCTATTTAAGAAATGCATAGCAGGACACCACTAAGGATCCATTCTGTTCAGCAGTCAAGAATGGATTCCCTTCCACTCAAGCCTTTTAAAGCGTTGGCCCTACAGAGACACTCTGCTAATGATGGAAATGGAACACAATCATTTTAATTTTAATTATTTCAGACTATAAACTCTTCAAGGAAGGCAATTTCTGCTGTTTCAAGGAGGATTCATCCTGTCGTTTCAAAATCAGGATCATATAGATCACAGAACTGTTAGTACTATTTAAAATGATCTGTTAGTATTAGTATTCTGAGAGTTCTCTATGAACGATTAAAACGTCATCATACTGCAACAGTAGCATCTGGAGTTTTCTATGCCAGATGTCTACCTCTGGATAAAGGTTTTGGTTAATTAGAGTTGGGATTTTTTGTGTTCATGGAGTTTTCATTTAAACTTAATCATCTCAGAAAATGAGGCTTAATTTGTAGGGAAAATAGACCACTTTTGCTTGTTAAGTCTTGCCGTCATTTTGTTAAGGAAATCCAGCACTTGCCTGTTTTTAAAGCAAAGTCCTGCAATTTCATGGGCAGAAAGGTGGGCGGGAGGAACCAAACAGACTAGACTAGAAGCAGGCAGTACCGAAGTATTTTAACTATTCAAGTACTCACGAACTTTGTCATAGAACAAAAATCTGAATCTTTATATTTTCTTCTTCTTGCAGCAAGTAGCTGTGTAACCCCCTGGCAGGTTTGCTCTCTAGTGCTGCTCTGTGTAGAGGGTAATTGCTACTGTTAACATTAGTTAGCTAAAACAGCAGAGGTCTATGCTGAGCCTCTGAAGGCCTAAATTATTCATATTGTGGGTAAATATGATCCCACATGGAGGAATTTCTGACTTTGTAGGTGATGGGGTTTTTTTTCCTTCACTCTGGGCAGCACACTACCAAGTGCCTTACAGTAAGTGGATGTTAACAAATGAAGCCTGAGGCTCAAATAGCAGGAAACACACAATACCCACCTGTCAAGGACACCACCCCAGGTAGTATTGGTTCTGATTCAGTGTGTTTCCTGATTAAATTTTAAGTTTTATTTGATTTGGGTGGCATAGACTACCTGATTTCAATTTCTAGCTTCTTCACAAAGACATCGTATTAAAAAAACTCTGAAATTGAAATCTGGTATTCATAAAACATTTTCAATGCTTAAATAGTGTGTATATTTCTTTGAGTACTACACTTCAAGATGCTTTTATGTGGTACTTGAATTTTGGACTCAAGATCATTTGATGTAACATTAATGTGTGTCCATTAGCGTGCTTCACCATCGACCTATGTGGGTTATTTTGTTCAATATTGAGAAACTAATACTTAGAAGATAACTCACTTTTTCCTTTTTCCCCTTGTGGTATTTTTAGCTTAGAGAATTAGGGTTTAATGATGAAGGAAAATAAAATTTGGTATCAACTGTGATGTATTATGGTGATAGTACGAAATGTGTATCATTGCTTACATTATTATAATAAGCTGTGAGTGTTTTAGAAAGAACAAAGTCTAGAAAGTTACTTTTTGCCAGTTTGGGATCCATGTATGAACAAAGCCAGCAGAAGAACATAAGCCTCACCATATATAATGTATGTTCAGTGTTGGTGTTTTGCAGTAAGCTGCTAATGAATTCTTCAGTAGCCCCAATAATGTAATTTTTAAGTAGTTCTTTTTGTTGTTGTTTTCTTGCAGGTTACCATGAAAGCCAAACAACTGAAGGATTCTGTAACATATACACCAGGTATGTGCTACTGCATCATAGAATCATAGAATGCTTTGGGTTGGAAGGGACCTTCAAAGGTCATGTAGTCCAACCCCCCTGCAGTGAGCAGGGACATCTTCAACTAGATCAGGTTGCTCAAAGCCCCATCCATCCTGACCTTGAATGTTGCCAGGGATGGGGCTTCTACCACCTCTCTGGGCAACCTGTTTCATTTTTTTCATTGTAAAAAATTTCTTCCTTCTATTTCTTATAAATCTCCCCTTTTCTAGTTTAAAACCATCACCCCTTGTTCTGTTGCAACAGGCCCTGCTAAAAAGATTGTCCCCATCATTTTCATAGGACCCCATTAAGTACTGAAAGGTCACAATGAGGTCTCCCTGGAGCCTTCTCTTCTCCAGGCTGAACAATCCCAACTCTCTCAGCCTGTCCTCATAACAGAGGTGCCCCATCTCTCTGATCATTTTTGTGGCTCTCCTCTGGACCCTTTCTAACAAGTCCATGTCCTTCTTGTGCTGAGAACTCCAGAGCTGACACAGTACTCCAGGTAAGGTCTCATCAGACCAGAGTAGAGCAGCAGAATCACCTCCCTTGACCTGCTGGGCATACTTCTTTTGATGCAGCCCAGGATACAGTTGGCTTTCTGGGCTGCAAGTGCACGTTGTTGGCTCATGTCCAGCCTTTCATCCACCTGTACCCACAAGTCCTTCTCCACAGGGCTGTTCTCAATCTCCTCATCCCCCACCTGACCCAGGTGCAGGACCTTGCATTTGGCCTTGTTGAACCTCATGAAGTTCACACAGGCCCACTTGTTCAGCTTGTCCAGGTCCCTCTGTATGGCATCCTCACCCTCAGGCATGTCAACTGCACCACTCAGCTTGGTGTCATCTGCAAACTTGCTGAGGGTGCGCTTGATCGTGCTGTCGATGTCATTGATGAAGATATTAAACAGTCCCAGTATGGACCCCAGAGGGACACCACATGTCACCAGTCTCCATCTGGACATCAAGGCGTTGACCACTACCCTCTGGATATGACCATCCAACCAATTCCTTGTCCACCTATCAAATCCATATCTCTCCAAGTTAGGGAGAAGGATGTTGTGAGGGACCATGTCAGAGGCTTTACAGAAGTCCAGATAGATGACATCCACAGCTCTTCCCCTGTCCACTGATGTACTCACTTCATCACAGAAGGCCACTAGGTTGATCAGGCAGGACTTGCCCTTGGTGAAGCCATGCTGGCTGTCTTGAATCACGTCCTGTTCCCCATGGGCCTTAGCATAGCTTCTAGGAGGATCTGTTCCATGATCTTCCCAGGCACAGAGGTGAGGCTGACAGGTTGGTAGTTCCCAGGGTTCTCCTTTCTACCCTTTGTAAAAAAGGGTGCAATGTTTTCCTCTTTGCAGTCACCAGGGACTTCACCTGACTGCCAAGACTTTTCAATATCATGGAGAGTGGCTTGGCAACTACCTCAGCCAATTTCCTCAGGTCTCTGGGATGCATCTCGTCGGCTCCTGTAGGCCTGTGTTATGTTCAGATCCTCACTGATGCTTATGAAAAATGCTGTATTTGGATCATGGCTACACAAATGCAGTGCATTTTGTACCTTTCAGGGTATGCTTCGCAGAGAGACTTTTGCACCCTTGCCTTTGAGCAAACAGAAGAACTGATGGGTATTCTGAGAGAATGTTTCCCTTCAGCTACGTTCTCCCAGGCTTTCTTAGTCAGTTTATTGTGGGTTTTGTTCATTTGTTCAGGCTGTTAGGTTTGTTTACATCCGTGTACTTCACATACACCAGATAAGCTAATAATTGGCAACATTCATTGCTTCATATCAAATACCTTGATTTCTCAGTAAGCATTTTCCTTAAGCTCTTAATCCAGAAGAGCTTTTTCTCTTCTTTGCACTATGCCAGGTACCTTTTATTTGTGGGCAGTTCCCTGCTTGTTTGTGGTTTGTTTTATTTTTTTAGAGTGTAACAACAATACTTCCAACAGGTATCATTAGACTCTCTGAGCTTAAAACACTGGCCCAGAATTCCAAGAATGTCAAAGTCAATGTGAGTTTGCCAGACCACATAATCACCCAGCGAGAAAGGGAGGAGGAGGAGGGGAACTATGATCATATCCCAGAGCAGATGGATGTCCACACAGATCAAAAGGAGACCATTGCAAGTGAAACCAGACACCGCAAACGAAAAAATGTCAAAGCACCTGAAATGACTCTACTGGCAGCAAAAGAGGTAGCAGAAGAGAAGAGCAGAGGAAGGCGCCAGAAAGATTTCGATAACACTGAGCAAGAGGAAGAGAGTGATGATGAGAGCAGAAGAAGAGCGAAAAGCCGTGCCCCAGAAGAACTGTGGACTCAAAATCAACAGAAACTTCTTGAAATGGCCTTGCAGCAGTATCCAAAGGGAACGTCGGATCGCTGGGATAAAATAGCAAAATGCGTTCCTGGAAAAAGCAAGGTATGCTTTGTTTTGTTTGAACTACAGTATAAATTGAGGGGAAACGTATTTTCTACCAATTGATGATTACCCTAAGAACAGAGGGGCCATGCAGAAAGGTGAGGTCTTTATTTAGCCTGTCGGTCCGGCCATAGTATACCTAAAGAGCATGACTGTCGCGTTTGGGTTTTTATTTAAAATGTATTTTCATTTAATTCAGTTTGCTTAATCTATTATAGAAAAAGTTGAAATACCTCCTGTTCCATTTAAAATACTACCTCTCCTCTGCCTTTCAGATCTTCAGTTGCAGGACAAATTATATTTTAAAGCAAATTTTGATTGAGTTAGTAACCAAATGTTGGTGAGCCACTTTGCTTAGCTCTTACAATACCTTTCTCAACCCATCTCAGTGAACAAACAAAATAGTTATCCATCTGCACGTGTTACATGCTCAATAATCTAATGTTCTTTTTGTAAGTATAATCTTTTTAAAATAGCATTGTTATTGATTTTGTTGGTCTGTGCTAGATTTTGTAATAGTCGTGATAGCTTAGTTTGCTTGCTTCAGTCATTGTGGGTGCAGAAAATCCTCATTTTATTTGTGCCAAACACTGAAGGAGAGCAGGAAACATGGGTGGGGGATTCATGTTTCTCTGGCTCAGAAGCTGTTAGGCAGGATCTGGTGTCAGTAGGTGCTAGTGACCATAAAGGCTTGTCTTAACCTGCCTGCAGTGTGGCTGACACCAGAATAACTGTTCTGAAGTGGAGACTACAGTACAACTGGTTAATAAGTGCTTTTACAGTCATTGTCACAAAGTACCAGGCAACTGGTTTCTTGGGTTTGTGTGCTCTTTAAAGAGAGGAATTATCCATTAAGAAACTTAAATTGCAAGTTCATTTCTTCACTAGACATAGATTCTCCAAAAAAACCCCAAAACATCCCCCCCACCAAAAAAAAAAAACAACCAACCCCCCAAACCCCAGAACCTAGCTCTTCTTCTAGAATGAGGTAGCATGTGTACAGTTAAAGCAATACTAAGACATCAAACTTCAATTAACACTTTTGTTTTTCCTTTTAGGAGGAGTGTATAGCAAGATACAAGTTGCTTGTTGAACTGGTACAAAAGAAAAAAATGGCTAAAAGCTGAATGTTCTGGGCAGAAGAGATGTAGCTCATCTTTGTCAAAATGGGGTTTTAAATCTCATATGCAGGAAACTGCATTTTTGTACCTCAGTATTTCTATACGTCATGTGCCTTAGTAAAAGCAAATACTAATAAATCTTACACCATCTTACCTGTTTTGTGTGTGAAGAATGAAGGTGTGTTTTCATGTTGGAGAACTGCATATGCAGATGTGTGATGACAATGTCTTAATTAATGGACCTTCAGGAAAACCCACGCTCGTAATTGCATCCTGGAACTGGCGGGTTTACAGCCAATGAACGTAGAGAGTATAAAGAACTTAACGTTGTTTTGAAAGACAAAATTGATCTGAAACTTAAGCAAGCACAAGAGTGATGGAACTCTGCACTCAAAATATATTTTTCTTTCTTGCAGCTATAAATCCAAGCCCATATGCTCATGTCTGCTGCTAAGTGAAATGTCATTCTAACAGTATTTTGAAATAAGTAGTATTTCTAAACTTCCACATACATTTATGTGCACCTGCAATATAATCCCTTCTTTTTACCAGCCCTGCAGACTAATGTACAGTGACATTTGATAGTGCTGTTGGTTTGGTAAAGTTGAAATGGATAAGAACATTAAAGACCTTAATTTCTTAATTAGAAATTAAGATACATAAGACATATAGTTCATGATCAGTTTTTAAGTACAGAAGAGGACTTAAGCAAGCTGTGTTATTGGGCTAAAAGTTCTCATGTGTATGGGGGGGTGTATACCCTGGACTGAATATAGTTTGATTTTGTATTTGAAGAATAGGTAATAAGGGTTATTATTCCTTACTTGCTATTTTGTTTTTCATAATTTTGAAAAAGTTAAAGACAGTTTAAAGTGCTGGAATAAAGGGTACTTAATGGGATGTAAATTATATTGATAGATCAGAGCAGTGATCATAGTCCTTTGCAAGAAACGTTAAGGACGTGCATTTTTTTAAACAACTATTTACCACTTGAATTCTGATTTAGTACCAGGATTCTAATAAATCTTTGAGCTTTAATTCAAAATTAAATTGAAAAGTCAGTGGACCATGTATCTGAACTCAAAATTGGAACTTGGTGGCTGAAAATCTCTGTTAATTTTCTGCCATTTACACTGTTACTTTTTCCCAGTAACTGTTTGCCATTTGTGTTGCTTCTGACAGATCAGCATTTCACAAAATTTCATCCCATTCCCGTAGAACTTTAAGGGAGAAGTATTTAGGGAAGAGAACAGTGTTCCATAGGTGTTCTTTAACCAAATGGAACTTTTTTTTGTCATATATAAAAAATTAACCTCAGTCCTTAGAAGTAATGGTATTGTGAAAACTTTACTAGACACAAAATAATGCATCTGAATTTTGCTTCACAGAGAACTTCAACCTCAACAGAGGTTCCAACTGCACTGGAAACTAAACATATTTAGAATCTGTACTGTGATCTGTGCGTGCTCATGGATCAACTAGTAATTCTGTGCTACTAATGCATCTATAAAGGAAGAGCCTTAAGTGAGATAAGGTGAGGTATTTTCAAGGTATGTCAGGAAATCTTACCTTCGAAAAGGTATTAGTCACCCAGAACACTCAGCTGTAAAGCGAGGCAATTGAAATGGCTACAAAGAAAATGTGCTAAAATGGTTGAGTGAATTGGTGAAAATTAACGTGGCGGAGCATTGATAGGGCTGGGGCAGAAGAACGAGCGAATGGAGATGCATTGTTCATGGAAAAAAATAGTCTGGTAATGGGAATATTTGCAGTGTTTCAAAAAAAGAAAGCAACTAATGGGAGAGGCCTGTCAGGGTGAGAGAGTCGTCTTTCCTTTCCACTTGGGATTTACAAGAGTTCATCTGGAACAGTGTGCCCATTTGGTATATCGCACTTCCAGGAAGATGTAGACCATCCAAAAGAGAGCAAGAGAATGATCCAGAGTCTACAAAGCCTGATTTGCTAGGAAGGACAGAAGGAATTGTTGGTATTTGCTCTACACTAGAGAGGGAGGGAAGGAGAGGGAGAGAAAGATCAAGTATGTAAAATCGGAGCTTTGCACTTGCATGATCTCAGTGTCTCCCTGATGCAATTAATACAGAACCATTATGTGTCTGTTGTGGCTATGAATAATAATAATGGGCTCAGTTTGGAGCAAGAAGTAGTTTAATTATGATATTGGGGAAAAAAAAAAAATCCAGTAGTAGCAAATGTAATAAAGACTTGGAAGAACTTTCACACCTTTATCACTGGAAATCTTTAAAATCTTACACGTGTAAGAGTACCTGCTCAAGACTTGCCCGTATCACTGCTGTGTATGTGGCAATAATTACATACTGCCTGCCCAGCACCTTCAGCTTCCCTCTGCCCTAGACTTTCTGGACATGAGCTATGGAAGAAGGACAAGCATCATTTCCTGGTAAGAAACTTTTTTTTGTTTTTCTGCTTGTAAGAAACATTCACACTGAGAAACTTAAAGCATTGCTCCTGACAGATGGAGCTTATCTGAAGGAAGATCCTTAAGGATGGGCAATGATTTTACATGGCATTCTGTCACACGTCTCAGGTTGAGTACCTGAAGAGCTGGCTGTCAGTGTCTAATCACAGGTGCTGCTCATGCCTGGATGGACGTGGATTGATGGATTTCATCCTTACTGCTTGAAGAATCAAGCTGCCTGAAAGCAGAGGCGAGCTGGCTGTGTAAGAGAAATGCGTTGGCATCTTCTGCAGTGGAACAGCACTGTGAATTGGTGGCAGGCTCAACTGTCTGACCATCAAGAACTGGAAGGTTTTGCAATGCACTGGTGGGTCATTTGGAACTGGAAGGGTGTTTCACAGGTAGTCATCTGGCAGTGTAGGTCTTGGCATGAGGAACATGAGTTAGTGTCCAGCATCAGTGAATCTGATCTCTGCAACCAGATGCTCAGAAATACCCGTCTAGGAAGGCTCCTTCATGTAGTGATGTAGTGAAAGCTTCGCCCAGGCCCCATCGATTCTTACTTCACGTTTGGTTCCTCAAAGGCCAAACGAGTTGGCCCAGCCTAAGCTTTAGCTTTTGTGTTTGGCCGTGGGAAGGAAGGTGCTATGGGTCAGAGTCCAAGATCTTCAGGGCTATTCTGGGTCCTCTCCTGTGGTTGGTAGGTGTTTTTTGGATGGTGAGACAACTGCCCCTTTGGAGTGGATCTAGTCTGTGATGACTGAGGTCAGATGGGATGCTCACTAGTGGTGTAAGGTAGCCAGGCTTTGTGTGCTCATGTTTCTGGAATCTAATGCCAGAGTTAATTTTTCTAAAACTGTCCATGAAAATAGAGGTCACTCTAGGCTTGGGATTTACACAACTTCTTCCAGCGTTCGTTCCAGCACAGAATGCCGATTTCCCTTAAGTAACATTAGTATTTGCCTGTTTGTTAGCAAAGTATTTTTTTCTTTCCTGGGAAGCTGTGAACTGTAGCTCAAAGGCCTTCTGCACTTTGTGCATGAAAAGTGTTCAGTCTTAGAGGGTCATTGCTGTGGCTTCTGTACTGGGACTTGAACCTACATGAGGCAGATCAGAGTCTGTTTTGAGCATCTTTGCATGTCCCTGTTGCTGGGATAGGCAAAAATGCTATGGAAAGGGGCATTTGGGGCAGACTTACATGGGAGGGCAGTATTGCCATATCATGCTGAGGATACAGCCCCAATGCCCTGCAAAAACACCAGCATTTTGTAAAAAGCGTAGCCTGCCCACCATACACAAGAGAATGAGTCGAGAATGACTTACTTACTTAGATGCTGTAAAGGTTAATAGTGCTCTAATTTAGGTTAGGTTAGTTCTAGAAGAAAGATCACAGATGCTGTTCTATGATGTCCTGTAGATCTGAATGTTTGGACTGTATTATTCTCAACTTTACAGCTGTCAGTGTATGAACTAATTAACAAAAATTGTTTCAGGGAAGATTTGTCAATGATGTGACCCCTTTACGAGATGGCAGGGTCTGAGAACAATCGCAACATTGAGGGTTTAAGAGCTCTCCTTTAGGCAGGACCAATGACGAGATTTTTTTTTTTTTTTTAGTGCAGCTTATGAAGAATGGGCACAATGAAAAATCACAAACTATACTGCTGAAAGAATAACTCCTGCCAACACAGTTTGCACAGCTGAAGTTGACAAAAGCAGGCTCTGAGGTGCCATAGGCTGTCCAGAACTAGTGGGCTCCTGTAAGCCATGAGGTGTCTTGTCATTGTTGTCAGCACAGCTGCATTTTGGTGACACAACCAGCCAACGTGAACCTCTTAAGAAATGCAGCACATTTAGTCTGTGCTGTTCCTGACACATTTGAGGGCAGCCAAGTCACTAGCTACGGGGCTGCCCAGGGTCCTGCGTAGCAGCTTGGGCTGCTTTGGCATCAGAGGCATTCCACAGGGACGGCAGTATCAGCTTCCACTGAACTGGTGCCAGATCAGCCACAGACTATCATCTTTGATGTCAGGATCTGCAAAATCATTGAAACAAGGCTCGGTCTGACTGCATCTGGCCCTCACGTGAACCCTGCTTTGATGTGGGCTCTTCTGTCAAAGCGCTAGTGAATTGGATGTTTTGTTCGGATGTCAGAACTGTCCTTCTCCTTATTTCCCTGCTGTTGATTGTTAGTCCATCAGGACTATGTGTACTGTAAAATACCCGCTACTCTCTTGGGCTGCTGGCACCAATCTCTAACAAGTTGAGATTTTAAGAGTGTCCTGAATTTGACAGTGTCACTAGTATTTCCAAATTTGCCCCCTTCATGCTTCTCAACATCTTACCAGGAGACCAATACCAGATGCTTAGGCAGTCTCTCTCAAGTAACAGAAACAGACAAGAACTTGCCGCTTTTACTGGTTTCCACTAGAAGATGATGTACTGATACTTCTTGCCTGCCAGGTAAAGTTTTTGACTTCAGCTTAGGTCCATGAATAAAGCAGCAGTCATGTATCTCTCCAGTCTAAGGGACAGGTGTTGGGCTTTTCTGCCCCCTCAGCTGCAGGTGTAGCAGTGTGACGTGTAAGTCTAGTGGCCCAGTGTATATGTGCTCTACATGTTCCCTTCTCAGCACTAACCAATAGTAAACAGAGCCAGACAGACAGTACCCAGTGCTAGAGCTTGTTGATGGTGTATAGTCAATGGAACAATGTTTTCTGAGCCTCTCCACTGACAAGTATAAACCTAGAACAGGGGGGATTTTTTTCCAGCCCTGACAGCTGAGAAGCGGTTCAGCAGGTGTGAGGGGGGGGGGGTCAGTGATGCCCCCAGCTCTGCCAGATGATGTTTCACATTCCCTAGTGTTATTTCTGAGTTTGCTCATCTACCCATCTTCTTTCAAGACTCCAGTTTTTCCCACTTGAAAAAAAAAAAAACCAAAAATACTCAATCATCAGGACCTGAGGAGAAAGAACAATATACAAATGGCACAGGCCTGTGCCAATGCCATCTTCCTGCTGCTTGTCCCAAAATCTAGTCTCAGCCAGAGGCTGCACCTGACTAGCAAGGGGCTAAAACTCCTCCGGAAGCCATAACACTCTGCAATTGCACAGTACTTTCTCTTTGAAGGATGAAAGAAAAAAAACTCTGACATCAGACTATGGCACAACTGGACATTTACACCCAAGTAAGCAGAAATGTCCCTGGATGGTACTGCAGCTGCATCAGTGTCTCTGAAAGCAAAACTTTACATGAGAAACTTTTTTTTTCTTTTAAATTTGTAATATATTTTAGTGGCCACGTGCAATCGAAATCCTTCCTGTCACGTAATGTTAACAGAAATGTTCTGTTCTTCTACACGACACAGGTTCACCAAAGCAGTGTACAACTATAAACAAAGTTTATTAACAAAAGCTTTGTACATATCTTTTCATACACTTGGAATTTTACATCTAGTCAAAATAACAGCACATTTCCATCTTACCTTTTGTACAAATTGTTACAGAATATCCACCAGTGGGTTGAGTAAGTAAAATAAACCACCGGTTTACTTTTGTAAAGTATCTACAAAAGTGATTTGTGACATTTTTTAAAAATTCCCCAGAACATATAAAAATAAATTATTTTTACTTTTTCAATTAAATCTACTAATTAGAAATATTACAAATCAAAATATCAATGTTTTCTTATGAATTCTTCACAATACAAAAACAGATTCACAAAACTTTATTTACAGAAATGAGGTAAGAACTGTGCAATGTTTAACTAAGAAACATATTGCAGAATTAGCATGTTCTTCCAAATCAGTACACAGTGGAGGTCTAATTACAGCTGGGTCTTTTCTTCTAATAATTCCCACCTTACTCTTGGCTAGTGGTTGTTACCTGTCCTTCCCCATCCTGCATAGACTTGCGCCGTGAAACCAGCTGCTGTCAGAAGCGCTGTACACAAGAAGTTCACCTGTTTCAACCACTGGTAAATTTTAGTGGGAAATATTAACTCACTTTTTTGGTAATTTGTTAGTGAAAAGTGACCCAGGTAACAATCTGCCTGAGCTCTCTACAGTGGTATAAACACCTCTGGGAAAGGCAGAACAACAAGGCTGCTGGTGCAACACAGAATATTCCTGCTGCTAACAAGGACACGTCTAGTGCATGATCAGCTGTTTGCAGCCATTTCAACAAAATGGAGGTAGCAACAGGCACTTGGTTTAGGCCAAACACTAAACATAATTCTCTCCAGTGTGGCCTTCTCATCTGGTAAGAAAACTTTGTCACTGGAACCAAATCAGTTCCTTTAAAAACCTCAGAACTCTAAAACCTACACCAAAATTAATAAACTTTGGATTCCGTACTGTAATTCTTACTCAGGAAAAGCTTCCACTATAAAATGTCAGGGATTTAAAGGAATAAAAAGTTGAGAAGTGGATTCCCTTATGAGTCAGGTTTCAAAATATGTCTATTATATAAAAGAAACAGCAAACAGCAAGTCCCAGCTGCCATGACAAGCTTCGTCCAAAAGGATGTACTGCTACTGCAGCAGCAGATCAGACCAGCCAGGGTTGGGTTGTTTTTTAGGACTACTGCTCTGAAACCACAGTAATGCGTGACGGCAGACGCTGTAGTAGCCTTTACATTTGTAAAATTAGGGCTGAAGCGTCTCGTGTATGTTTTTCTGTGGTTGAATTTGTACTCAGTACCATCATATATATTGACAAAATAATTATGGTTTGCAGAGTTTTATCTACTTCACAGTCTGAAACATTAACAAGTACATCCATTTTAGTGCAACAAGAACGCAAATGAAAGCCGACCAGAACCATCCTGATGAAAATGATTAACCTTTTGCAGCGCAGTGAGAGTTCCTTGTTGCATTTCTTCAATCTGCAGAAAGGAAAACTGCAATTTGCAGCCAGATGAAGTGCTTTAACAGCAGGACATGCAGTTCTCAAGTATCATTCAAACGTCAACTCTTCTCTGATGCAACTGGTCCAGTTTTATCATTGAGCCTCTGTGTAAGAGAAAATACTTCTAAAAATCAGATTATAAAATACAGAGTTAAGTAAAATTAAATTCATACAGATGACAAAGCAGATGAGGTACATGTGCTAGATCTAGCTAAATAGTAACTAACTTCTGCATCGTAAAGAATAACCATGTACTGTAGAATAGAAAGGAGTGGTCCTGCACTCAAGCAACCCACAGTACGGTCATCACAGCCAGCATTAGGAAACACCAGTTTTGCTTCTGCTTCCACCAGTCTTCAACAAAGCTTGCTGTTCCTGGCTATTGGGCTCTCCTCAGAACTGCATCATGGTGAAGACAAATAGCAGGTGTCCCCTGTTACATTTTACCCACTGGAGAGGGCTGAAATCTGCACTCCTGCATCAGAGTAGAAATACAATTTCCATTTTGCCCCTGTCACCATTATCTTTCCTTCATAAATTGCCACAAAGACATTTCCTGCAATTATTGAACAAGACTGAGCAAAAACCTCATCTCGTTCACTGAGTGTTCAAAAATGCCTGAAATTCCACCTACAAATGAGATTAAAACATTCAAACTTCCACAAACAGAAATTTTTTTTTAAATTCATTTGGGGTTAAAATAGTTCAACAACCCAATGCAATCTGTCTCCATTCTGACCTTTAAAAAAAATAAAAGCAATTTTAAAAGAAATGTATTTCTAATGGATTGGATGGATGGATGATCTGAGGTTTCCTGGAATTGTTTACAGCTTCCTGTTGGAAGAAAAAAAACTAAAATTCTAACAGCATATTTATAAAATACACTTGTGCTGCCTGGTCCCTCTGTCGAGACCCAGTAATAGCCCTTTCAAAAAACTCTAAGGTCACATGTAGTGTAGCTTGTTCTGATGCAGACCGAGTACAGGGTCTCAATTCCATTCACTACTGATTTTTAGAAAATGAGGGGAGATCAGTTTTAAACATCCTAGAACAAATGGTCAGTGCTTCTAAATGGAGACTGGGCAGCGAGCAAACCCCTGAGATAGAGCACGTCTGCTCTGACAGTCACTGACCGGCACAGCACATGGTCTTACTGGAGTCCTGTGGTTTGCAGCACATTTGCAACATCACAACAATGGACCAAACTGGAAAGTGACAATGACTTAATCACTTAATTAAAAAATAAAATCCATCAAGCTTAATGAAAGTGAACGCTCGTATTTTTGAATGGAAGGAAGCTCCTTCCAGGAAGACTGTCTTGAAAATTCACCATTTATGTTTCATATCTGACATTTTTTTTGGGAAGTACCACTGAAGTCCAGCTGCCCGAGTCCTTCACCACCACTGTGCCCCCAAAAGTAGCTGGCAGCTTTGAGGGTGGGGAGTGGAGAGGGGACCAATATCTAGCCCCAAACTTGCTGCCTGCTGTTGCAGACAAGCTTCCCGTTTTTTCACTGCCACTTGATGTATTCCCAGAGGAATACTGGAACTTTGTCTTCCTGCTCTACTTGTCCTTTGTTTTTACAAGTTCCACAAACTCCTTCCCTTCATCATCTCTTACCTCCATTGTGTGACCCTTCGAGAATGAAGTCTATTCTCTGACTCCTTCAAGAAAGAACTCCTGTCTTAGGGATGGAGATTACAGGTAAATGCTGAAGACAATGGAACGTCTTTGCCAGAAAAATATGTCCTGTCTCCTAGTCTAGGAAAGGTTTTATTACTTCATCAAGCAAAGGAGTCACTCAGCCTCCCAGTGCACAGCCTCATCTTCCCACACCAGAACCAATATACTCATAGCCCATCCTTCTAATACGTATTTCACCTTCCCAGCAAGAGGCTTCTCATCTCTCAAGTCATCAACTACTATGCAGCTCCACAGTGCCCAAGGCATGGCTGCGACAAACTCTTCAAGTAAGGTGATAACAGAAACGATCTACAAAATAGTGGCCACAAAGTTGGGAAAGAAGGTGGGGTGAGGAGAACTAGGGCTGCAGTTCTAATTACAAGAGGAGGAGAGGGTCACTGGACTGGTGTCCTGATCTGGGGAAGCAGCAGTGCGCAGCAGACTGGTTAGGTGGACGTGACTACAAGTTCCCAGAGTTCTGAACCTCATTGTGCAGCCCAAGGCTCAAGAAAAATAAAAAAGCCCACCATCCTTGAGTTGTGAATACAGGCACATAACTTGCTTCTTATCTTTCGTTACCTCATGAAGGTACTACATTGAAAATGAGGTGAGAAATATACTTACTGTCACCTTCTGAGCTGCGTTATCTCCATGAATTGTAAGGAAGGGGTTGGTAGTAGCTGCATTAAGTGGTGAAGCCTGTGTGCCTGAAAGCAAGTTGTTTATGGGTATCTGTGCTCCTCCAGTAATCTGCAATTGCTGTACTTCAGACTGGTGGTGTTGGTGGTGGTGATGTTGTTGCTGTACTAATTGATACAAAAGGGCCTGATGTTGTTCCTTGAGTAATACAAGCAGAGGGAAAAGAAAAAAAAAAATTAAATAAAAAATTAGTTACTGAGGACAAGCTCCCCCCTGTGTTCTTGCTGATCCAACTCTTCAGTCAGTGCAACCCTTAACCTAATCCCGGCTAATTTAAGTTACACTAATGAAGTTCCACGAGGCTCTGGGAAAGGGAAGGAAGTGCCTATAAAATTTACTGTAATCAGTCGCTCAGCAGAAGCTGGCTTCATCAGGCCTCTGTCAAAAGTCACATACCCAAGAAGAATATCAAACCACATTTGTCAAAGTACTAAAACTACACAATTAACAATACAAATAGTTAAACCAATTGCCTAATGGCCTGTATCAATACTGCAAGGCACAGCAAAGAGAGGTCACAAGAGGATACCCAAAAATCTTCTACTAGAGTCATAGTGGAATCAGAGAACAGCTCAGGATATTGATAGAATCCAAACATGGTCCCAAACTCTGCTGCCCACAGCTGATGCTGAGAGAGACAAGTCACCTTGTCCACACGGGATGAAATGGGACTGAGTGTGCTTGGGAACGATTCTTCTAGCAATACACATAGCCCAGTAATATCCCGTAGTTTAGCATCCAAAAAGGTTAAAGCAAGTGAAAAACTAGATTATCATCAAAATCTGTAATACCAAGTTGAACATACTTCTAGTATTTATATTAGGCTGAGGAGTTCATCCCTGTGCCTTAGAATACAATGGAGAAATGAATCACCGTTAACTTACTGATGTGAGTTGCTGGGTACTCAGTAACTGCTGAAATTGCTGGTGCTGTTGGTGGAGTAGAAGTTGTCTCTGTTGGTCAGGAAGTAATCCTAGTCCTGAGGCACTGTAGGGTTTGACAGGGTAATACTGTAGTTTATATGAAAGTGTGGGAACTTTTTACATCAGCTTTCCATTGAAACAAAGAAAAGATGTATATAAACAGACAGCTCCTATGTAGCATTTTGATTGCACACGGTCACATAGTACACAGGCTGGCTGCCCAGCTGCATTTTTTGGATACATACCTAGACATTACCACCACCATCCCCAGTCTCGTTTATGCTGAGCAACAGCATAAATCTTGCCTGTAACATACATCTACTATGAGCACGTTATTTTAAGCTCAGATAATAATTCTAATTTCTACATTTTTTCAAACACTTTATACAGAAAGGTCTGGTTTTATATTATAAAGACAGCTCTTGCCCACCTTTAATACTTAGTTAACTGGCATTTACTTTGTCTTGGTTTCGTTCTAACTGGAAGGGAACTGAGCTAAGTCTAAGCCTAAGCCTATACAGAACACTCTGAACCATTCATCTGTTGATGTAGATGAGGTTATTGTGTGTCCGGCAAGAAGGTGTGTGCAGAATGACCAACAGGATGGCAGGATTGCTAGTTGTGATTGGTAGTAAGGAATTTAACTTCAATCAGACTTAAATCCACCCAGTCAAGCTACTATCATTTAGCTCCTCAGGACATAATACTTATCTTGCCTTCCTGCAGTACCCAGCGTACTGTAGCTTGGCTCCGTGATCATCTTGACATTTGCTTTGTAACAACTAGCCAGTAAGGAAGTACCTGTAGCATCACCATTCTCTGTTGCTGGGACAGGGCAAGCAACACACAAGGTTTTGTTTCATACTTCACTGGGCAGCCTCACTGCTGGGCTGCACTTATTATTTCCTATGGAGAATGGGAAATCTATGTCTATGGAAATCTATGGGGCCAGATGGGATCCACCCAAGGGTACTGGGGAGATCCCAGTCGACTGGAGATTAGTAAATGTGATGCCCATTTACAAGAAGGTCCGGAAGGATGAGCTAGGGAACTACAAGCCTGTCAGTCTGACCTTAGTGCCAGCAAGTTTATGGAGCAGATCATCTTGAGTGCTATCACGTGGCATGTCCAGGACAACCAGGTGATCAGGCCCAGTCGGCGCGGGTTTATGAAAGGCAGGTCCTGCTTGACCAACCTGATCTCCTCCTATGACAAGGTGACCAGCTTAGTGAGTGAGGGAAGGGCTGTGGACGTTGTCTACCTGGACTTTAATAAAGCCTTTGACAACATTTCCCACAGCATTCTCCTGGAGAAACTGACTGCTCATAGCTTCAATGAGTGTACTCTTCCCTGGGTAAAAAACTAGCCAGGCCCAGAAGAGAGGTAGAGGATGGGAGTTAAATCCAGTTGACAGCCAGTGTTGATCTGCTTGAGGGTAGGTAGGCTCTACAGAGAGATCTGGACAGGCGGGATCGATGGGCCAAGGCCAATTGTATGAGGTTCAACACGGCCAAATGCTGGGTCCTGCACTTGGGTCACAACAACCCCCTGCAATGAAACAGGCTTGGAGAAGAATGGAAAGATGCCTCTTGGAAAAGGACATGGGGGTGCTGGTCAACGACCAGCTGAATATGATCCAGCAGTGTGCCCAGGTGGCCAAGAAGGCCAATGACATCCTGGCTTGTATCAGCAATAGTGTGGCCAGCAGGAGGAGGGAAGTGGTTGTTCCACTGTACTCAGCACTGGTGAGGCCACACCTCAAATTCTGTGTCCACTTTTGGGCCCCTCACTATAAGAAGGACATTGAGGTGCTGGAGCGTGTTGAGAGAAGGGCAACAAAGCTGGTGAAGGGTCTAGAGAGCAAGTCCTATGAGGAACGTCTGAGGGAACTGAGGTTGTTTAGGCTGGAGAAAAGAGGCTGAGGGGAGACCTTATCACTCTCTACAGCTACCTGAAAGGAGGTTGTAGTGAGGTGGGGGTTCGTCTCTTTTCCCAAGTAACAAGTGGTGAGAGGAAGCGGCCTCATGTTGCACCAGGGCAGGTTTAGGTTGGATAGTAGGAAAAATTTCCTCACAGAAAGGGTTCTGAAGCACTGGGACAAGCTGCTCAGGGAAGTGGTTGAGTTGCCATCCCTGAAGTTATTTAAAAGATGTGGTTTAGTGGTGGACTTGGTAGTGTTAGGTTTACAGTTGGACTCAATGATCTTCAAGGTCTTTTCCAACCAAAACTATTCTATGATTTACTATCATCTACACCACAGCATTTATTGCTATCACTTCCACCACTCTCCTGGTTATCAAACCTCTCATCAATGGTCTTTTTCCCTAGCCAACAAGTCAATTCTATTGACCTTGTCCTGTGCAAGCCATTTTACCTCTGATTACTCTTGCTGTACTGTTTTTTCCCTTGTAATCTATCCTCTTCTGAAACTGCATAATTGGAATTGTACATAATATTCCAAGTGCAGACACACAAGGGATTTAATGTGACAGAACACAAATATATATCCAAGGAAATTTCCAGATTTTCCTCCTGAGCTACAACAGCAAAACTCAGGGCTAACATAAACTAGAACTGTTCATGTGTTTGACTTTCAAATGATGACACTCATCAATTGATTGAAATGTCCTCAAACAGCTTTAAATTCAACTGTATCAAAACTATTTATAACAACTGAAAAAAAAAGTACCTTCAGTTTGACTAACTTTACCATTACTTCTCTTTTTACCTCGCTTTTTCTGTACTATTCTAGACTGGAGTCAATCTTCTCCACTGTTTTTTCATTCTTTTATCCTATTCTCTCTTTTTTCCTATATCACATTTTACCTTGCAGTTCTTTTTTCCATTGTTGTTCTCCCTTTTCTTTATCCACTCTGCCTTCCTCTCTTGCTCTGCATTGGCACTTGAAAGAAAATACCCTCGGCCAGCAGCTGAGATCTAAGTGTCTAGAAACAAAACCTTAACCACAGAAGACAAAAAGCTGCAGCTCCCGAGCTTCCCAGAAGAGGCAAGTTCACTGGATTTCACCACAGAGCTTTCGCTAAACCAGATCAGCTTGGTATGTAAATTTAATCCTTTTTAGCTTCTCATTAAAAGGTATATGATCACTCTGAAACTCTCCATCCTGCAGTCTTCTCTGGTTGCAAGAATGTAAAGAAACAATCCTATCTTCTTCCTCAAATCACTTAATCTCCCAGTTGCTAGCCATCTGTATTAAGCCATCTTTTTCCCAGAAAAGGATCGAGTAGTATTTTCTGCTGAATGAATGTAGGCTCTTTTACCTACAACTTGAAACTCTCTCAAAAAGCAGCGTGCAAATCAGTGTTTTCTCACCTCCCTATGTTCCACAGTTGAGGAGCTCACATGAATAAGGACAACATGGATAAAGAAGTCTTTATGCATTGGTGAATAATCTAGCAATTTTTCACAGGAAACTGTTCAAACTGACTCTGAAGCTTGGGAAGTTACTGTAAGAAGCAACTTACAGGAACATCTGGGAACTCTTTTAATTACAGAACACCACACAAAAGTTAGGAAGTAGGGCTGCGTTCTCGTGTGGCTTTCTATCGTCTTGTGAATACTGATTTAAACCACCTCCAAACTTGATTACCACCATGTCATCCAACCAGCTTCAGAGAGCTGACGATGGCATGGCAGCAAACGCCGGCCTGTGGCTTGTTACCATTTAACCTTCCCACTTAGGCAGTTCAAAGAGCAGTGATACCTCGAGGAATTTAACATGAAAGAAATAGTCAAGTAGTGGCCACTGAAACAGCACTGAACTCAAGAGAGGCAGGAACAAATGGCGTCCCATATAATTTCAGAAACAATAACCTCAACCAAGGGAAAGTACTTTAACATATTTTCCTTTTTTTTTTTCTCTTCAAAGTCATCCCAGAGCCTCTTCACAACTTAGTTCTAGTAACAGAAAAGGTTTTTCACATTTTTCACTGAAGTGTTTGTAATGGAAGAAACAGGAATGAGGAAGGCACGTGTCATTACTAAAATCACATTAGCACTAATTAGCATTAGTGCTTGCTTGGCCTGAATTTTTTTCCTCTAAATATACAACTGGAAATACTGAAAACTCACAGAAAACAGTAGCCGATTGTGAAACACCTCAAAAGGAAGAGAGCCCAGCAAATCATCTGGATGAGCTCAAAAAAGCAGAGAATTGTGTGGAAAGTGCACTTTTAAATTTAATATAAACATTAATTTTATATTAGTAGTATTGAGGGAGTGGTGCAGAAAGATCACACAAGAACAGAAATAGAGAAATGGAAACACTGACAGAATTGTACATCATAAACTTGTAACAGAAAAAAGGGAATCATTGGAGTATTTCAGACTATGTTAGAATGAAAGCTTATCAACAGGATACTAGTATGGATTCTGCATGAACTGGAATAGTTTACTACTAGTCTACACACTCTAGAGTTACAGCAGTTAAGATGGATATAAGAAAAAAAGGCAAAAGAACGGCAATATAAAGAGTCAGAAATGAATACTCTGTGTATTAACAAAATCATACGAGCAAACAGCAGCCTGACTGCTATATTTTGGTATTACCTGAAAGTGCAAAGCATTATACAACTGGTTAATATTGTTTATTTTGTCTAGTATTTATCACTCCTCCTCATACTTCTGGGGAGAACGATACAAAATTCTTGTGTTTTCAGCAGACCTCTGATACTCAAGAACGAAGATAACTTTCATTAACTAAATGTCTTTGTTTAACCTATGAAATGTTGATATATGATGTAAACTATGAAAAATATAACCTCCTCGGTAAAAATACAATAGCACATCAAAACAGGATACTCTTGAAAGTATCTGGTTTTATGAGCCTATTGAAGCAGTACCACACAATGACACAGTACATGAATATTCCGGAGCTGCCAAATGAACAGCAAGGAAAGAAACTAGAAAAAGAAGCTACAGAACTAGGGATCCCTTGCATCATTCCAACCACCTATGCCTTTTTTGGTGGGTAATACACCATAATCTCCAAAACTAAACTCTAAAGACAAGTACTCCACTCCCTATTTGCAGGCATTTCTTCCTGCATAGAACCATAGTTCTCCTTCCTCAGCGAAGGACAGTTCGGGGTCGGGGGAAGCGGGAGCAGGGAGAATGAGTTAGCCCAGGATCTGCTCTATCTCAAAATACTTTCAGAGCAAGCAGTCCGTTCCCCTTCCTGGAAAGCAGCTGTCTCCTTTTGTTACCCATTTGCCTTGCAGCTCAAGCAGCAGCAGCTAGAGCTGAGGATACCTGGTTTTGGGAAAGGGCTGTTATGAATACTCAAGCGTGGCTCTTTTTATGAATTTAAAAATCTTTAGGAACACCACTTCAAAAACTAGTTTTGTTGTTCTGGAGTCAGATGCAGAGAACTGAAAACACCATGCCACTGTATTACTACTCTGTTTAGTTATGCCTATTACATCTTTAATTAGATGACCATATACTGTTCTCCTTCTTCCCCTCCCCCCTTCTCACCGCAACAAATGGTAGCTTTTCCAGTGCTCCTTTAATCCTGGAAGAACAACTGGCAGGACAAAGAATATTGTTTTCTGAACTAAAAAAAGAGCTGAAACACATTTACATAATTACATTTGTTCAGGAATGTGACTTGATTTTAAAAAAAAAAAAAAAAAAGAATAAATGGACACTAGGATTCCCAAAAGCTAAACAGAAAAAACCTTTTCTTAACTTCACTATTCATGCTTCCATTAAATGCCTTCTTACTGTCATTCACAGACCAGGAGCAGAACCTAGTTTGACAATTACAGGCTAAGGAACAAACAGTTCCTTTTGAATGTGACAATTAAAAAATATAGCTGAAGTGAAGAACAGCAGGCACTATCAGGAAAAACATAAAATCAGCCCATTCTTACCTGTTATTTAGTGTGGTTGGCAGAGGATGCGTTGCATTGTGTGGCACCGTTGCATGAGTGAGAGGAGAAGGGTTCTGTGATATTGTTGCTGGGGTCTGAATTACCCCATTTAAAGCCCCTACAATTCCATTGATTGCCAGCTGGCTGGCTGGCAGCGCTCCAATTATTCCACCCACACCAGGCACTGCAGGAATGGTGGAGGTTACAGTCTGCATACCACTAGCTAGTGCCCCCACTGTCACACCATTGACCTGTTGAACTCCTGTGACTCCTGAGCCTTGCTGAGCTGGACTCTGCCCAGCAGGTGGTGGAGTGGAAAGAGCTGATGAACTGCTGGTGCTTTGTCCACTGGAGGTTATCTCCTGGAGTAAAAACAAACAAAACCCCCTCAGCTGCATAAAATTTCACCTAGGCACAACGCAAGGACTATAAGGAGTTAACCTGTAACAAGTTTAAGTTTAGAAGAAACAAATAAAAATTACCTGATTTAATACAGGAAGAGAATTATCCGGTAAAAAACTGTTTCCCAGATGAGGGCTTTTACTGCTGCTCAAGGAATCAGTGCTAGGTGCTAAAGTATTTCAAAAAACACAACATGTAAAAAGATTCAGAATACATGGAACCTTCAGAATAATTATTTCAAAGTAATGTCAAAGGTAAACATAGAAAATTTACAAATCAACCTTAAAATCATTGCTGAATAGTAAAATAATTGGTGAATCAATAGATTCAAACAGATGTGCTCCAGATTGAAGTAAAAAAGAAACTGCAGTGAAACGAGTAGAAATGGTTCATATAAATCTTTCAATTGACTTTTAAACATTTAAACACATCAGCAAATACTTAGTCTGTATTCATCCTATGGGTATATGCATCCCCCATCAATAGCATCTGTGGATGAAATAGATATTTCATATAAATACATGTTCAAATTACTTTGACACTTTAATACTCTACTTACCTGCTTGTACTGGAAAAGCATGTACTTGATGAGAAGGGCTAGGATTTGAACTTATTGTCGGAAAGGGCACCGAAAGCTGTGCATTAAGTAGCTGAAGCCGCTCCTTCTTAGCGGTCAGATTCTTTATCTGTTCTTCTAACCGCCTGTTTTCAACTTGAAGTTGGTGTAACGATTTAAGCATTCCTAGAACTAAGGTAAAAATGCACGTTATCTTTCCCAACCACATTCAAAGAACGAGTAACGTCTTCATTTTTTTAAATTTCTGTATTACAATTTAAGATTAGCATTAAGTCATATGTGAAAATATAAATAAAATTACTACTGAGAGATACATTACAGAAATTTGACTTTAAGTGGAAAGGTTTGGGATCAATTTTGTGTAATTTGAAGTGCAGGGAAAGTACACAACATGTGATAGTAATTTTGCAAGGTATCTACTCCCTGGCTTGAATATAGATCAAGTCACATCATTAGGGCTGACATGCATTTTGAGCAAAGAGCAGTACTTGGTAACTTATCCCCTCAAACCAGAATATAAGAATAGTATTATTTAATAGCACAGGTTAATTGCATAGTAGGGAAAAATATCTTTTTCAGCTGCAGTATTAGAAATTTTCAACATTATCAAACCAGAAAAAGTTTGGCAAATACGCATTCAACTAACAATACAGCCAACCAATAACAGTTATGGTAAAAATTACCACGACACTCCTCGCTGGGAGCAGGAGCCCTCATTTGCTTCGAGCGGCGATCTGCAGATCACCCAGCAGGGAGCACTGTGTGAGCACTGCAGTTACCACCCCCTTTTTTTGCAGAAAAAGGGCATCATCTTCTGTACTAACCTGATTTTTACCAAGCATGGTTTTCTCAAACTCCTATTTGGTTTCAGAACCTCTATTTCCCAACTAGTACTAGAGTGTGACTGTAAAGCCACAGGGATAGCCTTTTTTTTTTTTTTAATTCTAAATTGTATTTGTTTAACATGACCTCTGGGCCTACTACAGACATAAGTCTACTGGTATAGGCACATCTGGTCATTTCCCAAGGATTTAGCTTTTATCCCTCCTCTTGAAGAACATACAAAGGAACCCTCAGTGAGCCCAAATGAGATGCAGTAAGACTTAGCTAAACCTGTCCTCCAGCTATCATGTTTAAAGGATTATCCCTGCATGAATTTCCTCACAATTAGCATTTTTGTCAGGATACCATTCATAAAAATACCAACTAGATACAACTCTACACTGCGAACGAGTAGAATAGTATGTTCAATAAAATATAACACCTAACCTGGTATTTAAAAAAAAAATATTAAATGTATTCAATCATTATTGTCTTTGACACTGGTCTATTATTGAATATGGAGATTCAAGTGATCTACTCATCACTTATGCTTTTAACATATTCATTCTTGGGACTATTCCACTCTATGGAATGTAACTTCAGAAAATAATGATTTGCTTGCTTCTAGAATTTCGTGAGAAACACAGAACATAATAAAGATATGAAAACCCAGCAGGACACCTGCCTAACTTCTGTAAATATCTTTTTAAAATAGCAGCAGAAGCAGGCAGGTTAGAATCAAAAAATGAAAAACAGAACAATAAAAAATTATTATGCCAGTTTATATCATGCAATATAAAGTAAACTGGGGAACTGTGCTATACGATTTACAGTAGTGGATCTAAGAGTTCAGAATTCACTTCCAAATTCTGCCAACCGACCAGCTGGATCTGCAAGTCACTTCCTCTTCCATGACACAATTTCCCCATCCATAAATATGTGGATAATTATGGAGAACTCTTTTGTAATCTACTGAAGCCATGTGCTGCATTAAGAAGTATGTTACAGTTAGACACTAGTTATATTTCTATACACAGCAGGAAATAATTTTTTTTAGAAATTGTTGGGCAAGCTCTGAATGGCAGGTCTGAACAACACAGTTAACAAAAGCAGTAATAAACAGAATGCAAGTACTTACTGTCACTAGGGGTGCCTTGCTCTAATAAAAACTGTTGTCCTTCACTCCATTGCCTCTCCAGAAGCTGTTCTATGCTGGCTGCTACTGGGGGCAAATTTTCCCCACAACCATTCCCTGATTGGTCATAGCGAATCTGCAAGCTGCTTACAGGGGATCTGTTGAAAATATTGCAATTTATTGTTTAAAGAAAACAATGGAAGGAAATATATTAGTAAAAAGCTGTTTCTTACCTTGTATCAGCCCTTAGCACCTAGCATAACTTACATTTCCAAGACTAAGCGAATTCATCAAAATCACTAAGAACTCCTTGTTCTCACTACCAAGGCTTTCAATAAGGATGTAATATTTCACAGCGTGAGAATTTATACCAAGAAAGCACGTAACCTCTTGCATACAGACTAACATAATACCTAGCTGACCAACAGCATTGCATTAAATTATACAACACATACTTCTACAGCTGGAAACCATTGTATATGGATACATAGAGCGCCTTTAAGAAAATTAAATAAAAAAGGAAAAAAATCTTCAAACCTTTCCCAGAGAAAACTGGGAAAATAAAAGTAATTTATTAAAATCAGCACAGCAATGATACTTCCAGGTGGAAAGCCCAGAGATAATTCCACTGCCCAACTTGTTCTAAAAACAATCATGTCAAACCAGAATTTTGAGGGACTATATGAAAAATATTATTTCACAAAGGACGCAATGACAGTTAAAGTTATCCTCTTCTGTCCTGTGCACACTTAATAAACTTCCTTTTTTTACTCATGATCACACATAGTTCAAAGAATAATCCTTTTGCCACGTCTTTTCTGATTCAGAAGAAAATTAAACATTCACCACACAGTCACTGAGAAAGCTGAGTACCCCCCAGGTCCTATGAGGAGGCTTCTTTTGCATTGGATGGGACAAAGTTTAATCTGTGAGCAAAACTAGATGCTCAGTGTATTTCTGACTCAGGATTCTGGCCTTGCGTGCATGTTCTGATTCCTCGTACAGGACCAAAGCCCACTAAAAGTTGGCTGGTGTTTTTCTTTGTTTTGTTTTTTGTTTGGTTTTTTTTTTTTAATCAACTCCAGTGAGCTCAGATTCACATTCGTCCATACTATTCTTATATAAGAATATATATGGAAGACTCCTGCGAAAGAATATTCCATCACAGGACCGCAGCCATACTGTTTTACACGGAGCGCAAACTTCGCAACAAGACCACCATGGTTCCAGCACAGGACAACATACAGAGCTCAGGAAATCAGTGTTAATTATGATTAGTGTAATAAGCAGTGGTCACAGTGCATTAGTTACCTAATGACTGCCAAGCGTTTTGTAGGCACCAGAGCAAAGCAACTTTTATGAGAAAAGGTTATAAGTAGGTGACTTAAGAGCTGTGTAAGTATTTATAAATAATTCCTCTTTTGCATACAGGATGAAAGAAGAGAACACTTGTTAAAACAAAAAGCCCTGATGAATGGGTAACCAAGGTAGTGGTTTTTGACAAGAGATGACAACTCAACAGCATTTAACAGTTCAGCGCAGGCATGGCAAAACCAGCCTTAAAAATAGGTGTTACACTATGTGCTGAAGTGATAAGAAGGAAGGTTTATGCAGAAGCATTCTGAACAGATGTACTACAATCCACAGGAACAAAGCAATTTAAAAAAACATAACAAAACACAAAACTGAAACCAGAAAACAAATACAGAAAACCACCACACAAACCCCTCAGCAACTTCTTTCTCTGTATTTATGCTTTTGAAGGGTGCACAATGCTACTCTAACAGATTGCACTATTTGAATTTTAAATCACCAACAAAATGGGCTTAGGACTGTTTCCTGTGAATTTCAGGAAGGTAGAAACAAAGCAACGCATAACTGTATAACCTCTGCAATGCTTCACTGGAAGCCTGTGTAGAAAGGGGAAAAAAAAAAAATCTAGATATCCATGTATCACAACATTATAGCAACATGCTCTTCCAGCTGAATCCCTGCCTCATCCAGACATGATACAGTTCCTGCGTACTAGGGTTGAATCCTTATTCCCAATAGTATTTGATCTTACTTTCCAACAAGATTATAAAAGTGCTGTATGCGCAGGTCCGATGCTGTCACCAAGATGGGAATCCCTTGTTTCATGTTTCATACCTTGATCACTTTCAGAACTGTTTTTTGTTTTAAGTTCGTGGTACAGTTATTCATACTCTTCCAGTATTAATTGTAAGCAATACTGCATTTAGATGTAGGCATACATACGTATTTCAGTGCAGCTATTACATAACGCATTTTTAAATCTAAGGTTAAGCATTGGGTAAAAAAAATTTAAGTGCTACCTTGGGAAAAGCAGCAATTCCTTTGCAAAATGGAAACAGCTCACATATACCAGGTATATTTGTATTTCTCATATATATTAAAATTTAAATATGACAGCTTAAACATCAAACACTGCGGTTATACAGGGGTACAAAGATATAACAATATGAATTTGAAATGACCATACAGCTCACGAGTCACATATGTCTCCTCTGCAGAGCTGCAAGCGGCTGCGTCATCAAAAGCAAACAACTGTTTCTGCAAGTGTTTTTATTTTAAGCAACTATTTGAAAATTATACAGTTCTTTCAGAGAACTGTGTTATTTATGTATGTCATAAGCTTCAAAGGGAATAGAGTCAGAACTTGCAGAAAAATAGTTTTAAAGATAAAGGAGGTAACATTCAGAGTTGCAAAGTCTTCAGATAGCAGAGTTTTGAAGTTCGCTTTTTATTCACTAAAAACCTTACTTTACGTTACCAGGTTTACTGATTTGTTTAACTGGGGAAGGTGTGGAGTTACCTAAACATTTTAGAAACATCAACATACGAGTGATCCTTCTTATCAGAGAAACCAGGGGTGAAATTTGCTGTTACAGAATTTAATTGATTGGGTAAGCTTTTTAGATTTTTTTCCATGCTAGGTATTTTAGACTGAGTTTTTCCATCTTTCAATTCTGGAACTACAGCAGTGATTTCTCCCCTCCCCCCTTTTCTGGCTTGTTTTTGAACGACTGTACTGCCAAGCAAAAGCTATCTGCAATTTGTGAAGTAGTACAGCTTCCATATGCTGAAGGAATCTCTGCAATTGTGGACTGGGGTGGTCTTTGTATCATGCAGTTCTCCTTTGCCATCCCCATCAAAACCAGCTGAAATCTGACCACGTTCTAAGCACTGGACTGTATATACCCTGAACGTACATTCTGTAGAAGCACCATACCGAAGAAGTTTGGCTTCCCAAATATTGTACCTAAAGACAGTCTGAACACAACTACAGCCTACCGCAAATTGTACAAAGACCAAGCCTTTGCATGTTAACTAAGGCAGCACTAAAACTTGTGATTACCACAACCCATATGCACAAAAGGACTATGTAATATATAATCAAAAGTTCTGGAATTTTCTTATAGTTGAGCATTTCCCTTACTTGTCTGTAGATATACAGACATGTTCCTTATTTAAAGACTTGTATGCTAATGTAAATATATGTATTTATACTGAGAACACAGTCTAAGCTAATTTGTAAATTCTCTTATTTATTGTTTTAGAAGCAACACGTATTGGAAAGCTTAAAAGCCAGTTCATGACTAGGTAGTAACACCTAAGTATTTTAAGGGATATTCTCACAACATTTGACTAGAAGTCTTTTGATTAAGGAACATAACACAAGATCAACACCACCAGGCATGTACACTACATTATCTCATTTGGAGATATTATAAATTACTGGAATAAACACATGCTGTTACAATCAAATTCATTGTTACCAGGCTGTATCTGTGTAACTACCGGGTTTTAGCTATCCTAAAATGCTTTTCAAGATAAAATCCCCATGGTTAGTCCCTAAGTAAAAAAATACAGTAATAATACCATAAAATCTAATTCATATGAGATCTAGTATGGAAAAGAAAGCCCTTTAGAAACAAAGATTCACCTAGAAAACATGGAAACTGTTACTGAAGTATTTAAAAAACAACACTGACACTTTAACAGCACGCATTTTAAACACAAAATAATGTTATACAATTCCAGCAGCATTCTTATCTCCCAAATTCTGTAGTAAATGTAAATTACAGTAGAACAAAAAAAGTACTTTTTTTTTCCCCCCCACAGAGAATTGTTGCATATTTTGAAGTGGTGAGGGGAAAGGAAGAATACTTTTTAACTTTTACTGATATTTAATTCCTCAGACCATCTTGTTAAGTCTATGGGATTTTGGTATTGTTGCAAATACGACTGAAAACACAATTAAGATAACAAAACTGAGGAGATAAGTAGTGGATTAAATGAGAGATAAATCCCTCTAAAGCAAGTCTCCATTTCTTAAGTCCTTCAAATGTAAACCTAATTTCAGTTGATATAAAAGTAAATTTCAGCACATTTTTAGCTATCTGGACATATTAGGGGTTTTTTTAGATGGATATATCTATGTAAAAATAAATGTACATAATCGTATGTGTATACATACACACATACATAAATACATATATATGCTTTTAAACCACTTATGTATTACTAGTAAAAAGACAGTGAAGTTCCCAAATCGTAAAACATTTCCTCTGCCTGCACTCTCCAATGTAAATAACGCTTACCGTGGTGAGAGACTTCCTCTGGGTGAACCTCCTCTGCCAACGAGGCTGCGGCTATTATCTCCGAGATCTTGATCTGCAGTGTAAATATTTCACAGCTGATAAATCGACTCTTTTAGATAAGAGTTTTAAAGATTATGTAGATACTTTAAAAATACCTTAAATCTCAACTTCTATCTGTAGTTACTGCTGAAGAGTGAATACATAACTAGTTTAGGATTGCTGAACTGTAGCATGTAAGGTGTTGTCCTTACACATTTCTGAGGCTGTACCAGGCCATGGATTATGTTCACTTCTTTCATTCCTTTCAGTTTTACAGCACAGAAGCGTGGTTTGCATTTGCAGAACCCTCCCCTCAGCCACTTTTAATTTGTACGGTGAAAGTAATGAATCACAGCTGTGGACAGCTAATCTGTATGCTTATCACAGCAAATCCTGATGCTCTGTATTTTTTTAACACTTTGCATCCCAAAACAAGTCATAAAATATAAAACACCTTAAACCTACCACTGCCACCTAACAAGCACACGTTATTCTGCAAATTTACTGAGAACTTCATGAAAGCATAGAACTCACTAATTCCTATTTATTAGCAGAAGCATAGGAAAGTCCCTTGCTAAAAAGGGAGTAAAACAAACAAAAAAGGCCTCATTAAATATACGAAAACGTTTTGCTTGGAAGGACTCAAAAGGGTTATTTTCCCTATGGCCTCTCAATAAAATAACCCTATCTGCCCCCTTCAAGGTTGCCCTCCCCCTATTCTGAGTCAAGCGACCTCCGACCTCTTGGAGGGCAAAGACATGACTGATCCATTCTTGGTAAACTGCTAAACTCATTCCCTTCCCCCAAACAGGCATGACTACTACGACATGTCAACAAATCCTTACGGAGGGAATGAAACAAAGCAAAGCCAGCGGCTCATTAAAACTGCAGAGGAGAGCCAACAGAACAAATTGCCAATTGGTAAATATTCACAGGATTATTAAATGCTGCAGAAGTTCTCTAACGGGATCTCTTTCACACGAAGTTGTATGTAATGCAATTTCATGAATTATGCAAATAAAGGTTTAAACTATTCACGGAAAAACCCAGAGCTGTGTTACTCTGGCTGCAAAGAGCTCCAAACTGAACACATCAATCACAGAAGTCACAGGAGACATTGTTGCATTCCTGCCTGCTGATGGCTCTGCTTAAACATTTACATTTCAGACACTAAAAAAAGGAAGAAAACCCACGCTGTCCTGCAGGACTACTGAGAATTTACTTCCAACACGTAACAACTTTATACAGACATTTAATAACCAAATGCTGAGCAGACTTCGAAAATGAAAATTTAACAGTCTTTCTAAAAATATTTAAGTCTGTGAAGTTGCACATTTGTCAGCAGCAGCAGAAGCTTACCTGCTTGGCTGTTTTCAGACTGAGCTATAAGTGCTGCCATTGCCGAATTTGGATTCAGCCTACTGCCATACATGTGGGATGGAGGCAGACTGAGAGAAGATCCAGGTAGGGTGTTTGCCTGCAAGAAACCAATTGAAACTTGAATCTTTTTTTTTCCTTAAAAGGGGAAGAAATGCTAAACATATTTTAAAGAAGCCTTCCTAATGTAAAAAAAATTTTTTTAAGCTGAAAGTGTTCTAAAAACTTAATGTATTTAAAAGTAAAAATATTATTTTCCATTTGTGAGTGTAGAAATAGAATTGCAGTACTTTGAAAATACATCAGGTTTTAAAGCGTTTTACTTGTTGTTGTCAAGATATCTTAATAAAAAAAAATCCTTTTAATAAAAAAAAAATCACTGTAGCAAATATTAAAAATACCTAAATTGCATTTTAAACAGCCACTGTGTTGCAGGATGGATAGACTTCTTTGCCATCCTGAAGTATGCCCTCAATGCTAGGACTTTGTAGCATGGCGACCATGTGGTTATCCTACTAATTATTTAATCTTATTAAACCATTTACAAAATAAGGGCAGGTAGACAACAGATGTCTCACAAATGCTTGGGTTCCTTACATCACAAGCCGGCTGTGGAGGTCAAAAGGTCCAACTTTCAGCTCTATAGTTTAACTACACAGAGCCATATTTCCTTTGCTCAACTCTGTCATTAGTAAAACCTGCACACTATTTTGTTACTTCCTATTTTGATAGACTTGGAAGCCTGGTGTTTTTTTGTTTTGTTTTGTTTTTATTTTAAAGAATGCAAACAGCCATTACAAGTATGTTTTCTATACAATAGGGGGCTCACCGAATCACAGCTTTGCCCTGACCCCATATAAGGAACTGTATTTTTGGCAGCTGGCCAGCTCCACTTATTGAAGAGCTCCCAAAGTTTGTGTTCATTCATGTTGCTAACCACAATTCTGAAGGTCTCTGCTGGGACTTGTGCCAAACAAGCGAAAATGAACCCTTAAACAGATGAAGCTAAGGAGGCTGGCCAAAATCTTGCATAATCCAATGCAATAAAAATACCTTCTTCCTTGGCTGCTTATGCTTTTCCCTTTCGAAGAAAAGATTTGTGTCAAATGCTGAATTGCAGAGACAGGCAATGAAAGAAAAAAGGCACGGCTACTTATTAAAAAGACATCTTCCTACTTGATCAAAAAATTATTTCAGAAGAAAAGATTGTGGGGCTGGGGTGGGGGTGGGGGAAGTTAGAGATACACAACCTGTGTGATCACTGGTTTTAAAAACTGCAAACAACCTTTACAAAGGAAACTTTTTTTGAAAAATGAGAAAAGAACATGAACAGTAAGGAACTCAATTTTTGAGTCATTTTGACATGTATAACTGCACACAAGAGACAGAGGAAACATACTGGTTATTACAGCAAAATATTACAGAGTATAAACTGTGTCTCTGGAAAGAATCACACACTACCATTAAGTTTTGGCTTTCAGCCAACATATTAAACTTGATGAATGGACTTTTATGAATTCACACAACTGTTTTCAATGATGCTTTATTTACTACATACTGGTGAGAATTTGTGCCTGATACTTACATTCTTCTACTGTCTCAGAGTTACAAAAAGCCACAAGCAATTACTTAAAATAATCAGGTTTTGTCACTTTTCAGTTTAAAGGTATGTGCAAGATTGCTAGACATGGAACCACAGTTTCACTTCAAATCTGGCTTGCCTTTTTTTTTTTTTTTAAAGAACTGGATGTCTTTGGTAGAATTAATCTGAATTAGTTATAAGCCTTAAAAATAATGCAGGCATTTCCAGGTATAACAGCTTACAGAAATAAAGTATGTCTTAGTACTGTGACACTTCCCAACAAAGGTAGCGATACTGCACAGCTCCTGCTGTTTTCTTAAATAAATGTCTATAGCATGATTCCAACTCAACTACTATCATTCACCAGCAACCTTCAGGTGTTTTCCTCTCAAAAACAAAATAAAAGTCAAAAACAAGGGGTTTTTTGCCAAATCCTTTCACTGAAGAAACCTTACAGAATGGAACATTACAAGATTCAACCATTATTTGTTTCCATATCTAAGAGACAAGACTAGCAATACAAAAATACATATACATTATTTAAATAAATTGGTTGATGTAACAAATTATATCAATATAGCTTATGCTTTTTCTTTTAAGCTACAAACATCGGGTCTTATTTCTATTGAGTTATAAATAATAGATTCTATATAAATATAAATTCTATTAAAAAATTCTCTTAATTCTAGTAGACTGTACTGCTAACATTTTACACAGAAGCTGCTCTAGTTACTCTGAGCAATTCTCTGCAAGGCTGCTTAAAACTCTGCAATAGCAATTATGTGTTAATTTATGATGGCAGGGCAGCTATAATCAGCAAGGAGAATACATGTTTATTTGTCTGAAACATGCCCAAATAGCTTTAAGAACTTTCTAAAAGTATTTAACTATCTTGAAAGGAGTTGCTGAAGTCTGTTGAGTAACTATCACATCACAAAACAAAAGACATCAAAGGAATTAAACAATGTTTGCCAAGTGAGTTGATGAAACGGATCAAAAGAGTTAGCATGATTTAAACGGTATCTAAGAACTTGAGTTTTTTCACAAGTGGTGGTTCACCCTAAACTTAACCCCTGTTTATAATTTAAAATAATAGTAAAGGTGTCCTACAACAAGTTGGAACTACAGAAGTTCTAGTGCCATCATGTATCCTATGCAACCCTCAAGGGAAAAAGTCACATTAATAAAATTGTTCAAGTAAGCTGGAGGTAAATAAAAAACTTTAAAAACACTTTTTCTAAAATGGCAATGTAAAATGACAAGAACAACGATTTGTGAAGCTTTATTATGTATGAGACAACTTCATCTGACAGGAAAGTAAAGGAGGTGGAGGAGTGCTACATTATTTGAAGGTGAAATAGGAGCTACATGTTTCACTCACAGTCGAAACAAGCTGTAGCAAGCATTTATTAAAAATGCGCAATCATCCTGTCAATACATATTAAGGTCGCAGGACTGAAGCATGTTCTAAAATGCAGAACTTTTAAAGTTGTAGTATCCTTTATTTCAACTGATGCTATTTAAACAGTCCACACAATACACAATCAAAATGTGTGAACTAATAAAATAAAGAGACTGCTAAGTACTTATTCTGAAAAGACAGCAAAATTTTCTGAAAAGATTTTAGCGAAAGGATTTAACCTCTGTATGTAACACACTGCTTTCATTTACGGCATGTTCAATAAATCAGTAAAGCAATAAGCAGCAGAGCAGCACAGAAGGAAGATACACCGTAATTCACGGAATGCCCAAGTGCAATAAGAATAAATGATTGATATTTGATTGATGCTTAAAAACACTTCCTCTACAGCAAGAAAGAAAGTGTACATACATTCTTCTAATTAAAAAACGAGACTAGCAAGTTAACTAAATTTAGCTTGTATACATAAATCTCCTCTGAAATATTTAATATAGTTTTATATGTTCTCATCACTCCAAAAAGGTATTTTACTGTAACAATATGACTGTAAAGTTTCCCAAGTTGGCAACTATAACTGGACATTCACTTAAATTTCCAGGGAAAACAGTTTCTTCATTTCAAAAGTTACATGTTCTTTAAGGAAAACAAAAAAAGCCGGGGGGGTGGTGGTGGATATGAGACAGTACTTAGCTGTTTGCATTAGATTACATCTCAAAAATTTGAGAACCTTTGAGCATGGTTATTCCCCTGTTCCCTTCAAGATTTATGCTATGAAATATTTTCTGATAACAGGCCTCATTTCTGTCTCAGCTCCACACCAGTAAGGTTTTAATACTCCGTGTGTGATGAGAGATGAAACCAAGTGTGAACAACTTTCGGGTCCCATGAGTAGGCTGACTGTTGAAGCTGTCAGGTTCAATTGCATCATTCCACATTATTCAATGCCCCAAACTGCTCCCTAATTGTTAGGGGCTTAACATATTCAAAACCATTGTTTAGGCTAATGCTAAAATGCCTACAGTTGAGTTTCCAGAAAAAAAGGGGAGGGATTTAATTGTAGTTAAACCATTACTGCACTCTCCTCCTTACAGATAGGACAACGAGGCTGGCCAGAACAACCAATTCCAAGATGGCTTCTTATTATGTCCAACCAACATCCCTTTCCCTCTCTGCTTTAAAAATAGTCATTGCCAAATTGTAGCTTTGTGTTACATTATAGATGATGTTTTACAATTAGCAACAGATCACCTAATTACCTGCTTCAGCCAAGTAGGTAATTCTGTTGACAGTAATTTCAAAGTTTATTTTTATTTATTTAAAATAAAAATGCATCATTGGTCCTACACTGTCTATATCCCTTGAAGTATGAGAAATACATTAATGTGATTGGGGTCAGACCATTTACCAGTCTAGGATCTCCATCACAGCACGATGCTGTGACAGAAAGCGCAAAACTACCTCTTGTTCCTATTAACACTAAGTAAAGAAATCAAAAGCACTAGATTGTCACCAACAACTACCACTTACGGCCAACTACTACTGAAAACAGTATAAAAAAATTGATGCAGATAAGTTTAAGGCCAAATTTTCTGCGAGCTATTCTGCTACGCTTCTGAGAAGATGTTACTAATGCTTTCCATGCAATTGCCTAGCTTCATGAAACACGGAAGGAAATTCAAGCACTGGACTAAATATTGACATCAGCACACTTCATCTAGAAGTCATCTTAAGCTGACGTATTTTTGGTCAACGGCAACCAACTTTTATCGGAACAACGTACTATTGAAAATAACAGCAAAATTAAAACCTGCATTGCAATTAAATGAGCTTAGATATTCACACATATTAACACTATGTACATAATGGTCATCCAAAATTAATAATATACATATATGTAAATTAATTGCTTTTCTGGAGAAGTGAAAAGAGCTGCCTATCAAGTGATAGCAGCAAAGCAACCTGGCCTTATGTTTCCTAGTTTAACTTGGACAAGTGAAGAAAAGTGATTTTTATCCCTAGAAGTTTTAAGGCCACTTACACTATGGGGAGAATGTAACAGCTGGCTGTTCTGGGGTACTCAGTGCCACAGGAAGAATGTCCTATTGCTTCCTTTTGTTCTTTCAGTACTTCTGGTACCATCTTTAACTTCACTTAGGGGAACTGGGGGAGTCACTGCTACACATCACCACTTTTCAACCCATCCCATATTGCCACCATTACCATCCAAGCACTCTGAAGTCCTCAGAGTTTAAGTTCTTAAACACATAATCAAGGTGCAATTTTACAATAAATGCTTTCACTCACTGGCTGAAATAAAAGAATTAATGGAGAAGCTTAATTAGGACTCTGGAAAAGCTAAAATGAAATCAGAAAAAAAGGTCTGTGATATCTTAGAAGAAAAAACAACTTTTCCATCAAAAAGCATTAATTACAAATGTACAAATTATTATAATTAAAATCTGTCAGGAAAACTGTATGTGTGACATGTAAAATCATCCTATGGATACATTATTCACATCATTAGTACTTTTTATGTTACTAGCAAAAATAAATACTTTGAACCTCTAGCTCTAATGAAGACTCTTGCTTATGAACAAGCAAATAATCAAATACTGTCTTTGAGAATCAATTGTTTTGATTAAATGCACAAATAAATCCTTTAATTAAATGAAACCACCTAATCTTCAAACAGCAGCACTCAGGTATTTTCCAAGAAGAGCATGAATGAGCGCAACTGGGAAACACAGTGGGATTTGAAAGGCAAAATGAAAAATTAATGGCACACCTACAGAAACTAATTTATACCTCTGCCCAGTGTACAACAAGGGCACATGAAGTCATTAAAAACCACATGGGTAGACGGCCTATCTTCCAATAATGTGAAAAAGCTGTAAACTCAACTGTACTGCCAGTTTACTCATCTCTTCCATGTTAACTAAGCTGGATATTATATAAAATTCTAACCAATTAAAATCTATTTATTTATAAACTAGACACAAAAAAACCACTTGTACAAAAACTTACTAGAATGCTACCTCATTAAGAGGCCTTTCTTGGTTGGTTGGTTTTTTGTTTTTGTTTTTTTTTAAAGAGGCTTTACAGAGATAAGACCCTGGGATTCCTCCACCTCCCTCCCACAAACCTAACTGAAAACAGAGCTATCATTTCAACACAAATCCCTTTTACCTGAAGTCTGTTCCTCCATCCTTTCCCTCTACCTCTGTCTTCATAGCACTTAACCTGTACATGCTCTACAGAGACAATGGAAGCAATATCTTGCCCAAGAATCTGTTTTCCTTAAGAACATCAACCTATATATCAGGAATCGCAATTTCACTCTTATATTGACTCACAAAAAGAATGACTTGATTAGGAAACATACCCAGTATACCCATATAATAATCTATTTTCTTCAAGTGAGCATTCCAAAGAAAGCCAGAGACTTGTAACATGGCAAATAATGGTTCTTAGAGAAAACTAACTACTTCCAAGATTATTATTACTATTTTTGAAATTATAGATGAAGAATCGGCCACTTATTCACAAACACTGACATTTTAACTTTCTAAATAAACCTCAATAATATTTGCTATTTAAGTGATGAAATAAGCACCTACAGTAGCAGAATTACTGCTGTGTAAAAATGCTTGCAAGATTCTCAACACTTTATACAAGGCCTATAAGGACACTGTCTCAGCAATGAACTTTGCAGATCATAACAAAGCATACACCACATAAACTCAAAATCTTTTTCAAGTCAAACCTAAACATTTGGTTTCATCTAAATATTTTTTTTCCATTGCACACAGACTAGAAAATTTCACATTTTTCACATTCAACACCATTACTATTGTCTCAGGCAGCTAAATTGAAGTAGTGCTACACTCAGTTCAACGAAGAGGTCAATGTGCCTCAGTTGCCTGGAGACTGATGGTTGCTACAGCAGCACCAGATAAGCCAAGCTAAATAAGCTTCAGCTTGAAGGCAGAAAACATTCATTCCTAGACCGAAACATTGCTGCAGTTGTCTCAGCATGCAGCACTGCGGAAAATCATGCAACTGCCTTTCAGACTACAGGTATATCACGTAAGTCTACAGGAAGACAATCTTACTGAAGCAAGAGGAAAATACAAGAAGTATAGCATTTAATTGGGCTAAATACTAGATTACTTGCAACTATGACTCCTTTGTTCTTCTAGCTGAGTCACATGTTAGAAGGAATTTTCCCTCTGGCTGTAAATTCTTCCTCCTTGCTACTCCCCTCCACCCCCACCCCAAAAATCCTCAGTTGGATCGAGTGAGAAGAAAATTAGATTATTACCTATTTTGCCTAGAAGTAACAAGGAATTAAAACAGCTTTTAAGTGACAAAAAAGAACATTTACATGGAAAAAACTTTTACTAGCATGGTTCTTTTACATTTTTAATTTTGCAAGACTCTTTAAGTGACTGTGACGGCTTTGGAAGTGGAGTCACTACTTTGCATTGGCATCTTACACCACAATACCAAACCCCTCTCTGTCTACAACATCTTGAGAGATGCGTTTGGCTCACTTTTTTTCCTAAATCTACCAGCAACAGCAATTTCCTGTTGCAGTGAGTCCCAAGGATAAGCAACATATTCTATTAAGAATTATTTGGTTTTGTTCTGGATGTGCTGGCTTTTCCTTTTATATCTTTTTCTTAAATTATGAGATTAGTAGAACAGAGTAATTTCAGCACCCAAACAGTTTATGTAATGCATGTTAATATTTTAGCTTTGACCCAGTGGGTAAGAACCAGTCTGAAAGATTTTATCACCAAAAGATGTTTTGATAGTTACATGAAAACCGATTAACATATTTTATGTATCCACCGTTTGTATTGATGAGAGAATTATAGTACCGCAGTAAGAATACTATTTCCTTTTTCTGGAAGCATGCTGCTTAAACCATGCAATATCCTGATCTCCAGATGTTTTATTATTCTCTTTTTAATTACCACTGGTATTAAAGGTAATACAAATCACCTTGAGAAAGCAAATGCAGAAAATATAACCCAACTGATCACAAATTTGTAAAACTTGCTACTTTTATGCTGGATCTTAAAAAAAACGAAACCCATACAATACACAGTATGGCAAGGTATAAATTGAACTTTAAAAAATGAACTAAGAGATCTTTTAAAACACACTGTCTATATATATATGTCATGCTCACCAGAGGAAGCTTATTTTGGAGGAATTTAGCCATATATTGACATACTGTCATAAGCGCTGTCTATGCTTTACATAAGTGACTGATTTCTAAGGGGTGAGAGGTTTTACCACAAGGCACCCACCCATTACTACTAGCTTTGCAGATAAGCAGTAGAAATCTATACTATCTGCACTCTGGTCTTCATAAGAGCTACTCTGGCATTCAAAATCTCAATTATTTCTGGATTAAGAAACAGACTTCAGGAAGTGGCCTGAAAAAATGTAAAAAGAGCATAAGGGTCTTCCTAAGTTATGGAAATCTTCTTTGGTTATATGTCCAATATAACTTACCATAGTTAGGATAAGTTCCTTCTCACTGAAAGAAAGGATTATTGATTAAGTAGGTTTATTAAGATAATTTCAAAGTCTCTAGTTTGGAGTCTTAAGATGCTCTGATCCACACTTCAGCCGTTACACATGGTTGTGATGTATACCTTGGGGAGCAAAGCAGCAAGCTCACTTAAGCAGCCAACCATCTAGACATCTGTCACATCCCAGAACTAAGGGCAATTTGTCTTTTTTTGTGTATTCATTCTAGTCCCCAAATAAAAGTTCATTAACCACTGACAGCTAATAGACCTGCCATTTTCTAGAGTATCCACAGAAAGGATGGCCCAGAAACTTCCCTTAAATGGACTTACACGTTCACATGCCCAGCTCTAGGAAGCTTAATATGCTTAACCTGAAACTCTTCTCCCTTCCTCACATTTACTTTGAGCTGAATATTTAAATGTAAAAAAAAAAAAAAACAAAAAAACAAACAAACCCAGAAAAGAAGAAAAAAGAAAAAGAAAAAATTAAAAAAGAAAAGGAGCAGGAAAGAGGGCATGTTTCTCTGAGGAAGTCTGGGAAACAAAAGTGAACGAAGGAGTATCTTTCTCAGCTATACTGAATTTGAGAATATGACATCCATAATTTGAGGCAACAGCTACACACTCGGCAGCAATATCAATCAGATATGTGCATTTTACTGTCCTATGAAAATACCCAAATGCCCCTCTTCTGAAGATTTGCAAAAGACCCTCTCAACTTGAACTTTCAGCAAAGACTGCTTGTTGAAGATGCACTCTTAAATTCTCTCCTAATTCCACACCTGTTTTGGAAGGTATCCCAAAACTGCTCCTAACTTCTCTGTTGATAGGCACAAGCAGTAAGAATACAGTTCCTTTTTCCTGTATTTTCATTTATTTTCCTGTGAGTGCCAGAATAGAAAAGGAAAAGGAGGAGAAAGTTCCCCTGATAGCATGCAAAATGATGAGCAGACTTAAACTATGACAAGAAAAAAACCCCACTAAAACAGGAAGCCAAAACCAGTGTAAACTAGTGATGTGGAGAAAGAGCTGGAGATTACGAGATCCAAAATTAGGGATCAAGCTAATTCAGAAAGTGAGAAAATAAAAACCATAGGACACAAGCATCTGAAACATTAGGTGCCCTACATTCAGAATTTGAAAAGATCTCAGGATTCTTGAGCTTTCACATTCCTCTATTGTTAACAAATAATTCCAAATCTATTGGGGAAAAAAAAAAAGCCTTATCTCCCTCTAAAAGCTGGATCAGACAAAGGAGGATAACCACCACTACATGAATGCTAAAGAAAACCCCACTGGTTTTCTACTGCTCCTCAGGGGAGTAAAGCCAAACCAACTTCAGAAGGGATAATGGAAGTGATTAAAGTAAACTTATTTCACTTATAATTGCAACTGAGTAGCAACCTTCCCAATTACCACATCTCCACCATGGAGGCAGTAGTTCATTACACTATGTTGATGTGGACCTGTCATGCCAGCACAAATAAATCCTGGACTAAAAAGAGTAACAGCAACTATTCAGTTTCCCTATCTCTGCTGTTACAGAAAGTTCTTGTCCTTTTCGTCCTCTTTATTAGCTCCTTCTGTGTCTAAGGAAGCACAGTGCATAAAGTGAGAACTGAGGAAGAAAATAAAACAGAAGCTGCACAGGAAGAAAAGCAGCTTAAAGGAAAAAAAAAAAGAAGAATCCACTAGCAAAAAACATTTTACTCAGTGTCCTAAGACAGAGGAAATAATCTTTTGGATTATATCTGTAAAACAAGTTAGTGACAATTATGGGCAATATTGCCTGAAACTCCCTCACAGATGCACTTATTACAGTCACTAAGAGCACAGATACCATTACATGGGAGAAGGAAAAAAAAAACACCAAAGTCACAATTTTATATTAAATTTCCAGAATAAGAATAAATCCTGAACATTTCTGAATAAACTGCGATTACTCTAATGTAAAGATCATACATTAATCATACAATAGCAGCACCAGAGTCAATGAGCTACAAATGTTTAAAATAAAAGGTTGTATGTGTTAAAGAAACCACTACATGTCATTTCCACCCCCACTAAAAATACTATTAAAATGAGATGGCAAGATACCGTAATGCATTTTTGTTTCTTAAAAGGAATACAGTCTGAGAAATGGCTTTAATAATCAATGACTGGAAGAAAGCCCAGTCAAAAACCTTTACTTCCATTTATGCAGTCTGATCCTGTATTCAGAATGTAGAGACCCCAGAAACAAATGGCCACAGAGCACTAGTAGGGTAATTTCACTCATTTAAGTCAACAAAAAGAATAAACAGCTCAACCAATTTCAAGCTCAAGCTCAATCAAAGTAGCAAACATTTAATTATAAAACACTAAGTCTACTAAGTCAAAACAATAATAATGTTTTGATCTAAAAACCACCATTTCCCAATGAGCAGAAAACAAATCCTGCTGTACAATACCAAAAGATTCTGAGACACCCAGTTCACCGCTTCTTTTTAGAAACATATATTAATCACTAAGAATAACTTATCAGAAAGAGCAATACAGCAAACTGTTAGAGAATACTGTAACAGGCTGACAAATATTTTTGCTATAATTACAAAACACAAGGAAATCCTTGGGATAAAAAACTGACCATAGGGCCTAGGAGTGGTACAACTAGTGACTTGGCTTAACAGGGAAATATTAAGACAACATTTAAAATCCAAATGCAAGAAATGTTCTTTCTCAACAACAGAGCACACATTAATAATCATGCAAAAGTTAAAGACGTGCTTCTGAGAGAAAAGACAGGAGTTTAGGATGCAGTAATTTGTTGTTACATGCAAAACAGGCAGCACTGACAAATGCGTTAAGAGGATCAATTTACAGAAAACCAGGAGCAAATATTTGTGTGTGCTATACCTTCTGTCCTGCATCCTTTTTTTCCTATATATTTGCAATTATTAAATGCATTGCTATGCTAATAAAGCCTCACTGAATTAAGCAGTGCAACCTATCTGAGGTTATGCCCAAGACTTATAAAAAGAGGAATAGGATGCAAAAAAATGTACATTTCCAGCAAGTGGCATTTTTACTAGACAACTGATTCTCACCTGGTGAGGAACACCAGCATTTAAATTCAGTTATGGCACAGCATGGAACACAAGCTAATAATCTCTTCCTGATTTACTACATTGGAATAAAAAATAGGAGTGACATGAGACAAGAAAATGAGACAGAAAGGAAAAGGCGATTGCACCAAGGCCCATACTGTGTTTTTGTCTTAAAAACAAACAAACAAAAACCACAGTATGCAAACTATCATACTGGACAACACAGTGAAAGCATCACAATCCAGGATTTTCAAGTTGTTCGGTTTTTTTAAGCTTTAAAATCAGTGTTCTTTAGTCCTTGAAGAAAAAAGCAGCACTTGGGGATTTTAATCACTTAAGTTTTATATAGGCATAGCAGTTATTTAAAAAAATAACAGAAGGCATAGTAGTATTACCTAATTTTCTCACTTTAGAACAGTTGCTTTCAATTGCCTGTAAGTTTTCTCAATACTGTGAACAAAATTTTCTGTATTAGATGTCTACCATAACCTCCTAATTGAAATAGTTCAGCCAATGTTGAGGCTAATTCTACGGAAGTATTTTTTTCCCCAAGACCTTCTCTTCAGAATTTCTTAACATCCCTGCTTTAAGAAAAAAGGATGCAAAAAAGCCATCAAAAATTGACAAATATATGATGTCCCCAAAACCATAATTACAAATGCCCAATAGAGACCTAAGAAAACTTGACAGTTGAAATTTTAGAGGAGTGCTCCTTAGTAGCACATCTTTGAGGCTATTCCAATTCTTAGTACTATTCCAACTGCACTTCTGCCATCCTGACCAAGCGACTGTCCTAAAGTGAGAAATTTAGGTAATACTACTGTGCCCTTTGTTATTTTTTTTAATAAGTGCTATGCCCATATAAAACTTTAAACTTTATTGCATTTAAATTTAAAGTTTTGGTAATACTTGCTCATATTAGTCAAGACAACTAATCATATTACTACTTTTTAAAATCTACTTTTTTAGCAATTACTTCTTATCTGCTATAAAGGCACATGCTGATTTTAACTCATAACCATTGCATGCACACCTAGAATCTTGGTTGATTTTCTTTTAATTAGAACACTACAGAGAAAATATATTAGCACACTGTTATTTGAAGACTTTCATGGTCAAGAGGTGAGTAAACACTGAGAATAAGTCCACAAGAGCCCAGCAGGCAGACACAGCACTCTGATGAAACTTTGCAGAACTAAGTAGGTAAACCCTAACCCTTAATTAAGCTCTTATTTAAGGCTCTTCAAACATTAGTAAGGACCTCATGAACCAAAACTAAAAAAGACTCCCAGAGTCCAGGCAAAACAAAGGCATGTTACAGGTGGCTGTCATGATTTAGTGTGCATCAGACGATTCCAGCAGGGAAACCTGCTTAGAATTTTCAAGTCTTGAAAGTTGGGAAAAAGCATCTAATCTGCCTCATGCGATGACAGAAGTAGTACCAATCCTAAAACTCAAGCAGGACATGAAAGCATTTAGTATTTTAAAATTCACAATAGACATTCATTTTCTTTCTCCTGCATGCTAGAAAGTACTCTGTAAATTAATTTCCATATGAATGAGGAAGAACTGTGTCCCTGGACCTTAAAGCCAAATGACTGTTCACTTCTTGCCACTACGGCTTCTTTCTAGGAAGTTTCTCTCAAAACTGATAATTCAGTAGGATAAAAAAAGAAACAGAAAGGTGACAGTTCACAGAATCATTTTGGTTGGAAGAAACCTTGAAGATCATCAAGTCCAACCATTAACCCAGAACTGCTAGGTCACCACTGAACCATGTCCCTGAGCACCACATCTACACATCTTTTAAATACTTCCACGGATAGGACCTCAAACACTTCCCTGGGCAGCTTGTCCCAGTGCTTCAGAACCCTTTCTGTGAGGAAATTTTTCCTACTATCCAACCTAAACCTGCCCTGGTGCAACATGAGGCCGCTTCCTCTCACCACTTGTTACTTGGGAAAAGAGACGAACCCCCACCTCACTACAACCTCCTTTCAGGTAGCTGTAGACAGTGATAAGGTCTCCCCTCAGCCTCTTTTCTCCAGCCTAAACAACCTCAGTTCCCTCAGACGCTCCTCATAGGACTTGCTCTCTAGACCCTTCACCAGCTTTGTTGCCCTTCTCTCAACACGCTCCAGCACCTCAATGTCCTTCTTATAGTGAGGGGCCCAAAAGTGGACACAGAATTTGAGGTGTGGCCTCACCAGTGCTGAGTACAGGGGGACAATCACTTCCCTCCTCCTCCTCCTCCTGGCCACACTATTGCTGATACAAGCCAGGATGTCACTGGCCTTCTTGCCCACCTGGGCACACTGCTGGATCATATTCATCTGGCTGTCGACTAACACCCCGCCCCCGCTGCCGGTCCTTCTTTTTCACTGGGCAGCTTTCCAGCCTGGAAAAGCTGAAAGCTTTGCATTAAAAAGATCGCTGAGGTCCTGATGAAGATCAAGTTAAAACACAAGCCAGCAGCATCCTCTTGGAGCAGAGGCAGCCAGCAACACCCTGGGCTGCACTAGGAGTGTTGTTGCCAGCAGGTCAAGGGCAGCGATCCAGTCCTTTTCTGCTGTGCAGCTTTCCAGCCACTCTTCCCCAAGCCTGTAGCACTGCAGGGGTTGTTGTGACCAAAGTGCAGGACCTGGCAAGTTAAAGCAATTTAGCCTCATTTGAAAATTTCTATTGCCTCCTTGTTCCATGTTCCTGGACGCCATACAAAACTGAGAAGTGTCAGTCTAACTTAAAATAGTCAAGACAGGGAATACAGAAGGGAAAAAAGATATAGTTGCCTTGGTAGGGCATAACTTAGAGACATGTCATGCTACACAGCTTATCTGAGGCATGATATCTGGTTGAAGTATTAATGCCTGTATAATGGTTCAGATGATGGAAGGACCCAAATTTATGCATTGACAACATTGATACAAGAAAAAACAAAGAACTGGCGGACTTTAGTTACCAAAGTGTAGTTCCTTCAATCATTGAGGCAGCATAGAACTTAGTTAATTCTCTGCAAACACAGGAGTTCCCTTTTAATGCTGTCAACCAAAACTTTTCACCATTTGAACCCCCCTTTATAGTTCAGAACCAAAAGACTCTGTAAATGATAGCACCTGTGAATAAGGATCCTGACAAGTAAACTAACGACCACTTGAAAACAGGTTAGGTACTGAGGTGAGATATTTGACTCCTCTGGGGAAAAAAACAAAACAACAAGAAAAAAAAAAAGCAACAACAACAAAAACCCCAACACACCTCCCAAAAAACAAAGCCAAAGGGCGGGCAGGAATTTTAAACACTTTACCTATGGAGGGCTCTCTAGTTCAGCTAAACACTAAGAGAAAGTGCATCTCCTAGCATATACTTCACCTTCTTGTGATAACACGAGGGAAAAATACTACGGAATTTCTGTTCTTGCCTGCTGAATATGGTCTCTGTTCCACTGTTTTCTGAATGTGTTTATCCTCTGACAGAGTTCAACAAATAGAAGAGATGGTGCACAACTTGCTTATTTAACTTTTCCATGTCATTTGTGATTTTACAGATCTTTGTCTTATCTCAGTGCCTCTTTTTCAGGCCAGGAGTCCTACACTATTCACTCATTCCATATAAAAATGCTGTTCCTTGCCACTGTTCATACCATGGCTCTTCTTGTACCTCTTTTGATATCTACTGTATATGTTTTGATTGGAAACTGCCTTTTCCCTTTAATCTCCTATGCCCTCTTACCACCTTGTTAACACATGCTGGTGAGGTCTTTCAGCAGTTTGTGACAGCTCACCTTCAAAATAGCTCATTGCATAACCTAGCATAATCAGCAAACTTGGCTTATGTTCCTCCTCCTTTTCCTAAATCATTTATAAATACATTGAGCTGTACAAAAGGCTGTAAGGCTGATCTTTCCAAGATTCTGATGGTAAACCTCTCTAGTCTCAAAACTGAGCATCTATTTGTTTGGGGTTTTGCTCGTCACCAAAGCATCATATTTTTAATTTCATTTCTTTAAAATAGTTTCTATCAACGACAGAGACGTCATGCAGTTTTGGTGAAGCTGGCCAACAGGATGCAAAGTTACAAGTCAAAATCACAGAAACACACTTCCATAACGCAAGTCTTATTTCTTTAGGAAACCAGTCCAGAAGAATTACATAAAAACATGAACTGCCACTTATAACAACAAAGCGTTATGTGATATTGAAATGTATTCTCTGTGGGCCTGCACAAAGTATTTCTGCTACACATGTACTATACACACATAAGTATGTATGTATTATGGTTGATGTTAATTCTTCACATTTATATCCACTATCTTAAATTGCTGTAGACTCTACAAATTAGAATTTGATCCTTATATGTACACAAAAAAACCGTATTTAATACATTCATTGTAAGAAAGATTCCCATCAGAAAATGAAAAAAATACAAGAAACACGAAGTATAAAAAAACCACATCCAGTACAGTATTCCTTCATACTTACACTCTAATCATGGTGGCTCTCTATGACTATAACATCGTACTCTCTTGCCTTGATAAATGCAATGTTGCCCACTTAAATTCATATAAAATACCACAGAGATTTTTTTTCTGGTTCATTACATGACTATGTCACCCTTCCGCACTCCTCCAGTGCCTCCCTGCTCCCTTACCATTAAACATTAACTACATCTCCTCATGTGTATGAACTTTCAAATACCAAACTATAGCATATATGTCAACTTTCATTTGCTATCAAGATGTCAGCCTTGCCCCCGCTGTTGCCAGGGCTAGCCTTAGTTGTCCATTTGTCAAATCTCCCAAATAAAACCCTCTGTTCTTTAACTGATAGTGGCATTTTTGCATAAAATGTGTAAAACTTTACATATTTTCCTCTTTTAAATCCCTTCTCAAAACATTGTTCTGATATCAGATGTTGGTTAGCGCACTGATGAATTGTAACAAGCATTTACACTACTAGTCACAATTTAGTCATGATTACTGCACACTTCCACAAATCAATTTTTAAAATCTATGTGCTCTACAGAGATGCGACTATATAATATTATAGGGAACTTCTAGCCACTATAATGTTTTCACAACAAATACAATGTTTATTAACCTATTTTCCAAACAAATTATTGTTTCTTTTAACATTGAAAATAAGCAGGTCAATAACATGGTTTGCTATCTTAAACTCTTGTGATAGTTTACCTGAGTTGCAGCAACAACGGTAGTTACAGAAGGCGCAGTTGAAGGTGATTGAGCTCCCACTTGCTGCAAGTGGCCTGAAGCCTGCTGAGGTAAATGAGAACTGGAAACGGGAGTGCTAGATCCTGAGCCAGATACTGCATTTGGAAATGATACTGCTACATCATTGCTGCTAAAAATACCTGAAAAAAATTACAAAAACGATTACATGCATCTCTCTCTCTCTTCCCCTCCCTCTATTTTCTAGTAACCAAGTAAATATGCAGTAGAAAATTAATCAAGACAAACAAGATCACTTAATACATAATGCAGAAAGCTCCTGTGTTGAAATTCTAACCATGCTGATTGATAAAAGTGCTCTTGTCATTTGACATTCTACAGTTGAGGGAACACAGACTGATTCAGTTCTAAGTTTTTGTAAAACATGTGTGATAAATCAAATATTTATGTGCATTACAAATGGCTCAAATATTAACAGTAGCAGAATTTTTGGCTAAAATGCCTGCCTTCAACTGAGTCTGCTATCAGAGTTTATCTCAATGAATTACTGTAAAAATTAAGTAGATAAAGAATGAAGTATTGGGCTATATAACTGAACATAGACAATACAAATGGAAAAATACTCCTTCACTTTAAAGTAAAATATTTCTAAACAACATACTTTGTCCAAAACTGTAATTTTGGCAACTAAGGATTGCTCATGTATTTTCAGAAAAATATTGACAGCAAGTCTGAGGACAAAGTATGCATATTTGCTGGTAGAACTGGTGGCATTTTGTTTATACACAAACTAAAACTCCATCCGTGATCAACAAATGCTTGACTAACATTTCAGCTAGAACAGCCAAAAAGTAAATGACTAAACACGTTAACATTAGTCAGACTTGTACGTTAGCAATTTAAATAGGAAGAGTTCATACCCCTCTGGTGAAGCCATTACTTCTGTTCATCTACATGCAGGGTAAAGATCATTATATAGGTTGGGAAAAAAACCCTACTGACCAGAAGCCCAGGACAAGAAGTAGTACCTGTCTATGAAACTGTTAGGCTCCACGTGCATTAGATAAGTGAGCTGTCAGCTGGCCAAGGAATATCAAGCATGGTAGCACTGAACTGCAGTTAGAGGAAGAGTGCCACAGGGAGTAAACAGAAGTAGAATGAACATGGTTAGATCAAAAAAAGCAACAGAACTGAAATGCCAGTTAGAAGGCAAAGGGTGGAGCTAGTTTGTCACTCATACAAATAATGATTTGAAGAGTCAGTGACAGTAAGAAGATACGCAATGTTAAAACACCACTCGCCACCCAGCAATCCCTCTGAGCACAGGCAGTCAAGGGAGACTAATATCATCCAAACCCACACATAATATGCAAACACTGATATATCTTAAATTTCCTGCCTCTGTTAACTGTCAAGAAAAATGGAAAAGAAAACCAGCCAGACCCAGCAGAAAAAGAAGATATGAAAAAACAGCTGAAGGCACATTCAGACACCACTTTTTTTCCTGCCTAATGAAGGTTAGTGACTTCTTGTTCTCTTCTCTCCAACCTCTTAATCATAGTTCAATTCCATACCTGCTCTGCTTTGCTACTCCCCTTTGTATCTTTTTCCATTTAGCACACCTTCTGGGGTCATCTTCCCCCTCCCTTTTTTTTTTTTATCATCATCCCAAAAATCTACAGTTATAGCATTACTAACAGTTAAGACGCTTGAAGTGTTCACTTTATTATGACCTTTCTCCAATTATATCTGCCTCATCTAACTAACAATACATTCTATGGATCCTGCTCTATATTTGTCCCTACACCTCACAGAAATGAACATGATTAACAACCTTGCTACTGAGTCTACTCTTAAATGCAATATAATTACAACCACAAAACCTGAAATATACCCTAGGCCCTCAAAACACTTTTTTCTTAAATCTGCTTTCAATTAGAGATTTCAAATTAATAAAAAGCTTGAGATTTTTGACCCTTTGCATTTTTAATCCATTAAAACAATTAAATGTACAAAAATTCTTGAAAAATATGAGATTCTCATGCAATTATCTGGCTCCGGGAATTATGAATTTTAAGGGTAAAAACAATGAAATATCACAACACTTCAAATCATAAGAGCTCATCACCACAAATGCTATCACTCTCATAAAACGCCAATGATAATGAGTGGAGAAAACAAAACTTTTGGTGAGAATCAAGTGGCAAAAAAGAAATATATTTTGCCAGAAAGGTAAAACAACTCCAAAATTTTAAAGCTATTGTCGATTTTTTTTTTCCTTAGTTTTTCAGAATCTTACGTATTTATTAACTGCAGAGCTTCTGCTGCTTCTATTTTAATGATAAGGTTTATTCTTCCTCTTAAAAATAAAATTCTGGAATACAAGCAGATATAAAATCACAGGCATAAAACAAGCAGTAAACTAGTTTGCCAGTGGAATATTTAAACTATTATTTGTTGCTAGTAGTAGTAGTTGTAGTAGTAGTATTAAAAACACTCACTATTTGTTGTTGCAAATTACAGGACACATACCATTTATCTGCACACTCTATTTGGGCTAAATATTTCCATTTAGCAATACCTTACTTTATATATAAAGTACATGCACTTTCTGGAACTAGTCATGCAACCAAGGTATTACTCCATGCAAACATTCGAATAGTAACTATATGCTGAACATAGAAATAAAACTTTGACTTTCACACCATTCCAAAAATACCTGTATAAAAACTATGTGCCAAGAAAGTTCATATTTTAAAATATCTCAAACGTATCAAGTTGTCCATTTTGGAGTTTGGGGAGAAATACGTCACTTTGTAGATCAGTAAGGAATAATAACAAAAGCCTGAAAAAATCACTATAAAGTACATTAATGTTTAAAACAAACAAACCACCTTGAAGTCCTTCCCATCACACTGAAAAGCCAAATAGCTATAGCTTCTGATGAATGTCAAATGCAAAAAGAAGCATCTCTGGACAACAATTAACTCCCTGCTTAGCACAGAAAGGCAGTGCCATAGAGCAGGGAACCCAGCACATAATGCAGATCAGAAAAAAACTGTATTCTTTTTGTTGATAATCAGTGATGAAATAAATAGAGGCAATAAAAGAACTTCGAGAATAATGAAAACCAAAATAACCTCAAGTCAGAACTAGCAATATACATCAAGTGGCACACAGAACAACTTCAGTCATTTTATTCAACATCTCAAAAATAAGTAGTTCCATGAGCAGGAAAATTAACAAAACAGATTAAATTCTGGCTTTCAACTTTGTTGCATCTGACAGATTACATGAACACGCTAAGCTTTCCAATCACAATTTCTGTATCTAGTTATGAAATCCCCAGTTCTTTTTGTTTTCTAGCACTGCAGTCCCCTACATTATTAAGCTCCCTTACATTCCCCTCTTACACTGGTGATTGCCTAGTTAAGCAAAAGAGAAGAACACGCAGCGGTTACTCTTATAGCCATACACTGTCCATCCCTATTACAGGACCTTACATATTTTAGTCTCCTTTACCGAGTTTGCTCAGAATTGGTCAAGAGGCTCAAAGCTTACTGTGGGCCATAATCAAGAGCAACAACATGTAGACTGCTTCCTTAAAAAGCTAGGAAAATGTTCTACCTACCATAAAGCTGTGTTTTCTAAGTCAGTAACTTGAAACTCTTGCAACAATTGGGAAAAGAGCAAGTTATTTGAGGTATCTGTCATGGGCTGCTGATCCTAGCATTTTGCAAAAACTTAAGGAATAAGCAGAATATGGTCAAAGAGGTTATTTGTTTTTTAAATGTAAATACGCAACCGCACAGAACTGCAGAACCTTCCTGCTTGGGGGAGGACAGACAGACACACGGCCAGGGAGTGGGAACAACAACCTCAAAGGGACTTGTAGTAGAATTCACAGAAATAAAAGGAAATTTTGAGTTATAAGAAAAATAACTTCTTTACAAAAACTGAAGCTACATACACATTTTTCAGTACCTTCACTTCCTGTGGCGATCTCTAAAAGTCTCCCCTACAACAACTTTCTATACAGAGCAAAATGAGAAAGTCCCTTCAAATGAAGCAGTCCATTAATTAGTAACACAAAGAAAAACTGATTAAGTTTAGTTACACAAGAACAAACATGTTCTGTTCCAGTAGAATGTTAGTAGAAGAAATTCTACTTTGAATTGTTATTTTGTAATGTGGATATAAGCTAAAGTAAATCTAATGCGAAACAAGCAAATAAAAACAGGTTATTGAGACAGTTGTCTAAAATGAAAAGAAATAAAGTTGTGTTTAAAACTGCTGAGTTAGCAACAATGTTTTGTTTCAATTCATCTGAGATAATGAAACTATAGCTTAGATGCTAAGGCCAACCTGTTCTCTTCATGAATAAATCTGAAATCTAAGAATCAAACACTCAAGCTATTTTCCTGCTGTTGCTGAGCACAGTGGTAGAGTTTCCCTTCAGATAGCTTTCTACAAGATTCTGCAGTAACAGTTCTAGAAGTGCATGGAAATGAGAGTTAGGGATCTGCAGCCTAACAAGAAGCCAACATTCCCCTCCCTTTCAGTGACTGGGGGTCCTTCTTTGATGGCGGCACAGCAGCCTCTGTCACAGATCAACAGCCGACGCTCACCTTTCATGAAGGGCATTCTGTGTCCTCTCCATGATGAGGCAGAAGGAAAAAAAGCTCCCAGACTCAAAGACTCAAAGAATACAGACTGCTGGGAGGGGAAGGGAGGAGGGAAGATACAAAATACAGGTACACAGGTTTTCAAAATAGAACAACTACTCTAGTTTCATACATACTGACAGAAGGTAGACAGCCATAATTATTCCCTTTAAAAATTACTCTATAGATCAGATTTATAATCAAAGGCCAAAATACTTGACAAGAACCTTCACGCAACCAAGGAACATCATTTGGCATGGCAATGACACACGTATGACGAATCAGTGATCTAAGAACAAGATCATATCATCTTCATATACAGCAAAGACCTAAGCCTGCTACCGAACTCCACTAAAATGAACCCCAAATCTTTGACAGCTCATCTAGCAAAATACGTTTAGTCAATCTCTTTTGCCTACTCCCTTTCCTGTGTTCATGACTCTGCCTGTACAAGCTATCTACAGTCACTCAGGAATGTATTCAGTAATGGGGTGGGAAGTGAAGGATCAGAACTGATCTACAGAGCTACCAAAACGTTCTACCCCTTTGTGCAGCTAGTCCCACCTGCTATAGTGAACAACGTTAATTTATACTTGGTCCCACACTCCTTAATGACCACACGTCAGCAGCATTACAGAACTAACTCTTCAAGTAACTCTAATGGTGAGGAATACATATGCCAGCTAACTAACATGAAACAACATATATGAATTGCTTAAACCAAGCTCAGTCAGTATACAGCCCTCAATTAGATTTTTACTTCCACACATAGGCTTTTAAGTACAAGATTTCAAAACTGCCTAAACCACTGTCAGAACGGTTACAGCTTCCTGGTACAGAGTGTGCCTGCTCCTACATTGAATGAATCCAGGCTGATACAGGTCTTACACTACAGCCATTCACTGCAGAAGGGCTCAAACCCACGTTTTTCATAGCCCAGCTAAGGTGAATTTGCTCTCTGAGAGGACAGGTTTGAACATGACATGAGAAGACAAGTGAATGACATGCTTGACTAGGAACACAGGGAAGAACTGTATCGTTTTTCTAGCCCAGTATATCCATCTCTAACAAGATGCAAGATACAGATTTTGAGCTTAAGAATGGTCTTTGTAATTATTAGCCTTAAATTTGCTTCCAACCCTGCCCCAATGAATTTCTTCCCACCCTTTCTGAGCAGTTGTAACTTTTTATACCATACCCCATAGCAAAGTGCTGTGGTCAGTTAAACTGTGTGGTCTGGTGTTTTTGGGGATTTGGGGGTAGGGTGTGAAATGGAAGACAGGGACAACGCAGGGAAAAATCTCCTTTCATTTGTTTCCTCCAGATGTTCTGATTTCCCACAATGTATCTTTGAGATGCTTTATAACTGTCATTTAAGGTTCGCATATGTAAATAACTTTATGAAATAAGACACATTAAGAATTTAGTGTTTATTCTACTCTGATTCAACAAGTTTTGAAGCACTCTTCTAGAATAAGAGTAGTAAGATAAAGAGCTCCATGATCATATCTGAGACATATATGCTCAGAACTACAGGAAAGACCTGTAGTTGAAGTGTATCACAGCACAGAAAGAGCTTTACAAGAAGAAAAAGTTAGATATGGAAGAACAATTGATAAATAGTTTAGTTTTCATTTAGATGTTCACTTTTGTCATGGTAAGCCAACACATACAAGCCAAAGTTACTTCAGTATGACATACTAAAACCAAAGCAGTTTTAGGCCCACTAAACGAGTATTCCTGAGTAGGAGCATGATACTTGTGATCTATGTTTCTTAATGATTTCCACAGAGAACTTAATGTGTTTGCTTAAGATCTCTGAAAACCTACCATAGCTTCAAACTATTCTGACAGCAATTTATCTCAGTGCTGAAATGGTGAGTCACTAGAAGCACTAGATTCCTCTTCACTGTTAACATAATGTAGTCTTTTACAGGAGTTTCGACTTTCAAAGTTCTGTCTTTCGGATGCCAGTGATCTGAAGTTGGTGTCTTTGAAGGCATGCTGCAGGACACTTGACTGAGCCAGAATTTTCAAAAAGTGGGCTACTACAGAGGCTAACAAATAACAACGGCAATTCTGTTATGATTAGTTATTCCTGGTGGTGGTGAAAAGCTGTTGCCCGAACTGATGAAAGACTACACATAGTTGCCAGTAGCAACAACTAAAGCTTTAAAGGGTATTCTAGAAACCCCTGGACAGGTAGTTATACTTAAAGTTGTAGTATTTGTCAACTGAACAATAACACTCCATTATTCAATACTCTGAATAAAATGTGCATAAAGGAACTATTTCAGGATGACCTTGTAATTTGCTCTCCCCTTCTTCTTCCTTTTTAAAATTCATATGCTTTAGCCGAGTGCTACTGTCCCTATGCTTCAGTACAAGCAGATGCCTTTCTATCAACACTGCAGAAGTCTGCCTGAGTTGGACTAGCCTCAAAAATTTTAACTCATTCATCTCAGTACAGATTCTGTCTAGGTTATCTTCTTAAAAAAAAACCCATACCACATATACTAAATTCTGCCTTCAGTGATGTGGAGACCAAGGCTACAGAACTGAAAAGTTTCTTTGGAAATGTGCTGTCTTCCAAAGCTGACCACAGTGCTAGAACTGGCACAATGGGTATCTCTTCAGTGCTACAACTCCCCTCAGGGCAACTCACAAATTAGCATAAGATGTAACAAGCGAAAACAGAAACCTGAATACGGAAACAGGAGTAAGAAAGGAAACAGACATAAGTCAGAAGAAGTGGTAACTGAAGGAGCCACAGAAAGGCTACAACCAACCATTACAATTTACAGCTAGCTCTAACATAACATTCAGATCATCACTCCCCATAGTTTTTAAAGTATGCACTAAAATCCTCAACAGATATATATGTCTGCAACCCCTCCTTCTGCTTTCCAGTAGTAGACCCATAAAAATGATGCAGAAGAGATGAGACTTCAAGGTCAAGTCAAAAAATTTGACTGTAGGGTGCAGAGTAAGACTGAGAAGGACAGAGGAGAAAGTTATCACACAGCTAATAGCACCTCTCAGCTGCAACTCATCAGGTTTCTTATAAACAAATTTTTTTAAAAGTATGAAAAAATATAAGAAGTTGACCATAAAACTGAGAAAGAGAGTGCTGAGCACTCAGTCTTTTACTGGCAAAAGAGCAGCGTGTCACTTCCGCCTTGAAGTGTTGTGACTCCCATCTATTAGACAGGTATCTTTATGGAAAGATACAGCTTGCTTAACTCCATTTTCTAGTCCTCTTTTTTTAACTAAACCTCTGAGCTGCGTTCAGGACTTTATCATGTTTCCTCCTTTACACTCTGTCAGCATCAAATTCAACTGACAGGCTTTGACCATTACCTGTATACTAGCGTAACTATCAAATGAACTTGGTGCTCCAAACTTTTATTTGTCTCCACTCAAACCAGAAGTCTCAGTTTTTACTTTTTGGTACTTTCTTTCTGATGTGCAGCCAAGTTAAACTCAGTGCGATGAAAAAATAAGCTCCTCATACACTGTCTCCATCAAAACTCTTACACGCAATTGCTCTTACAGTCCTCAGCATTATCTGACTCATAATCTGAATATGCTGTTGGAGTTAATGATCTTCCTATATTTAAATTTTTATCTTAAATTTGAATACTTTCTTTTCATCCTACACACATGGCAAGATCTTTCCTTGCTGTTCATATTACCAAAATTTCTAGATACCCTCATTGATGTCACCCATATATATGCTTCTGCCAAAACAAGAAAGAGTACACAAAAAACCTCTGCAAGAATGAGGGGGCGTGTGTGTATGAGCGTGTGTGTATGAGCGTGTGTGTGTGTGTGCGCGCGCGTGTGTGTGGAGTAAACAACTTTAAAATCTTACTTAGAGAAACATGGGAAGGAAGATAAAACACTACACATACCCCCATCCCCCCAAAAAAAGGCAAAGCAGATGACAAATCCTGTCCAAGCACTGCTCTAAAACAAACATGTAGGAAACATTATGTTGCCCCACAATAATGAGCCATACCAAGCATTATTATTGCTTGACAAGAAAGTATACAACATTAAGTAGCCACTTTTCTCTATGTCCTTCCAAATTCTATGATGGAGTTAGGAATACATAATCAGGGTTTTTTTAAAGTGCAATGTGGAAAGAAGTCATCACAAATGGTGTCCCATCAATTTCTATTCTGCACTCTGTTGTGAACCTACACCTCTTCAACACCGAACAGCAAAAAGGCTCTGCTTATAAAACAGCAGAAACTCACCAAGTCCCAATTCAGCACACTGTCAGATACCCTTCAGATGTTTTAATTTTGTTCAGAAAAATGGTGAGCTTGCTTTCCTTCATCTCAAAGCTGGTTCAGATCACTGTATACCTGGGAGAGTGAGAGGGAAACCCTATATCAAAAGGAAAAAAGCTAAGCCTATTTTACTAAAGCAAAGCAAATCTAGTGAAATTTCAATATTTCTAATCACATGTAAACTATGAAATATAAATTTAATGTCATATTAATTTTTATTAAGAGACTTACCACTACAGACATCTGCCTAACAGATGTAATTTGTGGCTCTGACAGTGTGCAAAGCCAAAGTCCTATAAAACCTTAATGATTGCTAGCTTAAAATGCAAAGAACTTCGCCATGCAAAGTTTAAACATTTTAATTCTTTTGCAGATGCTGAACTCCAAGCCAATATAATTTGCAATGCATCCAGCACTGCTCTTCCAACATACACGTTCAGCAATAAGAAAATCACTCTATGTGGCTGACACCAATGGGTAAAAAAAATTCTAATTTTCACTTACAGATCACCTGACGCCAATTAATTATCACACAGAGAAATAAACTTGATCATCTTCAAAACAACCCTCATGAGAGGGTTTTAACTGTATCTATTCCCTCCTAAATCTTTCAGCAGCTTGCAAACATAGCTATGATTGTTTCCTACAAATGAATGAAAGCCCTGAAAAAGTAAACCAAGGTCTAATTTAATAAGATATATTTCATTTCCACTGGCTATGAGTGAATATAGAACTAGGGGTACAAAGCCAATACTGAATACTAAAGTAAAACAGCAATTAGATACATTAAAGATTCAATATTGCTCACTCTGAAATTGATAGTACTGTTATTAGTGACACAAATGGGCAGTATCAAGCTGTCAGAACAAAGAATGGACAAAACAAGGCTAGCTTCACATACATTACTTGTAGTAATTTAAGTAGTCAGGAAGGCAAGTGGGAGAATGCCTGAGGTAGACACCACTATGACACACCTATGAATGGAGCACAGAAGAAGAACTAGAAACACTATTCACAAAATTAAAGAATAGAATCTCAGAACTGGAATAAAACTGTTATCATTTTACTGCGCACATACAAAAAGATCATAAAAAGAGAACTGAGGAACTATTGACCTATCAGGCTCCTGCAGACAATCTACAAAGTTTTCACTCAAGTACTGAACAATTGACTCACTGCAGACCTGTATTTCACCGAATCCATAGAATATGCAGACCTTCAATCAGGCTTTCCCACAAAAGGCTACCCTTTGTGATAAATGAACCTCTGAAAAAGATTCTAATATAACTTACCATTATGTATGGTATTCATCAACTTCGAGAAAGCTTTTGAGTTAGGAGAAAAAGGGCTTCATGTTAAGATCATGTTTAACAGACGCACAAAAGAATATATGTATAGACAGGAATTTCAGTGAACAATAATATACCTGAATACATCTTTCTTGTATTAGAGCTCTGATCATTTACAGTAGCTCAAATTGTAAAATGGATTTATTTCTATCCACTATAATATTTTACTTATATTTCTTTAACAGTGTTTGTTAGCTTTTAAATGTTGAGTATAAGAACATTCCAGTGCATACCAATTAGCTGCATTCTCCATTTTACAAATAAAAACTCAAATACTTTCCAGCAGCAATCAGTCTTCCCAACAAAAGACTGATTTTAATTTCATTGTCTGCAACAAATTTAGAAACTTAATCTGAAGCTGCCTTGCTAATTTTAATTACAAGGCATCTTTTTTGCTTCACTGGTAGATCTGAGTCCAGCTCAAGCAATAAGAAGTTTAACAGAAAACATTTGTGTCTCCTGGTCTTTGGGGAGGTCAGCTGAACAACTCCTCAAATGTGTACAGAGAAAAATGTCCGACTAGTGGTACACCAAAGGAGAAGCTCACATGAACTTCCATTTCTTCAACAGTTGGGGTTTTTAGGAGGACATTGACCTCTGACGATGAAGTGCCAGAATACATTCACATCCTCTGCTGGGTAACTAGAAGGCTCTCTAACTCAGCCTCCACAGCAACACACCCCCTTTATGCCCAGTTGCAGAGTGACGGCAGTCATGCAGATGGCCCACCTCTTCCCACTTATACTACCAATTTATTCGTACTTAGGATAATGACCTCATGAATACAAATTTATTTTAGTTTCAATTTACTAGTTCATTCTTACACACCACTAATGAACAAAGCCCTCAGCTTACAGGTCTGGTTTGACAAGATGATCAAATGAATGATTTGCAAAAAAATTTGCTGGCAAGGGTATGGCCAGCACCTCTGTCACACTTCCATGGGTGAATTTTCTACCTGCATCAGCCTCTCAGGTCTGACTGCAGTAACTGTGTTCTGACAGGGTGACTGTTTTTTATGCTTTATTTTTCTCTTCTTTCTTCTCCCCACAACAGGCAGCTACCAAAGACTGCTGTCATAAGCCTTCTTCTAACTGCCATGCTCTCCTGGACACCAGGATTCCCAAAAAAAAAATTAATTAACAACAAAGATAATTTAAACTTTTGTCATTGATATTAGTATTTCACAAAACTAGTTTGGAAGTAATTAAAAAAAAAAATCCTTGCCTTTTAGCTACTGCCTCAACTTGAATAACTAGCCAAAGTTACTTCCATGGGTAAAAAAAAATTTAGAATATTGTCATTAAAACATTACAAACCAAGTCTGTACTGTAAAAAAATAATAATTTTTTTGGGGGTGTGTGTGGTAGAGGAAAAAAAAACCAAAAACACAATACACAAAATACTGGGCAATTCTTGACAAAAGTGGATTAATCTGACAAAACCAAAACTTATAATTTTAATTAACCTTCTCAACAGTTTTCAAAGAACTAACAATAATGTACAAAAATACACTTGTAATTAAAACTTACTTTACAAAGAAAAAAATGACTAAAACACACAGAGTTAAAATGGCTGGTATCATATACACTATAGTATTGGGACAAATTCTGCTTCAGGTACAGAGGACTCGATGCAGCTGCTGCCTTCCAGCCTTAAGAGCAGAATCATTTCACCCACAGCTACTCTCCAGAGCCTTTATTTGATTATACCAGTTCGTTCAAGTTATGGTCGATTTTTGTGCACAAGAAATAGCAGCCATTTTGATCCACCACTGCTTTTGATACTAAGGAAAGCCCCTTTCAAATTTAAAGAATTGTTGGTTAGGTTTTCTGGGGACTTGGGGTGGGGGTGGTTTGGTTTTTTTTTAAAAAAAAAAAGTTCAGCCCTGAATTGCCTGAAGCTACACCTTTTGCTTTTGTTTCTCTAAATTATACCATGCAGGAGCTACCATTAACCCAAAACATCACATGCACTGTATTCCCAAGCACCACTCAGAGCTTTCAGAAAGTTTTAAAGCAGAATACACTAGATACGCCTCAGTGAAAAATTTCCTACTACAAGATAGACACTTCATAGACAAATGAGGAAAAGATGCCGTTAAAGAGTCGAGAAAACAACTCAATAGACCTATCCGTGACGTGGTGTTAAAACAAGCAGTTGTCTGGCAACTCAAGAACATATATTAAAAAAAAGTGGAAAAAACAAATTGCAGTAGAACCCCTTTCAAATGCAGCTGCTAAATGTGGAAAAAAAAAAAGTCTTTTTAACATTCAAAGCATAAGCAATCCTTAAGAGAACAGTGCCAATTCCAGGACACATGAATTACATTTTAATAGTCTGCTCCTGTGCTTATCAGAATGAACGTTTCACAATAAGCACATGCTGCAATGGAATAAATATATCGGAAGAGGATTGACACCTTTCATTCTTGCTTTGAAAGTCTCTTTTTTTTTTTAATCCTCAAGATTCCCAATAGGAAGTTATAAGATTGTTTTGCAGTGATCAAAAAAGACGAATACAGTGTTATGAATTATCAGAAGGGAGCAGAGAACAAATCAAAAAGCATGATTATGCCACTTTAAAAATACATGTCACACCTATATTGCAAATACTACTTGCACTTCTCAAAAAAGAACATAGCAACACTAAAAAATACCTGGGAAGAGTAAGGATATAGTATGAATGACAAAAAGTATTAAGATAACAGGGTGAAATGACAGAAATCTATCAATTATGAATACTGTAAAGACGCTGAATATTTTTAATGACTATTCACTATTTCTACAGGAGTGTCAAAACATGATAAGCAACAGCTGCGAACCAAGTACAATGCATAAAGATATGAAAGTCACGTCTCGCATGTCAGATATTAACAGCATAAATGTTTTCAGAAATTATTAGACAAATTCATGGAAAAGACCAATTCACAGAAGAGATCAACAGCTACAGATATCCAACCTTGAGATGAGATGCAAGGAATCCTAGTAAGAAAATGTTCTAATTTTCTAATGTAAACTAATTCCTTTGAAACAAACTGTCCTACCACAGACATGCAGTCAAGGGCTAGGGCTGGGCCAGCCACTAGACAAATGACAGATGCTCTGTATTAACCCCTCTCCCTTCCTAAAGGGGAAAAGAAAGGGAATAAAGGAGAGAGACTTACGGACTGGAAAACTAAAACTAATTAAAACAATAATAATAAAATTAAATACATACAAATATACACAAAGCCAATACCGAACCCTGATGGCAATTACATCACTGTCACCACTGATGCTGTGGGCAGGCACTGGGGAAGGCCCAGACTGGGCTCTGCAGAAGATGGGAACCAGATGCAGGAGCTGGATTCTGGAATGCACAGATTGGGAATGCAGGCAAAATGGACAGAGTCCTCCTTGAACACCAGCCATTGAAGAAGAGAGCTTGACTCTTGTGATCCCTCAGCTTTTACACCGAATATGACGTCTCTGGGATGGAACACCTTGTTGGTCAGTGCAGGGTCACCTGTCCTGTCTGCTCCTCCCCGCAGGTGCAGCCTCTGACTTACTGCACCCCACCGTGGGACACAGGATTTAGCAGTGACCTTGGTCTGCACAGGAGCAAGTACAAGCCAGAGCCTTTCTGCACACCAGTCTCTGGCAGTAACTGTAAACATCAAGCGTTATCACTGCTAGAAGCAGACACTGTCTGCAAAAATACGCCGTTAACTTCAGCAAGTGCCGTCACTTAGAAGAGACTGAGCTGAGAAGTAAAATCACTGAACAGAATTAGTTCTGTTCTAACTCAAACCAGGACACATGATGAAATGCCAGCACTTGTGACTGATGGGGCTAATTCTAGACTCCCCTCAAACCTCAACAGAGGATAGAAGGAGAACTGTTCCCCTACCACTATTCCCTTCCACACACCATAAATTACATAGAAGGCAGATTAAAAAAAAAAAAAAAGGTGGTTTATTCTGCAAGGAAAAAAGAGCTACTGTCTGGGTTCCTCATATAACTGCCTATATTGGCAGCTACGTCTTTCCTGCCTTTTCCTGCACTGTAGTACCCTCCCAGCCATCTAGTTTTCTCCTACAATGTACAGCCAAGCTACTGAACTCCAACAAGCTAAGGTGTCAAAAAGGGCTAAGGATGGTAAACAATAATCATATATGCCAAAAAAACCTATATGCTGCAATAGCTGGACTTCACAATCATTGTTTTCCTTTGTTTTCCATCTCTTCTGCACTTTACTCTCAGTTGTGGCTGAATCCCTTCTTTCTTCATTTAATCCTTATGGTAGCTGCTAATGCTCGCTTTAAAACCTTACAATTATTCTTCCTTAAAATCAGTGCTGCTCAGGAAGACTTTGTTGCTTCCAGCTCATTCATTTCAATTAGTTTCAAAATATCTCAGAATTGCCTGTGTATTTATACCTACAGCCGAGTCACTGTTCATTACCTGTTTTTAAGAGAACTAGTTATCAATACAAACACTAAAGTCAAATTCTAAGTTTACTGCTACTCCCACAGCAGAAGAAAGGTCTAGTGACTTTGGCTCTTGAAGGGATGTTATTTGTTATAACCAATCACTAAATCCTTCAAATTAGGCACTAGTTCATGTCAATTATCACACTTTAACCACTGCCCCACCACCCCCAAACAACCTGCATTTGAGATTCTTACATGAAAGCTAACTATACTGATAGCTTGTAAGGAACTTTTTCATTTGTATGAGAGGATAGGGAAATGGGAGGATTTTGTTGTGATTTTTAAATTTACATGGAACCTCCAGTCATCCTTATCAGGAAATACTTCTCATAAATGTTCAAATCAAATAAACAATGGGAAACAAATATAAAACCAAGTACAAAAGATCTGATAAGATTAATCATGCACAAACCCCAGACACATGTTCGTATTCTTCAGCTCTGTTTACAGCTTCCATGAATCTCTTCGCCACTCAAGTTTATAGAGCTATATTGGTCCAATGACCACTCCCTCTATTGGACAAAAAATTCCAGTTTTTTTCAAGTTAGTTAATCTAATGAAATCCTGCTTTAGAAGTTTTTAAAACACTTTTTTGCATGTAATTCTCCCTCACGAAAATATACACAGTAAGCTAGATCCCTGTCAAAATTACCCATTTTGTTAAGGTTATCCTTACGGCCTTCTCACAGACACCTCACACATCTACCAGATCTGACACCAAAAAACTAAGAATTCTATTTAAAAGCTGAATAAAAAGAATAGAAAGAACAATCTGAAGTAATGAGTTTACATCTAAACTAGGTGTTAAATCTCAGTTTAGTTCAGGTGGACAAAAAAATTGCTTTAAATTCAGGATCGGACAAGAAGTAGCTTTTCTAACAATATGAAATAGTTTGTTTCACTTACTATATCTTGCATTACCACTGCAAATATAATTGTGTGTACAGCATACCTGTATATCAAGCTCCTACAACACTTTTTCACTTATGCCTAATACTCCTGAAAAGAGGTTTATTCGAGTTATCTTCTGGAAACACAGTGTTGGCTTAACTGTGCCAACTTTTTACATTTTATTAATGCTGTGGAGATTTATTAAAAATGAGCTCACATTCAGGAGGATCAACACAAAGGTCTTGCAGGTTTTAAGCAACTAGTACAGGTAACCTTTATAAAATATGAGCAGCTGCCATACAGTGAAAAGGCACTGGGATATACTGTCATTTAGTGGATCTAAGACACATCTTTACATCTAGATAGACACTGGATTTCACAGTTTTCCTTTTTTAAAATGTTCTTAAACACAAAAAATACAATGTTCTTAAATACAAAAGCTATTGAAATCTTGGATTGTACCTGTAAAGCTATCCCAATTGGTGCCTGCAACTGTAACTAGAGGTAGGAGTTTGGATTGTCATGAACCCCAGCGTTATGAGCTACCTGGGGACCACATGACTTCAAATATTTCACTACAGAGCAAGAATTGCTGTGGAACACATGCCTCAGTGTCGTACCAAGTGACACACACAGTACTACACCACAGCACCAGCTACCTAGAGCTTCAGAAAGCTGCTGTTCTTAGTCCTATCACATCCATGCAACCTGTTTAAGGAAGTAAAATAAGTTAATTGCATATGAAAGAAGCCTAGGAAAACATGGACTTGAAAATCAGACACTTGGTCTGATTTTATTGGTTTAAAAAGAGTATAGTATACAGATAGCATAGTTCCTATACATCAACACAGGAATCTGTCCACTATAAATCTTAATGAATTTGTCCCCAAGCAACATCTTAGGTTAAAAGCTCAATTAATTTAAGGTAACTAGTCTTCCTTACACCATTACATTATGTTAGTATTTCTATTTTTTTGTTGTTGCTGTTTTCTTTTTAAAGCTTTACTGGGGAATCTCAGAAATTATTACAATAATCAACAACAGCTCTAGACATCAGATTCTCTTCTAATACAGAAGTTAGTCGCATCAAGCATAATCCTGGAACAACTTACAGTCAAACTTCTGGTACTGCAGCGCTTCACATGAAATAAATGGAAAATGTAAGTAGAAAGTACATTTCCTTCTGCTTTTAAAAACCTGAGTGTAGTACTACCACCTTTGACCGACAGCAACAACAAAAAAATTTTACCATATGAATTGGACAGTCTTCAGAGGGACAAAAATGCTGCAAATACCATCAACACATATGTATCACTTATTCTTGAGCTATATTTGATTTCTGAAAGACTTGAAAGTCTGTAAGATCTGAAAAGTACAATTCTCAAGGAGGGGTAAAAAGCTCTACTGCTCCTTTTACAGTCAAACCTCATCTTTGCCCTCCACACACACATGCACGCTTTATTATGTTCCCATGTCACCTTTAACAGATTTTATGCAGTTAAAAGACTGATTGCTATCTCGCATTTGACTTACAAAGAATGCTGTACTCTGGTAAAATGACTCCAGATGTTGAAAAATGTTCACATTCAAAAATATGTATATTTTAATTTTAAAATCTCTATATATAAAATGGTATCAAATGAAGGGGATTGTAAGTCTAACTTTTAAAGGAGATGCTGGGAACTAAACAGCTGCAAGTCAGCAACCACCACCTGTATCTCACTTCATTTTCCATGCAGCAACAGAATTTCATTTAAGGAATATTTCCTTGATCTTCAGAAAAGGGATACAACTCTGAAGCATGTATCAAGACCTGCAACAAACACTTTTGATAGGATAGAAATCTTAATTGCTTCGGAGTGTCTCCTTTTACCTCTGCTCTATCTACTTTAAATTCTTAGTTTTATAAGAAGAGCTAAAGAACTAACATAATCCCAGTACAAAACTAGACCTTTCAGTAAATTTTCTCTTTCCGTTTTGTTTTTTGTTTGTTTGTTTAATATAATAATGATAATGCCACATACCTTTATTCCACGTACCTGCAAAGCTAACCAACCCCTGGAAAAGCAGGCAATTTATTTTATTCACTATTCAGGCAACAATTACAGCAAAGCTGTCAGCTTGATCTCATCCACACAGTGTAGTTTACTCAGATAACCCAAGTCTAAAATGAGTGAGTTTTTATTAGGAATTCAAACCTAACACCAAATATATACAAGGCATTTCGTAGGCTTACAGGTCAAATATAATCTGAAAGCAAACAGTTTACAAAAAGCTCATGGACTTCTTTGAAAATGTTCCCTCACCAAACAAGAAAGATTTATAACTAAATTAGAAAAGTAGTAAGTACAGCAACTCAGGTAGCCTTTAAGCCCCCCCAGCCCATTTTCTTCTCTGCCAATACAGGTACAACTAACAAAAAGCCAATGTATTCATATGGATATTTATTATGCTTTTTAAAAATCATATTTAGATGCCAATTCTGCAAATAATTCTGTATGGGCAAAATTCTAGACCTACAGAATTTATTTTATTCATTATTAAATTTATATTTGGGTAGAAGATTCACAAAGCTTGAATGAAAACACAATTTCAAGCAGTTTATAAATAATTACACCTTTTTGCTCAGCTGTTTATAATTATTACATTTTTCTCCTGAATGAATAACTACCAAAATCTTCTTTATTTGTTTTTAAATGAAAGACCTAAAAGAAAACTCAGGAAAATACACATTCCCTTTCCCATACTAATTTGTTTCGTTGGGTTTTTTTAGAATCTGTATTACAAGTTCATAATTTAAACATACTATGTGCTGTTGTTATTGTATAATAAATCAATAAATTATTATATATTTTTAAATCTAACTAGAAACTAATGCCTAGCATCACACTATAATTTGGGAATCTAGTTGCAAATACATAATCCTCAAAATTTCCATTTTAATCTGAAAACACATTCTCATACAACGACTAACTAGTCCAGTAAAATACCATTTTCATAGCTGCCAAGATCTCCGATATAAGCAGCTCGGCATGCAAGCTATACTCTATGAGAACTTCCCTTCTCTGGGACATTTTTTTACTTCAGAAAGCCCTCACATCTGTTTTCACTCAAACAAAAAAACAACATCATCAAAAAAAAAAAAATCTACAATTTTTTGAGAATGGAAAACTTTGTTTCATTTTGGTTTAAATCAAGTTTTGTTCCAAAGCAATGCTTCAAGAGTTTCTAGTCTTGCAATGGGGAGCTGATCTGTATCTAACACACAAACCACTGCTTCCATGGAAAGTCAAGCAGCTTGGAGACTTAAAAGGTGGAAAGGCTGAACATTTCTTCTTTTCAGCAGCCCATCTAATTAAGTACTATATATCTGTATTTTGCTGTCAGCATTTTTTTAAAAAACAGAAAATGGGCCAATTACCAGAATGCAGTATGCAGTTACCTATGAAAATATCCTGACCATTAATTCTTCCTGTACAGCAATGATGATCATGCCTTTAAGCATTTTTGTAAACTGAAATATTCTCAAAGATATTTTGGTCTATCAAAGAGCCTAAGACTCTCTGAAAAGGACATTTTAAAAATCCTGATCATTGTATACCTCTTCTCAACTTTCCTATATTCCTATTTTAGGAGGAAATGAATATCAGAATTAAATACAGTACTCTGCTACCTGCAACATCTATGAAGTAATTTCAAGTGATGTAACTTTTGTATATCCCTTCTTGAAATTAATATCACAGGGATGACAAAAGCCTTTTTTTCCTAAACCATCTCAAAATGAGATAATATTCAGTTATCCATCATTATTCAGAAGTTTTTTATAATTCTTTTCAAAACCTCTCTCTGTTATAATGTTCATTGTCCAGCATTTTTTGTACAAAACTTTCTTAATCAAGGAATTACTGTTCATTATATCCAAGTACACTTCTTAGAACATACATTTTTAGAAACCACTGTGAATCTTCACAGCAAGAAGCAAAGGTTTCTTAATTTCTTCACCACCTTTGATAAAAGCATAGATCACACCATGTTGGGAACTAATTTCTGCAGACCCATATTGCCTGCCAAGTCCCTACTAACTACTGTATTTTGAAATGCATTATTTGCCCAGTTACAGCACTGGAAACTCAGACCTAACTAGTTATTCACTTTTATCCTTTTTCCCTTCAGCCCTTCTTTCCCCAGAAGGACACCCTTATCCTGCAAGTACACATCCATCTTTCTTAGACATCATCCTTTACTTTAGCTCCACTAACACAAGTTTGTATTGCTTACCAAGAGATCCAGTTTACCCCATCCTCATCCAGATTTTTTTCAGAAATTGCATGATTTTCCAATAAGGTTGATTATGGATGCACAGGGAAATAACCCCAAAGTAAACTTCGAATTAATATTTCTCTGATCGAAATTAAACTGAGACTTATCCATTAACTACATTTAATGCAAATGTTTGCTGAGTTCCTGTCATTACAGGTCTTTATTTAAAATGTCATACTGTGTCAATTGAAATGTAGACATCTACCATGCCACTGCTTTTATTAAAAAAATACCGAAAAAAAAAGCCCAGTAAGTTATTTTCCATAACACACAATAACACCATCAATCATTACATCTTTACATCTCTTAACATCTGTATTTCCTGTATCAGATACATTCTAATTACATAACATTAACTACCTGCCAGTCTCCTACAACTTCACAAGTTTTAAAGACTTACTGAAATGTAACACTGACAGTCTAAAAACATGAAAATATGAGGTACTCATCATCAGGAAATACCAATTTATTACTTCTGTTTGTAGCTGCTGCTAACACCTGTTTTAGTTAACAACATTGATGGGGGATCCATTTCATGATAATCCCCATTTTCATAAGCTTCTACTACCTTATGTGATTTCTTTCCAACTACTTGATGAATGTCTCCATAGTCATCAAATTTAACATTCACATCTCATATCCAACCAAAAGCATTTCTGTTGAGTCTCAAACATGAAGAATGAAATGCTCTCCACATGAATTATGCCTTGTGTGTTTTCTACACCATTTGCTTAGTCCTGAAAGGTCATTAATATCTATTAGCATTCATTTGTTCTTTCTATTCTATCTCCTCTGGAATACACTGGTTTTTTAACACAGCAAGACTTCTTTTTCTTCTTTGGCTTCTGGGGCATCTAGCAGAAAACCATAATAGCACAAACTGTTTCACAATAACTTTTTCTGAACTCTTTCTCCCAACAGATTTAGCTAGTAAGTCAAAGGCTACAGGATTTTAAACATAACATCATAAAGATTTAACATAAGCTCTGAGAGACTCCGTACCTCAATGAGAATGATTTCAAGTTACTCATCCACGTTGAAGTTCAGAGTTCTCTTACATCACCAGTATGACAACGAGCTTAACAGTAAGATCATCTCCTTGCCCAGGAGCATAACACTTGGCAGAGGCTCCCTCACTGCTTGAATCAGATGAGAAAGGAGAATAAAATACATGAACGAAGCTGAAGCATTTAGTAAACTCCTATACAAAGCGGAAGTTTGACTGCGTAAGGCATAAGATCAACCCAGAGGGGCCTGTGAAAAAACATTAACTGTTTCTAAATCAGAGTTTGAAATATTGCTAGATTAAAGTATAATACTGGGTTTAGATAATCCTTTATTCCAAAAACTGTCTAGTATTACCAATTAGAGGAGACTGAAGACTGGTAAAGAGTAGAATATATATGAAGTAGAGATTAAAAGGTAAGAGGGCAAATTATAAGGTTGCCTCAATTGTGACAAAGCAATTCCAAAAGATGGGCACAGCAAGGGTGCTGCAAGAACAGGCTAATCATTTTCAGGCCCAATTTGGAATTTTACCTTCTTAGATTCTTCTTAGAGAAAAAAAGAATTGTTTTATAAGCTCTTGTAGGGTTTACAGTACACATAAGCCACAAAATCAATTATGCAAAAATTAAGATGTTGAAGTAAATGATCCCGAGTCATTAGCAACTGAGGCTGATACTATACAATTTGTTGTACACTTGAAATCAAGAACAAAACTGGGAAAGACAGAGAAGCATCCCTATATGCTTGAACCACTGTAATTCTTCCAGCAGCAAGTATCCACACAGAACTTGGAGATAACTCTGCAAGAACTCTACCTACCATAAAACAGAAATTTCAGTTTACTTCTGACACTTGATTGTTTTTCATTTCACCTTGTTGTATTATTCCACAAAAGTCAGAAGGTACTGTAAGTCACATTAAATGGTTTTTACCCCTATTGCTGTGGGACACAGTTCCCAGAAAGTTCTTCACACACCCAAGTGTACTCCAAAGAAAGAGGAGTCAGAGGCTGCACAAACTGCTTGACAGAAAACCACAGAATGTATGAAAGTATTATTCTCTAGAAGGATGCTGAGAATGAACTTAATCCTGAAAATACAACTAGTGTGACTTAAAAAGTTAAACAGCTCTATAAAACTGTAGAGTTCAGACGAAACTCTCTCCCATTAAAAAATTCAGATCCTGAAATCACTCTGAAGACCAGTCCCACTTTGGGGAAATCACTACCAGCTTTATGTAACTCCCACTGATAACCAACTTAGGTTTTCTTAGACAATGAACTTAGAGTGCTTATGAATTTCCAGCAGAAAGGTAAGTATGGTTTATGCTATTGGCTAAAGCAGCTTTTTTTTTTTTTAAACAGGAACAGGTGTACTAGAAAAATGTTGGTTTAATATAAAAATTCTTTATCTCCCTACCAGCTAAATTTTATTTCTTTTTAAATTTCTTTTCATTCAAGTACACTATTCAAGTAATGCATACAGTTTTTCCTATCAGATTATAAATACATTTCAGAAAAAAATTATAAATAGCATTAGGACTTAACATTTAAGTGCTCAAACTTTTGATCACATAAGATAGGTTGCATGGCAACTAATACAAACTGAGTGTACATATTGTAACAGCTTTTAATTACGTGGCCTTCTACTATTCACAGCACATCTCTGTTCTTAGTAGAAAAACAGAAGTTCTGTGGACTGGAAAAAGTTTGGAAAGGACAAATATTTTCACAAAATGAGCTGAATGTACTTATTCTGAAAAAAGTTTCATTTTAGGCATTTCATTATGTATAAATAGCATATGGTGAATCTGCATTACCTTTTAAAATAAGTTTTTCTTCACATTTCATCTAACTTGAACATTAACTGTGAACAGTTTTATCACATGTCTGTGAAGTAATGATTTTCATAATTTTTATGGATCTCAACAAGTACTCCTAAGAAAATGGAAAAAGAATGGTAGCTTAAGATAGCTGCAGTTAAGCAGGTTATTTTAAAAAAATAAATAAATAAGAGGAGATTCTTGAAAAAGTGCCTCAAAAGCTTTGTTAAGCATGGTCTAACTCATTCCTGATACTGCCTCTTTGAAGTAACAAGGCAATTCCAAGTAAGAGTCAGTAAAAACTTTTTGGCTTGACTTCCCCTGCATTTTGTCTCACTAGATTTACATGAACAAAATCTTACTTAAAGTTCTGGGTCAAATTGTTTAGATTCATTTGTCAGATTTTGTTACTGGACAATATAGAGACATTTCAAAGCGAATCATCAGCATATCATAGCTGAGCAAATGTATGTTTCTGATAATACTGACAATACTCATATGCCCTTCCTCATCGTAACAAAGTTGTAAATGGACTGCTAAATCCAGAAAATGCTTATGATGAAGTGCGGAAAGCAGCAAGTGGAAATCAGGGAGGAGAGTACATTAAAACAATATGCTCAGACTCAAGGAGAAGTTTCTGGATAAATTTAGAGCTCGTGCTTGAAGACAAAGACTTCCCATGTGGTTTTGTTTCTTTGGGTTTTCTGGGTTTTGGTGGGGTGATTTTGTTTATGGATTTTGTTTGATTTTTATTCATATTCTCTGGCACCTTTGGAAAATACCGCTGTTTTAGAGGACAACTCTATAATGCTGGCTACCAAGAATCCAAGTGCGCTTAACAGAGGTGAAACTACAGGCTGAACATCATGATAATGGTAGTAAAACCTACCCAGTATTTCCATCCATGTACCTGAAAGCTTTTTGCAAAGAAAGTTTAACATCTTCACCGGCATTTTACAGATGGAAGAGTGAGATGTAATGAAGAGGACAAAGGAAGCAAGAATGGACCTGGCTAGGAAAATGCCTGTTCTAGGAGCTGACAACATCAGAATATTCTAAGGCAAATATAAGGGGGGAAAACAGGGGTCATTCACTTCAAACCAAGACCTTGTACTTCCATCTGTTACCCCAACTAGATCAATACATAATCCTCCTTAAAGGGATTAAAAAGGAATAAGAAAGTTCATACTAAAATAACCAGAACACTGATCTAAATCTGTTGGATAATCTCTGTCTATGCCAGATAGGAGGTTAACATTTTGATTAAAATGCAGTTTTAAAAACAAGATGCACAGTGAACTAGGAAATTGTCACACACCATTTCTCCCTATTGATTTCAATGCAGGAAAAATTTTTTTAACATAGTTGCTGCTGGTATTGCCATTATTACCCATAATAAAAATCATAATTTGCCTATACATAACAAAGATTTAAAACAGTGTGATTTTGAGATCCCGTTTTTAAGTACCTGGCTTGTTCTGAAACAAGTATTTTGTTTCTTGAAGCATGCATATTTTTAAAGCATCTCTCCCTTACAGAGTGAAAATATACAATATAAAAGCTTAAAACTCTGCCCACAACCAAATATTAAAGTTCCATTTCTCTTTCCTCCAAAAAAAAAAATAAACAAAAAATTCACTAGAAAAACAAAAAGGACAAAATTTCAAAGTTACAAAAACTAGGTATCAGACAGTTTGCTATCTTTTTATCCAAACACAAAGACCTCGAAAGAAACTTCAAAGCAACAAAGACTTTGGTAGATACCATATTGTGCAAGGTCATTCCACACACAGGTTTACTGGGAACAGAAAGCCTTTCACAGCCCCAGATGCACATAACATTTAGAACAGAGGAAGAACAAACCAGCCAATTGCAATTGCTAAAAAGCACACAAGGATATGAAAATGTCATCCAGCTGCACAGGGGTCCAGATTCACAAATATGCTTTTAAATGTTTAAAGTGATTAATTCTCCATATAGACATTTCGATTTTAAGTTAAGCTAAATTGGGAAAAAATAATTGAGGGATATACTCAGCACAGTTAACACACTTGAGTGCTGATTTTGTTTTCTCTGTATAATGGAACATACAGACAATATAGTCTGTATAAACTATCATTTTAGCTAAACCTATCTTATGTAATTTCCAAAGAATCTATCTTCATGCAACTTATTTTTCCCCCTACAGCCTCGAAAACTGCAATTGTATAGCATATAGGCCAATACACAGGTCAATTTACTAGAGCCACCTACAGTGCAGTGGCACCTATATACGGAACAAAACTTACTCTTCCAACAGTCATATTCTAATTTTTACTTGTTTTTCCCAATAGACTTTCAAGATACTTAAATGATACTCTGTTCTTGAAAAGCACACTCAGAATCATGGCTAAAATAATAAAGACATATTTTGAGGTAAGAAAACAAATCCAAGAAAAGCCTACCTGAACCCACTGGAGATGAGCCAACACTAAGACTTTGTAAACTTCCATTCCTGAGCAAAGTTGGAGATTTTTGAAGACCAGAGCTTGTCACACTTCCTGCAGCAGATGCCACAGATGAAGTTGGGGAAGCAGAAGAAACTGAAAGATGGGAAATACTTTCTTGACTTTTATTCCCTTTGGGTCTACCAGGCCCATGTTTACTTTGCTTATTTCCTTTCCGTTTCTTCTCTGTTACAGTTTCTTCTTCTATTCCAGAAGTTTGAGCTCGTTTGTATGCTGTAGAAGTAAGGCTTGAATTACTTATGTCTCCAGGTGAGCTGTCAAAGTTTTTAGATTGGGAAACAGCTGATGATGAAGGGAGACCAATTAAGGAAGTGAAACAATTGACACCCCCCTCTTGACTCCCAGCCTCTCCTTTATGTACATCTTTGGTTGAAGAAGCCTGTTGAGAATGCGTGAAACTGTCACTTCGCAGATCTGTGTCTGTAAAACTCAAAAAATCTTGGGGAGACTGAACTGAACTTCCAGAAGATGACTTTATGCTCCCAGGAGTGCCCAAAAAGCTTCCTAAAAAGAAAAAAAAAAGTGGGTTGTTTTTTTTTTTTTCAGGTAGTTGATGAAAATTGATGGAAAAGATTACAATCTTAGAATATAAATCTTTAAAGTACAAGGACTTTCTGAAAAGCATTACCAAGAGGTAAAGGATTTATTTTTAAGATAAGTCATTGCTGCTCCTGCTGATCTTGACTCTGCTGGATCTGATTCTCAGATTCCTAACTGAGATTCAGATTTTAATTTGGGACATAAACAAGGTGAAAATGAATAAAAGGAGAGCAACAACTTTGCTGCTTAGGCAACTTTGACATCCTTCGTGTTCTGAAGCCACAACAAATACTTGCTGCAAGTCAGAGCAGGTTTCTTTAAACATATACATACATTAAAAGAAGGCTGATAGAAATGTGTTATGATCACATCTACACTACGCCTGCAATCATCCTTACCATTCTACCCAAATCAAGGGTCTGACACCCGTCATGGGAACAGCAATTGCACTTAATTTATCCTGGCTGAGGAGGTGTTCCACAGAAGAGGTCTTTTTCAAAAGGACAGGAAAGGAAGTGGAGAAAAGCGTATAAAATTGGCATTTCAAGACTTCTTTAGCACCGTCAAAAGAACCATAAAGATCTTTTGTGTAATAGAATTATATTGCTTCTCTAATATTTGGAATGCAGTCATTTCATCACTGTGTTAAGGCATGTAATGCAGAAAATGGAGCACACTTGGGGAATACAAACCTCTGCTTTCACTGGAATTCAGTTATTTTATATGAGTGGGTGCATGTAGGTACTGTTTTGTACAACTCAGATTGATGACGACTATCCTGTCAAGAAAACACTCCTTAAAGCAACATCAGATATAAAAAAAGTCCTTTAAAACTTAGTGGTTTATCATTAGTTCTCCATTAAACATTTTTAAAATAAAATCTATAATATATTTAAAATATAATTTACATTAATACAGCAATTTTAAAACATCATAAAAACGTTGTTTTGTATTTTAAATAAGTTACATCAAATTCACTTAATGCAGCTTTAAAGAAAATACATGCACATAGCAAAGCTCTATTTTGTCATCTGCAGCGAGCAAGATTTTTCTTCAAATGCAGGAGTCCAAAAGGCAATTTTCAAAGTTTTGAGAATTTAAACAAAAAAAAAAAATCCCACTTCTGTTTTCTTCAAGTAAAAAAGCCTAAAATATTGAAAGAGTTCTAGACAAATTTAAAATCGATCACTGCATAAATAAATTCAAAGGAAGAGCAACACCTTAAAGCAGAGAGGAGAGTCAGCTACTACACACCACAGTGAAGATAATGGAAAAACAATTACGTTCTATAAAGTCTAGTTTTGTGTTTCAAAATAACATGTTTTATTAGTTAAGTAATAAAAAATAGACTTCTAATTTTTTTCTTTCTTCAACTCTGACAAAGATGCCATAATAAAGTTGCCTTTTAAAAGTGTCAACAGTGCATTTAATGGGTTTTAGCATGTTCAAAATGTATGATAACTGTATATACTTGTCACATAATCATCTTCTGCTTATGTATTTCAATGACAAAAAAGTAAAAGTAAACTTCTTTCACTTCAAAGAAAATGGTGTATTTTAAATGTCTGCACCTTGAAAAATTATTTAGGGGCCACCAATTTGCTCTAACATGCACTAACTAAAACACTTTAGTATTATTCCCTTAAAGAATAATGCCCCTTAAAGAATAAGACCCCTAGACTCAAATTTGTATGTTAGATTTTACTCCAGACTAACTTTTCAGCACATAAACCTACTTCTGTTTTTAGCAGTTAAAGCGCATACTTTAACAGTCTAAACAAAAGCATCAGTTTTGCCCTTTAAAGATGCACAGCCCTCTTTTTCATGTTATGACAATGAACATCTTTTCCCTGAAAAAAAAGGGGGTTTCTCCAAAGCAAAACAACATTCTCATTACTGAGGATAAAGGAACAACTACTTTCCAAGTTTTAAATATGTAAGATTTCTAATTCATGTCAAAGCAGAAGTCATGTTGCAGCGTAACAATTAATACCTTGCTGAAAGGGGCTAGCTGCAGTCACAGTTGTTCCTGGATTTCTTCCAGCACCAGGCTTTCTTCCCCTCTGACCTGAGCTGTGACCCGCAGATTTCTTCCCTTTGCTCTCTGACCCTCTAGCCTCTGAAGAATCTTTTCCAATTGAAATGTGTGTCGAAACTTCCTGGAAATTTGCATTTGTAAATCGAGCTGTGGTATCTTCCAACCGCTTCAAGGAACCTGACATGGTGGTGTTGCTAGTGCTTGTGTATGTCTAGCGTTTTGAGACAAGAGAAGAAATAAGAGAAAAGAAACAATTAGGTCAGAGAAAAAACTGTATCAAAAGAACTGTTTAAAATAACCCATTCTTTCAAATAAACTTAGAAGTGTTCAAATACTAAGGTAACTGGCAACAGCAGGAGTTACATAAACTGAATTCTTAAGATTTTCAGCAAACAATTGAAGTGCATAAAACTTAACCTTGTAGAAAAAAATACACTAAAATGTCAGCTTTGGTTGAAACTTTTACTTCACTGAGGTCAACGAATTAAGCTCAAACCTACAGTTACACAGTCTTTATATCCTATTTAAACAGAATATTGTTGTTTTACTAATTAGAAATCACAAAGAGAAAATGAAACTTTAAATGCTTTTCCAAAAACACTAATTTTTATGCAGTTTGTTTTGTCAAACTGCAAATGTTGTTCCATCAGTAGTGGAACTCACAAAGGCTTCAGAACCTAAGAACTTGCATTTTCAAGCCTTTATAGTCTCAACACCAAAAACAACTCCAACCAGCCCAACCGCCCCTTAATGTCTTTACTTCCCATCCTCACACCAGGATTCCTTGCCAGTTGAACCGTCCCATTCAGCCAGTTCCTTAAGCATCATCAAGAAGACACATGAGATCTAGTTGGCCAAGACATGTGCAGGAATGACTGGCCACCTACCACGAATCTGCTGCCTGACAGGCAGGAAAAACCGCAACATACTCCTGAGCATCCAATGCAGATTTACTTCTCAACCCCCACCCACCTCCAAGAATTCTGGCCCTTCTCCTACACCCATAAACTCTTTACAGGGCTTTTAAAATTTTATTGTTAGACCTGTTAATCTTCAATTTAATTTTGTCAGATTTGTTCGTATTGGTGAACAATTGTCAAAATAGGTTCACAGAAAGTAATTAGGTGGGCAGCAAAACTTCGTGCACAGCATTAGGAAACCACACAAAGGAATATAATTGTTTTCATAATGAATAACACAATCTGGAGTTGTGATAGCAGTATTTTAATATCAGAAGAAAGAAAACGAAAGCAAAATTAGGATGAAGGAAATAATATTCTGTTATTTATACTCAAACCAGCTAATAAAATAGCTTTTGACTGTATAAAGCCTCTTCAACAAAAAATATGGATCAAACCTAGGAGCTACTCATCTGTTCAAAACAATCTTAGTTTGTTTTTCAGTTCTTTACAGAAGGAGTTTAAAACAGCATCTAAATTTATCTCCATTAAACACCGAACAAATGCATGTCTCTTTCTCTTCCAAGACCGGGATACTTGCTGAATTTAGGCCTACAGCAGAATATTTCTTCATATTTACACGCAGCTTTGTATAGCTGGTATAAAAAGTTTTCTGTATTTTTACTAAAACAGTTAAGACATTTACATAGAACTTACATGTCAGCTGCAAATGCCAAAAGACAACTAAATACGGAAGCTTTGAGGAAGATGAAAATTTTGATCTATTTACAAACCACCCTGTATGAATTATTATAAACTGCAATAAAAAAACATTACGGATTTTCTGAACAACAGTGAAGAAAAAAGTTTAAGTCTGTTAAATAAAATGTTCAAAATAATTTACCTCAAATTCATATTACTATACTGATAAGTATTTCTAATGAATAATGAGCTAATTCTAAGGTAAATTTAGTAGTTAACTTTTTTAACTATTGTAAAGTCCACAACTATGCTCAATTTTCCAGAAACTGATGTGTCATTTGACCTGAGTTAAGAAGAAGTGGTTCAAATTTGGGTCATTTGAACTGAGTTTCCAGACCAAACCCAAACTAAAAGTCTACTATCTAATATCTCTTCATTATTACTGCAGGAGGTTTTTCTTATTTATTTTTAAGATTATTTATTTATTTAACAAGACAGGCAATGACAAGTAGGCATGAATATGCATATAATGTGCAGAGATTTGGTCTGACTGCAAGTCTGAATCCTGCTCTTAGGAGGTTCTGGAGAACATGCATACACATCACAGTTCTGTTTTTGAAAATTTTGGTCCAACAGGTATTTGTGTTTTGGAAGGTGCTGTAAAAGTATACCAAAATCTACATGCTTACTCAGAACATATATCTTGAACGCTAATATGATGCAATATATGCTAAGCAAAGTAAAATCGGTATAATTTGGTCAGCAGTTTTTTTTCACAGATTATATTCCTTACTTTAAGGAGTTAATTGCAACAAAGTGCCCTAAACCACATACACATACATCAACTGCTTTGAGAATCCACAAAGATACATAATAGGATCTAAGGTAAAACTGCAGCACAAACTTGATTAATTAAGCTCACTGGTTCGTACAATAACCTACCCATTACTAAACAAACTGCTTTTCTAAAATGCTGAGTTCCAAAAGACAAAGACCTAACAGAAATTTCCTAGAAACCCTTAATATGCCATGGCAAAGTTACATTGTTTGTTTGAGGTCAGGAGAGTGAGAGCAGCAGGGAGAAAGGATCCAAGGACAGAGGCAGAACACCTTCAGTTATTTACTGACTGGCTTCAGCCTCTGCAGTCCCCTGAGCTTACAATGCACGTAATTTTTAAATGGAATACACTACTCAAGGCTTCCCCCTTCACTGCTCACACTGCAGTCAAGTCATTTTTCTTTCATTTCGGTACAGACGTTCCCCAAAAAGGAGATTCCACTGACGCTGTCACCCAAGTCCATTCTTTGGTTTACCTGGGAGGACTTGACTATTTCATGAACGTTAATCCCGTACTCAAAAATCAATCACTGTTTGCTAGTGCAACTATCAAGCTAACTCTGTGTGTATCAGGGTTCCTTTACGCTTCCTGTAAACCAGTTTGGCGGTTTTTACCCCAAAAAGCACACTTTCACATTGCCAACTTGGTGCACAGAGAGCTACTGTCATTTTTACACCCCACGTATATCACTCTGTGCGTCCTGAAGAGTTATACTACCCATCTTTTGAGTTATGGTAAAGGTGCAATAATCATCCTTGCTATACACACTTGCTATCCTGAGGCTTGACAAGCCTTTAGCCCTAATACAGATGTATAAGGTGGTACTCTTGCACAGTGGAGGGAAGGACCATGGCAGGTAACCCTCCACAAAAATACCAGACGGTAAGAGCATGGTCCAAGCAAAAACCAATGAAACAATAACAATAAACCCCACATAACCCAACAGACACGTATCCCATAGCCCACAAACACCACACTGCTGTAGGACAGTGATGCTCAGTCATACTGAATAAAGATTTCTCTACTCTCTTAATTCTCTTCTGTACCTCACTTGTGGCATGACCTGAGCACCTCCCTTGAGAACCAGGTTGAGCTGACACAGTGAACTGAGGAGGGTTATCATCGTCATCTCTACTATTAACAGATAAAATTCAGCCAGTTGTTCTGTCTGCAGTATCTTTTATTTAGTTACTGACTACAACTTGAATGCAGATACACTGTCTTACATATCTTCATGTACACCAATGTTTTGAAGTTTTGTTTTAATTAATAACACACCCCACCCCTCAAAAAAGACAACTGTATTTTTCTGGGTGTGTTAAACCATACACATTTTTAAACTCTTGATACAAGCCAAAGGTCAAAAGCTGAGACAGAAGCTTTTATCAGGACTAAGTATTTGGCTGATGGCTATTCCCAACTAAAAGGAAGGCCAGAAGAAGAGGTAGAGAGACAATTAAAATTCTTAAGTTATCTTAGACCTTCTTAAAACATTCTGTATCTATTCCCCAAATGAAAAGTGAAAAAAATCTTCGTACATTAATCGAATTCCTTATTTCAAACTTCTTCAAACTTAACTGATCCAGACTACGCAGTGTTAAGACATTACAGGGATGCACAAAAATGCCTCTCTAAATGGTATACTTGTATCTCAACGCAGCATTTGGTCTGCAGCCTCAGTAAAATGTCTTGGAGTTACATTTTGCAGCACAATTGGCAAGCCAAGTATACTAACTCACACAATGTAAATTGACAGTTTATTCCGCAGCCTTTCATGAATCTATCTTAAGAAGCCATTCAACCAGTTAAAAACATGCTTTAAGGTATCACCTTCATAAATGGTCACTGCCACTGTATCATAAAGGGCTTAACTTCTTCAAAAGGGAAAAATTCAAATTCCAGCTCCCCCCACAGGAACAATATGGCAGCAGAAGTGATTATATACCATGATAAAATAACGTATTCACTGCATAGACAGACTGCTGCGAAAATGACATTCAGTCCAAATCAATTCTGACAACTCTAAGTAAAAGGACTTATTAAGGGACATATCAATACAATATTCTGAAACAAATATTTATCTCAAAGAAAATAAAGCTTCTTCTGTTATTAAAATTTTAAGTTTTTGAGGAACACACTATGAATTTATAACCTAGAAAAGCAAATGCATGTAAAGGATACCAAAAGGACCTAGGAAAAAATAAAATAATATGAAGAAACTAGCCTTAAAAAAAAACACTTCCAAATATCCAGTAGATAATTTTTAAAAGCATAATCATCCTTAGCAACGTCATTTAAAAAACTGAATACCAGTTTTCCTGATGATCTGAAGCTTTATAAAAAGAAGTGTCCTGGTTTGAGCTAGAACAGAACTAATTCTGTTCAGTGATTTTACTTTTCAGCTCAGTCTCTTCTAAGTGACGGCACTTGCTGAAGTTAACGGCATATTTTTGCAGACAGAGTCTGCTTCGAGAAGTGACAGCGCTTGATGTTTACAGTTACTGCCAGAGACTGGTGTGCAGAAAGGCTCTGGCTTGTACTTGCTCCTGTGCAGACCAAGGTCACTGCTAAATCCTGTGTCCCAGGGTGGGGTGCAGTAAGTCAGAGGCTGCACCTGCGGGGAGGAGCGGACAGGACAGGTGACCCTGCACTGACCAACAAGGTGTTCCATTCCAGAGACGTCATATTCAGTGTAAAGCTGAGGGATCACAAGGGTCAAGCTCTCTTCTTCAATGGCTGGTGTTCGAGGAGGACTCTGTCCATTTTGCCTGCATTCCCAATCTGTGCATTCCTGAATCCACTTCCAGAATCCAGCTCCTGCATCTGGTTCCTGTCTTCTGCAGAGCCCAGTCTGGGCCTTCCCCAGTGTCTGCCCACAGCATATTGTAATAGATTGGACTCCAAAATTACCAATATTTCAATGTATTTTCTTTAACTTCTCACAAATATACAGTAGTATCACTTTTTCTTAAAACGTGCGATGATTAGATAACCAAAGCACAAAAGTAATTCAAGAAAGTTAAGATCATACATAGCACAAAACCAAAACAAAAATCATGGAGTTTTAAGAAAGTTTCCACACAAGAAGTCTCTTTACCATACATAGCCTCAGGTTATGAATTTTATGTATTGTCTCAGACTCAAGACGAGTATGTTCAGGACAAATTAAGAAAATGAAATGGCAAATCACATGGACCAGTCAATACTATTCAAAGAGTTCTACAACTCAATTAATAAAAACTGTCACATTCATTGATTGCAATGTCTAATCACTCATCGCTCTTAAATCAAAAGAGCAAAGTGGCAAACTGACTTTTTCTTTTTTTTTAATGAAGAGTTATTGGGAGTTTCAGAAAACAACTGAATAGTCAGTCTCACTTGACACAACAGTGTCAAAAAGAATAGAGCAGAACCAGAAACAAGATTACTTTATCAGAAGCGTGAGTCACAAATAATGGGTTGTTAACAGGTACACATCTCCAAGTTAATAATCCTGCTGTTGAGAATAAAGAAATATCCAAATAATACTAAAAAACTAACTTTCTTGGTGGTGATTCTTGAAGTTGATACCACCAGTTGAGGGAATACTTCCAGAGACTAGAGAAAGTTGGTATTTCAATTGTTTTGCCCTGTCCTGTAAAGGTTTTGGTGTACAATATACAAACACGCTTGTTGAATATTGCATCTCAATAACCAAACTACAGACAGTTAACACAAGCTTCAGCTCTACCTACTGATGGCTAATTAATTCAAACCCTGATTCCCTGACTTGGATGCCAAACATTCCCACATGAATGGGACAAATGTTTTCCAACTTTGAAATCCCATTTCTCAATATTGCTGCCCACTCTGCAATGCCATCGTTGCAGTCATTTTTTTAGTGGATGGCAAAAGTGACTCTTGCAGAGTGCAATGAAAACTGTTATTACTTAACCCTCTACATTGCCCTTTGAGTTAGGTATTTGCTAGCACATCAACAGGAAGGAAAGACCACAGAATCTAATGGAGCAGAATGCCAAAAAGCCAATGTGATATTGCAAGTATATGAAGCATGAGCTGTAATTTCATAATTATCAGCTTAAATGCTTACAGGTTCAGTGACAGCTCAACACATACAAGTGAATTTCAAAGGAAAGATTTTCTAAAACCTCTCAACTTATTAAACATAAGTTAATGAAATAAAACTTAGTAGAACATTGGTGGCACCTCATTGGGGTCATTAAACCACTCACTATTCAATTACAAAACTCTAAGCTGTTCTCCATAGGAAAAACCTCAAAAGCATTTTAGTATTTTATGTTATATGAAAAAATACCAAGTGTGCTTGATAATTATAGAATCTATGCCATTATAAAGCTCCTGTACATACAATAGCATCATGAAATGCCAACATAAGTAATTGAAGGGGAAAAGGAGGAAAAAACATTGACTTACTTTCTCTGTAGTTACAGTAAGAGACGGAACCAAGGATGGCGAGGACTCCAACTGCTTCTTATACTTCTGCTTGTGTTTATCTTTCTCTTTATATTTCTAGAAGTTATAAAAGAGAATATAATATAAGTTCAGCTTAATCTTGGAACATAACCCATTTTATGTAGTATCAAGTATTATAAAAATTTAAGAGAAATGGTAATAATGTCCTGTGCTATTTTAATGGAAACAACATTAAAGTTTTGAAATTTTTATAATATGATTTTATAAAAGCAAATCATGTATTTACATTTGCTTTTGAAGTACACAAACTAAAATTCTACAATTATAGTCAGCATTTATGAATTCACTGTTGTTAATATCCATCTTCCCAGTAATTAATTAATCAACAAGAGAAACTGGATTAAAAACAGATACATGGCTTCTGCTTCAGAGGTCTTCCTGCATTTCTCACCAAAGATTTCTATCTTCCTGCATTTCTGCACCTGCACAGTATTTTTTGTTGGAATACTACTGCAAATTAACACAAGGTTTTAGCTTTGGCTTCGCTACTGACATCTCCATGCATAAGAATGCAAAATTTGATTTAGATTTCATTCCCGAAAAGGTGTATTCAGTTTACATACTAAATAAGTATCTTCCACGTTAAACTGAACAAAATACCAAGTGCTATACAAATCGATTGTATCGATTGTAAAAAATTATTTTTTTTTTTAAGCACAACAGGAAGCATCGGCAGTGTGAATTAAATTGTGCAGAGAGAAAATAATTTCTTAACCCAGAGCCTTTAAATCTTCCATACTGGTAGAAATCAATTCTTCGAAGATTACAGAATCAGACCCAAATTGTGTTTCTTTAAATAATTCAGACATATAATTTACAATACCAAGAGTCTGCCAAAATTAACAATACAACATACAATACAGAAGCAGTTCAGTATTTTTACCAATTTAATAAAAAACAATTCTAGATATTCAATTTTTCCTTAGCATCATAATACAGTTTATTTACGACAGACAACATCAAAAGATGCAGAGAAACTGTGGGTGAGAGAAAGTTATTTGTAAGCTACTGGCACTCAAGTAATTTGCTTCTTTACCTATACATTTGTGGAATTTTTGTGTACTCACACAAAACTCAGCAGAAGAGCATAATCTATGCCTATTTGTTCAGTATTAGTGCTTCAACAGAAAGCTACCAAAAAAAAAAAAAGCACATCTATGGATTGACACAAGGGGTTCAGAACTCCCATTGAGTAGCTTGAAAACGTGAGGAAGGTAACTTCAAGTGTCTAAGTCTGAATAGCCATATCATCAGTAACTGTTCTGAATCTTAAAAATTATCCTTGCTGATGTTTCTCTAACAAATTATTATCCAGACCCTCAAAAGAAAACACAACAGTGACTGCACAACCACTCTCACCAAGCCCTGGGACAAGATGTAATACATGCATACTCTATTCACATATCAACAAGTATCAGCTTTCTATTTCAGTCAAAATGGAAGAAATATCAGAAACTTATTTCATGGAAGCAGCCTGAAAAAATAAGAGAATTGGTTCTCAAATTCTCCAGTAAAGTAGAATCAGTTAATTGACAATCTAGATTGTAAAGCTGAAAGCAAACACATTTATCTCTACCTTTATGAACGATAAATACCAGCTGACTGACTTACTAACCAGCCTCAAATCCATTTAACTAAACTTACAATCTAATTTTGCCAGGAAGGAAATACAGTTTAGCCACAAAAATTCATAAATAAAGTAACAAAGCTACCTTCACCAAACTCTCATGCATAAACATACTTGCTAGAATACAATATGTAAAGTCCTTGTGATTCTCATACACTTAAAACTCAAAGGGAGGTCCAAGAGGACTCTTTAAAAGGCTGATGAGTATTTCTAGGTTTGTTTTTTTTCATACACTGAAGTGAATTTGAGTTCTTTTCCCTAGCGTGCCACCTGTATAGAAGTATGGAGTTTTCCCTTTAATAACAAAGTGTGCAAGTGTCATAATTACAACAATGCACACTAGAAGGTAGAATTTCAATTGTTTAAAACCCAATATAGGCTTGTTAAAGAACTTTTAGAACAGGGAGGTTGTTTTTGTTTTCTTTCAGGTTTCTTTTGGAGGTGGAATTGTTTGTTTGAGTCTTCATATGCCTGGAAAACACACATTTGAAAGAAAAAATAATATGGAGAGGAGGGACTCAAATGCACTGCACAGTCTTTTCAATAATTTCTTAAGTGTAATGATCCCAAAAGTGCTACCCATAATGTCAGAAAACAAGCAGGGATCAAGAGAAAAAAGAAGTATCTACACCAAAACTGCCATGTTATCCCTCAAACCTGTTGATCCAAAAGCCTTTCACAAATGCTAGTTACCCAGCTTACTAAATCATCAGTGTACATGCTTAGATAAACTTGTGTAACAATTTCACTGAACCCCAAACAAGCCTCAAGAAGGAAGTTATGAAATGGAAATTTAAGCTAATGCCTGAGTTTCTTCAGCTGTCATCATTTTAGTAGGAAATTCAAATCACCACAAAGAAAATTTTTTGTTAATAATTTTGGAGCCAAGAGGCAATGGCTTTAATATGAAACTTCACAGTAATATCAGTAAACAATAGGAAATGTTTAAATGAACATGTTTTACAATATCTTCTGTTGACTTTCTGGTTTTCTGTTACTTCCAGTGTTAATTTTGTCTGAAAGGCAAAGAAACTCAGAATTCTGATCAAAGGAATGGTCAGGAGGACAAATTACACTCTGTAATATACTGAAATCACTTTGATAGTACTCTCAACAGAAAAGGATGTGTCAAGAAGGAAAGAGGGATACAAAAATAGGGGTAATGGAGGGGGCATAAATGACTAAGAGCCTGGAAAGAATATGCTTTAAATTCTGTAAAGGGAAGCATCAGCAACCACATCAAACTCCTCTCCCAGATCCAGAACATCAATGCAAAGTTTGCCATGACAGTTTACAATGGTTACAGCTTGCCACTCAAGGCCACTGGAGGGGTTCCCCACCCAAAAGCCTTTTGCATACAAAGATCTCATCCACAGGAGGTCTGCGGTCCTTAGCTCTACATTCCCTCCTCCTAGGCTATACCTCCTCTAACACTCTTTCTTTTGTTTTTTTTTCTTTTTCCTTTCTTTTTTCTTCTTAAGGGAAGTTCAGAAGTCCTACTTCTGAATTGGAATTGACTCCAGATGCAAATAACATCAAAGAAGTGGAGAACATTTCACTGCAGGAAACCTTTGAAAGGTACGCTTAGGTTTTACCCTGATAGGAATAAAAAATTAATCAACAACTTGCTGAGATGAGGAGACTTAGCTCCCACAAAGTGATTCATTGCAGTTGCACCCTCTTCTCACCATGAAGATGCATACAAAGCACAGTAATAGTTCAGAAATATCCACTTCTAGATCCAGGAAAGGAATAACAGAGGAACATGAATTCCCACAACATTTAATAAATATGACAGCTTTCAGTCAAGTCTGTCTCAAAGGACACTCAAACTAGCCATCTTTTCCACTGCCAGAGAAAGAACAAACAGTTGGCCTTGCACTGATAACTCACTGCAAGCTTATAAGGCCTCCTCTGATCAGCCACACCTCTTAAAAAAACAAAAAAAAACACCAAAGAAACAGAGCAGCAGCAGCTCACCACGATAAACCCATCCACGAAACCACATGGAAATGCACCATTCTAGGGAAGATAATGTTATCAAATGTCTGACCTTATCTAAGCTTTTACCGTAAGGGAAAAAAGGGCAGACACTACTCTTAACAAGGACTGCAAATAATATTGCTAGTAAGTGAAAGCTAACAGAGCCCTGAGGGCAGGCAGAACCCATGTATCCCATTTATATTCAGACTTAGTTTTTTTTAAAGATCTGTAGGCATGAGTTCAGATGTTCCAAACATCTGTATTCTAAGATAGTTGCAGAGGTGATAAATGCCATGCTACATACTGTAAAAACAGGATTTAGCAGAAGAAACATTCCAAGGAAGAATATGTTCAAAAATACAGGGCCAACTATAAAATTAACAAAAGAAACTTCAATCTTGGTTCACAAATAGGGTAGCTCAACAGATCAGATTGAGGCAGCTCCTGAAACCTCTCCTACTGCAAGAAATATAAGGCACAATTGCCATGCCAATGGCAGCTGCCATTGGGTAAGCAGCTGCAACATTATTCATCCTAGAACTTGAAGAGTCCTGATTTATGAGGTAGCTAAATACCAATACAAAATACCTAGAGTTCATACATCAAGTTGATCAGAAAGCTTTATTGTCACCAGCCATCTCATTTTTGTCTTCTGTTTCTAATCTAAAAAATTATGTAATACCTTCTTAATTCCAACAGCTACATGTGCAAGATAAGAAAACAAACATGGTGCAAGATTTCTGCAAGTCTATAGCACCTTCCGTACATTGCCTTCTTGTGGGGCAGGGGGTGTGTGGGTACAAAAGGTGGGGCAGGGGGAACCAAACACATTTTTATTGCTTCTATTTCTTCCAGAAAGATTTCAACTACAAAATTATTACACAATATGATTTCACAAATTCAGTTTGGTTCTGACTCTTTGGTTTTTTAGCTCATTTACACATTGGATCACTTTAAAGATCAGCACTTGCTCATTCATTTGCTTCCATGTACTTTCAGAGGAAACATCGGACTACTGAATGAAAGTATCCTCTCACCGAAATATTAAATTAAGTATACATGTATAAGTTAATCTTAGCTGTAATCTGTTACCAACAGAATAAACATTATCAAATCTATCTTTCCGCAGCTTGGACGTCAATGTCTGGGAAGACTGAATAATGCAAGTGAATGATAATTTTTCCAGTACAGATGGAATGGATGAGTTCAGCTTTTCTCTAATGGCATTATTAATTCATAACACTTCCACATGGAAATATCATTTAAATTGTTGAAGGTATTTACACTTATATGCAATTAGTTTTTGTCTCAGGAATGCACAGCCTTCTCCAAAGAGGTTTCCATAGTACAGTTTCATTAAACTATGTTTTGAAGTTCAGCATTTAACAGTGAACACTGTTACAAAGGCAAAAAAAAAAAGTCTCCTGACCCCTCTCTCACCTTTCCCACACTGTTTAGCTTGTCAGACCTTCTGTGTGCCAATTCAAACAGCTAAAACAGCATCAACAAAAAACAAAGTGGATAGTTTTCTGCTGTTTTAGTGAGCTAGGTTAGTTCAGTGAAGGAACATGAGAGATGGACAGTAATCGGGACAAGAAGTGGTAGACGCAGATCCGAGAAGCACGAGCCCACCTGTCCAGGGAATAGGAAACTAACTTCTACTTTGGAAGAATTAAAAACACATACACACTATCAGCAAGCATCAGTGCTGGGCACTTTAGACAAAACTGTTTGGGTTGACCTTGAAGTATTGCTTTTTTTATCACCTTCTCTATTACAAAAATCATAAACCCCCACTACCTGTGGTTGTCCCAAGTTTTCAAACCTTAACAACATTTCCTTAGTGAATCTTGGAAGTGAGATCATCTGAATGTCAAAATCAGTAATTTTTCAGCCACTGTTTTTGACCCCCTCAAATAATTCCAACACACCAGCATGTTCTACTAGCACAGAGTACTCAGACTGGGACTTTTGTCATATATGGATTTTTTGCACTGTCTTTTCATCACTGAAGTTTGTAAATCCAGAGCTGTCACCATCATGGCTAACATCTTTAATAGAAAGCTGCACACAGTTCTTGCTAATCCACAATACAAGACCCACTTGGCCTCTTATTTGTGACTAGTAGCTATTAGTGATGTAGCTGAATGAAAAATGCCCACGGTCCACAAGTTGCAAATTCAAATCCTAATTTATCTTGTTTTGACAAGAACAACCCTAGCTCAGGCGTTCATCTACCTATCATTTTATACGGTATAAACCACAGTAGAAAACTAAATGCAGTAGCAGGGTCGCAGTAATAAAAGGATATAGGCATGGGACAGTTTATAGGGAGAGGTGGAACACTACTGCTAGCATTATTCAAATGCAGACATATTCAGCTCTAAGCACAAACTTCTTCTTAAGTACCAATCCTTGATACAATTACTTAAAAGACTCAAAACCCCCATTTCAGTAAAGGGATAATGGTTAGAATTTTAACCATTAACAGTAAAAAGAGTCAAGAATCAATGATAAAAATGCCAACTAAAGCTTCTCTTAGTTTCAAGACTAAAGCACAACAGCTCTTATTCAGAATAAGCTAATAATATCATATATTTTCATATCTTTTGATATTTAACATTAAAATACACTTTTTCTGTTACATACACAGTTTAATATTCATGGTTAGTGATGGAAACTCAGTGCTAAACACCTGAGTAGCACCTTCTATCTTCAAAAATGGTGCAAGATTAACTAAATCAAGGCAACTATTCATTGTCCATGCTCATATGCATTTATTCCTATAAAAAATGCAAGTATTTAAAACTTTAAAATATGTATTACGTTATATCCTGTGAAATGCCCCACTACGTGCAACATAACTTAAAGATCCCCATCAAATACATGTCAAGAAACAGGCAAACAGCATGGCAAGCAAGAGGAATACATTTGATTTTCCTGGCTCAGTCAGCTTAACATTGCAGATCACCTTCAACTGCATACAGTCTACCAGCACACAAAGCACTGTACCTTGCGAACAGCATATACATACAACTTCATAAAAAAGTATCAAGATTATCTTCTAGAGACTATTACAAAGTCAACAAAGTACAAACAATGTTGTATTAATCAAGGATCCAAAGAAAAGAGAAGGCTCTCTTAAAGCATGTTTTTCTTCTGCATCTCTCACACTTGTAGTTACTGAACTGAAGGGTAGGAAGATACATTGTGCAACCAAACAAAAATCAAACAGTAACCTTAATGGCCTATTTTTAAAGTTAAGGTGTCATCTAGTTTTCAAATTAAAACAAATAACATTGCATATTTTTCTCAAACTAGAAATGTTCATGTTTCTTCAAAGTTCAGTCATCTTTTATCCCAGTTATTCGTAAGTTACCCACCTCTGCCTTATAATGTGGCACAGTAAAAAGATTGAAGAGTTAAGCAAATGATGCCACAACACACTGAACTTGTAGAAAGATCAAAATCATCAGACAAAAAGTATTTTCTTAAAATTTTGTGAAGATATTGATGAAACTTAAGTAATATGTAAGAATAGCATGAATAATAAATAACAAAATAAATTAGAATAACACCAAATAATATATCCCCCAAGTATATCAGAGTAAATTTTCAATGAAATCGGAAGTCTTTTGGTTGATCCCTACAGCCTAAAGAAGACATCTAGACTAACAATGTGGTTTTTCTTTTAAAAAAACACAAATCTTGTTTGATGAGCACAGTAAGAACTTACTACAGTAGAGATCTACTCAAAATTCTGATTCTCCCAGTATTACTCTAGAGACGTCTACAAAAACCACAGTGAAGTAGTGGCTCCACAAAAGAAACAAATAAATAGAATTTCTTCATATAAATGTTTGAGGATTTTGCCACCCATGGAATTTCAGTTTTACAGTCTACTATTATTGTTGTTTCTCTCTTTCACGGGCACCCCCTTGCCGTGGGGAAAGAGCTTGCGTGCCCTTGTGAAGTTGAGAGCTATGCTGGTGGTGGCATATGCCTCCGGTAGGGTCTCCCAAGCCAGACAGGTCTCAACTGAAGGGTCAGACAAAGTGTGTCCACGGGCAGGATGGGCTCACTAGCCTTCGGGCAACCATCCTAGGAGAAGGACAACTCTAACTCCAAACCCGGGCAGATGGAGCTCGTTTAGCCCTGTAAGGCCATCCATCTAAGAGAAGGATACTCTAACCAAACCTACGACCTGAGGACTTCGCTGTCACTGTCCAAGCTCGCTAGGCCCTGGCAGATGAACCTCAGGTGTAAAGGGTGGGGCCAGTCTTGCGCACGCTACGCCTCACCTAAAAAATCCACCGCGCAGGCTTGAAGGGTGTACTCACGTTTAAAGCCCTTCCCAAATCTTCGTCCGCGAAGCCAAGCCATGATTGTTGTTTCTAATCACTATTATTTCAGCACAGGTCAGGGGTGGGGTCAGGTTTTGAGTTTGTTTTCTTTCACGGTGAAAAGCAGAAGACTAAAATGTGTACTTTGAGGGGGAAAAGGACAGCTGCAACTAATGCAGCCTTACCAAAATCTACATCTTCCAGAGGAGTTTTTAGGTATGCTGAGGTGGTGTGTTTGTAATTTTGACTGTTCAATAATCATCTAATCCCAGATGCCAGGCCAGATGCCAGAGGTGTTTGTTGTGTTAAGGTACACTACAAGTAGTACAATCTTTTTAATCAGATATATGATGTGTTACTATAAGGTTAGAAAAATATGAGGTGGTTACATCAGTAATTCCATGATAAGCATAACTGAAACAGAAGTTCCTAATTCTCCTATTACTAAAACAGAAGAAAATTTCAGTAAAAATGAACTTATCTGCTCATATAGTTCTCTCTGACCTCCTTCCTGATGCTGAGCCATCTATACCAACTGGTGCCAGTTCCAGTAGATTATACGCAGTTGATTACCAGGCTGACACAGAACACAGCACAAGTTAACACAGAACTTTAGCAGGCAACAAATCAAACAAGATGCCACCTTTCCTCTTAGTGCTGCAGACTTTAAAGATAGATCTTACTGAATATACTCAGATAAGAGTAGCTTTCTAAGGAAATTTTGTTTACAGTCACACTCTTGTCAGTCTTCCCAAGTAACTAGACTTTCAACACAATTTGACTGGAAGACTTACGTTAGAAAAGAAAAAAAAATTACTCCTACAAAGTCAGTAAAGAACAGGTGCCCAGACACAGAAATACTATTTGTCGACACCAACAGCGAAAGACTGCAGCATGAAGTCCCCCCTTTCTGAACACCAGGGAACCCATGCAAAAACTCAGCAAACAGGAACCAGGCTCGCAGCTCATAGATTGGTATCAAAGACTATCTATACACTGAGCTACATATGGTATATACTTACTGACCAGTTTCTACAAGTGTTCTAGAGGCATTCTTCTTTCCCTCTAACTGAACAGAACTTCGAAGAAGTCAACATGGGTAAGCATCACCTTAGCATCCACACCACACAATTCTTATTTGAACAATATTTATCTATCCTTACTTCAATAATGAAAATAATTTCAAAGGGGTTATAAAAACACTTTTCCTCTAGTTATCTTTAGCATTCTTACAATTTTGCTTCGTATGTCAAAAACAGTTGAAAGGGTTAAACAGTCAAATTATTGAACTGATTAACAAAAACTGCATTACTGACACAAGCCTGGAGCCTTTTTCTCTAAAAAGTTACAAAATCCCCAATGTTCAAATAACATCATTAAGTTTATGAAACAAGGCAATTAACAGAGGAATGACATAATTAGAATTGCCTTTGCAACACTCTGTTGTATACAGTACTACAAATTGACTCTTCATGACTAAATAGGATATTTTTTTTTTTTAAGAGGAAAAAAAGGAAACCATTGTTTATGCAGCTGAATGGTAACCCAAAGAACTTCAGCCTTTCCAATTTTTGCCACAGAATCTTACATGATGCACAGCAGGTCAATTTTATCTTTTCACCGTTGGTTATTCAGACAGCGAGGAACACATAATGAATGCTTGATCTGAGTGTTTAGGAATTTGTTTGTAACAGCCCACACAGAGCACTAAAATACATTAAAAAGCATCAAGCACCTTTCTCCTAAATGAAATTCATAGCCCTGACATATGAATGTAGGCTCTTTCACAACATTCTGGGACAGTTTGGGCAGTTCAACATGCAGTTCACAAAACAATACACACAGCCAGCCTACAGAAACTTTCAGCGCATAGAGGTGTGTTTTAAATTTTCCCTTCCCATGGAGGGAACTCACGGCTACAGTGGAAGGTGTAACATTTCTTTAAGAATGTGACAAGCAGCAAGAAGATGCCCACAATGAATTCCCTTTAGCTCAGTGTTCAGAACACTTGTCCTGGCTCCTGCATTTTAGGTTCTCCTCTAACACCCTCCAACTACTGCAATAGTGTCCTGAGGCTCCTCATCACTATTTTGTTCTTTTTGCCTCTTCAGTCACCACTTTTTACACATTTGCAGTTGTGCTTTAAGCCCAGCTGGCAACTAAGCATGACACACGCAGAGCATGACATCATATGGTATGGAATATCCCATTGGTCAGTTGGGGGCAGCTGTCCCAGCTACATTCCCTCCCAACTTCTTGTGCACCCCGAGCCTACTCACTGGTGGGGTGAGAAGCAGAAAAGGCCTTGACTCGATGTAAGTGCTGCGGCGCTTTATTATCAACAGCGTTTTCAGCACAATTCCAAAACATGGCCCCATATCAGCTACTGTGAAAAAAATTAACTCTATCCCAGCCAAAACCAGAACACTAGTCACAAACCCATTTTTGTTTAATTTGCATCATATGAGCTATCATAGCAGAGTTTAATTTCCCCTTCCTGCTCAGCCCCACTAAAGAACTCCTAGTAGAAAAGGAATTTCTGCAATTCGGCTGCTATATAGTAATTACTATGTAGTATATTCACATTTTTCAGAAGTCATAAATATATAATGCTAGTAAGCTTGCCTAATTTTCACATAAGTGGCAAGACACTTTCTTTACACAGAGATCAATCCTAGACATGTTTAATTCCTTCTTTAGTCAATTCCAAATATAACTGTCAGGAAAATTATTAGCAAAGCAACATATTCTTCCACATCCTCATAGTGGCCTAAATTTTTCCTCAAAAACCTTGAGGTAAACACCTGAGCCCTGAAAAAAAAGGATATTACAAAGGACTGTCAAGCAACATACAACCAACCCTACTTCCGAGGCACACAGCCTCATCTCTAATCATTTCTAAGTAACATCTCTGCCACAGAAATTAACGATACTTAGTGCAGCAGTAATCAGGATGTAACTAAGTTATTTATTCTGTGGCTTCAAATTCCTCATTAAAATTGAATCATATCAAAGGTTTGGGGGTTTTATTATTATACCCTTATATATACATCAGCTATAGATTTTGTAAGCACAGGGTCCAGAAGATACAAAACACATATTACTAAGGAAAACACGTTTTCAACTCAGCACGTCTTTACAAAAATGACAGCTACCCATATCAACATTTGAAGACCAACCTCTTACTGCAGAATAATATTTTATATGCAAATAGAAAGCTTTTGAGGTCTGAGCAATAAAAATAGTTCCAATCTGCAACTCCTACGGCTTCTGCTGGGCAAAGGAGAAAGCTTTAAGGGTGCCTAAAGATCAGATTACCCAAATTTCCAAGAACAAAGATGAAAGATGAAGTAAAAACTAGAGTGCCCTTACTGGGAGGGGGCAGGGGGGAGACATCATTGTATCTGGGAAGATATACATAATTATTCTAATATAATGACCATCTAGATTCTATACAGATTTACAGAAGAGGAAAATAAGGAAACTCACCCTAAAAAATGACCCTACTCCTCCAAAATACACTGTACATTTGATATACTTTATCAAACAAGCCATCATGCGCAGAAAGTAATCAAAATTTACCAAGAGAATGAGCCTCCATACCACACATGGTTCACTTACTGAAGATTAGTATTTTGCAAACACGAGGTCATTCTTTAACTATAGAACATGTAAGATTAAAAACATCAAACAAAAAATCTGAAGCCACAAAAAGTTAGGTGATTAACAGCTTTAGGAAACTGCAACTATTTTCAACACGTGCTGGTTTTAACTAGAATAGTGTTTTGTTTATATACAACATAGAAAGCAAATTAAACTTGGTAAGTGAATATGCTATAACGTGCAACAAGAACCACTGAATGTCAAACAATACGTTAGTGCTTCAAACTGCATTGCTTCACTTAGTATTATAACTCATAAGATCTTCTGGATTACCATGTTTCAGTTCATGAAAGGTAGAAGAAACTTTAATATCCTATTTCTAACAAACTTCAAGTCACAGAAAAAGGCTGGGACTTGCAAAGGCAAGCCCCAACCTTAACTATTTCTACAAGATCCACATCAAAACACTTCCAGAGCAGGAGAGCTGAGGAGCTAGCAGAAAAAACAGCTGATACGTTGGCTGAACACACTCTGTTAGAAAATGTCTCCAAGTACCCTCTGAAGATTTTACAGGTATTACGACCCGAAGAAGCGTAATATCACCAAAGTCACTTAACTTAAAAAATTAAAAAAAAAAAAAAAAAAAAAACAACACAAAAAAGACCACAAGACAAAAAAACCCAACAGTAACAGGTTTTTTGCATTGCTCAGATATACAAAACTGAAATTGAGCCTCATGCTCACACCTCAAAGTTCCTTCAAATTTCACTTCAAAGTTTTGTCAACTTGAGTAAAAATCCATGGACATGTTTTGACAAAACATAACCCAAAATATGGTAGAAAAACTAAGCAAACTAAGCAAACTAAGGAAAAAATATGACAAATACTAGTAAGATTCCATCTTGCAGGTAATCGTGTAGTCTGTAATTCGATTGGTTTTTTTTCTACCAACATGTCACCACGAAAAAAAGATCTGCCAAAATCCTGTATTTCTATTATTTTAGTCATAAATTTAGATTTAGGGGTACAACCACATGGCAATGCACACTATTCTGCACTACCAGATGAAGATGGAACTATTCACCTACACCATTAACCAGATCTAAAGACACTTTTTAGAAGATTATCCAAGAACAATGAAGTTCAATATCCATCCAAAGTGGAAGTGAGCTTAAAAACCAAATCAAATATTACAGAGACTAAGTACCTGAAGACTGACATTTGTTATTCAACTTCTTGACACTATAAATATAGCTCCTTCGTATAATAGACATTTGATCAATACATTCTCTGATTTCAATTTTTATGTAATGATTTTCAATAATGGAAAACTGAGTCTACCCACACCAGCAGAAAAGTCTATTAAGCTAGTTGTACAGGATGTGTGCAGGTGAGCAGTTTTGCATGTATTCTTAGAGGGCTGAAAAAGAGCCAAAGCAAATTAGCATTATTGTGCACTGTCTTATAATTCTATGTTGAATTTAGATGACAAATTTCCCATAGACAACTATTAATCTAGCAGTAATAAAAAAGTAAAGCAATAATCACTATAAATTTGAAATAATGCTTTAAAAATACGTAAAGTTAAATTGTTAAAAGAATACAGCAATGATAGACATTAGCAGTCAGTTACGTTCTCTGTGCCCTCACAGGAAGTTTCCAGGTAAATAACAAGGCATTTTGCCATCACAGTCAGTTTGACCACCAGCATCAGTAAAATGCATCAAGCGATGTCAGTTTTTTGATGAGGAGAAAAAACTTAAGAGGTTGAAGCATAAAAAATTAGATGCACTTGGTTATCAGCACACTTGCTAAAATGTCTACCCTTGGTTTTCTTTCCCACCTTGTCACAAGGGCTACACAAAAAAAATCTCTAATGGAAAACTAAAGCAAAGAAAACTGCATGGAAACAGCCTTCCCAATGGCTACGTTTCCGTGTGTATCCCAAAACTGATGATAAACAGGAATAGTTAGGTGCATGTACAAAACATGCCCTGAAGATGTTTCCTCATTGGATCCTCATACCTCTAGTTTATCACCTGTGTTATTATTCAGTGCTTCAGGAATAAGATTTCCTTCATGCTTTTCAGCAAAAATTGAATGTATCAGAAAGTGCTACTATTAAGCAGATGTGCCACATAATTAGCAACGACAAATCCACTTACTTTTTTCTCCTTCTCATGATGTTTATCCTGAGAGTGAGAGGAAGAATCACTTAAACTTTGATCATATGACCTATTAGATCCCCGTTTGCTCTTTTTCTAAAAAGAGAAAATATATTTATGGATATAGAAAATGAACCATTTGAATAAATAAAAACTATAAAGCATTTCAACTGACAAGATACCTCACTGCTTGAAGAAAAAAACCAACTTCAGTTACTGAAATACTGGTATATTACTAACAAAATTAACAAGACTACCCAGTGTACACCAGGAAAAAACCTCATCCTTGTAGTGACTTTTAAACCTTCCACAAATTTGCAAGATATGCTTTCCACAAAGAAATGAGATATGCCACTTTTTAAAGGTTAAAAGATGCGAAACATTTACAAGTTTTCATAACATAAAACAGAAGAGATGCTACTCAAACAAGTACCACATGAAGCCACAGTGCTAGTACTGCCACACGCTTGAAATACATAATGAGGTGGCTGTTTTATGGCTTCATGATTCATTATTTGAGTGACCTGTCTGTAACATTCTCACTTAAATGGTTTAAAAAACAGGACACAGAATGCTATACTCATGTATGCATTCACAAGCAGCAGCCTGTACTTCTGCAATACTCAAAAGCCTACTCCAGGACTGCAAATACTTCATGCTTGGCCAGTGTTCAAACTGTTATTTTATCATAACTGAGGCAGCATTATAAAGATACTTCAGGTCCGTGCTTTGCCAGCCAAGGTTTTCAGTGGTATAGTAGATACACATCACCCACCATCTTCAGTTGTAAATACTAAACACCTGTATTTACCAGGCGTCCACAGTCACAATAATCCTACAGAAACACTAAAACACTTAAATGATCTTGCCACTCTTTACTGTTCTTACCACTACAGTTTCACAATGTGAAGCTAACTAATTACATGTCAAATATAGAGTTATGTATTTATCATTAAACTTGCTTTTTAAATAAATATACACGTACTCAATCACAGCAGTACCGGAACATTCAAATCAAATTATGCATGATAGTGTAAGAGCTTGCCTTCACTGCCAAGTAATAGGCCATTTTTTATCTTTTTGTATACTTAGCTCAGGATAATAATAAAAAAGTCTTAGCTTAGTAAGGGTCTAGAAAGCCCTGACTTACCTTCATTATGAAGTAAACTCATCGATACTCACAAGAGCGCAGGGCTAACCTCACCAAGCTTATCTTCTAGAAAGCTAAAATGGTTCATTGGCCCTGTGTTTTTACCTCACTGCAACCTATTCAAAAGTCACCCAAGTATTCACCTTTTTTAGCTCTGAACGCAAGAAATCAGCAAATTTAACTATACTTACAGTAGTATCTGAACTTAAGTCTATGTATTTTAATTTTCATAATTCAATATTCATAAATAATATTTTAAAACTACAGTAAGTCCTTCAACTCCACACACACAAACACAGAAGCATAATCTGGAACTGTCAAACTGATTGGAAGTGATAAGAGAGACTCCAGAAGTCTCTCTTATCATAAAAAACATACTGAAACAACTGAGAAATTTCAAAGTTTTTTGTTTGCTTGTGTGTTTTTTAAAAATCAAACCTAAAGTCACTTTCTTGAGGTTTGGTTTCAGAGAACTTATAGGCAGGGAGTATCTACTGGCTACACGGTGAGAGAGGAAAAACAATTAAAAAAAAAAAACAAACACCCCCAAAAAAAGAGTAACAGAAGCAGAAAGAAATGGAAGGCTTCTTTATTCCCTAATATATAGGATAACAAGTAATATTTTCGAGATTATTCTAAAATGGACTAAATTCCTAGAAGCCAACTAATCAAATAGAAGAAGAAAATATTACAGGAACTTAATGAAAAAAACACTAAATGTACATGTTATTTCTGGCATAGGGGAAAAACCCACACATCTAGAAACTAACCACTTATAAAAACATTTTCAGCTAGTACTTCTGTAACTCTGATTAAAACATTGTTTTAATGAAATACAATGTACTTTCTGAGCTACACGAAAATATTATTTCTAGTGTTCATAGCAATAGAGAGTAAAAAAATAAGTCAGTGACATTAATTATAGAATTTAACAAATACATACCAGTTTACTAAAATGGTATTTACAGTAGCCACAGTATTGGACGTTATCTGCACCATTGCCTTCCTCTTCACAAAGAAGTCCTGCAAACTGTGCACTAAAAATAAACCAAACAATGTTCATGGAAAGCAATTTTACATCAGCTCCTACCACAATATCAAGTCTCATAAGGTACCAATACTTGTATCTGCATTTCAGAGAAGAGATTTCCACATAAATGACTCCTAATGGCATGCGAGCACATAACCCACTTTTGTAGCCCAGTGAAAACCATGTATGGTTTATACTTTGGACTGGTGCCTCTCTCATAGTCTTTAAGCCACTCGTACAAGCTTATAGCTTGAAAATCCATTTATTATGCGGCTATTCCCACAAGTAAAACAAACCATGTACAATGATTCCTACCTCAAATTCAAGCCAAAAATTATCTATAACAGCTTTTAACAAAACTAATACTGTAGATCCACAGAAGAAATTTCTGAAGTTGCATACAACCTCCTCTGCTTTGCCAGGAAAACTACTTGCTTTTTTTTTTTCTTTAAATAGAGCTTCAATGACATAATAAATCAAACCATATTTATCGGTTCAAAAGACTGGCAGGTTGATTTCTTTTAAAAAGAACAAGACTTACAAGTTTCCTTGCCTGGGCTAATTATTATCTTATTCTAGTATATTTTTTCAAATCAAATTTCCTTTTCACCATTTGTAATGTTGATTTATTTTCTTTATCAAAACCAACTTAGACAATGAAAAACCAAATATTGGGTTTCATTTTGCATATCGTTTTCATTAGCATACTAATGCAATGTTACAGTCAAAATGATGCACAGGAGTATTTAAATGAAAGAACAATATATGAGACAGCTTATTTTCATTGCTTTTTAAAATCACTTTCTCCTCATTGATACATTATGTTCTTGGGCAATCCAAAAATACTGCTTCCTAAACACATGCAGACCTACAGGAGATGCCAACTACAGAAAACATTTAAGAGGATCTCTTGAAGCCACGATTTATTGTTCTTAGCTTGCCATACAAAAAGAGATGGACTCAAACTCATTCTTCCTTAGGGATTAGGTTTGCTAACTCAAAACGGACACACTTCACCCTGGATCACTGCTTTCTGTAGTTTTCAACATTTTTCTTCCTTTTTTTTTTTTTTAAATTATAGAAGCCTCTCAATAGCGTCAGTCACAGTACTCTGGCTAGATACCATTTTATAGTACATACCTCAGGGGTTTTTTAGAATTAAAAAACTAAAAACTGGCAAGATATTTTAATTTTCAACCTAATTCTCATGTTCTTCATGGCATTCACTGAAAACAGGATTTTGGAAGCAAGAAAAAATATGAAAAAGGCTCTTGTATCCATCCAAGTGTTTGGAAAAAAAGAGATCTTTTCATCCAAACACTTTCATATACACATTTTTACACATCTGAAACTTCTTTAACATGGTATGCTTGCTTTAAGGAACACAATCCATTTTCACCATAAAAAGAAACTTGACACTGATCACATCCAAAGAAAAATTAGATGCTTATGAAAGAGTAAAACCTTACAGTCAAATAATCAAAAAAATAAAAAGAATTATCAAGAAATCTGCACCTAAACTACAGAATTATATCCTTTAAGATCTGCACTAGACATTCAATAATTACTTGATTATACTGAAGGAATACATTTAAGTAATTTAAGCAGATGTGCAAATACCATTTCCCTGTCTGAGCTGGTCATGAAGAAGCATACTGGGACACTCAAAACAGACCACAGATTATGTAACTAGAACAGTCTGTGCAAACTTGCTAGTTATCTATTGCAAAATCACTTCAGCTGAATTTGGGAGAAAAAAAAACCAAATAATGCTTGTAAATTTGGGGGTGGAACTCCTTTTACCTGTTGACATGTGGTTTAATCTAATTATCCAGCCTCTTCTCAAGCCTATAAAGTGAGACAAGAACTCCTGAATGCAAGCAAATCTAAATACCTTAAAGTGGAATGAATCAGGCAGTGGACACAGCTGTTCTCCAACAGCTATACATGAAACCTAAATTAATAGTTCAGAATAGATGTGTACCATTTAGATAAAAACAGTGAGGTGAATTACCAAGTGTCTGGAAAACTGTACTGGAAGGGGTGAGTCTAGTGCAATTTTATGTATAGCTAAACAGTTTTTTCCACTGATTTACTGAAAGAAAACCGTCAAATCAGTTAGCAGGTACACAAACAATGACTGCACATTTCCTCATCCTTTAAAATATCATTGAAGAAAAATAACATAAGACAAAAAGAAAACACTAAACCTTATTCACATGAACACATGACATTTAATACAACCCAAGGGAGTATTATCAGACAGCTTTTGCAGCTCACAGCAATGTCTACATTGCCACTGCCATGCTGTTAGTAAACTCCATTATAATAAGGTAAGGTATTTCTACACAAACTACTGTATTTCTTGACTCAGAAACATACTAAATAAAGAGATTACTCATTATGTTGTCTGCAGCAATTCTTTCTGGAACATAAGAGGTGTTAAACAATAAAATATACTTACCATGTTACATGAAAAGCTTGTCGACATCCATGTTTATTACATGTCATACAAGCACCAGTGGCTGCTTTACTTTCTCTGCCTTGTTCATCACAAATATAGCACGTCTATCAAAGAGAAAATACTTCACATGATAAGAAGCATACAAATAAATACGGTGTTACTTACAGAAGATCTTAGGGTGAGAACTACTGGATTTTGCAGCTAAGCTTATATAAGAATTTCTTTATAAAAGTCTAATTATATTTGTTTGCAGGAGATCACCTGGTAGACACTTGTGATCTGTGGAACACTTCACCAGTGCTAAAGTAGTACAAATACTAATTTACTTAAACTCCATACCACTATTCATCTAGCTAAACGGTTAAACAGCCAAAGGTTAATTAATAGCATTAGGCTTCAAGATTTTCCTGGCTTTCAAGTTTGTGTTTATGTCCTTTTAGGTCGCAATCATTTTCACATTCATGGAACATTACCTGTATTGGTGACATTCATAAACAGCGAGTTAGACCGAGTGCCTAATGGTACAAGATATCACATACCTATGTCTACAAAATTACATTCAGAAAAACTGCAAACTTAAAATTTTATTTGTACATTTGGTGTAAAGAATTTTCAGAAGTCTCACAGGATACTTTAATATTCACATGATGCTCAGTTACCTTTAATTAAATATGGTGTTTAACAGAGCTGTGCTTTAATTTCAGAATGACTTAGCCCCATAAACATCTTAGAAACTAATCAAGAAAGAACCTTCGGTAAACAAAGCTTAAATTAGTATATCTAACCCATTTCAACCTCAAAAACAAGCTACAATTAAAGCAACCTGTCCAGTACCTGAAAACCTTTCCATAGCATTTCTGTCTATTTATTTATTTTACTGGAATACTATGGCAATTTGTAATGGTTTTGAAAACTTTCTCAGTAAAATGGAAGAAAAAAATATATTAATACAAAGAATCCAATATCCTTCTCATTATTCAATGTTTTTTTTTTTAAACAAAGAAAATAGGAGGCAATTATACATGGATACATGCTGTATTGAAGCTCACTATTATATTAGACATCACTACAATCTCTCACTAGCATTTCAGGGAGAAACATCAGGCAAAAAATAAATCTCTTTCTGTTTTTTTACTGTCCTAATTACTGAGATGCCATTTAGAGAGATTCTATCATACCACATTTATTTAACAATTTAAAGATAGATTCTTAATAAAAGTATACTCCAGCACTGAGGCAGTCAAGTGTCTGTTTTTAAAAGAGAGAGGACCTTATTGAGGTAACAAACACTGCTACCTCTGTATAAATCCCACTACAAGATCTTAGACAAGAGAAACTTTTTTGTACCCCCCAAAAAAAAGAATATTGTCTACATTTAAAAACTGTAACTGACTTATTGCACATGTATCAAAACCTCCCTTCAGTGAGGCACAGAATGAGTAGAATAATAAATCAAAAGAACATCAACCATGGGTAATAGAAAATACAATTTAAGAACAGTGGTATCTTGGACCATTTAAATAAAAAGGAAGTAATGCAAAACCAGTATTACTTAGAAAGACATGTAAATGAGTGAAATTCTGAGATCAGAACATCCTTTTACAGGGTACTTAGAACAGCATTTAACACAAGATGTCAGTTAACTAAAGCATTTTTGTTAACATGCGAGACTCTACAGTAGGTGAATCATTCTTTTACGGTTTCCACAAGACTTCTAAAAAGCATTATACCTGATAGCTAATATATCCTAAAAATCATACTTTATATCCTAGCATTTGAAGAATGAGAAACAGGATAATCCTACTTAATTCTTTCCCTTGCTTCCTTTGTACACCAACATAATGCACATAGATAATTCAGTTGTGTGATAGGGTCTGAGACTGGCTGCTTTTTAGCTTTCCACACCATAAACTGACACATTTAGATTTTAGGAACAAACAAGATCATGATCTATCAACCTTATCTGAGTAATACATTAAGCGTAAGTAATTTCAAAAGTAAGGTATCTCTATAAACAGAGTTCAACAGACCCCATAAAACTCAAGCTCCAGTTACTGATCCGGTTTTTCAGATCTGTGATTTTTTTCCTCACAGAAGTTCAGTAACAAAAGCGATATAAGCATTCCATTTAGTGAGGATGTAGGTCCTGTTTTTCAACACTAAGTATTACATTCAGAGTCAGTGTTTCGGGACTTAAACATGCAGTAAAACGACTGAAAAATGCTAACAAACTATGAACTACAGTACAAACAGGTTTAAATACAACATAGTGGACTCCTACCCATTTTAACAAGCTGAATGAACTTCTATCCCTTCTACAACAATCATGAGAAGTATAAAACCTGTTTCCTAATTTTCCATATGAAACGAGGCCAAAGAAGGTTTATCTTCCTGTTCCAACATGGACAGCAAGTTCTCTCTAAAGCTGAGCTCCTCATACTTCTACCTTCTCTTAAACACACAAGCAATACCAGAAGTCTGAGAACCTTTATCTTTCTTTCAAGAAGCAGAAAAACGAAGACTTTCATGCACTTGCAAAGCCATGCAATTGTTACAACTCCTCTGAAACCTCTGGAATGTGGAAGTGTAAAACTATGTCCCACCACCTACAACAGCACTGCTCTTCAGAGCTCTTAAGGGAAGTGAATACTCAGACTTCTCCCAAAGTCATTGGAAAACAATCAAAACATTACACAAAGTTTTTGACTCGAGTAAATTTTACTCAAAACCCACAGCAAATATCGTTTCTTTAACGACAAAATACACATTTTGCAAAGCTGAATTTGTTTCTGTCAGTATTTTTCCTTCAAATATTCAAAATACAAACCTTCTTTGCAAAAGCAAAGACAGAAGGGAACATGAGGCAAGAAAAACCTTATAAAACAACAAGTAATTTGCGAAATACTTTACTCATAACAGCTACGCAACAGCATTCCCTGCTTACAGAATCAAACCTAGGAGTTGTACAGAAATTTCTCATTGTTGCTGCAAGTCTAAGTGCTGAAGTAAAAGTCTAACAGCTGTGTTTACTACTAGGCAGATCAAGGAACTCCACTTATTTTTTTAATTAGTTTTTTAAAAGAGATTCCAAAAGCAGTAATTATATTCAACTACCACATACTTTCAAATGAACCTGAAAGAGACAAATAAAGCTAACATAGAATGAATAGATAATATACATGCATTACCACACAAGGAATAAGGAACACCTACCACACAGCAGAAGAACTACTAGTGCATTTCTTTTTGGAAACAACTGTGTAAGAGCTTTCCCTGTTAGATAATCCACTAATCAAGTCATTCAGTGGATCCATTCTGTAATGTAATGGCTTTTTATCCCAGAAGCAGGTAAACTTCAGGGAAGCAGCACACAAATGCCTCCATTTTGACAAGCCTCAGGCTTTGGTATATGCTGTGTTTATTCTTGCATTTAAGATTACCGTATTTTCTTTATTGTACACTGTGAAACATACAATAATGCAAACAAATGCACAGGAAAAAAAACTGTGTAAATTAAGTACTATCTCCTGGCAAAACTCCAGTGATGTTTGTCTTTATTTTAAAGACTACAGTACAATTTCCCCCTTATGGTAATTTTCATTGGCCTATATTTTCTCCCAATTCCACGTGCTAGCATTATGTATGTATCCAGCCACACAATCAGAATTATTTAGGACTTCACAGGAAATAAAATCTTTCTTAAAATCATGCTATGCCAACCTGAGTTGACAGACAGAATGAAATTAGCCCTAAGCCCCTCTAAAAAAGGGAACATCTCTAGTAATTTTTTCCTAATTACATGCTTACATTTGACCACAATGTGCAACACATCTTTTAAAAGCTGTTTGCCATATCTGCTTCTCAAAAATACAACTTTTCTTTCCCATTTCCTCCCAAATTGATAAACTCAGAGTTAAATGCTTTACAAAGTTTCCTATCTAAAAAAATCTATCATTTAAATAAACAGAATTTATATTAAATAGCAAGAGAGGTGGGGGGTGAAAATATTGCAGGCTACCTGAAAAGGGCATTAGTATTTATATTGGTTGAGGGGGTTATTGCACAAAAACAGCCTACTCAGGAACTGGTGGCAGTTTAGCCTCAGCAGTGCCAAACTCAGCACTGGCTACCCATTTATCAAAAAAGCTAGAAGAGTCTCCTGTCAGCAATTACCTCTTAAATTCTGTGCTGTTACAATCAGACTGCTGCTGGCAGTGAAGTTAGATTGGTTTCAGGAGCTTTGCTGCAGCAAGTGCACTACAGGCATTTCTTTGATTCCCCTGAAATCCACAACTGCTATCTCCCTAAATCAAATAGACCAAATAAAGACAGCAAAGGCTGAGTTCTGTAAAAAGGGAAAACAAAAATAGTAATAATTTGCAGGCTAGGAGTGTGACACCAAACCTTGAAATTTCTGATATAGGTCTCATGTTTTACAATATACTGCAATGGCCTGTACAAAAGTAGTTTTAGACTGACTGTTAACCTGGAAAATCGGCCTGAATCAGAACACCCACCAAAACCACAGAAAACCAACAGCTAGACAACATCAGGAACTCTATCTACATGATCTATATGGCACTAGTCATTATCTAGCAAGCAAAAAAAATCATGGTAACTACAGATCAATGAAATGAAAATTGGAATTTTAGCCATAAAAAACTACTATACATCATATATTTGGAACAGAAGCAGTTCAAGAAAGAAGCAACTTTAGTTGTAACAAAAAGGAATTAAAAGACTAAAGACAGAGACCAACAATGCACTTTGTGATCAAGTAATATTAAAAGATGAAAGGTGTGTATTTTTAACTTACAAGAATTTACTCATCCAATATCAATTACTGTCAATGGAAATGGTGCAAGATAAAACAAAATCCGAAGAGTTCCACAGATTTTCTGAAGTACATTAGGGAAGAACCACTACCAACAAAAAAAAACATTATGACTACTACTCAAGGAAAAATGAGAAAACATGTGCTGTTGGCCCAGAGCTGAGGAGAAAGAGAAACTCATCTGCTACAGCAAATCTGTACTGCTTTGTCTTCAAGCACAAAAATTTTATTAGCTCTGCACTTAATCTCATTGTTGCACGTTCTTCCCAATGCGGAAGGAAGCCAATAGAAATGAGCCAATACAGATGCTCAGGTAGTAGTAATGGCAAAGCATGAGAAGAATGTGCAGTTTGACTCCTTGCTTGTCAGATACACTGGCAATAAGATGGGCAAAACATACTGACAGCAATTGTATGAATCTGAAACAGACATGGAAAAGACCAAAGTATGAAAAAAGGAAAAAAAAAGGGGTGGGGGGGTGGTGGTGTCATAAATCAGAGATGTAAAAAAAAAATTACACCTTACAGAGACAATGTGAATAGGACTGGTATCTCTGTAGGAAGAACAGAAAAGGTGATGCGTGCTCTTTTTAATTTTTCTTTTATTATACAGTCCTTTCCTCTTTCACCCCACTATCCACAAACTACCATAAAATAAAAGAAAGAAACTAGAGCTAAAAAGAACACCACAAGAAAAATACGTAATAAAACTAATAAGAAATTCAGACAGTTTGCTGCCTACAGAGGGAAAACACAAAAGAGGATGTAGTTTAGGTCTAGTGAGGAAGAGGAAGCACAAGTAGAAAAATTTCACTATCAATACAGAACATTAATGTTACTATTACATTCTTTGTGACATCCCCCCCCCCTTTTTTTTTTTAAATACCACACTTCATAAAACATACTATCTCACTGACATTTATTTAGAGGCCATTCTTCTACAAGCAAATAATCCCACTAAAGTGAATACTGTTTACAAAGGCAAAAGTCTGGAAGCTTTTGCTTTAATATATTAGCATAGCTTTTCTTCCTAAAAGAAATGTTTAAGAACATGTTTATGTTCATATCAATACTTAAAACAGTAGGACTTAGAGGTAATGAATAATAACATTTCAAATAAGCTGTAATAATATTTTAACCTATGGGAAATATTTCACATTCCTTTCAAAATAAACTGTTATTCAAAGATCACAATATTTTTAATTAAGAAAACAGCCCCTGATCTGTAAATAATAATGAGACATGGCAGATCACCTTACAGCTTAATTTAATAATATAGCTTTCTTAATTCTTGAATTTATCATAAAGTCATAACAGAAAACATACATCATTATTGCATACATTTATGATTTTTATATAAAGTGCATTCTAAGAAATTTAGTTTTAGATTATTAAAGCTCACAAGTTTTAAAATAAATACATTAGATACAGATAAAAAGACATATATTTATACCTTATTATAACGATCATGAGGGACAGACTGCAACACGATAGGTTCCATTGTAGAAACATTTGCAAACTGCACCTCGGGAATGTACAGAGCACAAACCACATGAGCCCAACCTACAAAAAGTTATAATTGTATTTAATTGTAATGTTTTCTAGAAGCTCAAAGGACATTTCCATTATAGTACAAAGAACCTTTTACAACACTTTTTTCCATGGACTATTTTAACTGTTTAGAATATTACAGACATAATTTACTTAAGTCATGTTTATATTTCATTTTATATTATCCAATGTTTAGACGAGTTGTAATACATGTTACATTTATTCAGTGGAGAATTTTACAAGTAATACTCCACGAAATCCAAATACTAATGATTTATACAAACAGCGATATACGAAGAGAAAAACAGGTTATTTCTTTAAATTTCTTGGATTAATGTAGTCATTGAGTAAGAGCTATGCAAATCCTGCAAGAGGGAAATAGCATCTGAACAAACTAGTACTCATGCAAGCATTACCATCATGTAAGATTTCTGTGTATACTTTTTATTTAAACAAAATCATTCCAATTTGACTAGACTCCTGTTCTCTTTCCAGAGAAAGAAATCCCAACACACACATTTCCACATCCTCTCTACCAAATCTCTTCTCTTCCTTCTTCAAAGGTGTGGCCAACTCATTTTTTCATAGGAATATTAACTCACATATCTAGTCCTGTTCTAACTCATTAACTTGGGGTCATCAATAAATGCTTAGTTACTTACCATATTGTGCTTTAACATTTCAAGAAGTAATCCTAATGGGATGGATGGGGGTGGGGGGACACACCAATTCAGGAAGAAACCTACTAATTTTAAACCTTTTCTGAATACTAAGATCCTCAGAGTTGTTTCAGTGGAGGACAGTCTGCCATAACTGTAAATTTAGCAGAAGCTGATATATATATATATATATACCCCAACATACTAATATACTGTCACTCATAATAGGATTACAGGAGTAATATCGCATAGTACGGAGCTGCTTCATTTGAGAGTTAATTAGGCTAATCATCATGAATTCTGTTCTTCCACGAGGTAAACCAAAGTCTTTTGTCACAAGACCTTCAGTACACCGTAAAAATAATTTTGTTTTCCTTCCACCTAGGCTCACTTGTGTGCAGACATTAAGGACACAAAATGACAGATTTACACAATTAGATAATCTATCAGATTATTAGATTAGGTAAAGAAAGTAAATTATCATTGTGCAAATGCATCCTAGAAAAAATTTAAAAAAAAAAAAACAAACCCCCCCACATACACAAAACCCAACATACAGCCTCACCGCAGACCTTTTTGAGTTTTGTTTTCGTCTTGGATTTTCTCTTTTTAATGACTCTACTGAATCTAAAGGTTCTTAATTTTTTCACCCAACTACTTTTAAGGTGAGCTAAACATAAAGTTGTACTTACAGTAGTATTGTTGATACTCCTTAATGATATTTAGTATCCTTAATTGCATACATGCTTTTTATTCTTTTCTTAAAGCACAAATCCCTTCTAGTTGCTTCCAACCAACTGGTGTGTCCCCTCCCCATTTACTAAATTGGTAATGGTAATTTGTTTAGAAAAATGAGAAGCGCACACAAAACTGTTACAGTCAACATTCACAGTCAACATAACGTATCATCCTAGTATTGAATCTGCAGCTGAATACAGTATCATTGTTGCTTCATCATTTTATTCACAAATGGTTTGTAAAATTATTCCACACAGAAAAAGTATGAGACTAATAGAAAAGTATGGAAAAGAAAGTATAAACTGACAACTTGAGCTGCTTTTAAAAATGGTTCCAACAGACAATCTCAAAATTATCATTGACAGACAGAAAAAAAAAATCCTATAAAAACCACAGTCCTTTTGTGTTCTCTCCTCTAGTTGAACTATCTTCAGGGAATTAGTGTTTATAAGGAGTTTCTAAGACCTGAAAACTGTCCTAATCTAGACTCATCTTACTAAAGAGAGATAAATAAATGTTAACATGGTGTTAATGGTGAATACTTATCTTTAAATCTCACATGAAAAATTAACTAACAGAAACATCATCCATCTAATAAAGCCATTAAAACAGTAGAAAAGTGACACTGAAATTTTGAAAAATCCTTCTTCAGTTAGTTACACATAAAGATAGCAAAAGCTTTTACTCCAGATGTAATTAAGACTGTACTCCTGTTACACTTAATTATAATGAAAAATTATTATGTAAATATACAAAATACACCAGAGACATTAAAAAAAATAAATTCACTTACTAAGTCAACTGAAATTTAAGTAAAGAATTTTCACTACAATAAACCGGTTTCAGAGGTAACTTTCACTGAATACTACTCCATCACTATAAAAAAAAAAAAAAATTAATATAGCCAGAAACCTACAACCTTAATATACTCTGATTTCCAAAATACAGAGTGCACATCCAGGCTAGCTGTGGCCTATAGCACACTTTCATTTTTCATGAAAACACAACCAGTATCTATACAATGAAACAAATTAACTACGACAGCACTATTATACTTTTTGAACGAAGGGTCAAATAAGCACCCAGGTAACTGAAGACAAGGGACCTTTCCATTGGTTTCCATCTGGCATCTTTAGATCCCAGATAATTTGAACGTGCTAAAAAATAAAAACTTAACCATAGGGGAGGTTGCAGCACCCTTAAGTTACCAGCCTCAACCGCCTATATCATAAAGAAGCCTAACTCCAGCATCAGTTCCTGCTAGGACTCAGAGACCCCGTACACAACAGCTTAAAGGTTCTTTTCCCCAAATTTTCACCTGTGAAGAAACACAAAATTGTTGGAGAGCAACACCCAGCTCACCTGGAAGAATCGAAAGAGGCAGAGATTCAGCAGCACTCTCTGAAGAAAAAGTAAGGAAGATATTTTTCTCTAACAAGTGTGATTAAGGACTGGTTGCCTAAAGGTGCTATGGAATCTCCATCTTTGGAGAACTCAAAGTCTGTAGAGTCCTCCACAAAAACTTTTCAACTTAGGGGAGGCCAAGAAGGTTCAGTTTCGCCATACAAGGTCCAGATAGCAGCAGAGGAAAACACAAAAGGAAGAAACAACCATCATCTTTTTCCTAAGCATCAAAAGACTAGTCACTGCTGCTACAAAAACATATGGAAGTAAGGACATCTATGGCCAAAAAAAGGAAGGGTGATAGTTCTCCTCTGTCTCACTGATGGAAGAACAAGCTACTAGGATACAAGCAGACTTTACTTTTAACATTTTCTGCAGCTATTTCCTTCTCTTTTAGGCAACTACTCTCAGGCAGAGCACAGAGTTCAGAATCCCAACAGAATAAAGTAGCTATGGCCGTGTTCAGAGTTAAGTGCTTTTGTTTACTGTTTTATCCTGGATGACAATTGCCTACTTTGTCTGCAGAGATAATGAAACATCCTGAAGAGGCACCCAATAAAACTGTACGTATAGCAAACAGAAGAAGCAAACATCTATAAGGATTGATGATATTTAAGACTACATTAAAATGCATATTTTTCAATTAACTCCATCTAATCCATAAAGATTGTGCCGTAAACTTCCTATTCAAATAACTATTCTTGGTCAACTATCAACTTCCATCGGTAACTATACAATTTTTATACAAAAACAAAAAACAAGAACAAAAAACCCCACCATCATCTTTTGAGCTTTCCCAGTGTTTAAGTGTGAAAAACACTGTTGTAAAACTCCAGTAGCACTGTTCTACATATTCAGTAACATGTAAAATATTCTCACTAGTTTCTGTTGGAACTGAAATTATTTAATTATAATTCTTCTTCACCCAAAACACCACACAGAAATAACAAAAGGATACTCTAACTATTCTTAACTGTTCTCCAAACTTAGCCAGGAATTCATACCATTTTTCAAATCACTTTTGTTCCAAATGAGTTTATTAAAACCACCTGTATAGACCTTATCTTTTACTATTTAAATCAATTATAAGCTTCTATTCACTTTGGTTGTGCATGGTTTGCATCCAAACAACTGGCCACGGATTCATTACTCCTCTTAATTTTGCTTATAAAATTTATAGTAATTGCTAACAAATTCTTACTATTCCCACTGAATGGCTTACACTGAATCTACTTTTGCTTTCATCTCCCCTTCAGCTGGAAAGTGGGAGCAGGCCACATATGTTTTTGCAAAGGCAAGTACTGGCATCTAAGAAAATGTTCTTAAAATTTTCATTATCCTCATAATTATCTTCTCTTTTATTTAACATACTATTTTTCAGTCTTTGAGAAGGTGACCATTTGACACATGTGCTTTCTCAATAATAATACTTACTAGTTGATAATGTTTGGCTTGCTTATTTTAAAATAAACTTAGGCTTTAGCTTAAAAACAAGAAATTAAGAAATGTATTATAAGTATTCAAATCAGCCACTGCGTTTATTTGTTTCTGTGTATTCTTATCAGAACTGCTTTCTCTGAAACTGAAAAAAAAAAAAAAAAAAATACAGCAGGCTACCAAGGGCTGGCAGATTCACTGTCGCTTTTGCTTTAAATGATCCAATACTCTCCAACATTCAATGTCTCCATCCAGAAGTTGTAAAATTACATCAGTTTGGGGTTATAACTCATTAGAAACAACTTACTAGTGACAGCCAAATTTAAATTCAAAATATTTACTTCAACTGTGCTTTCAAGTCCAGTAACTTTGGGAAATGCATCTTACCTTTCAAAAAAAGCCCCAAAAATTCCCCTGCGCTTTCTAAGTTAACATCACACTACAGCTAAGACACTTTCCTTGGAACAGATCTTAGGAAACAACTTAACCAACATCAAAACCACAAATAAACAAACTTCAAGATCTACTTTGACAACAATATAATGAAAGCAGTTTTATCCAATATTAAAAATTGGAAATTCATGGTGAAAAGTCTTGAAAGTTTCAGTAAGTCTTATGAAACTTCCAGCTTTTCACTTGAGTCCTTTTTTATTTTGATTTATCCCTCAGAAAGACACCCTATTGAGTTTTGCCAATTTTTATGGTTTGTTCTGGCATGCAAAATGTTTAATTACCAGCACAGAAACTATCCAAATTTTACCAATCTTTCACTGAGATTTTTATTTCAGGCACCTAACTGATTTTTAGCTCAGTCAAAACCTAGCAGTACATACTTAGCAGATATAATTTGAATATACATATTTATTAACATTCAGAGTAACAAATCTCAGCCTCCAGAACACTAACTGAAAATAAATAGTCGATCTGTTGTCTCAATGTGACAGAGAACAGGTAACTACTAATAATTTCACCATCAGCAAACAAAGGCTGTTGGCAACGAAGAACTCTGTAACTAGAAGCAAACCCTACCAAAGTAATCTGAAATTAATGAAGAAAACCCAGGAAGAGAAATAATACACAGTACATTATCCATCTAACTGATTTTTGCCTTTACAACTACTGTTTAAGTGTTCAAACCTTGATTCACAAGCACTACCACCATAAATCATAGTACTTTTAAATCACCTTCTCATGCAAATTCTGAAGCCTTGCTTTTATAACCTTTTACTTCATAATAAAATAAAAGCAACAGACTTATAATCCACCCTACCACCCAAATCAAGAGAAGCCCACCTATAGCTTGTAAATTAACAGACACAGACAGAGTAGGCACTACCTTAGGGCTATGTCCCACAATCAATGTTGAAGCTGTGTTGCAAAGCAGTAACTGACTGTAGAAGCCAGAATCACGAAGTCAATGCCAAGATCCAGCTGTAGTGCCAGTCTGGTCCCACAACAGAGCTCTAGGATGTCATCACCAATTTCTAACAGGGCACCAATTCCAGAGTAAAATATGTTTATGCGTCCTGTGTAAGTTCCTGAAGAGTCCATTACTTTATTGATGACTACAGGTCACTCCTAAACCAAGTTAATGTATTACTCTAGCACAGAAAAACCTTTCTTTGTTGAAATGTTAGTTTCTTAGGGTTGCTCCAGATTGTAATTTAAGGATACACCTTACTCTTCACTTGCAATTGTACATCGTTGCCCTCTCCTTGTAGTAGGAACTTGCCATGTAACAGGGCAGATAAAATTTTATTCATCTGATTACTAATCCTGCAGGAAAACAAAAATTTACTGATCCTACTGGAAGGTAAACAAGTTGATGCAATCCACGCTGAGGTTGTATGACTACCATACACAAAACCACCACTTCAGAAATACCCAATCATGGGAAAACCACAGTCCACTTATTTTCAGCAGAGGTCAACAGCTGTCCTAGATTACACAAAATTGCCCCCTCAGTTTCCACAACTAACAGATCTGCTGACCAGCCCCAAGACTCAGCTCTATCCAGCTCTGAAAGGTGAATCTGGCAAAGATGTGCTTAAGACCGTTACTGTTACTATTTGCCAGAGGGTAAGATTAAGTACTATTTTAGACCTTTAGTTAAGCATCTCTTCATTAATTTATTCCCTACACTTTTGTTCTGACCCTGATCTTCCTTTCCTGTAAAGACTGCAAAATTTGCAGAAAATAAATCTGTCAGCTTAAGTTACTGTCTTTTCCTTACCCTAGTAAATACACTTTTAGAGTTTGCTATAGTTAGTATAGTATTATTCACTATATTGTTTGACTTACCCATTTCATGGGTGGGTAAAAAGAAGGGGCTCATACTAACCAACCGCTAGAGCTCTCACCACTGTGGCTGGTAGTTAACCTTATCATTGGTCCATAGAATGAAGGGACAAATTCTATTTTAAAAAAAATTTAAAAACAAATACTCTTTGTCTATGAAGGCTTCGTCCTACAGAGTCCTACTATATAATTTCACCAAACTCTCCATTTATCGAAATTTGTTCCTCAGCTGAAGAATTGGTACGTAAGAAGAATTCACCATTCATTATCATTCAGCAGCACAACAAATTGTTTTTGAAACAGCTACAGGTTACATTCCACTGGTGTACTGAGTAAGTGGATACCTTTAGTAATTTTGTTTGTCATAGTATGGCATTAATGAGTCTCTTCCTTCAAGAAATTCTTTTATACAACAAAATGAAGAAGCGTCATAAATATTTATCTAAAGCTTTAAAATTCTTTTCCTAGTTATAAATTATGATTACTAGCAATATAAATAATAAATGTATATTATATGGTAATATGCATATTTAATTAGTAAGATATTTTAAACTGTTTTGCAATTTTTACTCTCTCCGCCAGTTAAAAAAGAACCAAACAAACAAGAAACCACACACATACACAAACTCCTGCAAATCTGCACAAAAGGACCAGAACATTCGTAAGTAAGCAGTACTTGCAGAATGCATATGCCTAAATGTGTACATATGACATTATACCATAAGCTTTCTTAGACATCAATACCAAGAAACTTGTCAGAACAGTAAACCTGATGGTGAGAGGTGCTGACTCAAAATAGGAAAACGTAGCATATAATGTTTTACAGACTTGGGAGATCCCAACGCTAAAACAGGGATGGGAAGAGGGCCTGGACCATGACATAAAACCACTGCATTGTTAGTTGGCCTTTTCCCAAGCAGCTGCATGAAAGAAGTCTTGGTGAAAAGTCACAGAAAGAATGCTGTTACACAACATTCCTGATCATCATCCAGTGGAATCAGATTTCAAAGTACCAACTTGTACAGCAAAATCAAGCCTTTTAGGCTTACAGAAAATTGTGGACAAAGATTAATGTCAGAAAACTATTTAAAAGGGAGATGCACAATGTTAGGTACAACTGAACAATCTGCTTAAGAAACAGATTGCATACTCAGTATTATGAGAAGGCAAAAGAACTGGGATTCAAAAAATGATGAATTTGAATGATCATCGCTTTATTTCCTCCTCACTGAGTGTCAAAAAACTTTTCCTTAACTGCAACAGATAAGGAAACACTACTGAATTGAAAAGGCCCGAAACTGTCTAATAGCCAACAGTTTTCAAGTATCTTGATACAAATGATCACTTGTTCCTTTTCTGTTCTTAAAAAAAATGTGTTTATATATTGTCCAACTACTAATCCACATACTGCATGAAAAGATTATCTTTCAATAGCCTTCTTATACATAAACTAGCAAATCGATAAGCAGCTCATATACATATTAGGTTTTCATCATTTTAAAAACCCTTTATATTCAGTCGTGTTTAAAACCACAGTAGTGCCTCTAATTGAACATGGAATTCTGGAATTGAACAAGGAATTCTGTCAATAAATATATTCGAAAAGTTCCTTTTTCAACTCAACCTTACTTTTCTACTTTTAGTATCAATAAAAGATAAATGAATAAATCAAACAAAAAACCAGTGAATAACCTAACAGAATTTCTAGAACTGCAGTCTCTGAACATGGAAAAATCCTCAAGTTTAAGTAAAAACAAACTCCACAGAGACCACATAGAGGGAAGACTAACTTTTGTTCACAAAAATAAAACGTAGCTCTAAGACAGTCACACACATCAGGCAGCCAAAATATTAAAGTTATTCAAAGCTTATTCCTAAAATGTGACTATCACCCTGATCATAACTATACAATGTTATTACTACTCTTAATAAATTTATTAAATCAAATGTGCAGCTAAATACAGTCAATTCTTAATAACCCTTTCGCACGGATAACCCACTGACAGATAAGCCACACCACAAATATTGGTCCAGGCTACACTCTGCTAAATCCAACTGTATTGTTTCCAAGATCGGTGCAAGTGCAGGAGCAGAAGGAGCATTTTCACACAGCGTGAAGAGTTTGAACAAATATGTGCAACTAGATCTTAGCTACTTCTGTTCAGGGTCAGTTCAGGTCTCTGACAATGGAAAGCACAGGACGGACACTGAAGCAGACTAGGACATATTCCACTCAAATCCAGACAGAATTATCTCTTTGGGCTCGCTACAGGTTCTGATTACAGCAACAGCAGTCACCATCACCAAGCCAAGAACAGGCAGGCATCTGTGTACTCTCCAGTGTACCAAAAAAGGTTATGAGCAACAACAAATGTTATTTCCGCTTGGCCCCTCACATGAACTCTCTAGTCCTTTCAGATCCAGACACACCACCAACTTGGTGCAGAACCGTCTGCATGAGTTTCCAACACTAAGTGGATGTTTACACCACACTGTCTAGAAACCACTTGGCTAATATAGTCACTATTATCAAGGATAACTGAATTTCCCCTATCGCACTCCACCTTCAATAACCCAAATACCCAAGAGTTAACACCTCAATAACGTAGATTACCCAAGTCTTCTGTCTTCAGAGAAAATGCAGAAAACAGTGCACACAATTTTAAAAACATTCTTTAGGCAAAAGCCTTGCTAAAATCAATACTTAAATTATAAATGCAGTATGTAACTTACTTTTGAGGTAGTATGAATGTTTAGTCTAGTGAAAATATTCTGTAACTAATGAGAAAAATTTGTGCCAAAAAACGGTGACCCATAATTACATTAGTAGTCTGTGTTAGAGAACACTAAACCATACTGCAATCACTTTGCAGTCTAGAGATTCCACAGCATCATGTACGGTAGATTTGCTTCTCTAAAATTTTACATTCGGCTCTAGCAAGGACTATGTAACATTTAGAAGTCATACAGAGGAGGGAAAAGGCAATGCTTAGTTTTCTGTACAAGGAATGCCAAATCAGCCTGAGCTCCTCCATTCTGAAAAGGAGACAAAAGAATATGACAGAGGTCTATAAAGCCAGGAGCGATTCTGAAAAGGTGAACATAGACTAACTGCACTTTGTCACTTCCTATCGCTTAGCAAGTGCCAAGTGGCATCAACTAAAACTATGAGGTAACATGTTCAAAACAAACCAGCGTTCATCTTGACATACTGTACAGATCAACCTTGCCACGCAACATTATGGTCTAAACCTTTATACAGAAGTGGACATATTAATAGTGTGATGGACTCTTCTTTCACTAAACACAAAAATACTGTCTCTGGTTCAAGAAGTCCCAAAGTCTAAATACTTGTAGGCTGGGAAAATATTCGGAGAAGGCATACAAGAACTTTCCCAAGAATCTAGTTCATACTGATAAAGAAATGAGGCCAAATGTTGTTTGGCCTCCATGGCATGCTCCTCTCCTCTTACTATCTCAGGCTGGCACCTTCAAGTTCTTTATAAGATCCATGACAGTATTGCTCGAAGAATGCGGTAATTACGGTATCACTGAAAATTGTAATTCCATGTTTGCCACAGATGATACTGAAGAACCCAACATTAACCATCAGCAACTGTACTGATAACCACAACTAAGGTACAGTAGATGTCTCCAACATAAAAATATAAAACCTAAAAACAAATCTAAAGAAGCGCTATCTCCAGAAAGACAGAGAAGCAGTAACAGGCCAGTAAAAGGAGAAGAAGGAGGAAGAATGAACACAAGGGAACCTTACAACAACACTACCACACCACACACTACCATCACTATTTTCTAGTCAGTAATACTTAAAAACACCACAAGTTTGATTCCCGGACTGCTTTATATAATTTATACTACTACATATACTTTACATATATATACACACACACACATCTTCTCTACCCCAGAGCTCTTAAAGGAAAGAGAACACCATTGTATAAGAGCTGTATTAGGCTGCTTTCAATTACAGTTGTGCAACTAACTTAAGACAGCTCGTGTAGGCTGCTGCTAAAACAGTCCTGGCCATTCCCCTATCTCAGCATTAGCATGGTCAGCTGGGTCAAGAAACTGATTTCATTTAGCTGAAAAGGAACTCAGGAGGAAAAAAAAAAAAAAAACACACTCAAGTTTTAAATGCTAGTACCATCAGAAAGGAGGAGGAAGTAATGCATAGCAAGGACCCTCTCTGCAGTAACAGTGTCTTACTGCAGGTTAAGAAAATCATGGAACCCTACAGTAAAAGCTTAGTAGACCAAAGAGCAAAATAAAATACAGCATCTTCAACATCCAAACAAAACACATTTCTTCATTAAAAAGTAAATATCCAGAAGACTGCTACAAAACAAAAAAATCTACAGAGCAGCAGACCATGTATGAGCTAAGCTACCTGGACATTCAAAACAAAAACTGCATTGGTTTTCTGGCTACAAAATGACATTGCCAGAAGGCAGAAAGAAGTATAACTTTATATCACTGCCATAAAATCAGTCATTTCCTCATTTGTTCTGAAAAGTTAAGACCATTTAATTACTCCTGAAATTATTACAGAAAGACTCCATAGTTACAAATTTCTAAACCTGGATCTTTACAAGGTTTTATCAGAAATGTTTATTTCAAAGTTTCTTCAGGAATGCCTGCATCTTTTTAACATTTCCATTGACAACAAATGGTGTAACAGCATTTAAAAAATTCCAAGTACTAACATACTGTAAATATAATTTTAATTTGGCAAGCCCATTACGTGACCTTCAACGGTATTTCCTCAAGTCTGAAACTCTTCTGGCACAATCCTTTATTAGGCAACTCTTTGAAGGGAAAGCTTCAGATTAAGAACACAGATTTCTAATACGCAACATCAGCCATCATTCATTTTTTCCAAGGTTCACATCCCTTTGCAAAGCCGCTTTTTAAAGCACACTTGGTCCACAAGGTAGAATTTAATATATTCAACACCATGGACAAGATCTATTACTGAGGTAGGGATGTGAAGTACAAATTCTTACACCTTCTCTGCTATGAAATTTTTGCTATGAAGCTTTCACTGATGAAAATAGTCGGACACAAAAATTATAGGAGGGACAATACTGTTCATACAGTGTAACATCTTTGCTATTTAAACTAAAATAATTTCAATCTTATACAGTAATTCACTTACAGACAAGAATTCATCATTACAATTAATATAGCTATAAGTGAGATAACAGGATGCTCAGATCTCTGATGCACATTGTCAAAATACATTCTCAAGACTCTATGCAAAGTTTCAAAATCACCACAGGGAATAGTAAAGCATTCCCAAACACTACTTTAAGCTCTTCAGCTACTTCACACTTTACAAATTTTTCTGTGCATTTCAAGAGGTTTGAGGCTTTCTTACTACTTATTTCCTAAAAAAGCAAGTGTCCAGCTGCCATTTCTGAATAAATGAATTCAACACTGTCATGTATCAGCCTGTCAGAGACGAAGAATAGTTTTAAGGCTGAAGTTCTGGGCTGGCACTTAAGATAGTAGTTTCACTGACGCACAGACTCAAAACAATCTCAACACTCACAAAGGACACTAAGTTTGCTAAGGTGTTTGAGATAAGCAGACACTAGAACAGTGAACACTAGAGTGTATAATGTATGTTGCTGTCAGTGTAGACAAAGGAAAGGGTAGATCAGCCCAAACACAAGCAGGCTCTGTGTTCCTGCAACTCAGCTGCAACAGAAATAGCAAGTTGCATCAACACTAAACTAATTTAAGATATAAATTAGTTAGAATATTACCTGTGCAACATAAAATCTCCAGAATACAATTTACATACATTGTTCAAATGAAATCCAGAATCCTGATCATACTTTCTCCTCTCATAAATGAGAGAAAGCTCTCAGTATCAAAATGACCAGCCCATTTACAGCTAGATGATGGACAGGAATTTAGAAGTAGCTACTAAAGAGAAAAGAAGGAATTCCAGAAGTGATTGAAAAGTTAATTGAAATATTTCACTCATATCACTTAGCTATTAGTATAAGCATAATCAAGACAGGATATTCAGTGGAGACTTTCTCTAGCAGTTCTACTCAGCAGGAGCAGAACTGATGATAACCTGAACAATTAAATTAGAAAGATGCAAGGGACAGGCAATCACTACTGCAACTTTTCAGCTTTAACTTCTTTGTTACAGAACCTATTAGCAAATCAAGCATGAAAGAGCTGTCCTCAGAAAATGCACTGGTGCATTCAGTCTGGGCTACACACAGAAAAATCTTTCCTCCATGAACGGTGCACTTTCAACAGCTTTCTATAAATGTTCAAACTCCACTTAAATACACATAAAATTTATCCTTTTTACTCATTAAAATCTTATGTTAAAATGCAGTTTCTCCTTCATGGTAACTTTTTTTCTAAAAATAAAACTATAAATAATGATTGATGTTCTCAGACTGAATTCAACCTAAACCAGACATACAAAAGTTACTGTAAAATAGTTCTCTCTGTCCAAACCCGCCAGTGTTTTCACTTATGTTTAGGATGTCATAATTATTTTTTTCACAGAATTATTTCCTTCATACAAAATAAGATGCCAAAAAAATAAGAATAAAACTTACCCCCATTATCTGTTCTCTTTAAAGCACCATCCTTATGAGGGCATAATTCACATCTCTACGGAAAAAAGCAAAAATAAAATAAAAAAATGGAATGATCATAGAGCATTGAAAAAGAAACCACACATATCAAAACTGTTAGCTGACATTAAGGAAGCAACTATTTTTAAAAAATGAATGGGTGTGCATTATCTTAACCCTTACTTGAATTTTAATGTTTATCACAAATGAAGCTTTCTCCTCCAGATCTTGAAACTATTCTCTCTCTATATATATACACACACACACATATATATATATAAGCTCTTTGCAGTTCTACCTCCAAGTTTCTATTCCTGGATTCCACACTCCGGAATTCTGGAGACAAGCCTCCAAAAACTATAGCACGGGGTAGACTCGCTTGGTAAGAAACTTGGGCACAGTCCAAAGACTCTCTACCATATTTCCTCCTCATAAGATCCCTGCATTCATCAAGGTGGTCAATCACAAAGATGTGCCATGGATACAATCAGCACAAGTGCACATACCATGACTGAATTCACAGTCTCTGATGACCCTCACTTACACTGAGACCCCCAAAAACAGTCTCACTTTCTGTCTCAGAAAAAGGTTAGATGTTGAGTCATCCTTGAAATTCTCCAAGATCACATGTCTGGAAACATGTGGTTTGACATCAGATTCTTCTGACATACACCAGGAGGACAACAGCACAATCTTTCTGCTATCACTGCCTCTAACAAGTTCCTAATATCAAATTTATCTCTAACTGTCCTAGAGCAGTGTGAACCAATTCCAAACCAGTTCAGAGATGACAGAAATGGAACAGGTTTGACACACATTCCACTTCAACTGCTCCAAATGACATGCAAAGGAACACCATTATAGGAGATCCTATGCCTAGGAATCACCTTATTAAAACCCGTATGTATTCATAAATTAGGGACAACTCAAGGCATACCAATCTAACCAGCTTTTTAAGAAACTGAAGAACAGTTTCATCAACATCAGGTGCAAACTTAATACCACATCCTTCAAACAGAGAGGGACATCTGGCATCAGTACAGATTATCTCTGTGCTTTCTGAACAGTACTATTCTCCATTACCAGCTAATTGGCAAGTCAGCAGATGAAGAAGCCTATGATGCTAGAAGCACCTCAGAAACAGATTGTCTAAACTTGCTGAGGAATGAAAAATTCCATTCCTGGAATTTGTATAGCTGAAGTATATCTTGAGGACTACCTAATTCCTCTCACCCTGTAAGAAAATTTTTATTAGCAGCAAAGAGGCTTTCACAAAGTGTAAAATAGAAAAGTTCTGAAATTATTTTTGGTCAGTGCACTGGTATAGACAGCTGCACACAGGAAGAAGAATCTTTAGAATTGCTGCTTTTTAACTTTTGCTTCACTCATCCCTCCCTCACATTCACCCGCTAAAACAATCAGCTATTTATTGAAAGACAGCATCAAGTCTGTGGTGAAACTTAGAAATAAAGGTGGTTGAAAACTTCTGTAAGCTGCCTGCAGGCTAGAATAATCATTTTTTTGAGAAAAAAAAAAAAGGCAAATAGTAGAAGGGCTTCTTTGCCACAGCAATGGGAATGAATTGATTAGTTCACTTTAAACAAAATCCTACATATGCAGTATGTATGTGAGATATATCTTAACAGTCCAGCTCTCCAGACATTAAATACTAGGTGCTCAGAGACACTCAGCAGCAGTAGGTTCATTTCAGTGAATTCCCCATAGGCTGAACCAGATTTTCAAAGTGAGAAGCCTGGCATATATTGATGGTGACAGTGCAATAAAGTTTGTTCCCACCCCAAAGCTGCAAGCTTGCAGCTTAGGGCCAGTAAGCAGAGATGATCTATCTACCACTGAGACAAGGGAAGCTATTAACATAGTCCATCTTGCCCCACTTGTGCAAGCCTGTGAAATTCTGACATACATTTTCTTTAGTGGCAAAACCAGTTTAGAAGGTTATCTTCTTCTCTTTACCTCTCCCTCCACCACTCCCTCAGCTGCTGACCCAACTATCTGTAGAGCTGATCCTTAAACCAAATCAGTGAAATGGAGTGAAATGAATCTTTTCTTTTTAACATTTTTAATTCAGGTCACATTACTGATGCAATTTAAGCATAATCCCACAACCAGTTGCATCAGCAAAACTGAAGGCAGGGAACCATAACACTGCAGCATTAGTAATTTAAGAATTAGCAAACTTCTTGAGCAAACTTTGCCACAAAATTAAAAAAAAAAAAAAAAAAATCACAGGACACTATGCAGCAAGGAACTGAACCTTTATGCAGAAGAGCTAAACATGCTCCATTCAGTTTCATCAGAACTCAGTTCCAACTCATTTCTTTTTGTCTCATGTCTCTAACAGGACTCAGGTCCATTAGGTCTTCCCTCATTACTCCTCTGCCCTGGCTGCAACCAGTCAGAGAGGATACAAGACAAAAAAATTGAGGCAGAGGTGGGAGTTTCAACAGTGAAAGAAAACTTGAGCACAGGAGGTTCTGCAGAGTATTCTCTCGCTGGCGGGGAGCAGTATACCTGTATTCAGCTCTCATGGAGCTGTGCAACTGTGCAGATACTAGCACTCTGATGACACAGAGCACTTCTGGTGCCCTGAATTCTGGCTACAATCGGCAATGAGGCAGCACACTAGTAAGCTACTGCACTACGCAGTGAGCTTTTCCAATTCAACCTCTAGGTTACCAGCCTCACTCCTTCCTAGCCTCCACACTCTCAGAGTCTGTCACCCATTTCTGCTCCCCCAAGTTTCAATATGCACCAGATAGTAACACGAGTAGTTTTGCCAGGTGGCAACATTGTACCTCATCCCTTGAGACAACTAACTAGTAGAGAATTTCTCCTTTTTTTTTTTTAAACTAACACTTTATTACAAGTTCTAAAATCTTACAGCAATATAGCATTCAAAAAACAGCGATAGTTTCAACTGAGAACTTGCAAAGTGACTGAAAAAAAAATCTTAGGAATGCATGCTGTCACAGAGGATTCTGTACAAGAAAGGAAACGAGAAAGTGAGGTGTAGATGTATCTCAGAAGTCCAGTTACTTATAATTTCTTATTCGAATGGTTTTGTCCACACAGTATCTCATTCTTCTAGTTTACTTATGGATGGAGCTTAGAGTTTAAGTGAATAGCAACAGCTGAATCGCTCTAAACGCCACATCACATAGAACTTGCCTGATGAAAGAAAGCTTTGATCTCTGCAACACAGTATAAGGAATAATCTCTTCATCTGTACGGATAGTTAGATGGTCTCTAATATCTGAGCACACAGACCATGACAGGGCTCTCCTCTCTAGTTGTGCATTATAAGACTTAGCTCTTGCAAAGTATTTCTCACACAGATTTATTGTCTGAGCATTCACAAATATTGTGAATGAAATATTGTGGGGAACCACTAAAAAGGGGGGGTATGGGAAGGGGTAGCGGGGGCGGAGACTTCATCCACAAGATATCACAGCATAAATAGGGCAAGCTGCTATGACTGATCAACAGTTCAAACAAATATCAGCAGGTTAGACAGTGCAAACGTGAATACTGAGGAGGGTGACTGTGACCCAAGAAAATAACCACATCCTCTGATGTGCTGAAGGGCACTGGCCTTATAGCAGGCCGGGGCACCTGTGCATATGGTGCTGTAGGTACAGCCAGACGAATTACATTTGAAAGAGACAAAACACTGGCTGAAGGAAGATTTTAGTTGTAGCAAGTGATATTTGTCCCTTCCCTTCCTGTCCTTACAGAGTGTAACACAGACACCTCATTTTTGCAGCTCTGTGGTAGAAGAGGCTACGGCCATGGCTATAGCTTCTGTCCAAGCAGAATTCAGGTGAACTCTCAGCAGGAATTCCTTTGGACTGTGAAGTCTCCCGTAGAGGACCAAAGTGAAACCAACCTCAAAGCCATGCAGCTGGAACAGTCTGGCAATGTGACTGTCACAACTCACTTCTGAGCTACATAAACAGCAAGTTAATTAAGGGAAAGAAGACTGATCCTGAAACTTTAGCATCGAGGCAAATTGAGACTGCCTGGGTCTGATGAAAAACCTACTGCCTCCTGAGGGGTTCAATCTTTAAATAGTCACCCAGCAGAGACTTAAAGTGGTCAAAAGCATGGGACGCCCTTGCAGAATTTGAAAGAAGCAAATTTTTTCTGTCATTATTAAAAAGTAGAAATAACTGCAAATAAAGAAAAAACAGTAAAATTTTAAAAATAAAGAAAGGAGCTGTCCACTGAAGATACCCAGCAGAAAGACATTCCAAGACAGGAAGGTCAAAATAAGAGAAGTAAAAAGGAGCTAAATAAACCCCTCTTCCTATACTGAATTAGTTACAGTCCAATTTGGATCCACTGCACTGTTGCACAGAGTTTTCTGCCTCTATTTTAGATTAACTATGCATTTCCATTTTAACCAGAACTAAAAGCTACCTTAACCAGCAGCAGATAATATCAGACAAATCTAATTACTCAAGTCTTTTTGGTTAACCTAACTCTACCATTTTTTTAACTCGAAATGGAAGAAAGGGATGGAGAAGTTGATTTAATCCCACAGACTATGTTATTCATGCTGAAATGAAGAGAAAGAGCATGAGACACACAGCAGATAGAGATGATAAAGAGAGACAAGACAAGACTATACAAGTAGGAGAGGAGAAAAAAGAACAGAAGGAATATAGCATTGTTCTCCCCTCAGGGTTCTAAAAATTTTGAGCAAGTTTCATAAAGAGTCATCTGCAGACATCCATTATATTCTGTCTCTTATTTTTAGAAAACAAAGGTCAAAGAATTCTTGTGCAAGTGATTTACTGAATTTTGGTCCAAGCTAGGCCAATGGAACCATTCACCTAAATAATGACTGTCAACCAAGTGAAGTCCTGCAGGACTGAATTCCCAGTATTGCAATGAGGCCATAAACTGTGTGTCTCTATGACCTGTTAACCTGAATAACAGAAGAAGATCTACAGCAGATTAAACAGACCACAGTTTCTAAAAGTTAGCTGAAAAATCAGGCTGCAGTTCCAGCTGCCTTTACTTCAGGCTCACTTTAAGCTAACATAATTGCACACTGCTGCCAAAAGAAATTCACTGGCCATCCCCTGCTGTGTACTTTCAACTGCCTCCCTTGCTCTGCAAAGAGCTTTCATTTGACCACATGCAAATCCCAATCAGCAAAGTAAAAATAAAATACTTTTTTCAGCCAGATTACTTTTTTGAGCCATCTTCCCATATGGCAATATGAACAACAATGCCAGATAAAAAACGTATCAGGAGGCGGCATCATCTATGCTGGCTATACATGAATACGGAATTTTGACCAAGGGCCTTAAGAAAAAAAAACTACAAAAAAAAGAAAAACAAACAAAACACCAAACAGAAACCAACCACACAACCATAACATCATCACATACACAGAAAAAAAAAAAACAACAAAAAAAGAAAGACACAAACACCATAAAACACCACACACCACGCCTGAAACAGACTAATTTAATTTCAGTATTAATACAGACATATTACTTGGGCCCAGACCCAAACATATTTATTAGGCCAATTTTGGTTTGATACTTCCCTGACTTTCATATAATGCCAGTTTTTAACAGGCATCAGCTATATACACAAACTGTTCAATTTACAAGCTTATTTCCTCTTCCAAGCTGTACTATATCCAGCAAGATACTTACGCTTTTACAACAGTTTTTTTAATCCAAAGTACATTTTTATCACAGAATTACTGTTTCATATTGCTTGACAACAGGAAAAAAAAAACGAAACCAGTATTTAAGTGAAAGGAACAACTTTAAGAGATTGCAATACATAACCCTTAAATTTACAAACAACAAAATAGCAAGTTACACAAACTCAGCATTACAGTTCTTGAAACCTGACACTCAATCTCTTTCAATCCTTTCATCACCAGGAGTTAAAACTTGACAGATAAAACACTTTATTCTGCTGCTCCTTTTAGTCATTAATCAAACAGTAGACTGGCTAAATCCATTTGGTTTTATTACAAGTTTTAGTTCACATTTTAGGGAAAACAAACCCTTCACACACTACATCAAATTCCTATGACCTTCTTAAAATTGACCTAGAAGAGGAGAGTCAGTTGCCAAGCAGAAGTCATTTTATTGCTTTACTTCTGAATTTGCTTCCAAATACATCTATTTTACAGCATGCCATGCTACTGGGTATTTCTCTATATATCAAAATGAAGTAACTTGACACACTCCCCCAAAGCACATGGACAGATTTACAGTAAACAAAGCAGATGATCAGAAGGTTAGTTTCTCATCAATGACTTTCCAACTGGAGCAGCTGATGCTCTTAGCAACCTTGTCTCCCATTCACTGGTAGTTGTAGAAGCCTGCAGCACAGCTGACTGTCCAGGTATTCATCTTCCAAGTTCTGTGGTACAGCTTCACCTACTTTCACCAATGTTTCATACCATTCTGTCTCATCGTTGGGTGTTAGCAGAAGGAAACATGCTAAAGTCACTTCTAACACTCTACTATACCTAAGATGGTCTCTCCCAATCCTATAGACTTTGAATATGCTAGGTAGTCTTACATACTACTACTTCAGATAATACAAAGTACCTTAATATGGGTTTAAAAAATGGTTTACGAGGGTAAAGACATCCATATGGGTAGTTATTTCAGTTAATGTAAAACAATTTAATGCTGGCAGGCACACACCCATTGCTGTCAAAAACATAAAACACCTGAGGGGGGGAAAAAAAGCCTATCTAGAAAACAGCTCTGGATACAAAGTTGATCAAAAATCACATCTACAGTTTCAGCTACATCACTCTACCCATACGTAACTAGCTGAAGTTCTTTATTCACTTTTTTGATTAAAAATTACCTTCTAAGCTTGAAACATTTTTGCTATTTATTTTCCTTCTCCCCCAAAGGGTGTGAAATTAGTGTTCCATCTTCTCCAGAGGAGAGTCTTACATTTTCTAATCTTATTTTTATACTTTTCTTTCTACGTCTCTGTTTCCCCAAGCATTTTGGTCCATTTCTTTGATAGGGGGAAAAAAAGTCTAAAAAAATACCACACATACAGTGGAATGAAAATACTGGAAAAAAAAAATCTAAAACTCTCTTTTTCCCCAACAAACCTGGAAAAATTTGGGGTCATTTTAGTGATTAGACTGTGTTACATTCAGGCAAGTATCTAACAGAACAACCAATGTAAACATAGCTCCCTCTATAAACAGACACCATATTTTAAAGGCACTTACATAAAAGTGTACACCACAGACAACTAGATTATGCTTAACAGAAAACCTAACTCAAATTCAGCTCATCAGAGGGTAGCTACAGATGAACAAATGCCTTAGAGCCTACAGAGAAACAGTTTTTGCAAGATTAGACAACAAGAAGAGGAAAAACCCAGATATTTGCAGAGTGGTGCAAACCAGTATACTGGAAATTTAGATTTTGGCATAAATTCTATGAATAGATGAGAATTCACAGGCAGTTAGTACAAAAACAGACCCAGCAACAGGATGCGTACCAGACTGACCATGTCTACATCTGCTGGCAATAACTTAGCCCAGCCCTCAGAATCCAGTGACATCTCATTTTTCCATTCACCCCTTCAAACTACCTTCTGTGAAGCAAAACCAATAGTGCCAACGTACAAAGACAAACCAAAGCTCATCCTCTCAGCCCTTGAAATCTCCAGAAAGTCCAGTAAAACTCACAAGTATTCCCAGATGCTGCTGAAATTACCAAACCACTACCCACACCAAACTTAGGCTATCTATTCATATCAAATCCTTTTACTCCAGTATTTTACTAACCTTTTCTTTGGTGTTTTTTTCCTTAAAACCGATCAGATACTTTGGAAATTCCCATTGAAGTTTACTTCTGATTTTTTACACCTGTGCTTAAGGATGAATTGCAGAACCCTTTTTCCAAAAGCTGCTATAGGACTACATGGCACAGCCAATGAAGAGACTGCTAACTACAAAACCAAACCTGCATTTACTTTTATCAGTTTCTAAACTACAGCTGGATAGCCATATACCTGTCCAATAGTCTTAACCTACAGTACTTTAAGACTTGACTTACAAACCCACAAAATACCCCACTTCAATATTTTGATTTAAATGACAGCTTGCAACCATGCAAGTATTTGAAGCAGAAGTCAGCAAGTAGCTAACTACACGATTTTTCAACCAAGGTATCTGAAAAGAAGCAAACTGAAGTTCTAATGTTTCCAACCTATATGATTCACACCAGACTCCAGTATTTATAAGCCACAATGAAGAACCTACAGAAATCAAAAGATCTTCTGCCATATTCAAGAATCCCCAACTGGCTGACACCACTAATAGAGCAAACGAATGCATACTGTCAGTACTTCTCTTCAACAATGCTATGTTCTGCAACTTGACAACTTAAGAAATTAAGTCATCTCCATCTTCAAATAATCATTTCTTCATGCTGACAAATTTTCCAAATCTCTGTCCCATCTCTATTCAGTCATCTGTCCCAGGAGGAGAGAACTTTTTTTTTTTAAGCAGAGAGTTGACAGGTAAAAGAAAAACAGACTGACTACCTGAAGCATTTTGGGCTTTATACCCGGATAAATTAAAGAGACTTCACCTAGTTCTCTTTATCAAGGCATCAGATAAAAATATATGCAGACTCAGTTAGCTCTGTCAGAAACACATACCATAGATAATAAACTTACAGACTATGACAAGAAGATTAGAGCCACTCAATATGCTAACCAGCATTCTTCCAATACCATCCAGTACATACATACTACAGGTGCCATTTAGTCATACTTTTACTCAATACATTTAAGGTATCTGGAAGAGAGATAACATAGAGTACAATGTAACACGATGATGACTAACAGCATGCATCAAGATCTGGCTAGTCCAACTTCAGAAGTTCAAAGACATACATTTCCCACTACATATTTAAAAGTAGTAAGACCTGCTAGATCACAGAATTACAGAATCATCTGGTTGGAAGAGACCTTTAAGATCACCAAGTCCAACTGTTCACCCTGCGCTGCCAGGGTCCCTAAGCCGTGTCCATCAACACCACATCTATATGTCTTTTAAACACTTCCAGGGATGGGGACTCCACCACCTCCCTGGGCAGCCTGTTCCAACACTTCACAACCCTCTCTGCAAAGAAGTTCTTCCTGATATCTAACCTAAATTTCCCCGGCACAACTTGAGGCCATTTCCTCTCATCCTGTCATTCACAACATGTAGGGAGGTGGGGGTTGGTCTCTTCTCCCAACATCCTTTCAGGTAGTTGTAGAGAGCAATAAGGTCTCCCCTGAGCCTCCTCCTCTCCAGACTAAATCCCAGTTCCCTCAGCCGCTCCTCATAAGATAAGTTCTCTAAACCCTTCAACAGTTTTGTTGCCCTTCTCTGAACCTGCTCCAGCGTCCTTCTTGAAGTGAGCAGCCCAAAACTGGACACAGTACTCAAGGTGTGGAATCCCAATTATAAACACACACAAAGCATAAGGTTCAAACATTGATCTTCAATGGAAAGCATCAGAAGGCTATGATGAATACCTGTCATGTTTGGCTAGATTTCCAACTAAACACTCAAACTTTTGTCATCAGGCTGAAAGTATGCTGCTGACCCAATTCAATCTAGCTGAAGAAAACAAAGAATGCCATGGTTCACATCAGTGTCCTCCCACAACATACCACAGCTGTACCCTAAAAATTCCTAGATATAAAATGCTAGCATGCATTTTAAGTAAGGCTCATTGCAGCTGAGGAGGTCCTTGCTTGTTTTAGAGACGACTTCTGCCAGTGATTTAACAATCTAGCAACAAAATGAACAGTTACAAAACATTTCTGCATAAGAATTAAGCAATTCCTGGAACAGAAAATGTTTTGCTCTAGTCCCGCTTTGGTTAGTAATTTTGCCGAAGAATCTTTAGAGCATTTACTGAAGTTATATTGATACCTATGTTAGAAAAAATTTTATCAAGTAGCACTTGAGTGATGGAACGCTGTGTTCTAAAGCTTGAATGTTCCATGTATTCGTATGTAGCATAACGTAATTATAAATAACTGCACAAATAAGCTGTACATTTAGGTAAACGGTAGTTAATCAAAACTGGAAAAAAATCACAAGACTTTTTTTGCTGTAATCAAGTAGTTCAAATAAGTTTATGAACTCAGCTGTGTATTTAGAAACCAAGTAGCAAGTATGCATAGAAGCAAGGGAAAATGCAGTACAAAACAGAATTATGAAGGCAGCACAATCAGAAAATCAGAAATAGCATTACTACTCCTACTTTGATATGCACAGTACACAATACAGTGCATAAGGTTCAGTTCACCAGTTGGAGAGGAAGATGCACAGAAACTATACTGCACTTCTGTAGCACCTTCTGCCGTTTGTACTCCTAACCTTGAGGTCCAGACACTTTGCAATCCTATGTAAATCTGTCATCTTCTGAGTCACAGTGCAACAAGGTTATAGGTCTGTATTCACTACATATACAAAAAAAACCCCTCTGAACAGGTAAAAATATTTTCTTCTACTCATGAAACGCAAAGCAAACAGTCACCCATCTATGTAATGGGCAAGAAACACCCTTCATGCAATCAATAGCATTGCAGAATAAAAGTTTCACCTTCACCACAATTAGAGTAACAGAAATTTCTCACATTCATTCTGCTCTTCTCTCTCTAGCTCTGTTCAATCCATATTTTGCTCATTACCTCTCCCAATTACTATCCTTATCTCAAATTCCTCACGCCCCACACTGGGTGTCAAAAAGGACTGTGGTAGGTTGACCCTGGCTGGACAACAAGTGCCCAGCAAAGCCGCTCCATCCTCAGCTGGACAAAAGGAAGCAAATATAATGAAAGACTCATGGGTCAAGATAAGGACAGGGAGATCACTCATCAATACCATCAAAGGCAAAACAGATTTAACTTGGGGAAAACTAATTTAATTTATTAACAATCAAATCACAGTAGGATAATGAAAAATAAAACCAAATCTTAAAAACACCTTCCCCTTACCCCTCCCTTCTCCCCTGGCTTAACTTCACCCCCAATTTTCTCTGCTTCCTCCCCACCAGTGGCATAAGGGGGCAGGGAATGGGGGTTGCAGTCACTTTGTCACATGCTGTCTCTGTCACTCCTTCCTCCTCAGGGGAAGGGCTTCTCACAGTCTTCTCCTGCTCCAGCATGGGGTGTCTCCCACAGGAGACAGTCCTCCACAGTTCTCCAGTGTGGGTCCTTCCCACGAGCTACAGTTCTTCACAAACTGCTCCAGTGTGGGTCCCCTCCACAGGGTGCAGTCCTTCAGGAACAGACTGTTCCAGTGCAGGCTTCCCACAGGGTCACAGCCTCCTTTGGGCATTCACCTGCCCTGCTCCAGCATGGGGTCCTCCAGAGGCTGCAGATGGATATCTGCTCCACCAAGGACCTCCATGGGCTGCAGAGGGACAGCCTGCTTCACGATGGGCTGCCAGGGGAAACACTGATCAAACACCTGAAACACTTCCTCCCCATCTTTCTTCACTGACCTCATTGTCTGCACAGTTGTTTCTCTCATATTTTCTCACTTCTTTCTCCAGCTGCAGTTGTGCAGCAACATTTTCCCCTTCTTAAATATATTATCACAGAGGCATGACCACCATGGCTAATAGACTCAGACTTGGCCAGTGGCAGGTCCACCCTGGAGTCAACTGGCATTGCCTCCACTGGACATTGGGGAAGTTTCTAGCACCTTCTCACAGAAACCACCCTTGTAGCTCCCCCGCTACCAAAACCTTACCACACAGACCCAATACAACATGCTGTGCCTAAGTATCTTTAAGCAGATTTTTTATTCCAGTTATACAGCTACAAACAAACATTCACTGTCTTCCAGACTGCACAGCCATTCATAAACGACAGGACAGTGTTGTTGGGGTTTGTAGTTCGGGGTTTGGCGGGGGAGGGGAGGAGGGAAGAAGGGGGAAACAGGAGGATGTTGTTAAGAAGCAGTTTCTCATATTTATTAAAAAAATTCTACTAGCAATTTGTATTTTACAATCACTTTTCCTTCTCTTATTTAGCAGCTTACTATTCTACTGCTGTGTAAAAGCCTCACAAATAACAAAAGCATATAGGTTGATTTTTCTGTTGTACGCTCAAAACTAAAGCAATTTTTCTACTACTTGTTATAGTATTCTTAGAAGTTGCAGTAATAGTCTTATATAAAGTGTACTTTAGGGAAAATTATGCATACACATTAAAAAAGCATTCATTTCAAAATTTCTTTGATAAATTATTTCAAAAGCTATCCTCAAAGAGAAGGCATAATATGTTAGTCCTGAATGACTTGATGGCCAGTATTTGAAGTTGAAGAAAAAAACAAAACAGCAAATCATCTTCTGCTAAAACTACATTTAGTTCACCTCTGTTGTGATCGTATCTATAAATGTGCATCCTAGTTTACAGATACAAGTGTAATAGCCACACCAAAGTTGATCTAAGCACATGCACATAGATCCCAATCCCCTGGAGGCAGCCTGTTTTGAGCCAGTGCTGTCAGAGCTCTGATCACAACCTTATCTGCATATCGAAATACATCTGCCCATTTCCTCCTCCTTTGCCTCCTGTTTATGCAAAAGGCAAGTAATACAACACTTACGGTTATTTTACACTACATAAATTCTGAAGGTGGGGTGTTAAACCATGGATATATCATACAACTCTTATGAGCAACTCTACAATAACAAAATTGTAGATGCATGTGATGGAAGATTTTAAAAAGGGAACTCGGAGAGCAGAATTACAATTGTTGCACAGTATAGTTGCGTTTCTATAGCTCTGAATCCTTAAGTACTGCATGATCTAAACCGACTCTGCAATGACAGTCTTTCTGTCTCCACGCCGAGTTCCAAGGCACACGTGCAAGTGCAGAGACGCTAGTTACATGAGATTCAGCTAAGATCTGGATTAATACTATATTCAGATCTTATGTGGCTAGCTCCACGGGGAGTCACAGTCCCCTCACCACACTCCCCAGGACTAAAATCCAGGTGGCTTATTAGACAAGCTTTCAGTGTCGCACAAATATGCCAGCTCAGTTCCAGGCCAGTACTGCATTCAAATTCATAAGCCACCCCACCAAAAAAAAAAAACTAACAGAAACGCCAAGTGGAAAAAACACCACCTTTACAACATCAGAGTCTATCTGTACCAAGTCCAAACTGACTATTCCAGATGCAATGACTGGCTTATAATACATAAATTCCAGTAAAACATACCAACAGATCAACATTGTATTAATTCACTCACAATGCTGTAAGTGATCCAACTTCATATATACAAGCTGAGTTCAGCCTGAGATAGTAAAACTTCCTGGAATTCCTAACACTGAAGTTCAGTACTGAGATCTCCTGCTCTCCCTGATTCAAGTTGGATTCACAAGGACCAGCATCCACGCATAGCTAATAAGCCTGACCAAGCTGACTGTTTGAGCAAACGTTAAGATGCTTCTGTGTCACCTGGTATCTCTATCACAGGGATTACCACAGCTCCTTCATGATAAGAACAAATAGTAGTAGCTTGTAGAAAACCATAAACACATTGTCTATTTATACCCTGCTATAGGCTGTAATTAAATAACTCTTAAAATAAGATCATCAAAAAAGATGTTTGGCATATAATAGCATGATGAGGAAAGAAGGTCTTTTTGAACAACAGTTGGGCTACAACTCCTAAAGTTAGCTTCTCTAGTCTCTCTTTGGATACCAGTATTATCAATCCCTGGACAAAATACATGCACCATCCAATTTCCCAAGCCAGGACCTGAAGTCTCTTACGTCCTATTGTGTAAGTGTACATCCTTACGCGGACCCCAAGATTACCTTTTCCTGCATCAACATGCATCTGCCCTGCGTTTTGACTCAGAAGTTCAGGTACATCCAAAGACATCAGAAGGGCCCACTAGGCAGGGTAATAATAGTAAGTGCTGACACAGGCAAAGCTGGGAGCAGTTAACACTCATCTTGAAGAGATTCACATTCCAAACTCACCATAGGTCAGCTAAAATTAATTAGTTGATTTAGGAAAAACTAAGATTTGTCAAGCAATAGTTAAAAACCTATACAGTGATTGTAAAAAGTGCATACTGGGATTACAACCTTCTGTTTATTATGTACTACATACACATGATTACAAGTTAAGTCAAACAATTATCAAACACCTCAGTATGTCCATTATCCAAACAGTTCATGTTGACGAAAATTGCAGTTTCTCTCACACATGCAAAAACATGACCATGCCAAAGCCAAGACTCAGTACGACTTGTCAGGCATAGAACTGTACTTTCCAACTAGTAGTTGACCATTCAAAATCTAAGACACTGCCTACCACCTCACTACGAAAAACGCAGAAGTCAACCAGCCAGAAAGCTTGTGTAGCCCAAAAAAATGATCTACCACTTTCACTGACAACCAGTATGTACCAGCTTAGCAGCAGCACACAAAAGAAAGGGAACACAGTAGACATCGGTGTATAACAGTTGAAAGTATATGGGAAACCAACTGCTCTAACCTGCTGTTAAGCAATATTCTCTGGTGACCCACCTACTTGAGATACAGGCTCCTGAGTTAGTCTATTTCTTTCAGTTGTCAAAGCAAGAGTAAGTTTAATGCAAGCAGTTAACCCTAGTATCTTATCAGAATGGACTTACCTGCACAGTAACTGCAGCTTACAAAAAAAAAAAAAAAAAAAAAACCCACACACCCAAAACCACACAACACATAGACAGCCTCAAAAATATGCCTTTAGGGCAAGACTCAGGTGTTTTTAAAGATTAAAAATAAGTAAGCAGAAGCATGTTCCATATAATATGGTCAATTCAATTCTGGTTTTGTTTCTAGACAAAAGGTCAACAGAAATACTAAGCTTTGGTCTCCTACAATGATGATAAGGAGGTTTGATTTTGCAAGCAAGTGCTTTAAAACTGTGTCTGATAAACTGGTTACAATAAAGTTCCAGTTTTCATATTGAAGTCAGAGGTTCAGTTTAGTTTCTGAATGCTAAGGCCTTCTCCAAGACACCTCAGAGACAACCACCATGTTTCCAACTCACTAACACACAACTAGTTGTTAAAATGTCAACTATTACCAATCTGTTCTACCTCACAGGCAATTAGTTTCACTTGAGAACCACTTAAATTTATGCTCTATTACAAATGGAAAAGATTTTTTTTCCAAAACAAGATCAGTAATCAACTTGTTGAACTGTACCATAAACAGACACCATTAGGTGGAAATAAAAACAGAATACATTGGGTAGAGAATTAGTTAAGTTCATCACTATTCCTTTTAACTCCAAACAGCAAAGAAAAGCAGTATAACATCTATCAAAGCTATTTAGTAAACTCAAGAACTTATCAGAATGCAGTGAGACATTGTTTATTTTACAACTCAGTACAGTTCTCCATCATTCCTTGAGTTAGGAGAAGCCAGGAATAACGATATCCTAAATCCTCATGAGAATTCCCTATCATGAACTAGAAAAATCTTCTGTCTAGCCATCATCTCTCTTTCCCCCATCCCTGTATTTTTAACTTTGCTGTCAACCTGTACATCAAACTCAGCAACATTTAAAATTTATACTTATAAAACTTGCTGATGGTCTTTCCGGAAACAGAAACAGACTTTTTTAGAGAAGGCAGCAGTTTTGGTTTTCTGTTGACAAATATTTGGAGAGCACATAGAAATCAACCCATTCTTGCTCCCACCAACAGGTCTACTTTGAAAGGAGCAACGAAGTCCAGGTTACTAGGTTAGTAGCAAGTTGGGAAAAAGTAGAGGAACAAGATTCTTCAGTCCTGTGCCAAAAATTCATACAAAATTAAGTCATCCTACTATTTCTATAGTACTTCATATTAGAAAAGGAAATAGGTACAGCAAAAAGCTCATGTAAACACTCTGCCAGTCACTGACAGCAACTGAAAATTCAGTCTCAGGCTTTTTGTCTTTAGAAATGAAAGTCAGAAACAGTTTAATCACTGCCCTAAGATGCTGCACCACCTTCTCTTCCAATTTTTATATGAAAAATGTTTTCAGAGGCAAAGGAACAGTTTAGTCTTTCTAAATACTCTCACTTTATTTTTTGCTGGAAGATAAACTAAAACATGCCAAGTGGTGAGAAACATCATTCTCTTTTTCTAAAAATGCCTGAAACCACGCAGCTTGATCGAATGACATCCAAGTCTGATCAAAAAAACCTGCATGTAATCAAGGAGGGGGGCGCGGGAAAAAGCATTGAGGTCTCTTGTTTTTCAGAAGGACTACCTGAATCCCTAACGTTTATCATTAAAAATTAAGAAGACAGAGAAAGAAAATGTTCCTTCAATTAGAAGTATCACATTCCAAGTAAGCATTAGATTCCAAAATTAAGAACACTACTTATTGGTTAAGTGTTCCTAGACTGAAGCTTTCAACTGGCAATCTAAAGTTGCTGTAAAAGAAAATCGGATGTAGATTTTACTGCCTCCCTGTACCAAACTATGTAACTGTTAAACTGACAAAATTACACAAAACCCACAACACAGATAAGAAGAAAATAATCTTTGAAATGGTTGAGGAAAAAATTAAATTAAATTAAAAAAATCAAACACACGCCACAGAATTTGTCAGAATACTTAGAGACACTTTAAAATGTGTAAAATAAAATGATCTTTCTGAACAGCATCTAGATGGGATTATGACAGAAAGCTAAGCTATTTTCAGCTATCACTGCGATACATGGGTAAATATTATCCACACAAGCATTATAACTAGCATTACTTAATAAACAAAGCACATACCACTCTGGCTGCTCTTTCCTGAGATTCACACTTCCTGCAAAACCAAGGTCCAGTGGGTACTTGAACAATTCCATAGCAAGCTGTTTTGAACAAGACAAAATATTTCAGCAGACATAAGCAGCACTACAATACTATAATATGAATATTATTTAAAAAGCTTAGTACTGGTTCATCTCACATCATTTTAATAAGTCAAATTGACATCTATATATTGGACATGAGATCCTACCACAATGGTACTAGAAACGAAGTACAAGGAGGTTCCACTTAAAAATTTATGCAAAAGTTGTTAAATACATTTGTTAAATAAAAGAAATATTGATTACCTTGAAAACCAATATAACCACTCAAAAGCAGAATGTCTCATACATGATAGGTTTTTTACCAACAAAACAGGTAAAACACTTCACAATAACAAACATCAATCGTTTATAGTAAAGTCTTTAAGAGAAAACTAAAAGCAACTAACAAATCTGAGTTTCTCGCAAGACATTCATACACATAAGACACTCATGCACATACTACAAAGTTCTTTTCACAAGTGAAATAACTGGTCTTAAGTAGGAAATCCCTAAGAAACTGAACACAGATACCAAGTTTACTTTTTTCTCCCCTGAGAATTCATATAAATCTGTAAATACAAACTAAACTGAGCATCAGGGCTAGGATTAGTTGTAACTATAGCCAGGCTACAACATAAATCCTTAGGAAAGAAAGAGATTTTGAGACATGCAGATTACGCCGCAAAACTGTCATCTGTATGTTTGTAGCATATATAAAAAAACCCAGGAGTTTGATAATAAATTCCACATAAAGAAAAGTGTGATAATTTGGCAATACTGTTCATGTTTGAAATGCACAGATCAGAAAACTTTAAGAACTGCTGAAGGAATGAAAATACAAGAACACATGCTGTGAATATATTCTAATATCTTTTTGGGTTTAACAACTAATATCAAGAAGTCAAACATTTTTCTCAAAAACATAATCCAGAATCTGACATCATATTTTTACTATCTTAATTCCCAATAACTGTACATTACTTAAATAAGAAAATGTGGTTTAAGTGTATAGCTAGGGAAAAAAAAGAAAAAAGATATTTATCTTAAGATGTTAAGAGGAAAGCTGAGATTAAATTAGTATCTTCTAATACATATCTAAAAATATTATTGGTTTTGTGCTAGCCAGAATAAAACACAGTAATGAAAAAGTATTATAAAAAACATTTGGTGAATACACCTTTCCTCCTACAGAATGAAGTCAATGAAATAATTTCCTGTTATATACATACATGCAGTTATATTAAGATCAGTTGTCGGATTTTCAAATACATTATCCAAGGACTGACAGACCAAACTATCTTGATAAACTCTTTCTACTATACAATAAAGTTCTTTTTTAAAGAGAAAAACCATCTCGTTTCTGTTGCAGCTATATTAACCGGGGGGGGGACTTTTTAAGAAATTAAGAGGGAGACGTTACATGTGCAAACATATTTAGATTAGCAAGAGACAGTGCAGATTAAGAAACTAATTACAGAATGTAACTCAGAGACAGGGCTGGCAATTAGATCCAAAGTCAACACAAGCTGGGCAAAGATGAAAGTTGACAGGATGTACTTATGTATCTGCAAGAGTAGCAGAGTTCACACCTAGAGCCTAGGACAGTCCACCATAGGTTTGCGCTCCAATGCACTGTGATATTGTTTACTGAGTTACAGGACTTCCTTTCGTTTATACTTCCACTACTATGCAAAGGTTCTTTAAACACATGATGAGCTTTTGTCCTCCACATCTTGCCAATGACTTAACACTTGAAAAGAAGTTTCCTCTGAACTAAAAATAATTATAATAACAAAAAAACGCAGTTAATGAAGTCTCACAGGTAATACTGCTGTCTGAACAGCAGTATAAGAACTATCAGCTTCAACCACAAGGACTACTACTTTTACTAAAGAAAGACTACAAAAAGAGTGCACATGCTTCCTCTACCACCTTCATTCACATGACACATCAAATCCAGAACATAGAACACCAATGATACAGTAAATCAAAACATAAAGTTCTTCCTTTTCTTGAGGCCTCTACAACAGCATCTGGATTTCGAAGAAGCAGTACTTTGCACACCTCCTGCCAGATTCAAATTCAGATTTGGACTTGACCTTAAAAAACAGTTCAATATTCTTGTACCAAATTTACTGAAGTGTATCTCTGTACTAGGAATACTTTCTAAAACAGACTTGCGGTCATTCCCACTATTTCAGCTACAACTGCTGCTATTGTCAAATTCTTTCACTGAAAATATTAGCAAGGCTCTAGATGCAAAGGAAGATGCTCAAGGTAATACAAAAGTAATAGCTCGTTCAGGTATGATTTCTAGAAGTATTCATGTTTTAGTGTTCTTTTTTATGATCCTAAGATTGCACAAAAGCAGAGGTAACTTACTGGTTAATATTACTCAGTTCTTAAGACAGAAGAAAACCGATTCAAAACCAGACTAATGACACAAATCCTGTCAGCTTCCCTTTGCATTCAATTCAACGTTAACAAGAATAACCGAATTCTTTTGCAGATCTCTTTACTGCTATTTCTCATTATTTCTTGTCAGTTTACAAAGGAGCATATACCTGAAACAGTTACTACATCATGTTCAATGCAATTTAAGACGAAGCATGAGACACTCAGTAGCACCATTTTCACATGCATTAGTCATTCGGACTAAGGAACTGGATTTAGGATTTTCTGTCTCCTCCAATTTGTTCTACCATCTAGAAGGAGTCAAAGAGCCAGTCACAGAGCTCATGAGTGCTTGGGAACTGATACAGAGAAACTACTATCTTATCCCTCATTTCTGCTACCACAAAGCAAAAGTCATCCTAACTTCCTTTCTTACAAGGTAAGCAAGAGAATCCAGTCTCTTCCTCTGTTCTCACAAGGGTCAACCCACCGACAGAAACAAAACAATCATACATAGAGGGAATACATCAGCTCCTGAGCTGAGCTGGAAACCAACCAACCAGCCTCCATTAATCCAAACAAATCCAGCATCGGCCATCCTGACTAGCACCCTCCCCCCGCAGAACCACAACAGGAAGTCTCTTCATCTACCAGGAAACACCAGCCAAATGACATTCAAAGAAAGGCAGGCAGAGGAAGAAATCACATGACAGCTAAGTCTGTCCTACACAGCGTTCTTCCAGTCCTAAACCCTCCTCGCCTACTGGCTGCCCCTCAAATCAATTTTTCTAACTTGGGAAAGGCAGGGACAACAGGGATTGAGTATAGGAAGAAAGAAATACAGCAACAACTGCCAGAACAGAGACTAGTAATAAGTTTCACAAAGAAGAAAAGAAGTTTTGGGTAGTCTTTGGACTGCTGTAGCTCAGGTTGTTAAACAGGCTGCAAAGTCGGACTGAGAAGTACCAAGTCAGAAAAAAAGTGCAACGGGAAGAGGAAGGGAGGAAAAAAGCTGAAAGGGAGGTTCTTTCTTTCTCATAGGCATAATATAGGAAGTCATAATACAGGAAGTCTCACATGAGGGAAAAGACAGACAGACTGGAAGGACAGGGGACGACAGGACAGATCAGACCAGAAAGCACGTGGTTCTAGAAACAGGGAAATAGGCTTGATGGGTGACAAGAAGTTGGGAGGGGGGAGGGAGAAAAGAAGGGTGGACGAACGGCCGGGGGGGGGGGTGGAGTAGACCCAAGGGAAGAGGACAGGGAGCATCAAGAAGGAAGTAGCAAGGCTTGAGGCCAGAACAGGTGAGCTGGCACTCGCCTGCCTACTCACCTTGATGCACTGCGACATTGCAGCCGTGCCCGTCGCAATAGACAAGCGGGTTCTCGGCCCAGCCCCTCTCGTCGGAACACACGCAGCAGCCGCCGATCATCTCCTTCATGCTATTGGAGAACTCGCCCTCCAGTGACACAGGCAGCAGCAACGGCTCGCTAGAGACCATCTAAGGGTTAAAAACACCGTCGTCAACACACACGCACACACACGCTTTACCCCCTGCCTGCCCCCTCCCCCGGCGGTGTCTCCCCTCAGTCACTCAGCCGCCGCCGCCGCCACCGCCGCCACGGCAATGATTTAGAGCCCATGACCGCCGGCTGAGAGCCTCTTCCTGCCCCCGCCCGACCAACCGGCCAGGCTGTATCAGTCACGCCAGCAGGCAGGGGCAGCCCGGCGGCGGCACGCTGAGGAGGACACCGCACGGCAGGCAGGCAGGCAGGCAGGCAGACAGGCGAGGGAGCGCGGCCGGCGCGCAGGCGCACTGCGCGCCTCCGCGGAGAAGGCCTCGGCCTGGGCCTCCTCGCGATGGTTCACGAGCCGCCCATGGAACGTGAGCCGTGGCTGAGCGCGCGCCCCCCCGCCCCCCCCCCCCCCCGCCAACGGCTACAACCGCCGCGCCGAGAGAGCGTGCGCGAGCGAGCGGCGCCCCGCCAGGACCGCCCGCCCGCCCCTCGCCTCGCCTCGCCTCCGTGCGGGCCGGAAGAGCCGGCTTTCCCGGGCACCTGGTAGCCCCAGGCCCGGCCCGCCCGCCGCCCCGGCCCGCGAGCTGCGCCGCCCCCCGCCTGGGCACCCACCTCGGCATGCTGCCACTCTCCGTCCCCCGGGCGAGCCATCTCGCCCCTCCCCCCGGACAGCCTAACCCTAACGCGCTCCGTGCCGCGACCTCCCGCCAGGGCCGCTGGCCGGGCCGCTCGGCGCACCGCACCGCGGTACAGCCCGCGCGAAGCCGCCTCCCTTCCCAGCCCGGGCGAGCGTTAGCCGGGCTTATTGCTGCCCCCCTCCCCTCGATGACTGGGGGGGGGCGGTGGCAGACATGCGCCCCACTCCCACCCGCGATGTCACTCTGCTCATGCCCCCTTCAGGAAGGCTGGAGGACTGGCCCCATTCCCGCCCTCCTCCCACCCCGCAGAAATCATTTTTACTATCTTGTTTATTTTTCCCCTGATGTGGCTGCAGGACTAATGCATTCCCGCTCCCAACGCTTATTATCCTGTTTATCTCCCGGCGGCGTGCCTGCAGGACTAATGCGTTCTTGCTATTACACCGCTTCCCTGCCCTCGCCGCAACTTTTTCTGTTTTGTTGTTTTCCCTTCGGTGGGGCTGCAAAACTAATGCATTATTAATCCCGCTCTTTCTTCTCCCCCAAAACTCATCGTGCAGACGCATCGCTGCGTGGCTATTGCTGCCACAGCAACGAAAGTGATGCTGCATAGAAGATGGGACAAATAGAGAAACCTGTGAGACCACAGACACACAAAACCGAAGGTGTTCTTCAACACAGCTGTTTCCTACTTTTACTGAGAGGTGGATATGTCCTTCTCCAAGTCGGGCATTTGGGGGGGCGTTCATGAAACGATTCTGTTGTCTCTTTTAATCAGGGGGGGAGAGAGCTGAGGTGGTCAGCATAGAGGAAAATCTAAGGCTGTTCAATTCTCCATTGTAAGCAGGTATGCCTGTAGCAGAAGGAACTAATTGTAGTGATTGTTAGGAGCAGAGAGAAATTAAATGCAGCCTTGCAAAATTCTGCTCACTCGCTTGCCCCAGGGCCAGCATTTATTTATTTATTTAGTGTTGGGCAAGGAAGATATAATTGATTTATCTTCATTATCATGCTAAAAGGTGGAGAAGCAGAATTTGTGCGTTGAGCTATATTTTTCATTATGATTTTGCAAGGACAGCTTAGTTGATACGTTATCTGTACAAATCACTACTGACTTATGGACATTCCTGGACACGTCGCTACCTAGACCTATATATATGCAGGTTATATTTTATACATCGTTAACTCATAAAACATCTGCACTTGTATACCAGAGTATGACGAGCTGCTAGGTGGAAGGGAGAGATGGGATGTGTACAACTCTCCCCCCTAGAGACATCTGAGTCTGCAGTTTGTATGCCCGCTATCCTAGGTCAAGCTTTTTTTCTCTCCTTGAAAGTTTTAAGTGAAATTATTCAGATACAGGAAGAATGGAGGGCAGGCAAAAAAGGATGAAGGTAGATTCCCAGATGAAGGGCCCAGCCAAACATGCAATTAATGCAGCCATTTGAGCCACATCCTAAACATTTATCTGTAAATGTATGTTCTGATATCCTTCAGACTTTAGAAATGTTTAAGGCACATGTAAAAAATTGAGGCAGGGAGGACTGGAATGTATTACATTTCAGTTTGTGTACAAGCTTTCAGAGGTTGCTCTCAAAAAAACCCACCCCCCACCTCAATGTCCTATCTCAACACTGAAGAATACAGATTTGAACATAAACTATTTACATAATAAAACATACTTACAACACTATTTTTATTACTTTTAAAGCTTGTAAAAATCCCCTGAAAATTGCAGGTGCAAGCAATTACTTTGTAAGGAAATAAAGCATTTAATGTATCCTGGTGTTTTAAAAAAACACAAATTATTTGAAGCTGATAGATACAGTGTCCCAGCCCTTCTTCATTCTTGTCAAGAAAATGACATCTAATTTAAAAAGCATTGTCAATGATTCTGTTAACTCTGACCAAAAAAAAATTCACAGTACAGAGGGAAATCTGTCCTTTATTTCCCTGACAGGTGAATTAAAATAAATATCCTTTTAAAATGAAAATATATTAAATATATATTAATTTGTTGGATGAATTTATACGTTTAGTAAAACTTGAAACAATATAAAATTTTTCTCACAGCTTTTTTTTTTTAATTCATTGAGGTCTTCCTGCAATTTCTTCTTTGAAAAGCAACTAGTACAATTCCCAGGTCTTTCCTCTTTTTTAATGTTAGCTATTTTAAGGCTCATTCTTTAGTTTTATAAAGTAGCATCACCAAAGAAAAAATTAATCACTTTGCAACAACTTGATTAAAGCTGTACCATGGCAACAAGCGTGTATTTGCGAAAACCGTACTGGATAGTTTTCAAATAAAAATATTTTAATCTCACACCATGTAACACACCAGCTCAGTATTGAACAGCCTGAAAGTTTGCTGTGGTCAGAATTCAGCCAAGCCTACTACATTCAATTATTTAATGAAACATTTGTTGTCTTTTTATGCATTTCTGCTTCATTCTTTCTATAGAAAGAACGCACATGGACTGAAAGGAACTCTGTGACTACTACCTTATGGTATTGGGTAATATTTGATGGAAAAATTTAGATAACCTCGATAGTTCTGTAAAACAATCATTTAGAGAAGACCTTTGAAATGCAAAATAGGAAAAGAAATGCATTACCGCTAAATAAATACTGCAAACACTAAGCCTGTAACAGCTATGGAATCAGAACATAAAATCTTGTAGCATATATGTTCTTATGATTGTAGTATTTAATAAGCACTGACATGAAACAGAAGGCCAATTTTCTTTTTAAAAAAAGAAGCCTGTCCTTCTTATAGTGATATATAAGAGATTAAAATAATTAGAGAGGAATATAATTCAGTGAGTAAGAATGAATAATTTCATTGTTAATCTAAATGCAAGGAGAAAATCCAATTCTTTTAAAAGGAACCTACAAAACCTAGGAGCTAATAAACAAGTTAGATTATAAGAAACATACAAGAAGATTATATGTTTTCATACTTTTTTTAGATTTTAGATACTTTTTCAAATAGCTTGCATAAGACACAGAAAATTACACTCTCCAAATGCAAATTGTTTTAATTTAAAAGTTTAACGAATTCCTCAAGAAAATGTTAACATACATTAGTGCATAGCACTTTAGCTTCATTAAGAAAAACAAAGAGGTACTGACCTTAAATTTTACTACAAATTAATCAGTTCCAACAGTAAGATTTTGGAATGCTTGCTTTAGATTTCTTTTTTTTCCTAAAACATGCAAAATCATATTGTAAGTTTAGTGAATAAAACAAAGCATTGAACAAGTCTTTCACTTGTGAAGCCGCATAACCAGTTGGATATAATCATCAGAAAAGTGTTCAGGAGTAACAGAAAAAGCATACATTTCATATGAAAAGCATGCTCTATTAGAAAACATTAATTGATACTGGGACTCCGAGCTGTAGAGTGGAGAAGCTCACTTCTTTCCAAAGAGCAAATTTCTCAGCAATTTTTACTCCATTTTCAGATGGGGTCTTTGTTGAGAAAGCTTTGATCTTTACCTATGTGCAAAAGGACACACTGCAGCTAAACAGATGCAACTGAAAACAAGGAAATTGCAATAACTTAGTCACTTAGTGATACTCAGTAGTAGAATAATTAATCTCGCGATTATCCATTTAAAATACATGGATGCTTGTCTGCCTGTTGTTTAGGCAGGTTCGAATCACTACCAGTGTTCACTGAAATACATTCTAATCGTGGGTATTTGCTTCCTTTTGGGAAGGCAGCAGCAAAATGGTCACTTTACACAAAATAAAATGCGACTCTTGTGTGCTGACCTTTGCATGCAGTGTTTTAAATGGCAGCCCGCCTCAGATCCAATATATTTTTTCTATCCTTGTTTAGTTATTAAGGATACAGCACATCTACAGAACCCATATTAAAAATGTTAATGTAGCTTTGCATGCTTACTCTTAAATCATGCTGAGGAAGTTTTCTTTTTCCTCCTATTCTTTAATATACTGTTCAAATCTCTATTTAACACCTCTCCAAATGCAATCTACTGAACAAATAAAAACTTTCAACATTTAACATGTAGTCACTTCTTGATGGGGAGTTTGCATGGTATGCATTTACATGTTATGCAAGTACAGGTAGCAGCATCAAAGGTCACGCCAGTGCATCTCCTGGACACCATCCCTCTTCATATGTTGTGCTATTTTCTTTTGTGTAAGCATAATTACAAATTTTGTAATTCTTTAGACTGCCAAGAAAGGGGGAAGTAATTCCACCAAGTATTGTATTCATTTTCTTGCTTTTAATTGTATTATCACCTTTGGAGACTTTGGTAAATTCCACTTAACTAGCAGCAATGGATAAAATCGGTGGTTTTCAGGTACTGCTTCTGATACTAATGTTGGCATTTAAATGTTAATTTCAGAGTGAGGTTTACAGTAAACATGAAACAAGGGATTTTCTTTGAATGAACAATCTCAGACCAAAATTCTAAATACAGGAATCCTAGCACAGGATGTTTTTAAGCACAGTGATTATTTCCTTTTTAAAGATTTAACGTTCCCTAAGTGATAGAAGTTAAAATTTTAAATGTGACAGTTAAGTTATAATTCTCTACAATAAAAAAAGCATTTAAATGTTAACCGCAGTTTTATATGAGTCAAGTCAAAGTAATGATAATTACAGTATGACAGAAAAGAACCTGAAATAAACTTCTAGCAAACCTTATTGAATATTAATGCTGTATTAAGCCCTGAAAAGCTGGGTTAGTAAACTCTGGAATTTTGATTACATGCGACTTAAATGTAACTCAGGGCTTTTCTTCAAAAAAGACTACTTGATTTCAAAGTTTGGATTTTTATGAGAGATGTATTAATTCACTGGATTTTTATTAAATACATTTACACAGCATCACTCCAAAACCAAGCCTCAGATTACATTTCTTCTATAGGCATATCTTTGTGTAGGATTTGCTAAATTAACATTCCATATAAATTAATAGTCTTTTTTCACGTTTCTTGTGTTACAATCAGCAGTGCAATACTGCGTTCTGTCACAGGTCACATTTATTTGATTTCGATTTAGGAATGGTATCTGTACCATTAATACGAGAAACAACACGCTGAATTCCCCATCAAATATTTTAAATACAGACCTATGTTAGATGGATTTGTATAAACAAAACACATATATCTAATATAGGCGTGGGAAAGGAAAAGCTGGTTTGTTATATGCTAAAGCAAATTGGAGCAAATCAACCGCATCCATGGGCTGTATAAGCAATACTACTCTGCTTTTCCCAGTACCATTTGGACAAAACAATGTTACTTTTTATTTAAAGTGTTTTCTTCTCAACAAGGGGCCACCACTTCCCAATCTCAAAAAACACGCCCCAGAATATGTTAATTAATTGTATTGTGTCTCTGAAAGAAAGAGGTTGCCAAATGCAATAAAAAAAAAAAAACCTCTTTCTATCAGTGAGCTCTGTTCCCACTGGTAGTTACCATCGAATTTCAATTCCATATATATACATAGATACATTTCCCCTAGGTACAGCTTTGACCATTAAAAACTGTCTAAGAGCAAAAGTCTAACTTGACCACATAGGGTGTATCTGGGAAGCTTAACATTCCTGGCGAATTAAGCGCACAAGCCTCGGATCACTTTTTGTCAATCTCACTATGGTACTTCAGAGTCGGGAATGTGGGTAATTTTTACATCTTGGTACTTCCCAATTAAAAGTAACAACAATGCTCCTTTGTGGGTGAAAAAAAAAAACCACCTTAATATATGAAATATGTCAACACATTCCGCACAAACACAAAATAAAGAGCAATGAAGAATGGCAACAAACAGTCTTTCCCTGACTATTTTTTTAATCTTCCCGTTCAATAAGATAGTTTTCAAATAGCAATATATTGTTTTAGTAAATACAAGAGCATTAAATGCCCTTTTGAATGACACTTTCTAAATTTGTAGTTACCTTTCAAAAATTGCCAAGCAGCAATCAAGAGTAAATGCATCTCCGGAATACTCAAGCAGGAGAAGAAAAACAAAACAAAACACCACCAAAAATCTTTCTTTCCTCGATCTTAAAGTTAGTGCCTTTAGATATTACCAGGGTGGTGTTTTCCTATTAAATAGTACTTGCATCTTCAGCTTTCTAATAACATGGATGCTTTTTACCATCTCAACTGAACTGAGCTTTTATTTGGAGGAGTCCCACAATAGCCTGCAAGTTTCAAAGAGAGAAAGAGAAGTCCCAAACTGTATTATCTTAAACAATGACTGCAAGCATGCAACTTCCCAACTGTGCGTGGGGGCAGGAAAGTCACTTCAGAATTATTTTCAGCTAGGTGATATTCATAAACATCATTCTTTAACTTCTTTTTCTTGCTGCTCACCATCTATGCAAAAACATTCAGTTTTTGGCGTATTTAATTAAAAAAAAAAAAATTTAGACATCACTTCCAATCTTTCAAAATAAATTCTTACACACTCGAGGATAGCTTGCTAAAAATAATATTTCTCCTAGAAAGGATTTTCTTAAAATAACTAGTTCTCTAGAAATTCCTTCCTCATCACAAATATGAGCCCCTACCCATTTTAATTTAATCTTTCAGAAACAATGTACAAAGACATATTTTTTTCCCTTAGCAGATCAAGGGCACTTGTTGGAAATTTTCTTGAACATCAAGTTAGTCAATTCTTTCTCTATGTAAATAGAAGAGAAAGTTCAGGTCTGAAATGATGTACCAAAACAATTTAATTTCTAATTATTTTCAGGGGAAAAAAAGAAAGAGACAACAAACATTTTGCCTATAAAACAAATCTTTAAAGATCTCAAAACAACATAAACCATTCACTTTGGGGAAAAAAAAAAAATCCAGACATTGTGGTGCTTATATGAAAAACTAAGATTAATCTTCATTTTTATAAGCAGACAATCAAGACGAGTTCCTTCCAAAATTCTCTTTGGCTACATTTATGAGGCCAAATCCAGTGGTTCGGAGTAGTTCCTCCCGATTTCTTTAAGAAGTCCTGTTCTAAAATCCACCCCCAAACAGATGTTACTTTATGTACAAATCCACTGCGGTAGTGGGGGGTTTTTTACCTTTCAAGTAACACGTGAGCTACAGCCTCACAGGAGCTCCCTCAGTGGATGGCACTTCTAAAGGCTCCTCTCTACTTATTTACCCGGTTTCTTGCCGGACCCCCCGAGCTGCTGCCCGCGAGCACACCAGCTTGCAGGGGGCCCAGCGGCGGCGGCGGCAGCTCTTCTCTCCTTCCCTCGCTCCGGCCGGGCAAGCCCCACCGGCGGAAAGCGGCGCGAAAAGAGGCGACCGAGGAACAATGGGGAGCGCCTGGAGGAGAGGGAGCCCCGGCTGCGCCTCCTCCGGCCCCCCCGCCGCCTCCCGGCCCCGCTCCCGCCGCTTCCTGCGGCCTCGCACGCCGCTCCGCCGGGGAGCGCGGGCCGCCGCCGGCGGGCTCCTACTCCGCTCGCTGCCGGGCCGACACGGCCTCTCAGTGTTACCTACGGCAGTCTGCCCGGAGCCCGCCCCGCTGACGGGAGACCCTCGCTCACCCTTGGCAAGCCTGCCAGTTCAGCGCCGCGCTGCCGAGGGCACCCACGGGTTTACTCTCTCAGCCGCTCACCCCCAAACTCTCCCGCCTCCAGCGCGAAGCGTGCTGGAGGGCGAGTGGGGCTGCCCGGCTGGCTCGCCGCCAGCCTCGCTCTCGAGCCTATCCTGGGGTCGGCGGTGCGGACAGGCCGGCCTATGGGAGCCCTGAACCCTCCGCTGGCTGCCCCCGGCCTCCTGCCACCAGCCCCGCGCCCGCCCGTCCCCTCGCATGCCATGAGCACTACCCGCAGGAGAGGAGGCAGCACTACAGACGCGCCCCGACCCGGGCGCTGCAGTGTTCGCCTCTTCCCTTCAGGGGACGGTGCTGCACATAAAAGACGGATCAGCATTGTTCTCCTCCCTGACCCCCAAATCCCCTTTTCCCCGCCGCAGAAGCCACCGGGAGGGAGGACGAAGACGGAACCAACTGCCCGCCGCGGCCGCTGTTCGCAGGGTCTCTCGCCATCACTGCCTCTCCCTCGTGGTGCGCCTGCAGCCTACCTGCCCGCGGCAGCCCCCAGGAGCCGGCCCAGGGACGCGTGTGTGAGCCCTCCTGCCCCACTCGCCTCAATCTGCTTGAGCTCCCTCGACCTGTGGCGAGACTCGCTGAGAGCGCCCGGGACCCTCCGTCCCACCGAGCCCCAGCGCCGGACACCGCGGTCCCGCCTGCTTTCGCTCCCTCGTTCCCCATTCGCAATTAGCGGGTCTTTCACGTGTCGCTTCGCGTGAAAACCCCGCGGAGACTGCAAAGGCACCTCTCCGTGTTTCAGTCACCAGAGCTCGAGTTTCCACACGGGATCACCCGGTTCACATATCCACGGAGGGGGAAAAACAACAGTACCAATGCAAGGGGTTGTTTGAGGGTTTCGTCCACAGTTTTATGCAAAACGTACTGCTTGGTTTGGAGACCGAGGGATGTGAAAACTGCAGTGCTGCTACCCTGCCGCCTGCGATCCAGAGTCCGGCAGAATGGCGTGTTTCTGGCCGCCACCGTTAAAGACACCATATAGTGGAAAACAGACACGGGGATCCAGCAGAAAACTCAAAGCATGAGGAAGAGAGTGGGAGCTACAACATGACATTGAGGAAAAACCGTGGCTTAATTTAAATAATTGCATAATATTAGGATTTAACTTATAAATGTTTACATTTGTGTGATTTGATTAATGTCACTTTTGATTTCCTTAAAGCCACTGACAAAGTACTTTAAAACACGAGATTAACGTCTACCAGTAATATTCAACAGGCAAAATCCTCTTCCTGGTGCCCTGTCCCTCTCCCCCAGCCCTGGGCAAGTAGGGACCACACGCACCCCAGGCCCCCGCTCACCTCTCCACACCCGCAGCCCCCGGCCAGCGCCCTGCCACGGGGGCCCCACGGGGGGGCCTTCCCTCCCTCCCCGATCTCCAACGATTCCTCGGGGCCTCGGTGCCCCCCTCGCAGGTGACGGTCCCTGAGGGGATTCCCCGCGGGCGCTCTCCCCCTGGCACCCCGCCATCCCGCCCGGGGTTCAGTCAGCGTTCCAACATGCCTCGCGGGCTCTCCCGGCCGCCTGACGTCCCGCGGCCTGTTCAAATGCGGCTGGGCCCGCCTCAGCCTCACCCACGCCCCTAACCGGCCGTTACCGCCACCGCCACAGGGACACCGCAAGTCCCGCCCTCCCGCCCCGGCACTGGGCACTCCCCGAGGCGCCGTCGCTCCCGGGTTTTCCCGGGCTGGGGCGGGAGGGGGGAAGGGGGGGCGGTGGCGGGAAGCTCGAGCGCGGCACAACCGCGGCCGGCGCGGGGAATTGTGGGTAGGAAAGTGGTCGGGCGGCAAAGGAAGCGGCGGGCGGGGGGGAGGGGTGAAAGGTCAGCGGCGGAGACTCCCCGCGCCCGCGCCAATGGCGGGCGGCGGCTCGGCGAGCAAGCGGGCGGGCCCCGCCGCCGCCACACCACACGGCGCGGCCAGGTCAGGCCCGGCCCGGCCCGGACCCGCAGCGCCCTGCGCTTCCCGCACAACGAGCAGGGGCTACCGCCCGCTCCGGCGGTAAACACCGAGCGTGTGTGTTGCGGGCGGGCGGCGGGATAGGACGAGGCCCGGACCTGCTCGCCACCCTTTGTAACGGTTCGCGGCGAGGCTGCGCGCCCGCCGCCCCAAGCGCTCCGCGGAGCCGATCGCCGGCGTTGTTTGTTTGCACACAACCCCACCCCCACCCGCTCTTTGATGCAATTTATTTGATTTGCAAATAATTGCAGATTCCACCACCAGCCCCACCACCACCCCCGGCTTCTAACCTCCGCTTCCTCCCTTGCCCCCTCGGCAGTTACAGGGAGATCCGTCCAAGGCGGCAGCGCGGGTCACGGCGCCCGCCGTGATTCAGGGGAGACCGCGCGCACAGAGGTCCCATGTCGGGGGCGGCGGGAGCGCCCGGGACGGCCCTTACCCCGCTCCCACCGGCCGCGGCTCGCAGTCGCGGGAACTCTCCGGTGAGTTCAGAAGCCATGAAATCAGCAACTTTGCTCGCAGCGGGCACCGCTGCTGCGGCGGTCTCCGGCGGTAAACGGGGGATTATTTAAACCGCTCCGCAACTTTCTCACCACCCCTTGCACCCCTGTTGCCTCAAAAGGTAAAGTTTAAGCGAGTCCCCCCGCCAGCCTGCCGCCGTGAGACTCAGACGGAGGAGGAAAATGTGAGATGTTCACATGGAGAAGTGGTTCTCTTTGTTCTTTCATTGTTTCTACCCGAACTGGCGGATACACGGACAAACACTTACCTTCTCGCCTTTCTGCTCCAAAACACACACGTTCCCATCAGCTTTAAAATGCTCAGTCCACCTTGGAAGCGACTACAAATGTCGGGAGAGTTTGTATTCCATTCTTTTTCGCTCTCTGTTCTTTTTAGCGTTAGATTAAGTTGCCGAGCACGTTGTTGCAAGCTGTAGCCCCCCGCCTTAGTGAATGGTCACGTTTAGGACCCTCCAAGTCCATCCTAATTCTGCCAGTAGAATTGAGGGTATTGGAGGTCTAAACTTTCCAAAGGAAAAGGGCCTGCGTCTATCTAGCAGACCTGAAAAAGCACTCCATTCCTCACTCACTTCCACAAAATGGATATAAACATTTTGCCCCAGACAACTCAATGAAATATGCATTTTAAAGCTTGAATGTAGAAAAGCTGTTCCTTCAGCTGAGATAAGCTAAAAGCAAACTGGCGTGAAGAAAATCTACTTCAGTGTATTCTGCAGCAGGAATCGTTACTGTCCATAGTTTTAAACCAAAGAACAAACAAACAAAAAAAAACCCCAAACAAACAAAAAACAAGAGCATCATATAGAAATATTAAGCCTAAAGTTTAAAGGGAAAGATCCCCCAAAAGGAATGTGCTACCCAGGGTGGAATGAAGAATCACAGCTTTTTAAAGTGCCCCTTTCTCACAAAAATTACTGCTTTTTTTTTCACCCGTGCAACCAAGGCAGGGCAGAGGAACCCGTTTTCTACTTTCTTTGTAGTCCAGTCGGTGTTTCGCACCCAGCCACACAGGCAATTCCCCCCCAAACCTTGCTTTAATCTGATTATGGTGAGATTTGCTGATACAATGAATATTTGAAATGATCCTTGTGTCTTAGTGAGCAGGATGCATTTTCAGGCTCCCGTTTCCAAGGCTCCCCGCCGCAGAGGGAAGAGGAGCGGTGGGGAGACCCGGGGCCCCGGCGCGGGGGGAGCAGCCCTCTTCGCCAGCGCCCAAGGGCGCTGGATTCACTCAGACCAACTCGCTTGGCCGGCGCTTGAAGCGGGATCCTGAAGTGCCTTTTCCCTCGCATCATCACGCCTTGGCAATTTACAAATGGGGGGGGGGGGGAAGGATGCAGGCGACCCAAGTAATTGTGGAACTGAGGGTGCGTGTTGTCTCACCCCCACTCCTCCTCCTCCTCCCCTCCCCCTGATATGGCCTTAATAGCAAACTGGAAGGCCGGTTTATTTCATAGGGCCATATTACAACCAAAAAGGTAAATAGGGAGTCGGGGGGAGGGAGGGAGGGAGGGAGGGAAGGAAGGAAGGAGGGAGGGAGGGAGAGAGAGAGGGGCTTTTCTTTGATAGCATTTAATTGGAATTGAAACATTCTGGGGCTGTAAACATTCTTTATTTCTTCAGCACACGTAAGCGGGCATTGTTTTATCACCATCATAATTACGCTGTCCTTTAAACTGACTAATAGCAAAGGAGATAAGGGAATGCGCCTGTAGCTCCAGATCAAATCGCTGGCTCTCCCCGGGTCACCAGGATCCACACGGTCCTTCGAGATGAGGAGCGCCGGAAGATTGTGGCCTGGCTATCCCTTACGTCATGAAAGTGATTTGTATCACGTTGCTAATTTGGTGCAATTCATAACCTCCCGATCTCCTACGTTTGCAATTGCTTTTCAGTTTGCAGGGTATGGTTTTTAAGATGTAGTTCCCCAGTGTAGAAATAAAGAGTGATTACCTATGTGCAGGAAATAATCTTATTTCCCAATGTTTGTTGCTTTACCTTTGTGTAATTAAAAATGCAAACTTTTAGGATCCTTTCAGAACAAAGCCTCACCAAATCCCCTTTACGTCCAAGGATTTGCAAATTTATAAAGGCTGCATTGAATTCGGCATGGGTCAAGGGGCAAAAAAAGGGTAGAAGGTCACTGCATTTTGATTATGGGTCAGTAAACAACATGGCATGTAGTATGTGTCCAGAAACTCCTGCTAGAAAGTATTTTAAAACTACCAGGAGTATCAAACTCAAGAAATAGTCTTAGCCCGTGGTGATTATAAATTGTGCAAAATTGTAGTGTGCAAGTGACACTCCAGCCCCCGTGGAAAAAAACACAACTTAAAAAGCACTTAGCAGAACTCTGCATTGCTGCTTTGTTTACGAAAAAATAAGACAGCTAGAAAAAAAAAAATCCTAAAAATCCTGGGCATAAGATTGTTAGCCAGATTATGAGGTTGTGGGGTTTTTTTTCAGCCTGACGTTTGGTATTTCTTTGTCCTACACATTTAGGAGGTTTAGTTATATGTTCTGATTTGTTGCCGTACTAGAATTTACGGCAAATTTTAGTTACTACAGTCACATTTGGCTGACTTTAAAATAGCAGAAGGATCCTATTATACTGTTCTTTGACCCTATTATTTTTACATTACTGGACTCTCGGTGATAGCCTCTAGCTGCTTTCTATCTGTGTCCTTGAGCAAAATATGCCCAGCAATAGCTAAAATCAGACTATAGCGTTAGAAAACAAGTTCTAATTTGAAATATGTATTTCTGCCCAGTGTCACAAAAACAAAAGGTTTATTTAATGCTTGTCAATACATGAAGATATGGTCCAGCACTTAATAAATAATAATAAATAATAATAAATAATAATAATAACACCCTAATAATGTGGCAATCCTAGTGTGAAAATGCACATGACCTCTTAGGTTTTCCCAAAGATTTTCAAAAGAATTCTCCCCATTAGTACAACCGCTGGTGGACATTGCTGTTGCATTACCCAATGAAACATTTAAAAGACTGTAAATGGTGTGTGCCTCACTTCATTGCAGAAGGAAGAGGTCAGGCTGAATTGCACTGATATTTAAATGTAATCATACTATGAAAATAAATCAAAACATCACGTAAAATGACGATTTTAAATGTTACACACATTTTCTTTCTGGAACGACGTAATTAAGCACTTCCCCATGAGCATATATATTTTAATGCAAGTTTACAAAAATGAAAGTACACAATTTCCAATAAATGGGAATAGGTCTACAGTGAAGTATTATGAATATTATTTTGCTCTTTCTTTTCTAATTAGGTTTATCCTTCGTCCAGACAGCTTCAAGACTGAAATACTACTGACTATACGGTGTAGATTGCAGATTGCACGCTACTCAACGTGAAAAGGAACACATTTGATTGATAGTCTCTGAGTGTGTGTGTGCGCCTATACACACAACTCTCTGTGGTTGCATGTATATGTATTTGACAAAACCGGGCATCTCTGGGAGTCCTTATCTTAAGAAATGTGAGACAAACATCCATCCCTTTAATCATGTTCATCTTTGATCACCAGTGAGGGTGACACAGTCCTCAAAATTAACAGAAGAAATTCCCTGGCTTTTGAGAGAGAACTACATATACATCTGGGTCTGCACACACATGCACGACGCACACACGGACACGCAGGCATACACCCCGGTTCCCAGTAAGTAAATTATTGTATAACTTTTAATGTAATTGATAGCAGATACCTTCAATTTTTCATTTTAATTCTTTGGGCCAGCTTTCACATTAACAATCTAAGCCATAAATGTTGGTGGCTATTGATCACAATCCCCTGTGTGCGTGCAAATCCATTTTTAAGTCCCCTGCCTTTAATGTGTGTGTGCAAGTGGCCTCTGCCGGCTCTGGGTCAGGATCCCTCCCCAGCTTGCTTGAAGACAACCCCGGATACACAACGTATGCTGATGGCCAAGGGAAAGCACACACACAGACACACACAAGGAAAAAAAAACAAGAAAAAAAAAAAAACCCAAAAAACCCGAGAACCACCAACAACCCAAACCCCAAAGGATGGAGTAGAGAAACAGAGGTCTCCGTGTGAGATGTGGAGAAAGATGCGCAACAGAAAGGGTGTGTGAGTATGCAGAGGGGATGTGTAGGTTGGGCGTCTGACATTTCTCCAGACTTCTGGTGGGTTTCTGCCTGCCGACATTTGGCTCTGCCTCGACCCTGGCGCTCATGGCCCCACCTTTCAGGACGTTGGGGGCTGCCAAAGAGCCGCCACTAGTTGTAAACGTTTGGTAGTGCCGGAATTAAACCAACAAAAATAATGCATTTTTTAAATAGTTTCCGAACCCCACTGCCAGGCTGTCACCGGCAGGACGTGGGTGCGGGTGCCCGTGGCTCCCTGTGTGCGGACACACGCGTGGGTGTACCCGGGAATCCCACCCAGCTGAACTACCTGGCAAATAAAGGACTTTTCAGCCCATCAGGGGTTTTGGTAACGTCTTCTGAGCAGCTTTCTCGGAGTTTACCGTTCCTTTACTGTTGACTCCATAGCCTTAACCTTAAAGCAGGGGGAGGAGAGCAGTGGGGAGGGGGTGTGGGTGTTGGCAGCATATAAGTACATCAGGAGGAATTTTTACACGACCTTATTGTCTCTAGCTCTAGAAAGACTACGATGATTTCTTTTTAGCGCCAGCAGCTGTTTTCTCTCGAAACTTTGCTTTCAGCCTCAGCATATAGCAGGGTGCCTCTCGCACGAGCGAGGAAGAGAAAGGCAAGGCTGGGGGGATCCAGAGGCGAGGCGAGGGAAGGCGAACTCCGCGGATGGTCTTAGCTCTGCCGAGGCATTGTTCACTGCTGCCTCTCGGTTACGTTTAAAGGCTGAAATATCACGAGATCCACTCAATGATCCTTTTCTAATTCGAGGCACAAAATGTAATTTGCTGTAGCTCTGCTTTCTCGGATGGGAATACTATCCCTAGGTTTCAAAGGGAAGAACTAGGCATCGCGGTTCTCTCACACATGGATTAAGTTGAACAGCGGCGATTACATCTGCGCTGAGAGCAACAGTAGTCCAGGGCTGACTTTTCAAATCTCAGCCCTCCGAGTTAGAGGCTCCCTTGAATAGACTTCCTCCATTCCCGGATGCACTTCTCCAAATTCCCACTTCTCTCCAGAATTCCTGCGAAATTGGGGGCTCGCCTGCATTTCGCCTTGGCATGCAAAGCTGTGTTTTTACAGAGTGATTATGCGCTTTCTTGTAGCTGTACCTGACGGGGTAACACGAACTGCACGCACCATATTGCCAATACACGGAGTGGATATTGACGTTTGGGATTGAAGATTTTTTAATTTTTTTTTTTCCTCCGTCGAATTTTTTGCTAAGTCCCAGAAATATGATATGTCTCATTAACCTCCCGGATATGTCTAATTCTGGATGCGCAGCGATACGTAGAAGTGCTCGTGTTTGTATCCAGCGGAACACTGGATACACGGCAGAGATTGGTGATTTTTTTTTTTTTTTTCCCCAGCGCCTAACGTGCAAACCGCAAGCAGCATCACTTTAACGTGACAAGGGAGAGGCATGCAGCTATCGCAACATTTGCGAAATCCTCGTTCCTGACACTCGAATAATTTAACGTGCCTGAGAAGAGGTTAAACCTTCATGCTGCTTCTTCAAATTGATTTTAAGGGGCTGCTATAAATGGAACATCAAAAAGCTGCGGCAGGGCTACTCCGAGCGGAATATGCAAACTGCGAGCCAGAAGCATCCTAGCCCGTTGCAATACCGTACATTGTGTGTGCCAGCACTTTTTTGTTATTACGTAAAGGCTCTTGGAAGCACCTTGGATATTTTACATTCTCCTTTCTCTGCTGGAAGCAATCAGCACGCAGGAATCCTGACGTGGGCTCTGGGACGATAGGACATTCCAGCTCGTGATCCAGCACGGTTAATCGTGAAAAGTGTATACATTTCTGGCTTATCTATGCTTTGTTATGGGTCTGACGTGAGCCCACGTCCTCCTCCCCCCTCCCGCAATATTACAGCCAGAATTTCAGCTAAAAGTGTTACAGGATCACGGTGCGGGAACCCGTGATATTCAGGCAGCAAAATAGCCCTAGTCCCTGGCTGTAAAAAGCTAATTAACCAGAAGAGGAAAATCAAGAGAAACTCGAAAATGTAAGTATTCCCTCTCGTTAACAACCGATCATTTAACTTTGGAGCCTCAGAAAGGGAAATACCAGGCTGTTCTGCACGTTTTCTCTAAGCTTCATTTTCACACAATGCAGAATAAAATGCTAGTTTAAAGCGGCTACGTTACCGAAGGATTTTCCATCGCTACGACCAGACTTATGTCCTTTAAATTCACGGCATGCAGAAAAGAGCAACGTTTGTCCAAAACAGGCTAAAAATATACGAAACTATAGGGGGGAAAAGCATACAAATCCTCCCTCGGAAGCTAGCGACGAGGAAGTCTGAGAGGTCTGAGTGTGTTTGAGCTCGGATTGTTTAATAGAAAGATTTATATACTAACTGTATTATTTACTTTGGGAGGGGAGGTGGCAGTATAAGGGTATGCTAATTAGTGGGAGATTTTTTGGGGGAAGGGGTGGAATATCAATTTTTATTGCATCACCTGTCAGGAGTGTCCAATCAGCGTTGGCTTTAGGGGAATTAATTGATGAAGGTGTCTCCGGACGAGCTCACTTCACTCTGTCATTTTATTTGTAGCTAAAGCAGCGGCGGGAATAGCAGCTGCATTTCTTTTCTCTTCCTCCCTTCACATTCCATTATCATAGTTTCCAATGGAAAAGCAAGGAATGAAAGGGAACAGGTACTGATCTTCAGCAGCAACTTAGAGAAACACTTTGGCAAACCTGATTTTTAAGATTATGTATTGATTGTAGACTCACGGGGTTTTTTTATTATTTATTTTTTTAAATTTTCTCTAAAGTTTGGTGCTTCATTCACCAGGAATAACAGCCTTTGTTATATTTTATTATCAGGATGCCTTGAGACAAATACAGCATCTGGCTGAGGATTGTGTGTGTGTGGCTTTTTTTTTTTTTTTGCCTTTTTTTTTTTTCATCTCTCTCTCTCTTTCTGCAAATGATGGGAATAATTTAATTCACGAAATGGGAGACCTGAAGTCGGGTTTTGAAGAGGTGGATGGCGTGAGGCTCGGCTACCTCATCATTAAAGGAAAGCAAATGTTTGCACTCTCCCAGGTTTTTACAGACCTGCTCAAAAACATCCCGCGAACTACCGTACACAAGCGAATGGATCATTTGAAAGTAAAAAAACATCACTGCGACCTGGAGGAGTTGAGAAAACTCAAAGCCATCAACTCCATCGCCTTCCACGCCGCCAAATGCACCCTGATCTCCCGAGAGGACGTGGAAGCCCTTTACACATCCTGCAAAACCGAACGGGTCCTTAGGACGAAACGGAGGAAAATAAGCCAGGCGCTGTCAACTACCGACCTCCGGCAGGAGCTCGTACCCACCGACCCCTTCTCTGGCTTCTGGAAGGAGAAGAAACTTTGGCTGGGTTTGAATGACTCTCCCCGGCCCCTGCTGCCCATCCGGAGGAAAGCCTTGCGTCCGGGGGACACAGCCTTGCTACCGGCCTCTCATCTACCTCACATTTTTAGTAAATACACTGGCCACAGCTACCCAGAAATCGCTCGGGCGCCTTGCAAATCCCCCGTAAACTATGAAACGGCGACGGAGGCGGGCGGCTGCGCTCCCCTCCGCGCCCGCCGCCCGCCCGCCGCCCGGCCCCCGCCCGCCGCCGCCGAGCGGCCGCGGCTCCCGGCCGCCGGCCCCCGCCCCTGCTAGCCCGCTGCCGTCGCCGCCGCCACGGGGCGACCGCCGCCGCCGGCGTTCTGGGCCCCTCCGGCGGCGCCCGCCGGCCGCTGACCGCGCCACGGCCCTGCCGGCCCCGCGGCGCCCCGCGGCTGCCGCTGCCTCGCGGCTTCGGGCCGCCGCCGCGCGCCTTCCCCGAGAGCGGTAGCAGCGACTCGGAGTCCAGCTGCTGCTCCGGCCGCGCCGCCCACGACTCGGACTGCGGCTCCAGCCTCTCCAGCTCCAGCGAGGGCAGCTCGGAGGAGGAGGACGAGGATGAGGAGGAGGACGAGGAGGGCAGCGGCGCCTCGGACTCCAGCGAGGGCAGCTCGGAGGAGGAGGAGGAAGAGGAGGAGGAAGAGGAGGAGGAGGAGGACAGCACCTCGGACTCCGACTCCAGCTCGGTCTCCAGCCAGGTCTCGGTGCAGAGCATCCGCTTCAGGCGCACCAGCTTCTGCAGCCCACCCGGCGTGGTCCACGCCAACTTCTTGTACCATCTGGCGGCCGCCGCTGCCCCCAGGCCCCCGGCCCCGGCGGAGCCCGGCGGGCTGCCTGCCCTCCGCGGCGCTCCCGGCGGAGTCAAGCCGGAGCTGCCGGAGGAGTGGGGCCGCCCCGGCTGGGCTCCCGCCGCCCCGGCTCTGCGCTGCTCTGGAGGCCTGGGGAGCTGCTTCGCGGAGATAAGAGATGATAGGGTATCCGAGATCACATTCCCACACTCTGAATTTTCCAATAATGCCAAGAGTACTGACCTAACAATTAACTGTGTTGCAAAGGGGGCCTCTTCACCTAGCCCAAAGACAAACAATGCATTTCCACAACAAAGAATACTCGGAGAGGCAAGGAAATGCCTTCAAGCAACTACTACACACCGTGCAGATAACAATACAATAGCTGCTAGGTTCTTAAATAACGATTCTTCATCAGCAGCAGCAAATTCAGAGAAAGATTCCAAAATCCCTCATTGTATTGAATTTGCCACGGATTTGCCCTCTTTACAAACTGATCCTGAGGAGGATGCTGCTTCTCCAGGGGCAGCAGCAGCAGCTGAGCTCCAGTGCACTGATACAGGCAGTAAGGCACTGCCATTCCTGCACAGCATTAAAATCAAAATAGAGGACAGCAGTGCGAACGACGAGTATGAGCCTGACCTTACAACACATAAGCTAAAGTGTGAGTGCAATGATACTAAGGATGAGTTTTACGGTGTGACTGAGAGTAATACCCAGGACGCTTTATTAACAGCCAAGGAAGATTCTGCATGCACTGAGAAAGAAACCACTTCCTTAAACCCGCTGACTCAGAGTCAGGTCCTCTCATGCACTTTAGGTACTCCAAAACCTGAGGATGGGGAGTATAAATTTGGAGCAAGGGTGAGAAAAAATTACAGGACACTGGTTTTGGGAAAGCGACCTATACTGCAGACTCCTCCAGTCAAACCAAATTTGAAATCAGCTCGAAGCCCACGTCCTACAGGTAAAATTGAGACACATGAAGGAACACTGGATGATTTTACAGTTAACAATAGACGCAAAAGGGTAGCCAGCAATGTAGCATCAGCAGTGAAAAGGCCATTTAATTTCATGGCAAATTTTCCCTGTCCACCATCACTAATTATTGGCAATGATGGGGATTTGTTGCCAGCTTATTCCTTAAACACCACTAAGGATTCCCAACCACCTCACAAGGCCCATCCTGTATGGAAATGGCAGCTGGGCGGTTCTGCAATACCTCTTCCACCTAGCCACAAATTCAGGAAATTTAATTAATAAAACAGTTGGGAAAATATTTTCTTGAACCACCTTTAACTTTCTTACGTTTTTTAAACTCTGCAGGATGGTTTGTACAAGCCCATTAATGCTTTACACACTTTTGGAATCCTGTTTTATCACATTGTGAAGACAGAAACCAGATTACTGTTTTCTTTGCCATTACAACAGTGGGTTTTTTGGTTTGTTTTGCCTTTTTTTTTTTTTTAATTGTTTTGGTTCTGTTGCATTTGGGTTTTTTTTTTTCTTTGGTTACATTCCACAGAGTACTTCAGGCTAAAGACTCAAGTTAAACTCAGTTATTATGGTAGAGCTGGAACACTTTACTGTTTAAATGCTAATAATGCACCAGTACCTCAATTCAACTGCTGCAAATAAATGTCAAAAGGTTGAATAATAAATATCAGAATGAGCCATTAAATTTATGCACTAGATTTCGAAAATGGAAGTCTAACTGTTAATTCAGTTAAAGTTTGTTAAGTTACATGGTTGCACAGTAAGGGTTCACTATAATTCAATGTGGCAGCAGCCTACTTTTCGGGAGCTTTGTTTTCGGGTGCAGGGGTGTCTTTTTCATAAAGCAGTTGCACTTACTTCTTTTTATCTGGTTTGGAAAGGCTGTGGTCCGCCCGCAACTCCAGCGCTGGGAAAAGCTGCCTCATCTGAAACCAGTAAATAAATGTGGAATTCTATTTTTGGTAAAAGGGTGTCTTTTTACTTGTACGGCCACTCTTTGCAATTGGGAAGCCTTTTTGTTTCACTCAGAGGTCTTAAATAAGGTTACTATTACCCACTAATGTCATACGTAAGTTGTGGTCTGAACATGCCCCTTACAAACTTGCAAAGCAACTAAAATATTTGCCCGGCTGGCAGTACAATTTATGGTCCAGCCCCTCACGCTGGCTGGAGGAAATAGCAAAGCAGTAAATACAACACAGAAAGTGAAACGAGAGGCCGTAAGTGGAAAGAATACACAAAACGAGAAGACCGTGTTATTCATAGCTTTTTGGCATCAAAACTCAGGCGTTTCAACCATGTTACACTTCCCGGTTCTACCCTTATCTCTTGAATTTGTTGTCGTGGTGGGTTGTTTGTTTTCTTTTTCTTTTCTTTTTTTTTTTTTTTTTTGCCATGTCATCCTCTCTATGTAGCAGAAACATTTCTACTGCACGTGACAATCAGAGGCAATTATCTATATTTGCACTTAATATCGAAATAGTCGAACAGGCAGACTTCTAGTGTCTAGCCCTCGGTAAGACATGCTGGTATAATATATTGTGATGATGGAAGCAGTAAATCAAAATTATGGAAATTTGCACTGTTGAAAAGCATGCTTTAGCTTTATTTTCAATTAAAAACACTGTTTAAAAAAAAAAATTCTGATTCCATACACCTTGAATTATTGCAGAATTATCCGTGGTTTCCTCTCCGTTTGTAAATTCACTGTTTTTATTTGGAGGAAATACGCTTCAAGAGGTTAACTGTTTCCCTCCCTCCCCCCGACCCCTCGAAAAGAAAGGGAAGGGGGGAAAAAAAAAAAGAGAGAAAGGCTGGAGGCTGAGGTGGAGGCAGAGCTGAGGACTAGAGAAGGTCTCTCTTGCGGGGGGAGGACGGGTACAGCAACTCTGAAAACAGCCTGAAAAGTTTGCAGCTTGAGAAAGGCAGTTATAATTTAGTTGCTGAATCAGCAGAGTTTAGGATGAATAATTGCTGGTTTCTTTCTTTGGATTAGCATTTTATTTATACTAGATCGTTCCCAAATTAAATTTTAAGGATTCCACTCATCGATCAATCCCGGGAGAATAATTTATCGTAAATCAAAAAAGGAAAACAAAGCAACAATGTAATGTTTACTGTGTGACTCAAAGTCAACATTTCTGCTGGCAATCCACTGCCTGGGTTTCAATTTTTTAATTCCTGCCTTTTGTGATGCCCTCCCCCCATCCCTGGTGTCTCTAAATATTCCAAGCCGTCACTAACTGATTTCAGCTCTGTTTACTATAGCCACACCGTAGTTTTCCTCCCATTGTAAAAGGCCTAGTCCGAGAATACCTGCAGCCAAATATATTTAGAAAGAGTAAACAATTGCCTTTCATTGGAGTTACCCTCCCCCGCCCCCCCCGCGTGCACGCGCGCGCGCACACGCGCACACACACACATACACACACATACACACACATCCCCTTAAGCTGCCAATGGCAAAAGGTGCATTGCACGCTGACTGAACCGCGCTGCCCAAATCACGACGGGCACGAAAAACCTGCTCACTGAAGTTGTTCCGAGACGAATGTTTACATTCGTGTGTTTAGAGCTGCCCAGATTACAGCCTTATTTCCACAGAACTGTAAATACGTGTCAAATGTACCACTCAGGAAAGCCCCCCCCCGCGGTGAGAACACCGAGTCTGCTTGACAAAGGTCTTCCCTTGACCAAAAAAAAAAAAAAAAAAAAAAAAAAAAAGATAAATGAGGGGGGGAAAAAGCCAAACCCCAAAACCTACAAAAGTGCAATATGAAAACTCGAAACCTAAAATTTCACCTTGTCAATTAAACAACGTATCACTTTCAAAGTAACTCCGTCCCCTGACCATGTTTACTTCCAATTAGAGATACCCTGATTCGGCCAGGAATTGTAAATTACAGAGGTGCCTTTTCAGGTTCCTGAAATAATCCTGCAAAGGGGGGAGGGGAAGGGATAGGAATAAGCATAAATTTATACCAAATAGGCTCTGCAGGGTTGAGGATGTGAAATACAGCACCCAGCCCTGCCAGTGGCCCAGAGCTCTAGGCCACAAAGTGGGGTGGGGAGTGCCCCAGGCCCGGCACCCATGGGGCATTCCCGGGCAGGCTGCTCTGCCGGGCTTCCCACCATTGAGGCCACATCAAAAGGCAAGACGTTAAACAGCCAAACAATTTTCACACGTGTACACCCCACTTCAGTGCAAGCCACTAACAAGGATATTCGCTGTTTTACTATCGTTGGAGAAATTAGCCAGGTACAACAACTCAATGGGGAGGAAAAAAAAGGTATTCTTCCCAGTTTTGTTAGTTTGGTAACTGTTTCTGATGGCATTGTAATTATTATTGCAAGCAGAGCTCATTATAATTTCAGCCTTAATAATGTAAAGTCATGTCATTGACTTACATAAAAATATCCAATATTCTCCCATAAAGGTAAGTTCTATTAACAAAGAAAAACAAAGTTTTTTCAAGTGAGCCAGGTTACCATTTTGTTGCAATGTTTCCACGAGATAAAACTTAAAATGTATTAGTAATGAAATGCCACCATTTTCCAATTCCTGATGTACACAAAACCCAACAGAGTTTTCTAGAGGAAAAAGCAATCGAGGGAAGCACGTGTACTTTACAGACTACACTCCACGCGTATTTGCCACAAGTAGAGTTCACCAGTAAATTTCTTTGGACGATTTCTGCTGACAGATGGAAGACAAAATAAAGTTTTGGACTATGTTTAAATCTCTAAAGCATTAAGAAGGGAACAAGTGTAATGCCTTCAGCAACGAGGTACATTGCCTTAAAAGACATAAATCGCTGTTTACAACAATTTACTTTAAGAAGTGATTGTCCTATAACCTACTCTTACTTGACTACAGTGGGGTAATTTCTTTACCGGTTGTTTATTTAAAATGCCACTACTAGCAATAATGCAAAATAGTGGTAGCTGTTTTATGAAGTTTGCTGTTCAATCAATTCACTTCGTGATTTTTCACATGGTCTCTGATCCTTTTTCCTCTAACAGATTTAGTTGCCAATACATTAAAGTTTCTGCAGAAACCAGAGCAATGCTATCATGTTTGTGTTTGTCACTGTTCACATGTGTGAGTGGTTGAGACAGAGGAGGGGTAAAAAACTGGCATTTTCGACACACAGCAGTAATCTGCAGGAAAATATTCTACATATGCAGAATGTTAGAGAACATGAAACGTGGATAACGTCGTTAATTGTGGTTTTTATGGTTAAGAGGATTGCTGGAGAAAATATGTGATGGCTCATCCTGGGATCTATTTGGTCAGGTTGGAAGTACAAAAGGAGCGTGAGCTCCTGAAAATGAAAAGCCCTGGCTAGCAGAGTAAGGAGGGAGGCATTGGGATCTACCTTGCTAAAGTCACGCTTGCCGACATTACCCATTCCCCTGGTATTTAGCCCTGCAACTGCGCTTGGCGAAAGTGCGGTCTAACAGCGCCTGGGCTGAGCGCGGGGCTCCTGTCTGCAGGGCGGCCGGGGATGGCCGGTGAGCGCCGCGGCCTGCCGGAAAACCTTTGGGGAAGGGACGGCTAACCGGTTTTAGGCCTTCCACGTCGCATTTTTTCACTGCGCTGATATAATTATTTGCCGTGCCCTAGGCCCCTCTCTCTCCCCCTCTCCCTTTCACTCCGATGCGGCCTCACAAGCCCCCGCTTTAAAAGGCCCGAGATGTTTTGCATGAAGCGCTCACAATAGGGGTTGAGAGAATTGACAGTTTCAAAAACAAGGCGCCCTGTCCTTTCCAGATGCCGAGGACCCCTCTCCCGCACCATCTCTCGTTTGCTCCTCGCTGCTGGTGGCTTTATCCTTAGCATTGCAAATATACGGCAACAGCTGTGTTTGTAAACAGGGGGGAGGCGGGCAGGAGCCCCGCCGCCGCCGGCCCTGCTATGCGAGGCGCGCTGCCTCCACTGGCCGCTGCTTCGCTGCCTCGCCAGCCACCGCCTGGAAATTGGGGAAAAAAAAAAAGAAAAAAGAAAAAAAAGAGGAGGAGGAGAGGGAGATTTAAAAAATTAAGAGAGCGGGGCCGGGGCGCGGGAGGAGCGCCGGGCCTCCTCGCCGGCGGGTCGGCCCCTGCGCGGCGGGCCCGGGGGACAGGGTGCCTCGGGCCGCCATCTTGCCCGGCGCCACACAGCCTCCCCGTGGCACCCTGGTCCGGCTCCCCCGCTCCCGGAACGGCTCCCCGCGGCCAGGGGAGCGCGGCGCGGCAGCCTGCGAGGCCCCCGGGGGCTCCTGCACTTCAAAGCGGCATCTCGGCGGGGCCGCGGCTCCGACCCCGATCCCCCCTCCATCTCCTCCGCTGGGGTGTCCATCTTCCCGGGCTCCCCTGTGGCGCGGTCCCGGCCCCGCGGCCTCCCGCCCTACCCTCTCCGGCGTGGGGCGCCGCGACCGGGAAGGAGCCACGGGGGGAAGCTTGCAGTGATTTCGCGGGGCCCTCGGGGCAGCTGCCGGGCGAGGGGCCGGCGCGGGCCGCCCCGGGCTGCGGCGGGGAGGCGGCCAGGGAGCCGCCGGTGGGGCCCGGCGCTGGGGGAGGCCTGGGGGCTTCGGGGGAGTATTCAGGGCGACAGAGGAGGCTTGGGGGCTCGGCGGAGACCGTACACCAACCGCTGCTGCCGAGCCGGCCCGGGCAGTCGACAGGGAGTGGGGTCAGCACAGAAAGTGTAACAGAGCTGTTTGCTCTTGCGTCTAAAATACAGTCGGGGCTGTAAAGCGTGTGAAATTACGCACTGGTCTCTTAAAGAGTGGCTAATTTATAGTAAATAGCGCGCGCTTTGTAAATGGCTTTATTATGTTGTTTCTTGTTAATTGTTGAGAAAATCCCCATTGTTGAGTGTGAATGGCTTTATGGGCTAACCCGGTCTCCGGTGCAATCCAGGGGCAGTAAATGGCCGCGTCGCTAATGTGGCCCGTAGCGAAAGGCCGGCACTAGCCACGGTGACCTTTGGGCGGTGGTGCCGGGGTGTGCCTAGAGGCCGGGCCGGGCCGTGCTGGGCCGGGGGTGCGAAGCCGAACCGGGAAGCGCGGCCGTGCGTAGTCCGCGCTAAAATGGACGCCCCATAGGCAGCCCCTGCGCCGGGCGCGGCTGCAGTTTCGTTCCCTCGCAGCGCGGAAGCGCCAGGACCCCGGAATGGGGCTGACGCCCCCTCCTTTCAGCCCGGCCCCCCGGGAAGCAGCGACGCGGAGCTGCCCCGCGGCCGGTCCGGCCGGCTCTCCCGGCGCAGGGCCGAGCCCGCCGGCCCCGCCGTGGCAGTGCACACGTGCAGGGGCCGCTCCCCTCCTTTGTTAGCGGCCGCGCTGCCCGCCTGCTTCGCAACGCCCCGGCCGGCGGCCCAGGGTACCCTGCCCCGGCGTGGGGGGTGGTGGGCGCCCCAGCAATGCCGCTCTCCAAAGCGGCCCTTGGCCTCCCTCGCCGCCGTTCCCCTTAAACGAATAACCTATAGCCAGCACCTCCAGCCGCTGCTCCCCCTGTCCCGGAGGGGCGGTGGGGAAACAGGGGAGCCGCAATGAATTTCCCCAAACTCGACATCGCGGTCCCTCGGCCCCTGGCCGCAGGGGAAGGCACGTCACTGCTCCCGGCGGTCAGAGGAACCAGGACGCGGGGACTCGCCCGCCTCTGGAATATAAACGCCGTTTCACAGAAACGCCTCCCGAGTGCACGTGCCTGCATATTATAAAATACAAATCGCGATGAAATGTAAATTCCACTCTAGAAACTTATATTGGGCTATTCTCTTTCCTGAAATCTCTCCCCCTCTGATTTCGCTATTAGGAGAAATCCCCCTGGGTTTAAAGCACTTGTTTCACGGATTTCTGTACAGCTCACATCTGTTGACTTCCCCTCTGCGGCTCGCCCCTTCTGCAGGCAAAGGACGTCGCGGGTCTCCCGGAGGGGCCGAGCCGCAGAGGGGCTGCCGCAGCCCCAGCCCTGTCCCTCGGAGCGCAGCGATTTTCCAAACTGCCTTTCAGGATCGGGATTGAATTGCAAACGTGTCAGATGCACGGCTCCCTCTGCCCCCGGACTTGGGCTCGCAGTGCTTTTCCAGGATGATTAGCGATGTCGGAGCAGCTAGATAGGGCTGTACAGACCATTTCCCTCAAAACAGGATGTTTCCATCAACCTGCATTTGGTTTTCCCCAAAGAGCAGCGGAGAGTTTAGCTGGGAAACACGTCCCGGCTAAACCCTCGCCTTCAGCTGCCACTCGGGTCACTTCACATCTTTGTATTATATTTCATCCTGTCATTCCCCTTTCTCTACCTTCTCGGGCAAAAATAAATAAACTAACAAACAAGCAGAGCCTTGGAAAAGCCGTTACTGATGGCGAAGCGCGAGGCTGCCACACCGGCAGCACTCGGCGGAGCGGCAGGGCTGGCCGCGGCCCGGCTCGGCCCGGGGGACGCATTCCCTGGCCTCCTAGTTCAGCTCGTTGTTCCCCACCCTGAGCAGACACCCTGCTCTCTCGGAGCTCCTCTAGCCCGAGCCGCGGCTGCTGCCCCGACAGCAGCGCGTTTGCTGGGACCTCCAGAGCCTTTGTGCGTTTGTGGAGATGCGTGTGAACAGGACTGCGAGTGTTAAAACTGCCACATAACCTGTGCGAACATATGTTTTATATTTACTCGCGCTGCTTTTGTATTCCCGGGATTCAGGGATGTAATGCCCGAGACAATAGCAAACCCAGAAATATTATCTAGTAAAATGGGGGGGGGGGGGGGGGGGGGAGTGGAGAGGAGGGGAAAAAACAAGGCGGGAGGGGGAAAGGTGTTTGATCGCTTTGGGAAATTATAATTTCCATTTTCGTGGACATGACAGTTTGCATAAGAGTAAATTACGACAACGTGCTATTCTGTGTACAGTTTTCCAGACCGTTGAAAAACTTAACTGTGTCTGCTGCGGATGTTGGAAGTAGCTCGTTACAGACAGAAGAAGGATTTTCAGGTTGTTTCCTGCTATGACATAATCGTCTTCGTCAAAATCTGGCTAAATTCGCCGGAGGGAAAAAGATATTCATTCTAAATAATGTGGGAGAGGAAAAGAGAGAACGGTGTTTAATACACGCTATAAAATAATGTCAGATCTCCCCGGGTGTGATCTCGCAGACTCTCGTACATTTTAGGGGAAGTTTATAAATGGTTACCTGGGGTTTACAAATTTTGCTAGTAAAATCTTATTAATTCCATTATGATTTCTGTATCGTTCTCCCATAAAGGGGCCTGTAAAATGTATTAATTCTACACAAGCCCTGCCATTCATCAAGTTCGTGAACATTTGTATTGCCCTATCTAACTGCATACAGGCCGATAAATAGAAAGGCTTTCCAGATAATCGCTCGTATCTCTTGTCCTCCACGCAGAGCACTTGGTGGTATTTGTTCCGTCCCAGAAAAGCGAGCTTCTTAAAGAGGCTTGAAAGTAGGTGAACTTTTAAAAACACACCTGAAAGTTAGGAATCTTTATACATGTTTGCATTGCTCGTGGGCCAGAAAGAAGGATACCCGGCAGCAATTTCTCATCAGCGGACTTAAAAGAGACTCCTGCCCTTCCCGAGGCATTTCTCCCTCCCTCCCTCTCTGTAAACACCAGCACACAGATGCGGCGAGGGTTCCCGTGAAAACCTCATCCCGGAGCCCGGCTCCTCCGCCGGCGCCTGTCGTGCTGCTGCGTTTGTTCCTCCCGTTTTCCGCAGGAGACGGATGACATCGAGTTTAGGAAAAGGCTCCGGAGGGTAATTGAGAGTTCAGCGGCTCGCAGCCCCAGCACCGGCACAAATTGCAAGATCACTTTGCTGCGGCTTCCTGCGAGCTGCTCTGGCTTCACAAAACTGCAAACCCAAGGCTCCTTCCTAAGAAAATTTACTGCTTGTACTTGGTTTAGCAACGTCGATGGCGTCTGATCATTTAGAAAGACGAACTACATAAACATCTGATAGTTTGTATTAGAATCAAGGGCAGTGACAATTGCACAGAGCTGGTTTTAATTTTATTCGGAAGTGTTTACACATCGACATATGGTAAATTTGTCTTCGCTGAGAAAGTTAAGAATCAATAGCGTTAATAGCTTTGCATAGACATGATAGCGATTAACATTTCTGCATCTCTACCGGCTCAAGGTTCCTGAAGATAAATGCCTGGGCTGAAAGAAAAAGGGGTTTCCATTGAAGATGAACTGCCTCTGCCCACAAAGGTGCTTAGAAGTTCCTCGTAGGCACCGTCGAGTTCAGCAGGACTCGCTCTCTCTCTGCTGACGGGTATGAAGAAGTAGCAGTGCCCTTGCTCTTTTTTTATCTTTATTTTGCAGAGCTTTCGCTCACCAGTACTTGCACAGGTCACGCCTGAAAAAATAACCGGCTTCTTACCGGCGAGGAGAGCTGATCTGTGATAAAAGGCTGGAGCTTGGTTCCCCCGACTCTGAGTGGGATGACAGCGTTTTCCAGGAGCCTCTCTCTCTCCCAGGAAAGCAGGAAAAGCAAAGCTACCGAGTCCGCTCCCTAACTCACACTATCTATCAAGGTGCCGCAGATGCTTTAGTGTACTCCCTGGTTTTCCCAAGGGATGTCCAGTGACATCCGGTCGTAGCAAGACGGGTTGGCAAAAACTCGGTTGTACCGGGACACTTTATGGAATCGAGGATGTGCTCCCAAAGAGATAATAAAACTATATATTTCTGTATATTAAACGCCCCAAACCTTCACACGCAGGAGTCATCGACATTTGCAAACGCTGCTAATGCAGCAATTTCCCCCAACATTGAAATAATAATATCTTTATTTTTCAGCTATTGCTTTAGCAAGGTAATTAAATCACGTCGAAACTCTAAGCCTAACCAAATCCACAGATGTCTATGAACATCTCTAAGTCAAACGAGTCAAATATTTTTTTTTAACACACATTTACCAAGAGAAAAAAAAAAAAAAGGGCATCTAAGCTGGAAACCTATGGGGGCATAACAAAAGGAAAGAGGCCAGAAAGAAATATCCCACAGTGGATTACAAGGTTATGGGACAGGTCACTATAGGAAAGTTAAACAAAAAATGAAGGGTACATTATATAAACCTCACATAATTCAAAAATATTTAGTTCCAATATTGTAGTTACACCCTCAGATATTTGTTGATTTTGTTGATCAAGTGCCTGTGAATTTATTGGGAATTTATTCTGTTAATATACCTTTATTTACCCGGCATTTGATTTTTCACATAATTAGAAAACTGACCGCAGCCTTTAATGACTGTGTGTTTAATAAAGACTATAATTATTTTACTCTGCAGGCCAGTGTATAGAATGAGATATTATAGGAAGGGACATAGACAGACAAGAAATAAACCTATCCTTACAGAGAGAGGACTCTAAGACAGTAATATATTAAATACTGCAGCGATCGATTTCAATACCCTGAGTGGACACGGGAATAAAAATTCACCCCCAAGACGAAATGATTAGGAATTCTTTGTTGGGGGGGGGAAAAAAAAAGTGCGGTTTTTTTTGTTTGTTTGTTTGGCTTTTCTGTTTGTTTGGGTTTTGTTGTTTTGGGGTTTTTTTTGAGATCCTTTTTGTTCAGGTTGGAAGAGGGCCGGGCAAGCATCTTTCAAGTTCTTGGGTCCCGGTTTGGGATATAACCCTAAAGGTTAGCTGCATCTCAATGGTGTTTCTCCGTGGTAAAAAGATGGGTCTTTGTCCGAGGAGAGTCGGATTAAATATCAAGCCCCGCTCCGGTGCACGGGACAAGGACAATCCCCCCCGCCCGCGGCAGCGGTCCCGCAGAAGGGCTGCTCGCTGGGCGCCTGGCTGGAGGCAGAGGAGGTTTCCTGCAGCCGGGAGCCCGGGCCGGGCCGGGCCGGGCCGGGCCGGACAGGGCGGCGGGGGCCGTCCCTCTCCTCGGCCGCCCGGGGGCCGGCAGTGGGGCAGTGGCAGCAGGAGCGCGCCCCGGTGCCGGCGCTGGAGGGGAGCGGCACCGGGCCGCCGCCCGGCAGCCCCTTTGTGGCCAGGCCAATTAAATCGGCACACAAAGCTGCTCCCCAGCCACCCTCGGCTTCCACCGCTGCCCCCAGCCCGCTCTTCCCTTCCTTCCGCGTGCCCGCCTCCCCCCAGCCACGGCCCTTCTCGGCTTTAATGAATAATTAAAAGTCGGAATGAGAATTAAAGAGGGGGCAGAGGAGGGGCGAGGCATTTCCGTGACCCGCAGGAGCCCGCCTGGGTGCTGGGAATGGGAGCGTTGTGCGGTCCTGCTGCACTGGGGTCCCGCCGCACCCTCCGGGCCACCTCCCTCCTCCTCCTTCTCCTCCTCGAGGGTGCCGGGCTGACCGCGCTGCACAAGGCTGTTGCCCGGGCTGAGACTTGGCAGGACAGCGGCCGGGACCTCGGGTTTGCTCCGCTCCCACTCGGCTGCAAGGGAGAGGAATTACAGCCCAGAAAATGTGAACCTGTTGACTGCCACATCCCGAGTGAAAGGGCCGGTACTCTTTTACATTCCCAAACCTATGAAGTTGGGATGCCATCGCTGGGCCCCTGGATTCACCTGTCACTGCAATCACTGCCCCCGAACACTGACAAATATTCACAATAAAAGAGTGAAAGGGTCTCTTAAGGTTCACTGATTTGTGTGTAGAACTTTGGAAAACTGCAAACAAGCGAGAAAAATTGTCCATTCTTGTGAAGGGAAATACAAGTTTGCACTTAACCGTTCAGTGACAAAACCCGAGGACTGGCCAAAGAGACGGTGACATACACTGTAATCTCCATAACAATTTCATTTCCTCTCTTCCCTCTCTCCTTCTTTACTGGTTAGCAAAGGGGAAAATCTAAGAGTTTAATCCCGAGGAAGGCTTTCCATTTATTCCCACTGCAGGGAGAAGGGGATATTGAGAAAAGCCAACAGATCCGAACAAAATGGAGAGGGAAGTCCTCGGGCTCTGCGCTGGGAGAGGCGGGTTGGGAGCATCCAGCCAGAGAACACATGCGAGTCAGAGTGAAATAGAAACTGGCGCTATTAAATTTCCTTTTAAGTGTGCCTTTGGATTAGTTGTACACGGAATCTAGTAATTAAGGCCCTTCTCTTTAGAGAAAACCTTTTTGGTTTCGTATTCCAGTGTAGAGTGTGATTGCTGCATGCTCGAGAGAAAAAAATAAAGGACCAGTTTTTCCTTTGAGCGCAAAAAGTTGCTGTCACATAAGTGGTTTTTACTAAAGACGACATTAAATTGTAGGGTATTATCAATAATCACCGAGGGATTGTTTTATACCGTCTCAGGCCTCAGAATCTGCTATTCCCGTCTTGCTGGGACCGGGAAAAGCGCTTCCCGATTAAATTCTGCATTAATAGAACTTGGCAACCGGCAACAAAAACCTTGCTTAAGTGAAATGAAGAGACAAAAGCCACTTTAAATGCTGAGACTGGGGGCTGGGGAGCTTATGCCACTAATTTTAAATGAAGACGACGTTCATGCCTTGCAGCCAGCGGAGAGCCCGTGCTCAGGCTGGATGAGGGATAGCACTAATTCTCCTCCGTGGGCTGGCTGCGAGGCTCCGGGCAGGGCTCTTCGCTCTCGGTACCCTCCCTCGCCTCCCAGGGATGTACCGTTTGTATCCGAGACCCGGGAGATCCGCAAAACCAAACCCCTCGGCTCCCGACCCCCACCTCCTCTGACCTGGCGATGAAAAAGAAGGGACCTCGGGGAAGATCCCTGCGCCCGGGACTGGCAGGAGGTGGGTCGTGGGTGTCCCCACGCACTGCCCAGCAGAAACGTCCGAAATGGGGCATTACCACGACCCGCTCCGTGGAAGGTTGTTTCACACCATCCCCCCCCACCTTTGAGAGGCGGGTGCCGTTTCCTACGGGGACACGCGACCTCAGAAGCCCCTTCCTGATGCCCGTGAGCTCTGTGCTAGGCGGGGTGGTGGTGGGGGTGGTGGGGGTGGTGGGGGTGGTGGCTATCTCCCACGCGTGTCCGCGACCCGGACGCCCGGCCCCGCGGCAAGGGACGGACACCCCCCCGCCCCCGGCGGGATCTGCGCGGAGCGGCGCGGCGCCGAGCGCGGAACGGGGCCGCAGCCCGTGCCGGTGGCCGGCTCCGGGCGCGGAAATAGAAATGTAACATCTCTCCAGACAAATTAATTTTTGACGGATTTATGGCACGGTTTGCTTTCAAGATATTCATTGGCTCATTCGAGCTGTAATAAAGTCCGGGGTGCAGAAGTATAAACACGCACCGCCTGCTCGGCGGAAACCCTCGAACAGTATCTGCCAGCGAAAGATCAAGACACTTTGTGCATTTTCCACAGATAATGCCCATATTCCGAATGAGTGATCAGAGAACTCCGGTATTGTTAACTAAAATGAGAGGAAGGCGAGTGACGTGGGAGTCGAACAATGGCATTTCTGAATCAGTTTGGTTGATTGACATTTGGGGGCTTCATGACCCGAGGGAACAGGACTCATTACCGTGAATACTCCAAAACATCATCCGAGATTAGAACTCTGGATCTTTTAAAAATCCTATTTCATTCTAAATTATAGTGGGAAAATACCAATTCTAAGAAAAAAGAAAGAGAGAGGCAAGAAATTACTCCTTTATGCTCCTTTAATTGCTCGAAGCCCCTAATAGAGTAAGAAATAGCGTTAAGATTTTAGGCAGCATTTAAGAGGAGAAAATTAACTTTACAAACTACAAATTTCGCCGCTGACAGAACAGTGAATACGAGAAAATATATATTTCTGAGACCTGCAGATCTTGTGCCGAGACGAGATGGGAATAGGCGCATGGTGCAGGAATAACTTAATAAGAAGGGTATTTGACAGATTGGTATGAATAACTAATTAGATAGTATTCAATTTTCCTTTGCTACGCGTTTTATATCCCAAATCCTCAGGAAAAGGACAAGTAAGCATGAGGGGAAAAAAGAAAAAGAGAGTGGAATATAAAAGGATGAGGAAAAACATGTCTAAACCATCCTGGAAAGTGAGGAGAGGCAATCCCAGAGGTGCCGTGGGATTCGGTGTGGAAGATCGGCTGTCTCTGAACAAAGTCTATTTCTCACAAAACTGGGAGCAAAAGAAATGTAGTAGGGCGTGTGACAGAGAAGGGCAAAATCTCTGAGAGTCAGTGGCCGTCCTTCTCCGGCAGAGCAGCCCCGGCCGGAGTCAATGGCCGTCGCGGGTTGCCCATCTTCAAAACTCTCTCTGGATCCTTAAACCGAAAACGGGTTCCCTGGGTGCAGTACAGACAGGGCCAACAGATTTTAAACGTAGTTGTATTTTCTCCTTCCCATCTTTAGTGAAATAAACGCTCCCGGGTTTCCTGAGACAGGATGAAGCGCTTAACCAATGACACTATAAATGTGACTGCAAGAGAAAATTGACCGTTATAAAATTTTCGATCAGTTATCAAAGCTGAGGATTGCTTAGGAGCCATTGCTTTGCACAGTAGAGTCAAGGACGGTTTTATTTATTCGACGAGCAGAAATACAAATAATTAGGAGTCTGGCAACCCTGCTAAATAATCTTAGTGCTTTCAGGTTAAAACGCAGACACAAAACCCAAGCCGATGATTATCTAAATGTTCAATTATACATTTACTAATACGGCCAATGACTCAGAGCCTCCGCACATCTAGATACTATCTTTAGACGGAGACATCTTGGTTTTAATTAATGACTACTTGATTCTCATTATTCTCAAGAAAAATAGGTGTCGTGTCACATTAAAATTAAGATTATTTTAATTTATTTAGCCTCTTAAGAAAAAATCAGTCTAATTATATTTCGAATTACGAGGGAGAGGCAATTTAACTCGCTGGAGAGTTCGAACAAAGGCACGCCACCCAGTAACGTACACTGCTGAGCTCGGGATAGGGCAGGAGCGACCCCGCTTTTCTCCGTGTTCTCTTCAGGTGCTATCTGGGGCGATGAGCGGGACGACGTGGCCAGGCAGCATCGCGCCCGTCACCCGCGGTGCCGGCAGCCCGAGCTCCGGCCGAGCCTCGCTTACTGCCGGAGACCGGCCGGCACCGGGAATCGGGCGGCCGAAGCTGAATCTGCGGCGCTCCAGCCCGTCTGCCCATCCCCGGGCACGGTGAGGAGAGAGAGACCACCCGTCGCTCCCGGGAGCATGGCCGGAGCGGGAGACTGCGGGGGTAGCGGGTCGCGGAGGGGCACACGCTGCTCCACCGGGAGACGGCGGCGGCCCCGGCCTCGCACCTGCGCAGGTGCCCCGCGGGGAGCTCCCGGGGGAGGGCAGAGCCCCCGGCCGCCGGGGGAACAAAGGCGGCGGCGCGGGGGGCGCCCGCTCGGCCGCGGGTGCCGGGAGAGGCGAGGCCGCCGCCGGCGGGTCCGTCCCGCTCCGCCACCGAGGCCGCTGTCCCCGCCCGAAGCTGGCGGCGCCAAACGCGGGCCGGCAGCGCCCCCTACAGGTCGGCATCGGCGCGGCAGTGCCTGGGCGGGGGCACCGCCCCTTAAAGGGGCAGGATCTCTTAAGGTGGAACGGGTGGAGAGAGGCGGCGGCCCTTCCGCGCCGCGGCTGGGCGCGGGCAGTCCGCGTCCCACCCGACGGCGGCAGTGCCGCTCACCTCTTCCTGAAACACCGTCAGTGGTGCCGCCGTCTCGGTCCTCGACCCTCTCTATCCCGTAAAGGCATCGCCGGTTCTGCGGTGCATGTCAGGGAGGCGCAGAGTGTTCACGGGCGTGATTTTCCATGCGGCAGCCGCGGACCACACCGCGCCGGCTAGATTAGTCAGAGGCAGCGGTGCCTTGGCAAGCCCCGCCGCCGGCTACAGCGGGAGCAGCCCTGAGGGAGCTGCCGGAGGGCTGATCAGGCCGAACCGGCCCTCCGACGGCCGCGGCGCTAACGGGGTCCAACCCTTGGCCCCCAGGACCCCTGGCTCTTCGTGCTTTGCTTTATGGCAGGGACCACCCAGCTCGCTCCCAGGGTACGGACATCCCCGGCCGCCCACGCAACGTCCGCCGGGGACAGCGGCCGCAACGCGTTCCCCGCCCGCTTGTAGCACTGGCCCCGGAGGGAGGTCGAATAAAAAAAAGCCTGAGGAGGGAAAGAAGTGGTGCCCCTTAAAGTGTTGCTGCCCCAGGGGCGAGGCGAGCCATGCCCGCTGCTCCGCGCCGCTCCGCATCGCGCAGAGCTCTTGCCAGCCTCGGGCAGCTTTAGCGAGAGGTCCGGCCGGCTGCCGGGACAGATGCTCTCCCACGTCCCCATGTGCCCCCCGCGCACAAGGGCACGGTGGCAGCTTCGTTTAGGAGGAGGCGGAGCGGGGACTGCGGGGGACGCCGGGGCTGCGGGCCGAGCCTCCGCGGCTGCGAGACGGGACGTCCCCAGGCGCGTTATTGCCACGGAGCTTCTTTCCCCTCTCCTCGTCCCCATAGCAAACCAAACTGTGCTGGGCTAAAAGCACGACACAAATAAAGTTAAGTAAGAAAAAAACCAAAATAGGATGGCGGTGGGACAATTTTCCCCCTACACAGTATTTTGGAGCCGCCCGAGAAGGGGCCGAGCGGCACCGTCCCTTCCTCCCCGGGGCAGCGCGGGATGAATCCCCTCCCCACCCGCCAGCTTCACCGAGCAATGATTATATTCTGGCTCTTGGGGTTACTGAGAAGGAGACTTAATAGCACGGAGGGTCCTCCCAGAGAAGCCCCGAGGGGCTGCACCGCGCAGGGAGCCGGTGCCCGTGTCGGGGGCGGCAGAGCCGCGCAGCTCCCGGAGACGGCTCCCCGGCCGTGGCGGCGGGCGAATGGGCACCAGCGAACCTTACCAGGGACACCCGCCTCTGCACCTCCTTTACCCTCAGAAATGCAGCCGAGGAGGCAGACGCGGGAGCTGGGGATGTATAAGGGTGCGATCGTTGCTCTGAAAATTCCGGGACGAATTTCTCACGTCTCTAGACGGCGGAATGTTTTCTTTGGGGGGGAGGGGAGGTTGGAAACTAATGAAGACAAATTTGCATTAGAGCGACTCCACACAGGCCATTAAGCGCAACGAGGTTTCCCTCTCGTGTTTTTCAGCAGTGATTTGTGAGCGCCGCGTATGGTGGTAGCGTTGGGGCAGCCCTACCGCGCAGCGCCGCGCAGCGCCCGCGCCCTCAAGGCGGCTTGCAAGCGCCGAGCCTCTGAGCTGGCCGAAATAACAGCGAAGAGTTTTAAAAATCAAACCCGTTTTCTACGTCCCCCCGCTCCCCGCGCAGTAGAGCTGAATGATGACGGCTGGAGTGTCGCTGGGTGCTCTGCGCGGCTCTGCGCGGCGCTGCGCGGAGTGGTCCCCGACAGGCTCTGCCGACTGTTTTAAGTGAAATAGCCCAAGCGAAGCTCTGAAACAAGGCGAAGAAGGGCGGGTCATGTACTCCGCGCATCGCCGCCTTCCTTTTTTTCTTCCAAGTTTCTGTGGAGTAGACAAGAAATTAGCACTGAGTCTCTCCTGGCCAGAGAAGATTCCCGAAATTTGGCGTTTGTAGCTTGTATGTAGCTTGCTGGTAGGCTTTCAAGGGCGCCAAAGCTGGAAGCTTGTAAAAGTAGAGAAAAATCTGCACCCTGCCAAATTACCCAAGAGACACAAGCGCTGGAAGGGGGAAGCGCTGTTTCATCCCGGGGTTCATGCACAAGAGAATTAAAAATAGTATACGGCGATGTATTGATTAATCGAATGTTTGAGGGGAAGGCTGTAAAATCCTGCAGGGGCGAGCTGTGCCTTGAGAAAGCAACAGCCCCACAGACCTCAGCGGACCGTGTCACAATAAGCCGTAATAACCGCGATTAAAGCAACAGCAGCAAATCAGGTACCTTATCTCCCCTTTTTATCTAAAGCATCAGAATATTCTGTCTTCCCTTGACAAAGGAGCCCTCATCCAAAGCGTTTTGTTCTCCTTGCCAAAATGAAACACATTTTCCTCCCAAAGTAAACATAATGCATGTGACTAAAACACTGGCAGGGCCAACAGCAGGGAATTTAACTTTTAAAGAAACCGATCTCTGGCCGTGATTGATGCTGTGTCGTTCTGACAACGGAGAGTGTGTAGCTAATTGCCTCTATAAACGAAAAAGATATTGCCCTCATTTTATCAAACACGTTCTTTGTCCGGGGCTAAAACAAGTGTCACAGTAAATGAACATGACTGTAGAGATTAATAGTTTCCCAGCAGTGAAACCTGAATAAGAACCCCACGTTGGCAACCAGTGTCTAGTTTAAACTGGGAAGAAGGTTTGCATTAATTTTTCAGGGACAGTTTCCCTTCCAAGGATCCACCTATACAGCTACAATCACCTGGACGCTGCTAGTGGGGGTAAACCTCAGCTCGTGACACCAGGACCTCGAGGACCTCCTGGAGGTCCTTGGGACAGCTCCAGCCCTGGGGACCATTCTGCCCTTGGAACCTCTCTGGGCAGAGCCTTGGCTGCCCAATCAGGCTGGTCTGCAGGGTGCAGCTCTCCTACCCGCTCTTCACAAGTCGTCATGGAGAAGGGATTGCAACAGGTTTCCTTTGGGTTTCACTAAAGGATAGGGTGATCCTGTTTTTTTTTTTTTTTTTCAGATGAGCTTTAGAGGTTTTCTCTGATCTTTGAAAGTATTTTTTTCTTTATATCTTGAGGGTAAACAGCCAGTATAAGGAAGAAAACCGGAAAGCTTTACAGCAATATTTATTCAAACAGGTAGCAGCAAATTCTGTTTGAATTAAATAATGAAATGACAAAAAATTTAATCTTCAGCCAAGACCAAAATGCAGCTTCTGGGATCTCCTTCTCAGAACTGCTTGGTATATACTCCCATCCTTTCCCTTACAAGGTATTATTTCAACTCGATATCCAGGCAGGGTAACAATGCCCTATCAGGTTTTTTTTGAAGAGATATTGAAATTTTGAAAAGGGTGGAGAAAAGACCTTCCCCTCCCACCCTTATATTTTGAAGCCCAAAATTGTTGTACAAGATGCTCTTAGAGCGTATCCTTTCTTAAGGGACTGGATTACAACATGAAATAACCTCAAGAGATGCAAATATGAGGGGTAGAAGTTCTCTTTAACCTAGTGGGGAAAGGACTAGCCTGAACAAATAGCTGGGAACTGAAGCCAGACAAATTCACGTGTGAAGGAAAGCACTCATTTGTAGGACGCTGCCCAGGGAAGTGGCTACTTCCCTGCTATTTGCTGCTTTTAAGCCTTCCTGGAAATTATGTTTTTGTCAGGTGCAAGTTACTGGACAAAATAGTGTGTGAAGTGGGTAAGATCTAATGGCCAATGTTAAACAAAATATATCTGCTCCTCTGGACTTCATGTCTTTGTAAATCATAGAGTTTAACACCAAGGGTCTGCTTAGTCCAGACTGGTCAAGAAGCATGTGAAGATCCCCAAGCACAGGTACTTTCCCCTGAGGCTGCTGTCAAGCAGTTTTTCATTTTCCTTCAGTTTATCTAGAGTTGTTATTGACAAAGTATCTCCGGAGTAAAGCATTTTTGCATAATTATTCATGCTTCAGGTTTAAACTCTCAAATCTGTCCCCTTGCCCCCTTTTTTTTTTCTCTCAGATTTTGCCCCTTACTCCGTGGAATAACAAGCACATTATTGCTGCTGATATTTTCCCTGCTGAACCTGCCCTACAGATAGCAAGAACAGTGCAGTTATGCCTATTAGTCACAGTGCTTGGCCCTGGTGTTAGACTAATTTGGAAAGACTTCCTGCATAGCAAGAAACAGCAGGATTTGATCATAGTCAGAGATCCATTACAACGTGCAGCAAGGCTCTTTAAGAAGCCCTTATCACCTGGGACATTTAAAAACTGCGCCCCATGAGTCATCAGTAAAAAAAAATACCCACGAAGAAAGGTATTTTCAAAGGAAGACGGATCGCTCGATCTGCTAGAACTTTTCCATCACTGAATTCTAGGACAGTGATCTGATTAAACAGTAATAATAAAAAAACCCCTGACAAAACAGGGAGAGAATGGACAGAGAATATTGACTCTTTAACTGCACTATTTTGCAGAATATTAAATTAACATTCCCACACGATGTCCAGGCATCAATCCTGATCTCCCTGGAGTCAATGGTGACATTTCTATTGCCTCCCGTGGAAGAGGGCTATTTATCTGAGGGCATCTTGATCAAAATAAACACAGGGAAATAGATTGTACTTGAAAATATTTTGAACTTCCTTTTGCTTGATTTGAACAATTGCTTTGGTCCTAGGTTATTAAATCTTGACTTTACCCCAAGAGAGGCTGCTGTTGTATTGCCATCCTCTTTCCTTTGCTGCAGGGATAATCAAACATTTCAATAGCTTTCTGTTGACTGTGAGACTACAGTTACTTTTAACCCTTTTTCAGCCTAGTCAAACAAAAATGTTAATGAAAACATCTCTAGACAGGGCTTGGTCAATCTAAATATCAATTATACTTTAAAACCCCTCGACTGCTCTATCAACTGTTACAAAGCAGGTATTTTATAGTCAGGGAAATATATTGATACAATTTATACTTTAACCTTGTGAATTTTGAGTACTGGTCCTAGGCAAATATACAGATTTTTATGTCATCTTCTGTTTTAGAATGTTACCCTAGGGCTCACAGCTCATGTCTTGGACTCACAACAACTGATATATTCTCCTTTCTTAAAAAAGACAATAAAATATGCTCATCTTTGGATGAGGACTATGGGGAAAAAACCTGCATCTCTTCTGGTTTACATTAGACAACTTTTTACTGCCCTATTGGAATCCTCCCCCCCCCAGAAAACAACCCCCCAATAAGATTCAAAGCTCTTTACATGAATGTCCAACTCTATTAGCTGCGAAGTGGGAGAGCTATAAACCTAACCAGTTATTCTTTGGGTTTAACTAATGTAGCTGTCACTGAATTTCTTCCCCTTGTTCCCAGGACAAAAATAAGTAGTACTGGGAAAATGTGGTTGGTTTTCCAAATGTCTTTTCATAGGATCCTGTAAATAATGTTGTTCTGAATTATGCAAGATATGAGCTCTGTTATATTATCTGATCCCTTAGATATTGACAGAAATGACAGCATCAATTTCTATAGTCTTATTTAAGCAGTCAAATTACAAATAATACAGACCAGCACAACAAACTCAGAGCAAGAGTTTACCATCTGCATCTCCGTATAAAAACCTTCCCCCAATGAGTGGGTAATTTGCTTTCCTCATTCAGCAATATAACTCAGCTGGACAATTAGAGGCCCTGGTATTTTAATAAAGTTTCCAGGGGGAGGAGGAGGCAGTGAAGGGTTAAGCCACGCAGCCTTGCCTGCCTCCAGCCCTTTCTGCTGGGGTGGGTGCAGGGGAAGGAACGGGACCTTTTTCTGAGGAGAGAGGAGTGTGAAGGGAAAGCCCACTGGCTGTGCCGGCTGTTTGGTCAGGGGAGAAAAAGCTTTGTTTGGTGTTACTTTGTGTATTAGTGAACCACGCCACAAAGGAAGGGCCTACAAGAGATTTGGGAGTTTCTCGGTCGGGCAGGGGTCTCCCCGGGCTTCGAGGGAGCCCAGCTTTCCAGAGGGATGCTCTGGAGGGATGCTGAGATCCCTGTCTCCCGGGGGTACGCGGGCACAAAGCAGGCAGGGACGCGGGGCTGCCTTCGGGAGCACAAGTTGTCGCACCAGGACCCCGCTCGCATCTTTTCTCTCTCCAGTCCAGGCTCCTTACGAGCCCGTCCAGTGGCAACTCCATCCTCGGGCCCTGCTCAGCCCCCTGCGGGGCGGCGGGGGGCGCCCCCTCCCCCTGTCCGGGCAGCCCAGCCCCGGCTTTCGCCCGGCTCTTACAGGAACTTCGTGTCTTTACGGTCGCGGGTACCGCTTTGGCAGGAGGGAGCCGCCCACGCGTGGGAGCTGGGCGGGCGGCGGCGGGCGGCGGCGGGCGGCGGCGGGCGGCGGCGGGCGGCGGCGGGCGGCGGCGGGCGGCGGCGGGCGGCGGCGGGCGGCGGCGGGCGGCGGCGGGCGGCGGCGGGCGGCGGCGGGCGGCGGCGGGCGGCGGCGGCGCGGGTGCGCTTGTCTCGTTTCCTGCCGAAAAGCGGATTCGAAACGCAGCCGCCCAGTTCAAAGGGCGGAGAGGCTGCGGCGGCTCGGGAGCATCTTCTGCTTCTGCGGGGGCCGCGCCGTCGGTTTGACCCACGGACTTAAAAACAAACAAGCGGGGACTTTCCGTCCCACCTCTCGTCAGAGTTTCCAAGCAGCTGCTTGGGCGCAATTGCTTGGCTTTCCCGCAGGAGCTGGTGCGGGTCAAACTCGTCTCCTCCTACGCCCCTAGACGCTCCGCACCCGCAGGTGGGTGCGTCTCCCCCCGCGCTCGTTTCTGTAATATGCAGACCCTCCTCAAGACCATCCTCCAGCCCTTCCACTCATCCTGTGCTGTGAATGCAGCAAATGAATCAGTAAAACCTGTGTTCTGCTATTCCCCAAGAGTTCAAAAAACTCCTTTTGGGAAACTAAGGATGATAGAATACTGGGAGTTACCTATCCATAACCAAATTCTTCTCCAGAATTAAAGACAGCGAAATGTATTTAATGCTGAGTCTCAATGAGATAAATATTTCCCTAAAAATATCCTCATTCAGTACACAGACCTGATTATACTTTATATACAGCTACTTTATGTCTGTAGCTGTTTATTGACTACCAAATCAAGCCTTGAGGAAGAAAAAAAAAACCAACCCCAACAAAACCTAATAATATATGATTGTGCAATTGAAGACCGTCTTACAATGTCCCCACAAAAGGGACTAAATTAAAACAACACAAGCAGCCATATACCAGCATCTTAACTCTTTGGTACCTTTCTTTGTAGGGTGGGTTTTCTGAGGGTGAAAACAATCTCTCTTCCCCCCACCCCCAGTGTGGAATTCCCAGTGACTGCAGCAGCATTCCTCCTTAGTAGGATCTGAAACCTGAACCTTTGGCCGGGCACCACAGCTTTGGTTACAGGACTAACTGCACTGGTCCCATCCAGGATAACAGCGTTATTTTGGATGTGGTTCTCCGGGGTCATGCTGGGAGCAGGCAGTGGGCTGTGCACGCCTCTGTTCCCCCCTTTCACCCTCACTGCTTTTCTTCAGCCTCCTGCCGGGGTGCTACTGCTGCTCCCATAGTTGTATCTTGGCCTGCCCTTCAGTTGAAATGTGCATACTCAGTTATTTTTGGTGGGCCGCCACCATTTTCTGTTGAGAATATGACTGAAAGGATTGTTGGTAGCTTTATATCTTGGCCAATCCGTAACACAAAGTCACGGGACAGAGAAAAGGCTCTTTGCTGCTGCCGTATCTTTCCTCTTGCTAAAATTCAAAAACCTTTTGAAAGCAAGCTGGGGTTACTAAAAATTCCCTAATATGTTCCAAAAGCATTTAATGAAGGAAAGTGTTTTGCAGCACAAATACTAGGGTAACCACTTAGTTTGTCAATATTTTAATTCACTTGTGTAAATTCCAAGGCACAACTGACAAGGTGTTCACGGCTTGTGGGCTCCATCCTCTTTTTAAAATCGCTAACACTTCTGTCATGTCCAAGGGCTGATTTTATAATTGTTGTCTGTGTCTACGTACAAAAATTTAGTAGTAATGAAATGTAGTGAGAAAATAAAGTTACATAGGGAAGGCTGTTTCTATGCTCTCTTTGCAAGAGGTCTGCTTATTCCTGTCAGATTTCTGCAGGCCTCTGCCGATTTCACTAAAACTGAAACGCTTACTTCGATTTTGTATTGTGCATTATTTTAACAGCAGAAGATGGCAGATAAACACCTTTTATCTACTTTCCCTCCTACTGGGCTTGTAGTATCAAAGATCATCCCATTCATCTTTGTTTCAAGGCAGGCTGTAAGTTTTCATCTGACGGGGTTGTTGAAAATCAAACTGACTATACTTGATCACAGTGGGATCTGCATGAAAATCCATCTCCAAGTTGAGCTGTAATACTTACCTGTCTAGGTCAATTTGAAAACAACAAGAATGATAAGCACATAAAGCTGAAATCGTGTTGTTACACACAGTAGGGCTGTTCCACCGCTGGTATAGCAGAAAAGGCTGATTTTAGTAAATGTGGAGCTGCATGCAAAGCCACACGATTTTATCCCAGACTTCATTAGATGCAATTCGTTTTGATAATTTGTCTTTCCACTTGCCCTGACTTTGTTTGCCATATTGCCTGGGGATTATCCCAGCTGAGGAAGGAGGATTAAGGTATGTGAAAGAATGTGGTAAGAGTGTCAATAGAGGCTTCCTGTTGAACAGGGGAAGAGCAAAAAAATCCATGTATATGCCTCCATGTCATGGGAGAAAAAGTGCTGTTTTCCAGTGGGGCTCAATTTGCCACTGGAAAACTCATGGATGCACAGCCACTGCTGGCACAAGATGGAGGTTCAGCCTCTGCCTATTGCGGGGAAGCCCTGTGAGTCCATGGCTTATTGTCAGTGTACTTTTGTCATTGCTTAACCAAAACAGACCCAGCGGCAGATCATATATTTATTTAGACCCTGTTATTCTATCAATTACATAATTAATATCTACAGAAAAGTGGAAAAAATGAGAAAAATCCTCTCCCTTTTCAAAATGAAATGACAGTATGCTATGATGCTCTGCCACTTTCGAACAGCCTCATATATCAAATAACCTAACTATATTAAACAGATAATTAGGCAAAACACTTCCCCCCATCCCCCCCAAGAGTTAGCCCTGCTTAAAAAAAAAGTTTCTTTTGACTTAGATACACTGTCTCTGCATGGATATGAGTAACCCTAAAGAAGCTACTTCCATAGGTAAGTCTTGGACATCATGTCTTTATTTGGAAATTGAGTCATTAGCTGAGTATCTTCCCATAATCTAAGCAAATTTGCCAGATACATGACTGTTTATGTGTGTATTACTGGGTAAGCTAGTGATACTGCCTGTACCTAAAGCTTTCTGATTCTTTCCATTATGTGGCCATGCTTACAAGTCAGCCAGGCTTTAACTACTGGGGCTGAAACTTTCCAAATACTGAGCCTGAGGCAGAACTTGCAATGGAAAATTTCAACTAAAAGACATCAGATTTCTCTAAAAACTAGAGTGAGAGAATTGCTTTGTTTGTCTCATGTTAACAAAATGATAGAAAAAGAAAAAAATCCCAAACCTCACAGAAAAGCTGTAGTGTTTTCTGTAATGGTGTCATGATCCAGTATCTGGGGGAACAACACTATTTGGAAAGACACTTCTAGCTGCTCCTGGGAAAATGTGTGGGAGTTTGGTCGAACTATGATCCTCAGGGCAGTTACAGTTTGAGCATGTTTGGGCTTTTGTGCTCAAGTCTCCCAAGGATTTGACCCCACTGGAGCCCTTGTTTCTCCTGGCCTCGAAGGCTGCTGTGGGGCCGAGCTCTCTGGAGAGGCCGGGCTGGCACCCCAGAGCATCCCATGCTTTTGGGCCAGGCGGGCTGTGAGGAGAGAGGCTGTGGGGTTGTGCCTATCCTTTCCATGGAGATTTCCATTAGGATATTATGTACAAAAATAAACGGAGGTTGTGAAGTCAAGCGCTCAGGAATTAGGAAATGCCAGAGTGATGTTTCCTGTGCCGTCTTCCCACTTTGTCCCCCTTCTGTGTAGCCGTTATGATGCAACCTTTGAGTGCTCAAGCTGTTTTTACAGCTTTCTCCTTACAGGCATTTCTTTTCTTGTGATAATGAATAATTGTTTTTAAAATTGTTCAGCATTAATAGCCGAATGGCTGTGCATATTACAGAGTAAAAATTGATTTTTTTTTCTTGAACAAGGCGAGTTTTTTAATCAAATTTTGATGCCGCTGAAACTGAGTGTCCTGTGACCCTAATGGAGATAGACGTCCGTAGATGAATTGGATCTGTCAGAGCTCTTGTCTCTCTTCCTTGTCTTTTGTTTGTCGCTGTCTTGTCACTTTTGACTGTTCTTGGTCCTTATCTTAATGTTGTAGAAAGGAGATCAGTATTCAGCAAAACAAAAAACCACTGGCTAAAACAGAGCAGTTCATGTTGCCCTAAAGGGGAAGGAAGGATGCCTCTTCCTGCCTAACTGACGGCGCGTTCTGCAAGGCGTTACTTATTGCTTTGCTTTCCCTTGCCTGTTTCCTGGAGGAGGTGGAAAGCAAAATGATAAACGTCCTTGGCTGAAACTTTCACAAATTAGCTTACAGAGACAAATTACTTCCCAGATCTTCTTATTGTACATCCTTGGCAGTTTTTATCTAAACTTAAAAATAGATATTCTGTTTATTCCTGCTCCATCACTGCCCGCAAATTTATAAAGTAAACATACCAAAGCAGATAATTGTGTCAGATACAAGTTGTACTTTCTTCCCAAAATAAAGAAGTCTGAGTAAGGAAGATAGACCAGCAGCAACTTTCATACTGACCCAAATCTGACACTTGTCTTCTAGCATTTAAAAAGCAAATTTTAACAGCTGTGTGTAGAAAGCAGCGAGCTTTTGGTAACGTAATAGATAAAAACTTCATCCATTAATACAAAGCCAGATATCAGCTGAATGCCATAGAAGCCGGGGTTCTAGATTTCTACTCTCGGTGCAAAACCTAAACGCATTATGCCAACCCCCTCCCCAAAGTTTAATAAAATTTAAAAGCAATTGCAGAAGTTATGTTGCAGTTGTGATGTGCAGGGCAGCCTTTCCCCCCTGTTGCTGATGCCAGCCTGTCTGCCCAGCCCTGCAGGGAGGGGATGCTGCTCTGCTGGGGGAGTAGCTGGGCGCAGGCAGGCTCATGGTTCCCCCCCACGCTCCTAGCTCCCCCGGCTGGCCATGTGGGCCTTCTGCCATGCACCGCTATCTCTGGGAGATACAAGCATACCAGAGCTGCTCCTTGGGTGTCATGAGTTCTCTCCTGTCAGGGGAAATAAGTTACTTCTGGAATTTTATCAAATGCCCTTTAACACCTGCCTAGAAGAGTTGCCATGGTTGTTTTTTGTTAGTATTTGATTTTTCCAGTCTTTTACTGAATCTGCATACATTTTGTTAATATATTGCAAGGTATTATGCACCGGCTGTTTGTTTCAGCAGGCACAGGCTGTTTAGTTCTCCAGTTAGCAAAATTCCCATTGAAGAAATGTGTGCCTGGGATTTTCCCCCCTCAGATTTCTCCAGTTGCTCAGACTTGCTGCCCTCCCTGCAGGATGGACTCCTATCCCTGCTCTCACTGCTGATCTCTGACCTGGTGCTTTCATTCCTGCCTCAAGCTCTCTTCCACATCCTGGCACCGTGTTGCCTCAGAGTCACAGAAACAGGTCTCTTCTCTCACGCACCTGTAGAGAGGTGAAACTAGGTGTCTGAAAATGATGCAGGGGTTTGTGGGGTTAGAAATAGTTCCACTGGGAGACAGAGAGACAGCTGAGCTCTGACTCATTAATTGTAATTAGCTAAAGGTATCTTCCTAGCATAGTCCTATTGTTCTTGGATGAGAACTGGGAGCATGAAGCCAGTAGGGTGATTACTCTTCATTCCTTTCTCAAACCACCTTAATAACATACTTACTTTATATTATACTGTATATAATGTGATCATATGATTATCTTAAGCTTTTGGCACAGGTACATCAGGTTCCCTCTCTGTATCACCATAGGTATGGCCCCGTGGGCTGGACCACAGCATTATGGATTTCATCAACATGTCTGTAACAGTCTCAAGCTCCTTTTAATGCTTCAGCACCTCTGCTGTTACATATTTTCAGAAGCATCATACACAACCAGAAAGAGGTGATTTCCAGATGGTATTTTTCAATCCTTGAAATTAATCTGTATGAACTCCAGGCAATTGCTCTGTTGATACTGTATTTGAATTGGGATCTTCTTTGGTAGACATCTTTGTGCATAAGAAGTAAGCAGGATCCTCAAGCCTGTCTTGTCCAAAGCAGGGAGACCAGAGGGAGCGAGCCTGTGCACACTTGTGCCCTGCAAACAGCAGTCACATTTTCTTCTTGTTTTCTGTTGAGCTGCAAATGTTTATTTGGCTGGTTTTTGAATTCATCTCCATGGATGTCTTGCTAGGCTGTGCTTGATAAGGAGTTGCTACAGGCTGTTGTGAGTCTGTGTACACTGAATTCCTTATTGAGCAAATGTAAATGAGAGGATTTGAGGACTTCCACAACAATTGAACTCTCCAGTTCAGCAGCAGCCCTCTTTTAATCTATGAGAAACTCCTCAAAGAGCACCTACCAGCCTCACCAGTTTCGGATCACACCAGGAGATTTTGGGGAGTTGCAAACTCCCACAGATTAAAGGGTGATCTGAAAACCTGAACAAAACATGGCTCAGAAACCAGTCCTTTGTTTTACTCATCAGCTTTTCTTCTTCCTTTGTCTAGATAATTTGTTTCTTAACTGACAAGATGATGCTGTCGGTTCTGATAAAGTGCTGAAAGCTTTTGTAGATGTGGTTTTGCCAGTATCTTTTTGTTTTTTATGCTTTCTGGTGGTGGTTTGAAACTCTTAGCCTGCTCAGGATGCAGCTCCTTACAGGCTGGTATTTGTTTCTTGAGGTTTAAGCATTTAAAAGCTTAAAAATAGTTGCCACTCTTAATGTGTCTTATGAAATATGTGAAGGCTTCTTCAGTTCTCAGAAACAACATTTTGAACTGAACTAAAATCTCTTCTGTTCTTTAATTTAAAAAACGCTGTAGGTCCTTCAGTACCTCTAAATTGTCCCTGATTCGTTCCAGGTCCAGATTGCACTCCGGAGGACTGAAGCAATCCAAATATGCAGTTTATTTTCTTGGTCCTTTGCTCCCATCATTACCTGAGATTATTCAAATTAAAACTGCTGATATGTCTTGCTCCTAACATTTTATCCATGTGTTTGACCTGCCTGTGCATTACATCTCATGCAGCCAATGCATGTTTTTACATTTCTTTTGGACTTTTGAGGGTGTGCGGGTGGGGGTGTCCAGGTTAGGCTAACCTCCAGAATACCACTTAGCTTCACTATTACCTGATATTCAGGGAATTCAAGCTGGGAACTGCCTGCCAGGATCACTCCTTAGTTTAAGCGCAATCTGATGTTTCACATGATCATACCTTGACAAGCTCCCCTTTATTCCTGTAGGATGCACTGGTGCAGTGTTACCACAGTTGTGCTAATTGCTTCCTTTCACTGCCTTCTACCAAGGCTTTTGTAAAGTCAATCCCTAGCTTGTACTGGCCAGGCTGCCTCTCCGCTTTTCACCTCTGTTGCTGTCAGAGGCTTTGAGATGCCGTCTCCACCATCTGATTTTTCACTAGCTGCACTTCTTGCTCAGCCTTAGTGATGGCTCCTGTGCACAACTCATTCCTTGGTTCAGCCTGTAACATACTTTGCTGAACAGCAATCTTTTTCTTGCACAAGAACATCAATCTTGCCAGGTTCAGAAAGGGCTGGATTTCCACTGTTGCCTGCAGTAGGTACTCACTTGCTTTCCTTCCAGCATGATGGTTTGTCCAAGAACTGGACTAATTTCCGATCTCTGAGCCATCTCTGTGGTGTGCTAGCTACTGATGTGCTCAAGCCCAAAGGTGCTCATGCAGCCCTTTGTGTTGATCATTCTAGCAGTTGCTGGCAGGGGCTCTTGCCTGCCAGCAGCTTTATTCCCTTGTGTATGGTTTCCCTCTGGCTAACCTATGCTTAATGCTGTTGCCTGCCTAGCATGGCCTGTGGCCATCACCCGGCCTGGGACCCAGTGGGAAAAAAGTTTCTGTTATCCACTGTAGGTCAGAGCTTCTGGCCCATTGCTCTCTCTAATGGGGCAATTGCTCCACTAGCCACTATTTCTTCAAGTGCATAAAGGTTTGACAAAGGAGCCCTCCTCTGGCTTATGTCCCTACAGAAATTGCGTTTCTACTTTTACACTTCTAATTCTACAGCAGTAACCTGGACCAGGACCTGTGGATTTAGAAAGCAGACAGTTGCCAGGGGCACTAAACTGCTGGAGACTTGCAAAATGGTCATGGATTTGCTGCCTGCTTTGCTTATGCCAAGACGCAGGAAGACCAGGCTGGTTTCTCCTTCTGAGGGAAAGCACATGGGCTCAGCTTGGCGGAGAGTGGCAGTCACTGACAGCCGCTGTGCTGCTCCTTGCTCCTCTCTGCTGGGTGGCAGTGGCAGTAGGAGGCCCAGATCTGGTCTCTTCTCCTGGCTGGTCCAGTCAGCTCTGCCCCTTTCCAGTAGCCTCTTGTTGCAGCAGGATCCTTGCTTGGCTGAGCTGGGCCCCTAGTTTCTGGAGAGCAGATGCCTCTGTGCACTGCCCCAGCCCCCTTTCCTCCTCTGGTGGGGTGATGCAGACCCCTTGGCATGCCAGGCTCTTCTCCATGAGGTCTCCTTCCACCCTTAGGGGGTGCGGGCCAATCCTCCTCCTCCAGGCCCATCTCTGCTCCATGGTACAACCCAGAGGTGCTACTGGCTGCTGCCTATCAGCCATTCTTCATCATCTGGCAGGGGCCAACCACCTGTTTATCACTGGGTATCTTGGAGGGACGCTGGTGGGTGCTAAATACTGATAAAAAAGCTGATAAAAAGCAGCTGGGTGGATGTTTTAAACGGAACATTTCTTTGCATCTCTAAATCTGTAAAAACAAATGCCAAGACAAACCTTCAGCAAGTTTATAGCCCTGTTTTGTGTTTCCAGCCCTTCAGATCCACCTCTTCAGGCTCTGAAGAGGGCATTCTTGTGGCACAGGCATTTGTGCCCTCGGACACAGTCTTTGGCCAATGGTCCGAAATCATATAACATATCTTTAAAATTCCAATTTTTTTTTTTCCCAGTTTGGGTACCTCTTCTTACTCCTTGTGATTAAGAGGGTATGTTTAGTGTCTTTTCTGTCTGAGAAGAAATGCAGCTGGTGCATCAGTGGATGACTGTACCGCTCTATCCACTGCTGACCTTTCTGGATATATTGGAAGTGTGGCTGTTTTGAGAGCTTGCGTTACTCCAGGTCACATCACCGTCTTGAAACACGTGTACCCAATCTGCTGATCAATAGCAGGGAAAAGGAAGGTTTGTCTTTATCTAGGTCACAAAAGCCTTCCAATATTTTCCTCACAGCTCAGGGCTCCCAAAATACCATTTCATATGGTATAAAATACCAAAATACCATTCCCTTTACCCATTTTTCTTCAACTTTTCAAAATTCTTTACCTTAACTATCACTTCAAGCCTATTCAACATGATTTATTTACTGTCAAATCCTGTTAATTCCTAGAGGGGGATTGTTTCTTTGTTTCATGCCTAATAAACATGTTATGCTGTGTTTTTGACCAGTGAAGAAATGACAAATGTGGTCAGAGCCTTGGTTAGCTGCTGGGTGGTGAGCTGCTTGCAGAAGGAGCAGGCAGGGCAGGATAGGACAGAAAAACGATTTCTCGCACTGGCTGGGCCAGGAGATGGCAGGACCTTGTTCTTCCTATTTCATCAACATGGTTAACATCTGTGAAGGAGTTGGAGGTGAATGCCAGAAAGGAAGAAAAGCTACTTAAGCTAACAGGCAGTGTTGAGTCAAGTGGGGTATAGACTGCCAATGAATAAATTTTGGGTAGAAGAAACCTTCTGACAGGTTTCCCACCATTAGAAGGGCATCATTTTGGAGGCCTGATGGTTCTTCCTGAGGTTATGTGACATAGTCTGTGCTGTAATTGGGAACTCCAATTAATTTAAACTGTATCTTCCTTCTTGACTTGTAATTTAAGCTAGGAACCATGTTTTCAGGAGTTTGCAGATTTACTAGGCTGCCTGTTTTGATGTCAGAATCACATCTTTTCCTGTTAGGGTAAAACCGAGGAAGGACAGATTTTTTTAATGTGTTATTTATCTGTTTTTCCACTCATGTCATCATGCCAATAAATCTGGCATAGGACATGGGTAAAAATACTACGTACATTTTATACTTTTGTAATATTTAGTGTAATAATTACTTTGAAACTTGAAGCTGGTATCCAGCATGGATAGGAGGCTGAACTATTATGTCTTGGAAATGAAGAGCTGGAGTTTGCTGTTAAGACTGCTGAAAAAGGAGACCCAGAGCCTCTGCAGGTTGAGAGCCCCCATCTGTGCTCCTCTCTTTCTCTTTAAGGTGAGAAGATGTAAGATATCTGAAACTGGTTTCTGTAGGTAGGCTGAGGACCGTCAGCCATGAATTATAAGTTGAATGGTGGGAGTCCTGTAACTCCTACACTGGATCCACTTAAATCCTTGGATATGTTAAGGTAATAAAGTTGCAGGCTGCTGCTGAAATCCATCCCAGAGTCTGTCTTCAATAGCCTCCTTGTAGTGATTAATGACAGTAAGCCCAGTGCTGTTTGCAATGAAGGATTTGCTTGTATCTGTCTGCATTTGCGGATAGTGAAGTTTCAGATAATGTATTATAGTTCCTGTGGTTCTTTGTTGCGTAGAACACAGCACAGAAATTTTACACCACTGTAAATTGTTGTCAAACACTGCTGTTCTGGTTTAGTAATCCACATGTTCATTTTGCAAAGCTGTAACTGAATAGTTAAGGTATAATGTTGGGAGGAGAATCAGGACCCTTGATTCCCGTGGTGTTGCCATGTCAGTATTTCCGTATCAAACTCTAGGAATCATTAAGCTATCAAATATTTTCTATGTAAATACCAATAACCATTCTCTAATTGTATTTCAAGAACAGTTTGTGGATTAAATATTCTGCAGTTCTTGGTGGAATGAAGAGACAGAAAAGCAAAATGGAATTCCAGTGTTCAAAAGATCTGGTTTCCCAGGACCATGTCTTGGCTATTGCCAAGGATCCCGATGCCTTGAGGATGTCTTATTTTTCATGGTCAAATCTCAGACAAAGAAATGGAGTTGCTGGATTTCCTGCCTCCTGGCTTCCTGCTAAAGCTCAAAATGTTTTTTAGATTTCTTCAGTGCTTTGTGCAATAGCCTCAGGCATTAATTAGATCTCTCAGTTAGAAACATAGCACACTGTTAAATGTTTTGTCTGTCAAAAGCATGCCTGTCATTTATAATATGTCTGTGAGGTCCAACATACCTGTAAATATACTTGCAAATCAAAAGTACCTTTCTGTTTGGTTTGATACCAGTCACTGTGCATATAAGTACTGCTGTTTTGATGTGTGCAGCCACAGGGCTTTTTGTTTACTTTGTTAAAGAAAATACCTCTCCATTAGACTCAGGTGAGTGATTAAAAAAAAAATTCTGCAGAAGAATTCATCCACTTGACTTTGAGTGTTCAATACTCACTTATATTATTGAGATTTTCTTCACTACATTGCTAATTTTATATTGCATTGATAGATTTTTTTTACATTGTGTCCTTCACCTTGGATGCTTGCAGCATCCTTCCCATCAAAATACATCTGAATATTTCCTTTCTGGGGGAAGGCAGGGAGAGGCAGGAGAGCAATGGGGAAATTCCTATTCATCGGTTCGGCAGTGTTGATGGAGCTGAATGAAATTTTCCACTCATTCAGTTTCTATGGTCTAATATTCACTGCCTTGTGACTCCTTGGCTTGTGCCCATGGCACACTGAATTCCCAGATGGTCTCTGGATTGAAATGTTAGCCAGGCCTGGGACTGTTCAACTTCCAAGACTAGGCAAAACTGGGTGCATTGAGTCTAGCATGGCAAAAGGCCAACCTGCACCTAACCATGTAATAATTTACAGATACATACGAATCCTTCATATTCTGGAAGATATATTTAATTCAGTGTACATATATATGTACCATTAAACTCAGTAGCAGTTATGTGTGTTCTTGGAGAGGAGAATAACTTCTATGTTTTCCTTCTTACAAGGCATATGCTGTTACAAGATATATTTTTAATTGATTAAGAGGTGGGAACAGTAACAGTGTGTCTGATCCAAGTTTTTAGCAAAAGACTCTTTATTGGCCTCCATACTGTAAAACATTATTCTAGGCATGATCCCAAAGGCATTTTTAATCATCAGGCTAGATGAAAAGAATATACATTTCTAAGTGTCCTGGAAGTACTAGTAATTTAAATTACAAGTTTATCTTGTTAAACATTTTGTTTGGTGGGCAATAAGCCACAATTCAGAAATGTTAGACAAAATCCTGTCTTTTTTTTATAAAAATATGTTTCAGGGCTTTGGAAGCTTCTCCCTTCTCACTTCTTTGCTGTTTGCACGGTAGGATCTCAAACACTTGTCAGAAATACTCTCCTTGTTATTAGGAGAGGAAGGTCCTTGCACGCTGAGTTTGGGGTAGCTGTGGCACCCCAGGTTATCGACCAGCACAGGCCCATGCTTGTCCATACCATGCGGATCCTGAGACCCATCAGCCTGTCCTTATAGGATCAAAAATGATACCTCATATCAAAAGCACACAGAAGGTTACTTTTCTGGTCTTTTCAAGGCAAGTAAGTGGCTGTGGCTGAAATTGCAGCTTTAGCTCATGCTCACAGGTAGTTGTGGGATTGCCTTGTGTCATGGTAATTTATCTGCCTAGAACTTAGCCCTCACTTAGCATTTATCCCGTTCCCTGCAGCCGAACCATACACTTGGCAGTGCTTCCTTGAAAGGTGCTCTCTTGAATTCCCGCAGTCATTGTATTTTTACATTTTAAATAATGTTCAAACATTTTAATACTAAAGGCCAATGTAAATATTTATATATACTTAAATAACCCAAATGACTGTGCATGGTTTATAGACTATTTTCTAAAAAAAAAAAAAAAAAAAAAAATCACCTTCCTTTCCTTTGCAAATAATTTATAGTATGAGATTCTATCGTTATTTTCATAAGCTCATACTGGATGAAAGTGTAGCACGGGCCGTCTCAGAACTATTGAAATAGGTGATGAAAACCATGGAGTTAGGAAAGTACGCAGTTGTATGATAACTATTCATGTGTCCTCTTTGAAATAAGAATATGCCACGTAAAAGTTAAGTTTTATGAGCAGACATGTTAGCACGACCTCTTACTGAGGTCTCCTGTTAGTTTCTACTAAAAGACTCAGTTCTCAATTGTTTATAACTGCCATCTGTTATCTGCTTAGACTGAAATTTCCCTTAGCGTGAACCTGGGTTGTGCTGTATTTGGAAAACTTCAGCCGGAATGATTCATCTGGTAGGGGGAAACAGCTTTGGCCATGTTAAAACAGCTTTTTTAATGGCATATGAGGTTCTTGCTTTAGAACAAGCTTCTTGATAAGGGGATGGGGAAAAAGGATCTCAGGGTAGGATTTTTGTCTTATTCTGAAACTGAAAACCTGGTCAAACTCTATATAAAGCAAGGCCATTGTGTGCAGATGCCCTATGGAAATACTGTAGACTATACTCTCAGTTCTTCTAACCAGAAATCTCGTGCATGGAGACCATCTCAAGCCCCTGATAGCTCACATGTGTGATTAGAAACCATGTTTCTGACAGTGGAGGAGGGTGACAGTGAGCCCCAGCTTTGGAGGGTCCATGCCTAGGGGCAGACCTGCATGGAGGTGCTATTTCCAAGCAGGATGGATTTTGATGGGACAAGGACAGTCCTGCCTGGGCAATTATTTTGTGAAGGATTTTGCCAGGCAAAGCTGAGCATTTCAGAGAGATCATCGTATATTCAAGTAGCAGCATTACCTGAAGGCTGCCACCGTGCCTTAAGATGCCAAGACTCACATGAGCTTCCCATCACACCCTTCAGAGTTCTTCCTCCTCATCTCTTCCCAGAGCAGCCAGGAAGCACAAGCAGGACATGATTCCTCTGTTATGAGCCTTTCTTAGGAGACAAACCTAAAATTTCAGCTTCCTCCCATCTCTCTCCATTAGCTGCATTTGTGTGTGTGTCTGTGTGTGTTTCCAAGAATCAAGAGCAGCCGTTGGAGACATACCTGCCTCTGTAATTCTTGCTCTGCCCAGAGTGGTGAGCTAAAAGAGGTGCCTGAGCAGTCCAAATGTAGCAAAGATTTGCTATGTTGCTAACTAAGTATGTAGTTTTCAATAAAGTGAACTGTGAGTATTGAAGGTAGAACTGCAGATTCCTATCTTCAGTAATTTTTTCCGCTCTTTTTCTTGTTATTTATCTTGTTTGACCCTAAAAATAAAAGGAATTAGTCTTTAACCATTTACACATGAAAGCTGAGAGCTATCATTTAAATATTTTTACCAACAAGGGACATTTGATATAATTCAAGAAATTGCCAAGTGAAAAAAAATGTTATAACTAGAGGAGAGGAAGGAGATTTTATAAAACTTGGCATAACAAGTGTTTGATTTGTTTTTTCCTTTTCTTCCTGTGTGTGCTCAATCACTTATCTTGGTGGGTCAAATATTGCAACTGAAACCAGCTTTGGATAATAAAATCTCACTGCAAAACTGAATTTGCTTGGGCTGGGCAGGCATTGTGGGCTGAGCCTGTTAACCTCTGCTTAGCTTTGGTTTGCAGCATACCTGTTCTGGCTGAGGCTTGAACTAGATGGTGACTCCAGCTTTTGAGGGAAATGTCTTTATGAGGCAATTTACATTGTTTACTGGAGATTTTCTACCCCATACCTAAAGCTTCAAGCACGACTTCAAAATAAATTTTATACTGAGCTTCTTAATGTGCAATGAAATTACTGAAGTGAGTAATATATTGACTGAAATTAATAGTTTCAGACAGGGTTCAATGAAGTTAACCCAAATGCTGCTTACCAGGGGGTAGTAATCAGAGAGACTCCCAAACAAAAGCCTAAAATATCCCTGGGAATGGACATGACATTGGTCAAAACCCTTCTTCCTGCTGAGGAACAGAGATGCAAAGGAGAGACTTTTCTTAACCTTTGGGTAGGGAAATAAACACAAATTACTCTAGGTTCTCTAGCTAGGGATGGTGAGAGCCTGGCCTGGACGCCTGTGCCCCAATCCCAGGGGTGTGATGTTTGCTAAAAGAAATGAGTCCAATTCTGAGAATTTATATGAGCACCAGAAGTGAAGATCTGGCCAGAAAGCTCTTCCTTTTTCGATAAAAACAGAAGTAGGCATCTATGAAATCAGTGACTCTTGGAGGGCAGCTCAGACTGTGACTTGTTCTGGACTGAAGACCCAGAGAGCTGCAAAGAAAATAATAACCATTTGTCTGATGTGCACTTTGAATTATGCAGACACATAGAAATAAACCTAAGGAACAATGCAGACTCAGAAAGATAGAATATAGTCTATAGCTGAAAACATCTGTAAGGTATTTACTGAAAGAGTAACTATAAAATGGAGCTTGTAGGGTCCTGTTAATCTGTACAGCCTGGTAAGGAAGGGTGTTTCACACAGTCTAGCAATTGGGCAGCAAGTCTTTAGACAGAAATGGTGAAGAAGGCTTTGGTTAATGTGATTAAAATGCATCAACTTCCATATGGATGCATTCTTGCACATTAGTAAAGTAAAAAAAGTTTCATGGCTTGGCTTCGTGGATGAAGATTTGGGAAGGGCTTTAAACGTGAGTACACCCTTCAAGCCTGCGCGGTGGATTTTTTAGGTGAGGCGCAGCGTGCGCGAGACTGGCCCCACCCTTTACACCTGAGGTTCATCTGCCAGGGCCTAGCGAGCTTGGACGGTGACAGCGAAGTCCTCAGGTCGTAGGTTTGGTTAGAGTATCCTTCTCTTAGATGGATGGCCTTACAGGGCTAAACGAGCTCCATCTGCCCAGGTTTGGAGTTAGAGTTGTCCTTCTCCTAGGATGGTTGCCCGAAGGCTAGTGAGCCCATCCTGCCCGTGGACACACTTTGTCTGACCCTTCAGTTGAGACCTGTCTGGCTTGGGAAACCCTACCGGAGGCATATGCCACCACCAGCATAGCTCTCAACTTCACAAGGGCACGCAAGCTCTTTCCCCACGGCAAGGGGGTGCCCGTGAAAGAGAAAAAAAAAAAAAAAGTGTTTAATATTTAAAGATAATTACTATAAGTAGGGAATTTGCTGTATTTAAAAAATGATGTTTCATGAGAATTACTCTTTTGTGAAAATTATGATGATGCCTTAGATTAAGTGTTACCTTAGATTAAGTGCATTTATTTCAAAAGAAGAATTCACTGAGATAATATTATAATAATGTAGTCAATTGTACTGGTTTTGCTAGAAATGATTGTATCAAATATCAATACAAAAATCATCACAAGAATGACTATCAAATTTAAAGAAAAATAGAAGGGTGTAAGAAATGAATTACTGGCTTAAAAATGTAGAAGTATCTTTCTTCAAGCACATCTGCAAAATTCAGTATTTTCAGTCCAGCACTGGACTTCCCCAAGGAAAAATGTTCTCACTTGTATTATTTAAAATATTATATAAAGCAGCAGTTCTTAATGGTATCAGGATTTTTTAAAATTACTTTTGATTACTTTATTCTTTTAGGCGACTTTTAAATTTTTAGTATTTATTTTGGTTATATATGCGATATGCATTGGAAAGAAATGACTAGCTCCCTAAACCAGTCTCAAATTCAGTTTTTTGCCAGTTTTGCAGTAGGGTAGTATTTAGACTATGTGTATTTTTTTAGTGGTCGAGTAGAAGAACATCCAAGAACAAAGCTGCTCTTTTATCTGCCTTTTGCTTCTTATCCACAACATTTGATTCATGTCACAGTGAATTGATCTGCTCCTAGCCAAGAGGTACACAGTTAACAGGGATGAATTGGAGTGATATTCCTGAAATGTCGCTTAACTTCTGCCCTAAAAACCAATCCCACGTGCTTTCATTGTGTTGCTAAATAAGTTTGAACCTGGAACTTGTTTCCCTGTAACCTGGCTAGTAGACTCTTTTTCCATTGGCACAAGACAGACAACCTGGTGTGTTCGCCCAGCTCAGGGCCCCATTTATACAGACAAATTTACTGTGCCAGAAGTTACATTAAAGCGTCATACTGCCCTAGTTGTTTTAGAACAGGATTCTGTAACATGGTAAACTTTCCTACATAAACATTTACCTATGCAGAATTTATGCCTGTACATTTTTACTTTCTTAAAAAATAAAAATCACATTTTTCATTCTTGAAGTGGTGAAGACAACTTTCACACATATACTACTACATTGCCTTTTCCTTTTTCCAGAGAAAAAAATATTGTCTACTATGAAAGCTAAACTTTTTGTTTAGATTTCCGGCATTATCTGCACACTTACTCGGCTGAAAAGGATGAAGAGGCGAGCCAAATAGATGGACACTGCTGGGCTTACGAGCCCTCAAAAAAAAAAAAAACTGATGAAGAAAAGCAGCCTCAACATAATTTATTTCCCACTAAACGATGATAAACATAGTATAAATTAGCTCTCCTAATGACCCTGTCTATACTGCCATACATGCGTATCTCGTACCCCAGCACCGTTGCAATAGTCTGTTAGCAATCTTTGCATCTTCACAGCATTTTGGATATAGACGGAGACCAGTGTACACGTTGAGTTAAAATATCCTGGTAAGTGAGAAACAAGCGTATAGGACAGGACTTTAGAAAGCTCTTCCTCAGAACGACACATCTATGAGTAACTGGGTATGTGCACTGAGGAAGCGGAGCAATTCCAGCATTATTATGAGGTATAGCTAGGAGAATTTGCTGAAATAAAGACTTGCATTTTGATTCATAGATGTGTTTGATGGTGTGATAGTTTGGAAATTACTGCCTGAAGAAAGTTGTTGAAACACTGTTGTTGAGATGTTTATAATGAAAATGAATATATTCTATACAGATCTAAACAGGAAAAACCCTGAGGAATGCCTCTAGCATCTGGGTGGGTTTGGTATGGTGGTCCTCGGGCTGCTGCTGGTCCAGCACTGTGGTCCGGAGCCTCACTGTGAGGGTTTCGGCAGGAGTTTGGGCTGCAGCGCGACTGCATTAACAAGACAAGGGGTGCCTCTTCCCAGGCAAATGGCTGTCCTGGGTACAGCGCTCAGGAGATGCGGCTCTGCTGCTTCAGTGCCTGCAGCTAGCTTGGTTGGAGCAAGCTTAAATCTCTCTGCGCCAGGCTCCACTGTGAGGCACAGAGTGTCCTTGAAAAGCCTTGGGATAATTAAGTTTTACTTTAGAAGTCTTGCCCCACTGAACTCCATGGCAAAACTGCAGCTGACTTCACAGGGATAAAACCTGTCTCTTATTCTCGCTAGATTTGGACTAGAAATCTCAGCTTCCACTAAAGCTAATGGAAGTCACATGCACGTTCTGGGAGGAGAGCAGATCTCTTTCATCTCTTGAGTACCATGCTCCTCTGTGGCACTTCCAAGGCTGCATCAGTTATCGCAGGTCCGTTTATTTTAATGGTACAGCAGGAGTGTCCTAACTTCCTATGAAGGTACTTTGTTGTAATTATCTTGTATGTCTAGGGGCACCACAAGGGGTTGCATTTATTTTACTGCCAAAGAACTGTTGTTTCAGCTGCAGTTCTATGAAGAAACAATCACATCTCCAGCAGTTTGTTAGATTAATCACAGGTGTGTAATCCCAGCGCATACCCTAGAGGGTATATCCTTTGACCTGTTTCCTTTTTTAAAGGGGAAACTCTGAATTAATATCACTTGCATTGCTTATCACTGTTCACATTGTGTTTCTGCAGGATGCTGTGAAAAATAAACTAAAAGCTTCTATGACCTTCGTTTTACTTGTGTATAAGTGACTATCGTAATTTAACAAACCTGAATTGCTCATTGGCAAAACTGCCTGGAAAACAGAAAGTTAATGATAAAAGTTTGAATGCGGAATTGGTTTGGAAACTAAGTAAAACCCATAGAAGGGAATAATTTGTCTACTATTAGCACCTAGCCGTGCCCCAATGTTTTATCCCAATGGCATTAAAATAATTGGTTCATCAACTTGTTATTTATTACTTCGCAGTAGGCAATAGGTAAAGATCTCTGATCCTCAGCAATCTATGTGGTCATTACACAGGTTTAAAATAAGACCACCTTTGATTTTAACATAGTAATTTTTCCTTTGGGTTTAGAGACAAACCAGAAGGTTTTCTGGACTTTTACATTTCAATCATGTAACCATCTAATGTAGAAACAAGTAAATATCTAAGAACTAGAGTTTTTGTCAACTGTAGTATGTTTAAAAGCCTCATCTGGGAAACATTCAATGAGTATATGAGAAAGGATATGCATTCTCCTTTCTTATAAGTTCAATTCTTACAATAAAACAGCCTTAGGAATAGAATCTCTGTAGGGGAATGGCTTTCTGTATGTAAAAAGAAATAAATCTAATGATTCATAGAAGCATATGAGCTGTTTTGCCCAGGAGTATATTTTAAAGTAATTTTGTCTGCTTAGTCCTTTGTTTTTTTTGGAAATGAGATTTTTATTTTACCTGAAGCAGTGAACACGGTGGGTTGGTATCAGTGTCTACCACAGCACTCCAGAGACATGAGTGCACCGTGAGAAAGTAGGATGAAATATCAGGGCTTCAGAATAACTGTATCTATATTTCTGAACTTCCACGCTGGGCCCTATCCTGAAACAAATTCAGACCCAAGAAAAATCACTGCTGAAGGATTGCACCATATAAAGATTCAGCTCCGCACCAAAATGCAGCACTATGTGAATCAGAGAATGTGCACCCAAAATAGGTATTTAATAAGGTGATGAATGCAAATGATGAATGACTACTGGCATGGATTTTGCAAGGACTTGTGCAGGAATGCAGCTCTTCCCAAGCACTGAGCCCTGTGGTCTGCTAGTCCATGGCGGTGCGGATGTGCAGAATTTGTAAAGCACTGAGGAAGTTTGGGAAAAATACCATTCTGGAAGGGGTTAAACCTGAATTTTCTTGCTGTCTGTATTCTTCACTCATGCTGTCCAGGAAACCTAATGTGACTCTTGGATATTTAGGAGTTGGCCTTAATGTAAGTCTTTCTATGTCCTTAGGATCTGTTCAATATGCAGAGTACATTCTTAGTTCCTCCATTTATCACTAAACACAGAAAAGCAAGCTTGCTATTGCTTTAGCAGAAGTCTCTCTAGGAAAGGAGTGGTCTGGTTGGTCTTGCAGAACAAGGCATAGCTGCAATTCTTCAAGCTATTTATATGAAATGCATCCAATGGGAATTCCGATTCCTTCTGGGATTTCTTTCTTAGACAGAGTATTGCAAGTAATAACCTTTAACTGCTATTAATAATCTATTAACTCCTTTGATGGCTCTAGTGAACACAGCTGTGTGACAGGAAATCTTGCTTTGGGAGAATGGGTGTATGGAGTCCACCCTGAAAAAGATATTTGTGAGAAGAAGAAAAGGGATTAAAAAAAAAAAAGTAATGCTTTGCCTCAGCTGAGTGTTTGTTTCTCACATTATTGTTCTTTATAATAGCGTCAACTTCAAAGCTCAATTAACACTTTTATGAACACGCTATGACTGGTGAAACAGTTCACATGCTTTTTGCTAAAGACAAGGTTGTTTTCTACTAGGTTGAATTCATATGAAGGGTTTCTCAAAGCAGAAAAGACTTGAAACTTAATTGAAAATGACAGCTTATAATTCTGCAGAAAACTGCAAAAATGAACATTATTTTTTTTGCTGTAAGGTTTTCTTCAGTGTCACTCTAAATGAGCTAGTGACAAACGCCTGCTCTGCTTCCTGCACAAGGCTGCTCTGTTGCAGTAATAGAAGATCAATCAGAGAAAATGACTAATACTGGAAATATAATACTTAATTTTTCAGGCACTGCTAATTTGTTAAATTTGGCCTGCAATGATCCAAACTATTAACAACCACTGCGTTTCAAGCAGAGCAAGAAACCCCATTCATTACTATTGAATCACTTCATACGCTCGTACCATTGCTTTGAGACTTGTTGAAAGAGTACTAGCAGTAAGAAGGAAGCATGTTAGCTTTATTGAGAAAGAAAAGGTCTCCCACTTTGATCACTTCTGTTGAATGTTTAGCGATGTAAGTTTTACCGAAGGACCGCATAAGAACTGAATAAAGCCTTCAGAATTTCTCTGTGCAGCAATAACCTGGACTTGTACCCGGACTTTTGCAAAATTCTGGGAGTGCTTTCACTCCGTGTAAGTTTTGGCAGGAGAAAGTTGTAGCAATTGCCACCACCAGGCTGTGGAATATTAGTATTTACAGTTAGAAGAAACCGAACGATCATATATCCTAGCGCAGTGGGGCATTTTATGTTGACGTTGTTATTTGAATTTTAAATTGGGAAACAATAACATATGAAAACCTGATTTTACTGAAATCAAAGGGGAAAATCTGCAGTAATTTTAAATATGCAGAATTTAATCCAAGATCCCTATTAAAAGCGTTTTTTTTTTTTTAATGAGAACAGTATATATTGAATATTTTGTAGGCGTGTGGTACAGAGGAAGGCCCTCTCCCCCAGCTTCATATGTGTTTTAATTAAGACTCACAGGTCCTCTGAATGGGGAGGCAGAGCCGCTCTACTTAGAAGGAATTAGATTTCTTAAAACAGGTAAAACAATGGGAAATGCATGCAGAGACTGGGCCTGACGCTCTCACTTGACCCCAACAGATGACTTGTGGAGTACTTTCTGCTGCCCAGCGTTAGTATGACTGGTTGGCCACGGCCCTCTGTAGCAGAGCTAGCAATAAAAGCTAAATCTCAGGGGTTAAACCCCGTGCACTATCCGTAGGGAATCCTTTCTCAGATTTTCAAGGACAGCCCAATACTAGAACATATTAATACAATACATATATATAGATATAGATATATTAAATTTAAAACCCACCAGCTGTAAGGAATACTGTTAAGATTTAAAGTTTTGAAATTCCATGAAACCACCTTCTGACACCCCATGCCCCCACGTTTTGCAGATGACACTCCCTCACTCAACACACAGCTTCCACGCTGCCAGGATCAGGGAGAGGGAGAGGTGGCTTGGTCCGGGCAGGGAGGCTGAGGAGCCGCACATGACTGCTCTCCCCACGGGCAGACTGCCTAGCAGGTGCCACCCCATGCGCTGCTTGGAGCAGGGGGAATCTGGAGGATGGGGCTGGAGACCCCTTGGCTGATTGATGCTGGCTGGAGGCTGGCCTGGCCAGGTGCCTCTTTTGAAGACTTCTTTGAACCACATCTGTTTTTAACAGCAACTGAGGATGAGTCAGTGCTAATTCAAGGACTAGTCCTGCAAACTGTAAAGAAGTCCAAATTTGTTGCTTGCTGACAACGTTCTGATTTTTTTTTTTTTTTCATTTTAGAGGATTTCTTCATCTTAGCTGTATGCTCCAGCATGTAAGGCATATCAAACTGAGAGCAAAGAATGTGATTCTTGTGTACTTAGGAGAGTGCTGCGGTATTTTGGAGGTGCTTCTATAAGCAGTGGAGAGTGGAAATGGAAATGATACATTTGATTCTTGCAAATAAGCATAGATATCTAACAGCAGGGGAGGAAAGGAAAGGAAAGGAAAGGAAAGGGAAGGGAAGGGAAGGGAAGGGAAGGGAAGGGAAGGGAAGGGAAGGGAAGGGAAGGGAAGGGAAGGGAAGGGAAGGGAAGGGAAGGGAAGGGAAGGGAAGGGAAGGGAAGGGAAGGGAAGGGAAGAGTCTATGAATACAAGATAAATTTTATTTTAAAATTATTTTTAGTATCCCAGATATGTCCGGTGTTGCTTTATAGTATTTGACATTCCTGTGTTTATTTAATGTAACCAGCGATAATATCTCTGAAATTAACTGTATACTAGTAACACCTGTTTGTCAGTTTTACATGCAACTGCTCTGGGATTTAATGCTGTGTAACCCTTCCTGGAAAAACAGAACTCTGCCTCCTGCTTCAGCAAAGATTTAAAGCGAGAAGGAGATGTAGCAGAATTGCAGAGGACATTGATTCAGTGCCCCCGTTCTGTGACTTTAGTTTTAATCTAAAAAAATCTAATCTGTTTTTTCCAGCACAAAGAATAGCTTTCACCTAGAGAATGAAAACTTAATCTGCACTTTAATTCTCATCACTCACTGTCTGCCAAATGTAACTTAGTGCATTCAAAGCTCTAAATATATAGTATACAAAAAAAGTACCAGATCTTTGCTGAGACACTCTATCACAGGGTGAGCACTTTATGTGGTCTTTACACCACACAAACATGTGATTTTATTATTTTTATTTATGCCTCCATGTTGGAGAGCTGCAGATCAGGAATGGTACTATAAAAACTAAGGAGACCCTTTTGAGATTCCGGGACCTGATCTTTCAAAGCATCCAGAGAACAGATAAATTTTTATGTTCAGAGGCCAACTCAGATTGACTTTGGCTGAAGTGGGAGAGTTCAGGACTCCTGTGAGTTCCCCAGCTTTGGGGCACAGGTTCAGCTTACTAGAATAGAGGAAATTACAGTTAGTTCACACTGTGTGTCAACGCTTTACTTTCTGTGAGCTCTTGAAGAAGTCTGTGGCAGAAGCAGGGCTAGAATTGAAAGGCAATGCTCAACGGTCTTAACCACAACTCTCTCCTCTTGCAAGTCACCACCAGGGCTGAAACCTGCAGATCGCTGCTGCTGGACATAATGGAATAACTTGTTGCCACAGATGGGTCTTTGACCATCTTGCCCTGGGGATGCTGTGCTGTGGCCAGGGTTCCCAGAGCTGCAGGAGTGCTAGCCTGGGGTGCCCCACTCTGCCCTGGAATCTTTTACTTGGGCTTTTTTGGGCTTTCTTCAGCCTGTCTCACATCAATTTCACCTCTCTGAACCTCCATTTCAGTGCCAGGCTGCCTGTCTCCTTCAGAAGCTCCTTTCTAGGGCTCCTTGTCCCAGGTCTTTCTCAGCCAAGAAACATAATTTGAGTGGTTTCCTCTCTTCTGCTCCTTTCCAGAATAGCAAGAGACAAAGCCTGGACACAGATAACTGCCTTCACAAATTTCTAGTTCCCTGCCCAGAAATACAAAGACTGTCCTGTAGCAGTTCCAGATTTTTGGACTAGTTTTCTCATTCACTTTTGTCTTTGGATATAGCTGAGCTGTTTTCCCTGAAGTTTTCAAGTAAGTCAGGCAGAGACAGACCCTCTGCATGAATATCTTGGCCTGAAAGTTCAAATGAAAACATAGTCTTGTAATGGAAAGTGCCAGGACCACCATCAGCTTATGCAGAATGATCAGCTTATCTTGTAATTCTCCTTTATTTTTTCCATTCCTTCCTACTGTTATTCCCCATCATGATCTGATAATCAAAAAAATTTGAGGAATAAGTTCCAGGGAAAAAACCCCCAAAGTATTTCAAATAATTGATTTTGAGAGAACTTTACTAGGAGAATTAACAATAGAATACAACAAATAATAAAAATTAATTTAAGCAAATATCACATGGAAGATACCTGTAATAGTATAATCTTATTGCAGAAAAAAAATAATCTTAATACAGAAGTTCTTATAAGTTCTTAGGAAAGCTTGGAGAAGTGGTAAGAAACACTATCAGGTAACGGGTAAACAGCCATTTGCAAAGGTGTGGGGGTGTCCAGCGGGAGGGCCTCATTGCACCTGCGGGCAGAGAACACTGCTTAAGCAGCAGGAACCGGCTGCAGGGCAGAGCTGGCCTTTCACTCTCTAATTGCTGATATAAAGCTAGCTGCATTATTGTCAGGATGGAAGGTGTATCACCTTGTTTTTGGAGAGGCTAGATCTAACCCTTAGCTTGTTTTTTTTTAAATACATGTGTTTCCTCAGGCCGGTCTGGTCATTCCTGGGACTGTTTTTCTTATTGCTGCTGCTTCTTTTGCTTTCTCTTTGGAGCTTAGACTAAAAGCTTAACTGACAGAAAGACAGTAATGCTGTCACAGTGTAGTGGACCTGTGTCCCTACTGCTGTTTTCGTCAGTATTTCCTGCTTGTCCTTTACTTCAGAAGTGGGCTGTGAACGCTGCTTATACCGTGCCACATCTGGCAGAGCTGTAGTGTGGGAGCTGGGCTCCCAGGTGCTGCTCAGGGTCTGCATGTGATCCTGGGCACATTGCAAGTACATCTGTTTTGTCCCAGATATGCTGAAATGTTAGAGCACGCAGCAGTAGCAGCCTGGATAAGTGTAACTATAAAAGCTTATAACTTGTTGAAAAGATGCTATATCATCCTCTGGACTGGGTTTTTGTCAGGGGAAGCCTGCTCTTTTGTGTTGCTGAAGATGTTTTTTTAATCCTTTTCTGTTTCCTTATTTGCCAGGGAGAGGAATCATGTAAATGAAAGGAGTAGAGAGAAGTAAGGTTTTGGCAGTATTTCAGCTAGAGGAGGAAAAGAGCCAGTGCTCACTTGAGGACTGCAAGGCTTCAGGAAAAACACTTTCTCTTTACAGCTAGCTGGAAAACTGCTGCAATCATGTAAAATTGAGCTGGGCTCAAACTGCGACTGTTAATTCCCAAGTAGATTTCACAGAAGTTTGGGCAGTGTTTACCTGTGGCTGATGTGCTGTTTCAGCTTTAGGCAATCTCATTCTTGTTGAAAATGGTGTTAAATAATACCTATGTCAAAAATAACTTCTGGTGACGCCCTACAAAGAAGACTGAGGTATATTCTGAGATAATGAGTATTAATCACTGCTCAAATACAGTACCTAAACCTCAATATGTTTTTGAAACAAAATGCTCAGTAATATTTATATTTGTTTTTCTATACTTAAAAAGTAGACCCAGTGTCTATATCTGTAGCCAGGATCTTTCCTGAGAAACTGTTTCAGCCAGAGAGAAGCTTTATGAATATTGAATTTGAGTCCCAAACTTACATTATTTTTCCCAAGATATAAGTGTCATTTATTAGTTATATATTTGTAGTAGCCATTCACAGTAATATTGCTTCTTTTAGTTAATATTTTATGTCTTGCACTGCATATTGTGATTGACTTGTGCTGAAGAGTGAAATAAGGGGGAAAAAGAGATTTAGTAGGGGTGATGGCGGATCAGAAGAGAGAGAAAAACCCAGCACCTTTAAGATACCAACTAACTCTTCGGGAACAGAGCTGTTAAAATTGTCAAAATTAAAAAGTTAAAATATGTTAAACATATTTTGATAGCCAAGTGTTGATTCAATAGTGGTTCAGCTTCAATAAATGGTTGGTTACCCTCCTAGGTTTGCTCTCACTGGAAAAGTTACGGATGTGGATAGTTTCATTAAGTACTTACCTATCACTTCAAGTCACTTGTGATCTGATTTTTAGGAATTAAATGTAGTCAAAGTCTGTCAGCAGGTAGTTGCCTTATCCCTTTTAGTCACTGCCAAAACAAATAGCAACAGGTTAAAACGTATTCTTCCCTGGGCTTTGATTTTCTTTAAGAAAACAAAATGAAGACACAAAATCCACTCGGAGTCATCTCTCCGGGGCTGGCTGCTTTCCAAGGTTCACTCAGCTTATGCCCCTAGTCCTCTTGTAATAAAGAGTAATGAACATAAGAGTTGTAACAAACACAGGGAGACACCACTCCTTTTTTTTATTGTGTCTGGGAAAGCGTGCTACCTGCCTTGTCCATGTTAAAGATTTCTTTTCCTCCAGGCAAACACAGCAGCCCGAAGTGCCGTGAGCCCAGTTGGGATGATCTATAAGGGACCATGCTCCTGGAGGCCCCCATCTGGAAATGGTCTCTGATCCCTAGTTTGGGGATGGATGGCGACTGACATGAACCAGCAGCAACTCTGGGCGTGATGGAGTTGGAATCTGCAGTGCTCTGTACCCTTCCCACCAGGTAGGACTGCAGCTGTGGGGATGAGAAGAGACATCTTCAGCCTCCTGCCAAGAAAAGCTTCTCTAGGTAAGGCTTTGGTAGTCAGATCAGCTTGTACTTTGTAACAGGGTACACGGAATGGGTTTTTCATACAAATAAAAAATAAAAAAGGTTTTTTCATACAAACAAAAACCATTCATGTACCTGATTAATGACAAATCTTTGCCTTTGATGTAGTGTTAAGATGTTTCCATTTTGCTCCATTGTCATGGTTTGCCTTTGGTGATGTTCAGACAGAAGTTGATGCTCTTTAATCCAGACTCTCAGAGCTCTCACTTCACCCCATGACTACTCCCAAACAAAAGGAAACACAGCCAAAAGCTTCTGTAGGACTGAAGCAGAAGAAACATGCGTAAAATCTTTGTAGGGTTTCAGCTCAATATCACTTCAATATGATGAACTGAAATCACAGAATGAATTTGAGTCACTCTAGTTGCTTTACTAGTAAAATTTCAGCTGTCAAAATATGTTGCAAATTCAGGTCAGGAAGAGCTTGCTAATAGGAGATTCCATCTACAAATTCTTGCTATAATTATTAAAAAAAAAAAGAGAATGCCGTATATCCTTCTCTTGTTAATTCTCAAATTTGCTTTGGTGCGGAAACCCATCTCTCAGTCAGAGCTTTGTATCAGGATATAATCACCCATCGTTGTTTCCAATTCTAAAGCAAATTTAACAAGATAAGAGGAGAAATTAGACAAGTGTTTTCCTTTCCCCCGGAGCCTGAAGGTGACACTTCTGAGCCATGGCAGGTCTCCTCTCAATCCTGGCACTTGCAGCTCAAGTCTTTCAAAGAGCAAGGGTGTGTCACTGCAGCTGCTGCATCAAACAAAATCAAAGAGATTTGATTAATATAAACTTCAAAATCAGTGCCATCTTTCCTTCACAAAATACTTCAAACACAGCAAGGAATGTCATCTCCCCAATGACGGAGGTTAATCTACTTAATCTCCTCTTTTCCTTGCATCTGAATGAAAAGTATTGGAATATACCCAATTACCTCTCGCCAGTCAGAATGAATTCCTCATTCCAACAACTTCAATCGGATTTTAAGAGGAGACTTACAGTCCTTTTGTAATATCAGCATGGCTTCTGAACCCATAAAGCAGAGGAAAGCAGGATGGACAAAACAGCAACAACAAACTCCCGCTTGTCACACTGTCAGAGTGGTCAATTAAAAGATCCTGGGCTCAGATTTGTCCCTTGATTTGAAACCTCTGAGTTTAGCGGATGTGGCGGGGGCTGCAGTCAGCAGGATCTGGCCAACTGTCCATAGTGACAGTGTGACGATATTATTTCAGACAGGAAATCTTCATAACACCATCAGGTTTATAATCTAGAAACTCCTAAATTTACATATGAAAGGCTTGTTTCTGGTGTTGTTACCCATTGCTTACAGGAGCTTTCTCCAGTCAATGATTTTTAAGACTGAAGTAAACATGTATGTGCATACCAAGTTCAAACCTTTTTCTTCACACAATTATACTATCTACTGTTTAAAATTGCTGATATGATAGACAGCTAAATTTAGTGCCAACCTAAGAAATTTCCTGCTGTCACTGCAACACCACGTTGCTCAGTGAGTAATACCTCTTTAGGGACTAACCAGATTTTTTTATTTCATGTTTTCTAATGTTATTTTATTCTCTTATCTTGTTTGTCTTCTGCTCATTGTTTTGAATCAGACATTCAAAATATTTCAGTATTTAGTGAACACTTTTTTGGTAGTAGTCTGAAAGTGCAGATGTATTAACTCTGTCCCCCATTCCCTGTGAAACATTAATCAACCAAACATGTAAGCAGGTTTCTACACGTTCCAGATCTCAATGTAATACAAAAGTTTAAACTAAGCTTTAAGTTTGTAAATAAGAACAATTCTAAATCCCTTCTGTGAGGTTACGTAGCAAAGCAATTTAAATGAAATTGTAATGAGACAAACTTCTTTTCATCCTCCTTGTACTTGCATCGTGCCTGGAGAACAGAGCAGTCTGTATTCAGGGGTACACAAAGAATTCCAGAGTCACAATGTAATATACTCACATTTTAAAATTCAGTTGATGTCATTTAAAATCTCATTATGAGTTGGCATTCATACTAAGATGATGACTGAGAGTTTTACCCTTTGCAGAATTAATTAACTTGACGTACATATTGGAATAATAGAAACTAACAAATTTAATATAATGTTTCAGTTGGCATTATTTTTAACTTGACGATTCATATGATTTTTGAAACTAAATTATTTACCTCAATTTTTCTGACTAGAGATGATTTTTATGAGTCTGTTTTAAGTGGCTATTTTAGAGGAGAAAATCTAGGCTGTAATTTTCCTTAGTACTTTTCTGTATTTAAATAGCTCCTTGGAACCAGTCACGGTAAGATCGTTGCCAAATTTCCAATTGCTAGTGAATAAAAAACAAATACAACAAGTAGTTGCCAGACAGGGCAATAGTCTGATGCTTTTGGCAATAATAAATATGCATATGAAGTTTTGGTATTGGGTTAGTCAACTGTGGTGATTGAATGGAAATGGAATTGAAGACATTTCCACCTCAGCGGTAAGCTCCCTGCTGTCCCAGCAGGCACCTCCTGGTGAGCCATGATGGGAAACAATGAACTCAGGAACAAAAGGACAACTACTAAAAGAAACTTTCAACTCCTGCCCATAATCCCAGGGTTTGAGGAAAGTCACACAGAGTGGATGGAGCATAGCTGCGCTTTGGCTGAAAGGTAAGGGAGGGCAGGGCGGAAACAAATTTGGTCTGATCGTACTGTCCTTTTTCAAGAAGGACGCCGAGTAGGGTTGAATATTGGGCTGGGAGAAATGCTGTGGCTCTGTCCACCACAGTCCAAGCAGATGCACTGAGGGACAAAGCAGGGGAGGATTGACAGCAGTGCTGGTGCGGCTGGGGAACCAGCAGATCCCTCTTTCCTGGCCCTGGGGGAGCAAGGAAAGAGCTGGATGCAGGCAAAGCCAGCTCTGCGCCTTACCTACTTTTCTGAATCTTGTCTGTGGGACGGAATGGCACCAAGAAGGGCTCACTAAGTCCAGCAGTGGCTGAAAAGAAAATACAAATGTTCAGAATCTGTACTGTGGCATGAGTAGGTTACTTTGGCAAACATTTTTACATCAGAATTTCCTGTATTTCATAACACATTCAGCAGTTAATATTGGCCAGTTGACAACAACCAAGGAGTGCAATGAAAAATCAACTCTCGGCATGGTAAAATTCAAAGCAGAATGCTTTGAGATACCATGTAAACCCCTCTGCTGTTAAATGTTATTTGTTTGTAATCCTGAAAGAAGAGAGACGAAGGAAGAAAGGAATTTGAAGACAAAGCTATACATGTAGGTTAGCCACTATGAAAGAAAACTGTGAGGAAGTTGACTGAGATTTAATCCAGCTAGAGAAACAAGCAAAAGGATGTTGAATTAACTTTAGTATTGGTAAATGCAAGGAAATATACTCCCGGTGGAAAAACACGGAATTTTTATTTTCCTTTGAAAGACCCTTAACTACAACAGATTCATGGTGTTAGATTGAAATATGCACAGAAATGTGATCAATATTATAACACCTTTACAGAAACGAGGGTGAACAACTCCTTGGGAGAACAAGCACCTTCTACTCCAAAAGCATGTTCCATAATTACAGCACTCAGAGACGGGCAGGACTGCATGATCCACGTCTAATCACATACATAACCTATACGGAGGACAAGATTAAGTTGCTTAACCAAAGGCATTGGTGTAATTTTAGATGCAGTAGGAAATCTTCCCTGGTGTCCTGCTGCAGTCCAGAAGCACACAAATATCATGTAAGTCCTTTGCCGTATATTACACCTTCATGTGGGAGCCCTGGAAATACAAAGCAATTCAAATGGCACTGTGTTTAGGTAGATGATTTTACTTTTAAATTCTCTTCCTGGTTTTTCTGAGTGCTGTTTAGCTCCCAGAAATCCCACTCTTGCCTAAACAAATTGTTACTGTCTGTGGTTGAAGAAAAATACTTACGATGCTATTTACTGTTCCCAATGGGGAGTTGTGAAAACCAGCTTTTAGTTAATCACTATGTAGTAACTCTTTACCCAGTGTTTGTATGGTCTCTGTTTGATAGAAGACTGTTAAGAGAGTTCATGATCTTGCCCTTATGGCATGTTTGATCTGTTTGTTTCATTTGACATCCCTTGCAAATAGAACATCGTTGCAGTATAATGTCATGTGTCTGCCCAGCTGGCAACCTTGTGATGACAAAGAGCATGGACATTTATCTACGAAAACGATAGAAAGAAGCAAGAGGCTCAGGTTTTTGGGGTTTTTTTAGTTTGTTTCTTTGCATTTTTTATTGCTGGCTGACAGTAGAATTAAGCAGGTCATTCATATAGCTACAGTAGTTCATATTCAGGGAGCTATTTTCCCAACTGTGAGGGCTGGATTTTCCTTTTTATCCTTAAAAGAGAGCTTAAGTTCTGATTAAATTGCTTGGGGTCACCTGTGGTGCACACGATGTCGCATTAGTAAGTAAGCATTAGTAAGTTAAATATAAGCAGTGTTAGTTTTGTCTGGCCCTGCATTCAATCACTTGTCAAGGAACTGCACTGACCAACTTCTTTCTAATCCTTTGTATAGTTATAGTGAATTAATCTAATACACCTGACATCCTCTGCCTTTAATGCAGTTAGCAGTATTTTCCATATTTACCTCTGGGATTTCATACTATTTATAGCACAGTAATATCCAAAATATATTGGGCAGTTTCCAGACATGTAGCTGACCACGCTCAATTAGCTGGAGAGCAGTCATCCTAACTGCAGGTATGACCTGACCAAGAGAGTGCGAGCTGATGAATTAATGAGAGACAAAGAAGTCTAACGATTGTTTTTATACAAATTTCCCAACATTTCCAAATTCCTTACTGAAGTAAAGTGCCTCCTTAAATTATGACCATCTTTACCTGTATAGCCTCCCATACACATGCCGTCTATCCTCTCTTTTTATTCCGGTCTCCTCCACGAGCCACTAGCTTGATTGTCCTTCTCTGCACTGGTGTCCTGCCTCCACACCCAGCCACCTGGCACTGATGGGACTGGACACAGCCCACCTGCAAGCAGCCAGCCTCCTCCCTCAGCATGACTCCTCTCCTCTTTTACGATTCTGCTCCTAGATGTTTCTAGACCTGCTTTTCCCATTCCTGCTGGCTTTCCCAGCCCAAATTGCATGACCAGAGCAGACCTCACTCCGGGGAGCGTTCCCATGTGCTCTGGCAGGGATACTTACTCCCCATATGACTGGGGAAGGACTGCTAGGACTCCACAGATTACTCAATTATGGACTAACTCTTGTTCCCAACGTAACATACTCTAGCTGAAGGTCATGAGTTGGAAAGAGCCAGCAGCTCTGGCTAGGCTGATCTTCTCATTATCCAGCTGGCACAAACTCCACCACTACTGGTGCAGTTTCTAGCTTCTAGACCTTGAAAATCCTAAACTTTTCTCTTATCACCAAGTGTTTATGTTCTGTAGTCTTGCAGGGTATGAATTTTTTCTTTTATGAAGCAGATGGCTCACTTTGTCCTCCCCTTTGTTTATTATATCTTGACACCTGGTTCTTTCATTGCTATTTATGGTGAGATGCTTTTCTTCCCTGTGAGTGATCAGAATCCAGATTCCTTTTTAAAACTCTCAATTTATTCACTTAAAAACATGACTGGGGAAGTTTTTTCCTTTAATTTTCCTGGTTAATTGCAAGATTTCCTCATACAAAAAAGACTACATAATTTTCTAACATTGTAGGGATTTGCTGCAAGACTAGAACAGGGCACCATAGCTGAGCCATGGGAAAAGGTGGCAGTGTTTTTTTTGTACACATACATTGTCTACAAATGGTTTTAAGTGTGTTTGAATATGTCTTGGTATTTTCCAAAACTGACCAATCCTTCTCTATTTTTGTGAAGCAGCAAATTGCAGTATGAAAATTTGAGCCTGCCACATGCAGCCTCGTGACTCTCATTTTAGTAGTCCAATGACACATTGACCAGAATAACGTTGGACTTACTTTGCTGTTTATTATTTTGCTGTTCTTGTATTCTCCCTGTTTTTGCTTACTTTCCTCTTCTCTGCTTCCATTTCCTTTTCTCAAGGTAAGTAACTTCCAAATATTTTGTTACTGCCTGCGGCAGCCACATTGAAGGTTCATCTGACCTAATTTAATGTCATACATTGAGGCCAGCTTCAGAGAAAGACTGAAAGGCTGCACAATCACCTTTCCATTTCCTGTAGAACCTCATCAGTCTCATTCTGTGAAGAACAAAGGTTTTAGTCTCATTTAAAAAAATATTTTCTTTCTAATTTGTGAATGATTCCTATTAAATACGTGCAGTACTCCTAAACATTTTTTTTAGTTCTCCTGAGCGCTTCACCTGCTCTTGTGAATGAATTCTGCAAGCTAGTAATACGTGATATTTTTATGAGTAAAGAAGTGTTTTCTTTCATCAAATCTATGTTTATTGCTGGCACTGGCTGTCTCCTTGCTCTTGTGCTTAAAGAATTATGCTTGTTTCTTTTGTACATTTTTAATTTCTCTCCTGTTCCCTCTCTCAACTAAACAGTCCCAAACTCTGACAGTTTTTCCTATGCTTCTGTTCCTTTGCCATCTATCTCTAAAGCCATTCTGCAGCTCCTGTGTCTTTTCTGAGATAAGCTGACCAGAGGACACCAATTCAAGTGCAAGTGTTGATTCATACACTATTTCCAGTTCTTTCTATCCACCTCTGTAGGTGCGCACACTTCATTTTGTTGTTTGTTCACAACTGTAAGTTAAGCACAGCTCAAGTACACGTCAGAGGTTCCCAGGGACAGTAAAAAGGGATACTTATTCTGTAGCCCAGTACTTAGAGCACATGTTAGGCAGTAAGTCAATTTTCTCATGCAAGAAATCTGAATCTGATCAGAAAGTGCCCAAGTTCCCCAGGATGAGAACCCACCCCCATCCCCACCTGGGTGGATTTCTGAACACCAGCCTACTGAGCAGTCTTGGGTGGTCTCCCTACGCATGTCCATACCCATGACCCATTCCTAGATACACAGTAGCCCAGTGCTAACTGATGATGGAGGCCAAGGTCAAGAGCAGTTGCACATCCTTTTTCCTATCTCCCTGTTCCTGGTTGTACCCTTTCCTGGTCAGGCTGCTCTTCTGCTGGAGGGAAGGAGTGGGTTTAAACCCCTCTGGCAGCTTACAACCGGGTTTTCATTTCTTAAACCAGTGTGTTGCTCTGAGATGACAATCAATGTTTAGGCAGCAGTATTTTTGAGCAGAACTCAGAGCTGTGATGTGTTATGCACCTCCAAAAATGGGGAGAAAGTGAAGAAATTCTCTATATGTGTGTCTTGGGTGGCACAGATATGACCACTGGTGGATATGTACATCTGAGCTGGTTGTTAGGACTGCCTACACGAGGAGTGCTAAGTGAGGTGAAATCATTCCTGTCTCCTGTGCTTGAGTGGAAGTGAGCTTGTGAGAGAGGTCTGCAGGGGTCTGCAGGGGCATCCAGGCCAGCAAAGCTAGCAGTGCTGTGGCCACACAAGCTAGTGCAGCTATGGCAACACACAACCTAGTGCAGCTATGGCAACACACAAGCTAGTGCAGCTATGGCATCATACTGCCCTCAAAAAAAGCTTCTTTGTGTGCCTGTGTTACCTCAGGTACTCTTTGCCAGCATGGCTGCATGGCTGTGGTTAGATTACCTCTGAGAGGGTTATGTACCATGCGCAGTGTGGATGGATGCCCTGGGAGAAGGCATGATCGTCTCTGGAGAAATGGCTGGGAAACAAATGCCAGCAAAGAAGGAGAGATACTGAAGTTGAGGGAGAATGTTCCTATAAGAACAAACGGACATATGTTTAGGCTAGAAATGATGCAAACTTGTTTAATGGTTAGGAGAATCAGTTTTGATACAGAAGCAGTGAGGACAGCTATTGTTAAAATGAAACAATGTTAGGAGCAGACACTATAGACTTCTGTAATAGCACAGGCCTGGACCAATGAACCCACACGGTCACTTCGAGTCCTGTGTCTCTATTCCTAATAATTCAGGAGATTTTCCAAATACCTATAACTATACAGACCTGTCATGGTTTCTTAATGCTCTTCCTTCATTAACCTCATGTGGCAGCAAGTTACGCAGTTTAATTATACAAGTTGTTTGATAGGTATGTATTTTACTGCTTTGCAGTATCCCATCAAATGATCCTTTATTGTTGTATTTGATGGATAGACCAGAAATCCCATCTCTGTGCTACCCTTCAGAACCTACATCTTTTTATGTTCTCTCTTTTTCATTATCTTTGCAGGGTATTTCCAAAGAAAAATGCTTTGGAAATTTTTGCCCTGTTTTCATGTAAGAGTTTCCTGTACCCTTGATCATTCCTCTTTTAGATAAAAAAAGCACTTGTGAGATCAAAAGCAGCATTGCTGAGAAGTGAGTACCCTTGCTGTATTTAAATGGAGGAAAGGACAATTTCTTAAGTAAATACATATAGGATATAGCTTAACATCTTTCTGAATTAAAGAAATAACAATTGTAGTATGAAAGGTATAATCTGTTGCAAATCAATGTTGCACAAAACGGTGAAAGTCAGTATTCTTCAGCAAAATGACTAAGCCACACTAATTCAAAATAAATGAAAATACAAAAGAGTTCCTGCCTGTTGATTTAGATTGCTTTGATTTCATTCATCCTGCTAAAAGCCCTGCTGTCCTAGAGGGGAGAAAGCCCTGCAGCACTGAATGGCAACTGTGGTGATGGGGTGGGCTGTCGGGCGCCCAAACCAGCAGCTCTACTGTGCAACTTGGGACATGTCTCCACTAGTACATAAGCCTGATCCAGTGCCAGATTTGTGCAGCTGCCTTAGTGTGCAAACATGCAGGAGTTGCAGCAGGACCAAGCAGGTATTGTTATTAACATATCCCTATCTTATCTAGATGGATTCTGGCTCATGGCTCATGTTTGAGGAATAAGCTGTGTGCAGCTTTTTGTCTGCCCATGCAAGTGTAAACTGGATATAAATAAAAGATTTTCCTTTTGAGGATAATTAAGCATTGGAGCAGCTTCCTCAGACTCCACTGGACAAATCCCTGAGCAAGCTGGCCTGTTGGGGCTGTCCCTGCTTTGAGCAGGCATTGGACTACAGACATCCCAAGGTCTCTTCCAGCCTGAATTATCCCACGATCCCAAGACCTCAGTGTCTGGGTGTTTACCTGCAGCCTCCTCCACACGTGCTTGCAAGGTGGAGAAGGCAGCAAAGTCATGCCCTTTCTGTGTTTCCCTGTACTTTCCTCAGGCCTCCTCCTCTTTGGAAGATGCCACGTTACAAAAGCGACTACACTTCAGGTGAAAACAATGAGAAAAAAAGGAAGGTATGACCAGAAGTTCTGTGTCTAAACACTTCTATGTATGCCATAGCTTCAGACATTTGGATTTTAAGTTTTTCTTTCCTTGCACGGCATTCTTGAAGGGATGACAGAAGTAAACAGCTCTGCATGAGCTACTCATGGTCTGAAATATCAGCCGTGGCTGGGATACGTAATGAATGCATGCAGCATGGGAATGTAGCCCCCATAGTAACTTTGCTTAGGCATGAACCGAATGTGCAATGCTAATGACTGGAATGTGATTATACACTTAGTGTCTGGATAAAGTAATTAACCATTGAGAAATGTATGATGGGCATACAAGAAAAGGTAATAACTAACACGTGACACAGCATAATGGACATAATCAAATACTTTTAAGGGGAAACCAGGGTCACAATTGAAGCCAGTTCATCATTCAGAGTGATTCAAACCACTGGATCGGCGGGATCCTCTAAGGTACCGTTGGGGTGCCTGTCCCAGTGCTAACCATCTTCTCTACTGCTCCAGAAAGGAAGTCTGAGACTTAAGTGTTCAGCTGAGTCTTGTGGCTGGCCAGAAGGTGGTTGAGACTAGCGTTTGGAAAAGATGGGTAAGAAACAAACTCTGGGGCTGCCTGGGCCCTAAAGACCCAATTGTCCCTGCAGCGGGGAACAGCCACCATGGGACAGTGGCCAAAGGAAGAAGCAAGGCTAAGGAGCAGGCAAGATACATACGTGATTTTAGATAAGAGCATGCAAGACTGAATCTTGCAAGACCTGGAAAACATGTACAACTGTCTCAGTGTGTGGCTCTGAAACTTTGGGAAGATGGGTGGTGACTCCACCTCTCTTCAGTTCTGCAGGAGGACAATGAACTGCTGGGTTCATTTGTTTATTCTACAGTGACGTTTGGATAATTTTGCTCCTTTGTTTCGTCTTTGGGTGTCTTTGATCAGACTGATCTGGAATTCAGTTTCAGTACTGAATTGTGCTTTACCATAGTATGTTAAGTACTGTCACATTAACCTTGGAAGTTGGTTGAGAACTATATGGCAAATGTGTTTAATGAACCATTGTATTTCAGCGCTAGCTAGAAGCTGTTATCTTACATGAGGCAGAAATACATGCACAGGATAGGCTTGGCACACAGGCTAAAAGACTTCGTAAAAACTTTCCTAAAACTAAGTCCTAAAAGTCTCCTCTAAAGTTGCCTCTAGCCAGTATAGTGTAAGGCATCCTGCATAAGCTATCTTTTAAAAAACTTTGACAGAAATACATTCAAAACATAAAACCTTCAAGGAAGCATATACTTTTCATTTAGTCCTGGGATTGATTTGCACATCAATATGAGGAAAGAGCTAAGAGAAAGGCATGTGACTGCACGAGTGAAACGGCAACAGCACTGATAGCTTATAAAGTTGTTCATCTAAAATCTTCAAACAGTTTAGGTATGGATGAGTTGTCTGAAAATCTTTGTTGCCTCTGACAGAGATTGTATAGATAGAAAAAAAAAGAAGGGGTCCAATAATATTGCTCCTTTGGACAGTGAGAATTCATATTTCCCTCCTTTGGACCGAATGCATATAGACAGATATTCTCCACAACTCTCTAGGCTTTTTCTCTTGACTTTAATAGTTTGCCACGTGATTAGAAACATTATTATGGAGTTTAAGAATAGATGGTATTTTTCAGAAATGCAAAATCCCTGGAATCAAATGACTTGTGAGAATCTCAGCTTTTTATGTCTAAAGCTTTCTGAGGTAATGATGGGGGAGAAAAGCTTGTGACTATAAAAAGAAGAAAAAAGGTATAAAACCTGAACATTAACAAAAAAAGGTTTAAAATAGTAGAATTATCCTACTTTAGACTTTTCCACCTCTCCTTATTAACCTATTTTGGTAACATGTACTATGACATCTCGAATAATAATCTACCTTCAACTTAGTATCCTGTAATTCCGCAGCTTTACAGAGAGATTCCAATGAGAGATGCCTGTAGAAGCTTCACCCTCTAATTAAGGAGGTTAGCAGCATAAACCCGTGTTTTTAACAAACTTCAAAGTATATAACTCTCAGACTTGCAAACTGACATAAAGCATACATCATAGCAGCAGCTGTATGAACCTAAGAACGAAGCAGAAAGCATCAGAGGAATGCTTTAACATTATTTTTCCTTATTCCTGTAACAACATAGGAACAAGTTCAGTAGCAGAAGGCCCTGCTTATGATGACTACTGCGAGACTTCTGCATAAAGGCAATCCTTTGAAGAAAGAGTAGTGACTCGCAAGAGGGAAAGCAGAGGAGAGGTGGCTTTCCACGGGCAGGTCCTACTTGCTGCATCCACCAGATGGTGCCACTCTTCAGCAGAAGCCCGGCCGAGGTCTGGAGAGAGCCTGCATGTCTCAAGCCGGCAGAAGGAAAGTTTTCTCTCTTTACAGAAGAACACACTTCAGGTTCTCAGATGCACATTTTAGTCTGTGTCGTGCCTTATTTGTGTGACAATCCACAAAAGCTTTTTTGGATTTATGCTTTTATGGATTTATACCTTTTTTTTTTTTTGCTTGAATTACCTAAATTAATTGCACTTCTCCTGTATGGAAACTGAAGGGAGCAAGAGCCTTAAAAAAAAAAAAAATCACAAAGAGGCTCTGTTACACAAGCTGGCTTCTTAAGCGCTGTCTCCATCAAGCAGTTGATACTTTATTCTACTTTCCACCTACATGTACCACCAATATAATTTTTTACTTTAAAAATAATATTCACACTACTGGATATGCAAATGCTTTCAGGGCTTTTATAAAGTGCTGAAAACTCTTTTCTTCAGTTATATTCAACGCCAAGCAGTCAGAGCTGGGGGCAGGGTGGGCCATGGTAATGAACCGATACTTCCACTGTCTGTGTTAATAAAAAAGAGAAAGGAACTGCTAAAATCCCAAAGAACTGAACATGGGCAGTTTTTCTAGTTATTAAAACTCTATTTTTTATTATCTGTCTTGGCACTATAAATTTGTTTAGTTCTCCTGTACAATGCAGCTGATTTGTATGGCACTGACAGCACAACTGGCTGTTGTCATTGCAGGGATGACCTTGTAGAGAAGCGCTGTGTCCCTCACACTCTGTGTGAGCCGGCTTGTGTCTACTCCCTTTCCACAATGCTCATCCAAGGCAGGGCGGAAGAGACAGAGGTACAGTAAAAACTATGGCTGGAGCAGCCCCACCATCCTCCATCCTTCAATGCACAGAAGTGTCTGGGACTTGTACCACCCGCCACTGTTCAGCGTACAGTGGGCCACAGCTCGCTCTGCACCAGCTTCAGAGCAAAATTCTGATAGCTTACATTGACTGGTGGCAGAATTAGAGCATTTTAAAGGAAAGCTTTCTTCCAGACCTCTGCTTCTACAGGACGTTAGGTGGAACAGAACTATAGATTTCCCTTAAAAGAGAATAAATATCATAGCTAAATACATGTGTGAACAAACACAAGGTCTTTTAACTTGAACACTGTTGCGGTTTCTCTCCCCCAATAGCTGGAGGCCTGCATTGCGCATACTTGCTACAAGTAGTCAGTAAGAGAGCAGTCAGTAAGAGAAAACTTGCTTTCGACAGCAAAAGCTTGCACAAGCTCCCTAAGCCATGTCTCCTATTTACCAAAAAGCTGGGAGAGCCACAGATGTAAAGGATGATCAGTAGTTACCACCTACCAATGCCCTCTGAGCTAGCCTTTTTTTATTCACAAAAAATGTCTGTCATTTAGTCTGTCTATCATCTTAATCCCCCCTCTGATTAAATCTCTTTTTAAAATTCACATATAATTCCCTTACTGGAAACCAAAGTATTTATAAACCTTTCAAAGCTGCAGTCTGTGAATTTCCCTGAGCTGGCCCACCACTGACAAGAAAACGCTGCCAGTGACTATTTCTGCATGTAGCGACGGCTCACAGAGACTCCAAGAGCCAAATATTCAAGACCTGTTACAAGTTTCCTGTGGGTGACTTTCAGCCAAACCCATCTTAAATAAATAGTAAATGTAGATGACTTTGGAGCACACTTGTATTACCAATTATTATTGAAAGGCCAAACTGAGAAATAGCTATTGGTTGTGTTTAACATATTTTACAATATAAATTTTTTATAATTATATTTTATCTTTTTTAGTCTTAATCAGTCTCAGCCGCTGACTATCCTTCTGTCTCCTCCAAAATTTGCTCGATGTTCTTCTTTAAAGACTACTGGTGTGATCTGAGGAGTAGTAGGTCATAGCTCCCTGAAGGTGCTGCTTGATCAAAGTCTAGAGACTATATGTTTGCCTTTCTGTTTCTCCCCTGAGTCTGGATAAGGGCATTTACTGGCTTCCACACAAACTCCAATTTTGGTAATTTTAGTTTCTTTTCTTCAAAAGGCTTACTAGCTATAATGCAACATAATGTTGTAACAAAGTACAATATGGCATGGGATATATTTGAATATAAAGACATATGCCCTGGGTTTAATAGAAGCTGTGTATTTTTCTATTGGCTTTTGAATACAATTTCTTTCTTATACATTATTTTCACTAAAGGTGAGATGTGCACGCATGGTTCCTTACTCTAACTGCAGCAAAGATATAATGAAGGTAGTGTTTGCTTTAGAAAAGTGATATTCTGCAAAAGAAAAGTATTGTAACTTCTATACTGATTGTAAATAAAACATATTTTTGGCTGCCAGTCTAACAAGCTTAGCATGTTTAAAACATGTAATTCTGATTTGTATTTGAGTTGCCACTTTCCCCAGCTATTTATCCTGATCCTCATGAGCTGTCAGGGACAAACCACTTTGCCAAGAAGCCAGCCTCCTGGAGGGTATAAGCAAAGTTTTCCTCTGAGCCAAGAGCTCCGGGGCGCGTAGATATGAAGCAGAGTCTATTCTCCCTTCGCAGATGCACATTGCTCCCAGATCCTGCTGACCTGGTGAGGAAAAGTGATGAACTTGCTCCAGAGCCCTGAAACACCTACCTGGCCAGCTTCTTCAACCTTTTAAGCAAGGCTCTTTAAGCTAAAGAATTTGTTTATAGTAATATTTATCCCTCATAGACATTTTCCTTGGGGGGGTCTTTCTCATACTTGTGCTCATTTGATCAGTTTCCATAGTGACACTTATTTGTAGTGTTTAGAGTGGCTCATAGCAGGTTTCTGCAAATGCCAGCCGCGTATGTGCCACGTTAATAAGACAAAGTCAGTCCTATTTCTTTCCCTTTGATGCTCTGATTTTGCTCTGCAGTTGGGGGCATCCTTGGGAAAAATAAGAAGGTGGTGGGGGTCTTCTTTGGGTTCAAGATCCAGGGGCTCTTAGCTAATTATTCTGGATGGTATTTTTGACTGGACTAGTTCTGTCTGAATTGCAGTGGCAGCCTCTGAAGGACTGTCTGTCTGTGTGAGCTATTATGTAAGCCAGGGAAACCTTCCATTACAGCAAGGCCTTTAGACTGTTGCTCTATTTAAAATGCAGAATTACACGAAAAAGCAATTCACTTGAGTGGTGCCTTGTAGGTTGCCTTTTATCTCAGGTTGAAATAGGAATTTGCTTTTCTTCTAGGGAAGTTACTACTATTTTAAAAATAGGAGAAGGCTAAAATCATATACAAACTAATGTATACACACACATATGCATGCATCTGGGCAGCATGCTTGTCTGTGAAAAGGATAAACAAATATCTGCAATAAGTGAATAAAGGGAGATTTACACACTCATGAGAGCCATTTCAGGGGCATGGTTGTTTAAAAAAATGCTGATTCTTTATAGCAATCATGACAAATTCATAGCAGACTTGAAGAAAGTTACAAAAAAATGGAATTACCGTGTATGAGCCACAGACAGGTGTCCCCACCAGACAGGCATCAACACCGAACAGCTTCTCGAATTCAGATAATAGGTCAATGCTCATATTTTTTTCCACTTTGGGACAAGAATAAGAAGTACAAGGAAAACTACCTTTGACATGGATTTTGATACATTATTAGTTCTCTTAGGTTTCTTGCAGAGACTTTGAGGTCTCTCATGTTAGTTTGACACATTTATTTCTGCAAGACACTGAAAGGTTTTTTTGAGCCACTGACAATTATGCATAAAAATAAAGCAACAAACAATCACAGGAGTTCCTAATAGCATCTGGCCAGAGGAAAGACAGTGAACAGCACTCCCAGGAGACCAGAAGTATATTCTGCTCTTGTATGGTAGAGAAAATAAAGAGGAGACTCTCTGAAGCCACAGCAATCAAATTGGGGTAAACCTGATGTGAGTCCAGCTGGACTCTGGCCCTGGAGCTCACAAGCAATCTTGACTATACTGCTGAGGTGGAGCCAGAGGAAACCTGGCATGTCATGGAAGGATTGACCTACACAAGGGTAATTTTCCCAAGCAGCCTTTAAAACTCAGTAGAGTTATTAATTTTATTAAGATAACACAATAAAAGAATAATACAAAATCAATGTTAAAATTTGTTGAGTATTTCAAGAAAAGTGAAAATAAGAGACAAAACATGTTTTCTTCAGTAGCATTTTAAGGAAAAAACTGTAATTGTAGAATGAGAGCTGAAATTTTAAAGTCTGTGTTTCCCCTGCCCTGCTCTCCCACCTCCCCCAGCCCTCAATATTTAGAGATTTATTAAAAGTTTAAGTACTCAGTGGAGGGAAAGAAGAAATAAAATTTATAAAAGAGTAAACCTCCTTGATGTCAGTATGTGATAATTTTTAACAGGCTACTGTGTCCTGTATCAGATCCAGCATTGGAAGGGTGACATCAAAATGTGAATTCCATGTGATGCAGTCAGCCTTCAGGAGCACTGCAAAGAGGAGGAGAAAGATGTCTTCGAAAGTATTCCAGTAGGGTTAATGGGATCTGCTGGAGAAGCTCTTCAGCTCTGTCTTCAGTGAGCCAGATGGTGGCCGCAGGTGAAATCTTTCCAATAAATCAAATTAAATCTCCCATGAATATGATTATGACTCTAAGAACAGTGCTTGCTCTATTTAGCTTGCCTCATTTCTCCACTTAAAGAATATATAAGAACTGTTTTCATTTGTGGAAGCCCTTAGAAATCTGGGAGGGAGAAAATCCTGTGACTAGAGCATTGGTTTTGCCCTCAGAAATTCCATTCAGATTTGATTGAGAGATTAAGCCTGACAGGAAGGAAATGATTATTTTTTTAGTTGTGTAGTCAACAAAATAATGGCAATGTGTCAAAGACAATTGGTAAAGATGAAAAATCTTTAAGACTGATTCTGTGCAAGCACGAAGCAAAGCGACACCTAGAACAGATGGCCTCTGTGGAAGCAGGGAGGGAGAGCGAGGCCAAACTCCTTGGACCCATCCATTTTGCAGCTAAGGTGTGTGTGTCCAGGTTTGTGTCAGGTAGCGGCTGTGCTGGGGCAGCGGTCCACGTGGTGGCTTTGGCAGATAGGCAACGTGGCATAGAGCAAAACACCGGTTTGTAGTTTGGGGGGTGCTCACTTGGAGTCCCAGCCCCAGCTCCAAAACAGGTTGTACCTACAGACATTGAGCTCATTTCCTCATTTGTTCTACCAAACCAGTACTGTTCTTATTCTGGGATGGAGATTATACATTTCTGAGGCACAAAGAAATGTGAGTAGTGTAAGAAAGGCCCCGAGGAAACAAGTCATCATCATGGCTTGGCTTCGCGGACGAAGATTTGGGAAGGGCTTTGCTCATGCTTATTGCAAGCGCGCTGATGGCTGAAAAGGCCAATGCGGGATAGGCAAGACCGGTTGCAAAGAGCACACCGGAGGGTCTCCTTGGGTGGTATAGTCGAGGCACGGTTCTTTCTGCGCTGTCTTTTCTCCTCGAGCCTGATTCTACGGGTGCTCTCAAAGGAGACAGCAGCGTTATGTATGGTGTGTCTCCAAATCTCCCGATTGGAGGCCAGGGTGGACCACTGATGGGGGTCAATATGGCCTAGGCTGAGGTGTTGTTTCAGGGAGTCCTTATATCTCCTCTTTGGAGCTCTTCTCTTGCGGCAGCCGGTGGCAAGTTCACCATAGAACACGATCTTAGGGAGGCGGTGATCCGCCATCCTGGAGACGTGCCCTGCCCAACGCAGCTGCGTTTTCAGCAACATGGCCTCAATACTGGTGACATCTGCCTGTTCAAGGACAGCAACATTAGTCACGTAGTCAGTCCAGTGGATGTTTAGGATTGTGCGGAGGCAGCGCTGATGGAAGCGTTCGAGGAGTCGCAGATGGTGGCGGTAGATGACCCATGATTCAGACCCGTACAGAAGAGTAGGCAGTACCACGGCTCTGTAGACACTGATCTTTGTACTTTTCTTTCAGGTGTTTATTGCACCAGACTCTTTTATGGAGTTTTCCGAAAGCTCTGTTTGCCTTTGCTATTCTGTTGTCTATCTCTTTGTCGATCGTGGCATCTGAGGAGATGATGCTACCCAGATAGCTGAACTGCTGGACTGGCTGAAGCTCTGACTCGCCAATGGTGATGTGGGGATGATGGCAATCATCTTGTGGTGCTGGTTGGTAGAGAACTACCGTCTTCTTCAAGCTGACTTCCAGCCCAAAAAGCTCAGCCGCCTCTGCAAAGCAGGATGTTAAGCGCTGCAGAGCTGCTTCTGTGTGGGCAACAAGGGCGGCATCGTCAGCAAAAAGCAGCTCGCGGACGAGGTGATTCAGGGTCTTGCTGTGGGCCTTCAGTCACCTTAGGTTGAAAAGGCTCCCATCGGTGCGATATCGGATATAAATGCTGTCTTGTTCATCGAGGTCTGCCGTGGCCCTTTGGAGCATCATGCTGAAGAAAACTGTGAATAAAGTTGGTGCGAGAACGCAACCTTGTTTCACACCATTGGCTATTGGGAAGGGCTCGGAGAGTGTAAGAAAGGCCCCGAGGAAACAAGTAACTCTGCATTAGTTGCTGAGATTGGGTGGACTGGAAAGAAATATGCTCTACTGATTAAAAGATAAAGGATAAAAATATCAAATGCCTTCCTCATTATATGAGCAGAGGGATGAGTGGAGGCAGCGAACAGGAATGACACACATATGTAGGCTGACAGTGCCCATAACTTTGAATCCATCCCTGTTTACCTTGGTTTCCCAAGGAAGTGAGACTTACGTGAGTGTGCTGTCGGTCTGTCCATCCATCAATCTTTCTATCATTTCTCCCCAGTAACTTTTTAAACTTGGCTAAACTCAATCAAATCTGACGGGAAAGCGAGAAGTCTCAAAATTATGAAAACCAGTGTCTGGGCAACAAATAGAGTCTTGATGACTGTTCTGGATTTGGTGAGGACTGCAGTGGGAACTTGAGAGCTACTTTTCCAGTGTAGTTTGCCACCTAGCCCATCAGCACATGCACTGGCTGGCCCGTCAGCATGGACATGTCTCAGTTACCGCACGTGCTGCTTCTTGGCTAGCAGTTATTATAGAGACATGAGGAAAACATGGAAGTAATGTACATGGGGCTTTACAGAGCATAAAGGGGGAACTGGAAGAACTGCAGGGTGGTTACAGTTATTTTAGTGGGATCTACTGAGACAGGACATATGTCTCTGGGAGATCAGACATCACTAGATCTGGGACAGTTCACTGATTTCCAGTCAGGAGGTGCATCTGTATTAAAAAAAAAAAAAAAGATTTAGGAGATTTTATTGGCATTCAAAACTGTAAAGACAACATTACTCTTTTTCAAAGTATCTTGGCTGATTCATGCCTATTGACTGATTCCATGGGTTGAGACTACATTTGCTCTGCTGCAGTGGAGAAATTATTCAAACTCCTGAAGTCTACCATAGTCTAAAGTTCATTCGTGTATGAAAACATTTACAATTAGAAAATCTGATTCTATCTATAGATATGCAAAAATATTCCTTTATAAATCTGATATAATCCAGATTGAAGACAAAAGAATGGCTTCTACTGACTTTAGGGAGAGGTATATATGTTGCTTTAGAGTAAAATATACTAAATATAATAAAATATCTGACAGTAACTGAAAAGGATTTGTAAAGTCAAACTCAGAGTAGAACCCCCTTGGTTGCAGAAGAAATCACAGTTTAGTAATCTTGGCAGTAAATCTCCAGGAGTGATAGACAGGCCACAGCTATTGGGTGTACAGGGAATGTTCTTGGTTAGGACCACTGATAAGAAAGGTGTTTTCTCTACCCGCCCTTTTTTTTCTTTTTTTCTTTTTTTTTTTTTTAAAGAAAAGCATTAATGGCCAAACAGAAGCTCATACAATAATTTTGATAGCATTCATTTATTACGTGCTACTGATCTTATACAACTAGCCCACTGCCTGATTTTTTTAAAATATGAACTGAATTCTGCACTGGCACTTAGGAACAAGTTAAAACTCCTATGTTCACAGCCCTGTTTCTTTAAAAAATATTTTAGAAACTCATCTCAGGAACCACTGTCTATTTGGTATCCTGTAAATAGTCCCTATTTGTAAGGTAGGTACTGGCTTAACATTTTGTGTAATATAATTTCTTTCGATCATACATTTATGTTTGAATTATCACATTGTTTCTCTTGAAAGCAATTAGCCACTGCAGAAATGGAAAATGACTTATCTTTCATATGTTCAGGCCATAGGCAGGCTGTTCACCGCAAGATCAATTGGTATCCAAAAAAACCAGAGTTGATTCTCACATAATTTAATTGCACCTTTCGTAACAGGTACAGAAATATCAAGGTGGTTACAGAAGGTTTTGTCTTTGTGGTCAGAATCTTCTCTCTTCCCATCTACCCAAGGCCAGTTGACTCATTTCTTGTGAGCCCTGTTTTTTTCTTATCCGCTTCTTGTGTTACAAGCATTTATACAATAATATCTTATAGGGAAGTTAATCTTCTTCCTTAATAATTAAATAGGAATTTACTTGATCCCTGTAACCTGGATAGAAAAATACATTCTAATGCATTTTGCCATTTGAAATGCTATTTTGAAAGAGCAGTGAGCTGAACAGTACATTGAAAACAAACTTAGTGTTTGGCAGTGTGCCATTTATCCACGCTGCTAGGGACGTATGTGGAAGGTGCTTTATAGACACTAGGTAGGTCCCCAAAAGTATTCATCCCGTAGGTTTGGGCCTTCAAGCCTCCTGCCTCCCTCATTACCTCCAGCTGCTTTATGACCCTCTAGAGCAGAAAACAGACCGCACTGTCTCTTTTTCTGATCTTGAACTCATAAGCTGATGCAGTGCCTAATGATTTAAGTGCGGTGTACATGCCAATACCACGCAGAGATATAAGAGCTGCCTTTGAACCAAACCTGCTGGGGTAGCAAAACCAACTATATTAAATCATCCCCCTCAGTGTGCTTTGCAGCTTTGCCTCTTCTGTCTGAATGAGCTTGCTCAGGTAAAACTGCTCTATGTTGTGACGAGTACACAGGTTACTTAACCCTCTCCACTACTGTAGTTCATCTTGCATCCCCTGTTTAGCACGGGGTCTATGCAGTTTATTCTCTGCAAACAATCTAAAAATCAAGCGCCTCTTCTAATAATCGTTTCTGTGTATCTTCTGCATCTTTAGGTCTCATGCCATGATTGACGAAGCTGGGCCTTTTGTTTAGCATGCTTTAAAACTTCAGTGTAACACTGTGTAACAATTAAGAATTTTAGCTTAGTTTTCTTTTGTGTAGGACTCACAGTAATTTCCTGGGCTGCTGCCAATCTGCAAAGAAAAGGAACCATCAACATCCGAAGTATTTATTTTCCTCCGTGAAAACTTAAATTTTACTTCCAGTTGAAGAATCCTAAAATCTATATTAAATTTTCACCTCAGGCATTTAAATAGTACAAACATTTTATTAAAGGGTAAATGGCTGTTAAACTACTTTTGGCTTATCTAGCAATTAAAAAATCTGCAGTAAACCAGCCAGGGTTACAAAATAAAGCTCAGAATATTAAAAGAGAGTATTGAAACAATAACCGGAACAGAACCAAACGGAAGCCCATAAAAATGGATGTATCTGGAAAACCTTGTTATAAAGCACGGTAAGTTTTGAATACTTTTTTCCTGATTCTTAAATGAAGAATTTATTTCGATAGTAAACCGTGTCAGAAGAAATGGTTGTCTTTATACTGATGCACACACTCCACTCGTAATATTCTTGGTGTCTGTCTGAAATGTCTGCGTCCTCTCACCTGGGCTTAATCACACTTTGCAGTGCTTGTGCCTACAAGCTAGATGACATACAGCCATAGATGACAAAATCCGATGTCCAGTAAAAATCACAAATGACTGAAGTTGCTAATGACTCTAGATTTCATAACAATTAGAGAAAGGATTAAGGGACTAATAGGTGCTAATCTTGTTATCTATGAGATCCTGAAGCTGTAAGATTTGTTACCGAAGATAAACCGTGACAATGAGGAGGTCATACTCACACTTTATAATAAACTCTAAGTAATGGTAACATAATGCTTAGTTTTGTTGCCTTCATTTTAATGATTACTTGAATATACCTCAAAGAAAAAATATACCATGCAGTGTATAAACCAAAGCAAGGGTTCCTAGATCTTTGCGCTGTACTGTGTTTGTCCTCTGCAGTTACTGGCTGCCTTCAAGGATAGCCTTAGGAGAATATGAAAACAGGAATGGTAGAAAAAAGTAGATTCTGCAGAAATATGAAAACTTAGAACTAAAATGCATTTAAAATAAGTTCAGAATAAGAAAGATTTCTCCGTACTTGATTCCAACTTCTTCTATTGTATTTACGCGATTCATATAGATGTTACCCTGCGTTGTTGAATTTGTAGTATTCTGAAGTCATGAATCAGAGCATGAGATGAACAAATACACAGGAAATACAAATACTTTCTATTTTTGATACCTGTAAAACATGAATATTCAACCTAGAGGACTAGAAATTCATTACAAAATTAAAAATAAATCAAACTGAAATCATCGTAGTCTTACAATCTCTAGATAGCAGTGTCTGGAGTTTTAATAAAGAAGACACTAGCATGTTACTTCAAAATATGTTTTCTTGGTAGGAGTAAAAGTGTTACCTTTCATTTCAGCTGTTTTATAGGTATTTTACAGCTATGGACTGTCTGTAAGCAAATGTCTTGTGGTGCAGAGACGCTGTTCTTTTTCATGAATTTGATCTTGATTATCCTGTGAGTGAAAAGCAGGCGGCTGCAGCCCGACCAAACACCTAGTGAGCAGTGGTGGCATATGCAGTATTCCCAGTCCTTTTGTGAGGGGCCTGCTGTTGGCTCCCTCACAGGATGGGAAGGGGACTTTTCTGAGAGAAGGGCAGGGACAGGGGGTGGTTAAGGAGCCTTGTGAAGAATACAGTCCCCTGGCTGCAGTGGTGGCCAGCGCTGGCTTTCCCACATGTCCCAGTTTTGGTTAGGATGTGTGGGAGGAATATGGAAGTAGGGCTGCTGATGGGGAACTGGATCACTGCTTTCTGCTGTACTGTGCTTCTTCATACAGACACCTGCTTTAAATTCTAGAGGGACATATAGTCCTTGGCATTTTTAAAATCACCACACAGTGATTTGCTTGCTTCAGGGAGACTTCACCACTCTCAACTATTTTGCACAGTCAGAGCAATTTAGAGTGAGGACTGACGAAAACAAGTCTCTTACATACGCCCTTTAATCCTCACTAGATGCATTATTTATTATGGCAGAAACTATTCAATTTTGGAAGAAATCTTCAAAATTCTTTATCTCATTTTCCATTGGCTTGGTTTAAAACTAGTGTCTTTTAGAAGTACATTTCTCAGAAATGTCTTCTTGTTCCCTTCTGGATTTTTATATCATCATGAGGTGCTGCTTCTGCTGGTCATGGTGGTATTACCAACATCCGCAAGTGAAATATGGATCCCGTATCTCAGCATGTAGGAAAAAGATGCATATGCTTGTTCAGATGTGATTTTTAAGTACACTTACTTGTAAACATCAAAGCCCACTGACAAATATCTCTGGGATGCTAAATGGTGACTGACCTCATCAGATGAAAGAGGTTGATGTTGTGGGAGCAGAGGGAACTCTCCCCACAAAACTGCGAAGCAACTCTGTGGACAGACTATTGCAGCAATTTCTGAGCGCTACCATGCTTCTGGAGGGTTTCCAAAGGCTTGATGAGAATTCCCCAGCCCTGAACCTCCCATGTCCTCTGCCTGCTGCTGGGAAAGAGGCCTGCACAGATGAGTGGTGACCAAGATGCAGAGGACTGGAGATTCCATCTGAAGCCTAACAAGGCAGGTGAAACATCTTTATAAAATCTTCTGCTCACATAGATATTTACAAGACCAACTTTTCTTTTCAAGACTTTCCTTTCCCCCAAGAACTTAGATTAGTCTCTGTGTGTGTGTATATTATCACAGTTATCAACATCACCTCACTCTTTTTTTATTTCTCTTATGTCTTTATCCATCGCTTGTCCATTGCCTTAGATTGCCAAGTATCTATGAAACGGAACGTATTCTGATTTTCTATTTGTCTGGAAACTCATAAAACAGAATTTGTACCACTAAATAGCATGGATACATACTGCAGTAAAAAATGTAAGCATTTGGGGACGTAGTCCTCTTGAGATATTTTGCCTTTTGTGATTGTGCATTTTTTCAACTTTGCCAATACAAAGGTCAGCTCAGAATTAAACCACAGTGTTTCATTAATTTGTTTTTATTCAAACTTTCCTAATTCTTATCTGAACCATAATTCTTAAGAACTTTCTTCCTTTGAAAAAAATTTGCAGGCTGTCTGCAGCAGACATTTAGATCTTTCCTCAAAGGCAAAGAAATCTGCTTAGACCCAATTATTCTTTAAAATGGGGAACTAATAAGGACCCACAATCTTTCTGGATTTAACACATGCAACACTATCTCTGCTAAGAGATGGGTATCCATCTATTTTCCGGCCCAAATACCTGTGCCTGCAGAAGCTCTGCCTCTGTGTTTTCTCAGTTTTCATACTGGTATTCCTGTTTGTCTATCTGGCTTCCTAAACTCCCCAGCCAAGTTGAGCAGCCCAAGCAGAGCAACCCCTGTGCTCCCGCCATCTCTGGAGGAGAATCGGGATCTCTTCAAGATCTCCATACGAAGCAGGAGATCCAGCCTGCCCAAGCAGCTAGGTACAGCCACAAGCTCTGACTGTCTGCGACCAGCAATGGGCAAACCTTGCTGGCTACTGAGCTCAAGATCAGACTTCTCTTGTGCTGTTCATATTCATGATTGCTCTGCATGACTTCTGAGACCAGAGTAAGATCCACTTCTAGTTTTCAGTCTAGGAAAAAGTTTTTTTTTTTTCCCCAACAAAGCTTTCTTTAAATGCACTTTATGACTTGTTGTGGTAGTGTTTATGTCTAGCACAGTATCTCACCAAGCCTCGATGAATACGCCTGCTTCTCCACAAGTTGGCTACTGAGAATGGTTTACCTAACCCTTAAGCGCGCACATTCCTGATTTGTTAGGACTGGGCACTGTACCACTGGCTGGGTGTTTGTAGTTACATGGCTTTTGGAGGAGTGTCTATCACAGGAGCTCTCCCAGCATTACTAGCGACATTCTGAAAGCCCACAGCTGCTACCAAAAATGAGGCGTTTGCATTAGTTCCAGTCCAATTACTCCAAAACTTGTTCTAACCCTCTCAGTCCCACTCCCTACTGAGCACTCCTGAGAGTCCTAGTGAAATGTGATTCTGTGATTCTGTGATTCTGCGATTCTGTGAAATGATGTGCCCGTTAGTTCAGGGGAAATGCAGCCCTGAATGGGTGATCTGAGCCCTTGTGTTGAGGCACTGTGTCCCTATTGCCTCACATGAAAGAGATGCTAACAGTCAGGAGAGGAAAGAAAACACGACCATGTACATTTACCTGGCTGCAACACAACAGTGTAGCTTCCCTTTGGCCATGTAAGGGCCAGGAGGAAGCTGCAGCACTGTTCAGCGCTATGGGAGCCACCAGTGTTGCAGTGGGGTCGGTGAAATTGAGCCAAAGGCAGGGGCTAAGGCCTTTCCAGCCTCCCCCTGGAAATCTGTGCTTCTATTTCACTCTTCAGAAAATGTGCAATAGCACAAGTTATTAACATGCAGATTCAGCACAGGCAGTATTATGTAATCATGTGCTGCCTTCCCTCTAACCTAAATTTCACTCACAGAGAAAATACAGAAGACTTGCAGATCCATAGGAAAATAACGTTCAAATGTCTTCAGCCATCTAAACCTCACCAGGTTTTTGTCAGCCCTCTTAATGCATGAAGACCCTTGGTTTCATCTTCCTTTTCATTCTTCGGCCATTCTTTTTCCATCCCGGTTGCTGAGACAGAGCTACTTAGAAGAGATCTCACTCTGTTACAACTTCCTAGTCCTTTTCCACAATCCTTAAAGCTTCCCCTCAGGATTATTGAGATCTAATGAATTTTTCAAATTTACCATCAGCTTGGCACGCAGACTCAAAAATGTGATTCTTGCAGCTCAGTTACCCCTTGTATCAACTTCAACTCACTACATAATTAAGCAACACGGCTTCTGTGCAGTATGTAAGAGGTTCCTGTTAGCAAATCACTGATTCAGTCTACATGGAAACACTCAGTAATACAGAGCTTTCATAAAATCAGTCAGAGTTTGCAGGCTTACATAGATAGATTTCCCGGTGTCAAAAATTACTAAGAAAGGGATAATAATTTTTATTATAGATTTATTCAGAAGATAATGATTTTTAACAATTATTAAAAGACAGTTTCTATGAGACAGCCATTTAAATCTCATTATTTTTCAAAGACATCCAATAGGTATGAGAGACCATGGCAGTGGAAACCGATATATCACACTACGAATCTGTCTTTGGGCTGTCAATTCAGCATTCTGTTTGGAGCATGTACCATGGCAATCTTGCATCCCTGGAGAAATGTGTTTGATAGATTGCAAAAAACAGGCTGATCAATTCAAACTCTTGGAATAACAAGATGGTTCTGTAGCCACTATGTTTATTTATGTATTTTTCTGTGACAAAGCCCTTTCTCAAATTTTGTATGCTTTTTTTCTTAGAATTAACCTATTTCAATAAAAGGATAGGGTCAGGGGTTTTTTGTTGCCATGATTTGCATACACTGGTCTGTAGTGTTTACTGCATTTTAGACAGAGGCACTTCCATATTAGATAAGTTGCTCTGATCTCTGCACTGACTGATGAAGCTAATGTTTCTCCCAGGCAGACAAAAGGAAAGAATAAAATGTCATCCCTCACTTGCATCTGAATTTTACCAATGTTTTAATTTATTAAGGCAAAGAACTTTAAATAGCACAATAAAATCAAACAGTAAGTAAAATATAATAGCTACATATTTTCTATTAAGCAAATATTTAGCATACTTAAATATATGCATCCTCAGGTTATTCAGGACATCTTATTTGGAGAGCACTCATCATTTTGGGGAGAGGTGAATAAATTAATTCAAGCTCCATTATGAACCTTCTTTGCAAAATAACACTATTACTAGTATTTCTACTTATATAGAGAGGATACTCACTGAATGTTCTCTTCTATCAGCATTTCCTTTGGATAAATGCTTTCTGTTTTTCTGTCAAAGAGCAATCCGGAACATTAACCGTCCCTGAGATGCTAAGTAATAGTGTTCCAATCTTTCACTAAAACGTCAATGCTGGGCAGTAGTAAACCTGCAATTTTCAAAGTTGGATGGTGCATAGAAAAAAATATTGTGAAATCCTTAATTATAAGCAGTCATTCATTATCTTCAGTGAAGCCCAGAAGCCGCTGGATTACTGTAAACAGGAAACATTACAGCAAAAATGGAAAAAAAATCCCACTTGAAGTATTTTTTTCCTCTGAATAAAATGTTTTCATCTTTTCCAGGAAGACACGCACTTAAAAAGTCTCTTCACACTTAATAAAGGTTCCAGAAATGTAAATACACATTCAAAATCACCTAACTTTGCCACTACTCATTACAACTAAAAATGTAAAAGGAAGCAAAAGACAGGATTGAAAAACAAAGCCAGCAGCCGCTTAGTCCTCTCTTCAAATAATGGATATCTTTATTGCTTCAGTGACTTGGAAAACTGTGAAGCTATCTTCCTGAGCCTCTGTACAACTCGTTTACAGACCAGTTGGATTTTAGGCTCTTCTGGTATTTAGATTGAATTTCACTTGCCTTTTTATCAGCAGAGCCAAATACTGATGCCTTCTCAAATAATTAGATGAAGTCTTTTGAAAAGAAGATTGTAAATTATTGTAAATTACATTTGCATTCATTAGGTAAGGAATACTCACAATGTTCATTCCAACTTATACCTTTTTTTGCCTGAGAAATTCCTTCTTCCCATGTGAGAGTTGCTTATCATTAAAGGCCACTGTAAATTTTGCAAGGCAGGATCTTGCTTCTGCCCAGTTTTTCTTTCCTATGCCTGCAGATTCTTGTCTTGCTGATGGGGCCCTTTGCTCTCTTCTGGTATGGTCTAGGTTCTCCGCTGGCTCACTGGCAGCAGAAAGGCACTTGAAATGCAAAGGAAAATCTTACCCACGTAGAGCTGGGTGGATGTTCAGACACAGTTAACATGGAGAAACCACCTAATCAAATCATTGGGCTGAAAGGTACTGTGAAAGGTTGACCAGATCCAAGTACTTGTCTCAAGTCAGGATCAGTATTATCTGTATCATTCCTGACACAAATTTAAAACCATAGAACAAATTAGGTTGGAAGAGACGTCAGGCGATCACCTCATTCAGCCTCTCACCCGATATGGGCTAACATCAACACTGGCTAACCTGTATTTAACACCCAGCAAAGAGGGACAAGCTATCACCTCCCCCCAGACAGTCTATTCCAGTGCTTATAATTTTTCCTTAACATCTACTGTGGATTTAATTAATTAATAATAAAATAAAAAGTTTACGACCTTTTCTGTCTTGGTCCAAGAAAAACCTGTTGATAGGAGATGAAAAAATACCTGTTTCCAGTGCTATAAGAACAGCTAGCTCCACGCAATGTAGCCCAAAGCTTGTCAGATTTACACTTTCTTAATCTGCTGAGGTCTTGATATTAGCTGAGTTCTCATTCGCATTAGTTCTCATAATTTCTCATTATTTTGTAACAAATGTGTATTGATTTCATACATACTTTTGTGCTGGAACTTTCCAATATTCTGTATTAATAATATTGCTCAATATTTTAGCTCTGTAAGATACATTTGATTATTATTATTATTATTTTGTGGGTTAAGTTACCTAAAAGAAACATGTGGTTTGTGTTTCAGGAAGTTTGGTAGGTTAGCAGAAGGTCTTGACTTTATTTGGAACAGTTCGTAGGTTAGTTGGTAAGAATGGCAAAAAAGAATAAAGAGAAATTTCACATGACAGTTATTACATGTGATTATGAGGATATACCTGACAAATTTTGGTATAATTTGAAAACCTGACAGCTAGTGGGTTTTCTGATCTATCATTAGTTGAGTGGATTAATTTTACAACCATAACTCACAGGCGGCTGAGTTCTTTCCTTAATGATTTTTCATATTTTCTTCCTTTCCAGGATCATGAAGAACTTTTTAGTGTTGTAAGTATCAGAAAAATTATACCTAGTGCGATGAACATATCTGTGTTGAAAACAAATTAAATGCAACAAACTTTTGAGTACACATTTCCTGTTCTTTTCTTTCTTTTTTCTTGGTATTATGCTTGCAGCTGAATTGCGGTTTTGTTTTTTTCTTCTAAAAACAGTGTTGTGATCTCTTACTGAGTAGGATTGCAGAATATTAAGTAATATGCTGGATCAGTCATACCAGTCCCCCTCTTACTGCAGAGACACTCAGAAGTTATGAGGGGGAGCACAAAGGCATGAGTTAAAAATACCTTATGGACTAAGTGACTGATGTGGTGCTAAGATCTTGATATTAGAACCGGCCACACTATCTACCCCAGTTTACATATGCACAAGTGCAATTTCAGTTTTGCTTATGAGGAAAGTTTTCTGATAGGATGTAACATTTGATCCGCAGTGCACTCCTGCCTTACTCAATTGGATTTATGGAGGGTAGATGTACTGGAGTTGCGCAGAGCAGTTATCCAGAATGATATCTACACATTGACCTCACTATTTAGCCCAGATGGAATACACACTGAGCAAAGGAAATCAGCTAAGTGCCAATCCAGAAAAGGCTACAAAAGATGGAAATCTTTTCTTTTGCTTAACTTCTGAAGAGCCGGGCACAGTAGGTGTTGTTGCCCTAAGTATGTGGGCCGAGGCACCATTTCTGAATGATAATTGGTGGGGCATGTATTTTCTACACCAGAGAATTGTAAATGTCATGCTGATGTCTTCCTCTTTAAGTAATTTGATAATATCAAAGTGGGGAAGTTTACTACTACCTGTGTTTTGTTTGTAAGTTTTCCCGTAGTACAATTTTCCGGGTGTTGAACTATTCAATAAGCTTTCTGCAAGCATGAAGAATTTGTTTTTACTAAGAACCTCTTTGAAAGCTGACTTGGAGTGGCTAACACCTATATGTCAGGATTGTATGGATAAACAGTTCTAAAGTTTAATTCAGTATAATAGTATCTGAAATGGCGCCCAGAAATCAGTCCTCTCTTTCATCAAAGAGTTAACTACAATGAAGAGAAAGATAATAGCTATGTATAACATTGTCTCGGTAGCTTCCTGTCCACTTGCACCCACTGTTGCTGTGAAAGGAGCTTATGACATTTCAGATTGGTGTGTGGTGCCAGCATGTAACCAATGACGCTGTTTTCTGTTTATGCTGAAACTCCTCCTTCGTGCAAATTAAATAGTCTATTGTATTTAAATTCTAATCTAGCACACAAGGATGTTACTGGGAGTCTTTCAGTTGGTTTCAACATGTGTTGGATCAAGCCCAAGCAGACTAGCAAAGTACGTCAATATTTCTTTGGTCTGAAGACTTTCCTCTGGAGGAAATCTTGGGCTGGTGTCCCCAGATCCACTCAACTCCTATATCTACATTCCTGGACACAACAGCTATCCTGCGAGCCCTTGCAGAACAGAAGGCAAGGCCCTTATAGCTCTCTCCTCACTCATTTGCCTCTCATTTGTGATTCAGCATAAAGAAAGACAGAGAGTCCTATCTGGCTTACGTGGCTGCAAGACTCATCATCCATCTCTAAATTATGAGCGCATGTGGGCCTGTGGGAGGTAATTAAGCCAGATGAGAACACGTGTTTAATTCAGGTTGTGGTAGGAGGAAGGAGAGCTGAAAGGATTCCCTCCTGCTTGCCCCAGATGATGCCATCCTGGAAAACCCGGTGGCTCTGAACTGCGTTTCTCTGTACCACCTAGCAGACAGGAGCTTCTAAGGAAAAAATGGGATCAGATGCATCAATGCGTGAGGCCAGAGGCAGCAGGGTATGCCACCACGCTGTCATTGCAGACTGGTGCAACTGGTTGTGAGGCAGACGTGAGTTGATGGCCACCAGTGGGTCTGTACCTAATTAATACTGTCAGAGCAAGGCCCTGGCTTGGGGGAGCTGGAAAACTGGGGGAGATAGGTGCTGCAGCCACACTGGTCAATAATTTGGGAAGCTCTCTTAAAAAGATTGGGTTGGTTCTTTCAGGGCTGCAGTGCTAATTCTTCCTAAGAGAGTTCTCTGTTCTGTGGCAGGAGATGAGGATGCTGCTGGCTGTGTGATGTGCTGCCTCATACAACGCTGCTGCTGGTAGGGGTAGCTCTGGCTGCCTGTTGGGTCACACTGGCAGGACTCTGAAAAAACAAATCCTCTGGAGCTTTCCCTTCTTCCCTTGATGGACCAAGTAGGTCACTGTCATGATAATGTGAAATGTAGTCTGCTGTGAAGCAAGCATGGACAGTCAGACCATTTGGTCTGCAGCGTACAGCAGGGAAGGGGTGAACACAGCAAAATCATCAGGGCTTTTACAATGCAAAGGAAATAATTGAAACATTCTGTGTAATGTAACTTCATAATAATTCCCTCTGTGGCATGTTCCAAAGCTGTATCCTTCACACCACAAAACAACCACTGCTTGCCCCAATGTAATTTTAGAACCATTTAACAATGCTGTTTTCCTTTATTTATGGTTCAGTAGTAAAAGGAAAATTAACTGGTATCTCTGCAGTGTACCAATATTTGCGCTCTGCTTAATGCACCATATAATAATTGCCTTTTCTAAGATAATATTTAAGATAATACATAGAAAGCTGTCAGGGAAAAATGAGAACTTCACCCTGAAAATCATCAATTACATGTTAGAAAATTTAATTTATATCAAATGTTGCTCTCCATTTACTTCTTGAGACTAAATTTAATGTGCAGGCTGTATTTCTAAGGTTAGCAGGAAAAGAAGTGAAGTAGTCCCCTTTTGAAGTTCCTGTTTGTTTTGTGTATGCCTTTGTACCATATGTAAAAAAAAAAACCCTCCTCCAAAATGCAACATTACTGAGAATCTTACTCAAGGTCTAGAGTATCTGGATGAATTTTTGGCTGAACAATTACTATGGTTTTGTTTCTTCTCTTCCAATCTTTTATTAATAAGCAAGTGCAGAGATCTGATGAAAAGAAAGGCACTGGTATCTTTGTTCATGACAGTGGCATTGGGTCTGCTATTCCCTATGCTGTCTATTGCAGAGAGGAAAGAAATTAAAATAATAGATTCAGCCTAAGAGACAACACAGATTTTGTAAAGTGTCTGTATGTACAACACAATTTCTATTCATAGCATAACCTTACCAGTTAAAATAGTCAGGATGTTTAAAAAACGTGCCATGGAATTATTACTAGTTTTCTAATGCAGTTATATTTAATTTAAAATAAACTAATAGAAGATTAAATTGTATATTTCCTCATCCAGACTCATATAACCACATATGATAGTTCTGCAGTTAGGAAGATGGTTCAAATTAAACTTTGTTCTGGGCCCAGTAAAGAAGCCTACAAAAACACATGCCAAAAGATGTTGAAGAGAGGGCACCTTGCTTCTAAGTTGTTATCCTGGATTTTACAATGAAAGCGGCAGTGCACCAGGCTACAAATGGTGTCCTTCAGGTCACCATACGGTGTGGTGAGGGTGTGGGCTGGGTCTCTGCCTTGGCCTCTTGTTTCCAACCTTTCAATCCTTTGAAGCTCTATTGTTAAAAAGTGAGGTACAAGACAGAGCTTATAGCCACGTCCTTGAAGAGTGAGATGAGCTCAAAGTGAGATGGGTTTTGCTAAACTTACTGTTTTGCTTTTAGCAGTTTATCTCCAGGTATGTTGAGGAAGGTGAATTTTCCTCAATCCTGTCTGTTATTCTATTAACTCATTCTGCAAGCTTGGCCACCAGGAAAGGTGCCGCAGAAGCCAGTGGTGGTGGTGGTGGTGCTGGAAGAAGACTATCACCAGTCATTGTGTTGCTGACCAAAGTCTGTAACATATCTGAACTACCTTTTTTTTATTTGTTTATTTATAGATTAAAATTTTAAAAGTTTGTAAAATTATATTTAATAACCTTGGAGCTCAGTCTCCATGTTCAAAACACAAAACTTGAAAAATAACAGAAATCGAAAAAATGCTATCATTGAATATGAAGATTTTTTTTTCCCACTTTCTAGAAAGGGATTTTGCTAATATGTCCAGGAATTCCCCTGAATCCATCCTTCTTTTCAGTCACGCAGCCATGCTGTACTCTGTACTGTGCCTCCTCATCCTCTCTTGCTTCCTGATGCCCCACAGTAGCTGCAGCTGTTTGGCAGGCTGCAGACTGAGCCATCCAGCTGTGCCTGGCATGTGGGCTTAGAGGATGGGAGAGGAGCCATGGTGCAGTGTTGCAAATGACTGTGATACAGGTTGAGCTGCAGGGGAGGTAGGTTGGGAGCTGAACGTGTGAGACTCCCTCTTGATGTGTGAGATTTGACATGTCTGCACTGTGAAGGCTATAATTTTAAAATCTTGCTAGGAGGGTTGGAAATACAGTTTCCTCTGCAGCCTGGAGTCGGGCTTGTTAATGACTCTGTACCTTTTATTACAAGCGGCTATTTATTTTGGCATAGAGGGAGTGTATTCCCAAAGAAACTTTCAGACCATCTACATAGTAAGCCTATTTAGTTACTCTGAACTGGTCACGTAACCTTTTAAAACATTAAATTCAAGAATCCGGTCCAATCACAGCCCAACCCTTCCTGTATTTCACTATGTCATTCAGTTTAAAAAAGGAAACCTTATTTTAAAAAGCTTTATAGACCAAGTTCCATCTATGTGAACTGTTTATTTAGGCAGGAAGCTACTCAACTACTATTTCTGGAGATAATGGGAAAGTAGTTGCATAGACAAGAGTATGAATAATGCCATTGTTGTATTTTTATTCAAAGCTACCAGAACCCTCTCATTAGGTTTTAAAATTCAGTTTATAACCTTAATTCTATCTCTAAATTACTCTTTTGTTCTCAGGCTAATCACAGGCCAGTAAGCAGTTTCCACAATTAATAAATAATCTTTTAGTTCCATTTCATCTTCATAAGCAAAATCAAGTAGCTTTATACTTTTACTCAACACAGCAAACAAAAAGTGATAGCTATTAAAACAGAATGAATAACGAACATTCTTTCCTCCCATAGCTGACAGTCCAGCATGTAAACCTTCTGACTCGACTGTGCTGGATTGGTTGTCTGTGGTGGTAAAACTTTTGAAAATCTCTTTGGATTGGTATTAAGCAACTAGTTTTGGTTCTTGACACAGGGTAGTACAGTTGGCTGAGGACAATCTTCTCCTTCAGCTTTTCCAAAAGCTCTGATGATGGCTTCTCATCCTGTATCAATTACTTGTTCATGAAAATTAGTTCCTTTATCAAGTAAAATAAGTAGACCTGTTATTTCCCCATTTTCTCATTTCTTCTTCATTTGTTTTTATTCCTGCAAATCTCTGACTAGAAAGGGAGGAAAAACAGAGCTGGTAAAAAAATACCAAACACATTCAATGCAACACACATAAAATAAAAAGGCCCGCTCCATTTCTGTGGCTGAGACATTCTCTGAGCTGTAACTGTATTGAAAAATTACAGAGATTGTAACAGAGAGGAGAATAAAAAAGAAGCATTAATAATGTATATTTATTCTAAGCACTGTCACTGAATATGGAAACTCAATCTGAAGGCTTCCAGATTTCAGGCTACTTTCTTCTATGCGAGCACTGTTCTGGGTTCTGCGAGTTCCCCACCTTGGTCTGCGAATGAAGTGATAAACTGAATGGTTGAACTGAGACACTGGCAGCAGAGTAGCTCTGGCAGCAAGGAACACAGCTCTTGCTGTGCTCTCCCTACAGCTGTTTACATTGCTCGCTCCTCCCACACAATGTACGTGCAAGTTTAATTCAAAGGGTGCACAGGCACCCCAACCTCTTAGAATATGTTACTGAACTGTAAGGCAGGTTGACTGTTGCTGTGTTCCCAGATCACAGAGACACAAATTACAAAATACTGGATGTATAGTTACAGCTTCTTAGTTGTGCTCATTTGTCTCCATCTCCGCAAATGCCAGCTAAAACAGCTCACACGCAAGCACGCGCTGCCAAATTCTCAAACACCCTGTGTATCACTATCTGCAGAACTCTACCTGCTTTGTGCACCTGAATTATTGAGTGCATATGGTTACTGATGCACACAGGTAATAAGATTTGCAGCTGAATGAAGTTTTCAGTCTTGTTTTTTGCTCATAAACCAGGTATTCTAGGTTCAAACAAAACCAAATGAGCTAGGTAACAACCTTCATTTCAGCATAATTCAAGTAACCTACCCATTTTTCCTAAGATTTTTTAGAGCCAGCTTTTGCCTTCAGTCAAACACAAAGAGAAACTCTTCCCACCCCCCTGCCTTGTTTTTTTCTTTTCAGAATTTGAAGAGAAATTATCAGCCAGCTATTGTGGAAGACCCATTAATAAGGGAAAATCCTGACACCATATATAAAGCACTGGAACTTCAACATTAAGAGAGTAAAAGCCTTTTCTTCTAGTTGATTCTGTAGTCACTTTTTCACATAATCATTAAGCATATCACTATTGTGGAATGCAGTATTCAGTTTGCACACTTTTTGAGTGAAGAAAGGAGATCCTAAGAACAGAAAACACTGCTGGTGGTTGACTAAGCATTTTTCTTCTAATATTTCTTTGCTCTAGTAATCTGAATAAGCTAAAGATTGCCTAATTCTGGAAAAGCATATAGAGGCTCCACTGCAGAGTGTTGTTTGGATCATATCACAGAAAATAATAAAGTCTAACCATTGCTGGTTTTGTTTTGGTTTTGGTAGGAAAACATTCACTTTCGGTTTTAGCTTTTCTAAAGCTGAAGTTGAAACATACTTCCACTGACCGTTGCATACCAAAAGTATAATTTATTCTTTCACAGTAGAGAATTAAAAAGCACATTTCTCTAACAGCACCCTGGGTAGCTCTAAACAAGGTCACATTAAAGTTGCATTGTTACATTTGAAATGTAACTGTGCACTTTCTTCTTTATGTGGTTAAATGTAAGCTCAAACAAAGTAAGGGTCAAAAATTGACTGGCAGTTCCTGTGCCAACCAATATAGGTTTCATATTTCCCCTTCCTACACAATTAAGGACAGCCACAGAGTTTCACAGAACCTCTTTCACTGTTATTTATCTGTATTGCAGTACTGCTCAGAGGCTTCAGCTGCAATTCTCAATGCAGTGCCTTAACCATGAGATCATCCTTCCACTTAAATATGATATAATATGGGTTATCTGCTGGAGGTCATACACAAACCTTATGAGCAATAAGATCATATTCTGTGTACGTTACCTTAACCTGTTAGTTATCCCACCTTTTACACCTGTCTAAAGAACAGATCTGGTAAGAAAAAATCAGTGAAATATACCAAACATTGTCTTTACAACAGTCCTTCAGAGTATAAGAACATTTTGTCATATTTATTCCAGCAAAATGACCAAATTATGACACTGCACATGGAACATCAGCTGTTAATTGAGACATACCAGATTTGAACGGTTGGACTCAATGATCTTAAAGGTCTCTTCCAACCAAACAATCCTGTGATTGATTCTGTAAATGAATACATACCTGAATAAAAGAAAACCATATTCTTTGCCGTGAAAAAGATAGATCGCTATGCTTACGTGAACTCCTATTTTATCCGATAGGGCTCTATACATCCATAATGTTACAAGCAGACTCCATTTGTAGAAATTTGGGTGAAAAGACGATGCCTTCATGTGATCACGAAAGGTAGTAAGCACCTTCTCTGAGCTTTTATGTATGGCCTGGGAAATGCATGGTGAGCTGCAAGACAGAAGCCTTTGCTTTCTTGCTGTGCTTAGAAGTTCACTTCATGGATCCAGCAGGTCTTAACCACAGCCATGGGAGATGGGTTATAAGGAGACTATTTTTGGGAAAGAAAGCTGTGCAAGTTCATGAGGAACCTTTTAGAACTACATTTAACACAGATCCCTATGACTGTAGGAGCAAGTCTGTATGGGTCATCCCTTTCAAGATGTTTCAAGTCACTTCCAATAACATAGGGCAACTTTGTAGTTTAAGGGTGTTTTGAAACTTTTCTCAAGCAAAATTCAGTAGCAACATGTGAAATCACATGGCAACATAGTTTTTTCTGCAGCAGGTGTTTTCATATTTATCATCCAAATGAAATAAAAGGAGAAGTGAAAACCTTCCTCACAAACAAATAAATAAAAGAAGCAGTTGGTGATGATATTAACCCACAGAAATAGGAATTATAGTAATCACCATTTTAGACAGTCATAATACTTCTAATGCTACCCCAGAAGGTCCTTCTCATTTGGACCACTGTAGATGTGCTGAAAAAAAATCTAGTTGCAGGTGTTGCTGTTTTGCATTGCTCAGCTAATCACCCACTTTTCAGTCATCTAGGTTAGATAAACAGCCGTGAAATGCACTGGATGAGGTAAGTGTAAAAGCTTAAATCTTGGGCTGCAGATTATAACGTGTCAACACATACCAGTTGGGAACCAATGCTGGATCCTATTTAGAGGTCCTCCACCTACTACAGTCTCCATGCTTGTGGCAACAGTCCTTTAGCTAGGGTGCAATGTCTTTGCCCTTCTGTGCTTGATTTACACCCTCTTTGTCAATGACATAGCTAGGTTGTTGTATTTTGCTTTGGTGGACTTCACTGTTGCATCATTACTCAGAAAAAAAAAATACCGATGAGTAACATTTCACTGGTTTCTCACAGTCATGGGTAAAGTAGATTTTTCTCTCCTACTGGTTTGTATAGAGCAAAAGATCCTACTTGTCATTACAGTGGCACTAGAAAAAAGGTTGTGGCTGATGAGGAAAGAGCTCAGTGCTGTGGAAATGAAGATTATAATTCAGACATTATTTTCCTCCCTTATGGAGATAACTAATAAAAGTTAGTGAGAGGATCATGAAATAATGATAACTATTGTAATGCTTTTATACTTTTGAAGCACTCAATAGGTTCTGCTATTGATTTTACTATTCCATTTTTAGTGTTGATATTTTGGTCAATAAAAGTTTTCCCTTCAAAAATAAGGCAGGAGATTTCATTGTAGCATTGACATTGAGAGTAAAATCCAAATTATTTCCGTCTGCACGCTGAGGAGAAGGCTCTGAATGTGATTTTTGTAATCTGGAACTTCCAGGAAGGAAGCCTCTCTCTCAAGGATTTCATATCAGCGGTTTGGGGGAGCTGTATGCTTCTAGTTATTTCTAATGAGCTACAGGGCCTTTTTACCCATCAAGTTGAATCTAAGCTAAGAAAGAAGTCAACTAAGAAAGAATTTTTTTCCATATAAGTAACATTCACTGCCCTCTATCTGAGATTAATTTATTTGGGTCTCCATCCCAGTTCCTACTACAGACTCACCACTCCTCTACGCTGTGTAGTCTTTGCCGAATGAAGATTGCTTACTTATATGCGGGGCCTAATTCAACCCAGATGGATCAGCAAATGACAGTTCCTGCAGAAAACATTGAGCTACCCTGCATTCAGGTTTCCTTACCAACATACTCAGATGCCTAGCATTCGGAATTCCTTGAATAAAAGCCATTGTTCACCACCAGTCAGACTGTCCATCAGGAAGCGTAGGGTAATCTCTACAGCATAGACGTAGCAGATGATGGGACTCACTGCATCGGCACTGCAGAGTACATATGGACCTATTTCTGTCTGCGAAATCTCAGACTGAGGCCAAATTGGTCTTCAGGTATTTGTGAAACATTATCATGCTGTTGTCAGTGATCAACAGTGAGAAAACAAATCTTAAATTCCAGGTCAAAGCTAATTTGTTTAACATCAGTAGTAAAAAAAAAAAAAAAACCAAAAAACAAAACCCGATTCAGGATTTTCTAGAACTGCAAATTAGCTCTGCCCCCAAAATTGACCAGCCTGTAGACTGCAGGAATGGAAATGGAGCTGGTCAGCCAAAGGGGACAAGAAGCATTTACAAGACTGCCTACAAATCTGCTTTCATGTTGCTTGCAGCACAGTCTGCATGTCAACATTATGAGTTTCACTGGGTGCCAGAAGTTTATGTCTAGATGAAGCAGAAGAACCTCTACAACTTCCATCATGTAATATTTAATCCCTGATTGGGTATTTCTCATTTAATGACATATATTATTCATTTTAGTGAAATTACTGTTTCTCCCCATGCCTTTAACCAGCCAGTGCATAAAATTTGGGTTGCTAAGGAAGAATTATGGCCAAGTATTCCAGTTTAGCTGACTGCATTCTGATTACTTAGTAACGCCCAAGTATGTGCAGAATTTGTACTTGCTGTGCGCCACACGGAGTGCTGCACTACGGAAAAAAAACCTCAGAAAAGGCTGCACTGCATTGGCCCAAGCACTTTCCTCAGCGTGGTTTATATTCCAGTAGTTAAACAAGTCCACAGCTAGGAAAAATGCAGGACTTTTTGCTGTGCCGTTCTCGCAACACTAACGTAACGAGCAAGAAAAAAATGAATGGCAAAAGCCTGCTCTGAGGAGTTGAATTTACCATTCTGGCTGAGATTTGATTGCGCCGTGGGACCGCCGGTGTGTGCCCCAGAGCGACTCAGCCTCGGAAAGGCAGCGACACGGAGCCTGGAAACTAATCGGGAATCAGAGCTAGAGGAACGTACACACCTTCCTTACCTCGCTACCGCTCACCGCGGAGGCTGCGGCTCCGCACCGCCGCCCCCACCACTCACCACGCCGGCCCCGCCCGACGCTGCCGCCCCGCCCCGCTCCGCAGGTGCCCGGCGGCGCACGGACAGGCCTCGGGCCTAACTTCGAGGAACGGCCAAGCTCCTCCGCGGCCCCGGCAGCACCGCGGCTCCCTCCCTCCGTCACGCCGGGGCAAGGGGCCGGCGCCGCCTCCGCGAGCCTCGGGCAGGTGTGCCGAGCGACGCCCGCAGATCGACGCCTCCCCCCCCACCTCACTCCGCGCCTCAGGGCGGCGGTGCGGCGCCCGCCATCTCGCCCCGCTCGGGGCGGCTGCGGTGCGAGGCTCGCCCTCCCCTTCCTCCCTCCCCTCGCTGCGGCCCGGGCCGCACCGCGCCGCGCCGGTGGGCTTGGCTTGGCTTGCGGCGGCTGCAACGCGGGGCTCGGCGTGAGTCACCCAGCCCGCGGCGCGGGGAGCCGAGCGCGCAGGCACTCGGAGGAGGCAGCGGGGGCGGGCGGCGACGGGGCGGCGAGCGGGCGGGGGCGACAGGCACCGTCTCCCCGCCCGCCCACTCACACATGCTGCCGAGCCGCAGTCAGCTGGAGCGCCGCTTCCTCCCCAGCCGCCGCTGATAACCTCCTCTCCTGCCAGCAGCCGTTGAGGACCCCCGGCGTCCCCGCCAGGGCAGGGGATGGTAGATCGGCCGCCCGCAGCCCCGTCCAGCACAGCCCGCCGCACAGCAGCCTCGGCCGTCGCCGCCCGAGAGGAGCCGCAAAATGAACCCCCAGTGCGCCCGCTGTGGCAAAGTGGTCTATCCCACCGAGAAAGTCAACTGCCTGGACAAGGTGCTGGGGCGCGGGCGGGCGGGGACGGCGCCTGCCGGGCGTGCCCGCTCCCCTCGGCTCCGGCGGGTCGAGCAGGGCCGGGCCGGCGGGGGAGCGGGCCGAGCCTGCAGGTGGCAAATGCAGCGTCTCAGGGGCTGCCGCTGCGCTGGCATCCGAGACGACAATCGCCGAATCACCGCGCTGGCGAAGGGCGGGGTGCGAGCGAGGGTCGCGGCGGGCAGAAGAGCCCCTGCCGTGCCGGCCGGGGGAGTGAGGGCGCCTTGGGCCAGCGGCGGGTCCCCGCGGCCCGCCCACGGCTCTCCGAGGGATGAAGTTGTCGGCGGCCCCCCGCCCGGCTGTAGTTGTCGGCGGCTCCCCGAGCTGGGACGGCTTCGGCTGCCCCTTACGCCATGGCCGCCTCGGCGGGGACGGTGGCCAGGGCAGCTGGGTGGTGACAGCCCCGTCCCTCGGGGTGTCCCCCGGTGATGCCGGTTGTCGCCGAGTGCGGTCCCTCCGTAAATAACAGCAGAGAGGCTGTGACAGATGCGCAAAATTAACGTCCTCGGAAAGGCAAGGCGATGGGAGCTACCAGAGGAAAATACCGTATTATGTGCTAAATTTAGTGTTCAGCGTACCAAAAAGCCACCTTAGTGATTTTACTCGCACAGTAATGCTTTCTTAGCAAGTGGTGCCGTTTTTTTCTTTAGCGAGGCAGAATGTCAAACTCGGGCTTCAGTTATCTTCAGAATAGTCCTGTCAAGGTCAGCACGGGGAGATCTTGGCGTTCACCTTAGCAGAGAATTTATGTTTCTGGAAGTGTTTCAGAAGCACCTTTGGTTCACATGGAAGTAATTCTTTTGATGTAGTTTACAGAGATCTATAATACATAGCCAAAAATATTGATGTGTGGCTGGGTCTTTGAATTTCTGTACCGTAAAATAGCTTTCCAAACATCAGTATCATAAGTAATTCTACTTTACGTTCCTTTACAGTACTGGCATAAAGGATGTTTCCACTGTGAAGTTTGCAAAATGGCTCTGAACATGAATAACTACAAAGGATATGAAAAGAAACCTTATTGCAATGCGTAAGTATTGTAAATGTCAAGTCTTGCAGAAATGCACACGAAAAGAAAACCTAGTTGTGGATAATGACAAATAGATATTGTCGTGCTGTAAAAACTTAATCTAGGGATGTAGCAGTGCAGTCTAGAACGGTTTAGTATCTTTTCAGATGGTGTATTCTACTTGCATTGAAGTGATAGAAGGTGAAAATATTTGATGACGATGTGTTTAGGCAGAGTTTCGATTACAGATCTCAGAATACAGGTCCTTTCCTCCCAGAAAGTGTTGGAACTTGTGCTGACTCCTATTACATTCATTATTGGCCAGTGGATTACAGTTTTCTAGAATGCATCTCTCAGGGTTATGGACCTGATGAGCGTTTTGTAATAAGAAAACAAAGTCAGTCCTCGGTCATGTAATGTACTAGAATCAGTATCCTGTTGGAGATTGTGACAACTTATTTTTAAAACTGTTATGTTGATCTCGTATCGTGGATTACTAAGCCAGATATCTACAAAATTCCTGCTTCTAGAGCTTTGTGCTATTTAGTATTTTGCTTCTCAGATTTTGATAAAGAAAATAGATTAATTTTGGTTGTAGAGTATAATCATGTTGTATTCCACTTTTAGATTTTGTTGTGTGGATTTTGAAGAGTGCTTTGATGTTTCGCTTGCAAATACTGTGGAAGAGCATTTTGATATATGTAGAAAAAAGGTGCTTGTTGTTCTTTGTATCATGCTCCTAAGATTTTCTAAGTACATGTCAGTATCTTTTAATCTTTAGAAACAGTTATAATGTGCTTTGTTAGAAGGATATCGCTAAAGAATTTGGAATAAAATTTGATCTTATGTTACTCATATATTGTTAATATTTTTACCTTTACCTACTTAAAACATATGTTTTAAGAGACAGAATTTTGAAACTATAGGCATGCTGTAATTTCTTCAGAAATATTCCCCTGTACTAATCTTAAAATATTTGTTTCATGTTGAGGTAGACAGTCTACGGCTGGCCGTCACAGAATAGTTCAACAGCATATGCTCATTTCTTCCAAGCTAAAATTGAAGCCAGCCAGTGCCTACATGTCTAAAATGTGAATTTTGTCGTAAAAACTGTGCTGCCAAAACTTGAAGCACCTGTTTCAATGTGCACAGTTGTACTTAGATTGCTTTAGGAACATATGGAGTTACACACATACATTTCTAGCTTTCCTTGAAGTGCTCTACAGTGTATGGGACTGACATTAGACCTGTTGTAATAAAGTGTGGTTGGTTGCCGGTTTTATGTGCTGTAGAGAAAGCTCTGTAGGAAGGGAGATGTGCGCTTCAAGGGGTGGCACACTAAGTTGAGATGAACCTGGAGGTTATTGGCTGTAGATGGGACTCTGCTTGTAGTACTGTTTGTGTTACAATATAAGTACAGGCTTACAGCCTTTACAGTGATTAAAACTCTGATGATACTTCAGTGCCTTTTACCTAAATTTTTGTGGTAAAATTTCGGTGATGATACTTCGGTTGCTTAATCTTTCCTGTGTAATCAGATACTTTCTTATACTTAATAATGCTATTTGTTTACAAAGTCTCCTTTGTGCTAAATATTGGTGTTTTCATGCTGTGCATATTTAACTTTTGTTGTGGGAGAGTTTTTCATCTATGTAGTTATGCTACATGTTGTGTCCTTCAGTTTACACTTGAGGAGGAGTAAGGATGGTGGGTATGTTTTGTATCCTTCAGGTGCTATTCTTCCTGGTAGTTGCTGTAATGAGCTTTGTAATAGTAATCCTTGAAAAAACAATCTGTCTTGATAAAACCGTGAAAGAATGAGTTTATTCTAGTAAAGAAAAGACAAAATGTAATGTATAGTATCAACGGTGTGTATTTTGTTTATGTTTCAGTAAACATAACTTTGGTGGTCATAGTGTGGTTTTTTTTTTTTCTTTAGAGAAACTTTAATAAAATAAACTAAGTAATTTCAAGTGTTCTACAGAACCACGAGGACCAAGGTGTGCTTTGTGCTTTCAGCAAACTTTAATATTCTTCAAAGGTGGGATAAAACGTTTATGCAAAACTGTGTTTTGAAAATAGTTGATTCAAATTATCATGTTTTGACACGGTACTCTTGCATCTCAAAGGTTACTTATTTGCAAAGCATATGCCCTTATAGTATTTCAGATTATAATGTGTCTTATCCAGCCTTCATTAGTAAGTGGCAAATCCATTTTTATGTTAAATACTGCTTGATCAGAAAATCTGTGAAGAAAAGAATGCAAATTTTCTCATACAAACACCTACAAGCACTTGACAAAGAGCAATTACTGTTAGACTGTTTATTGAGGCCATCCATCAATGAGAGTGTAATTTGTAGATAAAAGTGAAGAAGCATGCACTAATTCAAATGGGAGAGCAATACCATGAAGTTGTTTAATAGCTTTGGAAGCCATAGTTAGCTTTTTGTAAGGACAAGTCAAAAAGCATGTATGTTCAATAATTGCTATATCTGTTTGTTAGTTCACAGGTTAGATAATGCACTTGAGTATATTTTGACCTTTGAACTTAAAATATTCCACACTCTTTTACCAGGAACTGAAATTAATAATTTTTTTCTGCATTATTGACAAAAATCAGAAGTTACTTTAACTGTAAAAAAAATAGTTGCGTTTCTGTTAATAAAAGGAAAAGATACTGATCTGTGAATGTTCAAACTATGCTTTTGGTGGAGGAGAGTACAGTCAGATGGACTGACAGTAAGTATCAAACCAAGAAAGAATATATTATGAAATACTTTCAGTGAACATTTGAAAAAGGCAGAAATATTTGTAAATGCAGGATTCTGCTTTCTTTAAGGGCAGGTTTTTTGTTGGGCAGCCTGTAAAGTTTCCAGCTAAATGGTTGTGTACGTTCCTTGTGATAAGGATACACATGGACAGCGAAAGTAATGACTGGGCTACTGATGTGGTAGAACTGGTACAGGTCAAGAAGCTGAGTTTCTTAGTATTGCATTTCTGCTACTGTGTTTCTAAGCTGTAGATTTATGAAAGATTTTGCAACTGGGTTAGAGGGAAAACTTTGTCTACGTGTGTTTGTGTATAATATGGCTTTGGAAAGAATGATCTTTATATCACAGAGTTTCCATGAAGTTCCTTGAATGACTTGTCTCCTTTAAACCTTTCAGTACTCTTACTTATAAAGATTACACAATTTTGTTCTCCTTCTCTTTTTTATTATTTAACATAACTTGTGAGCTGTTTGAATCAGGACGGTTTATCTCTGCCTGTTTCTGTAGTGCTTAGAATATTGTGCTTTTATGTCAGCTGGTGCCTCTGAGCAATACAGTACTGTCATGACTTAGGATATTGTGTTTCTCACTTTACTTGCATTCACATTTCATCTGAAAGGCCTCATACACAACATTTTGAAGCTTGTAGATGCTTAGCACGTGGATACTACTAGGTTTGCCTTAACAACTTTAGTCTTGTCTTTTATTTGCTGTATGACTTTAGATATGCCACAGTGCTAGAGAGCTGCCTGATTTGTGAAATGATGTTGATGAGACTAAGGGCCCAGGCTTGTAATCCGGTTTTGCAGTTCAGCCAGGTGTTACGCATTGCCTCAAGCAGGTGGATGAGCCATTCTTTTTCTCTGCAATTGGGCATATAGGTAGTAAGAGAAAGGTTAAGACTGTTAAAATGGCTTGGTTAATCTGGTGATTGTTAAATCAAGGTGGCTTTAATGCAAATTAGAACCCCTATTCCACTTCAGTATCCGCAGAAAGAGATTATTAAATACTTGTTTAATATATATGGAAATGATAAGAAGAAAAGTTACTGTTGTTGTTGTTATTATTGTATTTGCAAACTCAGATCTGATTCTTCCCAGCTGCAAATAACCAAGATGATTCAAGGAAATGGATGGCATTTTGGCAACCAACCATCTGTGTATTAGTTCTCAAGCTTGTTAAATGATTGAATCATGTAGGATGATTATATGGTGACTTATCCTTACCAATATTCATATAAATACTTTTTTGACAGATTCACTTGACCAAAACACAAGACTACTTTTTGTGCAAAATGGAGAAGCTGAAATACATATTTGTGGAACGTTCTCTCCACATTAGCTGTACCTGCCGATGCAAACAGACTTCCTGCATGTGTGAACACATCCAACAGAGATGTATTTTTTTTAATTTCTGCAAAAACTAATAGCTTAAGCTTCAGTAGACCTGATATACCCTCTTGCCAAAGGCAAACAACTTCTCTATTTGAATAAGCTCTTCTGAAATATTTAGTATCTAAAATTTTGCTAATCGCCTGCACACAGGGTAGCTTCATTCAAGTTTTTATTCATGACAGTCACCATATGGAATGATTACATAACTTTAAAATTTAAATCTACTGTCATCAGTCTTAGCGTGGATTATTGGCATGAAGAAAACCTCATCAGTTTTTTTTTTTTTAACATGCCAGTAGGAAATAGATATGCAAATACATTTGAAATATTGTGAAGTTTAAGAGAATTGTACTATAGTTTCAATCTGCAGGTACAGTCAAACGTTACATTTTAAGATACTATAGGGGAGGGATGAAAAATGTCAAAATCATTTTGTACCAGCTTGGAAATGGTAAGAACATGGTACAACTTTCTGGACAGTCAGATGGGCTGGAAGGTAGAAGCAGTTGCTTGTAATTCATGGATGAATGTGGCCATTAAATGGAATCCATTGTCCTGAAAGGTGAACTCGTTTATAGAAGTTTGGTTTGAGCTGTGAAACGTGAGTAGATTTTCTTTCTACCAGTCAGAAAACTTCTGAAAGGTGACTAGGAGTGTGATGATATTATAATGCTAGCTATTTTTAGTAAGAATGGGTTTTTTTCAGTATTGATTTCAGCAGGTGATTATTTCTCAGTTTAAATATAACAGGAGGAAAAAAAATGAGTAGGTAAAGAGCAGCAAGAATAATTCTTCTGAAACATGATGGAGCCACTTTTAAGAGTTGCAGTAAAGAGAGCACACAGAGTAAACAGACCTTCGTTTTCTAATTCTCCATGTTCAACTGTTACTGATCAACAGCTTCTTTAAGGTAAAAGGATAACCTTGAGTTTGTGTTGAGGAGGAATGTTTTTTTTATGACATTGTTAACCTTACAGCCAGTTACATGTTTGTTTTTTTTTTTTTCTCATTTTGGGCTTTTCAGCTGTTTTTGATCAAAAATAAGCTATTGTATAGGTCAACCCCAAATGGTCATGCTTTTAAAAAGAAACAACCCAGGACATCCCATGCAAGCCTTCCTAGAATGCAAGGATTTGCACTTTATCACTTCATTAACTTTGTGATTTGAAGACTTTTCTCTTAGGATGTAATACAAAATGAGTAATGCAAATAACAGATCCACTAGAAAAACAGCTGGTAAGGGTCTCAAGTCAGAGCCAAATATTCCTGTCATTTCAATCCATTATTTCTTATTCAGCATTATGTAAGTATGGACTCCAGTATTTGGAAATAGTTATCATGTCTCCCCTCAGCAATCTTTAAACAAAACAGCTCTCTGTCTTTCCTCGTAGACTGTATTTTTCTCTTGTTTCTCTACCTTCAGTTATCTCCAAAGGGTTGGTCAGTCGCTTGGTCTAGCTTATCTATCAATCTGTAGGTATCTTTTGAATTGCAATGCCAGCATTACCAGAGCTGGTGGAACAGCAAGTGTGCCTACGTGACTCATATATTTTCTCCTAAGTCCCGGTACAGTCTTTGTCTTTTTTTTTTCTTGTTGCAAACCTCAAACTATTGTTAAGTCATATACAGATTGTTGTGGGCTACAGTTTTATCTTTCTATGCAGAATTGCAACCTCGGCAGTTGTTATTATCCGTTATCTGAGTAGTTAATTGTTCTTGGCTAAGCACAGAATCTTCCGCTTGGTTCTCGTTGAACTAAATCTCCATTTTTTTCCTCAGGTTGTTTCTCCAATTTGTCAAGTTCATTTTATATTCTAATTTTATTCTCTAATGTGCTAACTGCCCCCTTCTATCAACCTATGAACCCTTCCACCAGAGAACCTGTAAGCACATTGCAGGTTTAATAAATGTAATCTTCATTTCATCTCCCAGCTCGCTAGCTGAAGTCCTGCAAGGGTATTGGGAGCACTGTATAGCTCCGTGGTCTGATGGAGCCTTCTCCTCTGTAGAGAGCAGTGATGAGTGAAGTACTTTATCTTCTCTACCTATTCGTGGAGCACTAGATCAAGCATTAAGTTCTATGTAAGAAAGAAAGTAAAATTGTGAAAGAGCGTAATCATTGTGGATATTTATGTAAACTCTGCTTAAATATGAGGGACAGCTACAAGTAGAAGAAACATTGTTTGGTGATGTGGTGTTTTACTTTGTTAATTAAGTCCAAATTAGTATTGGTAGTATCCAGTAGTGAAAAGGAACGCAGGACAAGGAGCTGGCCCTGTTTGCTAGAACAATTGAAGGAACTTCTGAGGCAAAATATATTTGAGTCTCTGAACGGTGTTTGATGTGTATCTTGAAACTCTTTGAAGAATGCACACGAGAACCCGTTGTCAGAGTTGCTGAATACTGTGCATGAGACGGATGGTGGTTAGTTGCAAAGGAATTACAAAGAATAATCATCAATGACACTCAGATCTTGGGAAGACTTGGGCTATGTTTTGATTGCCATAACTGTCTGAGTAATGGGATGCGAAAACACTTTTCAGGTTCCTTTTCAAGGTGCTTAGTTGGCTGTGTCCTGATTTCATGTTTATTCAAGATCTGCATGTGAATCACAGAATGGCAGGGGTTGGAAGGGACCTCTGGAGATCATTTAGTCCAACCCACCAGCTAAAACAGGTACACCTACAGAAGGTTGCAACTGTACGTGACACCTTACATGCATGTGCTGGTGGGTGTGCAGGGAGAGGACTCTGTAAGCTACAACAGGTCTCTTGGTTTGCATTGTTGCAAGCTGTGGAGGGCACCATGGAGTGCTACAGCTTAGCTGCAGCCAGCCTGCTTCCCTGCTGCTGCAAATGGAGTAGAACAACTGCCCTGAGGGATATGAGTTTTTACCTTTTGCTCAGATCAGGTGAATTCTCAGGCTGCATTGAGCTGGTACTGTCATGTCTAGTACCTGCTGTGAATATAGAGTCTGTGTTTGGAATTCATGTGTTGTAATATTCTGCCCATTGGTGTAATTGCTCCAAAAGGATGATTAGTAACAATTTAGTGTTACTTAGGATGTTGCTAGGGCAAATAAATAGAAAATATGCAAATTAATATTATACATTTTATTTTTATGCAGACTGCAATAAACATGACATTCAAAACTCTTTGCAAGAAGTGCTTATAAAAATCTTTGCTGTGTGGAATCCTGATCTCTTGCTAGTTTATGTCTTGGCTCAAGTAAATACATGTGTTTAGTTTGTGTGATCATTGATCATCATAGACTGCAGATAATTTTTCCAAGGGAGAGCATATGCATCTTCTCAGCACCTGTAGTCATAGAACATATCGAACATACATTCTGAGGTGACTAGTTACTAAGACACAATCAGTAAGTGTGATTTTCTTTGCTTCCTAGTTATCTTAGCCACTGATGATGCTCAACATAATCTTGATTTCTCTTAATAGCTATTACTTTCCGTACTCGTTCCAAAGGATTGATGAAGTTTATTTCATTACATTTACTAAAATATGTAGGCACCAGAACAAGAAGAATAAATGAAATTTTGTGATCACAAATAATTTACTTATTTGCATTCCATAGCTTGAGTTTTGGAAGAGGTAATAACCAGTTGTAGCAAGCTTGTGAAATCTTGGAGGGCATGTTTTGTTAACAGCTATGTGATTTAACTGTTTGGAGTTTTAAATGTTCTAAGCCATAGAATTTCCTATGATATTTGCCAAAAAACTTAAAAAAAGGAAAGTATTTTCACTTGAACAAATTTTAAGTTCTGTGTAACTGTAAGCTCTGCTAATGTTCCTGACGGTTGCAAGTAAACCTGCTGTCCTGATATACTTTATATACTTCGTAAAGCTTGAAGAAAAATAAGTGTATGTTCCAATCTTTCATGTCACTCTCTGTTGTCTCCACTGACTCTGAAGATTCAGAGTGACAACATCATGCCAGTCAGCTCAGTGTCAAGAAGTGTGTTTTTGTTGTTTACTTATAAGGTCAGTGGAAGCTTACCATAATGATCCAGACAACATAGGATCTTGGCTGAATGGTCTATTAACGTTAATTTCATCATTTGGAATATTGTGGGGTGCTCACAGAAACCTTGCTAAATTTAGAGATGGTAAAGGTTATACTGAGGGCAGAGTTTGGCTGTGTGATGTTGAGGTTCCTCGAAAAGGAGACAGTAGGCAGGACTGGCAAAGGAGAAGTTAGCTTAAGAAGAGGTGGATGAAGTACTTGTTGAGTGACTAGTCTGCCTGAATATAAACACCACTAACCAGATCACGCGGCCCCTAGTTAGATCAACTCTCACAGCACCTTTAGGAAAAAAAAAAGCAAAAAGCAAAACAAAATTAACCCCCCCCAAAACCCCACACGTAATTCTCCTTGATTTGCAGATCAGTCTGTTTTTTCTCTCTGTGTGTCCCTCCATCTTCTGATGTTGGAGTTGATGTTGCATCAGAGTTGGCCCAGCTATGTTTCTTTGCTTTCTATTTGTATTGCCTGTGTAACTTCTATTTGTACCAAGAGGAAAAGTCTGGATGATGAACAGTGCAGAATTTCCTATTTCCCTCTTCTCCTGTGTCTCCTGCTCTCTCCCTCCAAATCCTTTTGTTCTCAGTTGTGGTGGAATTGTGTGATGCTGGCTGATCCCATAACATCTTAATATGAGGAGGGCTCAAAAATGTGTGATCAGTGTCACACTTGAGAGAAGGCTACAGCAGCTTAGACTTAAAAATGAATAACTAATTGTAATTTGGCCAGTAATCATTTAAGCTTATACTGCAAAAGCTTTTCTGGGAAATGCATAGTTACTCTTTAAAGAGGATTTCATAAAACGTAGAACTATAGGCAAACTGTGTTAGTTTCTTCCTTGCTTTACAGTTTCAAAAATTCACAGTAGTGGCTTTTTTATCACCTCCCTTAGGAGAGCACATCTTTGGAGGTGCTCCATCACCTTCTGCCTCTCTAAATGGCAGCATTTTCACACAGGTGTATTGGTGTAATGCCAATTTCACAAATTTAAAAATAAATTTGAATTGCATTTTAATATAGTTCTACCTCACTTTTTTTTTGAACTTCGCAAAGTAAATGGTAGTAGCTGGTTTTGTTTTGTTCCACTTTTACTCTGGAAGAATTCAGTACTTGTTAGATGGAATTGCATTACATCAGAAAACTATAAATAGAAATACTTAGGGAAAGATTTAAAAAATGCTGATTTTAGACATAATTAAAATGCAAGTGGCTAAGTTTGTGGAGGGGAAAAGTGGTAAGATGAAGTAAATTGCCTAAATAAAAATCACTTGGACTATTTCTGCTGAACGATGTAGAGTGGCATGCGTCCAACGAGGTACGGTGTTCACATGTTGCTTAGCATTGGTTGTGTGCATCTGCAAATGCAAGGGAGAAGAAATATCTGACAGGATTTGTCAGGTTATACAAAAAGAAAAGGGATGAGTATGAGGATTTCTAGCAGCAGAAGTGCTCGCTATGTGGTTGAGCAGGAGCTGATTAGCACTGTTAGAACTGGCAGCATGCTTGGTATGTTGCTGTAAGGGAGGCTGCAGTCCATGTTTTAAAAAACTTGCCTGAAACTGTATATGTAGGAAAGCAAAGCTTCCTAAAGGACTCCTTTATTATTTTGGAGCTACTGTGGTGTTTGATACAGTGATGCTAGTGCCTTTGTTGATGTTAGTATTTGATGGACAGTAGAGAAGTGATATTGATGGAGGATGAATAAAGAGAAGGAATGCCTATTGGAAGAAGCATTGTTCAAAAAATAGTTGTTGAATGACCCATCATGTAGGTGTATTTGATATAAATTTTGCTGGGAAGGTCTGAGAGTTTTATTTTAAAGTAGTTGACAGGAATTTGTCAGGGTATCAGAAAAAAAGAGATGAAGTTTGTTACAACGGTTATGCTAATAACTTGTTGAAACACTGTGGCATTAGCCCAAAATTGTTGGGAGGAATGGGGAAAGGGAATACCAGGATGGAGGAAAAAAAAAAGTCAGAAGATATATTTATTATAATATTTCCTGAAATTAACACCTCTAGTAAATGAAACTGAGGGGTAAGTATTGTGGGAAATATAACAGTGATGATGTCTCTACTTACATACGGGGGGAAAAAAGTATGCATGCAGAGAAAGCAAGGATAGATGGAAAAGAGAAATAATTAATTTATAAAAGTGCTTGAGCTTTTCAATTTAGCAATAGCAAACTAAACTGAAATGGTCACGCTTGTGAATGTGATTAGGAATGGTTACTGTCATGGTGAATGATAGTCGGGGTATGTCATGAGCTTTTAGCTTATTTTGATATGAAGATCAAAAGGGAGATTAAACAGTCATTCTTAGATAACTGACTATTTAAACTGCTATGTGGCTAATATTATAGTTCTGTCAGAAATGTTGGAAATCCATATTAACAAGAATGGAAGAAGTTGGGAGAAAGGAAGAGCAAGTAGATGAGCTTTGGTTGAGTTAATCGTCAGTCTCCATTTCATGCTTCCCATGCAGCCAGGTCTCAGTTCTCACAAGGGCTGACACAGCATATTTGCTCACAGTCTGAGTTTTGTTAATTCTGTCATTATTTTAACAACAATAAATTGATATTCAGAATAAGATAAGAAATACTGTTGTTACAAGAAATACTATTTGTTTTATTGGCACTGCAGGTTCTGAACACTTTCTCCTGCTTTGAGGAACTTGCAGTGAGGTTTTTAAATTATTATGAAGTTAGTAATTCATAAGAAATATCAGGACAATTAGAAAAAATAGTTTCTTACTTAATTTTATGTCCCCTGAAAAATGTTTCTGTACACTGAAACAATAGGATACCAAATAGTGTCCCCAGGAAGATGAAAAGCTTGAGAGGAAACTGAGAAGTGTGGTGAGAGTTGTGTGAAAATGAGAACAGCGTATGTGATTACTTTTTCTGGTAGTCTAACGCAAACAAGGATATATTGCAAACTTTCTTTTTTTCCAATGAGGTGAAGATGGATATTCTTCTGGGCCATAATAGCTTAGACTGGTGCTGTTACTGTTTTGTATTTATCAATTATGAACATCTCATCATAGCTAGAGAATTATTTTTGTTTTGAAATCTAAGAGACAATCTGGTTCTATAGGCTGCTAAGCTGCTTCAGTACCAATGAATATTGCTGTAACAATTGGAAAACTTAACAATTATTTATAAAAAGATCTTTCTGTACCTGTTACTTCAGGAAGTTTGGAAAGACATTCTGAAGCCTGAACACAAGTTCGTCAAGCCTTGTGTTAATTTCTCCTTGTGCTAAAGACCATCTTTCAGGACGACTCTTGCCTTTGTGGAGGAGAGACTTGAAAGAGTAACATCCAATTTCTTGTACTGATTAAATGCTTAACTTTCATGACCATGCTACTGCTGTTTCAAGCCTCATTTGGGTCAGCAGCAGGAGTCTCTCTTACTGCCCCAAAGGCAATGACAGATTATGCCTTTTATGCAGAATAATACTGTATGTAGAATATATTAACAAAACCTTGTCAAACTGGGATGGATGCAAAGGAAACTATAACATGCTTGTAAAAATGGTTATTTTTCTGTAATTACTTATTTCACCCTGAGGAGAATGGTAGCTCCCCTTTTTCATAGCTTACTCTGTTCTGTCACTTCTGCTGTGCTGGAGAGGTAGGCTCTGGCGAACTCAATTCAGTGAGCAAACAGGTCCTTTTGTTTTCTTCTGCCATTTTTATTTGTGCATTGGCAAAGCCACTTGGCTGTTTGGTGTCAGGTCTCTCCAGTGGGTTTCTCATCTCCATTGCATGCCTCAGGTGTGACAGTAATTCAGCCTGTAATGTGACCACTGCCCGTGGTGAGAGACAGGCGTGTCACCTTTGTATTTTCCATTTGCACTGTTTGTATACATCTTGGGTCTTCTGTGCAAATGTTTTGGGGTCTCTTTTTGATGAATATCTTCAAAAAGTCTGTTACAATAAGGCCCTCCTTCACAGCTGGGGTAACAGATGTTATTACATGCAGTTAATAGTAAATATGCGTCTTACACAAAAAAAATCAAACTAGATGTTCAGGAACAGACTTAAATGGATCTTTGAAGATGATAGTATAGTAGATTAACAGTTCATAGTAATAATTAATACTAATTAATTTTATACCTGTTTTAAATTTTTTTTCAGTGGAATAGTTTCCTGCCAGGAGATGTTTTGCACGAATCTACCAGTTTCAACCTTTTCTTTTTTTCCTGTAGGAATCTGTATTTTAACAGTGGTGGTTTTATAGTAGCAGAATGCTTAATTTCAGAGACAAATTAGTTTTGTCAGTTGGACTTAACTTTGCTTAGCTGTATTTTACCAGAACATTAAAATATTATGTGTAATGATTATATATGTTAATTTTATTATAGTTGTATATTACATCTGGTGTTATGATGACAAATTACAAATAAGAACATATGGATGTGGAAGGAGTTAAAATACATTATTTTCAAGAGCATGGAGTTGTAATATAGCTGGGGTTCAATACTACAGAATCATAGAATGGCTTGGGTTTGAAGGAACCGTAAAGATCATCTCCTTTGAATCCCCCTGCATCGATCAGGGACACCTTCCACTAGACCAGGTTGCTCAAAGCGCCATCCAAGTGGGCCTTGAACACTTCTAGGGAGAGGGCATCCACAACATCTCTGGACAACCTGTTCCGGTGCTTCACCACCCTCACAGTGAAGAACTTCTTCCTTACATCTAATCTAAATGTATCCTCTTTCATTTTAAAGCCATTCGCCCTTGTCTATCAGTACATGCTCTTGAAAAAAATCCCTCTCTAGCTTTCTTGTAGGCCCCCTTTAGGTACTGGAAGGCTGCTGTAAGGTCTTCCAAGAGCCTTCTCTTCTGCAGGTTGAGCAACCCCACCTCTCTCAGTCTCTCGTCATAGAGGAAGTGCTCCAGCACCCTGATGATCTTCACAGCCCTCCTCTGGACCCACTTGAGCAGGTCCATGTTTTTCTTGTGCTGGGTGCCCCAGCTGAACGCAGCACTCCAGGTGGGGTCTTATGAGAGTGGAGTAGATATCATATATGAATGGTATTGTTTTCCCATCCTTATTGTAGTGAAAAATATACTGAGCTGTGAAACATTATTGTTTGAAAACTGTTTATTCTGGGAATTACTATATTGGTAATTTCAGAACATATGTTGCTGCAGTTTTTATTTTGGGCAATTATGGTCAGTAAGACAATTTAATAGTAAATTATCTTCTTACAGATTTTTTTCTGTCTCAGTATGACGTGAGAATGCTTACGTTAATTTTCAAAAGTTCTTTTTCCAAAGCAAAGTAAGGGAAAATAAGTAAACTGACACTTTCTTTAAAGAAACAAACAGTACTGGAAACCTTCCTGGCACAATTTTAGTATAGTTGCCTTATAGCAGATATGAAAGAGTCATCTGTTCTGGTCATATAGGTGACCAACAGTAGATAGGCAAGAGCTGGGAAAACATCAGCATTCAGAGCTGTACAAATAGTGAAGCACTTATCAATTTCCCCAAAGAAGGGATGGGATTACTTTTGAATAGAGGAAGCTTAATCACACCTTATTATGTTGGAGACACTGGATATGAAACCAGCGGGTAATGTTAGAAATTGACATCTGAGCTGGAAAAGTTTTCCATATGCCACAGTCTTCATGAAGGCTGTACTGAGTAGAGCTTCATAAACAGTTCTGTTGATTCATAGGATTCCATTTCAGCTGTGTTAACCTTGCAGAATAGACGGTTGAAAAGCAGAAAATACTTGCTGGTCCCATAAAAAAATCAGACCTTAAAATAGGAATGCACTGAATGCACTAAAGGAAAAGATCTTGCAGAGTCAGAATGTCATTTGTGCCATTGTTTTTAAAGTGAAACGCTTGAAGAGACTATCCTCAATTATTTCATTTGTTTGCAGAATGCCTATTATTGTAGTAGTCGAATACCTTTTACCCAGGGGATGTTAGTTATATAAAGCTGATGGGCCAATATGTTATAAAACAGTATGTGGAATTCTCCATGTTTGAAGGACTGACAGGTAAAAGTGAGGACAATTGACTGAAACAAACTTGCCATAAGAGTAGAGTATTAAAGGATGTTCAACAGAATTAAATAGCCAAAAATACCTTGTGAACTGTAGTATGATGGTAGTTTTTTCAGACACTGCTTTGAAGAGGTTCTTTAAAAAGTTAAACGTGCTTTTTAAAGTGGTTGCAAATAGTCAACTTAGAACTATTGCTCATAACTCCTAAGCTTCTCCTATCACAGAAGAACAGTAGTGTAGATGGTGTCTCTGAAAAGTAATTGAAAAAAATAACTGAACTAGGCCACTACCTACTCTGTGTTCTGTTTTCTCAATGGAAAGAATTAAGAAATACAGCTTTTTTGTACTTTGAGTGTTCAATTTGTCACCCTTTTCCTAGTGGGAGAGACACGTGCTTGGTGGAATATCTTGTTATGGTTTGATTTCATTCTTACTGTAAGCAGAGGAGCTTTTATTGGCTTTACAAGAAGATGTACACATTAGGATAGTGGAAAATGTGGTTAATTTTTATTTTGATTGACATAAAATGTTAAGACTCAAAACCATTTCTGTAAGACAAGAAATATAAAGCAGTGAGGAGAGAAGTAATCACTGTGCAGTACCTCTAGCACAAAGCAGTGGTCTATTAAAGTACAATCTGGGTGAAAGAGAAGTGGGGAAGTACAGAGATGTGACATTCCAGCAAGGCTGGGGTGTGGACCAAGTTGTCACTGCAGGAGAATTCAGAATGGAAAAGGCTCTGCACATATTTTATGTTCTTTAAACATTTAAAACAGGCAGAAGATCTCAAAAATCATGTGTGAATAAAGCTGGCAAGTCCCCCCTTCTGCTCCATCTGTACAGGTTGTTAAATTATTCTCCTTGCTGTGGTAGTGGAGAGCTTGCCAGGAGTGCATTAAGCATTGTGATTAATGTCTGTCACGTGTTCATTCTCTCATCATCTCCCCAGCAGGTGGTATGTATATGCACTGTGGGGTGTTTTTTTTTTTAAGGTTTAAAGAAAACAAGACTGTGAAGATGCATGTAAGTGTAAAAGGAGACAATGTTAAAGAAGTGGAACATGTGCTTAGAACAGAAAAGGCTTGTGGTGGCCCCGAGTTCCTGGAAACTGGGCTGAACAGGGAACAAATTGCCTCCAGGAAGGCTCTGTCTCCATTGCAGATGATTTCTGCTTTCATTCTAGAGACTTCTTGTGAGCCAGAAGTAAAATCACAGATATCCTCCCTTAAATTTGGGTTGCCTTTTAAAATATTTAGTCACATTCAGGATGAGGTCAGGTAACTCCAACTTTGAAACTCTGTGGGAAGACAGCACTGATAGGTCTGTTTTCTGACAGTGGCAGAAAGGTTTCATGTGCTTATGACAACCTCTTTTGCTTAGAGGGTATTCCAGTCTACTCTGTCTGAACTGGAGTTTCCTCACATTACTTGATAAGTCCACTGAATGTCTGAGTGCTGGAATGATGGGGACATGCATACCAAGTGCAGCTAGTTGTTAGAAAAGTGCTTATGCTTAAGTGTATTTACAACTGGAAAACAGGCTTTTTTTTATTGTAAGTGCAGCAAAAAAAAAAAATTAACCACTGTGTTATGATATTTATATTTCATGCTAAATGAGTAAGATTTTTTTCCTTAACAGGTTTAATAATAACTAATAATACATTATTTAAAGTAGTATCAATTTTCTTATAGTTTGTATTTTATTCTTCCACTTAAAGTTATCCATATGATGAATAATGAAACTGATTTGAAGCAGTTTCTAGTCCTTTTATGTGAAAAATATCCCTGGATTGTTAGATCTTTGCATGGTTCTTTGTATGATGGAAATGCCTACAACTAATATACATAGATTTACATTTTCTATATATCTAAACTATCTCAACAGCAATAAAACTAAGTAGACCTTTTTCCTTTAATATGAACATGTTCAACTCTCTTTGGCTATTGAGTATGAGGCTGTATTTGAGTATCGTTACCTTGGAATTTTAATCTCATTTGCACAAGGTCTTGGTTACAGTTGCTTAGTAACATGCTGCGGAAACAGATTTGTTGATTTATGATAATGTAGCTACAATATCCTTATAATTAAAGATGTGGTAAGGAAAGCAAGTACACAATGTGGGTGGGTATGTCAGCTGAATGTTTCTCATAGCCTCTGTCTTCACGGTGTACCTTACAGTGAGTGGTGTTGTATGGGTTGATGTTTCATGTAACTCACCTACATCTGACTCACACCATTGTATGTGGTTTGGTTGTAGTTGTGGATAATGATGATTTGCAATTTGTAGGTGAGTCTGAAATCCTGAGGTTTAGTAATATACTTCGATGGGACTGCAGTTCCAATGTGCAGTTACTTTGTAAGACTTGCATTGGTATCAGGAATGTATCAGGAACAAGCTGTAAGAGAGAGAGAGGCTCATGGTTCATTTTGACATGGTGTTGCACTTTGATTTCCAGGAGAGAGAAGAGTGTTAGAGATTAAGCATCATGAGACTTGTAAAACATGTTTTTTTGACAGCTAAGGGAAGCATCTAGAGAAGTGTTGGCTGTTCCATGTCTTCAGGTACTTGCAATTACTGTATTTTAAGGTTTCCTGAAATCTTTAAGGTCTTTCTTTGCAAACAGGGCTCAAGATTTCTGTTTATCTCCTCTGCAGTATGTTCTAGAAGAATTCAGAATCTGAGAAATTTCTAACACTAGCATGCTTATTGTGTAAAATGTCTATGAAAGCAAAAATTAAGCAAGGACCTCTGAGACAGAAGGACTGTTGTTAAAATCCTGGAGCCTGCTTTAAACACAGACCCAACCCCAGAAAAAAATGCAAACAGGTGTAACAAATTTGTAAATAAGACAACACTAAACATCCTGCATGATGATGCCTGAATTTAATCTGTTGTTCTAAATATATTTTAGAGCATAAAAAGCTTGTGTTCTTCAACTCTGAATATTGAAATAACTCTTCAGCCAGATATCTGGATATTTTGTGCAGAGTGAAAGTTGCAGGTGTTGTATAATGAAATAATAATAGTTTTGTCTCTCTGACTGGTATATTTACCTCAGTTTCCTTGTGAAATTAAGTTATTCAGGTTCCTATCAGGCTCAAAGAACTTACAAAGACCCATACAAACTGATGCATCTAATTTCTTCTTCACACTTGCATTACATACAGAAAAAAATAAAGAATGCAGAGGAAATTGTTATTTTAAAAGTGCCATTCACACAGCTCTGTTCAGTTGAATTTTTTGCTTTCTGCTTTCAAACGCTGGTAAGCTATTATGGTTGGTCTACTATTGTATCCCTTGACTGGAAAAATGTGGGTGGCATTTATCTCACTTACCTTTGACATATCCCATGATGATGTACGTAAGCTAAAATCATTGCTCTAGTCCTGTTCTTGTAGTTGGTGGAGAAGTAAATGGTTTAAGATTTCATTTAATCTGACTCATTTTATGATGGATGAAACGCTCTATTCATTGTTAGTTACATTAACTTAATCTTCATGGACTGACTCAGATGCAGAAGTTTACCTTTCAGGAAGTGGATCTTCTCCTGTGTGAGAGAGGCCGTTTATGATGGCTGTCCCTGAACAGCTGTGAAAACCAAGTATCTTAATTTTCTGGAGCTCCTACCAAGTCACATTGCCAGTTCTTTGCTGTTTGATAGGCACTCAGGCAAGTTTGCGGAAGAGGAAAGCTTTCAGTTGTTTCATTCCATTATAATTTCATTCTATTTCTGAGCTCTGCCTGTCACCTCGCTGCACACTCAACCCTAGGAGACTGTGTCCCTGCACCATTGCCTTCTTCAGATTCATGTGTTATTCAAACCTGTATCATTAATGTAAAAACAAAACAAAAAACGACTACAAAAACCCTAACGTTCTGTATCTTCAAATATTTGTATGCCAGTTTAAGAAGAAAAATACTTGTTCCTCTGTTTTTGGTGATCTCTTGTTCCACATCTCCAGGCTGTGCCTGGAGAATTGTGTCCAGTTTTGGTCCCTGCAATTCAAGACATTGACAGACTAGAGAAGGTCCAAAGGATGGCCACAAAGATGATCAAAGAACAGGAGAAACTGCCCTGTGAGGAAAGACTGAAGGCCTTAGGTCTTTCTCCCTTGAGAACAGAAGGATCAAGGGGGACCTCATCACAGTATTCCAGTACTTAAAAGGGTGGCTACAAAGAGGAAGCAGGCTCTCACTTCATGAGGAGCCACATGGAGAAGGTAGGGGTCAATGGGTACAAGGTGTATTGGAAGATCATTTATCTTGACACAGAAATGAAAAAATTTTTATAGTAAGAACAACATCCTCAGGGATTTGGTAGAATCTCCATTGCTGGAGGTTTTCAAAATGCAATTGGACAAGGGTGCTAGATAATCTCACCTAGGCTCCTTTTACTACGGAAAGTTGGACCAGGTGATCTCTTGAGATCCCTTCCAGTCTGGGCTGTTCTATGATTCTGTGATTGATCTGAAATTTATGGCAGTATTGTCTTGCGTTTAATAAAGAAGGCCAGGTGTGAATTCTTTAAGCGTAGCTATGAGGAAAATTAGGTGAGTTCAAACATAATTTATTCTGTATTGATGAGTACATGGAGATTGGATTTGTTATGAGCCCTGTTAAAACTGACAATGCAGGACTCATTCAGCTGAGGTAATTTTGAGTTACATATTGGATTGACATTTTAAAAAATATGTCATGTATCCTGAGGGGAAAAAAGTGTTTCACAGCCAATTAAAAATATTATAAAAAGTCTGAATTTAGTCATATACCTTTTTAAAATCTACATGGAAAGTGTAGAATAACTCAGCAATAAGCATCTCTGCTATTTTAAAAAATATTTTTTCTATTTTCTAAATATAAATATTTTCTAAAAACTTTTGGAAAGAAAAGTACCTGGAATCGGATTGGTTCCTGAGACTACATGCAGAGGACAATGAGGTAAAGCATTTATGACATCCAGAAATATGCAGTGACACTATGGTAGGCTTTCCAATGATCTTTTCCTTCCAGGACTCAGGATCTCAGTCATTTGGGGCAACCCTGCAGCCAGACAGGGCTTTATTTCTTTTATAATCTCCTGTGTGTTTTGTCTTTTTATTAAATCTTTATTTATATATTAAGGAAGACATACAGCATCATGAGCATAGATCTTCTGTTTAAGAACTGTATATCTAGTAAATTTATATAATAAAGATCTGTCCTTGAGGTTTTTTGTATAGGAAATGAAAAAAACCCCACCTATTACAGTGTAAATTTTTCTGTTAATTTAAAAGCTCAAGGAAACATTTTGGTTATGTTAGTGATAATTTGGTAGGCATCAAAAGCAGTATTTTTGGAATACTCTGCTGATTAGTCAGAGTTTTTTATTTACCAGGCTCTGTGGAGGTGGTAGTTGGCATTAACCGTGCTTTTCAGTCAGCACTGCAACACTAGTGTATTCCTCTGACCACGTGTCTTGTAGTGTAAAGTTGTGGCCCTAGCCTTACAGTGGTTGGATTTACTTTAGAAAGAAAAGGGAAGCCAGGTTGTGACACTCTGCCTATAGAAGGGCCAGAATTCTCTTTTTTTTTAATCCAATGGAGTTTCTGTCCACAGCAAAGCATCGTGCTGCCCTTCACACCAGGAAACTGCTCAGTTGGTAGTGCTGTTTCCATCAAGCGAGTACCCACTTTGTTCTGCTTTTTGAAGTGTTTGCTTCCCAGTTGTGTCAAGAGATGGAGACTGCTTTCTGCTGCTGCTTTTAGGCATTTGCCTGGCTCTGCTGGGTGACATTCCCTTACAACTTCTGAAAAGGCAAGAATCAAACAGCTATTATGTAAATGTTATTGTTGTTTCTGTTTGATTAACAAAGGTGAACAATCTCAGTTTTGAGGTAGAAAAAAAGCTTTTTATTAATATTTTAGAAATGTGACTCCATATGAAGGTTTGTCCCCCTACATCTGTACAACTCATGCAATATGAATAAAGTATATTACTAAGAAAGAAACAGTATTACAGAATGTTCTTTTTGTTTTGATTTGGGGGTTGATGTTAATGAACTATCCAACTAATAATGTGGATCCAGATAAGATAACAGTTGGCCTCTGTATGGCTGTTGTCTCTGACTATTTTTGTTGTTGCTCACGAAGTGATTAACAAACTTTGGAAAAAACCTTTAGGCTGCAGAGCACAGTCACTTGTAATCTGTCAATGAGAGAACCCACAGAAGTGTTTTCTTTATTTGAAAGAGGGTAAAATTCTCTATTGAAAAACCTTTTTTCTAAAGAATTCAATACTTAAACTGTTACATAGTCAGATATTTTAACTAATGGGAAAAAATTCCATTTGATTTATTGTTACTTAATCTTTTTTGAGGGACTCTTTTCCCTGCTTATGTACTTGCAGAGCTAAATTTTCCATAAGATAGACATTTAATATTAAATTTCTGGTCCGGCTATAAATGTTCGTATAATCTCATATATATTATTCTGACATTATCTGTGAAGTGAAAGGGAAATTACAAATACGCTTGTTGTTCTGCCTTTATAATATCTTATATAAGATGTATACTTCAGACTTCATGAATTATGACTTTATTTTTTCATAGAGCAGTTCCTGTATAATAATTTATAATTTTTGGACATTTAAGTTTAGTTTACTTTGAATATTGATGAGGTCTTCAACCATCAGGGATGGCTGGTGGGAATATATCAGCCTCGTACTAATATTCATTGTGAATAAAATACATGGGAAAAGTTGTGAATCTGATTTAGATACTGAATGTCATGTTGGTCAGACTAGGCACAGAGTGTTAATTTTCATTGTGTAAATTAATATAGTGACATGTAATACCAGAAGATAGCACCCCCTTAAACCCAAGCTTCCTTACTGCTGATAAGACTCTATCTGTCTAAAAGTATATGCTGCCCTTCGTGTTTGGGTGTTGCCTTAGGTAATGATGAGAGTGAGCAAGCCCCATACCTGTGGTGTTGAGTCTGTTTCTAATGCTCTGCTAGAGGGGCTCTGAACTGTAGTGAGAGTTAAAGAAAACAGGGCATGAGAGCTAGAAGGTGATGGGTGTACTGGGTAAGGGAAATTGTGTGGAAAAGGGGCTTATAGTTTTTCAAGTGTCTTTGTTACTTCTTTCAAAAAAAAAAAAAAAAGAAGCCAAAGACTTGTTCTTGCCTTCATTGGCTCGTAGGAGTAGTCTAGGTAAGACACAAATCTTCGTAGTGGTAGTGGCACACAAGGAAGTGATGTGCCTAGCATCGTATCTGAAACTATTTCATCTCTCTGGCATGAGTAACTGAGTATGTACCCAATGCAGCTCTGTGGTAGGAAGCTGTACTCAGCGCACACTGATATGGATATATGGTAATAATATCTAGAACAGTGCCATTTTGTCTACCCTAAGTGGTAATAAATAAATATCTATGAAGGCAGTCATAAAAATTAAATGACAAATTAGTATAATCATTCTCATTGTTCTGTGTGTCTTTTTATGAAAACATAGCTAATGTGTGCATTTGTCTTAGTGCATGGAAGAACTAGAGACAGAAAACCAACTTTAGATCATTTTAGGCCATCTTACACTGCAGTAGGACTATGTTTTCCTAAATTATGCTGAATATATGTTTGCTTAGTCTGTTCTTAAAATCCATTCTTCTTAAGAGTTCTTGCTTTATTTTGTCCTTACAGTTCATAGTTTTCCTGAAATTAATCTTATTTTCTGCAGTTTTATCTTGGAGTTTTTTTTTTTTTGTTTCATAGCAGATGTGAAGAACAGTTTCTAGTTCTGCTTTTTTTTGTAACACTTTATGTATTAAAATGCTGTTACCGTGGCTCATCTCAGACTTTTATCTTTTTAGACTGAAACAAACTTAATTCCCATAGTCCTTTTTCATAAATTATACTTTCAGAAACTCCTATGGTTCCTGCTGCTTTCTACAGATCTTCCTAGTTTGTGTTTTGCAGAGTGACATTTACATTTTAACAACAGTTTTGCAGTGCTGACTTGAATTTAGCCTGTCTTCTCTGTCTCTCGCTATTGCTGCATAGGCAAAAACGGCCTAATAGAAAATGTGACTTTTATGAAAATTCTGAGGAAGTATCTGAAAGGTGGAATACACTTAAGATGGCTGAAACAGGCATCTCCAAAGAACAAGTTGTTTACTGTCTGTCGTGAGCCGGTTATGTGAATACTTCTGTCTTATTAATTGGGTTCAGTAATGCAACTGATGTCAGGAGAAGTTACAATCATTGCTAATTGGCAATGCCACTAGGGTAGCAGACTGCGATCATCGTAGTGTCGAGAGTGCATTAGGAAGAACCGTAGCTGCCTAAGGTTTCCAGTGGCTAGACAACTGCCAGGATCTGAGGAGATCTGAGGTCTGCATGCAGTTGTTTTTGGTTCTGCTGGTTCACGGGATAATTACTTAATTTCTCTACACCTAAGGGCATGTTCTTGAATGCATTTGCAAACTTGCACAAATTTAAATACAGGTTTATTTCAAGATAGCATGAAACATTGTTTGACTTATTGGACACCTGTATCTTCTGTTTAAAATGTATATTCATTGGAGAATGATTGGAACATTGTGAGGACAGTTTTATTGCACAATTGCACACTTTGAAAAAGATGCAGTGAAATCACCTGAAATTAAAGGTTGGATTTGGCAGTGTAGCAGCTTCCTGTTGAGTATTGAAAAATATTAGACCTACTAAACATCAGAGAGAAACAAACCGAAATGCTGGGAGGATTAAATGTTCCAGCAGCAGTCTTCTGATGAGAATTACATTTTACTTCATTTACTGAGTAATTAATGATCAGACTGTCTGGAAAAGGTGAAATGTCAAGATGTTTTTCGTGGAGTCTCTGCTTCTAATGAACAGAAGAGAACACTGCCAGTATTCCTGGATACCCACATTCTGCAGAGTATGCTCGAGGACTGAAGTAAGGCAGCATTTTTTAATTCTTTAAACCTCCATAACTGCAAATGTAAGAGCAGTTATATTACTGTCAATGTGCAGTTCAGTCGTGTGACTTGCCTAGCTTGTTTCTGTTGTGTGCTGAGTGGTATAGGTTGATCGCCAGAAGGTACAAGACTGCTCTTAGATTTGAAGAGTAGGAAAATTTTGATGTCATTCAAGCAACTTCTGGAATCACTTTATCAGTACATATATATGTATTAAATATTAATGCGATAACATATAATGCATTTGGATTAAGCATCCTCTTTACTCTCTTTTTCCCAATACACAGAGCAGATGTGCACATACTATTCGATGATCTTCCTTATGCAATTCATAGATAGATCCCATATCTTGTTATCTTCTGTGTGTACAAGTCAAGCAAAGATTATTTATCCTCAACAAGAATTTTCTCTCAGCAAATCTTCACTAAATCCAATAAACTCCTGCTACTGTCGTGAAAACTTTCTCATCTTCTTCATTCCCTTTTGAATTTTCTTCTCTGGAAATATCTTAGGTGTATTTTAAAATGTTGCTTCCTCTTCTGTTAAAAATAGCATCTCTTTCCATTTAATTTAGTGAACAAATTAAGAGATGCTGTCAAGGCTTCTCCATGTCTGTAATCGGCCATCAGCTGACTGGTTAGCTAGTCTCGGCAAAACAGAAACATGGATAACAGGTCTGCATTTCTGGCTTCACCTCTGGCCTTTTACTATAGATATGGAGTTGCAAGAGACCCTGGCATTAGGTACTTTGCCTGGCTCTTTTATTTATGTATTAGAAAATGATGTGCAGTGGTTCTCTGTGATTGATGTTCCGACGACTTGATGTGCAGAGGGTGCCAGAGTGAAGGTGCAAGCTCCATCCATAGTTGTCATCTAGTCTGAGGGGCTGAGCTTCTTGAAATCCTGAGGTGTGCACCTTGGCTGCTGTGATTACTCCCCAGTCCAGTAGTTTCTGCTTGCCCGCCTCAGGACTTAGACAACCCCATCTCACTCTCCTGGATCCAAAGGAAAAAATTGACAGTGAGAAGTCACTGCTTCTCTATGCTCATCCTCCTACCTCTTTTTGAAATTGAAGGCCTGCTGTCCTGATGTCAGTACCTGGTTCTAAGGTACCTGGTACCTTTTACTAAGACAACCCATCTAGATTCAGGTTCAAAACAGGTACAGGAGCTAATGTATGCCTCTTATAGTATATATGGCTTAATATCCACATAGCAAGTTATGCTTGAGATTTGAGAACAACTCAAGAGACCTAGAAATTATGTCCGGATGAGACAGTGATAGTAGCCCCACCTAATGCAGTTCCTGCAGCAGGACCATGCCCTGACTTTACTGGTGCATGTACAGCAATTTTGATCAGGCTTAAGCTGGCTGTGATTATGTCACTTGGCACTGAGAGATTTATCCAGCAGGAACTGAATCAGCACTGTGCCCAGTGTCCAAAACACACAGGGCCTCCCCATGCTGTGGGCTTAAATGGACCCAGGAAGAGGTCAGATACAGTTGGACAGCAGCAGGGAGGTTACCTGATTTGGTGAGCTGGTTACACATGGTTGTTGGTTTTGGTTTTAAATATGGTTCTTTGTGACTTTGGCCTAAAAAAAAATATCTGAAAGTTACTTGGCTGCAAAATATCACTTGTCTTCTAGAGGCTGGAATACCATAGAGGGAGCACCTTAGGAATGCTTATTTACATTTTTATCTAAAAAAAGCCAATGTACGCTTGCCTCTGTCCTCCTACACACCTCCAAAAATGATCAGGACTTTGATCTTCCTGTGACTGAGGTATGCAGGCCCCTTGTTCTCTGCAAACCAGGGCATTGCATCAGCAGCGTGGAGCAGAGCCGAGTCCTGGTCCCTCAAACAGGGTGCTAAAGTGCTGCTTAGCAACACGCGCCTGCCAGCGGCTGCCTCAGCCCGTGGAGACTGCCAAGGGAGACGAGTTTTCAAAGTGAGATCTTCTATTTAAATATTTCTTACAGCGTACAGATAGCTGGAAAAGAGGGCAGCAGGGAGAATGAAAGCAAAGAAACTGTGGAGGCGGAATGAGAAATAAAGGAAGGGTGTTGAGGGTCCAAGGGAAAAGACAAGGAGAAGAGAGTAAAATTGGAGAAGGAAAACTGCAGGATGTAAGAGGGGGCGTGATTAGAGAAATCAGCAGATACTGAGAAATAGAACAGCTAGAAGAGGAATGTCTTCATCTTCAGGATGAATGTTTGGGGATAAAATCTTAGTGAAGTAAAAGGATGTTGAAATAAGGTGCTACAACATTGATGATGGGATTTCTGTATTTTTTTTTCATTCACCTCTTTTCAGAATGTATTTAGAAACAGTTAAATGCAATTATTCAGTAATTATACAGAATACTGTTCACAGTAAAATGGCATAGTAGCCCTTATTAGGAGAGAATTAGAAAAATAAGCAAGTTCTGTGCAAGATTTTATGCTCCTAAACTCAGAGAGAGTTATTTCTCTTTAAGGAAGCATTGAATTAGTCTATGTCACTGGAAGTGCTTTCTTCCCTCTTCTGTATAAACACAGACAAGTTAAGAGTTTCATTTATCATCAGAATTTTGTGGGTATGCTAAATGGGACAGTCGGCAACATTGCCCTTTTTTTTCCAGCTTCCTTAGCAGCTACAATTGCACTTTCCTTCTCCCTTATGCTTCTATGCTGCTGCTGCTTGAAAATACCATCTACGCTCTTATCCTTGACATTATTCCTAGTTCTCTGTTTGACAGTCTGTTCTTTGGCCTCCTTTACTCCCTGGAAATTGCACTTTAGACTTGATAAAAACAGTTTTCACCTGGCCATATCATAAGAGACTTTTTATGCTTGTAGTACCCGAGTATTTCTGATGACAGGAGAGTAATTAATCACTCATATGGAAAATGCTTTTTTCCTTCAGGCTTCACAATGTTGTTTTCTCTCTTTCTCTCTCTCTCTGTCTCTCCCTCTCTTTTTCTTTTCTTTTTTCCCCGCTCAAGTTTGGGCATGGGTTTCGCCAGTGTTTGTGGTATCTTCTAGTGCCTGTTTTATTTATGGTGTGAGGAAAGAACTTCCATCAGGTCTCTCCTTGTCTGACTTGGTAACGCATCCCTGGGTAACCTCATCTTGTTTTGGGACTTTGTATGCTTGGTGTGCATAATAGATGATCTTTCCCTTCTTCCCTCAGACTTTTTCACATGGCGTTCTGCCAATAAAATGTAACCATGGCAAAACCTGTCCACTGTTTTCCCCTAGTGTCTTATACTTCTGCACTTCTTTGAGGGCCACTGGCTTTGTCTTCCTGTCCTGCATAAACAAAACTGTGGTATGTACTTTCACACTTCTTTTTTTCTCCCGCAGCTTGATACCATTTCCTACTGCATTTCACTCATTGCATCTCAAGCAGCGCCCTCCTTGTCTCCACTTCTGTTTTGAAACTGTTGACTTGGCGTTGCTGGTTGGTTTGTCACCTTTTGTTATTTGAATGTTCAGATGCCCATCTCTTGCCTCTCTCCAACCTTTCTAAATGTGACCAGGAGCTGCCGTAGTTTGTTTCTGATTTTGACTGTACCTACTGGATAATACGTAACTACTAATTCCTTTTTCATTCCCTTCACTTCCACCCTTGTCTTTCAGGTCTTGATTCCATTCTCATTCAAATCCCTCCTTTGTCAACAAGCATTCAAAGTGACCTTTAAATACTGGCTTTTCTGTTGCATCTTTACTAAGGCTTCCTTTAAGAAGTAAAATCACCGAAAAACAGAAAGTAAGCAGAATCTAACCTCTCCTAACCTTGTACAAATACAACATCCCTGTTTTATTCTGTCTTCCAACTTCATTGACCTTCATTACTGCTTCTTCATGTTTTTTCTAGGTAGATTATAAACAACTGTATCAAGGATTGAGTTTTACCTGCAAGTACTGGCACACTGTGGGTGTTCTGTAAAGAGAAGATGGTAACAAAGATTTAGCCAATGTAGTACATATTGAAATTGGATGCATTTTAGTGTTTGACATTGACAGAATATTTTTTTTTTTTAGTATTTCCATAGTGTTTTCTTCATCTAATAGAATGACTCCTACATTATGCACCTTGCAATGAAAGTATATGGATTTTAAGCCCTTTTTATTGTTTAGAATTTTTCAGAAATAGTATTTTCCATTCAGCTTGCTGCTAATAGTATGTTTGTTTGTTCTCATCCAGTCCTCTTGTTCTCCTCAGCTGTTAAGCTTTGCAAGGTGAATTTTCCTAAACCACATAAAGTACAATATCTTTATTATTGAACTCTGAGATATCCTTGGGTGCTTTATAAAACAGTATTTAACTTCCAGACTATATCAAGAAAGGAAGAATTTCACAGTAAGTTCTGCTCAGTTTGAATGGCTCTCGCTAGATATGGACATGAGATTATAAGCAGTATAATATGAGTCAATACTTGTGTTTGTTTCTGACAGTAATTCCCGCTGAAAAATAGCGTATCTAGGTTTGGGTTTAGAGTTTGGGGGGACTGGTGCAGAGATACTGGGGAAACGCTACTCATACACAAAGGACAGCAAGAAAGGCTAGAGTACAGCCTGAGAAGGACCAGTTCAAACAATTCAACTGGCTCATGAAGCATGAGGAAGCTGATGGAGCTGATGAAAATTGGAAGGGTAACCCTCACATTTTCTGTAGGCATTAAAATGTGAAGAAGCAAGACATGCATAACTAAGATCAAGACAACTGAAGCTAGAGATGGCTTTAGAAAAGTAGCATAGGAGAAAAACAGGTGAAAAATCAGGCAGAAATGGAGTCAGGCTGCAACATGTGTGAGAATAGTTGTTTTGATCTGCAGTAAGCAATGTTGAACATGCACATTTTTGTTGAACATGCTTTAAGAGCACATATTTTACCTAGCAGCAATCTTTGTGTGTGTATTGTGACTGTGAGATGTGTACATTTGAGAGTTATGAAGGTTTTCATTAATTCTGAAGGCAAAATCAAGTTGTTGATTTAACTTGTGTTTCTATTGGTATAGGTATGCCAACTGAATTTGTTTTCCAGGTTTGAATACTTTTCATGTATAAGATCCAAGTTCACCTTTAAAGTATGCAAGGAATGGAAATTTCCACTGTCAGATTTTCTTTGCAGTGAAATATTTTGTCTCCCACACACTGTAGTAGTATTATATTCATAGTCCTACGCAGGGTATGCCTGATCAGTTTCTTCGTTTTGTCATGCTCAAACATGAGAGCTGAGGTGTAGCTTTAGATGTCACTGTACAAGTACATGTAGATTTGCATCATTTCTGTGGTTCTTTGAGCTGCCTGTCTCAGAAGAATAATTGAAATACTGTGCCAGTATCTTTACCAGAACATAGCAGTGGAATGGTGGAGAACAACTGTAGTGAGATAAAGTCCTGCAGAATTCATTCTGTGTGTGAGACTGTAAAATGTAGGCCTACTTATTTATAATAAATGGAAAAAAACTCACACCCGGGGGGGATCTGCCACTAGTTAATCAGGGTTTTCCAGCAGTGATTCAAATAAGCCAAGATATTCAAAGTCTTGTGTTTTTCAGTTTTGTTTCATACTCCAGCTGTTTTAAAACATCAGCTGTTTTAAAGGTGGTTGAGAAAGTAGTTATTTTCATGTCAACCTTGGTAACAAGTGCAGGTCTGTCTGCAGTGTCTTGGGAACATCTACGTTTGATTTTTAGTGTTCTCATTCTGAAAGTGATTTTGAGTTGACTTTGAACCTGGAATAGTATTTTCTTTTTTTCTTCTTGGTGTCCTAGATTAAAGTTACCAAGCCTGGGGACATGACAAAGAAAAGAAGTATAGACTAGTGAACAGTTAACTCAATTTTCGAATGTGGTGTTTGCATTGTGAAGTTATATACCATGTATGTGCAGTGGAAGTTCTTGGAAAGCCCTGGCAATTGCTGAGCTACCTTGAATGGTAAAGGTTTAGAAAATATGTGTATGTATATAGCTAACTTGCTATGAGAAAAGCTGAAAAGCTGCTGCCCCTGCTGAGTGTCACTTACTGCTGGGTGCTCAGCAGCTGGGACAATAGGCTGTATTATTTCAGTAGGGGCAGAGCATTTGTAAAAGTTTCTGAGCCACTCTTATTGAAATGAAAACCGAGTTCCTTTTTTTTTTTCCTTGTAAAAATAGATTAAGACTCTTTTTTTAAACTCATTGTGAGTGCTTATAACTTTGAAGTCTCCCATCTTTTTGTCTGCCACACTCAGAACTTATTTCTGTGAATCTTTAGAAGTGATTCTGTCTGTAATTGTAATCAGCTGCATTGTTGGAAAACTTATGTTAAACACTGCTTGCAGCATGGCTGTGATTTATGGTGACTGCTACAGTTTATGGCTTGATACTGGCTGGGGGTATCAGTAAGAAATTGCAAGGATGTTGTTTCACTGAGCTGCATTTGATCATCCTCCAGCTACTCTCATTTTCAACTGATGTCAGAGAAGTACAGGGTTTCACAGCCCTAAGGTAATGTTACAGCCTTGGCATAGTGACTAGATGCATGGGCCAGACTGACTGCTGCATTTTGCCTGGGAAAAAGATGCAAAATTCTGTCCTAACACATTTAACAAAAGTTAAGTACAAAACTAATGGAAACTGAGCATGCTTCTTTTAGGGCAAATTCTGATCAGCATAACTATTTGCTGACAGTGGTGGCGAGATAGCATAATCGTCTGTTAGTGTAAAAAGGAATGTGCCATCATGGTATCAAATTTAATCTCTGCAGTTTAAATGCTTGAGTTGTTTGTGTATGTTTGGCACAGTTTTGGTATTGCTCTCTCGAGCTGTTTAGCACTGAGGGTTAATTTTTGAGATTGTTAAATGCTCTAAATTAGAATTCTGCCTTTCTTGTTTGAATCTATTATAAAGGATATTAAGTATCTCTACTGAAATGCCTATTCAGTAAGTTAATGTAATTTAACAATACATTATGCAAAAGAAGCCAAAAATCAAACTAGAGGCTTATTTAACAATTAGCGAATCTTTCATGAATAGACATTGGGAGAAACTGGAGAGGGAGAGACTAGAGAAAGATAAGTGTTGCTTCCCTCTCAGCTTTCTAGTAGAATGATTTTACAATGATTTAAAATACAAAATCAAATCATTCCTTAGGATTAATTTTGATGAGTTTGAAAGAATGAAAAATCCAAGAAAGTTATAAAACAGTTGATGACATCCGGAAAAAGCTATGCACAAAAGGTCAGAGAAATTTTGCATGATTCAGTGTATGAATAATACATTATTTTTCAGAGAATATTTTATGAAGTGATTGTCCTTTGTTATATTTATGTGTGAGAATTGGGTTTTGTCACTGGCAAGAAGAATTAATTTTCCTGTAGCTTTTTCTTAAATGCTAATTTATTGCTATGAAAGATGCCAAAGTGACAGATCTGAAGAATGAAGCCCTCTATTTATCTTCTGAATGGATGGAGCATGAGTAGCAGTGAAGCCTTTCTCATGCTCTTTTGCCAGTGCGCCACAATCTTTTTACCATGTCCTGAGCATATTTTTACCAGTGAGAGGTGCTTATTCATTCCATAGTTTCCCTAATGGACTACCAAGGGTATCAATTAGTGACAAGTGAACAGTAGCTTTACAGCTTGGATACCTGCCCAGTAGGATGGGGAACTACCAACTCTTTCACATAGGCCATAGGACAACCGTCAGAGTAGTGAATTAGTAACACTGCAGATAGGAGCTGCTGGCAGTTGAGCAAAGAGAGGACAGAAAGATCCTTTTTTTAACCACCAAATGTCTTAACGTGTGGATAAGGATTCCAGTTTTGCTCACTTGTCTTTACACTGTGGAATAATTTTTTTATCTATGACACTAAAGCCGCAGTACTGCAGATGCTGCAGTAAAGGAATAAGTGAATAATGAAATATTTTTTGTGTGTATGTTATCTCAGTGCCCTTTTGTCTACTCTATATAAGCTTGGTATGAGTGGTACCAGTGCTTTTAAAAACTTAGGTCTAGAAAATAGGATTATTGTGGCTCAGAACTAGCATTTATATTCTAGTTTTATTTGCAGTGTTGTAATGCAGTGTTATGGGTACGGAGTTTAATTCCTTGGTCCTGCTAACATTCAAATAGAAACAACAACAAAAAAAAAAAGGCAGAAAAAAGCATGATAAATTGGAATCTTGTGTATAATGTGCGTAAGATAAAAGCAATACTTGTTTAGATCAGTCTTCTTAAGCATTCATGTGATATAGCTTTCCATGTTCTTAACGATTGTTCCTGTGCCTAACACTGTATCACATCAGTTATTGTGCAGCAGATTTGTTTCTGTGAGTCTTGTCCAGGCTTGTCCAGAATTGCATATTGAATTTGAAACTCTCCCAATTCCCTCCTGCTTCCAGCTCCCCTGTTGTCAGGCTTGTGTTCCAAATGCAGGCACAACTCTGTCCCATCACACTGGTCCTGGCTTACACAAAACTCAGTGCGTAACCTGAGAGAGAAGCTCGCAGGTCCTGTGTTTTACAGCCGTTTCTAGTGTGATTGTATGGGCATGTTCAGGAAAGTGAGGTTTAATTAACAAGGAGGTGAATTTGTAACATATTAATTAAATCAGATTAAACTAGGCCATTTACTTATGAATGAAAATGTCCACATGGGGTTTTGATATATTTCAACTAATACATTTTAAACTCACACTTGAAGTCAATTTAGCTCAGTGTTCACAATTTTTCCTGTGCAGATAGATATGCTCATAGAATTTTAAATAAGAAAAAGATTTGATGCAATTTCTAATAACGAAATTGCAGTGCTCCTTTCTCATGCTTGCAGCAGCTTCCATTAATGACAGGAAGGATTTTGGGAATCAGATTTCTGTTCCAAAGCAGGATGAACTCCTGTATTTCACTGCTTGTGCGCTTTAGATAACAGTAAGCGAGCATTTGGGGTGGCATGTGCTTGTACTTAAGCATGGTGTGTTTTTTCTTTCTTTTTGTTTTTTTTGGTCCTACCTCCCAAGCAAGAGTTTAAAACATCCCACTATTGACTCATACTGATTGTGGTGACATCTGGCTCAATGACTATTTAAAAAATTCTTGAAAAGTCAGATATCTCTGAGGAAAGAAAGATTAAAGGAGTGGTCTTAGTGATGCAGCAATTAATGCAAGATGCAATAATGCTTTGTGTCAAAGAAAATCATAGATCTGAGAAGGCGAGGTAGTGTTTCTTAAATTAAAAATATTTACATTCACTTTTCTCAGAAATTAAAGTTTTGCTCTCTTTTTGAAATGTAAGAACAATTTTTACAGCCTTTGGTTTTGGTATAGAAGGTTAATTGATTGGGGATAAAAATAACATTACTCATAAGGCACAAACTGTAATCCTAACAGAATTAATTTTTTTCTTTTTTAAAAGTGAGAGAAATAGGGAACACAATTTACTTATTTTACTGGGGTTTTTTTTGTTACTTGTAAACATGTACATCTGGAATAATTGTTACAATGTTATACAATATCTGAATGAGGGTAACATTGGGGATCTTGACTAATACTACTGATTTCTTGTTTAATAGAAGTAACTAATAAAACACTTTCATATGGCTGTAGTAAGTACGCTTATAATCCTTTTAAAAAGATCATAAAAGATGGATAAATTCTCCGTGATGCTTTTAAATACTGGGGTTTTTTAAGCATTAATTTTCTAGTTATCAAATTACACTTTTTTCATGGTCGCAAGTAACCAATTTTCTATCTTGTACAATGTCGAAATTTTGAAATTCCTGTTTTTCTGTCGCCAGTGATTCTCCCTTGATTTCACTGTTCTCAGAAGACAAAAACTTTTTGGGAACTGTTTTTCCTATTACTTACATCTGGGTGAAGGAGGACAACTACATTTTAGGCAAACCCTGCTCTAGCAGCCCTCTGATTCATCTTACCTTTTGTTTAAAAGGCAAAGGACTAAATCTCTTACTGTTTAACTGTGTAGCATCTGTTTTTCCTCGTGTAATTGCAAAGGGGTTGAGTTATAATAATGGGCTATCCAGACATCAGCTTTTGCGGATATCCACCACCACAGACCATAAGCATCTGTTCATGGTAGTTCCTGGGCAGTATCTTTACCTTTAGATTATTTGGGGGTAAGCTGTCTTGCTTTTCATGAATCTCTTCTAAACGCAATGATTAAAGTTTATAAAAATTGTTATACATACACATTTTAAAAGCTTTTACTATAAGAAATAGGAAATTGCAGCTGTAGGTTGTTTGTCCTGGAGTCATTGAACAAATTGTTTGTAGTCCTGGCATTAGTTTGGGTGTTGCTTTGTGATCATGTTAGGCTGAGCTCAGACAGGAATGCCTTTGAAAGTCTCAGTTCTGCCCTCTCTGCTGCTGCTCTCACTCTTACCTGTTGCTGTCACTCTTTCACCTTCTCCTTGGGATCAGTACTGGTGCTTATGGGGCTCTATGATTGGCAGTGCAGAAACTAGAGGGACATTGGATTTACACAGCAAGATGGAAGGGGAGGGGTGGTGATGGATCCCATCTTTTGACAATAGTGGTGTTAGGTTCTTGCATTGACCTAAGCTGATTAAGAAACTGTACTTTTGGCCTATTTAAATTATTTGTAATTTCAGCTGAGATGAGCGTGTGGCTTTAGATTTAAGTGGAATAATAGCCCAGATAACTTCAGTACATATGAAGATGCTTCAGTCAAAGCGATAGCAAATAAAAGTTCATCTGATCATCCTGTGATCTCTTTGGCCCTCCTGCTATTCATTTCCATGTGCCTCTCAATTATTTCCTGCTCACAGAAAACACGTGCTGTGTTAGCAGTCAGCAACTTTTCTTTATTTTTTAATGTGTGTGATGGACAACCCACCACCTGGTGACCAGGTTTTGAATTATCATATTGCTTCTTATTCTGAATTACTTCCACATTAGGAGATACTGTGTGGAGTGAGCAAATGGACAGGATTTTCCGGATAACCTCAAGAGCAGCTATGGTGAAGTACACACTCTGACTGTAAAGGACTATCATGGGCTCTAACTACCCTGTGTTCTGTTACTGATCATTCTGTGGCTTGGCTTGACCAGATGTACATACCATAACAGCAGTAATTATAATGGAAAACACTGAGATGATGGCACTGCTTCGAGCTGTCAAGTTAGACACAATCCTCCTTTTGCCTCTTCCAAATCCAATTAATTCCATCTGCAGTTTCTTCTAATTCCCAGTGGTATTTGTGAAATAAAATCTTAAATTTCTAATCTAAGAACTAATTGTAAATTAATAGCACTAGTATGTAACAGAGAAGGATTAATGCAGGCCCACACATTCACTTTTCCTTTTTGATTACATTTCTGTATTGAATGGATCTCTCAGGACTGCTACCAAGCTGTAATATAGTCAGAAAAGTGTTTATATGGTGATGAGAATGGTGTGGGGGTTTTTTCATACTCATAGCTTGGCTAGGTTTCTGATTTTTTACAAAATGCTGTGTAACTGTCCTGCAAACAGTCTTCTAATGGTTTTCATGAATTGCTGTATTTGTTATTGGAGGCATGGGAATGATTTAAAGTAACTGTAGATGGTTTTGTAAGAAAGTCAATGAGGTTTGCATTTCTGTTGTTGGTTTGCTTTTGTATTTAAGTGTTGCCAGAATTACTTGTAAAATGGAAGGCCTAAAAGTTACCATCCTTTTACTATTGGAACAGTATTCCTGAGCTGTATTTTGAATGTCCTGAATTTGTTAGTTACTGTGCTTTCTTGTGCCCTTCACATAACCGAAGACACTTGTGTTACTAGCTTTCCAAAACATTAAAGTGCATTTGTTTGTGATCCATGAATTTGCATTTTTCTCAGAAAGGTAATGTTTTCAACTTGAAGAGTGCTGATAGTCTGATGATGATTACTGTCTTTTCTTGTTAATCAGGCTGTGCTGCTTTTCTCTGTGTGTATCTCCGCTTTTCATTAGTGTAAATTTTTAGTACTTTATGCAAAATCTGTATGACACTGGAGGAAATCTCTGCAGCTTGGCTCTTGTTTTCCCCTTAAATCTTTTGCTCTCCTATTACTTCGGTCTTCTAGGGACTGTCCTTTATAATTTCCTAATTTCGCTGTCTGCTATGAGATCTTCTAAACAATTCCATTGGGCTTAACATCCTACCAAAGAAGAAAGGGGAACAAGGCTATTTAAGAGAGCTGAAGAGACAACAAACCAAGATTGATCCTTTGTGTCCGTCTCTGTGAGAGGGCCAGTATCTTTCTTCACACAACAGACTTTCCAAGACAGGACTGCTTTATCTTTACAGAATCAAGCATTTTGTTGGCATGCAACATAAGCGTGGATGTACTATTGCAGCTAAAAAAAAAAAAAAAGTATATGAAATTATTTAGGCTTAAGAAAATGCTTCTTTGAATTGGAGTGTTTAGGATGCAGTTCACTTTCTAGCCCTTCTCTGTCACTGCACTAGTTTGAGAGCTGTGCAACTAATTTTTGATGGGAGACCTGTTAAGCTTAATGACAAAAGTTATTAAATTTTCTCAGCATCCATATCGTGTGTTTTCTCAAAGGAGTCACAAAAGTAGATGTAAACACTGAAATGTTCAATCATCCAGTGGCTCAATTCTGATTTGTCAGTTTATTTTTCATTGCTCCTCTGCAGCAAAGAGGTCTCAACCTGCCCAAACTGGCATCTGGTGGGTTTTGCTGCTGTGAAATAGAGCTCCTGAGTGCTGGAGCATGGAGTTCCCTCTTCTGGGCTGGGGTGGCTGAACTATGCCCAGAGGGAGAAACGATGGGACTTTGAATTTATAATTTCCAATTAATTTCCAGCTATCAGACTGGCCTTTGGAGTCTCCATGCCCTAGATTTTTAAATGTTGTGAAGGCCTGTTAGGATAGTTCGGAGGAGCCAGACAGCATTCTTTGAGGCTTCTTAAGCTGGAAGTGAACAATCTGCCTTTATGAAATAAAGTTAACTGCTTTGTTCAGTTGGAGATGCTGGGCGTTCTGAAAGAGGCTCACGGAAAGAGTTACGAAGCCTTTCCTGGGTGGAGAGTGCAACTTTGTCTGCAACTAGTGACTCAGTCAAATGTCAAAACAGGTGAGTTTCTAGCTGATTAGCAAACCTTTCCTTTCTGAAGATGGTGATGGACAAATCAGTCAATGACTCTCTTCAGACCCATCAAATGGAATTCAGTATCCTTGGTCCTGCCCAATTTCAGACTTGGAAATAAAAAGGCCAGACTTGAGATAAGGCATTAGTATCATCCAACAATGATGCTAATGGATAGTGGGTAAACATGTAACTACTTTTCTCTGACTTGTTTAAAGAATTTGATGGTTTATTTGAGATACTGATGACTCTTATTCATGGCAGTAGAAGGGGCTTAATTTTTCTTGCAGTAGGAAAGGCAAGACTTCATTAGTATGGGACCGTTCATTTTTACGGCTAAATAACCAGACTAGCAACTACTGCAGCTGTTAGGATTCAGATTACCTCTCTCCCTAGAAGGAGTTTTTACATGATGTTGTGGCTAGGAGAGCAAGAAAGGAGAAAGCTGTGTTGCTGATTTTAAAGTGCAGAAGAGCCAAATGCTGCCTAAAAAAAAAAAGTTGAGAAGCCCTGACATTGAATTGGTATTCACTCCATACAGCCCATTTAATCTGTACTAGATGGAAGGAATGTTGCTGCTTATTTATAACAAGCTTGGTATGGCAGCAGTATGCATTAGAAGTCGAAGACTTTTGCTGAAATGCACTAAACCATGTTAGTTAAGTGAATTGATTTGTGTTGTAACTGATGTAATTCTCAAATGTATCTAGTTGGGATATTTTTTTTGTAATGCAAAGCAATCAATAAGTATCTTTGTTTCTAAAGATGAGACATAAAGAGTGGTAACAGTATAAGTAAGTGATAGTGCTAAATGTACATACCAGGCAGTTATGAGAAATTTTCATTTACTTTGCTGTGTTAAGTGAATATACAAAAGCATTAATCTAAGGTGCAGATAACTTCCAATCTTCTGTGTCAAATTCTATTTCACTAAAGGTCAGTGTCTTTTTCTGTCTTGCCTATCTTTGTGCTTTGACTCTAGTTGTCAATAGTTTATGTTGGATTTTTGTTAGTGGCTTGTACAAGCAGGTGTAAATTTCTGGCATGTGCCCCAGCATGCTATTAATTGGAGGTTATAAAAACATTACACAAATTGTACAGAAAGTGTGATTGAATTTCCAAAGGAGAAATTCTGTTTCTTGACCAACTATGCTGTTAATATTGATGCTTGCATCCTGGTATGTCTTCCTTCTGTAATTAACGAACCTTTACGATCCTTCTACACATTTATAATGATACTACAATTACTGTCTCAACATGGATATTAGCCTCTATCACCTCTTCTCTGCTAGCTGTTTCTTTTTCAGGACACAGGGCTTTTGGAATTGCATTTATTAGAGCTGGAGTTGTGTGGTTTTTTTGGGGCTGTTTTAAGCTTTTCAGCCCTCTTTTCTAACAGAAGCTGCTGTGTGGTTGAGGGTCTTTTTGATCCAATTCCTCTTCTTCCTACATCTTGCTGATAAGGAGGCTGGAATTCCACACCTGTCATTTGGCCCTTCATGGCAGTTGGCATCTTCCAGGAGTGTGCCCTATGACAGATTTTATTTTCCTATAATAATGATATTTTATACCCAGACTTTTTTCCTGCTTGTAGAAATTAGGTATGCTGACACTACAGAAAGACCTACCCATTTTAGAGACTGTGTTCTCTTTGCTTTGAGCAGCCCTACATCTCACTTCATCAGTTAATGAAAAGTTTCATTTTGATAGTTAAAAGCAGCTGAACTGCTGGTTAAAGCTGCCTTTCCTTTAAAACTCACATACTTCAGCTTCAGAAGGCATAATTCTAGTGGTATGCCCTTTTGTAGGGATTAGGAAGGAAATTACATCATTCAGGAGAGACATAATTATGCAAAAAGAACTACAAATAATTGTTTTGATTTGTTGACTTAAAATTGTAGGAGGGAAAAAGAAAAAAACCTGCACTGCTGGTGTTTCTTCATGCAGCCACCACTGGAAGCTCTTGGTGGCATGTTGTGTGTGTGTAAATTGGCGCTGTTCCACTGCTGTTACTAGTAAACAAGCAAACTCAAACCAGCTGAGGCTCTGCCCCTGTATGTTTTGTGTACAGTATTACTTTGTCTCATACTAAGAAAACAACTGTTTTCCTACTTGGTTTTGCGCAACAGTGAAAGGTTTACGCTTCGTTCCATCTGAATGAAGATTACTTCTTGTGTTCTTTCCAGGAAGGAACCCAAACAGAGTTCAAATTGCTGTGTGCCAAAGGATGAGTGAGCTACACTCAAAATTAGCAACATCTTTGAGAAAGAGTTTGTGAAAATGTGTATTATACATATTTGAATAATTTATAGAAACTGAAGGCTATATTGAAACAGCAACCTGTATGCAGGACTAAGGTATTAAGCCACACCAGTGCTCTTAGCTGTCTGTTAGTAGAATAGAGGCTGTGTGTAGGTCCTAGCTATATTAATTTTCTTCTGTTCACCTGTCACCTTACAAAGACTTCCTACTGTGTATCCTTTCCACATGGATATATTTATAAAAGGGAAGAATGCCTTCAAACCCCTGCTTCTCAGCTCCTGTATTTCACCAAGCTCTGCTTTGAGTTGAAGATTATGGTCTCTCAGGGGGTAAAGAGGGGGTAGTGTTACCTGGGACTTCTCTTTCTCTGATAGCCATATTGACTAAGGATCATAGAAACAGTCATACGGGGTCAACCAAACCTCAGTGTAGTGTGTATCCTGTTTATAACAGTGGCCAATGACAGACGCTTGAGGAAAGAATGTCTGAGCATGTCAAGAACCTCAAAGGAGATTTCTGTCATATATTCCTAGTTTCCAGCACTCTATGACATGGTGCTTCCTCAGTTAAGTCCATCAGTGAACTGTTCTGGATGGCTTTTTCCGCGGGCCCCCCCGCAATTTACTTAAGCTGAGTAGGGATTCCCATGACAAGAAGAACACCTAGAGAAGATTTTGTTGTTTTTTCTCTAGCCTTTCCATCACCGACCCTGTATTTTTAATGTGGAGTTAGTGGTCTGTATGAAATTTTTGACAATTTGCTCCCAGGTTGTATTTATAATTGCTTCTGGGATTCAGTGGTTGTGTATTAGGCCTGCTTTTCTCCAGAGATTTCCTCACTCTTAACTCTTCATCTGCTGTTTAAGGATTTTACACCCTACAGAAGCAAGAACCATTATTATCACTATTATTTTGGATAAAACAAAGCTAAGAGTTGGTGTTTTAAAAGTGCATAGAGGATGAATATAGGCATCCAGATCTCATTTAGGGAGCTGGTACACAACTTCAAGCTGCTTATAAGAATGCAGTGCTTGGAATATGTCCCTGAGGCACAGTGCAGTGCTATGCAGAGATGTGTTCAAGAGGCTCTAAACAAGCTTGTTCAAGTACTAAGAGAAATATTGCTGTGCTAGCACAAAGATCTGCCCGAGGTAATGAACCCTGCAGAGGAACCAGGCAAATTAAGTGTGGTAGAGAGCTATACTTACACTACAGAGCAGGGTTAGTGGAAAAGAACAGGCTATTCAGTCATTTTTGTTGAATTGCATTAATTTATGCCATAGAGATCAGCAGTAATAATGTAAAAAGAAATTCATATTGCTAGGGATTTTGTGAAATGAAGTTACGGGTAATGTCTGATGAAGGACCATAAGTCATCCATCTTTTGTCTAGACCCCCCCAGCATAGTTTGGCTCGTGAAGGGAGGTTGTTGGTAAAGCAATTTTTGCCCATCCCCAGGCATTGCATGCTGTGTGTGAGATTCAAGTGCTATGATGGTACCAGTATAGTTTTGCTGCACCTCTTCTATCCCTCTTTTTTTTTTCCATGCAGTGGTTGTAACTAGACCTGGACATAGTCTTGACTGTTTACTTTAAGGCATATTTACTCTGTATGCAAGCAGTGACTCATGGTTGATAGCTGGTGGCTTAACACCTACTGTGTCTCTTCAACTCTGCTGTCAGATAAGAGTTAAATAGCGATGGGAGGAGTTTGGGTCTGTATGTGCTAGTGGCTAAACCATGTTCACAGAAAAATGGTAAAGTGTGGTTGAAATTAATTGACAATTGTTGGTCTCTTGTCTATTCCTTGAAGAGATGCAAATAGAATTGCACAATCCAGGTGTTGAAATTCGGGAAGCAGCAGCAGTAAAAAAATCAGTGTTTGAAATCAGTGGTGCTCTGCTTGCAGTTAAGTGCTGCCTTGAAGGAGACTCTCAGAGTTGCATTTTGTGGCTTTTGCAACAGCTCCTCTCTGCTATGTTCTGTTCAAACTGGCAGAGATCCTACCGCAGGAAGGGATGGAGCCAGGGGGTGGCTGGGCAGGAGTGTGGGGCCTGCAGGATGGCCTGCCATCAGCTGATGCACAGCTGTGCTGGGAAGCTGGGGGACATCTCTTTGTGGAGGGTGTGAAAGCTGGAGAGAGAAGACAGAAAGAAAAAAGGCTCTAATAGGAAAAATGGAGCATCAGAAAGAAATAAAAAGTCTGATTTGCTACTGAAGTATTTCAGGATCCTGAAACTACTGAATTCTTTGATATTGCTCGGAACTGTCAGCACGTTACTGAAGTAATAGGTTTAGATAGAAGGGTCAAAACCAGAAGTAGAGATGTAACAGAGATGTATAATCTGCCTTTCAGAGAAAAGGAAACCTGAAAAAGGATAATGTTCACCAAAATAAATTCTAAATTTTTTTTTCCTAGGGTTTACGAGTACACTGCATTTGGATTAGTAAGTCTTTAAAAATACATTACTGCTGCATTGAGTTGATGCCATTATAGTGACAGGTGACCTGGATTGTTTTGCTGGGAAGGAAGCACCCTTCCCTTGAGAAAAAGTCACAGCTGCTTATCTTGGCTGTGCAAAACCAAAACCTTAAATATTTATTTATTTATGTGTTTTACATGGAGAGTTCAGAGCGGAAACATAATTCATATTATTTACAATAACAGTGAAATAATTCAGATTGCTTTTTCTTTGAGGATGTATTATGGATACTAAAAATGCCTGTGGTATGTTTGGAGTGATCATTGACAGGCTTCCACTTTTCATAACAAAAGGCGTTGTGAGATGCAAACGATAACTTTCTGCAAATCTCAGAGTAGAAGTGATTATGATTTCTGAGCTTTCCTTCAAAAAGGGCATGGTTGTTTCTCCAAACCTAGCTAATGGAAAACCAGACTTGTCTGGCTAATTTCTGTAGGGGCTAATTCTAAATTCTTTATGCTTTAATCAATGTCATTCAGAAAGACTGGTGTGAAAAAGTCTCATTTGTTTTGAGATCATGGGAAGTAGACAAGGCGAGAGCCTGCGTCTTCCTGTTCCTGGTTGTTTCTGCATGTGTGCTGGGCAGGGCTGCCTTCCATGGGCACTAGAAGGTGTTTTACTTCTTAAACAGCAAAGAGTAATTGAGGAAATCACTACAGAAGTGGGATTTTCAATTTTCCACCTCTTTAAATTTAAATTTAGATACATAACAGTGTGTCTTTTCAGAAATGACTTGAAACCTTTTTTGTTACTAAAAGGATATTTTGTGTGGGCTTTGGAAATTTTATTTTCAATTGTGAAAATTTGTAGTCTTAAATACAGAACAGTGTATCTCTAAATCTCTAAGTCCTGTCACTTTAATGTAACTTCTTGATGACATGTAATCAAGCATATATTAATCAAAGCATGACTGAAACATGTCAGCAACTTAAAACAAAGGCAAAATATTTTTTGACTGTGCACATGCAGGGATGCCATGAGAAATACAACAGTTTGCTGAAAGTTGTCATGTTGGCACGGTTTTAAGCAAGCAAGGCTAAATGAGGCTCAATATGACATTTTGGAGTTCATGTTGGGAGTAAACATGCCACAACAATCAGCTGTCTTGTCAAAGAGGTACAAAAATAATTTATTTCCCCTCCAGAACAACTTCTAGGAAAAGAATAGTGTACTAACTGTCTGGGAAAAATTTAATATGCAGATATGAAAGGGAATGTTTGGGTCTTACAAAAAGAAACATCAAGAGGACATTTAGTTTGTTGAATGTATTTTTTTGAGCACCAAAGTGAACAGCTTACCATAATTTCCATTTAAGCCTGTTCCATAATCAAGTATATCCCACCAGCAGAATCTATAGATGAAACTGCTGTTTGAATATAAAATACATTCTTCACCATTTGGCAAATTGTTCCAGTATTTTTTTTTTTTGATCTGTTTGATTTATTCTAAAACTCTAGTAAATATACATAACTGTATATCAAATATTGCTATATATAACAGCAGGTTTAAAAAAAAGGTAGTTTTATATGTAGTTCTTGAAATCTTTAAAAAAGGAAGTTATATTTTCATACGTTTTACATTGTCATCATAGTAAATACAGTGATTTTAAATTCCTCCTTGAGTTATCATCTGAAACCAGGAACAATATCTACTTAGGGGCATTGTCACATCAGAAGCATTTGAGCAGGAATCATGAAAAGTCTTCTGTTTCATACAAAAAACAGTTCCGGAATTTAAAGAATTAAAGAGATTCTGAAAAAAAATCTGTAAACCTCATTCTGAGAAGTTTTAGTGAAAGATTGCGATGTTGGGCGTTGACATGGAGACTTATTTTACTAAGCTTTTGGGGGTTACTTAGGTCATAGGCCACCTAATTTACGGACCGACTTTGAGATTAGCTCTGGGGCCTCCAGCGTAAGAAGAGTGTGGAGCTGCTCGAGCGGGTCCAGAGGAGGGCTGTGAACATGATAAAGGTGCTGGAGCACCTCCCCGATGAGGAGAGTCTGAGAGAGGTGGGGTTGTTCAACCCGGAGGAGAGAAGGCTCTTGGAAGACCTTACAGCAGCCTTCCAGTACCTAAAGGGGGCCTACAAGAAAGCTAGAGAGGGATTTTTTTTCAAGAGCATGTACTGATAGACAAGGGCGAATGGCTTTAAAATGAAAGAGGATACATTTAGATTAGATGTAAGGAAGAAGTTCTTCACTGTGAGGGTGGTGAAGCACCGGAACAGGTTGTCAGAGATGTTGTGGATGCCCTCTCCCTAGAAGTGTTCAAGGCCCAGTTGGATGGCGCTTTGAGCAACCTGGTCTAGTGGAAGGTGTCCCTGATCGATGCAGGGGATTGGAGCTGGATCATCTTTAAGATCCCTTCTAACCCAAAGCATTCTATGATTCTGTGACTCTGGACTGTAAATATATATCATGTTCATGTCATGTGAGGATGCTATGTTTGGTAAGAAGACTTTGCTGCTTTTTTGCCTTTTTATTTGTACCATCATTCTCTCTTTGTCCAGGCAAACACGATGGCAGTCTGCTTTCCTCGTTACACTGAGCACATCCCTTGTGCCTGTCTGGTCATTTCTCAGCAACTGTTAAGCGTTTTGCTTGTTTGGAACTGAATTTGATAGAAGGTCAAGTTAAGGTGGTGGTTTGTGTGTTTCCCAGAAAGGCACCCAAAGAGAAAGGAGAGAATGGGTAAAAGCTTACCCAGATAAAAGTGCATGATAAAGCAAGGTCATGAATTTGCTGCCTCTGGGATATCAGGGTATCTACATGCAATATTGTCTTTCAAATTTCTGTCCACAGAACCCAAAATTTCAGCTGATCTGTACTTTCCGTACTTTCACCATTGCTTTTCTATTACACTTGGTAAAATTCAGGCTATAATAGGAGATGGTGTGATCTCGTTTCTGAAATGTGAAGAGAGCTTAGAGCTTTTCTGGCTAATTTATTCTCTTTTTTGGGGATAGTGGTGCTATATTTTTTGTAACAGGTGTAATGTGTGTGGTACTTTTATGTAAGTATTATGTGTGTGGTACTTTTTGGGATGGGGGAAGGGAGATGCGTTATTAATGTGATGACTTGCAGGGTGAAAGATGGTGAGGTGTATAAACTAGTTTTGGCTTTAGGCCAAAGTGAAAAATCAATGGGCTGTAACATTGTTGGCTTTGTTTGATGAAGTGCTTAGTGAATGTTATTAAACTGAAGAATAAATATTCTTGATATAGTTGTTGAGAGAAAAGAAAAAACATTGCAGCACATTGTAACGTGGTGGTATTCAGTATTCATTTAATCATCATGTTAATCATTAGCTTTGGTTTTAGCTTTTAGGCTCTGGAGTGAAGCAAGGCTGTTCACAAAAGTATGTTTAAGAATGTGAGGTGGCCAAATCAGAGGCTTAATTACCGACCAGGTTGTTTCAGTAACTGTGTGGTGTATCGCAAAGGACTAGAGACTGTGAAGCTTTGCCTGACTTTTCTGAATTTAGATCTAGGAACTGTATTTCATTGCACAGAAATTGCATCATCAGGATCCCTCTGCACACTAAGGTCACTATGGGCAGCTATTATGGCCAGTAAGTGCAAGATAAATGGCTGACTAAAGAGATGTAACGAGGATAGGTGCATTGAGAATATCAGTGGACTAATAAATAGTTGAATAAACTTAAGAAGTTTGAGGTGAACACAAAGCATTTACTACAAGTAAATATTTTTTAAAGCCATTTCTACAACACTCTTCGGGGTGTACTAGCAGTAATCATCCTAACTCAGTAGCGCTTTGCAGGGAAGGGTGTGATGGTATGGGGGGGATGTGTGTGTTTGTTTGCCCCTTGACTTATTATTCTTGTTTGTATGTAATGTGAATTTTTTGTGAGTGAGAAATATAAGTTGTGATTGAAATCTGTGATAAAATATCTAGTGGATGCTTAGGGGAAAGGCATTTTAACTGCAGAATGAGGGGAAGAAACTTTGAAGTGGCACATTCCTTATCTAAATGTGGGATGGTGTCTTGTTGGGTAAAATATTGAATCATACAAGCTGTTGGCCTTTCTGGGTTGTTTGAAGCTCCAGCTACTGCACAATGCATAACTTGTATTTAGGAAGGACTACTAAATTATTTTTCTGTTCTTCTGTTTTGTAGGTGAGTTAGTGCTGATGGAATTGGTAGACATCTCTCAGCTACAGTACCCTATATTATTTTTCCAATATTGAATTACTTTTATTAGGTTTTGTTATTATTTAGATAAGGTAGCACGAAGTTCTTCATTCAGTTTGATTAGTCTGGTATGTACTGCATTCATTTGTGTAATTTTGTGAATCAAACTTAGAAGATAATTTGGACTGTAATGTGACTTGGTTACTGCAGATATGATATAATAATACTGATAATGTGTATCTGAAAACAGTTACAAAATAGGATAAAGATGTACAGACTTTTCTCTCAATAACTGTTTCTTTTGTGAGTAGTGGAAGTTAATTTCTGGTATTTTACAAAAAGAGTACACACTTAGCATTGCCAATTAAATTTAAGAAAGGACCAGAACTGAACCAGTTTCATAATGGCTGGAAGTGAACATCACATCTACTACTACCTGCACAAAGCTTTTGAAGTATCTGAAAAGTCGTGGCAAAGATGCATTGTACATGCAACATGGAGCTCTTCAGCTTTTTGAGGCTAAAGCTGCCTATTAGGCTAGTGTGGAAGTATTTTTATGTAGAAACTGTTTTAAAACACTACCTGGGAGATTGCTGTGTATTTTAAAAGAATAGGACCAAAAAGCCACTTGGGTGGTAGGTTTCATGATCATGAAATATTTTGTGTTAAATATGAAGAGTTCCCTAGTCCTGCATGACAAACCGCAATTCTTCTTCCTGCAAGATCAAAAGAGTCCCTAGAATGTGACATGGAGTTACGTCATTGGTCTGAGAAACCGCAGTAGTGCTCAGATCTTTTGGAACAGCAGTAATCTTGGAGATGATTATGTTTAACATAAATTCTCAGAGTACTACTGTTCTGGATGTATGGAACTTCAGTCCTAAAAAAATCTGAAAGTATGGATTGGTTTTTGATGCCCCCTCCTGCATTAGAATTTACACTCTTAACAGTAAACTACAGTGAGCTTTAAGAAGTGGAAGCCTAAGACCAGGATCCTGTCAGCTACGCAGGTGCCATTGTTTCCTGTACGTTATAACCAGATAGTAGCAACTGAATTGCATAAAAGCCCACCTAGCCTTTTCTTTTTTTAAAAAAACCAAACAATTTATGCATAATACTTACCTTTGACAAAGTATGGTCTTTTTCTGTGTGGGTTTTTTTTTTGTGAAGCAGGAAGACTGATATCCATGAGATACATGAAGATGACTGAGAGGGGAAATAGGCACAGATCTATCAAACCAAAATATTGAGTGTTTTTAGTTAACATTTTTGTAATTTTGAATGTGTCTTGATCCTGTGTAAAAATTCTTGGGGTAGTCTATGAGAAGTGGTAATGACAAGCATTTTTTTTTAAAACTAATGTTTGTTAAAAAACCCAATGGATAATGACATTTTCATGAAATGTCACTGTAAAGTGGAACAGAGAAGAGAGCAGTTTCTTTTAGAAAAAGTACTTCAGTTTTGTTTAGGCCCATGATCCTCATACTGAAGTGTATATACCACTTGTGGTAAGTGAACTACTTTTAATTGATATGGCGTGGCAGCAGCTGGAGTGAGGTTCCCTCCTGTGCTGTGGGGCTGTGCCACGGCAGCTCCCACGAGCAGCCTGGAGGTCCTGGCTTTCCATCTCTTCCTTCTGACACCCAGAAGGCAGTGGGCATGAGGCCAGGAGCGGTCAGTTATGGAGCCCAAGGTCAATGGTGGTGGATGTGCTTTGCCATGTGGCAGAATGAAGGGCTCTGGTTTTGACTGAGGTGATAGGGAGGAGGGTGGAGGTGAGCACCTGCCATATCCCCTATACAGCAGCTGAGATAAGGGAGGGCATGAAGGTAGGGTCCCAGCTGGGGCTTTGAAATACTGGCACTTTGGTTGATGCCAACTGCTCTTAAGCCTGCTGACTTTGAGTTGGTGTTTTACCCTTCCAGTAGTTCATTTGTGTAGTAATATACAAGGTACAACTGCTAACTTTTTTTTTTTTTTTTAACCTGTGTGGCTATTCATCGTTAGTGAGACAAACCAGGATGGCATGGTAATGTGAAAATGTGAACAATTTACCTCGGACGTGTGAAAGCAAGAATGTGTATGATGAGGAACGCTGAAGTAAAGGAAATCAACCCTATCTCATTGCTCATATTTGAGTCAGTTACCTCAGCAGCAGAGGGACTTCTGCAAAAAACAGCTTAGGAATCACGTGTTTGCATTATGGATTTGGGTTGCTGTTTTGCGGTTATACAAAACTGGACTAATTTTAAAGGAGAATCCTAAGGTTTTTTTCCTCACTTTGGACACAGATCCAGTGTGTGTTGGAGGTGATGAGAGAAAAGTGCAGGCAAAGTCGTGCTTGAGAGTGCTCCCTGGAAGAATCCCTTTGCATGAGTGTGCTCTGACTCTCACTTATTCACTATTTCTTTTTAATCTATATTGTGCTTGTTTGTGGAGATATGACCCGATGTAGGTAGGATCTAATCCATTAATGACTTAAAAGTAAGGTCAAAACTTAGGCTGGCGTTGTGAGCAGACCTGGGAAATTGTGGATATATAATGTGTTGCCCTTGTTCTGCTTGTGGTCGCCTAAGCCAGAGATGAAGTATACTTAAAGCGTAGATCAGTGTGACTACATCCTTATTTGGGAGGAAGGCAAAAAGACATTTATTGAACTAGAACTGAAAAAATCCAGCCAAACAAAACCTCTGCAACTGGTGCTAGAGTATAGTGGAATATATACTTTATGTAGCAGGTGTCACAAGAGACTGCCAGGCAGTGGGGTAGACAACACCAGTGGAAAAAAAGTAAGGGGTACAGCCTTCCTGATAGCTTGTTGGCATGTTTACCCTTCCAAATGGATTTACTTGGGGTTTTGTCTGGCTTTAGGCCAATTCCTTGGATATTCACCTTGCACCTAAATAGTTCTGTCCCTCAGCACGAGTATTTAAAAAGCATAATTTAGTAACAGTATTAACAGTAACAGCAGGTGAGGATAGGGTGTGCAGGTTGTCACTGACATCTCATGGGTTATTGCCTTGATAAAAGCACATACGGTTTTGCGTGAATTTTAAAGATAAAAGGGCATTCTGGAAGATGAAGGCTTGACGTAGTGAACAGCTTTTTTTTTTGTTAGATAAAATGCTGATCTCTGTGTTATTTTGGAAGCTACTAAAGAAGAACTACAAAACAAAGTTTCACCTCCACCTGTTGGAGCTGTGTGATTTCTACCTTTTGCTCTTCTAAGGGACCGCTATCATAGCAGTTCTGAAAGGAAGCCGCTGAATAGTTTCTAATTCCTTCCATAGTTTTATTTAATAGATGATCTTCTCCACAAATGTTAATTTATTGCTTGTTAATTTATTGCTCGTCCAGCACTTTGAATAGTTGATCAGTAAAATAAATATGAACGTTATCATGAAGAGCTTGAAAGAGTTACAGTAATGCCACAATCTAATGCTGTGTTTATTATGTATTGCATTATATTGTATTGCAATATATCCTTGCTGCTTGAGCCAGTGAGTATTTGTATTGATGATGATTCTTGTGGCCAGGATTTGCTCTTGGAATCTTTCAATTTGGAGGTAGTAATGCTTGGGTGCATCATAAGCTATTGCTCTATAGTATAAAGACATATAACTTGTGGAAAATGAGCATTTTTGAGCATGCCCACAGTATTTAATCTCAAAATGTTGGCTTCAGAAGCACAGAAAAAACGCATGCAGCAGAATTTTCGTGTGGTTTGGTGCAAAAAGTAGTCTCTCCTGTGTCTTCCCCCCTCACTCTCCAGCTGGCTGCAAACTCTCACTCCACTAAGCTACCTGTATTGTGGAGACTGTCCTTTGGCAGGGAAAGCAGCCTACCCTCAGCCATACAATTGTCAGGTCCTTGTGGCTGGGCCTACGTGACCTTCTCCTCCATCCTCCAGACCTTTCGTGGAGCTGGAGCTCAAGGTGCCCAGTCACCTCCTGTGCCATCTCTTAAACACTATGCACTGCTATTCAGGTTGTAACACAGAAAGGCTTAGAGTTAGAAACTTAGTGCTCAGGTGGAGGTGGACAACCTGAGGAGTTCCCACTCCATCCTTTAGTCCTTACAATGTAAGCAATGCCCTCTCATCCCACCCTTACTACAGCTGCACAAGGAAGAGGAGGGAGTTATTCTGTTTTCAATGTCCATTTCATTTAGATGGTAATATAATGTAACGCTGTATTTATGCACTGGAATAGGTTGTGAGGAGTGGTGGTGGGGGATGCCATGGTGTCTCCATGACTGGAGGATTTTAAGAGTTGTTTGTCAGAAACAGTCTGGGTAGTCGTATTGCCGTTCTGAAGCAAGGTATGAACCAGGTGATGTCCTGAGCTTTCTTCAAAGCCCATGTTTCAGGATACTGTATTTTTATATTGAGGCAAGGCTAGTGACTATATTGCTTATCGAAGTCAGACTTACACAATTATCCTTTCGAAAAGAAACAGTGCTTTGCTAAGAAAAAAAATCTAGACAGTATTTTTAATGATCTCTCATGCAGGATTTAATTTTTCAAATCCCTATTTTATATTTTATTACACTACAGATAACCTGACATGAAAGGGGTAATTTAACCATTTGTTTGTTTTTTCCTTCTTTCCTTTTCTTGCTTGCGTATCTTTTTCCCCTCTTGCTTGAGACCATACAAAAGCTAATTGATAATATATGGTAAGGGAAGCAAAAGAACAACAAAATGATTAGTATGGAGGAAGACTCTGAATTCAAGAGATATTGGAGAGAAATATGTGATGGAGAAGCCAAGCCCATTTCTAGGAGGAATTAGCGAAGTGGGCGTCCTGCTCCACACTCCTCTGAAAAGTGTACCTTGGCTGACTCTCTGGGAGGCCACACATCCACCTAGCAGCAATCATGCTAACTGGCTTCTCGCTCACACTCTTGCAACAGCCACTCTTCCTGTTAGCCCAGGTCCAGATATTGATTTGCAGGTACAGATTTTATACCAGCTCTTTTTCTGCTGTCAGCTTCTTCCCCTTCCAGAGCACTGGGCTGGTCTCATATTAGGGTATGATGAGTATGTCTTACTGCTGTTGATTGATCAGAAGAGCTTATACTTTGTTCTTTTTAAAAAATGTCTTCCTACTACTCTGTTCATATCAGAACAATATTTTTTTTTCCTGTCTTTCATGATAATTTTAGGAGTTGAAATCACGTATAAAAACAGCAAGGAAAACAGATAGGCAAAACTCCCTAAATTCTTTTCATGGCTGAATGAGAATGGTATTATTTTCAAGCCTGCTTTAGTTAGTGTAGTTCAATTTAATTGATTTTTTTTTTTTCCCCACTATTGTAATCTATCTCAAGTAGAGGGTTATTTTTTGTGTTTTTTTTGTATTTTTTCTTTTTTTTTAGCACATTTGCAAAATAAGATATACACAAATGCAGTTTTCCATCTATCCTGTAAGAAAGCACCACAAATCAAAAGGCATCTTCAGTTTAGACCCTCTGACCACTAGTTCAATGATTTTTGCTTCCGGGATATAAAAACACAATGTATAATCACAGAATCATCTGATTGGAAGAAACCTTTAAGATCATCGAGTCCAACCTTTCACCGTGCACTGCCAATGTCACAAAACCGTGTCCCTCAGCACCACATCTACACATCTCTTAAACACCTCCAGGGATGGGGATTCCACCACCTCTCTGGGCAGCCTGGTCCAATGCTTTACAACCCTGTCTGTAAAGACATTCTTCCTGATATCTAACCTAGATCTCCCCTGGTACACTGTGAGGCCATTTCCTCTTGTCCTGTCACTTTTGACATGGGAGAAGAGACCGACTCCGACCTCACTACAACCTCCTTTCAGGTAGTTGTAGAGAGCAAGAAGGTCTCCCCTCAGCCTCCTTTTGCTCCAGGCTAAACAACACCAGTTTCCTAGGTGCTCCTCATAGGACTTGTGCTCTAGATCCTTCACCAGCTTCATTGCCCTCCTTTGGACAGGCTCCAGCAGCTCAATGAGCTTCTTGTAGTGAGGGGCCCAAAACTGGACACAGTATTCAAGGTACAGCCTCACCAGTGCTGAGTATAGGGGGAGAATCACTTCCCTTCTCCTGCTGGCCACACTATTTCTGATACAAGCCGGTATACCACTGGCCTTCTTGGCCACCTGGGCACACTGCTGGCTCATATTCAGCCGGCTGTCGACCAACAACCCGGGGTCCCTTTCTGCTGGACACCTTTCCAGCCACTCTTCCCCAAGCCTGTAGCGTTGCAGGGGGTTCTTGTGGCCCAGGTGGCACTTGGACCCGATACTTGGCCTTGTTGAACCTCATACTGTTGGCCTCAGCCCATCAATCCATCCTGTCCAGATCCCTCTGTAGAGCCTCCCTATCCTCAAGCAGATCAACACATCCTCCTGACTTGGTGTCATCTGCAAACTGACTGAGGGTGCACTTGATCCCCTCATCCAGATCATTGATAAAGATGTTAAAGAGAACAGGCCCCAATACCAAGCCCTGGGGAGCACTGCTTGTGACTGGCCGTCAACGGAATTTAACTCCATTCTCCACCACTCACCGGGTCCACGCACCCAGCCAGTTTTTGATCCAGTGAAGAGTATGCTCATCCAAGCCATGAGCAGTCAGTTTCTCTAGGAGAATGCTGTGAGAAACAGTATAAAAGGCTTTACTAAATTATTGTGAACAACATCTTATTTCCAATTAGCTACCTAAAGATATGCAGAAAGAATATGTAAGATGTGTATTGTATTTTTTAGAAAACGGCTATATCCAAATGTATATGTCTGATGTATGCACAGAACTTTGAAAATATGTTTTTTAATGCTAAGTTGCAGCATTACATTGGATTGTGGTAGAACAAAAACTTTATTTTTTAAAAAAGTGACTGTCATTAGTTGTTGTTGTTAGCTTTATTCGAAAGGTTAAATATTATAGGTATATTATAAATATTGTAAGTGTGAAATGAGAAACAGTAGGTAGGTGTGACAAGGAGAGGGAGCAGAAAAATGGTTACAAGGAGGCTAGGAGTTGAATAGTGTGTGTCTTAGAGGGACAGCAGGCTATTTCCAAAGAGTGGTAGAGAAGTAGAGCGTAGACAGTAAACTTTACCCTTTTACATTGTAGGTATCTGTATCACCTGAAATCTGTTTGTAGTCAATGGAGAGGAATAGTCCCTTCTAAGACACTAGTCCTCTGATCTATATTAGGTATCTAGAAGTGCCTCCCTATTAACATTGAATGGAGTTTAGATGACTAGCCTCAGGTGTAGACAGTATATACTATTTGATAAGGTTAGTCTAATTAGATGACCCCCTGCCTGAGAGGATAGATCCTGAACAGCAAAGACACAGCTGGAAGTTTTGGGCAGAATGGAAATTTGCTTGCAAATGCAAGTTGTGAAGAGAGAGGGAGGAAAAAGGGGTCAAAGCTGGAGCGCCATTGAATTGCCACAAGAAAGTGGAAGCTGCCTGGGGAAAAACTCCTGGATGGAGCCTCAGAAGTGTTATTAGAGGGTGAGGAGGAAAAATACTCAACAGCCTAGGAGATGGTTCCAAAATTGAAATCAGATGTCACAAACTCTAGGTGATTGCAAGATGGCAGAATCAAGGATGATTTGATTGCTCATGGTTGATTATGATCCAAAATCTTTGGGGAAGTGTCTTCTCATTCTATGCTGCTCTCTCATTAGGTCTTCTCATAAACAGATTAGAAAAATAGTCCCACAATTGCTACCACAGTTAGGACAGTTTCCGTCACAACATCTGATTCTTTGTTTTTAAATAGATGGTGTGAAAAATAGAAGGAACTAGAGAAACTCTGTGGATGTAATCACCCATTTCCAACTGGAGGAACCAGTTAAAAAATTCTAGACTTCAGCTGTAAAAATGGAATTGACACTGTAGTGACCATCAAACAATCTGATGCTAAAACAGAAATTTTGCTGGTGTGAAAAAATTGTAAGACATTTTGTGATGTTTGTGGAGGTACTATGAACCTTCAAATAGATGAACTTCAGTTAGTTTTAAATTTTAAGCATGTTGAACTATTGCAAGGCAACATGGTAGGACTTCTCGGTATCCTAGGAGCTGAGACTTTGTGGTTATTCTGCATATTGGAATAAGAATAAAATAATGGCAAAAAAGAGCAAAAGGATTCACTTCTCTGTTATCTGACTCTAGGAATATGAGAGAAATTGTCAGCATTTGATGGTCCCTGTTCCTCTTTTTACAAGACTTGCAGTCAACAGAAAAAGGGTTTATCGGGGGGAAAAAAAAAATTGAAGTTAACTGAAGTGATTAAAAAAGTTGTAAGATGCTGTATGAAATACATAAGGCCTCTGTGATTCTCTATATAGCAAGCAATCATGGTCCTTAAAAGTTTCTTTGTAATTTTTTGTTAAAGAATAGCTTTATAGTCACTTACATTTGGTATGAGGAAAATAAGTCTTTGGAAAACTTTTGCCAGAAGTGTAACAAAAGTCAAAACACTGATTAGTCTTTTGATTTATTAAAAATGTCTGTGTAAATATAGGTTTTTTTTTTTTTTAAAGAAACCTGAATTCTTTGATACAAGAAGGGAAACATTGTTACATGTACAGCAGGCCTTAGATGCTTTCTTGCTGATCGAGACTGTCCTTTTCTCATATATGGAAAGTGGTATAGATTTTTCCAAATCAGGCAACATACGTTGTATTATGTTATTCAGGTTTACTTTGCAACCAGAGTACTATTGTGCAGCAGCATTCCTTGCTAAAAAGCACAGATAGGTGGTAAGATCCAATGATTATTGCTTAGGAAGGAGTGTCAGGACTGATTAGTATTTCACTCAGGTTCAGTAACTGATGGGCTTCTCAAGGCTGCTCGTCCTAGATTGCTATCGACTTGAACTCCTTCCTCTGTTACTGGGGAAGGTCAGTATTAGCTTGTTGCAGCAAGTACCTTACTTGTTTTTAATCTTTGATGTAGAAACCTGAGCAGAGAATCTCAGTTTTATACTACTTTGCAAGTATTTGTATTATTTACACATGAACTCTGAAGTCTTGCACTAAAAACATGAATTGAAACCCATTGCCTTTCCCTAGTGCCTTTTTGGGCCTTTTTGATTTGATCTATCTTTGTTGTGAGAAGTTTAAAGAACACACTAGCGTTTTATAAAATCAAGATTAGTCAATTTTAAAGTATCACCCCTCCTAACAACAGTAATTTTTCCACTTCGTGTATAATAGCTTTTCAGCCAGATTGTCAACAGCTATAAAAATATTTTTTCACTTTTTAATTGTTTAAACTTTTAAAAAATATTTTCATTTAAAGTTCACTGTCACACTTGAACAAAAATTACTGAGTGAGCTGGAGACATACTTTTTTAAGCATTTACTGTATTTTTCACTTGTGAAATATAATTAGTGCCTAGTAATGGAGGATGCTCAAGCAGGCTGAGGGTGGGGGAACTTCTCCGTCTTGGTGTACTTTAATGATCTCTATGCATGTGGAAATGCTCAGAATACTAAAGGATGTTTGGGTCTGCTCTTTCTCAACTATATTTTTCTATGTCTCCAACTAGGCAGAGAAAATCTGGATGAGAATAGTTTCATGTTTCTTTTAGCAGTATAGTTATTTACTCTCCTCTCAATGGGTATGAAGATTATCTCATTAACTAACTGTCTGTTTCTATCCACAAAGTAATAATTTTCCAAGGACTTATAGTACCTTTCAGCATCTTCGGTTCCAGGCTTTAAAGAGGAAAGAGGTAAGGGCAGAGAAATTGGGTAACATAAATGATGGCCTGATGACAGTGGAAGAGGAAACTGAATGGTCCTTGCAGTGTTGTGGCATTAAATAGGTTTCTCAGGGGGTACTGCTGATCTGCTGGGAAGTTCTCAAAAAGCTGAGTGGTAGCCATTGGCTAGTGTGAGCCGCTCTCTTTCAAGAGGTCCCATGGAGAGCTGATGGCTTGTAGCTTTTCTTCACCTTGTCTTTCATAGGCTGTTTCCAAAGGTCATTGCTGAATCTTTTTTTTTTTTTTTATATATATACAGTGTCTTAGCTCTTATGGAATGTGATAGGTCATCGTGTGGAGGTGCCTGTCATTCTCCATTGCTGTTTAGAGGCAGCCTTGGTGGGTACTGAAAGGAGATTGCTGATTTAAATTCTACTCTGACTGTGACGAATTGATTGCAGTCTGTTCCTTTTTGGAGAAAAGCCTGATTTGTGTCACCTTACAACTAACCTATCCTTTCCAGTTTTAGTCCACTGATGCAACTTGTTGTACCATTAATGATGTTCAGGTTACTGTTCAGGAGGTATACTTGTGCCTTGAAAACTCTTGGAAGAAGGATACATAGCCCAAGTAAAACTGTTAACAGAAAATTGTTCAGCTGTTCAATTGAAACTTGACCCAGTGTCAGAGTTTTGGTTAAAGATCACATAGAAAGAAACAAACTACAAATTAAAACCCCATGTACCTGTGTACTTTAGAGAATTCTGTGTTAACTTTAGTTTTCTCAGCACTTGTATGTTGTTATGCCTTTGCCAAATTTGATAGTGAAATTGGTAAGGAGTTTGAGAAATCCACGTAATGTTTTTTGGTGGAGCATTGGTACATTTTTGACACTGTATTGCAGTCCAAAAGGGGAGCTGTCCAAAACCAATAACATGTGTTGGTGGCATTTTACTAAAACAGACAGACCCGTACGTTTTTCTGAGGTGTTTGTGTAATTTCTTCAGGTTTGTTCTTTTTAGCTAATGTCCCATTGGTAATTTTACTGTGGTTCACATAGCAAGGGGTAGCATGCCAACTTCTAGGCTGGCCAGGACACTTGTCTTTTTGAGTGAAGGCTGAAGGTGTCCCTTGAGTGGATCAATTTATGACAGGTCCCATAACCAAAACCCGTAACCTTTTGCTGAAGAGAGTGTAACAGATGCATATGCTTTAAGGTGATAGTTGTTCTAACATACAGCTATTGGTGATTGTTTTAGATGCCAGCACTGGGGATCTGTCAGCAAAACATTAAGTTATATCACTGTTAGCTGTAGGCTGTAGCAATGTGAACTGTTGTTTCTTTTTATTGACCTTAAAAAGTGTTAGTGATTATTCCATATAGTGATGTCTGGGCAGTAAACTAAGAACCCATTATGCAATGCCTTCTCTGGAGAAGAGAGTCTGCTTTGGCTCAGCAACAAACCAACAGTTACTGTTTACTGTGGGGGCAGATCATGGCTGTATTTGCAATTGCCTTCACACCTTTTAGAGAATAATCAGTTATCCTCAAAGTAATAGTCTAAAAGTAAACCAAAACCCCCCACCGAACCAAAACAAAAATGCTCTGTATTTTAATTTATGGTTGTTCAGTGTAACTGCTATCTAGTGAATTATTAGTCAATAACAATTTTCCATATTCTGACTCCTATTATGTGATTGTCTGAAGATCAGCTTTTGATGGTTTTTCTTATTACAGTTTTCTCTCTTTCCTGTTCTCTTTTCTTTTAGTGCTCAGCCAACAGTCATATGCAGACTATGACACTTTCATCTAGCTACTCTTTCAGAGCCTAGTGTTTATTAAAGATGATGATCGTGCCCTTTTCTGTGTTTCCTTCCCTGCAAATCTTTCTGATCGCAGTCATGAGGGAGTAGTTTTCCCTGTTATGTAGTTGCTGTACTTGTGATTTCTAACCTAATCAGTATCTTGGGAGGTTTTTGAAGTTTAGCAGGCTCTCCATGGTAGACCCATAGAATGCTGAGTCATTTTCCCTGAACCACAATAAAATGTCATTTTTTGTGGCTTCTGTCTGCTTTTGTCCCTCACTAATTTGCTCTTTTGCTCTTTCTATCTTTTTTTGCTTTGTCACTTCATATTTATGAAACTCTGTATATGTATATATATTTTATTTTCTTGGCCTGGCTATCGCTGCCTACTTTATTTTCTTTCCCACTTTATTTGTATTTTTTGTTATACAGTTCTATGGTGACTCTGTGTGCTGCCGGTAATGTTGCCTTTCCCTACTGTTGGCTTTTCTAGGTTTGCTGTTGTCCACCTGCAGAAGTCAGGCTCTTTACTCAGAGCTATGAACTGTGGTTAAAAGCAAAACTATTCAAAAATGGTAGTGAAGCCGTTACTGAGCAGTGAATGGTTACCTTGCTTAGGATATGTGTCACTAAAATAGCCAGATAGAGCAGGTTTGCAATTCCATGCAGAATTTTTCTGAGAATAAAATGCATCTTGTTTCTATGTTAACTTCTAAATGGGAATTCATTAGATCTGATTTATATGCTCTTGAATTATAAAGGGCACTCTACATTCCTGTGGCTCAGCTAAGAGGGAGTTAGTGGGGAACCCTCCAATTGCGTAGGAACATCTTGGGTCTGGTTTTGTTTGTTTTAAATACCTTTCAGCCATATGGATTCATGATGTTTATGAAAAGAGTTATGAGGGATATGAGAACCATGAATCAGGGAGTGGCTCCCATTGATCTCTAAGTGTATTCTTTCCCAGTGACAAAGATAGATGGTCATGTTCAGATTTCTTGACATTTCAGGGCAGATTGTATGATAGAAAGCACAGGAGACTTGCTTGTTCTTTGCTTACATTTCATGTTATGTGTTTCTAAAAGATCATCTTGTCCTCTTTTCTTCAGAACAGGGGTAACAGTGTGGAGTTTCTGTTGTTCTAACGTTGTTGACCCATTTTCCATCTTTTCTTGTCACTGTGTCAGTTAATAGCGCATTGGCCAGAAAGAAAATAGTTTATGCTGTATTCTCCAGCCTTTCTCCTCTACTTCCCTTGATTATGAAATACTACTTTTTTTTTTTTTTGTCAAGACCTTTCTTTTCCTCAGTCTCTCCCCCCCCTTTTTTTTAAAATACAACTGTAGACTTTATCATAGTGCTAGCCTTTTCCCCCATCCAGGCTTCTTTACATGCTCTCAATACAGATGTTTCTGCCTCTCAGTGAAAGGTTAATTTTCTAATCTATGTGAAATCTGTCTTTTAAAACCAAACAAAGCTCAAATTGAACTGATCAACTCAAATGCAAGGAAATGGAAAACATAAAACTGGTTTAAGTTGAAACTTGTAGCTAAGGCTAGTATGGATTAGGTCACATATGGCAAGAGTGTGCATCTCTGAGTTGCATCCATTAACTGGGTTCATGCTCTCAGACTCACTGGAAAAATAAGTTCTATCAATTACTTTTCTATTTTGTTACAACATTGACCAAAGACAGGAGATGATACTGTATTTGCTGTTCTGGCTGCATATACAGGTTTTACATTTGAAAGTGGTGTTTTGTTTTAATTTCCACTGCATTGCTTTTTTCTGTCTCAGCAGAGGTCAGTAAATACAGTTGTGAACATTTTCTCTTTTAATTATAAGGTCTGTGATCCATATTCCAAGCAGAGTAGAACTGAAGAAGTCTTTTAGTCAGATAGCTAATTGTTTTAACTGGTCACCATCTTAGTCTTTTCATTATTGCTTATTTCTAATATTTTTCCCTTTGCTGGCACCTTGGGTGTTTGTCACAGTGGTTTGCAGACAGTCTGCTTTTGTTTGCTGACCCAGTAGTTCACTTTCTTTCTGTTCAGTGGCAGCCCCTGGTGCTCATGGGCGTCGTGACCAGCTGCTTCCTAGTCTGTGTCACCTTTGCTTCCTTCAAAGGCAGATATGGCTCAAGTGCTTTTGGATTGGTGGGGATCTCAGTGGAGTGTTTTGTAGATGTGTGTGCATGTTTGTAACACAGCAGTGATGTAAGAAAATAACATGCTAAGATCAAGGACAGGGTAGGCTATTCAGTATCAGGTAATAGTGACTTGTGAGAATACTTAGTTATGGTAGCCTGGGAAAACAGAAAAAATGGCCATTTGTAAATGACCTTGTACATTTTTTCCTGTATGCCCTTTTCTGTGGTCAGTCCAAGTTTTTACCAGCCCATCTCTGCACTGACAAGATTCCTGGTGAGGGCTACTGAGCTGGCACATGAATGTACAAGTGCTCAGTGGCACATTTACTGAACTTGCTTTTCATTGCACAAAATTTGTTTTGTTCAACTTCACTCTACCAGAGAGGGTTGAAGCACAGACTTATGCATGTACTTCATATATACATGGATAAATTCTCGCTGCTTACCTCACAAATTAAATCTCAAGACAGCTGGGGTGTCACCTCCTAACTTCTGTACCCTTTCTCTGTACCCTGTACTCTAACTTCTGTACCCCGTTCTTTGTGCTCAGGCTGGTTGTTGCATGCTCATCTGTAGTGAAACTAAGGAAAGACCCTGCTGAGGGCTACTGCACAGACAGAATATATTTCCTTTTCTGATTCAAATTTCCTTTTCCAGTGTGATGGGGTACGTGGTAGCAGGTACACTTTTTCTACTTAATTCAAGAGGGGAGTAAGACTCAGATTTTACTGAGGGTCTAAAGTTCTGCTTGGTATGGACCTCACTATCCACAGCATAAGAGCCACCTGAGTTAAGATACTTGTACAGAGCCTTACAATTGTGAATGGAAGCTATCATAGGATTGTATAGTAATTTAGATTGAAGGGACCTTAGGTCCTGCGCAGGAGGTCCTGCTCACAGTAGGGTCATGAGTAGGATGGAGTCTGTGTAACCTCTTTGGTAATCTTTTGTACTACTTGACTGTCCTCTTGGTGGAAAAGTTTCTTCTTATATCCAGTCTGAACCTCTCTTGTTTTGATTTGTGCTCGTTGTCTATGGTGTTCCTGCAAGGCACAGCTGTGATGAGTCTGGCTTGCTCTTCTTGATATTCCTTGCAGAATTTCTCCAACTCCTTGCAAGTGTTAGAAGGCTGCTGTTAGGTTCCTTCAGAACCATCTTTTCCCCAGGCTGAACAAGCCTTCTTCCAGTTCTCACAGGGCAAATGCTTCAGACACCTGACCATCTTGGTAGCCCTTGTTGACCTCACTCCAGTTTATTGAATTTTTTGATATTGAAAGCCCAGTGCTGGATGCAGTATTGTAGATTTGGTCTAATGAGTCCTAGGCAGAGGAGGGTAATTGCTTCCCTCAATCTGCTAGCTGTGTTCCTGTTAATATAGCCCCAGCTGTCCTCCTGCGTAAAGAGAAGCTGTGTTGCCCCATGCAGGCTGTGAGCAGAGGGGTAAGGCTATATAATAAAACACGGGTGTTTTAAACTGCAGCTTACATTGTCATGTAAGTAGCGGGAGGCAGATGGTTGAGCCTTTTTCTCTAGTAGTGATCAGCATGCCACTGTGGTATGTCTCTTTCTGCCTCCATCTGTTGTCAGGCTGATGGTGAAGTAACCTGTGGTGGGACATCTGCAAGGCTATCGTCGTATGCAGCACCACATAGAGAGAATTGTACGCATGCTTAGCTGTACTGCTGGCCCTTTTTGCGAGAACTATTGTTGTAAATAGAACCGTCTTCTGGCATGTCAGAGTCCTTGTTCATTTGTTGCTTCCTTCCCAACACTTCCAGCCAAGAAGCAATAGGAAGAATTTTAATAGTAGAGACTTGAAAAAAGGCCAGTAACAGAAGGGAACAAGAAGGGAAAGGTAGAGAGTTTGAGTTGCATTTCCTTGGCCAGGTGCAGTGCTCACCACTGGAATGATTTCGCCTTCATTCCACTACTGGTTTTACTTTGGTTGTGAGCATTTGCAGGTGTGTTTTCCTCATTTACCTTACTTCGCTGTTGTTGGCTTTGGGGAGGAAAAAAACCTGCATGATTTGCGTATGAGAGTTCTCAGCAGTGGGAAACTTGCTGTTATGGCATAGTAGTGACAAGAAACTAACAACCATAACAAAATTGGACTGTTTAAATATAGAATCATAGAATCATCTGATTGGAAGAAACCTTTAAGATCATCGAGTCCAACCTTTCACCGTGCACTGCCAAGGTTGCAAAACCATGTCCCTCAGCACCACATCTACACATCTCTTAAACACCTCCCTGGGCAGCCTGGTCCAATGCTTTACAACCCTGTCTGTAAAGAAGTTCTTCCTGATATCTAACCTAGATCTCCCCTGGCGCAACTGTCTTTTTCTTTCTCATGTAAACCACTAATAGAAAGATAGTATTTTGAACTTGCTATTCAATTTTTATCGTGGCATCAGAGAACAAAGGTGGCAGGATCTCAGAAAGTCCATGAGTTGTGAATAGGAGGATAGGTACCTATAACTGTCTCTGAAAAAGCACATCGTTAGTATTGTAATCTCTTCCATTTCATCTGTTGTTAATGTGAGTAAATAGCATAGTCTGATAGCTCTTAAGTGTGTTGTCTCATCATGCACGTGAAATCAAACCATAAACTTTTGTATAAAGCAGATGGAAACTGTGAGAATGAGTCATTATTCTGTCCTTCAAACGGAGTTCTGGATTATTGCAGGTTTTTGAAAAATTGCAATGGACAATAACATGGGAATTATTGATTTCTTCTTAACTTTAAGTTAAGAAGAAAGAGGAATTTGTCTGGCATTCCCATAAGAGTCAATGAGTGAAAAAAGAAAAACATTACCATCCCTGGTTCTTGGAAAAGTTAGACCCTAAAGCAAGCAAACAAACAAAAGATCAATTTGGAAATCTTAATGTAAAGTATTTCAGAGTTAATGGTTTTCATTCTGTAAGGAAGATTAGTTTTATACAGAGATTTCTAATACAAATTTGTGGCCATGTGTGCATGTTTATCTCAACTCCAGTATGGCTTTTGACAGTGTCCCATAACATCATCATAAAGTGATGAAATATAGGCTAGATAAATGGACATTGAGATAGACTGAAAGCTGGCTGTACTGCCAGGCTCAGAGGGTTGTGATCAGTGGCCCAAGTCCTGCTGGTGGCCAGTCACTAGTGGCGTTCCCCAACAGATCATACTGGCTCCAGTATTATTTAATGTCCTCATTAAGAACCTGGGTGATGGGACAGAGTGCACCCTGAGCAAGTTTGCACGTGACAGAAAATTGGGAAGAGTGGACAATATACCAGAGGGTTGTCCTGCCACCCAGAAGGACCTTGACAGGCTGGAGAAATGGGCTGACAGGAACCTCATGAAGAGCAACAAAGGGAAATGTCAATACTCCCCCTTGGGAGGAACAACCGGTCAGCTGTCAGCCTCCTGGGCTGAGCTATGAAGAGCACTGCCAGCAAGTCAGGAGAGGAGGTCTTTGCCCTTTGCTCAGCTGTGCTGGGACGCATCTGGAGTGGAGTACTGGGACATAGTGGAGTGAAGGGCCACAAAGATGAACTGAGAGTGATATTCCAGTGTGAGGGTGGTTGAACACTGGTGCAGGTTGTCCAGAGCAGTTGTGGAGTGCCCATCCTTGGAGATATTCAGAAGAGGACAGGACACAGTCTCAAGCAACCTGCTATAGTTGACTGAGCTTTGATATTTTTCATAGGACCCTTCTAGCCTCAACTCTACTGTGGTTTTGTGATTTAGAAACACAGATGCAAGAAGGTTTTGAAAAGCCACACAGAAGAATTTTTGCTGTTAAAATGTTAGAGTAGAAGTTGTTCTTGAAGTTTCTTCCTGGAGAACAGAGAGGCTGTGAGTCCAGCGATACAAGAACTCTAGCTCAGACTTCTTTGCTTCATATGTACTAACAAATTAAAGATTGGTAGGAAACTCAGTTAACTACACTGTTAAATTGCTAAAATGGTACCAGGGCCTAGCCTGTGCTAGTTACTCTATCCTAGGCAGTTCTTAGTTATGGCTCTGTCCATGGCCAAGCTAACTTCTGCTCTCCCTGGGCAGTTTGGATGCGGTGACCCTGTTTTGGACAGTAGAAGAGTTGAACAGTATTGATGTGGGCTGTTCCGTGCCAGTTAGCCTCAGTGCCAGAGAGTGTTGCTCGATGCTTTTAAATTTACTAGCACAGATAGTCTAGGTTCCTGGATCCATAGCTTGCAACCTGAAGAAATATATCTTTTGACAAAGCTCTATCTCCCATGCTTTTAGGTTCAAGAATCAGCTGTGTTTTCAGGGCAGGACCTCATCAGTCTTCTATAACTGATAGGGAACCAGGAGACTGGACACTGTCTGAGCCAGAAGCCCTTGGAGTTTGAACTCCCAAGTATCATCTTCATGTATAAAAATTTAAAGAACCTTAAAAGACATGAGAAGACATTAAAAGACATATTGTAAGACTTGGGGGGTGGTGGTGGGGAAAAAAGAGCTTAAGACATAAAAGTATTTGCATGGGAAATGTAAATGTATATATTTTAAATTCTGAACAGCAGCAGTAGCTATGCTCTGTTGTTCCATTTTTATTTCTTATTAGAGCAGAAATTCTGTTCTTTAAACATCTCTGCTGACAGTATTCCGTATAACTACTATTCGTAATATATCCAACTTCTTATCAAAATAGAACATTTATTCTTTCACTGGAGAGCAATGCACAGTCTTTCACAATTTGGATTTCAGTGAAACTATGGATATTCCTCAAGTATGGGGTGTGGGCAATCCAGATATTTTAGTTTACAGTTGGATAACATACTTGGAAAAGTTGGGCTATGGTGTGCAGAAGTTTTCCCTTTGTTTTTCTTGGCCACTGCTATGCTCCACAGGTGCCTCAGCTTTCTCAAGTGAGGTTTTCCTCACCTTGAGTTGAGTAGAATTAATGATGCTAAATGCCTTGGAAATTTTTGTTTCTGGGTTTTGATGAAAATGCAAACAGAGCTCCATCAGCCAAAGGCTCATGTGTGCTGGTGCAAGAGGACAGACGGAGAATGGCACAACCGAGCTCTTCTGCAGACTTGAGCAATGTGTTTTGTTTTAAATGTGTTCTGAATTTATGCAGTTTTATGCAAATGCTTTAAGAGATGCTTTAAGCTCTTGGAAATGCTCTAGTTTGAATGTTGAAACTGTTTTTATTTTGTGCATTTGTTCTTGTGTTAAAAGCTGTTTGTGGAAGGAACTTTATGCTCCTGTGTGGTACTAGACTTCTGCCAGACTGTAAACATCCATATGAAGCCCCCAGGAGTAATCTCAATACAAGTAAGGAAATGTAATTATATGTCCAAAAGGCATTTGCAGTGCAGTTCAGTTTTGGCAGAAGGCTTATGGCTGTTAAGCTTTAAAATACAATGTTTTCCCCCCCGAAATATACAGAAAATACAGTTTTTGGAATTAAAAAGATTTTTTTAGTGTAAATTACCACAGGCCTATAGAGGAAGCCACGTGCTTTACCAGTGCTTTGGTGCGAGTTTGCTGGCACTTAAGTGTTTTTAGTCACTGAATTGCTTCAGGCGTCTTCCTCACTAAGTTATAAGAAATCAGTGGAAACATATTTCTCATTTCTATGAACAGACAGGGTTGGCTGGCTCATTGTGCGCGTAGGTTATCAGTAAATCTGTAGGAAACAAAAACAATCTAACTCCTAGTAGAAAAGTTAGTGATTCTGTGGAAATCAAGTTAAAGTTACTTGTAATTAAATTACTTCCTGATTGATTTTCCTTTATTTTAATAAGTATTTTATTTTTGTTTTTGCAAGTGGTTTTGTTAGTAATAATCCGAGGGTAACTGGAACAAAATTTGGTGAGAAAGTCATTAGCACTGTAGCAAAATAGCAGAAGGACAAATAACATCTTTGTCGAAAAATAGTTTATGAGCTGAAAAAAACTCCATCTGTTTAAAGGAATCTCTGAGGTGTTGCAACCTTGATTTATGAACTTCTTAAGATGATCATTTAATGGTTTAACTTTCTTTTACGCTAGCAGGGACTAGGTGGTACTGATCATGCACTTACAAGATAGTTTTTCAACCATGAGACTAGTTTTAGGTGTTCATGTGCAAGCTTCAGCTGTGAACCTATTTCCTGCAAGTCATGGTGAACTTCAGTATAGCAGCTACAAATAGTTTCCTTTGCATTTCCTATCATCTCTCTCTTTATCTCTTGCTCAGACACGTATTCAGTTCTATTCCTAAAGGATTCAGTTGCCCTCTGAGGGCTCTGGCCGTGGAGGATCTAGTTGATGGGTTTGTGGGAATGTAGTAATAGGTTTAGAAAGGGCTCAGACAAACATCTGACAGGTTTGTTGCCTGCAGCATTTAGGAATGAGGAGGAGAGTTAGGAGGTATTTATCTTTCTTTTTTTCATGAATACCCTTGCAGGTCTTCTGTGTTCCTGTGGTGTAAATGCTATTTAATGGCTAAGCCATGTGATTTGAAGCACAAGCTTTTCCTTTCATCTCACACATCACGTGGCTTTTAGCAATTAGTTCAGTGACTTCCGTTCTTCCCTGTCTGTCCCGTAATTCACCTTTTTGCACTTGATCCAGCAGCGTGACACTGCATCTGCTCTCATAGGCTGAATTTTTACATAGCCCATGGAAATTACTTTTTCTTCCGCATTTTGTTTTAGTAAAAATACTTGGTTTGTGCTTTGGGAAAAGGCTGTCTTTGTAAATTAGCTTAGGAATAGTTTGGATTCCTCTTAGATGTTATTCAATTATCATGGTTTTGTTTGTGACTATTTTACACCTTAAAGGATTAATTTGTTGGGATATTGGCAACCATTCATCAGCTGCTCTTCTCTGTCCAAGGCGGGCGATGGAAAACATTTCTTTGCCTTTTGATCTGAAGCTGTTGAGGGAGACAGATCAACAGTGAGGTCTTCAGGCTAGAGTGAAAATCTCAGAAGTTGTTATCAGGTTCTGCTTGTTTGCGTAACTTTCCCTGTGGAAACTTGTGGAAGTCACCTCAGATAGCATCCAGTGCAGTTGCTTCAGTCTCTGAAACAGTATTTGGGTGTAATTTAGGGTCTGCGTCCGAGAAAGTGCTGAGAAAGCTCATGCTCTATCAGTTACCTAAAGCTCATTCATTTGCCTAAGTCTTTGTTGAAAATGCTAAGAGCTGTGTCATGAAACCCTGTACTTTAATGGGAAGATACATGGGGATATAGTTTCAAGCACGGAGAACAGAGAGAGAGCAAAGAGGAGAGTACAGTGTGTGTAGTAGTACTGATGAAGTATTTAGTTAGCAATGGCAACTGTACCTCATTCTGCTCAGAATAATTGTCCATGAGGAGCAGAGAGCATAATGTGGAAATTCTGGAGGTGTTTGCAGAATGCAAGTGAAAGTGTTACCTGGTTCTTTCTTTTTCATGGTAAATAAAAATAAATAAAAATCTGTGGTTTCGTTTGATTAAATAGGCTTTAGAATTTGGTACTTACAGACCAGATCTTCTGTGAAGTATGACATCCTGTGCCACAACCGTTGGTCACCGTGAGGGGCCTATGAAGTGTTACATAGAAATATATTTAATTTAATAATACATTGACTTTACTCAAGGATTTACATTCAAAATTACAGTGTTTGCTTTTACATTCTCTTACACTTTCACCAGAATAGGCCAAAGCAAGCTTTACTGAGAACATTCTTCGTTTGCAACCAAAGACTGGATGTATCATCCAATAATTTTGTGTAGGTAAATGTACTGTAATATGAAATCTTACATGCTATGTTAGCATAAACTATCTTTTATAGAATGCTTGCATGTTATAATATTTTTTCTTGTTCTACTAATACTAATTTTATACAGGAGACCGTTCATAAAGCTCTACAGATACCACAGCTGCCTAAAATTTACAATATGTGAACATGCAACTAGTAAAATTGTGAAATTATTAGAAATATTTTATTTAATGTAAAAATACAAATCTATGATTTCTCAAGATATTTCTTTGTAGTATTAACTGATTTGAAACTTGTACTGTATTAAAAAAAACCTGGAAACCCCTCCAAAGAGGGAATAATTTCTAAATAAATAAAATATAAAAAAGGTAATAACAACAGGTCAAGTTCTTCACTTTTGAGGCTGTAAAAAAGAAAATACTGAATATCTTTTATCAGTTGTGAGTTTGTATACACTATTATTTGCCAACCCTGTTAGAAATCTAAAAGCAGATTGGCATCTTTGTCCTACTAATTCTGTCATTTTCCACTTGGCAATAAGTAGCTTTGCCATTTTTTCCCTTTAGCACATGTGTAAATATAACTCTATTTCATTTACTTATTTTCCTGCTAGCTTGGAGTTGCTGATGGTGGCACAGCTTTAGAGGACAAATGCTTAACACACTGTTGTGACAGTTAAAGGGTAGCAAAATTAAGATGTTGGAGATGAGTTGTTTCCATCTCCCTTTTTGTCTTCTCCCCTAATTTTTTAAGTGTCCAAATTACCTAAGTTACAACATCTATGGTCTGCTTCCCTAGTTAGTTGCAGAAACAGTCTCTCTGAACGGGAGTAGTGCTAAATGTAGACAACTAAACTGTCTGGGATGACACCCATAGCTCCTGAGTTGGTCAATCAGGGATAACTTCAGCTCAGTAGACTGATGACTTGGCACATGCCTTTTGGCTTTTAGGGGTATTAGATTTCCCACCCTCTTGATAGCCATCTAAATGGTAGTTTTTGCGATGTCAAGAAAACCTATGATGTCTTTCTAGCACTTATTTATCTTTGGTCTTCCAGATGGCTTTTTAGCATCCTCTTGGTCCTATTTGCCATGTCTTTGAATGATAACTTTGGAATTCAAAAGCACCAATGAATTGCCTAATATAGCTTGGTTTTATAGCTTTGCAAAAGAAACAAAAGCGTGAAATTTAAAAGCTGGTAGGCTTACACAGAAGAGTTAAGTAGAAAACATGGAAGGGGAGAGCTAGAAGAAAATCTAGTCCATATTCAGTTCCCAAGTTTTCAGCTTATAACTAGTTTTCTTCCTTGAGTTTTAGGAGAGTGCAACAGCTGCACTCCAATTTCATTACAGCTGTAATCTACCCATCTATGGTCTTATAGTTTTTCAGTGAATGAATGAGAATTTCAGTTTTTACGCGTAGTAGCAAATATTCTTTTAGTCAATACTTTCTTGGAAGACAAAGGCTTAATACAAGCGGTAAGCATTAGATAATCCCTCTCTTTATCTCTGATGTTGTTGCCAGATTGTTGACGTTAAAAATTTAAGAGTGAAACATCTCTTGTATTTCTTGCATTTGAAAAGCTGACAGAGAATAAAGCATTATTAGGGTAGATTCAAGTTTTGCTTCTGCTTGTGGATGGACTTAGTATCATTTAGATGTTGCGTTTAAATCCCCAAACTGAGTACTTCTGATTGCCTAGGAGCTTTCGAAGCTGCCCAATCTGGTCTTAAGTATGTGTTCATAAGATGTAGTTACTGGCAAGATTTCCTCAGCGTGACAAAACGAACAGCTGAAATTGGAGTGTTTCTTGAGTACAGTGTTTTGATTTTTGTCTTGAATGCCAGTCATTGGAGTGCTGCAGAGAACATTAGTAACATTAATAATATCACATAGAAAAAATAATAATTTAGGGTGAAATAATTTTCTTTGTGTTCATCAGTTGAGTAGGACTCTTAATTCCGGGCAGGAATGCAAAGACTCTTGGATATGCACAAAGGAGCTTTAATATCTGCTAATAGAAGGAGTTTAGATGTTACCCAACTGGATCGGTGTTTCAGCACAGAAAAGACTCGCGTTAGATGTAGATCCTGTAACTGAGCTTCATTTACAGTCTGCTTGTCAGGATTTGCAGTCGCATAGGGCTGTACAAGCTCCTACCCCAGATGGGTTGTGGTGTTTACTGTTCCTACAGTTTTCCTTTGTAAATAAGCTGTCGCAATACTGATGCAATATTTTTCCAATATTCATATGATGAATGTTGTTTTTATCTTAGTTGTTTTCTTTGTTATGCCATGATATTTAATGCGAATAAATCTTTTGAAATCCTCCTTGATTAACATATCTGGGAGGTCTCTTTAGTTTGGCTTAGACTACTGCTTGGGGGGGACCTTTCGTGTCGTCTTCAGTCATGAGAAAGCTTGACTTGCTATACAGGCACAGAAAGAGTTGGTTGTTTTAAGTGTGGCAGGCTGAGGTAAAACGCTGCTCTGGTGTAATGGTAACTTTCTATTAAAAGTACTTTACTGTGTATGAAGGACAGGAATAGGCTAGATGTGCTATAGAAACATCAGAGAAATAACGTTAAGATGTTGTAAAGATGCAGTTTAATGTAATGTGGTGTTTCTTCTGATAAGGAAATGATCAAATAAGTTACCTATATAGTCTTCACATATAGTCAACATTTCACTGAATACAAATATATTTTACTACCTGAGGAAGACTTATGGAAATTATTTAAGTGCACATAGATATATTAGAAACCAGGTGATCAAATTACAGTATTTGGAAGAAAGGAAACTACAAAACTTGCACCTGTGAACCTTTATAGTCTTGCTAAATATGATGGGAATTACTGGACTTAGTCATGTACAGAAATACTGACTTTTGGTAAGCAGGGAGAGCATTTACAGGAGTAAATTTTTTTTTTTTTGCATAAAAATTCTTATTACTTGAAAATATACCAGAATTGGGGGCTGGGGAAGAACACATTTATCATATTATAAGTAAGAGCAGAATTTAGAAACTACTTGCATAATTCAGTGCCGCGCTGCTTGAGATACTGATCCTTTGTGGGTAGAATAATTAATAGGAAAATTTAGGAAATTTCTAAGAACATTTGCCACTGCTATATGCATGAATTATACCCTAGACAAACCTAGAACTTGAAGAAATCTGTATTGTAGAGGTTTGATAAATATCTATGTGTATATCTATATGTAGCATGTCAGGACTATGCTGAAGTAGGCAGATGAAGCATTCAGGCCTGTGCAAAACGTATTGCTTTTATGGTGTATCTCTCCGTACACTTGCAGACATCCTTAAGAGGACAACAAGGTGTTAAAGGGATAAAATACATAGGCCGTAGCAATATGGGTCATGCTATGTGGTTTTTTTTACTCTGCTAGATCTGCTGCTGTAAATAAGCAAGCATGAAACTCAGCTTCAGTCTGTGTTTCTGCGGCTCATATTCATGGACTTTTGTCTCATGGATATTTTGAAAGAAATAATAGTCTTACCATCTGGAAGAAAAGAATTTGGAAATATTGAGGAATCATCCTTTTGTTTTGCCACTGGTGATCACTTTAAAATATTTAAAACGCAAGTTTTCTTAAGCATCTGTGGGGTTTTCTGTGTCTAGGTAATGCATAAACCCAGGTCAGCTCTGTGAGACTTCACTGGGTGATATCCTGGGAGCAGTCTAGCAGTGGCGAATGGTAAGATATTTGCACATCTTCTTCACAGATTTCCTGTGCTCTTTGACATATTTTGCTGTTGCAGTTGAATTTTTGTTTATAGTTTTCTTTTTCTGCAGTTGCCTTCACCTTCCAAGTCTCCTTGAACTTTCTGTGCATCTTTTGTGGATCCTACTCTAGCAGTGGGTCTCATTTTTTGATCTGTTGTCAGTGCCAGTTATTGTGCTGCTGATGGGCTCCTGCACAGCTCTGGGCTCCCCTGTAGTTCTCATTGTGCTACTAAAGCATTTTGTTTCTCAAAGTATTGACATCCTATAGTTGAGGAATAGGTAAATTATTGAAAAGGTGAGTGCCTGGCTTCATTGAAAGTTCTGCCAGGTCTACTTTTGACATCCATGGTGCTTGGACTTTACTCTTTTTGATCTTTTTGCTAAATCCCGATGCCACTTGCCCGAGATACATATTATAACAATTCTTTTCATTATATGATAAGTTTCTTAAATATAACCTGTGTCCCCCTTCTGCTCTGTTTTTTAAAATCTTTAAAATGAAAAGGTTTTGACCTGAATTTCTCAAGAAGCAAGACTCACCTGTCTTCTTAACAGTTTATCTTTCTATGTACAATAAATATGAAATTGCAAAAGAGGATTCAAAGAAAAATGTAAGAAATGGGAGAAATACGAGTATCATTCAAGAGCTGGAGGATTTTTCTCATTCTGAAACAATTTGGGGGAGGAAGCAGGAAGACAGCAATCCTTGGCAGTTGGAGCATGAGCCCAGCTGCCTGTGTTGACACAGAGCTGGTGATGGCCTGGTGGCATTTTTCCTGTCTTTACCAACTCTGCTCAGAGCAGTTTTCAGGGGAGCAGGCTGAATTAAACTCAGTATGGGAGCACTGCAAATTCTGACATCCCATTTATCTGCTGACTGATACCTGAAAAGGTATTTGGAGTAAGTTTCCTAGTCATCTCGGTATTGTAAGTACAAGGTAATTTAATGTTGTTACCTCTACGCTTTTTTCCTAAAACATAGCCAATACTGGCCACTCGAGGAACTTTAATGCTTTTGGATATAGGCTGTGAAAACATTGAAAATTTACAAGATTTTCCTTTTTTTTTTTTTTTTTTTCAAATAAATTGGCTTTTCAAAATCTAAAATAAGCGATGGTATGTTCCAGATCTTATAGCTGGACCTGTTTTCCACAGCTGCCCCTTCTGCCAGTGATTATAAGATTACTATGTAGTCCACTTCTCTGTGATTTCAGGTGTTGTTTATCATATGACAGATATTTGCAGAGCTAACCACTCCTCTGTTTTGATACAGTAGAATTTCTGTAGGGAATTTAAAATGGTAAGAGTAATGAAATTTGATATTAGCATTGGCTATTCTATTTTTACACTGTTTTCTTTAAAATGTAAACACCATTTTCTGCCTTGCTATTTTTCAGTAAATGGTTCACTTTGTCAGCCTCTAGCAGAGGACACTGGTGCACTAACCTGTGTCTTTGGGCTAGATACTGTTGGAATATTTAATGTAATCCCTAACCTTAGCTTTTGAAGGAAGGGAGCCCCAGATACAGATCTTTAAAACAGATATGAACTGCAAGTCTGGTAGCACAATGATGTGCGACGTGTATCTGGTTGTATGTTAGTGTGATATGTGGCCTTTCAGTCACTCCAGGAGTGAGAGTGCTATGGCTTACCCCAACAAGCAGGTGGAATATCCTTGCTTGTAACATTTTTTTTTTTTTTTTTGGTGGATCTTACTGTTTGCTAAATCTTCTTTGAAGCAATACAAACTTATTGTTCTAGGGGAATTTTCTCATAAATAGGAACTTGTATTTAGTTAGCATATGGGAGAAATTTTCTATTTTACTTCAAATAAGAAGTACAGATGCACAAATTAATATGTGAAAAAGTAAATCCCTGGAACAATAGAAGAGAAACTTGGAAAAATATTTTTCCAAAGCAAACTAATTGCAGCCAGAATATCTAGTCTTCATGCAGCAGGATAGATACCAGTAGCCAAAGCGAATGCCATCTTCAGAGTCATTTGTGAAGAGAAAATTGTGAGATCTTCATTGCCAGAGTACTGCCATATTGAATCTGTATTATCCACTAGTTACATTATTCCTCCTCCAGAAGGCTTTATAATTGCATGTGAATACGTGATCTTGCACAGGAAGTTCAAAACAAAACAGAAAACCTAGAGGAATCTCTCCCAGAGCTTCGGTGCAGAAGGTACAACTGAGCAAGAATTTCACAGAATCACAGAAAGGCAGGGTTTGGAAGGGACCTCTGGAGATCATCTAGTCCAACACCACTACTAAAGTAGGTTCGCCTAGAGCACGTTGCACAGAATTCCTGATGGGTTTTGAGTATCTCCAGAGAAGGAGACTCCACAACCTCTCTGGACAGACTGTTCCAGTGCTCTGTTACCCTCAAAGTAAACAAGTTTCTCCTCATGTTCAGGTGGAACTTCCTGTGTTCCAGTTTGTGCCTGTTGCCCCTTGTCCTGTCATTGGGCACCACTGAGAAGAGCCTGGCCCCGTCCTCTTGACACCCACCTTTTAGATAGTTATGAGTATTGATAAGGTCTCCATAGTCTTCTTTTCTCCAGGCTAAAAGACCCAGGTCTCTCAGCTTTTCCTCATAAGGGAGATGCTCCAGTCCTCTAATCATCTTTGTAGCCTCTGCTGGACTCTCTCTAGTAGATCCTTGTCTTTTTAACTGGGGAGCCCAGAACTGGACACAGTACTCCAGATGTGGCCTCAGTAGGGCAGAGTAGAGCGGGAGGAAAACTTCCCTTAACCTGGTGGTCATGCTCTTATTAATGCAATGTAATAATTCAGTATGTGCTTGAATTTATTTCAGGCTTTGAATCTGACCTTTTTCAAGAGGGAAAGCTGAATCTTCATCCCATTATCTCTCAGAACATATTTCTTATTCCTTTTGTTGGTTTGAAAGCATGGAAAAGCTGATGAAAACCTTACAGCTAAACAAGTATTTGGGAGAATTTCTAGGTTTAGTTATTGGAAAAGCTAGGAAACTTTCAGGTTCTCTCCTGACTGAATTCTTGGAGGTTTCGCTGATATTGTTTCCAAATATTGAAAATGAAGGAGTTTCCTTATAAGGAACCAGAGATTGAGTTGTGGCTTGATTTATTAATCAAGCTGTGCAATTGAAGCAGGCAATACAGAAACCTATGTCGGAGACACCATACTGCGTATCCTGATTTCCTCTGGAACTTCTTGTACAGATCTTTATACAGGATTAATCCTAATAGCATTAGTGTGGTAAGACATATTGCTAAGTAGACTTACGCTACTAACAAAGACTTAAACAAACAAAAAGTCATTTGGACATTGCTATTAAATAGCTGTCATGACATCATCCCCTTTAACCAATTTTCAGCTTTTTCTCAGGCATCATCTTGGACAAAAGGGAAATAGAGCAACGAATTACCAGGAACCATGATAGCACTGTCAGCCTTTTAAATTAAAGGCTGTTGCCATCCAGTTACTCATCCTTATTCAGAAGATTGCAATGCAATGTGGTGTAGCCTTAAACTGATAGTTAAAAAGCAGATTTGATAATTTTAACACTTGTGTTTCACCCTTCTATTTCAGTCAAAATTATCCAGTGGTTCAATGCATCTTCGATAGTTTTCAGATAATTTAGTATCTTAAATACTGATGTTTTTAATGATCCTGAAGGTATACTATCAGTAAGCTTAAAACAAATGTGAATGCTGAAGATAGGATTTAAATTTAACGCTAGTCATTTTAATATATTTGAGGCAAGAACTTCCATAAATTAGAAGGGAGGTATCTAAAACTGTGTCTTTCTGGTTTGACATACTGTGTGGGTGGTTTCATAAATCAGCTGCAGTTAAAATGACAACCCATAGTAGAATGCTCTGCTAATTTAATTTTACTAAATGATTCTTTTTTTAATCACTGTAATACATAGTGATAAATGGTTAATATAACACTTTAAAGGCCAATTTAAATTTCAGCAGGTTTTTTTCACTTGTCATTTTTATTGTTTACTTCCATGATCAAGTGTAAATACTTTTCATTGATATAATCAGTTTCCATAGTAATTTCAAGCATAATAAATTACTGCTTGTTCAAGGCTAAGAATACCTTTTTTTTTAACTTGTAGTATGGAGCTACTGCTTCTAAAATAAGCAATCATCTTAAATACATTGGTTTTTAAGTGGTTTGCTCTGGCTGTTGAAATACCTGTGAACTTCTGAATACTAATTGTGGAAGAAACCATTTCTTTTGCAAATGATCAGAAGTAAAAGCTGGTGTATGTTAGGGGCAAGGTATACATTCCTACGCTTCATAATGCAGAGGAGGATTAATTTGAGAGCCCAGGTTTGCAGAGACACGTTCTCTGCTGCTGTTGCTAACAGAGACCCCAGGGGCTGTGACTGTGACACCTGCCTCATTGCTGTCCACACATTTCACAAGGGGACTAGACCAAAAACCCCCTCTGGCACTCACTCTGAGCTCTCCATGTTAACAAGGATGAGTACAGGTGATTGCTGTGGTCATAGTACCAGGGTCACGGCATGTAACCACAGTGAAAAGCAGTGCTAAAAAGATTCCTGGGAATGCTTCTGGCATTCAACATGTGCATAACATAATTTTGGAACTGCATGTATTGCAGCTGATTTATTTTAGGGACAAGGATTCTGTCATCTACATCAGTTATCCATGGATATCTCATGGCTGCTATCTGAAAGGCTGCTATTCTTTAAGGTGTGCATTATGCACCGTTCATTGCAGCCATCTTCCTGGATATCAGCAAGCCCTGGCTATGAGGTGGCTTGTTGCCTTCCCCATCTGTCCATTGCTGCTTTCCAGAAAGGGCTTATGACTCTCCTTGTGGCAAGTCTGGCATTGTCTTTCTCTTCTGCACAGAATAAGGAAGAGTGAGATAGAAAAGGTGAAATAAAGAAGAAGAAGATGAAGAAGAAAAAAGCCCATTTGGAAGTTATCTGCCTGTCCCAAGGTATTACCTTGTGCTGATGCCATCTGCTTCGTGCAAGAGCTGGTTCCAGTTGATGTCTTCTAAGCACGGTCTAGTTCTGTCTCCCTGTGCATTGCTAGAGCTGTGTCTAAGCTGTTCAGCTGCCAGGCATTGTCTGACTGAAGGAAAGGTAGTGATGCAGGAGGCCCTAGTTTGAAAAAGGAGAAAGACAGGCAGCAGCCTCCTTAGGCACATGTAACACTCTCAGTGGTTTCTGTGGCCAAACTTACTGCTTAAGGGGACTTGGGAGGACTTGGCTGTAACTACAAAAGAATAGGCTGGAAGGTGTCATGCCTAGAATTTTTTTTTTTTTTTTTGACTCCTCCGTCTGCCAGTATCCAGCCTGGGTTGACTCTGGCATTGCTGTCAGGAAAAACCTCCCTTCATCAAGGTGTTTCATCTTTGCTCTTTCTGTTCAGACAGTAAGGCCTGAAAGCCACAGGTTGTCCCATATTTCTCCTCTGTTTTCCCTGTGTAGTGACACCATAAATAAGGGGATGTTCCTCAGCTTCTTGATGGATCAGTGTACTCCACTGTGCTGCTGTGCAGATGTCTGATGCAAGAGGTTTTCTGATGGGGGGAATCAAGCCCATTGCAAATCCTGGACTGCATGAAATCCAGGCAGCATTTCTCAAGTATTACATTTGCATTTCTGAACAGGAAACAATCAGCTTTTAGCTAAAAATGGAAATCTTCCTTAATTTTTTATAGGTGCTTTTATTTTTTATTTTTCATTAAAACAAACTGTTTTTTACTAAAACCATAAACTTTATCGAAATGAAACTTGAAACCAGAAAATAAAACCTAACAAAATATAGTTTTGAAAGAAAATACATTATAATCTTTGCAAAGCACAGAAATTTTATGAGGAGCTATAGCAACTGAACTAGTTGTTGAAAGAACACATTAGAAAGCCTGGAGTTTGAACATGGAAATGTTTAATTCTGCATATACTCAGTCTTCAGACACTTAATGCTTAGTCCTGTAGAAACCGGGCTGCAAATGTTGCTGTGTCTAAAACGCTATGTTTGTCATCTTATGCCTCTGAAACGTTAAAGGCACAAATGGGGTAGCTGGCAGGCATGGGAAGCGGTGAGGGGTAACTGAAAGTGTGAGTGCCCCACATGGTCATAAGGTGAATATTTTGGTTTGAAACTGAAGATGCTGGAAATTATTTAGTAAAAATCAATTTCCTGAAAGTATTGCTGGCTCATAATAATACACCTATTTTGGGATAGCCTGTTTTGTTTTGTTATTTCCCTCTTTTTGTTGTCTTTCCTATAATAGAGGGTTTTGTTTGGCTATAAAGATGCAGGATAAATCCATGAAAATGAATAAATCATGGTTTTGAAAATGAGTAGAATTTGACTATTAAAGTTGTCTATAAAATGGCAAAGAAAATAGTAGGAACATACTATAAAGATGTAAAATTTCAAATGAAAAGACTGATGACTGACAGATTGCAGTTCTGAGCCACTACAGCCTTTGGTGCTGGATATTACATCACTGTATTGACACACTTACCATTAAAGCATTTGACCTTTCTGTACCTGGAATGTACCTACCTTGATCCTTCTGGTTTCTGCACTAATGGATTTATGACTCCATGGTACTTCAGCTGTACGCATTGATGTTACTTTTCAGTTTCTGTAAAACACTTGTATTTCAAGGCATTTTGATTTATTTTTTATTCAGCACATGACTATACCTAGACAATACAATTAAATATGTATATTTTTTTTTTCACTCTATTGGAAACAAATTCTGGCTGGTTGGTTTCTGCAGTCAGTGACCAGGATGAATGGGTGGGATTTAGACACATTACAGGAACCTGTTCATGTTGTTTCTGCAAGACATGACTTACACAATATTTTTAGAGTAAATTCTTCTAACACAAGCCCAGTAAACTATGAAAGAGTTCTGTACACTGTAGGAAGGAGTGCTGGGGTGCATTTGACTTTCTAGCATGTGTAAATATTTACTGTTCGACTTTGTGCTTCTTTTTCTAGACATTACCCAAAGCAGTCCTTCACTACAGTGGCTGATACACCAGAAAATCTTCGCCTGAAGCAACAAAGTGAATTGCAAAGTCAGGTAAATCAAATAATTCTTTAGTCTCATTAATATTAGACCGTTGGTCTACTTCTCTATAGTTTTTTAAAGTAATATTAGTATTTCTTCATACTGATTCATAGTAACACTCTAATTTAATTGTAAAAAATATTGTTGGTTGGTATAACACTGCAAAATTCAGGGTTTTGTTTCTGATCTCACACTAGTTACCATGCTATTGTAAGTGCATTGACATCACTGAAATGCTTCATTTTCAGCAGTATATGAAGTATCTAAGTAGTTTTTAAAGTTTGAAATGTTATAGCTCAACTCAGGGTTCATTTGCCTTAGACAAACTGTCATTCTTAGCTTGCATCAAACTTAAAAGAGCTGTGTGATAAGCAAACAATTTGTCATTAGCAAAGATTTAGAAGCCTTTAATACTTGTCAACACTGAACTGGTTGAATGATCAGGTTATGGATCTGTTATGTCCTCTGTGAACTCATATACGGAGCAGTCTGTAAGCCAGTTGTAATAAATATGTTATCAATCAAAACTTATGTAGGTTAATAAGAAATAAATTGAATTTAAAATGTAAAAAGAAAAGGGGGAAAAATATATCACTTTCATATTGTTTGATTTTATACAACACTGGAAGTTGGCCTGGCTGTGTGAGGCAGTTGATAATATTTGATTGCATTTTATTTTGTGCAAATAGTAAGGTTTTATTACTGTTGTGGTTCTTAGTTTATATTTAGTTGCACTCTCTCATTATAAATTGATAATTATTGTTGTCAATTAATGTAATGTAATAAAAACCTGTAGCAGAAAACAGAGATTAGGCAACTTGCTGTTTTAGAAGTAGAGCTTTCTTGTTTGGGAACCTCTGTGTAGGTTAATGGGTAAAATCAAAGGAGTGCTAAAGAGCAATGCTAGCACAGATATTTAGCATGATAGACATTTAAAAAAAATTTTTTACCTTTTGGCATTACAGTTACTGATTATAAAACTTAATTCTTTCATGCTGAAATTCTGCTGTCTGGAAAGAGGCGAGTTTGTGCAATGTACGTCTCTTGACTTCAGTGGATTTTAGAGTGGAGTTTGCTTCATTTTCTTGTAGTTCAGTGGTTTTGTGTACCATAGTTACCATTCTGTCCAAGTTAATTGGAACTTGTGAAGTATACTTTTTACAGGTCTGTTTAAAAGAACAGAAACTTTAAGCCCACTAAATTTTTTAGTGGTTTGATGGGAAATGTTGGAATTCAGGAGAATAATAAAATTTCACTCCCCTTTCTGTCGGTTTTTCACTATGTTCTTTTTTTTATCTGCACACGCACCCACATGCACTTGGATATATAAAAATCTCAGGCCGAAACTTAAAGAAAGCAATCAGATGTATGCTTTGCCTATGGCCTCCTCTGCTTATCCCCACGATATCAGTTACACCATGGATGAGTTTACCTGCTGGGACTTCATAAGGACTCAGCTGCATGAGTCTAATTTGGTGACAGCTCTCTGTTGATGGGCAGAGTGGAAGATGAACTGGAGTGGGAGATGCTTTCTCACAGCTATGTCACCTGCCTTGGGAGCCTGTGGTAAAAAAAGCTGAGACAAAGATTTCAAACCTTGTGCTCACAATCCTGTACCTTAACTCTCATGCGAATTGTGGTCCTTAATCTGAAAGGCCCTCAGGGAAGCCTCCAAAGCCATACTTACTAAAGTACCAGCAAAAGACAGTTTTAAATGGGATCTATTTCTACTGGCAGGTAGACTTTAACTGGAGAGCTTGTTTGAAATTGAGCGAGAAAAGTATGGATGGGAGGAATCCTGTTTGGGTATTTAGAGAGGACAGCTCTTATGTGAAGTCCAGGCAGATCAGAATCTCATTTAGGAAATGTACCTTCCCTTAAAGCAATCTACTTTCTCTATTGTTATTGTGATAATACTTATGATGGACTAGGAGCTACGGAGAATTGTCAGGAAGGTGCAGAGGTCAACTGGAAGGCATCAATTCGGGTTAAGACTAACGTAGTAAGCACTGAAATAATTCCTGGTTTATGACTGGTTTTTACTGTCCCAATACATGATGGGCTTGATACATCTCCCGTTTAGCTCACACATTCAAAACTTGCTTCTACCAGTTGTCTGTCTTGGCTAAATGTTGACTCACCCCAAGGAGTGTGGTCTGTTTCTAGAGCCTATAAAAGAAACAGCTTTACCTAACCTATTTGAAACATGCTGACATGGCACTTTGGAAGTATAAGGAAGCTTGTCCTGATATTGTTCTCTATTTGTAATCAGAAAACTTAGTATTCTAGGACTGGATATAAGCAGTATCAACGGGAAACTTGGAGTTTGCTTGTGTATAAACCTGCTACAACTGTTCAAAATGCACTGGCATAAAATGTTAAATAAGAATCTGCTCAAAACTTGGAAATGGAGGGTAACCCTTAATTTGTATGATGTGCCTTTTTCCAAGGTTATTAGGCAGTAAAAGTTTTGCAGTTGATGCAAATGTAGTTCTAAATTATAAAGGCACAAATTTACCTACTTGGAAGAAAAGCCATAATGTTTCTGATCATCATTTGTTTCCTTGATGTTGATTCACATCAAGAATGTGTAATGTAGCTTAGTCTGTAAATTGTCTTAATGCTGAAATAAAGATTCCAGGGTCTTTTCATAATCCTTGTCATAAAAGAAAGCTATAAATTCTGAATAATTTCTGTAATATTTTGAGGAGTATAAGGACAGAGAAATTGCCATCCTGAAACAGCCCTATTGGCTGTCTAATCCATGACCCTATCTTTCCAGAGAAAGTTGCAAGACTCTCAACAGAAGCAAATACATGATATGTAATTTGCCATTGTTCAGTTCTCATCCTAATTCAGTGCTATGCAGTAGAAAGAAGAGTATATGGTTTGGGAAAAGCCTTCCAAATGAAATCAGACTTGGCTGGATAGAGTCACGTTATTACTACCTTCCAGTATTCATCAGAGCTGCTTAAGCCTTCTGCCAATACAATGACAATTTAGGATTGAAAAAATTCTGTGTTTGCTAATGTAAAAAACTATGTTGACTTTTGAGTAAGGAGAAATGCTCTTCTACAGTAATAGCTGCTTTCTAGTTTCCAGGTAAACATCTTTAATGCCTTTAGTTCTGAAGAGGCACAACTGTGTTTATCTGCAGTACTCCAAACATCGTTTCAAAATCAGTAGCTTTAGAACTATTATTTATCTTACTCAACAAAGCAGGAGGAATTGGTAAAGGAAACACCATTAAATATTCTATAAGGTAAAAGACACCTAGTTTTGTAAATGTATTGTTTTGATTTTCATTTAAGCAACAATTGACAGTGTTTTAAATTGAAGTGCTGGGTCCTTTATCAGGAATCCATTAAGGTCAGCATCAATTGCTAGGCTGTTATGGTGACATAACAAGACAAGAGCAAACCAAATAAAACCAAAATACTGTTTTCTGGAGCAGTCAATAGAAAATGGATTGCTCTTTAGAACACTCAAACTATGTTTTTAAGAAGTTAAATGGGAACATTTAAAAGCTTTCCAGAAAATGTCCTGGAAAATAAACAATGAAAAATAAACAATAAAATTTCAGAGCTTTTCTTTCCTTTAGCCTTTTGCTTCCATGGACTTCCATTCAACTCTGTAGTTTGAAGGAGACACATGCATTTAAGGAGAGGCTGTAAATTTGATTTCCCGTGTTAGACAAGTCCCCAGTTCAGTGTGCCTCCTAACTGAAGGAAAATGGGTTTTAAGGTCTTTCATCCTCCAAATAAGGGTATAGAGAGGGATCCAGTATCTCGAAAAAGATTTTCCTTCTTGCCTCTCTGATAAAAAATTCCCTGTATTACTTTGTTGAGGGTTAGTGCATTCCCTTAATCCATAGTATACAATGGATTCTTTCAACATGCACTTGCCTCACCTAGGTCAACTGAACTACAGAAGTCACCGATAACACTCATCTCAGCTATGTTTGCTTGAGAATTGCCTTCATGTACCCTAGCTACTGATCTCTCTAACTTTTTAACAGTGTAAACTGCTCTGCAGCTTTTAGTTCTTGTCTGTGGTAATGCTGTGTAGATCAAAACCAGGAACTGCAGTTGAACTTTCTGAAAGAAACAGGGGTGTTCTGCAGAACTTAGCAGGAAGGATATCGAAGTGTTGGATCAAAGAGAGGGCTTATATTTAAGGTGGGTTTTCATACTCCCAACACTTCTTGAGGAAATCCACTTACTGGTAAGTCTTGGGGACCTTGATAGGAAACCACGGGTCTTGTCCTACTGCCACCTTGTCCTAATTTCTGGTGACACGGTCTGAGGCTGCTATCCTTGGAGACTCCCAGTGCTCCTTTCCATATGGGAGAAAATACTTTTTTTGTACTTCTCTTACAGTAGGTTGGATTACTGAAAGTGTATGGGGTGTTTTTCTGTAGGAAGAAACATACTTGCAGTTTTTTTGTGTTAAATAAACTTTATAAAATGTTGATTTTTTTCAAGAAGTACCATCTTTCCTTAGGAGACATAGCCAACTGAATCAGGCTATTATCCTAATAGTCTCAGGAATTGCTTGTGTTTGTATCTTTGTCTGCCAACTCTCACTATATGGTAATATTGAGCACTTGGAAAAGTGTGAACCTCAGAAAAAGAATTAAAAATATCTTTATGGTCAGATGTTTGCTTCTAGGATGGCCACAGTCCTCTGTTCAGGTTGAAGAAGAGACGGACTCTGCCTAGTGGTTCCCTGTGAAAGAGCAGGAAACAATGGGTGTAAACTGAAATACAGAAAATTTCATAGAAAATATACATAGAGAAAAACTTTTCCAGTGTGAGGGTGACTGAACATTGGCACAGGCTGCCTGGAGACATTGTGGAGTGTGCATCCTTAGAGATTTTCAGGAGAGGACTGGGCACAGTCCTGAGCAATCTGCTGTAGCTGACTGCTTTTGAGTAGGATGATTATCTCCTAAGTTCCCCTCCAAGTTCAGCTGTTCTCAGATTCTGTGATTCCTCTCTGTCCTGTCCTTCCTCTGGTTCCTCTTGAACACTTCTGTTGTCTTCTTTCTTGACGCCTTCTCTCTGTTCCAAGAGTATGTGTTAGCAAACTTCCAGGCAGATTCTTTTTATTAGCTATTTTTCTTGACTTGTTAAAAAGCTTTTTCAGTTTATATGTTCTGCTTTTATCAAGTCTTTGGAATGAACTGCCACAGTGAGTGCTGTAGGGGAACAAAATACTGGATAAATTACTAAAACAGACATTTTAATAGATTTCCTGGTGTACCCTAAGAGAGCTCATTGGAGAAGTCGTGGAGAAAACAGTTCTTGGAGCTAGGGCAGAGGTAGAAATACCCTCCTTCAGCCGGGGAAAGGAGGAAGTACAGCAAGCAGAGACGCCTGGTTATAGCTTTACAGGTGGTTTTTGTAAGTTATGCCAGAGGACCCTGGAACAGAACTTGGGATTCTTCCAGATAGCCATCAGGCACTGATCATTTATCTGCTCCTCTCTCCAGTTGTCCAAGGATCTGAACTCAATCAGCCTTAAGTGTATGAAGAGAGAGGTGAGAGAACAAAGAGTGCAGTCTTCTCAGTTGTCTTCTTGCTATTACTTGTGAGTGAGAAGTCCTGGAGTAGTTTGGGTAGATTTGGTTTGTGCATTAAAATAAACGTGGATTGCCTGCATCTCCCTTGCCCCCCTTCACAACAACGTTTTGTGAATCGTGCCTGTCTACCAAATGTGGGGTTTTTTGTTTTGTTTTTAACTCATGGTTTGTTCCTTCTTCCCCTCAGAAGACTAAATGACTTGTTTTATCTCCATGAATCAAAGGCATAAAAATCATTCTTGATGTGAATAATACAAAGCTTGAGTGGAGTGCAGGAGGCAGAATGGATTTCAGTCTTCTGCACAAATGGTTGTCACCTCTTTTGATTGTTATTTTGCTGAGTATGTGGGTGATTCTGTCTACATCCTGTCTGTACTGGACTGGCTGCTGTTACTGTGCTACCATATAGATATATCTACACTGTTTCTGGTTGTTGGGGTTTTTTTTCCTGTTTTGTCTATTTTTTGTGTTTTGTTTTTTGTTGTTGGTTGTTTTGGTTTTGCACCCCCCCCCCCCCCCCCCCCCGCCCCGTAGTTACTAAACAGGCTGTAAGATTCAGTATGACAGTAGTGCTTCCTCTCCTTTCCTGTCTGCTACGCCGCACTGTCACAGAGGCTGGATCAGCATGTAGAGATAAGGTTGTAACTCTGTGGTCAGGAGACATCAGAACATGAAGCAAAGACCCCAAACACTGTGTAGTACTGTAATAGTTGATGAACAGATCAGGAGGCAGAAAGGGAGTTTCCCTGTGGAATACATTGACTTATTTTGTGTTACTGACATGTTTGTAGCATCTTGAAATTCTTTGGTTTCACAGGTGCAAATACAAATCTTCTGCTGGGATATACAATATGATTGTGGACTAATTTTTGAAATAGAAAAGAAAAAGCTTTAGCATAAACCTTTCAGTCTTAAATCTGATTCTTGGTATTGGCTGCATATCCTACATTTTTCTGAATTCTTTTTTTAATCTGATATTATTGACCGGTATAATTATACAGAATTTTAAACTAACTTCCAATGGTAATGTAGTGGTCAGTGTAACAAAAGTTATGGGGTTTGGGATAGTAGTATATTTTTCTTTTTACTTGCTTATAAAAATAACTGTTTTATCTTATGATGTTCACTGTTCTTCCCCCTGTTTTCTTTTTGGGCCAGATCACGCCTTGAAAAGCAGTAGGTTAAGTTGTGTAGATAAAAGCAGTACTCTCCCTTTCTTTCTTCTGAACCTATGTTATTCTGTGTATCTGCATTTATATCTAAGGGCACAATTACAGGTTTTAGTGCCTGAGCGAAACAACTGCTGCAAATCATTCTTTTTGTACTATTTCTTCACTTTTCTGTGAAAAAATCTGCAAAGATGATGATGAAAGGAGCACCATGGAAAGCAAAGGTGAATACTTGCCCAACATTCAGTGGAAACTTTAGACAGGCTCACACATGAGCATCTATGGAAAATGTCCACCCATCTAACTTTACAGCTTTTCACTTTTTTACAAAAGTAAAAGTGACAACATTCTTTTCACGTTAGTGCTTGACCTGTTGTTATTATCCATAGCGATTTGAAAACCTGATGCAATTTGGTAGGGGAAAACCAGAACTGAACTGCATTTAAAGAAGCACAATAGCATCTGCAGAGAGTCAGAAGCAAGCAGTGCAAACTGTTCCTGCTGGCTAAAAAATTATGAAGTCTATCAAATACACAGTCACAGGAGAAAAATCACCTCTCCCAGTGCCAAGTCTCAGAATTAGGATGCAAAATATATGAATATAAAGAGAATAATTTTTCTAGCATATGTTGATGAGAAGAAAAACCTGTGTATGTTTTCTCTTTTGCATGGCTATTTCAGATGCACATAATGTTTAACTGTAAAAAATGAAGGGATAATATGTTTATGTGAAGTATGGGTAGTTTTTGTGGTAGGATGAGGGCAGCGTGGTCATGATTATTAAATAGAGTACTTATTGAGCAAAACCATTTTTATAGACTTTCTTACGACATTGAATCAATGTACAGCAAGTAGGACATCCTTAATCTTGGGATCAATAAAATCAAAAATGATTCAGACCACGTTTACTTGTACAACAGGAGGAATGGAAAGGGGACAAAAGAGAGCCATAGAATTCATAACCATTACTTGTAGTTGTGGAATTCGTAACTGCATCAACACTAGTATTGAAATGTCTGTAACTTTTTAGAGAAATAATCGATAAAAATGCTAAGTTAAAATTAAGATGCTAACAGAATTTCTGCATTTTAAAAAAATTATTCACTTAATCACTTATATTCTAATCTTCAAGAAAAATCCTTTTCTGGGTGGGGAAGGAATGGGAAACGTTCACTGAGCTTGGGCCATACTAACATGTATGTTCTTTTTCGTGTCCTGTCAAGTTTATCTTCTGATTCTCTTGAGGTTCTTTATGCTGTGTATTTTTGGTACTAGATTTTTTTAATGGTTGCTCTGTGCAGCTCTTTTGCAGGAGATTGGATGCTGTGATTCTTGTTATGTTTTTTGTTGCATTACTGCACAGCATTTAAACCCACATGAAGGAAAAATGTGTTCAGTTGTAGAGAATTTAAGACAAAGAACAAGAGCAGAACAATTGCCACAGGAAGTGAGGCATCCAGGGACTGCAAATCAGATGCTGAGGACATATCCGTACTGCTAAGTACAAGAAGGCCAGGAAGAAATTCCTGATCGCAAAGACAAGTAGTGTGTACTGGCTGATGTCCACACTCTATATGGCTGCTCCCTTTATAATGGATATATTTTTTTTCCCCAGTTAGTAGTGTTTGAGATATACCACATAGTGTTTGGTATACCAGCCCATCAGAGTGGCACTTGTGAAGCATGACACCAAGTGTCCATGAAAGCTGATGACACGTGGGGAGTTTGTGGGATCAGTGTCCTCTTGGTTTTGTGGAATGGCTGTTCAGGTCAAAGGGAGCAAAGCTGGTGGAAGGTATGTCCGTGCTGTCTTTCAGGAGTGCTCCCTCAACTGCAGTAGACACTGAGCTGTGCTTAGTCTTGCCTTGCGGATGGCAGTACAGCAGAGCTGGGGAACACACTCTAGTGTTGGGGTATTGAGGTGCCACTCTCCTACTTAGCAGAGTATTTGTACCGTATGTCAAAGCCAGAAAACAAGATCACTTCATTCTTTCTTTCCTTTCTGGGCTTCAGGTCTGCATCTTTCGGAAAGTGCCACATTTAATCCAAAGGGGTGCATGTAGTCTCGCGTCTGATTGCTGGCACTGCCATTTTTTCACAAAACACTTTGTACTTTTTGTGATCCGCAAGAGGAAACTTGACTCAGTGGGTTACTGGTCTGATCCCATGTGGAGTATTGGTAATGTCAGCATTAAAAGGAAGCACAGCTAAGGAGCATGATTTTACTTATTCACCCTGGGATGTAAAAAAAAAAGAGATCTTCAGGAATATGTTTTTAGTCAATGCACTGAATTAGGAGAACTCATTTTAATTTCTTGATATTGCTAGTGTCTTCCTCCAGGAAGTTCTTAGTCTTTGCCCTAGATTTCCATTTGTGTAATGGGAGGGATAAATTATCTCTTTTTCCCCCAGAAAATTGTAGTGACCAGCATAATAATTTGAAAGTGGCGTATGAGTATTTTTGTTAATATCCTTTCATTCAAAGTAAAAGCTCAACATTTTCTTTTTCGAGGCGAGACTATAACAATGAATTCTTCGTACATCAAAGCATTGGATTAACCCATTTGGCATTTCACGTTGTGACAATTAATGGCTTCCATTTAGTTCCTCATTTTAAGCTCATATCTTTTCAGAAGTACTGACCTGTTTCTTACTGAGAAATGAAGCTAGTCATCCATCTTGTTATAATGAAACCAATTTTTATGTTCATCTGTGGCAATTTCTTAACAAACTTCAGAGGTTCTGGACAGAGAATTTCTAGAGGCAGGGTTAATTTTTCTAATCATTTTTTCTTGTCTGTATTCTCATGGCCTTACATTAACGTGTTGAAAGAATATTATAAATGACTATTTCTCCTAATTGTACTGATTCTTTGAAAATGTTTTTAATTTGGTCTTTATCCCTTTGTAAAGTTTTATTCCACAGGAATGAGCAACTTCCACTCTTTGGACATTAGTTTTTTTTTCCTGCTGATGCTACAAGCTTAACCTGTCAGTTTTTCTAGTTCAAGGGATTCTTGAGAGTGGTTGTTGCTTGCAGTGTTGTGTTGATTTGCAGAGATCCATGGTTCCCTTTCAAAGGAGAAAGCAAATGGAAAGTTTCAACATCTATTTGAGTTTACCAACAGATTGAGAGATCAATTCCTATTCTACCATAGCTCTGGAAATTGTCTCAAATCCATAGTTAGCTTGTCCCATAGTTGAATATTTTTTCCTGGCATGCAATAAATTTGTTGCATATTTCTATTGTGATAGGAGTTTAGAATTGGAGAACGGAATTTCTATGAGTGTGATTATATATTTATTTTTGATGCAGTTACTTTTTCCATAGAATGCATGCACTCTTTAGGTTTATATTGAAAATACTGATTTACCTACAGACTTCTCCCATGTGATTAACTGTGATGCAAGTCTGCTTTTGAGGAGGCTTTGTAAGTATGCGTTTGGTTTAGCAGTTACTTTTATCTGCTAAAGTATTTTAAATTGTTGAAGGCTTCTATATAACAGTTGAGAGTGGCTGGGTTTCTTTACCTTTTGGCTTTTTTTGAGTGTAACAGAAGAACTCTATCCAAATGCTTATCTTTGCTTTTGTGAAACAGCTGTCCCCAATGTGTGCACTAGCAACTGAGTAGTACTCTTTAAATCCATTATTAATTCAGTTTTTGGTCAGCATTTGTTCTGGAGGTGGCCTTAACAAAATGACCAGCAAAACTGGAGAAAGCCAAGCCCAATGAAAGCGTCACATTCTCTTAATTGGAAGTCTTACAAAATAAAAGCTTTAAGCATATGAAAAAGGAATAAGAGAGCTTTAGCCTTAGTGGAGAAATTAAAATCTGTATAAACAAAATCTCTCTTCCCAGTGTTCCTCAACAAAATGTAGTTTGCTGGCTTCTAGATTTTGCATAGATTTTGCATAGATTTTGCATAGCTGCAGAAGGGCTTTGTCTGCTTCAGCCAGAGACAGTTTTTGCACTTTGAAGCTTTGTGGATGTTTCTCTCTGCCTGTCTCTCTTTTTGACTTTGTTTTGCAGTTCTTGATAGTTTCTGACCGTCTGTAGTCTGAACTGTCTGCTCATGGTGCGAAGATGCTCGTAAGATGCAGAGTGTGACTGTGAGAAGGAGGAGAAACTGGCCTTGGGTTGACTGGTCGTGCAAGGCCAAAACAGCACATGAATCAGAAATCGCATGGTATTAGGCCTTTCAGAGTATTTGGAAGAAGAAGAAAGGCAGGAAGGTTCCTGGGCAGTCCTACCCCTTGACCCCAATAAAAAGGCATGAGTGTTCGTCAGCATTTTAGTTGGTCATTTTCCTGATGCTTAGGTTACTTATTGATGGGGGCTGGTTTAGATCCAAGAAATATATTGTCCTCCTGATTTATTCTCAGATGGTGCAGGGACCGTTCAGAGTTCAATGATTTCTTGTAACTGCTGCCTTGCAGGATGGATTGAGGTCTATTCGGGGTGATAGTTTGTCAGGTAGTGCTATGCTTGCAGGAGATTATGTTGATGGGCTTTCAAGTGAAAGGGTCAGGAAAGAAAGAGAAAGGAAAAAAAGCCGGATTAGTATAATGTTTAACCTTGTCCAAAACAAAGTGAATGGAAGAAAATACTAAATGCTTTCATTGCACCAATGTTAGAGCTTTGAAGATATTTGGTGGAAACACTTTTTTGTTTTGGCAAAGATTTAGTGCATGGAACGTGGTTCCATTTTTTTTTTTCCCCCAATAGCTTACTAGACTGTAAATTTTGAAGAGCAAAGTACATATGCTGGTCTAATTAAAAAAGTTAAAAAAAGCTGTTGCCTACTGCCTCTTTTGGTCCGTTAACGTTGAATAATCAAATCAGAAACCCAAATTAAAAATACTAATTTGAGATCAATGACCAAAATTCAAATATTTTGTATTTATATTAACTTACAGTTCAGTTCAGTTTTATTTAAAATTTACACATTTCTATATAAATGTATCTACATCTAATATATTAATTTTTAATCTATTGCAAATTAAATATAGTTGAATTTCACTTGAAAATAAATTTACTGGATAAAATTAAGCATAAATTTCTGGTTTTAAATTTTTTTCAGGAACTGTAGATAAATTGCTTTAAAGCTTTAGAAGAAAAGATGCAAATGTGAATGAAGGTACCACTTATATATCAAGATCTATGATAATTTTTGCAATATAAGATAAATTTTTAATAGCATAGTAATCAGGAAATGAGTTGTTGGTATAAACTTAAATGTGGAAACAAGGTAGGAAGAATGGGCCAAGTTGCAGCCCTGTCAAGAAGGGAGTAAGAGAGATAAATGTGTTAATGACAGGATGCTCCAGTGAGTGAGTGATAAGGCTGGAATGTGAGCACCCATCACAGAGGCAGGTTGAGCACACAGTACATCATTTGAGATAAATGAGAAGTGGGCTACATGGCTTGTTTTGATCAAAGGAAAATGTGCTGATCGCTGTATAAGAGGAGAATTTTAAAAAAATAATGGTATATTTTATTTGACTTGAATAGTGGTTTTCCATTACACTGTGAGCCTGTATACCCTTATGTTGTTAGTACTATTCCTTGTGAACACGGTGGCCTTTGCAACCAGCCTGACCCATGGTCGCTCCTTATGGAATAGAATAATAGAATGGGTTGGGTTGGAAAGGCCCTTTAAAGGTCCTCTAGTCCAACTCCCCTGCATTGAGCAGGGACATCTTCAACTAGATCAGGTTGCTCAGAGCCCTGTCCAACTCGATCTTGAATGTTTCCAGGGATTGGGGCATCTACCACCTCGCTGGGCAACCTGTTCTAATGTTTCACCACCTTAATTTTTTTTTTCTTTATGTTGAGTCTAAATCTACCCTCCTTTAATTTAAAACCCCATGTGCTGTCACAACAGGCCTTGCTGAAAATATTGTCCCCATCTTTCTTATAGACCCCCTTTAAATATTGAAAGGTTGTGATAAGGTCTCCCTGGAGCCTTCTATTCTCCAGGCTGAACAACCCCAATTCTCAGCCTTTCCTCACAGCAGAGCTGTTTTGTGTCTCTGATCATTTTTGTGGCCTTTCTCTGGACCTGTTCCAACAGGTCCATGTCTTTCCTGTGCTGAGGGGCCCAGAGCAGGACACTATACTCCAGGTGGAGTCTTACCAGAGTGGCAGAATCACCTCCCTCGACCTGCTGGCCACACTTCTTTTGATGCAGCCCATGGTATGGTTGGCCTTCTGAGCTCTGAGTGCACATTGCCAGCTCATGTCCAGATATAAAATGAGTATTGGAGTCTCATGATACTACTTCTGATGTCTCTATCAGCTACTGCAACAGAAGCTACTCTTCCTTTTCCATCCTTTTAAATTTAACCTACTACTTCAGTTAAATTCCGTTCTTTTCCAATCTCTCATACCATTTTACAGCCTTAAGCCCAGCTCTTGCTTTTGCCCTTTGCTTTTACTTCATCTTAGTTCTACTTTGCAATCTGGCCTGCCAGCTTCTTGCAGTAATATGTGAATTGAGCATGCTGTAATTGGGTTATACCAAAATGAGTGATACCAGTGAAGGAGGGAACTGCTGCCCTGGAAGGCTGTCAGCAGGGCACAGCACCAAAGATGGCAAGAAAATGGTGTTTTACTAGTTAAGAGTTCATGTTCATTGGGGACTTCATCATTAATTTTGTAACTGAGCTCTCTGGGACCATTGGGGTTTTAAATTCCTGATGAAAGAAGAACCTCTATATTTGATGTGCAAAGAATACAGGCATATGATTGTTTTGTTAGTAGTGAGCAATTCCAGTAGTAATAACAATTCAATTTTTATTTTATTACTTTTCTGAGAAACTGGTTTGTTTAATTTTCTGATTATGACTCTGAATGGATTTTTGTCTGCTTTAAATGGGCAGAAGTATTTAAGATCTGCAGCACTGTTACAGAGCCCAATATTACCAAAGCACAAAGTCTTGATTTTAAATGTGACTACCCAGATAATCAGGAAGATGATGTAGGCTAAGATGAAGAAAAGAATAGCTGTATCTTCAGATATGTTGAGAAATAGGCGACTAATCATTGGATTTACACTTTTCTAGACCTTTCTGATTGGTTGAAAGGCTGATTTGTTAATGACTAAATTTTTTTATATGCTAGAAATGGTAAATTCAAAACATCGTTTTGAATGGAATTTTTTTTCCAAAATTTTGCCCCAGAAATTGATAATAATGGAAATTCAAAAGGTGAAAAAATGCTTTTAGAATTTGAGTACTTCACTTTTAAAAACAAATATGAAAAAGTTTCAAGGGAAAATATATTAAGAATGAAAGCTAACACATAAAATGTTTCTGAGTTTTCAGATATCCTCCCCTCTCCCCTTTTTTCAATTTTATTAGAAAATAATGGAAACATTTCACTCCACTCTGTTCAAGAGGTCAGGAAGGCTTAGCTATTTTCCATTCACTCTGTATACTAACAGCTCCCAGCCACCTTTTCTTCTCTCTCTTCTTATGACCAATAGAAATAGAGAAAAATATGTATTTCAGACAGTTCTCTCTTCCTGTGAACAAACTTTAAAGCAACAACATTGAGTTCCTCCGTAAACACACTGAACCAGGTCCTCAATTTGTCCGAAATAATTTTATCTCAATTATTTCCTTTGTCTCCCAAGTTAGTTAAAACTGTTTTTTGGTATTGGAAAGTGACAGCTTTTGCTGTCAGTGGGAATTGTAGTGTTTTCGATATGAAATTAAATTTCTTTAATAAATGTATTAATTTAATTTTAAGGTCATCCATATACTTTATTAAGGAAAATTTAGTTTTCAGTGAAAGCACAAGCAACAGGAGAAAGAATAGTCTGGCAAATAGCACTTGGAGGATTCAGTCAAGTGTATCAAATGAAAGTTAATTTTCTCCACTTTTAATAATTACAATATAAAATAAGTAAGATCATTTAGCCCATTCTTGACAAATACTTCTTAGACTCCATAAGTCATGTAAGCCTGAAAGGTGTTAGTTCAGGGAATTATTTTTCTTATCTATAAATCTTACCTCTGATGCAGTTAAAACAGAGAAGTTTTTTGACTGGAATGGAGTATTTCAGCAATAATCAGATTTGTTTCTAACGTGCTGAAAGAAGCTCATATTTTATTTAAAAATAATATGTTTTTAATTTTTCATTCATTTCCCTCTGCCTTAAAGCTTTGGGTGCATCACTGATGATGGGAATTAGAACTTGGCATTTTATCAAAATCAAAGGAAAATATTCCTTTGCTGAAATGTGCTGACAATATAAAGTCACAGCAGGAACTTCTGTATGATGCAGACATCTCTAGGTGCTTGGGAACTGGATGCAGTGTAGTTGCTGCTATAGCATGAGTCCTTGCTAAGCAAATTTGTTCAGCTGAGTAATTTGTATTGCAAAGACAGTTAAACAGCAGTACTTCAGTATCTTGGATATCGATGAAGCTGTGCAGAGCAATGCAGGCATTGGATCTGTAAATAAATTGACTGTAAAAGCCTTCACTTGGAATCATAGTTAAGTGGCCAAAATCAAAATAGGAGCTACTTCATATTATTGGATATTTGGTTTACTAGAGATTTTTTTTTTCAGTTATATGCTGATGTTATCACAAGGGTCTCAGCAATACAGTACCAAAGAAGTCAAGTAAATAGCTTTTGTTGTGCCAGCTGGTTATTAAATGGTAATACTAGTATTGTAAGGAAAAAATAAATAACCATAGCTTTACACTGGAATAGTACTTTGAGGGGAGAAAAATATTTTTTTCCTCTCTGGACTTGACATTTATTTGTCAATAAACTGGACATTTCCCTTCTGTAATCGTTTGGATGAGAGCAGTAAATTATTCGTCTGCAAACTCTGTTTCTGTACTAAATTGATGGCTGAGGTTCACTGTGCTTACCAGGCTGATTCATGTTTGCTGCGTGAAGGAGAGAATAACTGGCTGTTGTTACTACCTTGGTAATGAGCAACAACAGTGATGGGAAGATGTTGTCTGTCTAAGGGAAAAGACAGATATTTCACCTAGGAAGGGAAAGGTTGGGAGAATGTATTTCCTGTTTGATATTTTATTTGAAAGAGCAGATCAGAAAGAAATATGTGACTTACAATTGGTTTATATCAGTCCTACCTTCCTTTACTTACTGGGTTTTTCTTCTTCGAGGCATGTGTTCTTTGCAGCAGAAATGAAACAAATACTAACAACTGTCCTGACCCTGATTTGGAAATAAATTACTGAAGCATATTTTGTCTTAAGGGGATTTGCTTTGTGTATATTTCAATTATTGTAGGAATGTATGCTGTTGAAAAACAGAGGTTGTTGTCCTATTTCTTTCTTACCTCCCTTTCAATTTAATCAGATTTCTGTTACCATAGCATTGCCTGCTCGTATGCAGCTCAGTCCCGTGCTTGTCATTTGTGCATATTTTCTATTTGTCTGTGTGGCTGTTCTTACATTTTCTGAACTAACAGCCCTTGTCCAGTATTTTTGGTCTGAGTGGGGGGTGGTCAGGCAGCTGTTTTTCACAACGGATGCAATTGCTAATATGTTTCCTATGCATGAAGGCAGACTTTATTCAGTACCCCTGGGGACTGTAAACATCATTTTTATCATGTTGGAACTACAGGCTCTGTCATCCCATTGAAGTTGTTCTCAATTAGTATGAGGCAGTCCAAATCAGAAGGGAATAGCTGCTCCTGTTTGAGCCCATTTTTCTTTGGGTGTTGCCTACACTGATTTCCAGCTGTTCCTGTGCAGCTTTGGGGAGCTAATGGGGTTCACTGGGAACATCTATCTCAAAAGGAAATGCCTGAGTCAGTGTCTAGTTGAATGATTGGAGATTCTCATACACACAATAATGGTTAATACCCACTTACCTAATTATCTCTCAGTGTATATGATCATCCTTTCCAGCCCAGTAATTAAGGAAAATTAAGTGGAACCTTGCTAATTTGCACTAATGTTGGGAACAACCTATTGCCAATTATTGAATTTTGTGAATTACTGCAAATGAAAACAAGCCCTTTTTACAAACTATAGAGTAACACATGTTGAACCTTATCTGATAATGCCACAGAGTTATTACACTGCCAATAATTCACCTGTACGTGTACGGGAAGTTGGTATGGTATAAATTGAAGACAGAATCTTTCTTATGCTGAAGTTCACCCTTTGTTAACTGTGTAAAGATTACTGATGTCTAAAGTCATATAATGCTTCGTGAATACCATCCTCCTGTTTTCTAATATAATTCAATGAGACCTTTAGAGATCTTCCTACTTTCTAATGTAACTTCAGTTTCTCCTCTTTTCAAGCTGCTGCAATTGTCCCCATGGCTGACAGAGCCAGCACAGCGTTTTGCTTTGATTGTTTTGAGCTGAGAAGCTAGAGAAAACCAAACCTTCTGAAAATCCAGTGCAAGTGAAAGATCACTAACATCTGTATTTTCAAAATTCCTGTTACCTTTTCCTCCATGAAAGTAGTTTTGCTGATGGTTGCTGTGTGTGGCTGCGTTGCAAGCCCAGTCCTAATCTTTCTTTCAGAAGGCTCCCCCTCCAGTCCTGTTTCTAGTGCCAGAGCTAATCCTGGGTTTCCCAGGTATCTAGTCTTCTCTTAGGCTTGGTTCGGTAGCCCTGAGAAAGCAGGCTGCCTTCTTGCCCTCATCCTATATTCTAGCTCTACCCATTGCTTTTGGCATGATCTCTGTCCAGATCCCAATAAAATCCTAATGCCCCTGGTGAGCATATGCTAAATAACTCCCAACTGTTGCCAAAAAGTCAGGTGTCTCTTGCAAACCTGATCGTTAAGAGACAAAAGGCTATTTTGGCACATTTTGAGATTTCTGTACCATCCCTGTCTCCCTCATCTGAACACTGTATAACAGCAATCCTTTGCATGTTCCGCTATAATGTATCTTGATGTTTTTGCACCTGATCTGAGACTTGGTAAGAAACAATTGGAACCACCTTGCACCAAAGTTTATTAGACTTATGTTCCGTAGTTTTCAGGCACCATCTTTTCATTGTTTTCTATTACTTTTGAAGATAAAAACACCAAATCAGAAGCAGGAGCACTTCTTCCTATCTGTGTTCTCACCCTTTGCCTGTCTTTGGAAAACTTTCACTTCCGAAATGAGTTAAATTTATCTTCAAGGCCAAAATGATTCCTTTGCAACTTCAGCCTCACAGTGATCCTATTTAATAGCAGTGCATCTTTCCTGGGCCTCGCTCCATCCAGTCTGAGGTGGTATCTGAATTTCTTTTACTGAAATCTTTCCAGCCACAGTAAAACAGGCTGATTAAAGACTGCGTGCCTGTAACTTTCCAGAGTTGCAGCTTACAGGTAGGACGGTGAATTACTGTATGCAGAGCAGCCAAATATGCAATCTATGACCTAATGTCAAGACTATGACCATCTATTAAAATGACCTGCTTTTCAGTGTAGTCTACCTTTTACTTTTCTGTTGAGACACTTACTTTCAGGAAACTGCCTGTAAGCTGCAGGAGCCACATGCCTTAAGCTATTAATTTTATATGATGTAAATGTAGGAAAAACAGAAAGTGGGAAACTAATAAAGATTGTGTTTATTTGCTTGTATTCTACTAGCTCTCCTTTTAGTGGTGGAAGAACTTCTACTTGAATAAAAATGTTGTTTGGCAACCTTAAAAGTTACAAGGAATGAAACAGAAGATAACATTTTCTTTTACGTTCTGACTTCTAAAACAGAGTCAGTTCCTCCAAATGCCTAAGCCCAATTTATTTCCATTACAAGTAGAACACCTGAATATTTAAATAAATCCTAGTGGCTCAAATGATTGAGTTGCTTTTTGAGACCTAGTCTTCCAAGTAATGTAATAGCTTTTTGAAAAGCATATTCTGCCCTAAGGTCATCATTCAAAAATAAAAAAATCCTAACCAATTCCATTAAGAACTGTGTTTTAATGGTTTCATTGCATAGTTTTGTTACAAGTTGGCCCCTGGATTTGGTTAATTAGAAGTAAAAAAACAGTAGTAAGATAACTAGTACATAAAAGCCAGTGTAAATGTTTTTCATAAAACCTGCTATTATGCTTGGGATAGGTGATGTCTTAAAACGAGTACTCTGCCCTCACTGCCTGGTTGTGTCCCTTCCCAGCCTGTTGCGCATCCTCAATCTATTCTCTGTGGGTGCAGTATGAGATAGAGAAGACCTTGATGCTGTGCAAATCCTATTCAGTGACAGCTAAGACATTAATGCGTTATCAGCATTGTTGTGGTCACAAATCTAAAACACACCACCATACAAGCTGCTACGAAGAAAATTAACTACATCCCAGCCAGACCCAGCACAATCACAAAGATGATAAAAGGGCTGGAGAACTTGGTGTCTGAAGGAGGACTGAAAGAACAGGGCTTTCTCAGCCTGGAGAAGTCTAAGGGGAAATCTAATCACAATCTTCCAGTAACTACAAAGATAGCTACAGGCAAAGTGGAGGTTCTGTCTTTGCAAGGTTGTGTGGTGGTGAGAGAAGGTGCCATGGGAACAGGTGCTTCAGGGGAAATTCTGTCCTTGGTATAAGAAAAAACTTCACCATGTGAACAAGTAACCATCAGAATAATTTGCCCAGAGAAGTGGTGAAATATCTATTGCTTGAAAAATTCAAGATTTGACTTGACAGGGCCCTGGATAACCTGGTCTAAGGCTGGGCTTTCACCAGAAGGTTAGACCAGATGATCTTCAATCTGCTTAGCAGTGATTCTTCCTGAAAAGAAGAACTGTTGATTTGGAGATTTTTTTTTTTTTTGGTAATAATTTTCTGAACACAGATGAAGTGTAATAAATACATAAGATGCCATTACATAGACTCCAGGGGATTTTGAAACAAATGAAATTTCTACAACTGAAAAGGAAATGTAGTTCAGTAATCAGTGAACTTAACATGAATCAACATCCTTTAAGGTCTGCTTCTAACTTCTCTGGTAACTGGGGTGCTTAGTTTCTTCTTATGTGTTAGTTCTGTGATCTCTAAAATGAGGATAATTGTCTTATTTTTAACACTAGAATAATAATATCCAATTAGCACTATTTAACAATGAAAGTGCTGTTTGTGATACTGCTCAGTTTCTTTTAGCCAAGAGTTTCTTGTATTTAGCAGATATTTCTCAGGGACAAGGTCATTTTGGGTTGAAATATATTGGTGTTTAAACAGCAGTGAGATTTGTTGGTTTTTCTGCCTTATAAAATGGTCTAATTTTAAAACTTAAATAGGATACAAGCTCTCCTTGGACTTATGTTGTAGGTGTATATTTTTCTGTTATGCCTTATAAATTTTTTGGAGCTGTTTATTTTTAGTTTGAAGAGAGATTGCTCAAGTTATGCCTTAAAAAGATATATTTTTGAATTTTTGGAAAAGGTAATAAAGTCTGGCAATAAAGATACACTCCTGATATTGATATATATATGTATTGATTTTTGTTCTGCAGTTCCTGGTAGCACTGTTCAAGGGACACAAATTGTGAATGCAACAAAAAACATCAGACAAATACTCTCAGGAGTGGGAGGAGGAGTTAGCTGGAGTTCACTGAGAGTGTCATGTCAAAAAATTAGCTAGTTTTGATTTTTCCCTTTGAAATATGAGCAGTTATTGTAGCACATATGTAAAACTGTGGCTTTACATGGGTTAATAGTGAAACTAAAAGCAAAAGTTGTGGCAAAATTGTTAGATGACAATCACATGTTTGCATAAACAATATATGCTGTAACGCTTTGTCTTGTCATTTTAAAATATAAATTGAAGCAGGACAATAGATAAGATTCTGTCCTTGATCAAAAGAAGAATGGATTAAAACATCTGAATTATGTGAATGCAGCACAGTAATTGTACAGGAACTCTTAAAAACTGTAAGGCTCACAGATGTAGTGTTTCAGAAGGGAAGAAAAGAAAAAAAAATCCGCCAGATTAAAGCAACTTCTTTTTTTTAAAAAAAAATTTTAGTCATAAAATAGAAATAAAGAACAAGGAAGAGGTTTAACTGTTGCCTTCTTCCCTCCTGGGAAATATATCAGACCATATGTTTGAAAATAAGAAAACTTTCTTTCATTTCTACGCCAGCTGATGTTAGAAAACTCTTAAGATAGTGCAGTACTGACCTCCTGTGTTTCTGGATATAACAAAATAAATGTGTGAGAAAATGTTTTGCAATTATGAAATAACAAATAGATGGCTCTTTGCTGATATGTAGGAAGAAAAGAGAAACCAGTAATGCTGTCTTCCAGTTCAGCATTATTACAAACATGCTCATTTGTGAATTCAAATTTATCCTGCTGGTATCAGGCAGTATATAGACAGTAGCTTTTGCTAGGAAATTACAATTTAGCACTTGTATTTTCATAAGAATACGTGAATCTGTGGGGTTTGGATCTTGCTGTCTTCTTTAAAATATTTAGTATCTTAAAATTGCCCTGTCTTTCTTCTAAAGTCTGGGTGGGTGTGGAGGGGAAATAAAGTTGAATCACCAAATAAAAGCCCAAGTTATGAATTAGACCAGAAAAAAGGTACTTGTAAATGAGGCCAATGCGGTGAAGGTCCTGAACGTAGTCCATCTGTTACTTATTTCCTATTAAATTTTTTTGTCTTGCCACTCCGTTCATTTTTTTCAGTTAGTTTCCTCTTGTTTCTAGTCTTCTATTAATAATCTGTCCTTCATTTTTCACTTTTCCCCCCTTATCATGCTTTTCAGTCTCTTCTTCTCTGATGTCTTCTAAAAAGAATTTTGCATGTACTCAACTGACATAGTTATCTGTTAAACTCATACCTATTTCATCCCTATAGTTTTCTTCAAAAGTTCATGTTTGCTTTTGTAAAACAAATAAAGAAAGCTTTATGTTGGACTCTCTTTCTCTGGAAGCTCTTGGTTGTGGAAGGTAATTGATTGTTATGTCAAGATGCAGTGGAATCCAGCTCGGGAAGGATTGATTATGAGCGTAAAGAAAAAGGCTTCGTCTCCACTGATGGGTTAGAGGGGGGAGGGAAATGAAAAAGAGAAGAAAAAGGAGGAGAGCATGGGATAAAGAAGAGGCTAAGAAAAAAATCTTTAAACATTTAGGCCTCTTGAAAATGAGCTTTTAAGAATTGTGGCAAATAAACCTTTTTAGAACGTGTTCTGTGTTCTCAGTAATTATTATGTGATACTTGTATGCTAATGTGAGAGGGGCCAGAGAAATATCTACAATGGAGTTAAATCCACCTTGCATTTTTCACTCAGTTTCTCAGGTGTCTAAGGTGTAATGTGTGGTAAAAATGGTCAATAACATTGTTATCGGGTTTTGGGTGGTGAATATTTTTATATTCATAATTAATTAATGCTATAATCAGTGCTCTCTGCTGTGTGATAAGGGAAGACTGAGCATTATATGTGCATTTCTAACCTGTATATTTAGGACTTAACATGTATATTTAGAAATGGATAAGTAAATTACATGAAATTTTATCATTCTTAAGTGTGAGTTTTACACCATGTCGGTAGTATTTTCAGCAAAGAAAAAAGGCTAAATACATAATATTTCAGAATGCGTTACAAAAAGGTATCCAGGAGCAAACTTTGCTCCTGCGTTCTGCTTTCTCCACATTGAGGGTCAGCCGATAATGTGAGTGATGGCTCAGCAGGGGCCTGAGGAGCCTTTCTTAACCTCATCTAGAGTCCCTGTGCATCCCAGTATGGATGGAGATAGCACATCTGGCACTATTTGCTTTAAAGCAGGAAGCAGAACTTCGGGATTGTGGCACTGTCTCTGTTGCACTGGCTGGCAGAACAACTTAAGCACGTGGAAAGCATACACTGCATCTATTCAAAATGTGGTTGAGCATCTGTAGCCATGTACACTCCCTTGAATTCCTGGCAGAAATTCCAGCTGAATCAGCTAGAATTGCACCTGGCACTTCCATCACACTATGGTAAAGGGAACGAGTTGACCTAAACTCCAGATTTATGTGGATTTAGTTATGGAACTCTCAATAAAATTAGTGCTAACTTTAAGGGCTTTATATTGCTGTGGAGTAGATAATATATACTGTGCTTGGACAATTTTTGCATTTTTCTTGAGGAGAAAGAATAGTGTCCTGTTTTGCTTACCAAGTCTTTCTTGGTTGTGAGATATGTATGTAATTACTGGAGTCACGGAATTGCTATATTGTAAGCTGAAGGAATCATAAAATGCTTCATGGGAAAGATGGTGTTTCTCTGGGTTCTGCTGAGAGTTTTTTTATATTTAAAGAAGCAAGATGTGGTGTGGAGTTCACAGAGGATTTCAGGCTATAGTTAAAAGCAAGTTGGAATTTGTTTGACCTTTTTCCCTGTGCATTCTTTCCAGAGCATTAGGTGGCTGAGGTCAAACTGAAATGTGTCACTGGTCAATGTCTGAATTTAATTAGTAGGCAAGGAGAACTCTAAAGTACAAGATGCTTGATCACCACCTACCCATTTCAAATAAAACCAGAACATGGTATTTTTGTTTTCCTTCCACCAACTGGTACAGTTTTCTTGAATTTGTTAGTTTCTAAATTCAAGGTTTAAATGCTGGTAATGTTACAGAAATTTGTTACCAGGCTGGTTATTCAGCCTGGTTTATGACATCTGCAATGGTTTATGGGGACAGACACTGCTATATATTACACTTAATAACAGAAATTATGAACAGTTACCATATTTGCTGAACAGATTTCCTTACTTCCTGGTCCAAATTGCAAGCTTCGTGTTGATTTATAGATAAATCTTAAGAAAAATTAAATTCATACATTTTATTCTTAAAGAGACAGAGACTTGTGGATGATTATGATGAACTGTGATATAAATACCCACTTACACTTAAAAAAGCAACCATTTCAGCTAACTGAGGATGACTTTCCTAAGCCAAAACATAGTAGTAATACTCCGCATCTTGGTAACAAATATGTTTGCTTAAACATTTCTGGAACTGCAAGTCAGCCTGCCTGATTTCTTCATCTACTATTCTCAGCATTTAAAATAATGGCAGGCTTTAATAGCTCAGAGAGAATGACGTGCCCCCAGTTTGAAAACACTATGGAAAGACTCGAATTTTTTTTACACGTGGTCTTTTAATAGTTATCACATCAAGGAGAACAGAAGCAAAAAATTCTAGGAGATTAAGTGTCCAGATAGGAAGTTTTAGGAAAATAATCCACCTTTGATATGTATTGATTATTTCCATGTTACCAAAATGACTTCCTATAAATCCTTGCCAAAATACAATTTAAGTATGTCCTTTAATTCAAAGTCCTCAAGTATTTGCTAACAGTCATGGCAGCACAAATAGATATCTACTTTTCCCCCCATAAAACTGGAACATTTTTTATATTGACTATTAAAGAGTAGTAGAAATGGAAATGAAATTTAATAGGTTAGTTTGAAGTTTAGGATTATACCAAGAATGTTTTCTCAGGTAATTTTCAGGTCTTTTTCTGAAGAGCTCTCTACATCATCACTTCATCTTGTATATTCTGTGTTTTAAATTTTGAATTCATGGCTCACTTAGCAAAGCGATGGGTCACTAAGAAGAGACATGGTCATTGGTCTCCTGTTAACCATTGTTTCCACAGAGTAGTTATTTTTGTCATGCTATCAATAGAGTAGATAGGGTACTGGGACTGTGGTGTTCCAATTAACACTGCATTGTGCATTTGGTAAAAGATGCCAGTGCTCAGCCCTTAAACTGAATTCCCCTCGAATGCCATGGGGATGCAGTCCTATGGCAGCGCTGCTGCCATTTTCAGGGTTCCTGATATTTATTGGAGGTTCTTTCTCACTCTGTGCCAGGTCTGTCCTTTGATCTCTGTTCAGCAGGACTCCTCTTATTAGCTTGAATTAAAAACAGCCTCAGTTGGCATTTACCAGTAATTAATAATTTCAGAGGATAAAGTATTTGTCAGTAATTTAGCTGGCCAGGTGGAAATGGGCAAAGCAAGTTTTCCCGTTACGGTGCTGGTGAGAAGAATGAGAAGTTAATCAGAAGAAATAAAAAAAAAAAATCAAGTTACTATTAAAGAGTTATCTCACAGCAGAGTCATGTTTAATCTTCGTAGTGCACGATATGATTGTGATGACAAGTTTCCACACATATACCATGATAAATGGATGCTATTCTTTGATGGCAATGATCACATTATACGTGTTGGCATTTATGGGACATAGTTGCATTTTTTTAGAATATTCAATCTTCTCAATGTGTTTTCATCTATTGTTTTCTCTGACAGCTGGAGTAAGACCATGAAGTCAAGTGGCAGAGGCCATAACGGTCTCTGGTTGCTGAACTGCTTTTCAACTTAGACTTGCTTGCTATAGCTGTTGTTTTTCTGTTTCTACTTGGTGGTTTATTTCATCTCTAAAATAAAAAAGTATACACTTTGCGCCAAAGTCTCTAAACTCTACCTGCAAAATAGTAATTAGTTGTATTGTGGGTGTAGATTAGTAATACGGAAAAGCAACATTTCATGTAATTGCCTACTGCATATGTGCAAACAAGAGGTTTTTGATGGAGGCAAATGAACCTGCAGGTTTTCTCTGAAAAATTAGCCTTGCATACGCTTTATATTTTAAAGCAATAACTGATCTTAGTTTAGGATGGTAATAACCATCTTGAAGCAATGAGACTTCAGAGAAGTCTTAAGTGCTTTGTGCAGTTACCACTATCTTTGACAAAAAAATTCCATATGAAATTCAAATATGGTTTCTTTTTAATTTAATTTTAAATGACAGATCAATAAATGTGGGTCTTTGGTTTGGTCCTTTGTACTCACCTACAGCTCTGACCCCACTGCTGTTTCCCTCCTTCCTCTAGTTTTTCTGTTTTGATTTGCTTTTTTTGTAATCTGAACATTTCTGGCTGTTTCTGTAGGTCTTTTACTATATAGTGTGTGGAGGAGCTGAAGGGGAGAACAATGATAAACCATTAGCAAAAATATAATAATTTATGTGTAATAGTACAAGCATTAATTTAACAGCTATTTAGTTATAATTCAGGATGGCCTTACCTCTTTTTCTTAATGAGCAGCCATGCATTTAACACTGCCATCAGTTTGCTGGATTCTCTTTGCTTCGTGGTAGCTTTTATTTGTCTAATTGTGTATATTTTAATAGTTAACATTTCCTATTACTGTCTAATTTGATGCTGGTGCTATTAACAAAGAGAAAACTGAGACCAGATGGTTGCCAAACAGTGAAGCCACCTGGTATTCTAGCAATGCCAAATATATTTTCTCCTCCATTTTTCTTTAGAAAATTACTGAGACAGATCAAGGATTTTTTGAGAATCCCAAGAATGCTTGCATGCAGCCAGACAAATATCCCAAACTCTCTTAAGTTTATCCTCTTCTTTGCTGTTTTTCTCTCTCAGGTAACTTCATCTCACTCTCTCTTTCTGTTGTCCCACTCCTGTCTCCCATTCGAGCTCTGTGCTGCCGGCTCTCAGGCACACGGTTTGTAGACCTTGCTCTACTGAGCTGACTGTCGGGCTGCAGCTGAAGGCCTGACCCTGACTCCTGCTTAATCCACACCAGTGCTGCCAGGCTGGGACAAGGAGCTCTCATTGCAAGCAGAAACCAACAGCGTGAACCTGCCAGGAGTTCTTCAGGAGCTTCTCCCCACCCCTTGAGCTATTGCTAGTGTGTACCAAACAAGTGAAAAACCACTTTAAAGAAGAGGGCATTTTGGATGCAGCAGCCTACAGCTTGTGTCTGATGCCTTATTGATTTGAGGGCCAAATCTGAACTAAAGCTGTTGTCAGGGATGTGATGGTGTGTGTTAGGACGGACATGATCATAGACTGAGGATACAATAGTGCACATACAGTTCACAGTTTGCTCTGAGTAGCAGAAGTTAGACTAAACTAACCAAAAATATTTTTTCTCCAGTACAAACTGCATCTACGCCCTGCTCCCCATGCTCGTGGTGTGTGCTGGTACGAGCTGCACCATGTGTGTGGTGACAGACGAGCTGTGCAAATGTCTGCTTATCACACTTTTCAAAAGTCTGGTGCAGGCAGTGCCTGTGTCACTATTGATATATCTTTGAGACAAGCAGCGTTAACACACCATATTGACACAGGTCTGGGTCAGGGAAGGGAGTGTAACTTCTCACTTAGCCACTGCCAGTCCTTCTCTGCCTCCTCTCCTTTCATCCTCTGCTGTTGTAGCTGACTTCCTGGACACTGCTGGTTTGTAGACTCCCAAATACCTTGAATGACACTGATGTGAACCCCTGGGTGCTGTGGCTTAGTGATTGCAGGTGGCTGCTTGAACACCCCGGTTGAGTTCTGGCAGAGAAAACAGCTGCCATTATGTCAGCTAACACCCAGATTACTGCAGTATCCAGAGGCTCTAGTCCTGGCACCCTGTGCTCGGAGCTGTACAAATTCAATTTAAAAAAAAAAAAGGCAGTATCTGCCTAAAAAGAGCTTATACTCCATCTGTACGAGCCAGGAGAACAGTGGAAATAATAAGTTTGGTATTCAACAGTGTAACAGATAGCTGTCTCGAATGCTGTGTGTACACTATACCTGTATGTCCTAATTTCTTATGATTCCTATCTGTGCTGTGGTCTGACAGTCGTTGTGCCAGCATCGAACTTCCTTGTCGGAGCCCTCTGTCTTGTGCTGGGCATATGATGCCTTTATTCCTTTGCTCACCATCCTCTTGCAGTATGTACCTGTTTCCAGCATGTTTTGGGAGTGTCAGAAGCAGCAGACATCCTTCATTTGGCAGATGTTAAACTTCACTATTGCTCTGCCAGTGATTGCCTTACTGCTAATGTGGTCTCCCTAGATGGCTGCAAGCCATCATGCAGAATGTTGCCCTTCAAACACTGACTCTAGTGGAAGCTGTGTTTCTAGAGGTCCGTGTTCCAGCTAGTTACTGTAGGCTGGACACAGTCCCATTACAGTGCACAGTTCAGCACCTGGGTGTCTTTTGGGGAAAAGATATTAAAGAGGCCTCTCTTCAAACTTGCCATCCTTCTGGAAAATATTCATGCTTAAAATACTCCTTCATATCTTTCCATCACACAGCACTTATAATGTGTGTTTAAGCTTTGGGATAGGAAAAGAAAATAAAAACAATGTCTTAGTGGAACTACTGCCCATAAACTGCCTGCCCAGAGTTATCGCTGTTTGTCCTGTTTAAGCAACAAGGTATGATGATTCAAATCTGCTTTACAGGGACAGTTGCATGGACTAACAAGGATGTTGTTTTTTTGGGTCTTTTCCATTGTGAAAAGCCAGTGTTTGTCTTCAGACTTCTTTTCTGTAGTATATTAGAACTAATTTTGCAATATTTATGATTTCTCAAAATAAGTGAATGTGCATTGAAGTTGACAGGAGACCCAAGGATCAAACATAATGCTGCGAGTAACTGCATTTCCCTGCAGCAGAAAATATTTAAAAAATATGAAGAAGAAGGACAATCATTGTTTGGAATCTGAAAAGTTTGTATCTAGTCTCTGTAATTTAAATAACTGTGTTGGAAAGTACATTGTGCAATTGCTAGAAGTTGTGCCTTTTCCTGTTACGCCAGCGGATGAGAGTCTTCTGGGATTTGGATAAAAATCTCTGCAATTAATTAACATTTCAGTGCATTTAAATGGGTCTTTTTTTCAGCCTGTGTGGCTGGTGCAGGCTGGCTGTATTACTCACAGAAGCTGTATTTGCCTTCTGTGGAATATACCTCCCTGTGCAGGTGAATTGAACAGGGCAGGCCAAAAGCCCTGTTGTGGCTTACCTTTAGGATATGATGTTTCCTGAGATGTTGAAAAGGGGATGCCATGCTGGCTTAATACAGGCTGAGCCTTCTCCCTTCCATATAAACAAATCTCTAAAAAACATGTGAACCATATAGTATCTAAGAAAATTAGCATCCTTCGGGGTTTTTTTTTTTAAACATTGTGTGCCAGTCCTCCTATTCCCTTGCATACAAATGGCACATATGGTTTGTATCATTACTGTCAGACTATCCCTGCCACTGCTTTTCCTCCCCTAAAATAAAAAGATTAGGTTCTCTTGGGAGGGATAATTTCCTGCTTATTAAAGGTGAGAATGAAAGATATTTGGTATTTAAAGTTATGACAAAGTTATTTTCATCAGTCTACTTTGTTTCATAAGTAGAAGGCTTTACAGTAATGATAAAGCTCATCTGTGTAGATGTTTTCAAAACCTGAAAGCAATCATAAAGTAGGATGGATGCAGGTTTAGGAATAATTCCTCTCTTTTATAAGAGACAATGACCGGTCTCCTAATTTTCTCTGGTCAGTAAAAAAAAAAAACAACCAAAACAACCCAAAACGCAAGCCTGTGGCCTTTAATGCTTGGAACTAAAAAATAGTTGGTTTTATTATGCTTTTCTAAGGAAGTTTTGAAAAAGCAGCACAGGACAGGATTTAAATAACAAAGATCCTTCTTTAAATTCCCACCTTCTTTCCACTGAGGCAATTTAACAAAGGGAACAGTTCTTACAACTGAGGTGATTTGTTACTTTTCTCCTCTCTTTTCCCTCCCTCCCATCCTGCTCATTGTTCCTAGCTACCATCTCTGATAAGAAATGCAAAGTACAGCCTCTATCTGCTCCTTCGGGATGCCTGGTCTTCCTTTTCTGAAACAGGAGTTTTTAGGAAAAAAAAATTTTTTTTCTCTCAAGTTTTCAGTTAATTTCTGGAATAATTTCTCTAATTTATGGACCTTTCCTTTTCTTTCTTTTCTTTTTTTTTTGTCTGTGTGTAAGAAGGGCCTGCTGCTGCACCCCAGTTTTTTCTCTGATCCTTGCCCAGCCAACTGTCACTTTTAGCCTGCAGGGAACCTTCTGGTACTAACATTCCTGCCTTGTTTTTATTAGAAGGGCATCTCTCACAACATATCCCTCTCTGTTTGAAGAAGTCATGTGTATTCAGTAGAAATGAATAATGGATATATTTAAAGGGTACCTTGCCCTTCTTATTCCTTTGCACATCATAAATAACTATTCTTTTGGTTGGGTTTTACATGTTGCTCTACAGGCACAATTTGAAAAAAATGTGGTGATTCAGCTCTCAATTTAAAAAACATCGTGCTGTGTGCAACTGATAGTTTCTGTGCCTGAAAACTGATTCCCCACCAAACTCTGTACTGGCATCTGTGTGCAGCTCTAGCGTTCTGAAGATTCGGGAAACTGGTCACAAATTTATTTTGAAGCAGCTCATGAAAACACAGAATGCCAGATGTATAGACAAAATTATGGGGAGTGTTGGAACTCTGGATAGAGTTCATTTCACCTGACTTTAGATGTCTTTTTAAGATATCTAAAGATATTTTAGGTATTTTTAGGATGTATTTTTACATTTTAAGATATTTTAAAAGTGTTTTAAATAAAGGCATTTTAAAGATGTTTTAAAGGTCTGCTTCAGGATGAGCTGAGTTGTTCTCTGAAAATGCCTGTTTTTCTCCACTCACTATAAAAGCGAGTTGTTTGCTGAGGTTGTGTGTACGTGTTTGTATTAGAGATATCCACTTTTTGGCCATGAACCCGCTGTTCCTGGCCAGTTATCACCATCTGAGGAACTCTCTGGGATAATGGCTGTATTAAAGAGTAAACTTTAATTACTTTCCTATTAACTGTAATAAGCTTTAGCTGAGGCTCCCAAAGAAGGTCCTGATATTGAAGGCCAGGCTTGGAGGATGATTTAATTATCTCAGTTTAAGGGTGTTAAAGTGAGAGTCTGAGCATTAAATGTTTTTGATGGGGGTGGGATGAGGGGAGTGGATGTATGTTTATTGCCCATTTTACTTAGATAACTGACAAATGGAATAGCCTAATTTCCCTGTTACCATCAACACTGCAAAACTATCCCTAAGTTCTGTTCTCGCTGTAGAGCTTTCCCCTTGAGCATGTGCTTAAGATTTTTTGGTATGTATCCTTTGGGTCTTGTAACTTCAGGAGTCTAAAACAAACAACCTGTCTCTTTCCCTGTGAGTTGTGGCAGGACTGGGGTCCAATTCCTGATGTGCATGGGGAAGTGTAAGCTCGAGCCAGGGACTCTTGGGGTGATGCATTTGTATCCTCTTTGCGAATCAGGTAGATTACCCATGTATACATGTTCTAGGTGTAGACACAAACAGTTTGGAGGTATTGGAAACTGTATACTCAGATGATTCAAACATCGGAGTGGATGAAGACAAGACAGTCAGAACCAGGTTACAACACTCATTTTACTGGTGACCTTTGGGATCTTCTGATCGCAGTTCATGTGGCTGTAATTTTGGAATTGTATGGCTTTCCTGTATTTTTAACAGTTTCACTCTGCTTGTTCTTATGATGATATTTGGGAGGCTGATGATGTAAGTACTGGATTTGCATTCATAGGAGGCAGCCTGCCTATTGCGTTCTATAAGAAATTATTCCCTCTCAGTGATTCAGCTAATGGACCGCTCAAAAGATTTAATATTTGCAGTGATTCAGTTCTCTTCACGAACACCTGTCTTTTGATAGTTTTTGTAATATGAGTTGGGACAAAATGTTTTCTGTGTTTTCCCCCTCTGCAGCTGAAATTTCTTAGGAATATCTGACATTCAGAGTTGAAAATAAATGAAAATTTAAACATACAAGGCTGAACTGTCTGCTGCATAATTTCTGGTATGGAACTGCCTTTCTTATATGTATCATTTTCCATTCACCTTCCTTTCTTCGATGCTATGAAATGAAGAACAAAATGGAGAATCTACAATGTCAAAAAAATGAGGTTTACTGTCACATTCTAGCTGGAGTTTAACTAAAACTAATCTGTGGGTGCCAAGCTGCAGGCATTAATTGGAAGATGATTTTATGGACTTGCATTTTTTTTCCCTTTTTACTTCTAACTTTTAAAAAGGAAGTTCCTTCTGAAGCACTCAGGTGCCTTCATGGTGCCTTCAATAGCTTAGGGTTTTATCTTCATTACTGAGTGGCAGAAAAATAACTTGGAGGGAAGAAAAATTTTATGGATTTCAGAATCTGCTTACAGTTTAATGAAAAAAATAGGTAGTCCCTCTCTCCATCTTTGGTTACAGAGAAAAAGGAGCTGACTGCATGAGACATCTATAACTATTATGTAAAAGGGACACAAGATGTGTACAATGGGCATGGATTTTGCAACCAGGGTTGCACTGCAGGCTTCCACTTGATACATCAGTTTCCAAATTTAACCAATAAATGGCAGAATAAACAGTTGTAAGGAGCTTGCATAAGAGCATCTGAAGGCAAATGATCCATTAACTCCATGGAATGAGGGATGGCATGTCCTTACCAAGGAGGTAGACAAGAGGAGCTGTAGGATAATGAGACGTGAGGATGGTTACTAATGTGAGTGGTAAATAAGGTTCCAGTTACATGGCATCTGAGTGAGAGACCCCAAGCTTACTAAGCAGAGGACAGAGGGTGTAATTGCACTATGTCCCATAATCTTCTGTAATGCCTGCATTGCTCAAATCTAGATTTTTGGGATCCTTTTTCTCTGCACTTTGTTCTGAGCTGCTTTCTTGTTGCTCTTAGTTGGACTCGTTGCAGCATCTTTCTTCTGCTACAGCAGCAAATGGTTCCTGATTTTTTTGGCAGTTCATAAAACTCATGTGCTGGCTTCTGCAGCCTCCTTGTTTTGGTTACCTTTTGTAATATAGGACTACAACCTGCACCCTTTGTATTACAGTTTTCTGAGGTCAGTCTTTGCTTCTTTCTGTCCCTGCTGGGGTCAATCTTCTTTACAGCCCTTGCTGTACTTTTTAATTCAGTTTTTGACTTGATTTGTCATGTGAATTTTCTACAATGTTTGGACCAATATGGCCCTTGCATTATTTGGAAGATTTATTAGGTAGGTTTTGGGCATTTTTATTTGGTGGTTTTTTGCAGGGAGGGGAATGTTTGGGATCTCTACACCTCCCCCCTCCCCCCCCCCCCCCCGCCCGCCCCCAGACTGCTGTTGTTGCTGCCCATCTTTTCTGTGGATGTGCATTTTTGGGTTGTATCTTTCTGGTATCCAGTGGGCAGATGCCTCTGAGCTCTGCTGGTACTATGAGCCCAATAAAGGCTGCATGACCATGGTTTGCATGGCGCTGAGCCCAGGCTAACATATCCTGCTTCTCAGCAGGACTTACGAGCTCAGTCTTGGTGCCATAGCCAACCAGCAGTTATGCATTTTCTGTCCATCTTGGAGAGAAGACAGAGCAAGCTCACATGTGCTTGTAATTTACTGTGTACTTCCTTCAGAGTACACAGCTCATGAGTTCATCATTTTCCTGGTGGTTGCCTGACTGTTCTCCTTTCTGATGGAGAGCACAGCAAGACAGTGACTGTATGTTTGATTCAGACCCTGGAGGTAAAACAATGTTTCAGGATTTAGCCAGTCTATACATGAGGCATCTAAGTGTGTGGGGTTTTTTTCCTTAACCCCTTTATGTCTGATAATGATCTTTTTGTTTGAAGGATCTTTTTGTTTTATTTTTGAGGGTATTATTAAAATTTGCAGTAATTTATCAGTTTGCATTTGGATTATATATATCAATCTTTCATTTTCCACTTGAGATGAGATACAGTAAAGGCAGATCTATTTCTGTTACGGCAAAGTACGAAATCCTTCACCTCCTCAGACTTCCGTGGCTTGGAGATAAAGTAGTTCAAACACAGAATATACCAAATGATAGTGAGCGGACAGAAGATCTAACAGTATTTCTCTGTCATGAAAGTTGCAACTTCATCTCTCCTCAGCTGCAGTTCTGCACAGAATTTTCTTCTAAAATGTTGATGTGAAGTTTGTTTCACAGATTGAATGGATTGTAATTGCTGGTGGAAGTGTTGGAAAACCAGCTCAATCTGCTATTAGCTTGTTCTTTATGTAGCCTTCTCCGTGTGTGCAGACTTTGGAGAACATTAGTGCTATATTTTAACAGAAAAGGGTATGACTGACTTCCATTTTGCCCAATAGAAATAGAAGGTGCAAGACACTTGAGCAGCTTACTTAGCGGCATAAAAATAGTTTTCTGGGCAGAAGCACCTAAGTAGTTTCAGTGGAAATAACTTTTGATGGAGTGGAGCCTAGGTGACTTGTTTGGATGTAGGCCCATTGAAACAGTCTCAGATTGCCCTCTCTTCAGTGGTAATTTTACTTGGATTGCAGCTACTGTTCACATGCTGTTGTGATACATCCAAATGGAGGACTCCATCTTTTTCTCATTGTGAAATTATTGATCTCTCACTGCCTCCAATTTCCTGTCCCTGCACATCCCGGGATTTGGAATGCTTTTGCCCGTGCTTTTTCTGACAGCCACTCTCACCATCTTTGGTATAAAGAGACCACGTTATAGAGGCATTATCTCCAGAGTTACTATTTATACATTTTAATTTGCACCCATCCAACATTTAAACTGTTCTGATGTGGATTCCAAGATTTTTGTTTGTTAGAAGTAGTTCCCTGGCAAAACTGTGAAGGTCTTGAGGGAATTACAGTGCAGAGATTTACAGATGGTTGGAGACTTGCTCGGGGTACTTTACAGGGTAGCGCAGAAAGACTTGCCCAGTGTTTTAATGATGTGTAGAGAAAGACAATATATTTAATGTTAGCGATGGCGCTTGAATGTTTTTACTCTGTATAGTTGCAAATGTTTTTTCATAGTGTTGGTATGCTGGCCTTTTCAGATTTAAAAGATGTTTGAAAGAGAAACTTTCTTCCTTCAGAAAGTTGCAGCTATTACGATAAATGCTTCAGAGCCATGAATTGTGGAAATGGCTTTTTTACTATATTAAAAGGAAAAAATTTCTAAAATATGACTGTGTGTGTTCTAAAGACTGTTTGAAAAAATTGCAAAATGCAGTCTCAGGGGTTATTCATTTTGTTTTATTTTACTCCCTACTTTTTTTTTTTTGCTTTTAACGCAGATTCTTTTAGCTGTCTAAGAACAGTAAAAATAAGAGGATGAAATCTTTAACCCTTCAGTCCCTTGTTCCAGCAGAACTCATTCTTCAATGGCCTTTTAGGAGTCCATAACTCATTGACTTTCCTGAGGAATGCCCAGCCCATAGCTTCTAATTCATACAAAAATCTTGAGGACAGTTTAGTCTGCCCTGTGGGCCATTCCCAGTTCCTGCATTCTAGATGGCTGTTTAGATTTACTGTGGACAATAGTTCTAATTGAGTGACAGTGAGAGGACCATGTTTTACTGCCATTAGGAGAAGCAGTGCTTGGGCAGATTGGGTACTGGCTATTCTTGGATCTTAAATGGGATTTGAATGTACCTCTAATATGAGCTGAAGATGAATGGAATTTAGAGCTGTGGGCAGTGTTAGAAGACACAATATGCCATGAAGACTGAAACCTAGCTTTGTCAGATAGGATAACGTTAGGCATCCTTTATGAGAGGGATTAATCAACTAAAAGCAAGTCTTACTGAGTTTTATCTGGAATTGTTCTTTACATTTGATTTACCTGTAAATTTTTTTTTTTTAGTCACGTTCATAAAAACCTTATTTACAGAGAAATTTTTTTTCTCTGTCTTGCCATTAAGTTTGTAAGAAGCAAGATAAATCCAGGCAAAGTCAACATACATAGGTGCTCTATGGAAGAAGCAGACCCAAACAAAATATCTTTACCAAGATGTGCCTCTAGGACCTGTACTGTGGGAGAGGATTTCTTGCTAGTCTGTGAAAACCGCTGTAATAGCAGATGGTGACATTTGGAAAGTAGTTGTGTGTGCTGGGCACAAAAGGAGCAGATGGCTCTGGGCTAACCTCAAACACATCATACTGAAACAAATTCATAAATAGTTAGGATGTGGTAAAGACTGTAGGGTGATGAACATTCCTCTCAGGACAAATGTGATGTGAGGGGTTCGGTCCGCTCATTCTACCTGCTTCCTCCCTCCTTGCTGGACATCAGACATGATGATACCATGGTCTGTGGGGCTATGCAGTGTATCAGAGTAAGGAAAGGGGATATTCTGGAAGCAGATTATTGATATAGCTACCTGGTGTGTACAGGGAAGTAGAGAAGGAACTATGCAGGAAACTAGCTTTGACATTACCTTAGCTTTTGGTGATTTAACATTTGCTTTGCAGTGGCTGAGGAACTTTTTGAGGTAGAGGTGGAATGAAGAGTGTTTCTGAGGTCAGCATTATTCACAGCTCCCCCATGACGATAAGAGCATGAGGATCTATCATGTTGAATTCTTGCTCTTTTTTTGTTTGGTGTTTTTGGACTCCTGTGTTGTTTGTTCAACTGATACGTGCTTGTGTTATTGCGAATGAGTCTGGACTAAGGGTAGGTGCCAAAAACCACAAGAGAATAATCAATCTTTTAGGCTCCATTTGTATTTTCAGTGTATTTTTCCCAGAAAAAATTAATCTTGTTTTGCTAATAGGTGGCTTTGCTGCCAAGTACCAAGTATACCTGCAAGAAAAATGAGGAAAAAATGAGCAGCATTTTATCCAGTGTAAGATTTTATGTACCGAGTAAGATGGATCCACTGTCTTTGAGTACTTCATGCTGACCTCATGAATGGATTTACACAATCCTATCTTTGGGCCTCTCAAAGACATCTTACTGATGTCATGAATCTGAGAAGTTGGATTTGTTAAAAGATCTGTTGGATCACTTATTCCTTTCATTTTGGTCTGCGCAGAATTACTTCTCATGAAGAACTTTCACTTAAAACTTGTTCATTTATGGTGATTTATTACTGTTTTATTTCTAATGTTTATGCCACACATTGTTTCTCAAAGGATCAATTTTTCATGGCAGTCACCACTGAGGGTGCTCTACATTTCTGAGACTGCGCTGAGTTTTGGAGCCAAGAGGGAGGCATTATGAGCCACTGGCTGGAATTTTGGTGATGAGTTGCTAAAAAACATCTTTGTAGAAAATGGCTACATTTATGATTCAGTCACTAGAGGTTATAGACATTTGCATTTCAAAACTAAATTTCAATGGTTCCACTTTGTTGTAGGTTGACCTGGCTTACTGCCTGCCGGGTGCCCACCAAACTGCTCTCTCTCCCCTCCTTGTCAGCAGAACAAAGGGAGAAAATACAATAAAAAAACCCCAACCTTGTAGATCAAGTTTAATGGGAAAAAACAAAGGCTGTGCATGGAATCAAAGCACAAAAAACCAACCAACCAAAAAATTTATTCTCTACTTCCTATCAGCAGGCAATGCCTAGCCTCTTCCTGGGAGGTAGGGCCTCAGTACACATAGCAGTTGCTTCAGAATACAAATGCTGAAATAATGAATGCCTCCCTCTCCTGTAGCTTTTGTTGCTGAGTACGGTGTTTTATGATATGGAATATCATATTGGTCAGTTTGGATCACCTGTCCTGTCTGTGTCACCTGCCAACCCCTCACCCACCCCCAACCTACTGGCCTTTGGGGAAGGTTGGGAAGGCATCCTTGATGCTGTGGAAGCACTGCTCAGCAACAGCCAAAACAGTGGTGTGTTATCAGCACTGTTCTAGCTACAAATACAAAGCACAGCACTTATGGGCTACTGTGAGGAAAGTTAACTCCTCCCCAGCCAGACTCAGTACACAGTTAAGTCATTTATTATAATGATATTTACAGCTCCTGTCCAGAATATTCTTCTCCACTGTAAATTGGTTTAAAGCAGTTAAATTGCATTTTAATCCCTGATTTTGTAGTTACTGCAAGTTTTCTGGGTAATAAAACCTTGAATTTTTAAATTGTCTAAAATTGGAGGTCAGTCATCTTCATTCATATGCATTCATGATACTGAATAGGATTTTTTTTGGATCCAAGTTCTGAATGATTGATGGCATCTTTATTATTTGACATTTTCTGGAAACTGAGGGGTTTTGTTCTTTTGAACTTATAATAACTAGTGGGTTTAGTGAGCCACATTTCACTAAGCTGTGGTCTTCATGAAACATTAAATTTCTTTGTCATTTTTATGACTTAAAACTGCATTTTGAAGTTAAATAGCAAAATCCAACAATGCATATGTTAACTGCTAATATTTTAAACAATTTTTAAAAAATTATTTCAGAGTAGTTGCTCTGAAGGATATAGTTAACCTTTTTCCTGTGAAGTGATTTATTAATAGAGAGTAGGAGCTTTTTTTTAATCTGACTGAAGGGTTAAAATAATGTGAAGTTAAAACTATCTAGTTTCCTCCCTCTCTTCTTTTTCTGTTCCTTTGTAAGATGAATAAAGGTCATTTGAAGTTAAGGGCTGGTACATTTGGAACTAATAACAGGAAATGCTCTTTCTAACAATAGGTAATCTCCCTCGTAGGCAGGACTGAGCCTATTTCTCATTATAAAATGTGTTCACTTGCTCATAATTCTGGTAAACTTTAAGCAGTAAGGCAGAAGATTTCCATGTCAGCTGTCTGCCTCAGACCAAATTTGGAATTTTTGTGAAGAATACACAGCTATTTCCAAGGCTGAGACTAGGACAAACTTTTATTCCCTTATTTGAATTTCATGACGATTTTTTTTTTCATGTCGAACAGCTCTGCTATCTTAGGATTTAGGGCTGCATTGAAGCTTGAGGAAGTTGAACTCCTTGAGGAGTTGAAACTTGCTGAGATGGAAGAAAGTCTTTTGTGTTAGGCACTGTGTCCTTGGCCATGGAAGCCTGTTCAAATTTGGTAAAGTTTTGCATAACTTCAGATAAAGAAAGTTCACATATAGTCATAAGACCTCTTTCATAGCACCAGACAGTCCAGGAACTTTATGTTCACCCAGTATGTTCAAGGAAACCTCTGAATGTCAGTCAGAGAGCCATTTGGTAGAAGTAAGGGAAGATATAGGCAACAGGAAAAGCATATTTGAGAAAGGTATTTGACGTGCCTTGGGTAAAGAGGTTTAGCAAGCAGCCATGGAGAGATGGGCTGCACTAGATTAGAAGCTGAGAGACAGACAAAGTTGTACCTGATAATGGTGGTCAAATGGAAAGGTGCAGGGGAGATGAACAGAAAGGCATAGGCTCAAAAGCCTGGGTGGAAGCATTGTTTCCTTTGTCTTAGAGTGGCGTGAAAAGAATATACTCGTGTGAAATCTGCAGTCATTTGTGTTTGAATTTCAGCTAGCTCTAAAGGTGGAACACAGGAAAAATGGTAGTTTGTTGCTGTGGTCATGTACTAGAGTGTCTCAAGGACCTGCATGATGGGGCTATGAGTGAACTATATACAATGATAACTATATACAGTAAAATTGCATTTAAAGAAAAGGCAAAGGTTATGAATTTAACATCAAGGATTTGGATGGGCTGGACGAATGGTATTCTGTAGCCTTTTGAAACTTCACTTTTGTGATGTAGGTTGTATTTTTTCCTGTATATCACCATCATAACATTAAATGCTTGTTGGTGAAATAAGTCTAAGTCAAAGTTGAACTCAGTGTTGGTGCATAAGCCTGATGTTTTCTGGTTATCAGTTGTGTAAAGGAGAATGCTGCTTTTTGTCCTACTGCTTTCCCATGTGTTATAAAGACTGAATATGTGTAGTGAATAAAGCCGAAGACACAGGGAGTAAGAGGAATTTGTTATGGATAAAGTAGCTGAATCCATATGTGAAGATGTAGGTCTAAATTCTGTCTTTGCTACATTTTTGTCTATTGCTCAACAATGACTTATGATTTTGCAGATTTTGTCTTTTTTCTTTATGTTGAAGTTGAGATTCCCAAGACTAATTTGCAGAAGTACTGGGTATTTGTACAATTAAATCTATAATTTGAACATATTCAAGAGTTGGGAATCCAAGAGTGAACACACTGAGACCCATGTATGTTTTTGGAAATTAAGTTTTTTTCACCTTGGCTTGCAGGTTGCCGTAGAAGTGTGGCTAATGCCATTCCTACTTTCCAGGGTGCATTTTGAAGATTGATTAAAAACTGTAGTGAGAGCTATAAAAAAAGCTCCTGAGGAAACTAATATCCCTACCTTGATGGGAGGATTTGAATGGTCTGGTCTGAAAAAGGTTACAACCACATATGGGACCATCTCTACTGTGTACAAAATAAAGCAGAGAGCCTTGTCAAAGGGTAATATACGTGTACCTGATTAAAGAAAATATCCTAGTGCATATGTGCAAGAGGGACAAATTAAGCTTGTACAGGCAGCCATTCCCTAACTGACTTTGCAGTCTTCTAAATACTCTTTTCATGAAGCGTTTTTTTAATGTGTAATTTATGTTTCACCTGGGGAGGACTGCTAAACTCATCATGAAGAGAAGCTGAAATGTAAAGCTGTGTATTAGAAGACCTCCAGGTTTAGTTATAGCTATTTTTTGTGTGAAGAAAAGTTCTTGCTTGATGCTGTCTTGGCATCTGTAGGTCTGTGGTTACTGCTCTGAGAATGAAATGACCATGGAAAGTGATCTTTCTGCAGTTGCAGTACATGTGGAGGTGAGCCCATGGTACTCTGGAGGTGGCAGTTGCTTGGACACTGGGAAATTTTGTCCAGTTGCTGCCTCTCTTTGTTGGGGATGAAGGCAGGCTTCTTTAAGGGCTGAAAGCCTTTCACAAGTGCTTTATTTACAGTAAAAAAGAATTGCTACATTGTTAGGGCCACATTGTGGAAAATGAAAACAACCCTGTTCTTCTGTATTTTCTATTCTGTAGGTAAAATACAAAAGAGACTTTGAAGAAAGCAAAGGAAGAGGGTTCAGTATTGTGACCGATACGCCCGAGTTACAAAGACTGAAAAGGACTCAGGAACAAATCAGTAATGTATGTGACTGCCAACTGAAGTGATTGTAGATGGAGAAGTGGTGTGTCTAAGAAAAGTCGTGTTTGTTGGTGTTTCTGATGAAGTCTGTGAGAGTGAAGAATCTGATTTTGGTGACTGATTTGTGTATGTCAGATTTTGAAGTGTGTGTAACTTTATACTACGGACTTGTACAGCACATTGGCAATGTGTGTTCACCTCTCCAGATTTCAGCAAGTATGCTCAAAGTATTTTCTATACTAAAATGATTTGACACTTTTTGCTTTTTTAATAGTCTTACTAGCAAGTAAGAATACTTCTGTAACTTTTTATTTATGTGTGAACTATATAAATTATATAAGCTATAAAGTTTTGCCTTTTTTTTTAGCAGGGGCTGTCAAAATTAGCATAACTGGCAAGATGAAGTTTTCTAGAAGCAGATAAAATTGTGATGCTGAGTTTTAAAAGAAAACACATGCAAGACAATGTTCTGCAAGATGAGAAAGGAATGGCAAATAACAGTACTTAACCATTGGCTTAGAGGTTGAACGCAGCATGCTTTCAGGAGTGGGATTTTTAAAAATGGGACTTTTCCTGTTTTCACTAAGAAAGTTATTTATTTATATTGTATTCCCTTGTAGCACATTTAACTCGCTGCATGATGGAATATTAGGAGATATGTAGTGCAAATTATGATATGTATGAAATAGGTGAGAACTAGAGGGAGCTAGAAATTATACAGAATCAATACCATTAGCTTGTCACTTCCATCCTGATTGTTCTGCTGCAGGAACTTGTCTCCATGGATCATTTTGGGAAATTTTTTTTTTAAATTATTCATTGTAGTAATAAAATAACAGCATGGCATCAGAGGTACCCAGTGTAAGTATGATCAAAAGAAAATGATGGAATTTATTTACTTGAAGGAAAATCTGTTTTCAGGTTCGGATGTTGTGGAAAAAAGAGAGTCATTGAAAAATACTAGTTTATCACAGTAATGGAGATGTACCATTCTTGATAAAGAATTCACTAGTTAAGCTTTTGATGTCCAGAGCTTGTCTTTGAGGTGAAAAATTGGGTCTCATTTCCTGGAGCCTTGGTGAATGGGTAGGACAGTTAAATTTAAGAGCTGTGCAAATGCTCCTGTGTGTAGATAAGACAAGAATAAAAGCTTGTATCTTATTAATGTTGGGGCTAACTGAAATTTCTGGTTTGTAAGAGAGAAAGTTGTATTCTTCGTAGTGGCAAAAAGCCTGGCCATTAAGTCTTCCATTTGGGATCTGTGGAACTTCAGTGAGTCCCCAGTTCTAATCAGCTGTACTTTTTTATTCAGACCAGGAACTTAAATTAGGTCCTCTTATGACCTGTATAGCTTCTTCTAGCAAGAGTGATTCTTTTGTGTGGGGTACTTCTGGAACGCATTAAGGAGATGAAATGAGCAATGCTCTGATAAATACTTAATCCCTTGCGTGAGTTTGCTCTTTTAGGAGAGGCTGAGAGGAGTACCTTACAGCAGGCCTATGGTACTCAGTTTTGGATACTGCCATACTAAGAAATTTGGTTAGATCTCCCAAGCTCAGTAACCTCATCATGAGTATGTAGAACAGTATGACACAGCTCACTTGAATACTCTTTCTCTCTCTCTTGTTCAAAGCATATTGAGTTTTCTGTTGTGGGAAAATAAAAAGAAACAAATAGTTTAGTGAAATAAGAAAGAGTTTTCTTCCCATCTTTATTATTGAGTGGGACAAGGGGGTTTCTCTCATAGCGGAAGACCTTGTTGCACAATTTATGATACTGTCTGGCTCATGAACCAAAGTTATCTACCTGCCTTTTCAGACCTAGAAATATATTTTTAAATGTGAAAAATGTTTTTCTTTTTTTTTTTTCCTCCAGTTTTTTTTTCCTTGGTGGTTGGATATACCACTCCTGTCTCTTCATTCCTAACCATGCAGTCTTAACAACATAGATTTGTTTCATGCAGTCTTAACAATACAGAGTTGTTTTCTTTTCCTGATGTATATAGCTGACATAGATTCCAACTCATGGACTCTATTAGAAATAATTAATCTTGAAGGGAATTTTAAAATGTGCATGATAAAAGAAGTTGCATTTCATTTATGCTTACACTAAAATAATTATGTGATTTGTAGCATTATTTCCTAAAAAGATAATTCTGCATAGGCCACAACTTGAATCTGATTAGAAAACTCCTGTATTATAGAAATGCATTCCACACAGAATAGTTTCTGTATTTATCAGATAAACAGTATACATCATGGACTAAGGATCTAATTAAGTTTACAAGAGACTGAAAGGTAAGCACTTTAATGATTCTAAAATAATTTTACTTTTCATATATAGCAAAATGGAGGAATACTAATATATATATTTAATTTTCAGTTTTGTTTTGATTTCACCTTGAAGTATTAGAAACTTCTCAAAGAGCCTATTTGAAACAAAATTGTAACAACTTCATTGAAGGGGTAAGTGAGCATAGTTAAGTGTGTAGCTATTCTTGATGAAGATAAATATGAAAATAAAACTGATAATAGATGTTATTTTGCAGAAATCTTTGTAAAATATTGGGGGGTTTTGTCCTGATATTAAGTTTTGCAGCATAGATGAATATTAGCACAGTACTGACTTTTTAAAGAATCCCTTATGCCATCAGTATAAACCTTGCGCGGAAAAGAGATAGTGGGGTGAGTGGGAGGCGAGTGGATTGGCAGAGGGGCTGGATTTCAATTGCTATTTTGCCACCAGCAGTCCTGCCTCAGAAGATTTAGACCAAACGCGTAGAATTGATGGATGTATCGGGACCAGAATGGAGTTTCTTGGAAAAGGATGAAATTCTTTTCTGAATGAGAGACACACTGAATTCCCTAGTGTCTCATTTCCGTAACAGTAAAAGCTTAATTCTGCAGATGTGTAACGTGCTTGTTAGAAAGAATCATGAAGGCTCTCTGGGACATTCAGGTTCAGCTGCCCCAAACTACTACTCTTACAGCTTCTTAGCATTGAATTAGCTTGAAAGGCATAAACCACACATACTAGCAAGCTATTCTAGATTGAAGTAGGGAAGGCTGCATAAACTAAGCAGCTTTTTTTACTGATGAGTTTGCAGTATTCTTATCACTTTTGCATGGCTGAGCAGGCATTTCAAATTTTAAATAAATTTTATGAATTAATGTGTGAAAATATTTTTAAGTATTATAATTCTTATAAACGTACACTTTTTATAAGAGTTTATTAGTATTTTTTTAGTTATTAAAAATATAAAATTTCCACCACTTCTGCTGCAGATGTCACTGTTTCTTGGCATTGAATATGTAGTTAATACACACAAAATTTATACTGTTCACAAAAGGAAATGTGTTAATTTTGTTAAAAGTCCTTGCACTGTTTTTTTGTCCATCTTGGACTTTGAGAGGATTTTCAATATGAATGCAAATATTCTCAAAATGAAAAAAAAAAAAATCCCATGTATTTTTATAGGTGATTTTGCCAATAAGCTAACTGTAAACCGATTTTACAAGGAAAAAGTTAAGGTGGCAAAAGGAAAATTGAAGAAGATATCAAAAGTCTATTTATTGACCTATCATGACACAAGGCTGAATGAAGAAGTTGGAACTCAATATACTCTTTCCATTGAGGAAACAGAATACTTTCAGCAGTTCGCAGCAATGAGCTGCAGCCTACTGCCACTGGGCTTTTATGTCTAGATATATGGCTTGAAGCATGTTTTATCCTAGGTGAAATAAGTTGCTCTTTCTCCAATCTCTTCCTGGTAAATGTCTGCAAAGTATGAAACAAAACAGGTGTCCATACAAATTGATAGAGTGAGAAGCTTTCATTAAGATAAAGGCCAGTGCTTGGACAGTTGAGGTTGCTGGCTTGGTTGTATGGCTGGAAGGGTACATGGAAGCTTTCACAGAGGCTGCCCTCATTACACTGAGATGTAAGCATTTCTCACTTCCACATTCATGCTGCTACAAACTTAAGTCATGTGGGAGCAAGAAGCAGTGCACATCTGTGCCCTTCTTCCCTTTAAGAGCTAGCAAAATGGAGTCATGCAGTTAATTTATTATATGTATGTGACTCGTTTTTCAGGAGGTTTGGGTTGTATATGAAATGCGAACTATATTATAAGATAGAAAAGGAAAATAAGAAAACAGATTAAATCTGATTTACAAAGCACATTTCCAAGGTGTCCTATTTTGATGCAGACCTTAAGTTAGAAGGACAGTAGAGTTAGTAAAGAGAAAGTAACTGAATCACCCCCTGGGGGATGGAGATGTGTCCCCTGTATACCAGGAGCTGAACTCCTTGCTGAAATTAGTGAAGCCTAAGTGAAGTTATTGGATGTGGAGAGAGAGCATGAAAATCTTGTAACGTTCTCAAAAGCAGTGTGTGTGGATTTAAATGAGAAAGGCTATGTGTTCTTTATCTTTATTGAACTATGGTGCATGGTTTTTTCTAACTATCAAGGGTCACATTCTACCTCCAGTTAAGTTTATACAGCTTCAGGGGAAGCAGCAGAGGACAGAATTTTCCCCAAAATCTGAGTCAACTAAACACCTATATTCTGGAGAAAGACACGAATGACAAGGAATTGGGTACTACCTCAGATGTGATATAAATATGTCTTCATGTAGCATCTAAAGGGGGAAACAAACAACATTGCTGCTGTACTTGTGGACATCTGCACATATGAAATTAGAAACTATCTCTAATAGACATTGAGCCACGGCTCCGCATTTGGAAGCTGTTGGCACGGTTGTTCAACCTGTTCGCTTAACCAAACATAAAATGGTCTCTTAAATTACCAAAACAGATTGTAGAGAAAATTGGCAGAAGATGTTAACAACAAGGCCCAGAGCTCCATTTGTAGAATTCACAGCATAAAGCCTGCAAATATTTGTCTCTAAGGTCTTTTTTCCTTCCACTGAATTCAAGTGAAGAAGAAGAATAGTGTGAAAGGAAACAAGAAAAATTGACAGCAACATCAGTGTCTACATTTCACAAAACCAACCATGGCACATCAACGAAGAGGCTGGGTAAGCATGTTAAATCGCATACAAAAAGAGCTTATATTCTTCTAGGCCAATACTGGAATTTTCACTGCTTCTGAAGTGATTCACACTTTATCTGACTGGCTTTATATTCCTAAGCGTGATTTTTTTGGTTGTTGTTTCATTTGGGAAATATGCATTTAATCATATATGACAACTGTGTCTACTCACATAGACAGAATAGCACTTGCTGACCAGTGTTTGAAGTGCTACATGCCTGTAGCAGGCGTGGAAAGCTCAGTGCGCCACAGTGCCAATTGTGTTCTGCTGTTGGTTCCTCTGACAGTTCACGTTAAACCACAACTCCAAGATCTATTCATTTTTTGGTATGCTGTAGGCTTAATTCCACACAACTGCGTTTCAGATATATAACTCTTGTAATTAAGCATCCACCAGTTGCTTTCAACAGCATTTTTTTTCTGATTGGAAACTAGGAGGTTGAATGTATCTTTCCTATGGCTAATACAAGTGTATCTCTGCAAGGATGTGGAGTTCCTACTGTGCTCCTGTGTAGTGAACATACATGCATAGAGTCATGTCCAGCCTTGTCCCTTTTCTGGATTTATTTTATGCTCTTGCTTTGTATAATACATACAAATGGAAATTCTGAGAAGCTCTAGGTTCTTTGGCTTTGTCATATTTATTTGTTGAAGTGTTTTTTTGACTTCTCCTTTTGAGTAAGCAGAAATAATTCTGCATTTAAATGTAGAGTTCTATTAAATACCTTAGAATGACTTCGCAAAAGAATCATGTTAATTTTCAATGACTATGGGTATTTTAAACAGATTTTTATATAGCTTTCATATACTGTACAGCTTTCCGAAATTTAAAAAATGACCGAACACATGCATATGAAATGACGAGTCTATGGAAATGTAAGTAATATTTTAGAACTTGTGCTAAGTGAGAAACTGGAAGTCTTTGAGAATGCTTTTCAGACCTCCGTATTAAGTATATTCTACTTAAAAAAGAAAGATATTTCATTATTTTTATCAAAGTATTACGCAAAGTTAGAAAAAGTCAGTGTTAAATTAGGCCCTATGAATTCTTTACCTACACTTTCAGTAAAAAGTCTTAAATTATATAATGGCATGCTGCTTTGTCCACTTCTTCCTGCTTTGATCTCTGTGTAGAACAATGGTCACCAAGCATGTAATATTTTCTTACATTTACTGTATAGTATGATATGCCATACACCACAAAATGTTGCAAACACAACCTGTAACTTCTTTGTGGAGTTTTCCTTAAAGCTTCTTTCTTACTTCTTTAACTGTATTGAATGAAATTGTTTTCAGAGTTGTCTGAGAAATGGGGGAGTATTGGACTCTCCTTTTATGTGGTCCTTATTTACATGAAGAACTACAGCACAGATATTAAAGTATTCCTGCTAATCCACTTAAGTGTCACTTAGAGTAAACCATCATCTTCTATGTCAGCCTTCCATTAGAGGTAGAGGAGGCACAACCTTTACTAGGGAATTTTACAGCTGTTTGTTGGGGAGGAATAGATCACTGGGAATCCAGAGCAGTGTGTTCGTGATTCATCAGGGGTGGTGCTGACTTCTTTTTCTGTCCCCATAACTTTTTCAGATTCTCTTTGTTGGTCTCCCTTTCTTAATCTTTCTGATATACATGACAATAGCTCCCAACATATGGGAAGAAACAGTATTTTTAGACCTCAAAATGCCAAGTTGAAGGATACTTTTTGGAATGTCATATACTCATTACAATTATTATGTATGAATCTATCAGTACAGGTGGAATTGAATAATTTAGCTGACTTTAACTACTGGAAAAGTTCTACTGAACAAGTGGTCTTTCAGTTTGCAGTAATGTATAACTCAGTCACATTAGGTCATATTCTATGGGGTAGAAAAACAGATATCCCTAACATGGTGACATTCTTCACCTGCTGAAGATCAGCTTCCTGCTCCAGAGCAGGAATGTTGTTATAAGACTACTTCTTTTGTAACACAGATGGAAAGATGCATAACTCTTCACTAGAAAGAACAGAAGCATTTTACAATTGAGAAGCTGGAAAACAAACCCCACTGCCCAAGCGAGACAACTGCATTTGGAAAAACTGTTAGCACTAAAAATAGGGGATTTATAATGTGGATATGGATGTTAGTGAGCTGTTTGTGCTATTATATCTCATACTGCCCGTAATAGAACTAGATGTGTAAATTCAGGTAGGCATTTGGGTAAGTCCATTGAAACTAACCCCAAAGCTATACTGATGTTCTGGTAAGCTACTAATGTGTGAGAGAAACACCACATCGGCAAATTGTATGAAATGGAAGTTCTTGTCTGTCAGACACAAGTCCATTGGGACTTGAACGGCATATGACCTTGGGACAGTTTCTGCATGGGGAAGGCTCTCTTTCAGCAGCTCCACAGTGAGGATGGATAAGTGACCTCAAGAGAACTCTCACAAATGTGAAGCTGAAACTGTCCTCGGGGAAGTGGGGGGAGATATTTTAGGTTAAGTGGATCTCTGGTAGTCAAAGCAAGCAGATGTGATGCCTGCATAGCTGCCTCTTAAATGGTCTTATTCCACCTCACTTTATTCTGTAGACTTGATTAGAAAATACTCTTCTTCTCTCTCCTTTTTTAGCAAATATAATATGATATATTATTGTGGTTTACTATGTTTTGTCTAGAATTTCAGAAGTCTTTTTTATAAGTTTATAGAAGAGATTGCTGTAACTATTGCTTATTTTCTTCTATATTACTGCTTTCGTATGAAATTAGTTGATTGCAGAAGTTATAGGGCCTTTATGATGTTAAAATACATCTCAAAGTTTCAAAAAGTTTTCTGTGAAGTTCCACAGGGAATACTATAGTCTTTCTGATTATAATTTAAATAAATAAATTTGACAGGATGACTGTAACCTTGCTCACTATATTGACAAAATAAATTGAGTTGTGTGGTGGAAGTCAAACAAGCTGTCCAGAAAAATCCCCAATGGAATGGATTTACCGCATTGTGTAAGTGGGTCAACTCATGCAGGAAAAATGAATGCTAATTGTAAACTGGCTGCAAAGCTGTCGACTTCAAGTAGAATTGAATCAAATGATAACCTATATGTTTTGTTATAGATGTCCTACCATGCTTCTCTTTAGAAAACAGCAATAAAGCTGAGCATTACAGAGAAATAATTAAAACATGTATTTGTGATACATTAAACAGCGTCATTGAACTCCAAGGTGAAAGGTGTTGTATTAATTTATATCAATGGCACTGGTGAGTTTTAAGTTGAACCTGTATTTGATTAAACCTGTATTTTGAGTTGATAGGTTGCTTTACATGAGATACACTTTAATTCAGTAAAGAATGCTCTATTTCTTGATCAAAATGTTCAATTCAGTCTAGAAAAATAACTTTTGAGCTTCTTCTGGTTAAAATAATAATAAAATAGAAATATCTAGTTAGAAGAAGATAGAAATTTCTGTCTTTCTTGTTTCATCTTCTATTGTGATGTAACATACATACATACTGCAAGGCTTATATGAAAGGCATCTGTAAGTTACTACATAATCACTACATAATCTTCAAGTACCTAACAACATTTCATGGACTTAATTTTTAATCCATGGTAATTACCATGTCTTGACAACAGATGCATGTGTTACAGATGCAGAATTAAACCTCTAGGTCAATATGTACCTATTTAAAGCCCTGAACATCCTAGTTGGAGGCTGAAACAACTATGTAAACGTGAGCAGGACATTGACAGTCATACTATTTGCACATTTTGCTGCAGCATTGACTGTATTGCACATGCCTTTTTGTACTGTAGTTTATGGAATGAAAAATTCCAAGCTGTAATGAAGAACTATAAAAAGCATTTTGTGGCAACTGTTGTAAGCACCTATCTGTCATCTGAGTAACTCCAGTCTGTCTTTAAAGACTTCAAGACTTAATTGACTTGGAATGTTTCTGATATTTAAATATATGGCTTTTTCCTGTTGTGGTGCTAAGCAACTAAATCATGACTAAAACCCAACTTCTTTTTCCTGTGCCACTTGAATATATTTATGTAATAACAAAATCACTCATTATTTTTGAGTATATATTTTTCAAGCCAGTGTTTTACATATAGTAAAAAGAGAATGAAAATAAGAACTCTTCATAGTAGCTCAATTTGGGAGCTAATTAAAATGAAGTTTTTAGAATGAGAAAAATTAATTAGCCAAAATGTTGAGAACCAGGAGGTAGCACCTTCAGAGGTGCTTAAGTAGTTAAGTGCTCACAAGAAAAAGGTAATTTCTAATTTCTTCATTTTCCTATATTGTCCATTACCCGCATATCATTTCAGTTTTTAATTCTGCCTTATCTAATGGTTTTGTACTGTGCATCTGTTGATAGGGCAGCATCTTAGGCAATAAACCTCCTGCTGCAGAAGAAGATACTCTGCTTCTTCTAAAGCTAATACTATCTTTACTTTTGATCCCTGGAGATTTGAATGTTTCACCTGTATGATGCTCACAGACTTCATCGACCTTGACAGCAGGGGTATCTGTTCCTCTGTGGCACTTGGTTATTTTTTTGGCATGTTAACACATACGTCTGTGATTTCCTTAGCCTGTTGTAGGTACAGGAGTTGTGATGAAGCCAGCACCGTAGTAAGTGTAATGATTAAACTTTTAAACTATCCTAACACAAGAGGGGAAGTAGCAAAAGATTTGCATGTGATGTTTCTGCTTATGTCTACAAAGATCTTGGAAGAAAAGAGTTTGCTTTTCCAAAAAGCGGAATAGAGTGACACAAGAAGTGTTTTATAACCCTTTCAGATCCCAGTATTCAAATAATTATTTATTTATGGAAATGTTTGTGTACTTTTTCAAAAGGTTCTTTCTCTGGCTTACACCAACATGGTCTCGCTGTTAGGAACCACAATCCTTTAATGGAAAACTGCAGTATTTATTTTTTTTTCCAGATCTGCCTTGAGTTAATTTCTTTCTCTCCTGTCTTTTCTCCGTTAGCGATTAGTGACCCTCTTCAGTACCTCCAAAAGGTGAGGTATAAAGGGGCAGATACTGAGTATTTCACTCAGCAAGCCACAGACAGCAACTAGAGGGAGTCCGAACCTCAGTCCCTGTAGTGGCTTAGTGCTGGACTTCGACAAAGTCTAGTCTGAGGAAAACATCATTTGAGAGGTGGTTGGTTTGAACTTCAAGACTGTTTGTTTTCAGCCTTTCTGAGCTTCACTCCTGCTGCACCCCTGCTTTATATTGGCTTCCCCCTTTCTTTGCTAGGGAATGATGGTGTAAAGTGAATCCCTACCCAGTTTGGCCAGTCCAGCCCTATTCCAGCCTTAAGAGGACAAATATACCCCAGAGCATGTGACTTATGTTGCTGGGGTTAACTGATTTTTATAGGGTTTGGCGTAACAGGGTAGCTGTTCCGTTTCCAGAATAGTGAATGGGTAAACAGCTGAGGAGGATAGTGTGGCTGGTGTGGGTTTTGTCACAGCAGGGGTGCTTTTTGAGGGAAAAGGGGATAATTGGCTTACAGGGAAGCTGTGGCAAGACCCAGAGTCTGCGTCAGGGCAAGGTCTGAGTGTCTTCAGGCTATGCCTCAGCATACCAATACTGAGCAGGGATCCTGCTCCCTCCTCTTCTCAGCTAGTGGGACAAAGGCAGTTTGTCACCTTTTATCTTGAATGATATTAGCTACGATTTTGTTGTAGAGCTGGAGCCCCTCAGTAGTGCTGCTCCCTCAGGCACCACTGAGGGGGAATGAAGGATTCAGAGGATCTGGGAAAGTACCTCCATCTCATCTCTCATGTTTTCTTGCCTGCACAGCAGGGAGACCTGTCTGGTGTGGGCTGGGCTGCCCTTGGCTGCAGTGTGGTGAGCACAAGAGAAATGGCCAAAGGTTTTCTTTGCCTGTGCCAGGAGAGCTGTAGATATGACCAGGGCAAAGGCAGCAGGCGTGGAATGAGGTCACTTGTTTGGCATTGCCTTTTGTTTAGCATTCCTTTCTGTGCAGTTTGTATTTTTGGCTCAAGTAACAGCTGACATGCCGTCTTGAATCGAGAAGTTCAGTGCAGTCAGGTTCCTTTTCAACAGAAATGAACTGGATGACAGGCTTAAAGCTTGGTGGTGATGGAAAATTAAGCAGAATTGTCAGTGAAGGTGATGGCAAAAAGTTATAGAAGGCTCTAACAGTATTGAGGGATTGAAGATTAAATGATCAGCCTATATTGAAAATGGGTAGAAAGGGTACTGAGAAGACACAAGTGAGGACTGAGCTTTTGGTATGAAAAAAATAAAGACCAAATGGAATAAGCCTGTAAAGTCACAGGTAGCATAGAGCTGGAAAAGTCTGTGTGATTATCTACAGTTTCTTATAAGACATAAGAACTAGGACTAGGAGGTGTGGCTCTCAGTCATCATACTTAAAAATGTAGTGTATAATCAAACCATGAAACTCATTCATATAGGGGTCAGTGAAGTCTAGAAGCATAGAATACATTAAAAGAAGGATTAGACAAGCTTGTGAAAGTTAAATCCATCAGGAAATATTAACTGTTGTGACCCAAATCCAGTGACAGGATCAGGAAGGCTCTGATACACTGATACAGCAGACAACTGGAAGGATCTTAGTAAGGAGAAGACTGTTCTGTAGGTACCTTCCCCGAGCATGCGTTGTTGAGCAGTGACAGAGCCATGATGGTGTCATCGATGAGACCAATGAGTCCATCAGTAAGCTTAGTACTTTGTGCCATTTCTAGCCACAGCTGTGGCTTAGTCAAACCAAGCAGTGACCAACCATTGCTTTCTCGGTTATACATAGCTGGTTTGAATTTACAGAGTTAGAATTAAAAAGGATTATTAATTATACACCTGACCTCGTGACCCTGTGATCTCAATAGGCTTCATTCGTGACACCTGATTGTCTTCCCGGCCTTTCTGTTACAACCCAGAAAGCCTTTCTGAACCTTGAATGGCAAAGTTTTGAAGAGGTGACTGAGGTGCAAAGTTACCTGGGATATGACAGATACTCCTTACGTACGTGCACGTGTTCTCGCATAGCCATGGCAATTGGCAGATGAGGTATTGTAAAGAGGAGGATGGTTTTGGCCCCACTAGCATTTTAGCATTTTCAAGTGAATCTCGAGTTCGGGCTATCACACTTTGGGATTGCAGAACTGCCTTGGAACATATGATTCATTCCAGATGAAATTAAACTGAATGATGCATTTCAACAATGAAAACATGTCCAGTCCATTGAGCCAGAGTAGAGCTAGACCATAGCTACTTCCCCTTGCTGTAAAATATGGACTTCATGTTCTCAGAACCATTTCATTCTGGAGGTCTGCTCCTATTGTCCTGCAGTACTTGCTAATGGAGACATTGCTTATGTTAGCCTGCTTGGGAACCAGTTATTACTTTGAAGTTGTGTTCCTGTGAGACCAGAGGGACATGCTAACTTAAAACTACAGGCTTTAGAATTCAGAAAGTGGAAGGGTGGAAACAGCGGGTGCTGAAAATCAGATTGTTGCATGACCTCTGTTTGCCCTGTCAGGGGGTCACTGAGACTTGTCTGGTGTATGCACTAAACTTGTAATTTATGTTTGTGGAGGATGTCAGGAGGAAGATTCATGTCTGGATGTGCAGGTGCTCCATTAGGGCTTGGAAAGACATGGATTGATTAGGTGGTTATTGCCACATGCAAAATTAGCCCAGTCAGAGACCCCTGACAAGAGAAGCTTGGTGCATAACCAGTGAGCCAGGCTGCAAAGTAGAGCCTCATAATGTTAACAGCAGATAACTAATGTAACTTCGGGAGCTATGGCATCTGATATGCTGGGTCTGAACTTTCAGGGGTGACACACTGCATCTGTCAGATACAGGAACTGACTTTTGCCATGATTTTTGAGCCTGGATTAGCCGAAGATAGGCATACAGTCCGTGTGTGTGTGTGTGTGTGTGATACAGGAGGGAAGGCAGGTAGCAAGAAATGTAGCTGGTTGCTGTTGCTTTGGGAGCAGTGTGTAAATGTATGTCAGATGTATAAATGAGACTTGGGAATTGAGTATATCCCACAGGTATAAATGAGACTTAGGAGTTAGCTGGTAGGCTTGTGTCTGTAGGAAAAGGTATTCCTATGGTCCAGAACAGCTTGAGGAACTTGGGCAATCCAAAGAAATCTGCTCTGTGTTAGCAATTTGTATTTTGCAACATGACCTTTTCTGACATCAACTCCAAATAAAATGAGGGTTGAGAGCTGAGACACACAGTCCTTCCCTGCTAAACTAATAAAGCTGGCTGTTAAATGTATCCTGTGGATCTGGCATTCATTCACCTGTGTATCCTGCTCCGTGTTTGGTTTCTGTTCTGAAATGTGTACTGCACAGAAATGGGGCTATTTGCTCAGTCCTGTTTCTTAGTGGTTTTCAAGGACTGGCTGGACAAAAGAGAAGGGGTTTCAGGAAATGTTTCCTGTTGAATGAGCACTTTGACTCACTCTAGTTAGGAACATTGTGTTGTAAGGGCCACTGAGTCAGGTCCTCAGCTGTCATCAGCGCTTCCTCACAGAAATCTTGTCATGCATGTTTTGAGCCTGATCTTGAAAGCCTTGAGATTTTTGGCCTTCAGTGTCTAAGCAGGTGTTCTCTTAGGTGTTTCTTGTTTGTGAGACTCTTAAGACACAATTGAATGCATGGATCAACCGTTGCTGGTTTGTTCTAAGACAGGGCAATACATCTTGTTACACCTGGGTTTGGGAGGTCTGCTCTTTATTCCTAACGTTGATGATGGCATTCTTCATTGTCTCTGGCAAGCTACTTCACTTCTGTTTCCCTCTCTATAAGATGAGGATAAAGGTGTTGAGGGCCTTTGAAAATTTTAAAGTTATAATGAAAATGGTGGAACAACTGAATGGCGTGGCTGCTGGTTGTTGTTACTTGTGTGTGCAAATTTTGTTAGTGGTAACTTGGGAACATGGGAAACAGTTCAGGATGATGTGTCTTGACTAATCAGCTCTAGTCCTTTTTCTTGCAGACAAGCATATTACACAAACTTCTCAAAAAGCATGTCAAATTCCATATGAATCTAATCAGGGCGTTGGCCCTTTTTTAAATTTTTTTTTAAAAGATTGTTTCATAACTTCGCCTGCTGGATGTTAAAAGCCTCATCTGATTTCCACAATAAATTTCTTCATGGCAGGGCCTATTTGTGTGTGGGTATTGCCTTTTTGTTTGCATGGCACTTGTACTTCCGTTACATGGTTAGAGAGAGATGTCATTCTCAGACCTTTGATGTATGATGCTGAACAAGTAGTTTTCATGTGCCTGTGCAAGTTTATGATTCCGCAAAGTCCTGCCACTACTGGTTCTGATGGGACCTCACTTCTTTTGAGTACAGAGGATAAGAGTGTTTTTCACGCTATTGTAAGTGAGATTTTAAAAATCCCTTGCCAGATTAATTTCAGATTTGTGTTTGCTTTTCTTCAGGGCAATTTTGGTGGCTGGCAGTCACTGTGTGATTGATTCAAATACGTGAGCACACCTTTTCCCAACTAGCAAACTTACATCTTGCAGCAGAAGTTCTCTGAAGAGCATATTTTTGCACTGAGTAATACTAAATTCCATCCTATTACTCCAGACCTCAAACCTGATCAGTTTTTCATAGAGAATCTTCTTTATGGTGGTACCTCGTTAATAAAATTAATCTCAGTAGGGCCCTTAAGTTCTTCTTGGGAATATTTCAGGCTTTCAGCATCATTCTGCTGTCAGCACAGCTTGTTGAATTATTTGTGCAATCAGCTGATCACCTACCTGAATTTGCAATTCTTAGATCAATCTCCATATTTTCTAACATAATACATAAACTTTATTCTTTTGTACTTCTCTGTGGTTGCCATGCCTGATTTGATGAATTCTTAATAATCCTTTTTACAAGATTTGTGATTTCAGAGTGCCAGGGGTTTATTCACTGCTCATGTTAGTTATTTCCAGATTCTTTCAATTTGGGCACATAAAAAGCTTCATTTTAATTCCATTCCATGTTTGGTAATTTCCTTTGCAAACTTCATTAGCTGTCTTTTTTTATTATTTGTTTTGCCCCCCACCCCGTATCACCATTCTCATTGAAAACTAAGGAAGAGTATAGTTCTGAATTGACTGAATTATTTCGGTGTGAAGAACAGCTACTTTTTTTTTAAATTTTATTTGCATAATTAGGGCAGTTTTAATTTCTTGGTTTCATATACTTATAAAATCTAGCTCCGTTTTGTAACACTAACCTTGTCCCTTCACTTTCTAGTCTCCAAGATGCATTTTTAAACTTTTATCTTTTTATCCTTCTAGTTTCATTTGTTATTCTGAGTATCTTTCTTGAAATTGATATTTATAATGTTGGATAAGGCTTTCTTTTGATATTTTGACTTTACTTTGGATGGAGGTCCCAGAAAAAAATATTTTTAATGTCTGAAAAGAAATTCTGAAGCTCTTCTAAGTTCAGGTCAATGGGCTTATCCTTTCAGCTGATTTTACTACTCAATTTACTTAATTTATCGTACTGTATTCCTTTGGGAATGGAAACAAATGCAATAATAATATGCTTTTGGTTTTCCTTCCAATTAATTTAATCTGAACACACTGGTAATTATTCAGTACTTTGTTACTTTCTTGACCAGCTCTTGTTTTCTTAAAACTGGTCTATAACTAAGCCAAAAGAGTATTTTCTCTTTGCGGTGTGAAAAAATGTGTTACATCTAAAATCTCTCTACCACTCTTACTATCTTTACTATTATTATCATTTGTTCTGTAGGCTGTATTTTGATGATTGAAGTTCTCTTTAAGGATTCCATTTTTAGACCAGCCTACCTCCAGTAATAGGAAAGATACTTCATAAATGCAGTGGTTAAATCTTGCCAGTTTGTGGTCTTTGAATTTCATTCCTGAAAACTAAGTAATGTGCCAGGGTATTGATACATAACAGTGCTTGACAGTTATGAGAATGTGTATGTATTATTATAGATGGGCTGATGGAGTTGGAAGTTCAGTGGAACTAATTTCTGTGATAAAAGTCTTCACATTTGGCTGTAGCTTTAATGTCTTCACTCTCATCTTTCCACTCTGCTCAATACCAGTGTGACTGATGGGTCTCTTCAACAGTGAGCTTTTCGTTCCTCTCTCTAGCAGCCCTGTTCCCACCAATTTTTCTCCAGCACCATTGGATCAGAACAAAATTCTCCATCTTTGCCTTCTGCAAAAGAAATGAACAGTTTTTAGCCCTTTTTGTTGGCTTACTTCCATTACTGTATCTTAGTGTGCTCATGCAGCACGGCCTACTGAGAAATCCTTCTGGCTCTTCTTGTTATCCTTTCTTGCCCTACCTCTCATCATCCTTGGTTGCCTGCCTTCATAGCAGACAGCAGGAGAAATGCCGAGTTAACCTGACCAACTGCCAGTAGGGAAATCTGTAAAGCAAGTGTGGTGAAGGGGTGGATAGGAAAGCAAAACCTTAAATACTAGTGCATTTTGCTTCAGTCAGTGATAAATTCCACAGGAAACAATGAACAAATTTTGAAGTCTTCATAACCATGTGCTGGTCCATTATGCACTGACAGATATTAACCAGTAATTCACGATTTTTGCAGGGTCTCTGCACATTCAGAGTTCTTTTTTAAACAGTTTATCGGGTTCCCAGGAAAGATAAAAAATATCTTATTTGGTTTTGTTCTGAGATTAAACCTGTGATTTTTGGAGAACAGTTCATGGGCAAGAAGTGAACTCTAGGAGATTCCAGGATTGATGTGGAATTTATGAGTACATAATGCTTTATGGTCCATATGTATAGTACATCCACCTGTTTCCAAGAGGCATTTAAAGCTGTTACTTTGACCCATAAAGTCCTAAATATCTTGGGAGCTACCACCTTCTTCACAGGTTTATAATACTATTTTGAGCAGGAGGTCACTTACTCCAGAGTTGTGCTTACTTCTTACTCCTGTAAGGTTTTCTTTGGTAGAATCACAAAAATCACACCTAGGCCAGTGACAAATTATACTTGCAGAGTAGTTCTACACATTCCCCAAATGTAAAAGATTATTTAGGCAGAGGTACTTTTCCTCGATGTGAGTTTATCTGCATTGAGGAATTTGCTGGAATTAAAATGCTGTATAATACCACACTTAATGTTTTTAGATTAAGACGACACCCAGATGATATTGTTCTTTGTTTAGAAGGAAGAATATCCAGCCAGGCCACCCCACTTTCATTTCTCTATTCCTGGTTCAAATTTCTGGAATTCAGGCACGGCGTGAAGCTTGTACTAAGTGGATATTTGGGAAGCTCAGCTTCTTGTGATTGGAGTATAAATGTGCTGAAATAGGAAAACAGTTTTTCGAGAATGGGAGCAAGGAAAGTTCAGCTACTCATTGTCTCTCCATGGATTTGTTCTGATAAGTAAGTGAAACGCATACTTTTTTTTTTTAAGTGATAGGCATATGTTCTAGGTGCTGCAGAATTCTAATGGCTGTATAGTAGATTTCCTAAATAATGACAGACATGTTGGAAATCTAGGAGAATATAGAGAATTACTAATGAAAAACTTTTATCACAAGGAGTTACAGTCTTTTACTTGATATATATAAAAAATATTATTGACAAAAAAGATCTTATGCACAACTACATTCTTCTGTTGATTTACTGAAACAATAAATCTGTATACCTGTTCCAAAGACTTTTAGTCATCACGGTACAGGAGGCCAAAATTCTTGGTAGATCTGTGTGGCCAGCTCCAAATGCCATGCCACCAGATTCTTAGCCTGTGTGCAAGCCGGAAAATGAGAGGGTATCCTGCTACTCTTCTTGGTCTTCCTTTGTCACACGTGTTTCACTGTTAAACTCAGTCTACAATGTTTCATCATTTGCGTTCATTTTAGAAAACATTTTTTAGGGTTGTATTAGGATTATGCTTCAGTGAACCAGTAGTATTTTAAGTCTGGGTTCACATCCTTAGTGCTCTAGGTATGATGTAGGACAGTTTTCCTAAAATGAACTATAGAATATTTTTAACATTTTTATATTTTTCAGAAGGTTTCTTGCACTGACACATAAGGACTGCTGCATTTATATGATACTAAACCAGTATTAAACCTGATGATAGAAACCATGGTTCATTTTATTTGAATGCAGTGTGTAACCATTAATGTCTACAAGCAGACGTATTTTTAATTGCTAAGCAAAGTTTATGTTAAAGTCATTGACCCAAATGACTGTGGCAATTTACAGTCCCCTGTAGCTGATAGCTTTTTGAATGCAGACAGTGAAGCCTGAACTCCGTAGGTGAATAAAGTAATGGTTTGCTGTGTGTTAGGAGGGATTTCCAAGTATGCTTTTTGTATGGTTTAATAACAACGCTGTACTAAAAGCTATTTAATCTTTCTAACCAACTGTTAACCTTGAAGTCCCCGTAGACATTCTGCATTTTTTGTTCTAATTTGGTTAGTGTGATTTCTTCTGAAGTTAGTTGCTCTCTTAAAAGCATAGTGTAGTTTTCCCTTTGCTTTAATTATAGTCCTTTTAAAGAAGAACTCTGTTACCACACAGGTAGTAATATCAGTCTGTCTCCTTTTATTTCCTTCTCCTTTTTTATTTTTACTTGATTTACTTATTTCCTTTTTATCTAGAAGTGGAGAGAGTCATTGCTTATTGAAATGATGGTTTGTAAAGACTCCTTAGTCTTTTAAACTAAATTTCTTTTTGGTATCCTGACAGTCTTGTTCTTATACAGGGTTTTGCCAACATCTCTGCTTTGTCTGTAATTTCCCACACAGATGCCTTCCACACTTCTCCCTCATACATCTGTAGCTTTGGCAGGTTGGTTAGAGATACTCATAAGTCAGCACAGAGGAAATCAAGGCTTTTTTTCTTTCCTGGATTTTATGGCTCAGTCTTAATTCAGTAAATTTTGCTGGAATTCTGTTATGGAAATGCTATGTTAGATAATAATGATGAGAGAATTCTCTTTTCCACTGTTTTGAGGGAACCTGCTTGACAGAGTGTTAAAAAGTAGCCTTAATAAAAATAAATCAATAGTATTGAAAAAAGTGCTAATAGCCAATGTGACAAACTCTTGTGTCTTGAAAAAACGATTTTAAAACCTTAAATAATCATTTAATTCTAGCAAGGCTTTTTAATTCTGAAATCTATAAGCAGGTCTTACATATATGAAGAGCACACCATCATGGATGAATTTCGCTTTGCAGAACAGAGACGAGATTTCTGCCCATAGGCTTAGCTTTGAAAATGGGCTTTAGAAATAGAAACACTGATAGTGGGAGAGATCTCTGAGTAGTGAAATAAAATCTGTGTTATGTTTTTAAAAAGCAATGCTATTGTTAATTTTTGTCTATAATAGACGCTTACATGAACATTGCACACACAAATAACCATTATGTAAGCTGTTTAGGTCATTAAACTGGATATATGTAAGTTTGTGCAGAAAGACTGCATGAACAAAGTATTATTCATCTGTACACCATAGTAACTACCTGCACGCTTCCTTCTGCAACTTCTAGTCTGTTTCCTTCTTAAAGGAAACAAGATCATTCAAAATACGCTAGTCCTTGATGAAAGAAATGTAAAGTATCTTACATTTTGCAAAAATGTTATTGTTTAAGAACTGTACAGAGTAGCTTCTTCTTGTTTTTTTTTTATGGACAATACAAAGAAAATATTTTAATATTAAAATTTGAATACTAAGAAATATTCTTAAGAATTAAGAAAATATTTATTAAGAAACTTTTGGTGTGATTGAAAGCTTTGTAACTGTTCGGAAGCAGATTTTAGTAGCCAACTTTAAGCTCTATGAGCACAGTGTATAAATTTAAGAGGTGACACCTTCTTGAACAAGTCCCTTAGTCAATATGGGTGATTTTATATCAATTTTTATTCTGATAGATGAGAAGAATTAATTGGCAATTTAAAATTCAGCAGTTATTATGATTATGATCTGATTAAAATACTTATGTATGAACAGACCATGACTCCAGTCAGTACTGTGTGATTTGGACCTTCAAAAGGCCCTATTTGCAATTAACTTAAATGTAGTATAACTGTAGCCAAATTGTAATATAAATATGAAATGCAAAATTACATGGCACAGAATCACTCTTGCTTAAGAAGTGATATTCATAAAGGACCTGATAAAGTGGATAAGCAAAGAATAACACAAGTTTATGATAATTGTAAGTTATTCAAGGGAGAGCAGGAGTAGAATGTGAAGAATTACAAAAAGATTTTAAAAGAGTGAATAACTGAACACTGAAATGAGAAAAGAGATTAAAAGTCCAGATAAATGCATATATATATAGCTTATACTTATAAATTAATGGCCTATGAACGGAACTATTACCTCTCATGAGCTACTTCCGTGAAGACACCATCTCAGTGCTCATTAGCAGTCAAAAAACACAATTAAAATATTGGAAATAAATGGGAAAATAGTGGAAAACAAAAGGAAAAAACTTGATTACACTTCTCTGGAAGTCCCTTTTGCACCTGTGCTTTGAATAATGTTTTTAGTTCTGGTAGCTGCATCTTAAAAAAAAGTTTTTGGAAAGTCACCAAAGAGAATCAGATTCATTGGGAGGAATGAATGAGTCCAGGCTTGGAAGTCTTCAGCCTGGATAAAAGGTGTTTAAGAATTTGCAAAGGTGTTGTAGAAAGGTCCACAGAGTCGTCATGGACAGTGTAGTCATGAAGTGACTACTGTTCCTGTCTTCTAATGCAAGAACTAGGAAGTTACAAATGAGGCTCTTCAGAAGCACAGTCAAACCAAGCAAAAGGAGGTGCTTCTTTATGGAAAGTATTAAATGATGGATTTTTGTACTAGAAGATGATGTGAGTGCAAAAAGTTTAGGTTAGTTCAAGGATAGGGCAAGCACTGAGGAAAAGAATCTGCTGTGGAATGAGACAAACTGCATCAGGCTCAGGAAATACACCAGACTGAAAGTAGTTGGAGTCAGGGTGTATATAAGTGGGGGAAGTATCATGTACATTTACCCAGTTCTTACTGCTTCGTACTACTGCTTGTGGTCATTCTTGGGTAAAGAACACTAGGCCAGGTGGACCTTTGGTCTGAGCCAGTACTAGAGACTCTTAAATTCTTCCTTAATATAGAAGCAGTGATAAAACATTTATATAAAATATTTTTATAAAAATATAAATTTTTAAACATTTATGTAATAGATGGAAAGAAATTGATGCTGAATATGTTACTAGCTAATTACAAAGGATGTAGGAAGGTGGAAAAGTCTATTTTAAATGGCTTTGTAATTAGTGAGGCATATGTTAGATGGCTAACTGGCAGATTTCGAGATGTAGTTGTTACCAAGGGGGTACCTCAAATGGGGATGCTCTTAGTGGTTTCCCCAGGGGCTAGTCTTTGGTCAAAGACTTGAAACACTTTTACTGCTACTCTAGAAAGGTAGAGATGTTTGCTGGTAAATTATGCAGATGGAAAGTTAAATAATGCCAGAAGTAAAAGGAAACTTGGTGATCTTTTAAAAAGTATCATTATAGAGTGATTTCAGATTCTGGGTTAAATGGTCAAAGTCCAAAAATTCTTATTTTTAATAGTCAGGTGTAAAATAATAGGATTATGAACCTGAAAGACAAATGATTCTTAGCACAGGATGAGTTGGATTTGAAAATCAGAAAAATGTAGAATTCATTCTAGTTAATTGGTTCTCTTGTTGTAGCACTGGGGCAAATGAGCTAATATCCTTGGAGGTACAGTGAGAACAACGCTCTCACTGTAGAGGGTAGAGGGAGAAGAATACATTCAGCAGAGATTGCATAGAATCAGGACTGATTCTAGAGTATTATGTCCCAGTGGTGAGGTAGATTTTGAATAATCGGATAGAGTTCAAGGTAGGACCACAAAAATGACACTGGGGATTGTAAATATAATCTTAAGCTGTTGGAGTGACAGCTATCCATTCAGCTGTGAGAAAAAAAAGGTTTTAGTATGCGTATTAGATATTTACATGAGGAAAAAACATCAGAAAAGCTGGGACTTGACAGCAGTCCTGACAGACATAGGACAAGGTCTTGTAGCTTTGGATTTAACTGTAGCTTCCTAAATATAGTTAGTGGTTTATGGTTTTATTTAGAGATGACATGGCCTGAATTAATGCTATTAGATAGCACAGAGAACACTATCTTAAATCTCCTGTTGTGTCTTGCTCAGCTCAGCATCATGCTAATTGGGTCTGGGACCTGAAGATGGTTTCTGCCACACGTATTTGAAAGGACTTGAGGCTTTTCACATTTTGTGTAGCGTGGTTGTACCTTCTCATTCTGTGCCAAACTGCTTACCATCCTCAGACTGAATTTTTTTAGCTTGTAAGATGCTGGGAGGCTTGAGGCATATCAGACAAATAATTAAAAGTTTACAGCCTTTAGTGCTCCTCCACTCTTAATGTTCATCCTTGATTCTTCTGTTGTAAGAAATTGTATTAGCACCTTGAGAATTTTGGTTCAAGCTGCACCAAAGGTGTGGTGCATCACTGTGTGCAGAATTAATGCTGAAAGAAATGTGTCCCCTCATGTGAGGGTATTCAGCAAATTGTTCTGAAATGTGGACTGGTCCTTTTTCATTGGTCTTTACATAGGCTAAATGCGGATCCTGCTTATAACGACTATGAACCCAAAAGTTTTCTAATGGCCTTTCTCCTGCCCTTCTCATGTAGGCAAATTCTGTCCCAGTGTGGAACTGGAGTTCTCCAATGCATGCTGAGAGCACCTTGAACTAACAGAAAACTTTCAGTTTTGGACAGTTCTGCAGTTCAAAGGGCTTTATGGCTTTCAAATACCTGCTTTGTAGTGGGGATGATCAGTACATCAATGAAACTGCTTCTCATGTTTACAGGGAATATAGAGCTGTACAGGTGTTTGAGGTGGGAGTTCTTCAGGCAATGGAGAATGAGACAGGGGAGAGTAGAGGTAGGCTGCTTAGGAGAGAATTGTCCTCTATGGCAAAGTCATTAGGATTTCAAAGGGCTTTAGAGGTGTAACTACATTTTCAAAACAATTCCTAGTTCATTATGTTCAGGAAAAAAAAAAAAACAAATAATTGCTGATTGCTCTATGTCAAAGAAGATGCTTCTAGTAAAGTTAAGGATATTGAAATGTTACCTTCAATGTGGTATACCTGTTGTATGTGTTTTTATTCACTTGTCTTTAGGATTGGATTCTTCCATTCTGTTTGTAGAAAACAATTCCATTTTTCTGAGTTTTTAAAACCAGTTATAAGAAAAAGGTAAAATTTAGGCAAAAATGTCCCTCTTTTTTTTCCCCTTTTCATGAAAGGTGTAAATAAGGGAGATACAAGACAATGGAAATAGTGCCTGAATGTTTTTCCATATCTTTAAGTTGTAAAAATAGAAATTAAAAAAAATATGTTTGCCAAAATGTGTATTTACAGCGCTCCTTCTTGCACTTTCTTATTTTTTTGCAAGTTATGATAAAGAATAAAAATGAGAATAATTTCAGTGTTTTAATGGTCAGTTCAAAGACATTATTTGAGATAATACTGGAACAGTATTAAACTTCTTAAATGAAAGTTTTGCTGCAATTTCAGTGCATTTCACTACAGAGAAAAACTGTCCTATTACAATCTGGTTTTATGTAGATAATGGATGAAATTAATTTTGCAGAGACTTCATAATTTTGTTGTGGTACATGAAATACCACTTTGTTTTTGCCTTTTGGCATTTTTCATGCAAATTACCTTTTCATAAAATGTGGGCTTTTGGTATGAGCTCTGATTTTCAAAAGGTTGACATTCAGAATAAATAGATCCATAAGTATTGAATTTGTGCAGTTAAAACATTCTCCAAGAAGAGAGAGGAAGTGGTTTAAGAGTCTGCTGAGATGCTTGTGCTTATAACTGTTGCAATGACAATAGATGCTTGTATTGACCCTCTGTTACCAATTTAATTGCTCATAGGGATATAAATTTTTCCTTAGAAAGCAATAAGGACGATGTTTTTACAGAATCAGTGGCAAACACTGGGACATCCGTTGAATTTTGTCCATAATGTGAAACCTTCTCTTATAAATAAAAATCAGTTAGATTCCACATGGTAGTGGCTGGGGTTACTTGTTTCCTGAGAACCAGAATCAGAAGTGGGCATCAGGCTTTTTATTTTCTGCACAGTCAGAGGATGCCTCTAAAGTCCCTGCTGGTTGGCACTTTGGCTGTTTCATGCGTAACTGCTGCAAAATGCAAATCATTATTTTGTGAATCATGTATAACCTGCCAGCAGAGTAAATGAGTATGAATCTTATATTTTGAGAGAGGCATAAACCAGGTCTGTTTCTATCCATGGAGCAATTTCTGGATTATTCAAAATTATGGAGACAATTTCTAGTAAATACCAATTATAGACATGTATTTTTCCTTCAAATTGTATAGGTAAATTGCATTTATCGTTTCCTATTGCATACAATTTTGATCATATTAAGCACTGTTCCTATGTGGAAATTCATATGTACTGTGAAGTCTGTAGTACTTCGCATAAATGCAGATCTTTACCTGCGTGGAGCTCATTGCAGGACTGTAGCTGTAAAGATTAGCTTACTCTAAAGATGGTTGGACTGTATTCTGTTCCTGCATACTTGTTGATACAATTATGGTTAAGCAGAAATCCCTGTAATTAAAAGTAACTTGATCTCTGCTGATGCATACACTTCTTTGTAAGAATGTATACTTAAACTGTGCTCTACTGACAGCAGTAGAAATCCCTGGGGATGTGAAAAAATCCAAGAATTAGAGCTGTAAGTTCTGTTTCTTTTTTATGAAATATTTTTTTTTTTTCCAAAGAAAATACTGGGAAATGAATGGAAATAGGTTGAGATTGCTGGAAAATATGAGTACTGTGCCACAAAAAGTAAATTTCTCTTGTTCTCCAAGGAAAAATTCTGTAGTAATCAAAATGGACAGAATGAATAGAAATTCCTCAGCCCTAGTATTCTGTCTAGCAATGCTGTGGCCCCTGTCACTGCCAGGTCAAGATTTATTAAATGATAAGAAAACAAATGTAGATTAAAGCTTTTTATTTTTAGATGGAATTACAGAAAAGTGCACTTGAGTGTTTATACTGTATACAGTGATGCAGGAATTACTATTTGAAATTTTGTGAGTTTTCATAGGCTAAAAGTTAAAAATATGTATCACAGAGGTCTCTTGGCGGGAAATTTCAGGATTGTTTTTCTTTAACTGTTACTATGAATATTCTATGTTTCTGTTTTATTTTGGAATAATTAGAACTATTGGGTTTTATTTTGCCTAATCTCCCTGGGAAGTGTGGACCAGGCACAGCCCTAGCTGGCTGTTGCTTAAGTTGTGGATGGGATAGGGGAAATCCTGGAATAGTTTCAGAGGTGCGGGCATGGTGTTGGAGGTCTTTGGACAACTGACTCATGGTTGGCAGGGATTGCACATCTGAAGAGCAAAAGTCGGTTGGAAATCAGACTTTATCTTTTCAGGGACTGGTGAAAAAATCAATTAACTCCTAAGTTACTGGTGCAAACTTTCAGTCATAACTTCACTTTCATACAGCTTTGCTGGCAAACCTGAGGTTTGCAGTACTATGTTTTCTTCACTGTTAAGGCGTATTTTCCTCTTCAGTTAGGTATGTTGATAGGGGACTGAGAAAATGTAGTAATTTTGTTTCCATTACGGGCTGAAGTTTCAGCAATCAGTAGAACAAACACCACCTAAGTATTTCTCCAGTTTTATTAATGCGTGTTTACAATATCTGTTTATCATCCTGTTACCTGAGCCCAGGTTTAAGGCAGTTCCTTTTCCATTGCTCTTGTAGAGGTTTTCAAAACTTCTTTGTTTAACAGCACAGTGAGGGAAAAGCAATTACTTTAAGGCGCATCTGAAACAACTCAAACATAGAAAAAGGGAAAGTATAATTTATATTTGAGGTTTCAATAGTGTTAGTGTTCACCATGTTTTTCTAATATTTTCAATTACAAATGAAGTGGAACTCATGTTTTTCAGTATTTAGTGACTTTATTGACCTTTCAGTTGAGTTTGGCAGTCCATGGTCCCTTACTCAGTGTCATTTTGGCATCAGTTGGCATTTTTGTGAAAACTTTCATTACCAATGGCTTTCTTCCCTTAGAGAGATGCCTAGAGGGGAAAGTGAGCATGCATTAGAACTTAAAGGAATCACAGTGATCAATACAGAGTTTGAGTATCAGTGTGCAGTAGTGAATGTTGTATACGGTCCAAATTTGGTTTTCTTGGAGAAAGCTTGATAGGGGTCCTTTTACTAAGGGGAAGGACTAGACTGTTTTTGGGCAATGTGTGTTACTTATGTGTAACTGGTTCTGTGGAATATTAGTAAAACTGCACCTCCTACTTGGGTGTTCCAAAGTTGCTGATATGATAGTTTCTGAAATTAAACAGCACTTCCGAGACCTGCATTTTTCGGACCTTCATTTTGATTTTAACTTTTGTGACATTTCTCTGTTTGCATTGGGAGATGGTTTTTTATATATACTCCATGGGAGAAAAAAAATGTAGTGCTATATGGAATTATGAAAGAAGAAATTGGTTTCATATGCCACTGCTTGTATAGAAAATCGTTTCAAAAAAATGGAACCTAGTCAGCAGAGACATGAGATTTATTCTGACATTAGTATATTAGGAGTATCTTCTTTTTGCCGTGTTTTTTCAAGGACACCAGTAAAATGCTGAGAAGGCAGAGAGCTCACGGTCATTTTGTTCCATCCTTTTTTTTTTTCCCCCCCCTAGAATTTATAGTAGTTTAGAAATGTAAAAGGAGAGTAAGTAGAGGAAAATTTGTTTCAAATCTAAAGCTGAGTTAGGACAATAAATTAAAAAAGATCCCAAACTGGTAGGTAATGGGAGGCATACAGATGGACTTTGTGCTCTGGAATGTTTTGAATACAGCTGTAACTTTAAATTTCATATATTGTTGGCCAGAAGGAATATACTGGGAAGGAGGAAGTGCAGTCACTTGTTCAAGGACTCAGATATGTTTGCTAGTCTTCCATGGACTTTTCTGTGACCTTGGACAGCTTAATCTTCCTAGATGAGGAAAAAAACCCCCATCTGATACAGAAGCTGCCATTCACATCTAAGAGGAGTTTGCATCCTATGATGAGGAATGTAGAAACGTAAATGAATTACTATGCTTTCATGTTCATTCTTAGCAGAACCCAAATTGTGCAATACAATTACATATTACAGATGATAAACAGTGGTGGAGTCCAGGATTTGATAAAAGCTGACATCAACTTGTTTTTAGAATGTAAGCAGTTCGCTGGGGAGGGATTTTTGGCAGCTCTTAGGACCTAGCACAGTGGGGACCTAACTGTAGATCAGAACCGCTCAGCAATGCCTCAATAAAATCTGAAAGCATGGTTTGCAATTCGGCCAGATAGTATGATATCAATTAAGAAGACTATAAACATAATTAGAGAAATAGGGGTGCCAAAGTAGGAAAAATTAACTATGTCCAGAGATACTGTGGTGATCCATTGACTTTGAAGCATTCTTGATTCTTAGCTTTCAGACTTGATTTTTTTTTTTTTTTTTAAATGTGGAAAAAGAAAAAGGAGAGTAGTTAATGAAAGATTCAGAGAGGAAGCAGAGAAAGAAAACTGGAGGAAGACAGACGCTATTGGGTTAGAATTAGATTAACGTTACTCTGGTCTCTTGCTGTCCTAATGCTGCATTTGTGCATTGTAATAGGATGTACCCAGGAAGCACTAAATGTGACCAGAAGCACAATCTCCATTTTCTTTGTTTAAATTGAGAACAAGCATGTTGTTAACGAGAGGGTACCTTCTGGGGTTCTTTTAAGACTACGCATGATTAATGTAATACCTCTAAAATCACAGCGTCAGTCTTACTTACTATATTTTAATATACACAGTGATGACAGGGTGTACTTTTATCCTGTGTAAGATTTCATGTGATTTACTAAAAGACCTTGAATGTAGTCACAGTACTTGCCAAGATTTTATTTTCATTGGTGATAATGATGGGCAGCCAAAACAACATGTATTACTGTTGGATGTACTGGTTTGAATAGGAGTAGACTATAGCATTGTGTGTAACTCAGTGAGAATTGAAGACAAATACTAATTTTATTTACTGTTTGTTTGTTTTACTGGATGTAAAGTAATAGCATTTGTTAAGTAGTATGTTTGTTCAAAAAAATGGCAAGCATGTTCACTTCTAAAACCAACAATACAGATAAAGCAGAATAGCTCTTCAGTAATGGTGGCTTCATACCTTTTCCGTGTCAAAAGTTATTAGTAGTTTGTAATTTCTCATCTTCAGTGTAGTTTTGCTACAGTTATCTGTTTCCATTGCTGGTAAGTCTCCTTTCATTGTGTAGAGTTTCTCTGCCAACTACAGTAGCTTTTCAGCAGTACTTATCAAGGAGTTCAAAGGTGAACTCTGAGGCACAGGTTTTGCTATTGGACCTGATGGAGCTGTCTGTTGCAGGGTTTGTCCAATACGTTCCATTCTAAGTGCTTATTTTTGTCTAACTCTGCTACTCGGAACTGTAAATTTCTATGTCAGGTGTCATCTTGGAACAGCTCTTCCAAAGGCTAAGGAAAATATATGTTATTTTAGTTCTATTTTAAAAATTTATCTGATTTTTTTTCTTTGAATAATTTCATTTTTTTTTTCTGCTGTATTTGCTATTGTCAGAAAAAACCAAATGAGGCAGGAGAGGAGGAGGATTTATATGATGGATGAGTGTTTGTCTATTGATCTCTATTCAACTTGCTTTAGGAATATAGCATAGCTAGAATTTGCTACCTAACAGCTCCTTGGGATTGCCTCTGCATTTGCTGCTAGTTGTGCGGACTGCTGCATGATGGACAAAGATGAAATATCTGAAACAGGAATAGGGAATTTCTCCCTTCTGTACCATCAATGCCTTGACACTTTACTGGCTGCGGGTGATTCCTTTGGAAAGGAGACAGGAAACAAACTTGAGGGAAGTTGTAAAGAGAGGATTGAAGAAAGCTGAAAGGGAAGGGCACTGAAATTCAGACTAGCTATTGTTCAGTGGAAATGGAGAAAAATAGCACAACCTGGCCGAGGAAATTGAGGCTATCAGTTTGGAAAGAACTATTACTGTTTGGGGAAAGATATAGCAGAAATGTTAACTTTGACAGGAAGCTATTTTGAGCCCGACAGGACTGGCAGACTGAGATGTGTGGCAAAGCACATGACAGTCTGTTCCTAGTTTATCAGCTCAGGTAGCAGGGATCTGTGTGATGGGTTTAAATGCTGCCACCTGGGTAGAGATCACGAGTGTCAGAACAGTGCTATCTAATGGAATTCCTGTTTTCTTAGTTTTTAGGAAAATAAACTATGAAACTACATACAAAATACTGTAGAAAACATGTGAATGCATTGTCAAACTCTCATAAGGTTAAGTAGGCAATGCCAAATTTCAGTTTGTCTTGGCATCCTCAGTAAAGACCGTATGTATGGTAATGTAATCCTAAATTACATAAAACAGTAGTTTTATGTGTAATATTTTAATGCCTGTAATAACCCAACTACTGTATTTGTTGTATTTTCATTGTTAAACACTTGTCTTTCCACTCCATGATTATGTATCCAAGACTGACCTTCAGTTATAAATACCAAACATGAAGTTCATTCCAGCTTCTTACACATCTTGGCTCATCTTGGCACATCAAACATATCTGCAATAAACTTCGTGCTCTTGGCCCATAATTGTTCCTGTGTCTTCTCATGTGGAAGATTGTTTTTTCTTAATTCTTATTATTGATTAGGTGTCATTTCATACGAACTGGTTTAAAAGTTGACCTAGACCTTTTAAAGCTTTTCACAATGTGTATATTTTCTGGAAAAGTATGTTTTCTTTTCACACTGCTTTTGTGAAGGGTTTATTTTGTGCTGCAAGCAGAGCTCTCATCTGAGGAGTGACAATGTAAAACTGACCTCTTGAGGTTGAACACATCTGCTTTTTGTGTACTCACAATCATCTGTTGATTTAATTTGAAAATGAATGTTCACTGCTCATATCCATCCTGGTAGTGTTGACTCTTTTATGAGGTAGAAAAGTATGAACTCAGTTGATGTCCATGGGGTATGTTTTTCATAAGATAGCTTGCTCTGGTCAAGATCATACATTCTCTGTAGGAATAGTTGTCTTACTGTGTGTCAGTCTGTCCTTGTTAGGGCCAGTCTGATAAAGGTCATTGACCAGAAAACAGTGGAATTAAACTACCCTGGTTGACTTTGCACTGGAGCGCGTATTTGGTATATAAAGACATTTTAAAGATTGTAGTCTCTAAACTCTCACATGACCAGAGGGAGCATGCTCCAGCTCATGTATAAGGAATCTTGCACATGTGGTACCTGTGGAAGGAAGATAGCAGTGGGAGAGGAATGGGGATGATGCAGGGGCAGATGAGAGCTTAGAAGACTAGATTGCAGTTTCCACTGTGGCTATCTTCATCTTGGTGGTTTTGTGAGAGCTGTCCTTTCTTCCCCTTCACTTTCTTCAGCTCCTTGTCCTAGAAACCCTGCATTAGTGTAGACAGCATGCTCATGATATTACCAACATAATGTGTTAGACCAGCTCTGATTTTCATAGTATCATGGGATACACAGTATGTTTTTCGTGTAGGTGGTCTCACCAAAATTACTTTGGAACTGGCATATGGAGCTACAGTAATGTTGTCTGAGAATGGGCTAGTATGGCATAACCATAATATGGTTCATTCAGTCTGGCCAGGAGGAACTTTGCATTGTTTAGGGTATCCGGAGAGTGGAGGCAGGATGAGAGGGCAGAGGCAGAGAAGGTATAACAGTCACTCTGACATCTTGATTTGCTTTTGTACCATGTCCTATGCAAAGTTGAGTATGTGGCAGTAATCTTTATTGAATAAGATCTGGCTGTAGGATTTAAGTAAAAAAATATTTTTAACTGCACCGTACAAATACAAGAACACATCATTGAAATTATCAAACAGTACCATAATTTCACAGATGTTTCTGGAAGACGAATGGATATTCTGTGCTGCCAGCTTTTTCTTCTGTTAGTTTCTTCCATAAATCTGAAATGATAGTGGGGACTTTGTGCAGCCAAGCTCTGCTGGTGAATAGATGTTGGAATAAAGAATGAGAAGCCACAGTGGAATGGAGGAAATCATGTGGCTACAGCTATCTGTAGGAAAAATAAACATCCTTTTTACCACTTCCCCACAAAAGTGTTATTGTATCTGGCAAAAATATGGAGCTAAGGCGGATAGAATACTGAAAGGGGTTAATATCTATAACAAAAGACATTGCCTCCTGTAAATAGAGCTTTTAGCAAATTGTTTCACCTGAGAGGAAAGATCTGTCATTACAGATGAATTTGGGAATTAAAGTACGTCCATGGAAGGGAATATAACAGTATTGTTGAAAATGAAATTTAAGTTAAAATTTCTTACAGTACTGTGTACGATCTTAAAAAAATGTCAATTATGCATGGAAAGAAAAAGGAAAAACAAAAAATTACTGAAACAAAATTTTAAACAGTGTATGGCTGAGCTGAGGACTGTCCCTGGTTATGAAATATTTTCTAGGTTTTTGTATCTGTGCATTCCTTCTTTCTTTCTTTTTTTAAAAATTAAATATTTTATTTGAAATCCACAATCATCCTAGTCTTAAACTCTCTTTATTTTCTATGTTGCCAATTGAGTTTCAAGAGTAGAGGTGCAAAGAGACTCTTTCAAAAACACAAACTGGGGCATGGAGGGCATGTTATTTAAGCTTACCATATGAAAGACATTCAGAAGACATGCACTTTAAAAATGTGTATTGTGGTAGCTGTTGCCAGCTTCTGATTCAGCAGTGACATGTGTATGTCTCTCCAAGTGGAACATTTTTTCCAATAACACAGCATTCTGAATGAATGAATGAAGACTAAGCAGTAGTCATTAATATTCACTGGGAACAAAAGAAGGGCTTTACTAATGTCAACTCTCACTCCGTTTTTCTGTTTATTCCAAATACTGTCCATCATTCTGAACACTCATTCCACTGGACTGTCCAGGGTAAACGCATAACAAGTTCTTCATTCTGATATGTTTTGAACAAACACTTCTTGGTTATTTAAAAAGACAACCCTTTTTAAAAAATTTTCATTTATTACATGAAAGATTAGGACACTCAGGTGTCCTGAAAGGAGGTGATGGGAAACTGAGAAACCATGTGGAAAAACACAGGGCTGTCCAGTTAAAACAAGCATATATTCTCTTTGGTTCTTCAGACCATATGTACAAAGAGATTTCTGCAGCTTTATGAATCTTGGATACTGGAAAACAATATTTGGCATAATTTGACTCAATCTATGTATTCTCCTTCATTATGAGCAAAGATGTTAAAACTTTTTTTCTTTTTATGTTTAGATTTGAATCAAGACAAATAATGCCTATTTTAGAATATTACGGGTGATAGAGGAACATCATTCCATTCCAAATTATTTTTTCCCTTGCATGGAGAACATATGAATAGACTTTTTCCATACCAATGAATACATTCACTGTTTTTGGCAGAGTATAATCAGCAGTTCAGAGTGCAATAAGCTAAACCATACTATGGATAACACATCCTGTAAAAGAAGGAAACCTGGGGTTGTAGTTGTAAACTGAGATTTACTTAATGATCTTATCTTCTATTTCTACCTAATAGATTTTAAAGTTTAGCTAACGTTACCCTTTTTTTCCAAGCTCTCCCCAGAGACGCCCCCCCCCCAAAAAAAAAAACCCCCAAAAAACCAAACCCCCAAAACCAAACCAAAATAACCCAACCCATTTTTTGACTCTGGAATACCAATATTGGTTACATCAGTAATCAATATATATTGGCTACTGTATCTCTCTTTACAGCTTGCCTGAAAATATCCCATCTTAAGGGGTTTTGACAATAAGAATTATGTTGATAGTGATTTCAGGAGATTCTTGTCTCAATGCCTTAGATAAAATGACTAACTCATATTAAACAGGTTTCTGTAGTCTTGTGTTCTTCAGGTTATTGTGATGATTGTGAGTTGTTTCAAATATCTCAGGAAGTTAACTTGTTAATAATGAGAATTAGTTTTCATAGATTAGATATTGTATTGAGTTCTGAAAGCAGTTACCTTAAATTCAGAATAGTCGGTAAAAGAGGTCAGGTAGTGTTAAACTGAGTACTGAATTTGTGCTAAAATTTCATATTAAAGCTATCTGCATTGTGCAAGTAAATATTCATGGTTTTAACTAAAGTATAGACAGTGAAATACAGAAAACAGCTAGGTTGTTGTTTCTTCAAACATAATAATGCAAATGCTTAGCCAATTATGCTATATTACATTGCTTGGCAATAGTTCTATAGTGAGTGCTGAGTCCCTGTAATATTTTCTACTGTGTAAGGATTCTGCCATTTTCATACATGAGAATTGTATGTAGCAGGAATTTCACATATATTTGGTCAGAAACATAAATCTGATATGGCAGAACTGGAGCCTTAGGGATTACTTGAGTGGTCCTATTGATGGAAAGATAATGGCTATCTATATGGGATGAAAACTGTTGTTGGTGGGTTTTTTTAGAACATAGAGCTTGTTTATTTTTAGTAATGTCTGTCTGTCTTTTGTGGCTAGAATACAAGAGATGGGTAGTGGATTAAAGCACATAATTAATTTGTGTCTCCAGCAGAATAATTTGTAGTGGACAGATATCTATGAGAAATGTCCATATTCTTGCATTGTCTGGAAGTCGTTTTACACTAGAAGAAAGAAATCACAACAGAAATTCTGTGCTTTTCAAATGAAAGCAAAGTAGCAAAGACTTGAGCAGGAGGTAGAGGCAAACCAAATTTTATGTAAGAAAACTTGATTCTGATTAAATTGGACAAATCGCAAATTCATCTGAATTTCTACATATGGACAAAATTCACTTATCTACTTGAACACCTTGTATCTGTACGTCTATTGAGTCTTAACCAGGATAACAATGACAGTTTTGCAGTTAAAATGCAGGTAGAAGCAGCCTTCAGAGAAAAAGCAAATTGAAGTTTATGAAGTTAAATCTTGATATTTTGTTTGACTCAAGATGAGGCAGAGAACATGTCATTCAGGGTTGTTAAACATGAGTGCAAACTTAAAATACCCATTCTCTGCTTTACTTATCTTTTCTTTTTTGTCTTAAGTTTTTGTATGTAAGGATTTTTAAAAAATTCTATAAGATTCAGGAGTTCTGTCCTTGTAGTGACCCCGTGCTTCTTAAAAGTTGAGTCTTATACATTGGAGTGTCATTCCTCTAGACTTGGTCTTGACAAAATTGTAATTATTCTTTTTAATATTGTTAACAGTTTTGGGTAGAACAGTTTGTGTAGTCCTTTTTGAAAGTGACTAACAACTCTATAAAGCTCTAATTTGGCAAATAGCTGCTTTTATTTTTAAAATTTTTATCTAACAAAGTTCATGAGTATTTACAGTTTTTGAGTTTTAGTCTCGTAATGACTTTAAATGCTGCTAGTCTGGTAAGTGATATCTCCATTTGCCTCTATGTCATTACGAAGTTATCCAAATAGTTTTCAGAAAAGCTGCTAGGGATGGACCACCATCACTGTAAAAGTTTTGAGATTAAAAAGCTTCCATGTGCAGTTATGTTGTAAACTGAAGTCCAGTAATCTGTCTTCTTAAATCAAGAAGCTGAAGATCGTGGCATCCAGAAAAGATTTGGATGCTGAGGTGAGACCTGTACAGACTCTCATTTTCAAAACTCTGTCTCATGACGCCTATGAGTGGAGAGCAGAGCGTCTGCAGATCTGTTACAGCATCATGCAGGTAGTCAGCATCCTCCCTTCAAATGGTCCCTTGTCTGCCCATTGCTTATATCCCATCAGAGCTCCCCATCTAAAGTCTTCAGGTTGAATTTGGAGCCTGCCTGCAACTGCAGTGTATGTGTTGCAAACACACTTACTCAGAAACAGGGCCGAGTGTTTAGAGAGGGGAAGGTTTAGACTGTTCTGTTCAGTTGTGATGGCATTCCTAGGAAGTGATAGATGTTTCTTCAAGCCCAACAAGTGTCCACAGTTGAGTGGCGTAATCCTGACTGCATGGGGTCCTGACAGGTGTTTTGCTGAAGTTGCACCATGGTGTAGACAAGAACAGAAAGTTTACAGGCCAGAGAAGGGTCTTGGGAGGGAGTCGGGCTCTCTGGCTGAGTCCTTCTGTGGTTATCACGGAGTAGGGACAGGGTGGCCAGGTTCTGGCTGCTGCTCCAAAGGCTATTTGTATGTTTAATGATGGTGAGACAATAAGATTAAAGTCATTATAAGCCTTACAGCCAGCATGAGATTAACACGACTTGTGCTCTTGTTAGGGTTTGAGTTTCCGAGCAAAACTCAAGGTCCCTAACGCTCCTTAAATCCCTTATTGATATAGGGGAAAAGGGAAACAAAACTCAAATCTCGGAATATATGGATGGGAAACTGAAACAAACTTTTAATAAAAATTCTAAAGTACTATCATATCACACAACTATATTAAATGCAAAACAAGAAAACAATACAGTAAGAGTTAAAACACTGCAAAGGGAGGAAAAGGAAAAAAACTACAATTATGGCCGATTGGCCACAGGCCAGGAGATGACGTCACGCCAGGATGGTAGCTCAGAAGATGGCGTCTATCCAAAATGGCGGCGGGCCAAGTGATTGAAAGTTTTTAACAGCTTAGAGAAGTATTTTAACGAGTTCGCAGAGAGACCTTTTTCAGTGTCTGTGGAAAAAAACATTCAAGGACACTCCTGACCGAAGCGGCGGCTTCTTCAGATGCGGATAAAGGAGAAGCCCTCGTGGCCGGAACGCGAATGGTGGTGAGCTTCCCCCGCGTCCGAATCCAGCGGTAGATTCTCGCTGAGTGAAAAATATTTCTTCTCTTACCCGATACGAGAGAGAGATGCTGACTGAGTCACACAACAATTCACAGCAGAGCTGGGCGCCGATAGACAGAAACAGTTCTGAGTTAGGCCCCGGGTGGGGGGGCAGGCCGCAGGCTTTTGGCCTGGACGGTAGCCGGCCCTCTCGCTGTGGCTCTTTCTCCGAAGCTGTCCGGTGTCCAAAGAGGAGGACACTCCTCCTGGCTGCAGGTTTTAAGGAGTATCTGCCGGAAGAAATCTTTTGACCTGCACTTTTAGCCAATGTGATGCCGGGTTTATGGAGCTTGTATGAAATAATTCCGATACTCTGTTGGGCACATTTCCAAAACAAGGAAGTCTTGGCTCAAACTGGGACAGCTCTGTTACTAACTTTTTACCTCAGTTTGATTTTTAGCTGTAGAAATTTCTAACGTCCTAAAAATCCCCTGTGGGTAGCATTAGTCAAGTACTATGCTGTACCGGGTGTTAATATCCGAGGATTTAAATATAAGCTTGGGAAAGCTGAGTCTGACATATTTTGAATGTCTACACAGAGCATATTATAGCTGCATCTTCATCTCGCAAAGAGATGGTTTAAAATTGTTCAAAGGAAGTGAAATGTGTATTTACTTCTGGGCCTGTAGAATAGCATCCATGTATGTAAGATTAGGTACTTCCCGCCCCCGGGGTTTGCAGTTTTGTATTACAGATTATCGTTATTGCGTGCACTTTCCTGATGAAATTGAGAAATTTCTTTAGCTGTAGTGTAAAGCTGCCAAAATACATTTACCACAGACTTGAAGGCAAATATAATTCTTCCAGAGGCAGCCTCAGGCTGTGGAGGTTTTTTTGCTGAAAGGCAGGCTCAGACTTCCCATGACATCATCAGAGAGATAAAAAGACTAAAAGCTCTTCAAAGCTAGACCTTAGGCACTAACATAAATTAATTCTCTGGTGATAGTTTATGTATGTAAAAAATTTTATAAATATTTACAAAAAAGCCATTTAAATATAACTATATCCAACTAGACTTGAATGTTTTAATATCACCTATTCTTTTGAATTTAATATAAAAACATCTTAATATAACTTTTATTTAGATGTCAGGAGGCAAGGAATGAACAGGGTACTTGCTCTCTTTTCCTATATGCCAGGTTTCAGAGAGGTTATCTTTCTTGTTTCATGCCAAATAGTTACTACTCGTAACTCAATAGACATTGAAATTAATTTACATAACAACTGCACTATTATTCTAACTCTATGCTGCATATTAACCCAGTTGCTTATTAATTATAATTTAGTATAAAGTCCTAAATAAAAAAGTGCTGTGTTCTGTTCTCCTCCCACTTTTTCCTTTCTTATTTTCTAAGTTATATTAACACTAAAATTTGTTTTAACGGATAGCAGAACGTTCTAGAAAAAAACCCCAATCTTCAGTGCTGTAAGTAGAGTATATAAATTAAGAGTTAGTGTGTGCTGGGAATAACAGAAATATCCCTGAGAAAGAGCCAGAAAAAGTCCTACTGAGAAGCTCTATTATATCAGCATTAAAACTGCCGGGCTGGGAGTCAAGAAATCTTTATTCATCATAGGCTTCCTTTCTTACTGTGGAGATGCTGCTTTGCTTCATGGCCTGTTGCTCTCCATCTTGTAAAACAGTATTATAGGATGATCATATATCTTCAGGTACATAGTAAGGAGCAATTCTTTAGAGTAGTTATTTATCCTGGTCTGAATTCTCTTTACAAAATTCCAGATGTTCGACGGAGGCTTAAGACAGCTTGTTCCCCAAATCAAGTCTGCTGCACCTCCCAAACCTCTGGCTGTACTGTGATTGTCAGGTAGCTTGAGTCAGCAGTATGATCTGAAGCAGGTTTTTTGGTTGGACTAAACTAGACCTGCCCATGGCTGATCTTACTTAAGCCTGACTCCACCTAATCCTCAAATGCCTGAGTACAGGGAGAGAACCTGGCTTGCTCTGTGTTAGTATCCTCCATCAAATGTTCTAGCCCTGTATTTATAAAATTCTTTAAAATCTTAGCCACAAGAAGCTGTATGAGTAGTTATTGTTCTTTAATGTTATAAACAGCAACAAGTGATCATGCCCAAAGGTGGTGTTTCTGGATAGTTAGGAGTGTACAAAACATTGCTATATTATTTCTTTTGCCTTCCTCCTCTCAGAAGGTTCTTACTGCGTTATTTCAAGTGGTGTAGGCATTAGCCTTCCTTCATTTGAAGCACTGTGATTCAGTGTGCTTTTAATGTGGTAATTTAGTTGTACTGTGTTATATGAAGAGCACTGTAGGGCTAAATTTTTATTATTAATTTATAGGAATTACTTTTTCATATAGTAATATGTGAGAACTGACATTTTAATAAGTATTATGATGGTACTTTATAGATTAAAGAGTATGCTCACCTAGAAGTACCGGTATGGGGATAACTGCAAGTTTAAATTCCACTGATGTAATTGAAATTGCTTGTTTTCAGGGGTAACCAGGTTCCAGTAATGGCTATAAAGTAGCTGGAGCAAGAAATGCTCATTATGTGTCCACTACTGTTTTGAGACAGCAATTCAGACTAGAAGTAAAATGGTCTAGTGTGAAAGCAAATGATGTAACTGATAAAGCAGAACTGCTTTATCATCGTTTTTTGTGAATGTGGAGCAAAATTAAGCCAATTAAAGGCATTCTTCTGCTAAAATCTGCACTGTTTCTTTTGCGAAATCCTAGATCAGCTTTTATTTGATCTATGCAAAAGAGATTTCCATGGGGGAAAAAAAAAATAAGCTGAAATTTGTAGCTAAACTACGGACAATGACTAAAGCAAAAGGTAAAGTTTTATGTAACTTGATTTAAAAGGCTAAAAAAATCAGATCATGAAAAATTTTAATCTGCTTCAGATATTAAATCAAATCCTTTAGATATATGATGCACATTTCTCTGAATATAAAAATACATTACTAAATGCCAGTCGACATTTCTAAATTAGGTGCTTGCCAATTCATCAATGATATAAGCAGGAATGTATTTTTCAGCAGATGATGGAAGATGTTTTTATCATCTTGTCACTGTTGTCATGGAAACTTGTGTATATCATTGTTAAACAGAGAGTACGTAAGAATCTAATATGCTTGTGACTTACTATTGCAAGCTATTGTATTTTTAGTGTATTTTCTTCAATGCTCTAGTCAATGCCTAAGAACTAGTAAGTTGCTCTCCTGAATTGCAACTGTGAACTCAATTACAGGATTAGGCTGTCCAGAGTCCTTAGTATAGGGCTCTTTGCTATAGTGTTCTTTTCAATATAGTGTTATTAACAGTTTTGTTTCCAAATCCATTGTAACCTATTGTGAGCACTTCAAATGTAATATTTACTCTATTCAAGCAGACTATTTTACCACAACAGCTTTTGGAAAGAATGAGCTATCCATCAGTCTTGAAGTCCCTGTCTTGAAAATTATGGGTATTTTCTGAATGGGTATTTTATATATTAAGTGCTTTGTCTTTGAATACACTGTAAATTCATAGTACAGCTCTTGCACATAGTTATCTTAACCTGTCGTGCACAGAACAGTAGGCTGAGAGGGAAGCTTGAGTGTGACAATCCAGATTCTGGGCACAAAATATGTGTAATCTATTTTCTTGTTTAAATCTTACAATGGGCATAATTCACAAAGTGGAAAAAAAAGTAAACAAGTTTCTCCAAATGAGAACTATTTAAAAATCAGTAATTTAAAGCACAGTAAGGGCATTGTGTGTTTTACATAATTACAATTTTATTTATGTCTTTTTGGGTCTGAAGATATATCAAAATACACCTTCTCCATGAATTTTTGTGACTTGAAATTATTTGTCTTGATCAAAAAATGAAGTTACTTGAATAAATCTTTTGTTATTGAACAAGTGATAGCTATTATTTCAAATGTGTTCATTAAATTTCTTTTTTTATCCTGGCCTGTTTGGTTTAGTCTTTTCTGTTTTGAAGACTTTTCTGAAGACTATTCTGAAATTTAAAAGCTATGATTTTAAATAACTGTCAATGAAGAACTTAGTTTTTGCTTTAGTGTTAGCTGTCTGTAGCAATTTGATGCAAATTTAACTTACTTGAGAATCATAGTAACATGAAATGTTCCAGAACAGTGACGTTATAAAGGTTTTTTTTAAAGGTGTCTGTTACTTATGGTATGTTCCCTCCAGAGAGAGTGTGACTGAAGTTACAGTATTAGGTCTATCAAAACAAAAGGAGTGCAAAAATATGGAGAACAAAAAAAATGAAATGCAAGTAAAATAAACCTCTGTGGTTTTAGTTTCTAGAAAAATGCATTTATTTAGTAAGTGAGGGTTATAGGCTGGTGGATGTAATTACAACTGAAATAAAATTTATAGGAAAGGTCCAATTTTCTCTTCCTGCTCTGGGAGATTCTGTCAGTTCAGGCAATTGAATTTGAAGTAATGCCACAAGAAAAAAATCCTGGTAAGTGCACATGCCCAGGCTATATGGCTAAGAAAATGTGTGCAACAGTCTGTATATAAGCCAAATATATCTTTCTATTATTTCAGATTACAATAAGCTGTATATGAATATATAGTCACTGAAAGGAGAAAGGTAGTATCTTTAGATTGTAGGATTTATTGAGGCAAAATAAAACTTTTTTATTACTGGCTTCATGCCTTTTACTTATAATCATTAATAATTATAGGTGTGATTTATAGCAAGGTAAAATTTTCAACTTCTTATTATATAGTCCTGGCTTTTTGTTCCATAGGATTTAAGTTTGGATAAAATGAAAATTTTGTGAATGGAAAACTTTGACCAATTATCTAAACTTCGCTCGTTTTGAGGAGTCCTAAGAGAAAAGCTGTAACTTCTCTGAATCCCTCTTCTGCTGAATGTAATTTTCCTTTTATGGATACCTCACACAGTAATCCAGGCAGCTGATAATTTCATTTTCTAGCCATCTTCTATAAAACAGCCTTATGAAATCTGGGACACAAGTTGCAAGGCAGAGTGATAGCTTGAATGCGTAATGCTCTTCACTGGCTACAGGGGACTAGCATACAGGTCTTCTCACTACTAGCAAACACAGTAGGCAATTATGAATGTTGTCAGAAAAATGAAGCTGAAGTTTTGGGTTTTTTTAGAATACATTAGTATTCAAAAAAAGCTTTGTGCTGGTTTATTTCAATGTATTGTTGCTGATCACAGCTAAGGTTACATCCACGTGGCCCAGTCTTGTGCCCTGATAAATACTCCCACATCTGAATGGGTTAATTTCTCAGGATAATTAGGTGTGTGGGATAGAGGTTTTATTAACTCAGGCACTGTCATGCTAGCATAGCTACACTGGTTCTGGTAACTAGATTGGATATTATTATGTGAAACGAGCTATACCATACGGACATCTTAAATGCTGTGACATCAAGATCCAGTTGGGCTAGACAATTCTGCGTGAGTGTATGTTTGAAAAAAAGTCTATATTTAGGTATTTAGGCTTTCTGGGATTCACAAATCAATGTTCTAACATCTTGTTTGTACTTGTCTTTACAAATACCATTTCCACTCTCTGCTTTACCAAAACCTTAAATAAAATAACTTGTAATAATAATCTTAGCTTAGAGCTATCAGAGATTTGCAGTGTTTGAAGTGTTGCTTATAAATACAGTGTTAATGATCTGACAGATACAAGCCTATGAGAAAGCTTATTTTTTTCTTAAATAGAACCATCTCTTGAATTTCTTTTGTTCATGATATTGGTATTTCATTTTCAGGGGAGGTTAAAACTGGCAGGCTGGAATTCCTTGCTTGCTTTCTATTTGTGGTTGTGGTGCTGATAGCCTAACTATGAACTTCCTTATGCAGATCTGCTAGTAACTTCCAGTCTGGTAGATGAGTATTTCTAGAAATGAGAAGTAAATGAATCTCAGCGTTTACAAACACGTTTTGAAAAGAGACCACCAACTGCATCCGGTTGAATTAATTGTACTTATTTCAGTATGTGTGTGTCTGTCCAGTGAGACCAGAAAATAACATTTTCATTTCAGGGATGTCTGTGGTTTGATTTTTAACTCATTGGAAGCAGGCTAGCTAAAGCACTATAACTCTACCTCTGTTCTTACTAGATTTTCAGTCCAGGATTGAAAGGTATTGTCATGGATTAGGGCTGGGCCGGCCACTAGATGAGTGACAGACGCTCTCTATTACTGGCTCCTCTGTCTCCTTTCATGGGCTAAACCGTATAGTTTGCTTGCAGAAGCCATGTCTTCTCTATCAAAAGTTCATACACAGTGAAGGTTTTGTACTGCAAACACTGTGCTTTTGTGAAAAATGTAGACAATGTGCAGTTATTTTGATTTTGTTGCAGCTTCTTCAACAAAATAGCCTCATTCTTAAGGCTAAATTTGAACTGAAATGTCAAATATCCATGCGGGATGGCGGGAAGTAGAAATGTGAAGCTATGCAGCATTCCCTTACAAAATTTGAATGAGATCATGTTTGGTACTTCCCTGAAGGTCCCATTTCTCCCCTTTGGGTGCATATTCATCAATGCAATCATAAATTCTAATATAGCCGTGCCCTGTAAGCATACACAGGTTAGCAATCCATTATAGTGTTTTCTTAAAGTTCTGTACAGCTGGATTTCTGTGCTGTTTATGTTTACTAGCACATTTTTGTGCTGTCTGTGCTGTTTCAAGCCAGAACAAATGACTATGGAGTATCCCATTATATACACTGGAAGATAGTTCAGAAGTGTCAATCTGGAGGTTTTGGTAAAAATGTAGGTTTTGCAGGTGAAAAGTAATCTTTAATACACCATACTTTATTTTGGGGATGTAAAGCTCGGCATTTTATTCAGATTAGATAGTATTTTTAGAGTAGTTTTAAAAATATTTGTAAAAATACACAAACATTTGCGATGCCGAACATGCCTGCTGGTCCTAGAATTATTTATTGCCTCTTATGGAAGTAACCTAAGCTTGTTCTTGATCTGCAGGTTGCTAATAGAACCATAATACTCTTCTAAACCATGCAATTCTTAAATGGTCGTAACAAATTCTTCCCTGAATTATATCTGGATATATTTAATTTTCAGGCTTGCTTTATTGCACAGTGAATATTATCTGACAGTATTCAGTGTTTTCAGGAGAATGAAAAAAAGGGAGACAGGTTTCTGTGTCATATAGTCTCTTAACTGTATCTGGTATGTGAAGACTGCCATTTTGAGTAACTTGTGTATGGTTAGTTGATACTGTGATATTTTTTCCCTTATGCTTTTTGTGCATAGTATTATATTTTTCTTTAATATGATGAGTTATAGCAGCTGTCTTGCAATCCTTGTATTATGGGAGTTACATGGGACATGACATTTGAACACTCAGCTATGCCTGACCCAGATCATGCAAAAATGGGAAAAAATGAATTCTTTCCAAGCAGTTAAAGATCATAGAATAGAACAGAGTATTTCAGTTGGAAGGGACCTACAATGATCATCTAGTCCAACTGCCTGACAAATTCAGGGCTGACCAAAAGTGATCATGCTAAAGAGAAAGCAGATCTTTATTGTGCAGAAACCATTGCAGAAAAACCACAATTGATATATAAATTTTGGTATGTCCAGCTACTGAAAAGCCACCAGATATAATGTAAGCATGTTAAAAACTGAACAACCACCTTTCCTGCCCGAACCCGAACATTTTTGACTTAGTCATTTTGACCATATTTGCTTTCCAGTTCAAAAAATAGCAAAAGATTTCCCCTTATTCAGCAAGCTTTGAAGCTACTAATAGCTCTTCTCTACTCTCTTAAATATTTTTCAATGTCTCCACTTAAAAAATTTATTAAATGTAAGAGGGAAGGGGAAATTAACTGTGCTGGAAGGATATAGTATTTGCAATTTTATCACAAAAATCCAAAAATGAAGCCTTGGTGCTGCATTTCTCTCTGGCACTTCTGTATGTACTCTGTCTCCTTAACATGTGGTGCTTGAAACCATGCATGAGTCTATTGTTTTCGAATATATTTGCTGTGACCATAATCTTCAAAAAAGACCTTTTACTGTGAATACCCATCTTTCAAGAATAAACCGTTTGTTTCCACAAGGGTGAAACAACCTGAGCTTCAAAAGTAGTCAGCATAAATTGCAGGTAATCCTCACCTGTGCAAACCATACTTCTAGATTTCAACCTGAAGTTCAGCAGTGCCAACCAAATCAAAACTTTAGAAGCTCATGTTTGAAATAGTGGAATGGAAAATCTCGAAGTTTTCCATACTATTAACGTATCAAAAATTGTCTCACTTGATTATTATAGTCTGAAAGCAGTTTGTGCCTTTGTTCTTTATATTTTTTTCAATATTTCGGACCTTAACTAGGTCAAATGCTCTATTTTTCCTCTTTGAAATGTTTCTTTTTTTAAGGAAATGTATGTTTTTAAATAAGGTCTAAGGATGTTGTGTTTGGGCACACGTACTTAAAATCCTTTGAAGAGTTTTGTTTTAAGAGCACACATTCCTTGTATCTTTGCCTGATTGCAAAGCTGTGTAGTGGTGAATCACTTTCCTAGATGAAGTTCAAAATCATGACCTCTATACAATGAGAAGTATACAAGGTACAGTTTGGAAAGAAAAATAATGTTAAAATGCTGGTTTCTCCAACTTTTCTGTAATACCTCCATGCTTGTTTTACAGAAGCAAACACCGTGATGCTATATCCGTTGGCATAAGGATATATTTCAGTTTCATTACAGCTGGAGTTAGAGACTTCATACTGAAAAAGGTTGGTTGTGAGACTACAGACCATGACAGTTTTTAATAGTGGAGGGACATTCATGTTTGTGTAACTACATAGCCCTGTATACTTGTAAGTATACAGATGTGTTAGTATCTCTACCCACAGGTTTAACCTTCAGCTGACATTGTATGCAAAGCATTTAAGGAATTTTATATGCTTTGTGGAAAAGGAATATTTCCTGAAAAATATAGTAGCAGTTATGTCTACTGGAAAACAAGAATAGTATGCTTTTTTGGTAACCAAAAAGCTCTATTATTGGACCAACAAAATAAAGTTTCATGATAACTGGTTTGGAGTCGGTGATGCCTTGAATCTTAGAACTGGACACTTTTCACATAACCACAGAGTCAAAGTTCCCCTTTTAAGCCTGTTAATTTTACTAAATTACTTACATTATGAGTTAACTGCATCACAGTGTTTTAGTTAAGTGTGTTCATAGTAATTCTAAAAATAGTGGACTGGGATAGGTTATTTAATTATATTTTATCTGTAAGAAAGCATTAGCTCTGCTGGGACTGATAGCTAGCAAGGCCATCTGCAATGCCTTTCAGTTCACTCACACTGAATTGTTCAGATAAAAGACTGTCAAGTGTTGCCTAAATAAGGAATGAGCCTTGGTAGAGTTAAGTGCAGTGGAGAACACAAATGAAACATTGATTCCAGGCATGCTGTAGGGTCTGAGCTGTTTCCTGCAGTGCTGAACCTTTTTAGAGTTTTCATTGTTGTTTTCTTCAAAGTATCAAAATGCGAGTACCTGTCATTCAGGATCTCAGGGAAGATGAAAATGAGGATGGGGAAGAAGAAGAAAAGGTGAGTTAAAACCCAGTGGCTTTGAAAAGTACTTATTTTCTTCTGTTGTTACCCTTTTAGGACAATAAACCTGGAGTGATTACCTTTCTCTTACAGGTCTTCCTCAAGCCTGTTATTGAGGACAGAAATATGGAATTGGCCCGAAAATGCAGTGAAATAATAAGTGATGTAAGTGCTCGTGACTGTTTGCATCCTTATATTTGCATTTCTCTTTTCAAGTGGGTTTATATTTACTGTATGGATTTTTTCAGGTATGTACAGTACAGCATGTGCCCATCCAAGGCTCAAATATAAAAGCACACAAAATAATAGAAAAACACAATCAGGAAGGAAAATATTCCAAAAAGTGGGTCTTACGCGGAGGTTGTCTCTCATGAAAACACTGTGGCTGATTTCATAAAAAAAAAAAAAAAGCAAGCATTAGTTTTTTCTAGTTATAGCCTAATGCTATGAAGTTTGATTCACTGGGTGCCAGTACACGTAGCTGTAAGGAGGGAGGATAAAAATAAAACAGGTGAATTTTGAGTGTTATCTATTGGTCTATGGTGATAGATGCTCAAAACTGCATAGCATATTATTATTGACTTACAGTTGTAGGCAGAATATCTTTAAAAACCATTTAGCTAGCAAATTCTTAACTTAGTTACTATAGTTTTTTAAAACTATCAATCAGATATAGACATTATATAAACATTATAGATTGGATCTGAGACATTTTAAATTGGAGTAGATCCAGTTGCTTCAATGTAACAGCATCAGATTTACCTTGGTGGAAGTTTATTTCTGTGTCCCTCTGGGAAAGTATGTCTGAAGAGTAACTTTGACCCTTCATGTGAATGGGAATTGAATGATATTTCTCCTGTGAGGGTGGTGGCTGGCAGCAGCGGAGACATTGACAAGGAGAGGGTGACTTGCTTTAACAAATGTTCTTCTAAAGAAACCGAAACACGAGGCCTGGCTCGTGTTGTAATGTGACATTTAGATTTGGGATTTTATGTTCAAAGTGAGCGAGTATGTTGATTTATGAGAATAGAACATACCGAATCTACACTTAAGGTATAAAATATTAGGGGTTATGTATCAGAAAAGAATAGGTAACTCAGAAAAACAGTATCTGGGATGTGTAGGTGTTACAGTGCTGGCTTGAAAGTATGACTTGACAAGGTCAAAGTTTCCTCTTTCTTCATGTTACTGTCTGGTAATACTTAAATTTTCACAGAAGGAGTGCATCCTGAACAGAAGCTACCGAGATGCCTCCTTTGCAATCTCAAGCTGCTTTAGGAAGTAGTAGAGAATATTAATGTTTTTACTGATGGTTATCTACATGCTTTCTTTGGGAAGGGAATGGCTTATTGTACAATAAGTGCTTAACAACTCATGTAAAGGCCAAAAGGAAAATGGAACTGGAATACTTACCTGACCCCAAATACTTCCATGCAACTTGTTTCTAGATGTGGTTGCTGTTCTTAAAGGCAAAAACTCCTGGAAAAATGCTGAAGAGATATTTTCTTTAACTGAAGAGGAACTGTTACTGTGCTGTGTACCCATTAGGAGTAATGTTGGCTGTGACTGTTAATTAACTGATAAATGGAGTGGCTGTATTTTCTCTGATTTTCTGCAGGGGCTTGGGAGGTAAGGTGAATAACTAGGTCAAGACAGTTTTCTGAATCCTATAATGGTTCAGTGATGTGGGCTTTTGCTGAAAGCTTGTCGTGAGTTCAACCTGCACGTGTGCTAGATTTTCCTTTAGATATGTAAAGCATTATGGCGAAGCATCATTAATGCTTTCAAAGCAGTAGGAATATGTAATGGTCCAGACCAATTTAATTTCAAAGAATAGACTCTGCGTTTAAAAATGGCATCCAGTTTTGGAGCCTTATTCAGCCTCCGCTGAAATCAGTAGGTGTTTCTTCATTGGCTTGAATGGAATATGCGTGTATATATAGGGAAAGAATTTTGTTTCCCAGAATTTTTGCTATGGTTGGAATTTTGTGTATCAGTGAAGTCCTTTGTACTGGGGGTACTTACATTCCTCAGCCTGCACACTTCATTGTGTAGGCCAATAAACTGGAAGGGGTTTTCATTCTTGCCTTCAGTTTTTGACTCATTAACGTTCAGAACTTTTTCTATATTTATCCTTTTTAACATGAACCTTTGCACAAACTGCTGTTTGTGTGGATGTATTGTTGGTGTACATCTGTACATTTTATGTGTACAATGGTTTTACGGGGCTTGCAGTTGGGCCCTAAGATGACCTTGGGACCAGGCTGTGTCCTTGCTGAGCACGAGGCTGGATGATTGCCCTTTTCTGCCAGTGGAGCTGTCAGCAGGTCCTCCATCAGAACGCAGCGCCAGGAGTACTCATGACTGAGGTACTGGGGTTGCGTTACACTTGCCCTGCATTCTTTGCAGGCCGAGCTTAATTTGGCAATATGGTTTTAAAAAAGTGTTACAGTGGTAGCCCTTAGTGCTTGTGTAACCATCAGCCTTCACCTGTACGTAAGGGAAGGTGTGAAGTGTTTATGTGCTCTGGTTCTTGAGGAAATCCCTGTTTTCATTTGAGGTTGGCAGATGTTTGTTCTGGGGCTGTGATACCCCCTGGGTTGTTTCTCCCTAAAGCCATTTCATTTAATGTCCCTCCATTATGCAATTTTATTCCACAGATGTTTCGAAAATCATCATGTGTGTTTGATTTATGTGAATTTCCTTCCTTTCCAGGCCTTTCCTCCTGCATATTACAATTGAGCCTGTCTATTTGTTTGTATTACTTATATTTTGGTGTATTTTCATCTCTTCCTTGTTTTGATTGTGTGGTGTGATGTAGTGAATACTGTTACAAGCAGAGAGGGGAGCTAGTATATGAGTAAAATGATCATTGACCAAACTGTCATAATCCTCTTTGATAGAAAGACAGACACTCTGTCTACTGAAGATTCTGCTGAATTTTGGTAATGTATGGTACCATGCTTCTTTTCCCCTATAGCAAAAAGTAGTACTACTTGCCATTTAACTGTCCTTGTACACAGTCCAACTTTGCTTTAGCATATCTCTTTGTTAAGGCAAGGGCCAAAGAGACCTAGAGTCAAATAGAGAAGCAGAGTGCCTTTCCACTCATACCGATATGCTCCTGACCACCTAATTCAGGCTGGATCTTTTTCTCTGGACTCACCATTACCAGTCACAGCATCTAACTCAGGAGGACTTTGAGGTCCAAATTGCTGGAGACTAGTAAAATACTGTGGGGCAATAAGATGGTATGCTTGCCCTGTATCCATGCTTTTCTCTAGGTTTCTGTGGCCACAGAGAGAGGTTTTTATATTAGATGGATCTGTGGTCCGGCACTGCTCTTAGTCTTATGAGAGATTATAAATTAAGAAATGTAAGGTTGGAAAGGGAAACCTTAGTGGAAAAAAGTTCCCTTTTGGACAACTATAAGAGCTAGATAAGAAGGTTCAGACCTTTCTGTGGCTTTTCTAAGTTTAAATTGGTCTTTGAGAGATGACAGTTCTATAATGGATGACTGTCAACATGGTTTCATCATGGATGTTAAGATACCAAGAACAGTTTTTTGCATATATTCACACTAAAGTTAGATTAGTATGTGCCCCTGAGTGCAAAGGAAAGGTGGCTGCTTGGATTAAGCTGTTACAGCCAGAGCCTTTCCTTTAGCTCACAGACTCCTCCCGTGTTTTCCCTGTGAAAAAGTCTGATGGAACAGACCATAGGCGAGATGAATTTTCTTGGTGAGCCAGGAAGCTTCAGCCTAAAGGCTGTATGCCTTTGTTTTATAAAGTTGATTTTGCCATATAACATCCATTAAGGAAAAAAAAAAAAAAGCCATTTGAAGCTGTTTTGGTGGTTGTCTAGGAATTTTAATCCACTTTTACTGGATAGCTGTACTGCTAGTCAGAGTGGTTTTAAGATGAGTCAGGACGAAGAAAGGGATCGGATTAAGAATTGGGCCTTTAATGAGCTACTGGACTTCAAAAGTGTATCAGAAGAGCAGTGGTGGCTCCAGGCCATCATTTGCAAATTTTTCCTGTTTTTTTCACCAGACTTACCAGATCTACTCAACCCAAACAGCATATTTTGTGGTGAAGGGTAAGTCACTGGCAGGCAAAATTTCCAGTTCAGTCTGTAAGACATTTGAACTTGTAACCCCAAACTTTGAAGAGGAATATTAGCTTCCCTGCCTATTCCTTCCAGCCATTGGTTACGTTCAGACATAGTCGACCTCTTAAGCCTCTCACCTATGTCATCTACAGTAGATACGCTTTTCAAGTGCAGATGTCATGACTCGATTATACTTGTCCCATTTCATCTTCCATCTTTCTGATTCCAAGCGATACAGACACTTCTGTAGCAGAATGGAGCGCGTTGGATCAGAGTTTGACCACACATTTTGTTATATGTCCCCTCTAAATTGCTCATTTGAGCCTGCGTGCATTTGCTGGCCTCAGTGGGTTACTGTTAATAAACATGAATAGTAAAGGAGTAAGGAGGTGGCATTAGTCCTTTATGGCTTCTGGTTATTTTGAAAGCATGACTTCCACAGCAGAAGAGCTTTGATTGTTTCCTTAAAGGTTCCTTCCAACTCAAAACAATCTATGATGCTAGTTGTGTTGTGTCATCCCCGTGGCCCCAATTAAGAGAAAGGTTAGGAAGCTTTCATATTTGAATTTTGAAAGTAAATATTGCTCTGTAATTAAAGTGGATGCAGTTCCAGTCATCTGTGGGTGATTTATCTAAGCTGTGAGCAGCAAGACTCAATCTCCTCTACCAAAGTCTCAGCTTGCCAGGAGTTTCTATTGGGAATGCCATCAAACCTAACCAGCAGACAGTCAGCTCTGTAGATCTCGCGTGTCCCTTCTCAGCTGTATCACTGTGAATGAATCTAATTCTATGAAGCCTTTTTTTAAAGTTGTCCAAGTGCAGAGACACACACGCTTGCAAGTACGTGCACACGTGTGTACAGGTTGAGCAGTTAGTGCCTGGTCATGTTTGTCATAAAACTGCCCTTTCTTTGTATGGCTCTGTGATTACCTGGAGCACAGTGTCAGACACTGGTTACATGAACCGTTGGGTTTGTGGGTCCCTGAGTAAAATCACGACACCCTGTAATTTTACACCTGTTGTTCACCGGTTTTTATATACAATAGACTGTAATCCACAGGGTCAGACAATATGATTCTGTAATGAGATGCAGATTCCTTCAGTAGTCCCAACGTGGATTAGCTCAATAACAACCAAAATTATTTCTTGTGTGAGGATTATGTAGTCATCAGTTTGAGATGGATTTGGCATTATCCAATCCATTGTCCCATCCCTGGAAGTGTTCCAAGGCCAGGTTGGATGGGCCTTTGAGCAACATGAACACCTGGAAAGGCAGAGGGGTTGGAACTAGATGATCTTTAAGGTCCTTTCCAACCAAACGCTTCTATGAATCTGTAATTTTGCTGTGGACAAAAAGTTTGCATCAGAAAATACGGGAGCTGATTCTGTGTAAGCTGCCATCCTTCGCATGAATTTTCCAAGTCCCTGTAGAGTAGCATATACTAGAACTTGTGATATTCATTAAGGATTCAGGGAAAGAGGAAATTAAGACTGCATATTTCTGTAATGCTCAGATGCAGATCATATTGCTTCTGTCAGTGCTTGTCAGCAAGTCTAGAGTGCCTAAATGCAAGCTGCTGTTGTACAGAATGTGAAAGTGAGGTTAAAGAAATAGTAGCAGATAATAAGCCTGAAAGCTTAATACTAAATAATTCAATTTGCATTGAACTAAACCAATCTATGTACCGTGAGAGAAATGACACTAAAAACATTTAAAGCTATCCATGTAAAGTGCTATCTTAAAACTTAGTCCATCTCATCATAATTTACATAGTTGTTACATAATAACGGTCCCTACAGGTTCACCATGTCCATAGATTTTATCCTTCTTGCAGTCTCAGTAATATAAATAGCAACTCTGACTTCATCAAGGGTCATGTGATTATGATACCTGCCCGTATTGTTTGTCCCATGGTAAGGAAAACTTTTTTTTTAAAGAAAAAGAAAAAGACTTGTGTTTTGTGGTATTTTTTGCAAATTATGTTGTGATGTTTTGCTTCAGAAATGGTTTCCTTTGTGCATAAACATAATTTTAAAAATGACTCGATTTAAAAAATGGCTGTTTAAAATTTGTTTGGTCTTAAGGTAATACTGATAGAACTTGCATGTTGTAACTAGTGGGATACTTTGTAGGCAATTATTTGGCACTGGTGTCTGAATTTATTCATGTAACTTGGATTCACAAAGGGTCATTTGATCCTGTTATATAGATTCTGTGCTTGCTAGGTCTGTGTTAGAAGTTAGTTTAACAACTTTATCTTTGAGATCAAGGATCAAGGCGATCAATTATTTGATTCTCCTTGCTTTAGAGATACTGGAACGTCTACAACAGTGGTGAATATGTGCTGTAGATGTAGAGAAAAATCTTATCTTTTTCATCTTCATTATTAAAGAGTTCTGTGACTTTTACATAGCACTGGTCCTGTGTGTGAGAACTGAGTGTCCCTTTATGGCTTAATTTGATCCAGCTTGAGGTGTTTGCAAGCCACCCAGTGTAGCATCCATAAATAAAATAATAAAAATTAAATAAAAATAGTTATTGTTTATCTTTCTGCCTTTTTTAAGAACAGTGAAACTTCTTTCTTATCCTTTGTAGGTACACTATAAAGAAGAGTTTAAAAAATCCAAAGGCAAGTGCATATTTGTACCTGACACCCCGCAGCTAAAACATGTGAAAAATCTCAGTGCTTTTATTTCTGAGGTAAGACTTAAAAGATTGAAGAATTCTCTTTGCTTCCTATCCTTCCTAAAAACTCTCTCAATTGAATGTGGTGGTTTTTAGCAGGGGAAGGATGACTTATTTCAAATAACAATTCTATTTATAGCTGAAGTGACTTAAAGCACTGTAATTACAGTATACTGTACATGTGAGTAATAATAATTTGAAGTTATGCAACACTTTTATTTTGGCATTCCAGGATATTTTAATAATGGTTCTGAGGCAGTCCTAGCTATCCCATTTTATGGAAGGATAAACTGAGGAAAAGGCACAGGATTTCTTGTTACTTATTCTACAGTGGTGAGGTTTTCAAATGATGCTTGTGCATAGTTTCCCTGTTCTGGAGAATTCACAGCCTGATAGCAAACAGAAGGAGACAAGGATACGCAGTCACGCATAGACACACACACATATGCAGACATAGTGGCAAAGAAAGAAAGGAGGCTTCCAAAATGCCAGAGCAGAGTTTACTAACAGTGTTTTGTGTCCCAGCTAGAAGGTGTCATAGGATTGCATCTCTGATTATTTTCCACAGGTGAGAACAGCAACAGGAGTTTTACCTGAGAGAGTTACTTATGTTAAGGGACTGCTGGTTCTGAGTGATTTTTCTGTCACTGTTACCCTTGGAAGGCTTAAATTTTTGGTGCCTCATTTGTTGTTCTACCTTTATGATTATGATAAAGAACATCCCAGGATCTTTGTGTAGAGTTGTGTAATTTCTATACATTCTATATTCTGTTTCTGCTATACATCAATTTGCTCTGTGTCTATGTTCAATATAAATGCATCTAATTAATATGTTCTTTCTATTTATCTTCATATCTTCTGAGAAAGAGTGACTTGGCCCAAGGGGCATAAATGTGAAGAAATTATACTTTCTAAGAAACAGACTATTGTAGTCCACAAAAGCACAATATAGAGAGACTATTTATCGAATCCATCTGTCTGACTGTAAAGAAAAGCTCCTAATTATTTGTCCAAGATTTAGAGATGGAAAGATATTTCGAAATTTTAAAACCTGTATGTTTTATGTTATTGCACTGTTGAGCACTCTGTTTGCTTATTGCAGCTTTACCTGAAGCCAAGGATGTGATGGATGGTTTATCTTGTAAATTACTGACCTCTAGTGTCCCATAACCTGGTTTGCAAAACTTGAACACTGGAATCCTTAACGTGTCTAGTGCAGTGAAAAGAAGCCCTCTGTTTTGGGAATCAGCAACAAATGTTACACGGAATTATTGATATATATAATACATATGGGGAACTACTCTCTAATGAACAGCTGTATATTGCACAGTAAATTAATGACATTAGACAGTATCATTTAAGATGTCTTTGATATGTTTGCTTTCAGAGCAATATTTGACATTATTATTTTATGAATTTGAAAAACTTAGATCTGAAAAGCCTCCCAGATTTTGAACTTTTATTCTGGCCTGTCTCAAAACCCTTTTGTGAGGAATTACTAGTACCAAATACTGGAGAAAGTACAAGATAAATAAAAAGTAATTTAAAAACGAATCTGTAATATGAAAAGATCAAGTAAAATGATGGCAGACCTGCTAACTTCAACATTCTTGTCCTTTCCAGTTACATTTAATTGTTACTTTTTAAAAGTTTTAATTTAATCAGTAAAATATTTTTGTTGGCCACTCTTTGCTCCCATTGTGCAAAACTTACGAAACAGAAAAAAAAAAAATTCATTTTTGGAAATTATTTAAAAAAGGATAGAAAAAGAACTGCCATGCTTAACTTATTCTATACTTTCCCCAAAATTATTGAATTTAATTAGGAGATGCTTTGCATTGCTTTGTGAATTAGACACATCTACCTAAAGTATTTTAGAGTTATTGCTTGAAAGTTTATGACAGCATAATTTTTGAATTATGTTGTTCTCCCTTTTAGGTGAAATATAAAGGAGCTGCTAAGAAAGAACTTTCCAACCCTCTTTATCAGCAGATGCCAGCCACAATTGACAGTGTATTTGCAAAAGAATTAACACAACTTCAGAGCAAGGTACACTCAGAATCAAAAATTATTTTTAGATGAATTGGGTGACAGAATATGACCAATTTGTACACTATATTTGAACGGATACTTGATTGCCCTATTGATTTATTTGGGTGAGTTTATCATCCAGAGTTTATCACTGTAACGTCTTAACTTTGAGAACTACTCACTTTGAAAACGATGGCAATTTTAGTTGTTGTGTTTATTAAATATAAATTTAAAAACTGTTAGTGCATTCATCAATCCAGTGAAATTCAGTAGAAGATCATGAATGCAATAAGGAATTACTGAATTCAGTGACAATGTACTGTGTTTGTAGAATCTTGTCTACCAAGCATTTCGAATATGGGTGTTGTATTAGCTTTAAAAAAATGTTTAATGCTTAAAGGGAAAAAACTCCATACCTCAATTACTTTTAAAGGCACCTCCTGGTAGCAGTAAATGATTTCTGATGGTCTATGTACTACCACTTACAACAAGTTTTATGGATAAAAATATGAAATCAAGTGTATTGAACATAGTCTAAAACATGCAAACACCCAGTAAAATAAGCTCCAGGGACTTAAAAATGTAATACCCTTAAATGTAGGCAGATGACCCTTCACTTTCATTGATCTTGGTGGAACTGTGAGTGTTAAGTGTGTGTAATATGAATGAAGTTACAGATTTTCATTGTTACTCAGGAGAATTACAACTGATAGATGGTCTTGGCTCGCTGTCCACCAAGCATTTCCACTTATTTCTTGTTTTGCCTTTCTCCTCTCTTAAAGATATTAACTATGTATAGTTTAATATAGCCAGTCTGTGAAGTGCGTGCACTCCTGAATCCATTATTATTGATTGTATCTCAGTGTGCATACTTCTAATGCAGTGATTTGTTTTCAAACAAAGGAAAATATTCATAACAAAAGAAAGCACTGAAATCTCAAGACAACTTGTGGAGAAATGTTTTAATTTGAAACTGTGTTAATCAAGACTATATTAAGCAAATACAATAACATAAAGTATATTTTAGCTTTTGTAGTTTGAAATGGAACATGTACACACTTAAGTTAATGCAGCACAGTAGCTGAAATTACGATAATGTGACATTTCATTGTAAAGGGAGTGATTAGAAGAATTACAGTAGAAATAAATTGGGAATTAAACTTGCATAACACTTTTAAACCATTAGCTTGATTTCTAAAGCATGTTTCTAAAACTAGTTTGCCACAGATTTACTCCTGGATTCATTCCAAATGAGTACATTCTACATTAGTTTATGCAAATGAGGTTAATTAACATCAGTGATGTGGCAGAAAAGATAAATAACAGACTAAAAATGAAACCATTTGATTCATCAAAAAATCCTTTTAAGGAAAACACAGATATTTTCTGAAGGTTTTCTTCAATCATCCCACAGACATAGAGAAACAAATATGCATATAGGATGAGTTATATTGAAGCAGAAACTTTTCCTGTGAAATTCCTACCATCTCCTTAGGAATAGATGGATTATAGATCATAATCTGCCATAAAACTTAAAGATACACTGACACATTTTTCCAGCTCGTGGTTACTGTAGCAGTGGACCTGAATTTAATGCTACTTTGAGAGAGATCCTAGGGGATTTTCTAGTGGAAAATCTTCTCTACAATATTCAAATCTAATCCATATTGTGCCTATCACTGCAATACCTAAGTATCTAATACAAGTTCAGTTTTCAGCTGGGTCAGGGTATGGCAGACAAGATTTTTGCTGCATCTATCTAGCTGGGATTGTGAATTTGCAGATCATCGCTTCTGCAAGAGGAGACCATGGATATGCCATAGGCAGGAGAGGCCATTGTGCCAACCTTCCTGCAAAAAGGCTGCTGCAAGCACAGAACTGCAGTCTGTTTCTCAATTATAGTAAGCTGATTTTAAATGGGAAGAAAATACGAATACGTGTCCTCCTCCCCATCCACATTAGAACAAATATACACCATTGACTCCCTTTTCATTCTTCTTGGATGCAAGGCCGGGCTTCAATGCTTTTGTAGCCAGATCAAGCAAGTGCTTTTTTGCTCTGTGATGCCATGTTCTTGGCAGGATTGTAGCCTCATCTTGCAAGCAGGTGAGTCAGAATTAGGGGATCATGGCGTGGAAGAAAGAGAGCCACTGACTCTTCCCACAACTGCTGCTGGCACAGGACTTCTGAGGCTGGTGTGCCTCTGCTGGGTGATCTCCTTACACAGGTGTGTGCTTGACAAATGGTTTCTCCCATAATTTGATGTTTGATCCTGAAATGATGCTGCTATGCTGCTGCTGCCTAGCAGCTTCCTTTTCAGCCTACCTAGATCTAGTCAAATTTATTAATTTTATGCACTACTTGAGATCACCCTCCTGATTTAGGAACTTGGAGGCAGCTAGGGAAAATCTTTTTTCTCACAAGAAATTATTCCCCGCATACAGCTGCTCTCCACTGTCCTCTGCAGAGCAAACAGACTGCCGTAGGACTGTCTATCACTTTTGCATACATTAACTGATACGGCAGTTGTCATTGACTTCAGCAGAGCCAGGACCACGCTCTGTAGGATTCCAGCCATACAATGTCAGCACTGACAGGATCTATAATGGAGAGTACAACACCCTGACAACGGTGGTTCTCCTGTAGAGCTTGCTCCCCATATTGGCTGTATTGATTCATGCTCAATTCCCTCTTTAAGATACACAGAAAAGAATAAAACAAGACCACCTCTCCTGGCTTTTGCATAGAGCCCCATTTGCTTTTTTGTGTTTTATGTAAAACTGGCACAAGGATGGAAATAAATACCAACAGAGAAGGAAATCTATCCAAAATTTTACCAAAAAAAAAAAAAAAAAATCATTACACTGTTTATGAGGAAATAAGAGTTTCAGGAGAATGAAAAAGAAGTTCCATAGCCCCACATACTTGGCTGGCTTTTGTCGTTTTCACCTTTTCCTCTACACAGAAGATGTGACTGTTGCCCTCTAAACAACTTTCTTGAGGGAGAGCAATCAGATTTTTCTTCCTCTCTCTTTTGTCTTAGCTGTCCCCAGGGTAACTAGAGAGAGCAGAATTCCCTGGCCCCGTCATGTAACTTCACCCTCCATGGCAGCCTGCAAAGCTCTCACCGATTTCCCTGTTCTCGGCAATGTGAAAATAAAGTCGATGAGAGCAGTCTAGGCAGTGAGCCCTCATTTTGATTTTCCTGAGAGGAAATGGACATTTTCTGGAAAAATTGCAATTTTCCTGTGGAAAATATTTCTGAAGGAAAATTTCTGGTCATTGCTAGCTTTGTGTTAAGTCTTTTTATTGTCTGAAGACCAGAAGATACTGAATTCTTCCTTCACAGAATGATTTTTTTAATAAGGTGTCACAAGCAGTGATAAAGGTATTTAAAATTGCTTGAGGGGGAAACAATGTTGGAAAAAAGTGTTTCATCACTTTCTTCATCACTTTATTTCTGCCATAAGAAGAGATTGCACTGTTTTTCTTCTTATCTGAAACGAATAATCTAAAGCAAACTGAAGGCAGTTTAATTTTCTCCTTTGCACAGGGCAATATCTCAAATAGTAACTGTATGTCAATGCTCAACAGTATTTTCTTTTTGTTTTTAAAGATGATGAGCCAAGTGAATCTTAAGCAATATTTTCAACTGCCAGAGAAAGTTTCAGGATTTTTCTTACTTGTGGTCAGAATCCTCCTTTTACTTCTGTATGTATTTTTTTACTATGATGCAGCTATTTTTTGTGGTTTTCGGCATCATTTACAATGATGTTACACATAATCAAATGTTTTATGCAATTCTTTGTGGTTTTTTATGCTATCAAATCTCATTTTCAAGATTTTCCCTTTTTTATGGTAGCAGGTATAAGTCTCCTGGACTTACCTAGTTTTGTTTTACACAAATACATTGGATAATCTAATGCTCTATCTAGAGATTAAAATGGCATTTTCTGTGTTCTTGAACGCTGCTTCTTACAAAATCCTACACTGTGGGTTTTAAGCTCAGAGCTCAGCTTACTGACTATAAAGGGAAATATAAAAATAAAAATTTGATAGTGTTTAAAGTATTCCAAAACAGAGGGTCAGCCAGAGTTAAAAGAGCACAAAGCCTTCCTTAATGCAGCTTTCTATTGACACGGTGGTGTACAAGAGAGATAAGAAAAATAAAAACCGAATGCTTACAAATCAGTTCAACCTAAAGCCCCACCTACTTAAATAATTGCCTTGTATTTCTCAAGTTAATAAATGGTGCCACTACAGAGTAGAGGTTACGTTAGTGACCTGTAATACTTGATCTCTCAGTAGAGTAGTTTCATCTTTAGATTTGATAAAGAAAATTCAGTTTAGCTAAAACTCAAAAATTAACATGAAATAAGAAATAAATGTACACATGTAAAATATAAAGTATATTGATGAAATAATCCTCATAAACATTTTTTCATGTTCCTTGGAACTGATTTACAGATCTGGAAATAGTTCTGCACTAAACTGTCCAAAACTAAACTAGACAGCTATTGAACGCCTCCTAGCCTGTGATTACTTCAAGGGTACTTGAGTCTGTTAATAAGAATAATATAAAAAGTTTGGAAGAACACAGCTGTCAAATAGCAAGTCAAATGTTCCTACATGAAGCTAAAGGAACAGTCATCTTTTCCTAAGACAGTGGACACTCAGTTGTAATTTCTGTTGGTTTTCTCTGTTGGGAGTTGATGTGTTATTGTTTTTTGATGTCTCAGTTACATAACCTATTTGCCAAGAGAAAACTATAAATGTTGAACCAGTAAAGTGGCAATGTAATAAAATATCTAAAGTACTAGATTTTGGAAGTAGTTGTACAGGTATCCTTTTCAGAGTGTTAGTAAGTGGGGAACGTCTTAACAGTGACAATGTGAAGCAGGAGAAGTAGCAAGAGTTTTTGTGTCATATGTTTATATAGTAACTACACTTTTACAGGAGGTCATTTGTTATTGATGCTTCAGTCTTTTAAATATTATTTGCTTTGCTGGTTGCAAAAGGTAATCAGTATAGGGAGGTTATAGACCTTCTTTTTGTTTCAATTTACGTTGTGTTTGTTTCCCCAGAGGCCTGATCATGTTGGTTTTACACTGTATAAAATGGCACATTTTACGTTTCTGAATTTGATACTTTAATTCTCCTTCATATAATGGCAGTGAAAAAAACAAAACAAAACAAAAAACCCCCAACCAAACCCCCAAAAACCAAACCCAAACCCTTTTTGTCTTAATCTCTCAACCTATATATCATTTTGTAATCTGAGATAGTCAGGGCAGATAGTAATGTATTGCCTTGGGCACCCTGATCTGTGACTCAGATGCAATCTTGATGCCTTAAACACAAACAGATAAAACATTTTCTCACAGTTCTAGTATCCTGTCCTAAAAGAGTCTGAATCACCGTAGTGGAGAGTTCCCATCTCAAAACTTTCAGTTTTCTTTCATTGCTATCGAGGGTTTTAGTTTCAAATCCCTTTCCTCCTGATCAGCTTTCAATCTTATTTAGTATTTGCTGTTTTCTTGGAGATTATTTTAATGCTCAATCCCAAGAGCTATTAGAAAATGAATTTTCTTGATGCTTGCTGCTTCTTCAGACTTCAAAACCTGGTGAATTTTGTTAATGTAAGTCTAAAAGCTTCTGACAAGGATAAGTGCAAGTTCAGCTTTTCAGGCAGTTTTAGTATGTGAGTGTGTGTATATGTAAGTATAACAAAGTACAGTGAAAGCTGGATGAATGCCTACCATTGAGCTCAGTTTCTATTATAAAATAAATTTGTTTATAAACTCAAATCCAATTCCATTTTCCTTTACCATGATGACAATTGAATGTAAATATTATTTTTCTTTGTGAACCTGGGGGTTAGTCAAAATGTGTATTGTGCTACTAATTTCCTAACAGTGGAAGGGATAGATTTCCTGGAATAGTTACTTAGCTGATAGATTGATGTGTGTTTTCAGCAAAAAACCCCTTTTGCTTATGCTTTTCCCTGGGCTGTCTTCTCACCTTGTTAAGGTTAATTTTCTGTTTCTGCATATTTCTTTTTCTTCCACCATTTACTCATATCTGTGTAGCAATAACAGATGCTGACTGTACCTTATATGTCTCTGTTTTGGGTGGAAGCTGCTCTTGTTTCAGGGTTCTGGTTCCATTAAGGAGCTTAATTATTTATTACACTTCTTCCTGAATACAGGCACACAAAGGCACTAGGTTTAACCCAGCTCATATTATTACACCTGCTCTGCTGAGATAGAATAATGTTGCTCTTTTCAGGTTCTCTATAAACAAAAACATGATGCTCAGAAAGGAATTTCAGATTATGCACATATGAAGGAGCCTCCAGATGTTAAGCATGCCATGGAAGTCAATAAATACCAGAGTGATGTAAGTACTCCCCCATCTGAAATGGGTTTGCTTGTTTTGGGTAGATACAGCTCTTATAGCTAACTGAACTGAATTGGGCATGGAATATTTTCAACTTTCATTAGTTGGTATTTTTTGACATTATTTGCTCTGAATTAGTTTGGGACATGATATGTGTATAAAATATGCTACAAGTAATGGTATGTGAGTTTTATTCTAAACTACAGTGGAAAGTGGTTGTTATTTTTTTATTAGTAGTGATTAATACTTTATTAGTAGTAATTGTGCTGTCGCTTTGAAATAGAATTACAAACACAGGTTCTCTGATTTCATGTGTACCTACCTGTACTTCAAAAGTGTGTAAAACTCTCTGTTTCTGTGAACACCAGCATAGCTTCAGTGTCTTACACTGTCAACACTTGGATAGTTCTCCAAGGGTTCTGTATAGAGGAGAGGAGGGAGCTTTTTCTATCCTGCTCTTGCACACTTACATGCCCATGGATTACTTTATTTCTATGCCACAAATGTGTATCAAATGAATTTCAAAGAACAATTTATGACTTATTTTACAGAATCTGAGCCACAGTGTTCAGTTTGATGCCTGGCAATAGTTTATGTGATTGACCGAAGTATTTGTTCTTGTAGTATTACTTAGATAATTTGCAAATAATTTAGAGTATTTAGCAATATTTTTTAAAGTTGATTGTTTTTTGTTTTTGTGGGGGTTTTTTTTTGTTTGTTTGGGTTTTTTTTACAGCTGCTTGGTAACTTCTTTAGGTTCTTTAAGTTTTTACAATATAAAAGCATAATAATAGTATTTACATTTTTTATTAGTATGAAGTCAGGTTTGATTTCATAGTTAAGCTATCTTATACTACTCGATGCACCGTTGCTGGGGACAGAAGTGCTACCAAGATTAGTGTCTTGGATGATACAAACACAACTTTGAAGAAAAATGTATGTTAGTTTTAGGTTTTGTAAAAGCTTACTTATGAGAAAACCAAATTTTAGAAGATGGGCTAAAATAGTGAAGTCATTTTAAAGGGTACACTGACATGTAAATACCTTTAAAGTTATTATCCATTTCCATTCTTCTTAGGTAACCAAATCAAGTCAGATGGGTATGTAATTTTATAACTCTTGATTCTCAGATAAATGGGATATTTGCTTGCTGCTAATAATGAGAAAATGAAGCTTGAGTGTTCATTTTGAATTATCTTAAATGTACCCTATCTTCCCTACTGGCAGTATAACAAACACTCGTAGGTTATGTAGGCTGAAAACTAAATGTCAGTGTTAGATGTATGTCCGTGTGTGCAGAATCTTGACAGCTGGCCACTGATTAAAAGGCTGCTGGAAAACTTCAGGGAAGCATTATGTTTGAAGAATAACTTTTTCTTCTGCTGGGAAATACCTGCCCTGGTACTCCCAGCAGTAATTTGCAACCTGCCTTGATTGTAGAATTCCCGCTTCCTATCAAACTCTGGTTGTTTCTGCTGTTGGAAGCATCAGGATGTCGGACTGACAGAGGGTAGGAGCTGGGAGCATGAGCTTTCCCCATAAGCAAGAGGTTTTTTTACCTAGCAGTAGGAATGATGGTGGGCTACTAAGGAAGGAACTAATGTTGGAAAGAGAGATGGGAATCCCTCTTAGAGAAGGTGTTGGGACCAGGAGGAATATGGGATGAGGTTTTGAATCAAATTCATCATGAGGATTAGTATGCTAGCCTGAAACCTGTTCCCCTTCTCCAGCTGTACATCACCTGCTAACAAATTAAGGAGAGCAGGGTACGGATGTGAGGGTAAATGAAATTTGGTTGTTTCATCTTCTTTCACCCTTACAGCAAGCAAAAAAAAAAAAAAGAAATTAAGGCAAAGGTAGGAGGGATGTTTTGATAAATGAGTACTTTTAACAGCGTGTTAAAGATGTTGAAAAGATATGAAGGAAATTATTTTCAGCCCGAGCAAACTTAAAAAAAAAAAAATCAAGCAAATGCTTAGTATCCAACAGAAAACTCTAACCAGTTAGTTTCATCTGTTTAAGATCAGATTCTTTCTGGTTGCTCACAGGGAGCTGCAGTGCAATGGGGTTCTATCTTTATCACACATAAAGAAGCAAGTTATATAAGTACAGTTACTGTTCTGCAGAGTTCCACAGCTCCTGTGGGTAATTGTTTGGGTGCCATGGTGAACATTGGCAGATTTCTTGTTTTCTAAACGCAGGTTTAATTAGGAGCCATGTGCGTTTTCCTCTTTTGAGTCTGAGCATGGAATAGTGAGCATCCCAAATGTGGAGCATTTGTCTTTCCAAACTATTTCAGGCTATTTGTAGAATCACAGCTTTGAAAAGTGCAGGAAAAAGGAGGGAAACTGCTGGGGGAATAGGACAAAGCCCTTTTATCCACCACTCAATACAGTATACCTATGGGAGCAGAATGCATGTTTACCTACAATGCTCTGCCAACTCAATTCAACCTTTACATGCAGGGTTTGCATCTAATAGGATTAGGATGTCTTTAAGACTATTTACTTAGCCTTAAAATAAGGCTGACATTTATACTCAACTCTGTGAAATGTACAATTTCCTTTAAAAATTAAGACTGTATTCAACTTATAATACATTCGTGCTGACATTTTGAAACTGTCATGTGCTGTAGGCCTTCACACCACTTTGAATATCATTAACGTGCTCTGTAAGCGTGGGCTGAAGCTGCGTAATAGGGAAATACTGTAATATCTTCTGAACAATGTGATCGTTCATAAGAAAAACATTTTTCTCTTCTTCATACACTGAAGAAAATCGCTCTCAAAAGAACAAAAGTGACTTTTTGAATGATAGGTCATTTACTTGAAAAATAATTTAAATACTACGCAATGCTTGAATGAAAGCATGTTTATCCAAACCAGAGGACTTTTCTCTATAAATTGTGTTTGTGTTTTGTTAAGTGAATGTTAATGATGTGACTTTGGCACACAAAGGCATTTTGAGAAGAGTGAAGTAGGGACTATCGGCCTACTTTATGTCTGTGCTTGGCTGATGTAATTTAGCTCATTTAGAAATTTCCAAGCTTGGGACCAACAGCAGGTGGTGGCCTTTAGAAAACTATCAGGTCACAAAATAGCGGCTCATCTTATGTGTAGCTGAGGATCACGTGGGTGGGAGAATGTACTTGAACACTGAAATGACATGACAATTAAGTTCCTGAAGCAAAGAAAACATAGTATTTGATAAAGATACTCAAGGCTGTGGATCACAGTTTTTTCTGTTCCAGGATGTCGTCCATTACTGCACATTACGATTAGCAAAACAATGTTAAGTATTTGTACGGCAGTTTATATGTTCTATTTGGTTGAAATTACTGATTCTCCTCACAGCATTACATTGTATGAAATAAGTGGTGTTCTGGTTTTACAAATAGGAAAACTGCAATAAACTCGTCTGTGGACGTTAAAAAGGCATTTTGCAGATCTGAGATTTGAGCCCTGGTATCTTTTCTCTTACACTTATGTATGAAACAGTGCTGCTTTTAAAATGTTAGTTGACAGTTGGGCAAACTTTTGATGTATGTGTATGTTCTTTGGTCCATATGATGTCAGTGGTGGTAATTTGTAATGTTTCGCTGACCATCTAAATTTGAGTATTTAAGAAGTCTGTATTGCCTTTGGAGTAAGGGGTTTTTTTTCATGTTCAGGATTTTGTGCACTCATAATCCACAGGAAAAAAAAAAAAGTTCCATTCTTTCTAAGACCAAATCAGCAGGTCATAAATTTGATGCTTAAACACCATCAATAACGTACCAAGATGTTGATGTTTGTTTTGAGGCAGATCATATTAAAGTCAAGGTTTAAACTCAGGCTTTCTGTTCCGCATCTGCATTAGAAAAATCACCTTTCACTGACTAAGTTTCTGCTGACAGTGGTTGTCAACAGTAGGTCCCCCTGGACCACTTCCAACTGATGCTGAAAATGATGTGTTTACTCCTGATGTAATTGGGACCAATCAATTTTCAAGCCCATTACTGGAAAGGATGACTGCATCAATCTGTAATGGGCCAGAAATGTGTTTGTCTCTTCTACATGAGCTGGGAAACGGTTTTCAACACCATTTGAGTGGGGATCAGAAAAGCTGTTGCCAATGATGATTGTCACCAGCTAGTCATTTCCTTCGTGTTGATGGACCCCAAAGTGCAGATGAGAGAAAAGGGGGCAGAGACATAGCTGACAGGCCGTTAGTTAGTGGACTTGCAGCTCTTAGACAATACTAAGCAGAAATGAACAGTGAGAGACAAATTCTCTTGTGGATAGGCGTGGCCAGCTCCATGCTGACATCTTTGTGTGCATCTCAAGAGGGCAAAATGTGTTCATAGCTGCTAGTGCATATTTTTATGATTTATTACCTATAGCATGGAATAGTTTTGGAATTGGAATGGCGGGGAAGACAAATGATTGCAGGAAGGGTCTGAATCCTTTAAACCTTGGTGTGCTTGGGTCACCATGTAGCAGAAGTTTCCATTTATTGATTGATGACCTGAGATGTTTTGCAGCATTGTTAGAAATCTGTTTACTTTTCAGCATTGCAGTGCATTCCAATGCACTGGCACCATCATGAAAGGTGAAGCATCTTCAGGACTCTAAGCTGGAGTAAATAGACCAGCATGTTTATCCTCAGTGGACCTTATACCTTTTTATAAGAGCTGGAGGTTTGGCCCTATTAAAATTAGTCTACTAATTATGAGCAAGCCCTGAATATTTTCCATACTTTGCAAAAACTAGTGGCAATTCAGAGTATGTAATCACATTTGGGATTAGAGACGAGAAATGGTTTTTGTTCCGATAATCATTATTTTTAAAAAATATTCAACAATGTAACCAGTTTTTATTTAGTGTAATTTCATATTGGGGTAGAAACCCACTTAGTATTTATAATTTACTATTTGCAACTTCAAAACTAGATGGTACAATTTTTTTCCCTTTTTGTCCTTGCTTCTTTCTTGTTTGCATTTCCCACTGGTCTGCTGTGATGCTTCATTTAGGTCTTTAACTGCTGCTCTTAAGTTGTCGGTATCTTGGTTCCTTTCTCCTATGAAAAGGCCAGTTTGAGCAGACGTTTTGTAGACCTGTGGTCCTCGTAAAAAGGACCAATTCTTGAACATCTTGAGGTGATGTTTTTCATAGAGCATGAGCAAGCCTCTGAAGTGAAGACTGAGTAAGGGCATTGTGTAATACCTGGAGGTTCCAGTTAGGGTTTGATCCTGTTGGTAAGGGGCTGAACCAATTCAGGAGAAAAGATGGCCCCTTCCCTGGGTACTTCAGCTGTTTTTTCTTTTGTGCTTGACCAGCCTTTTTCTCTTCTTCCCTCTTGTAGGCTTCTCCACTTTCCATCTTCCCCACTTTCCATCTTCCCCACTTCCTATCTTCTCAGTGCCCATGGGTGCATGCACCAGGCTGGTTGCTTTGCCCCATCTTCAGCTGTTTCCTTGCTCTCAGAATAGCTCTGGTTTTACTGTTCTAACATAGGACTATTTAAAAAAAAAAAAAAAAGTCACTAGATGGAATGGAATAGCAGCTGTGTAATAGAGGCCAGCACACTGTCCCGATGGGAAAGGGTCAGCATCCAGGGATTGAGGTTATTCAGGAAATGGGAAACATATTTTTTTCTTTCTTTGGTCTAGCTCTGACAAACTACTGTTCTGCTGCATAACATTTTTATTCTCACCGGAGTATGACAAGCTGCAGAATGGAGCAAATATATATTGCAGACATTTGTAAAATGCTAGATGACTTTCCCTCAGACATAAGTAATAGGTATACTGGTTTAGGTGCAGGAAAAATAATAATTCACTCAGGGAAAGCTATAGCAATTGGCCTTGCATCTAATATAATTGGAAATGATAAAATATAAAGGACTGTCTCTGTCTTATTCTGTGCTGCCCTCCCCGCCCCCCCCCCCCCAATTAACCACAGTCCATTATTTCATGTACTATATGATCATGTCATTTGGGAGCAATAAGTGACCGCATTTCCTCAACTTTATCACCAGTGTTCTTGATTCTCTGTTGTTAAATTCACTTCATTTCTAATTTCTATTTTGAGCACATATGCTGGCCTTTAATTTGCAATTTACATGGATGATAGGGTGCTATTCAGAAACCTGTTTCTGCTACCTTTGTGGTTTTCACCTCACCTCATGTGGTCATTAGAATGAACAGCATATAATTAATTAAATTCATGTAAAGCCCTGAATTGCAAATGCTTGTCTGTACATCTAGTTTCTTAAAAAAATAGAGGAAATCTAAACTTAACCAAAACAAAACTTCCAGTGGTTTAAATGAGCTGTAAGAATCAGCTTCTATTTTCTTGGTAGGTGATACTTTGGGCTATATTCATCCAACCTATTTATTTATTTATGTTATCAGGAATTACGCTTGTGCGTCACTCATTGTAGATTAAAAATTATAAGATGTATTTGTGGGCAAGCAGCCAACAGCGAAGCCTGTTTAGCTTGCCTGAAGCCATATGGATGCAAAATTACTTTCCTGTTGCTTGTAAAATATTTGCTAAAAAGTAAGATTTTTTCCTTTTCTTTTGGCAATAACATTTCTACAAATTATATTTGTCGTTGAGTTGCTGCGGTTTATGAGTTTGTTGCATTGTACCCAGAGTGAAACTTTACATTGGATAATAGGAACTAGATGTGGAGGTTATAAGTGAAACTTCAAGCTGAGGACTTTCATGATGGTGAAATACTATCTTGAGAGGTTGATTAACTTTGTTAAGGAGCAGAAGAAAATCTGAAAGGCTGTCCAGTAAAGCAGGAATTATTCTGTTACTTTCCATTTCCTGTACACTTTATTTTATGTTCTCTAACTTTTGCCTGAAACTTCAATTTGTCAGACACTTTTGAATACCAGGGATGATTTTCTTAATCATTCAGAATAATTCAGTAAGGCGGCTCTTGGAAACTGGCTTAGCTGGCACATGCTGCAGCAAGGGAGAGGGAAAAAGTCTACGGACCCTGAAGAGGGAGAAGAATGATAACTTGTGGTCTCGGAGCTCTGTGATGTCCCTGAGGTCTATGCAGTTCCTGTGGTTGCTTTGCTAAATGGAAAATGTTTGGACTCTCTTACCTGTGGTTTAGCCTTCTGGCCAAAGTTTTCTGAACCCATTCATTACAGTAGTGGCTTTTGCACAAACAGAAAGAGTCGTTCTTGTAATCCACATGCTGGAACACTCAGCCTTCTTGTTCCCATGATTGTGTAAAGGAGCAGATAAGTGGAATTGGAGGAGTGGGGAATGCTGAGGTGGAGTTGTGTTGTTGAATTACATACCAGCTACATGGCTGCCCATTACTGAGAAAGACGTTCACTGTGGTAGAATTACAGTTCCTGTTCAGTGTAGCTGCAATCTGCTAGGCTGTGGAGCTCGGTGTCATAGGGCGGTTTGTTTATATTGAAAAAGGGTACAGCATTGAAAAAAAATGCTGACTCTTAGAAGACCTCTGAAATTTAATGATAAAACCTAATATTTGGGTCTTTGCAGTGTTTTCATTTTCTACTATGCTTTTAAGCAAAACCATTTTTCATTTTAATATTGTATTTTATGTTTCTGAATTTCTTCCTTATCCTTTTAAACCTGTATGTGGGTCTTACTAAATAATCCCTGCCAAGCAGAACTGTGTTGGATAAATTAAGCATAGTTCTGTTGAATTTGATGGTTGAGTTGATAGGTCAAAGATTATTCATAAAATTCAAATGTTTTTGTTTGTTTATTTTAAACAAAACTGTTTTTGGTTTGACAGGTATCCTATAGGAAGGACATGCAAGATACTCATAGATACACTGAAGTGCTGAACAGGCCAGACATAAAGATAGCAACTGAGATAACAAAGATAATAAGTGAAGTATGTTCTCCTCTTACTCTGTGTTTTTTAGACACGTTGTTTTATTAATTCCAATTTCAGTCAGATTGTTTAGAATGCTGCTGAAATTCTCAAATGTCATGAGCAGAAAAACTGCAATAGCAAATCTGATATGCAGGTTTGATTATAAAAACCCCAGCCCGCCCCCCGCCCCCCCCAACACCTTGCCTGGTATGTTGCAAAGTTAGGGGTTTCTTCTATTTTGATGATGACAGTATAACCTTTGTGATTATTGCTCACCGATCTAAAAACAACATTAAGCTTACTAAAGTTGGTTTTGTTTCAGCTTTATTCATGATAACCATTCTCAAAATCTGTCATATGCTTGTATGCTACACTGCACTTAAGAGATATACCAAGCCTTTATTCACCTCAGGAGAAGAGAAGCTCGTATGTCAGGACTCCCCTTCCTCCTCCCATCTCAGCTGGCACAGGCAGGGAAGTACATTTCCCTGCTGTCCTGAGAGCTGTGCAAGCATGCTGCTTCTTGCACGGGGGCACTCCTCCTTGAACTCCCTTCTCAAATTCTTTGCCCTCCCACCATGACATCCGCTAACTGATATAGGTCAAGGAGTAGTTTGAGAAGCAGCCATGTAAGATGCAGTTCAATATCATCTTGTAGACAAGGCAAACAATATATATATATATATATATATATATATAAACACCTGAGCCAAGATTTTAAGTAACTGTTTATAGTGAGACTGACTAGGCACCTACGAAGAGACCATTTTAAGAGACCTGATTCACCTTTTGAATATTCAGGATTTGCTGAAAACCAAGGACTTCTACCAAGTCTTGTGTTCAACACGCAAATGTACTAGTTGCTGTTTGAGCCCCTTCTGAGTTAGAGTGGCTTTGGGACTTTTTATTTCTCTCAGTCTTTTGTTATGACATGTCCTTGCTGATTCACAGTGCCTGAGTAATGCAAGAAGCCTATTTTAGGCAATGGGTAATTTAGTTTGTGATATTGCAAAGCCCCTATTGTCGATTCATCTGTGCTGTTTCCTAATGTATTGCGGAAAAAAATTGCAGCAATTTGCATGAGAAGCAGTTCAGCTGGAAAGATCATGTAACATCAACCTTGTGGGACTAATTCTGCTCTGTTACACCAATGCAACCTCGCTGACATCCAGCAGTGGTAACACTGAGAGTGGAATCTGACCTTACATTTCAAAAAAGCTGCCCCTCAGCCTAGTTTTATTTCAAGGCTGTTTTCAGCTGGTACAAATAATTTTGTATAAATTGCAGACCCTGTCGCAAGAAACACTGAGCCACTGTAACTCATTTTGCCTTCATTGGGAGAGCAATATCTCTCAGGCTTAAGCTATGTGTTTGGTTAAAGTTGAATTTTGTGAATGCTGCACATTTTGTTCTAAAATAAATAAATATTACATTGTTAAGGAGCTGAAGCCTGAGAAAGGATTTTTTTTTTTTTTTTTTTTTTTTTTTGGAGCTGATTAGAACATTAGCTTCAATGCAGATTGCTAAATGAGATTTTTTTTCTACTAACTTTAATGATTACATTTCTCTTGATAAAACAAAAAAAAAATTTAATAGTGATTCATATTCATTTTTTATTTAAGGCTGAGTACAAAAAAGGAAGGGGAGAGATGAATAAGGAGCCTGCTGTACTTGGAAGACCAGATTTTGAACATGCTAAAGGAGTTTCAAAACTATTAAGTCAAGTAAGAATCTCTGTCATTTTACAATGACTTCATTCAGATATCTCGTTCCTAGTAATGCAAAAAATATTTAGAGTTTTAGATTATTATCTCTAATTGCATGAAGATTATGTTCTCAAACTTTTTATATAGTATTGCAATGACTGGTAAATTCGTGATTCTTAGGAAACAGATTATACATTTTTATGCAAAAATACAATGAACTTTGACTGTTACAGCTTGTCTCTTGTGGAGATGGTGTATATTTATACAGATTATCTAGGATTTCTAAATATTCACTGTTTGTAATTTAGATTTCGCTACTCATTCAGTTTGAGTGGAACCTTACCCTGTGATTAATCCCACTGAAGTAACCGGGGTCTTTTGTGTAACTGCTTTCTAATGTGAGTAATGGGATCTGAATTTGGCCTGACATGTAAACCACCCTCCTTCCTGAAACTGAACCTTTTATGTACTACTTTCTGTTATATATTAACCTCAACACCCCACCCCCAAAATAAACAAAACAAAAGATGAAAAATAGAAGGATTACTTTAGTCCATAACTAGAAAGAAAGCTGAAAACAAAAATATTCCCTCTTTTCCTCTTATGAATCTTCTACTCTATGACTCTACTACATTGTCGGAAGGGTTTTTTGACTGCTGGCCTTTTTTTTTTTTAATTTTATTTTTCTTTTTTTCTGGAGTAGTTCTTTAACAGTGCCTTGAATAATCTTCACTAGTAATCCTGACAGGCTACACTTAGAGCTTTTATAAAGCCAGGAACAAATTCTGCCTTCTTGTAGGAGGAGAATAATGTTCTTTGACTGGAAAAGGCTGTGTCAGCCTTCCCAGAACTAAAAAAAACCCAACAAAACCAAGAGTAGTAGTGTATACACTAGGGCAGTCTGAACATCAGCAGTATTTGTGCAGCAAATAGTTGTGATTTGGCTAGATGGTAATCATCTTCCCTAGAACTAGGACAAAATGAGGGTAATGTGTCATAGAGAATGAACTGCAAAACAGTGCAGTGTCTTATTTGCAAGAGGTGGATCTCCTTTTGCTGTCACCAAACATTGTCCTTAGCTGCTGTTTCACACTGGCCCATCGTTAACTTTGAAGCATTCCTACTGCACAAAGGGAAAAAGAAGAAAATACCTGGATTTTTATTGCTTTGTTAAATGATATGCTCAGGATAAAAATCAGTTTGTGTTTTCCAAATAGATTTCTTTCTTCCATCTTGTAATTTATCATGCTCATTCCTCTGCTGATGGACAAGTCTGCTAAGAGATTCTTTTGTGTTTAGTATCATGCAGGCTTGGAAGTCAACCTGTTCTTTCTAGGAAGAGCCAATGCAATGCTGCCTAGACCTGGGTGTCACTTACAGGAAAGGGAGCTGTCTGTCATTTAGGAAACAACATTTAGTGATTTTTAAAAAGGGTTCATATCTAAATGTAGTGTGTGTTATCCTTTATTTCTACTCAATGGCTGTCTACACTTGGCTTTCCTTGCAGCCCATTTCAGAATCTATTGGGCTTGCAGCTGCCTATCATCACAAATGGGACCGAAGCGGATCCCTTTCCAATAGCCCTCTCCATCTCACTAAGCCTGGTGCCCTTGAGCTAGTGGCCAACAATCACAACACTAAAAAGATACCAGCTGGATCACGAGGTCCTGCGGGCTGATGCTGAGCCAGCTGCATCATAGGCTTCATCAATGCACTTTTTATCTTATTTTTTATTAGACGTGCTTTTCCTTTTGGACAATGTATGCTGTATCTGCAAAAGCGCTACAATAGAGTCTCTTCACTGCCAGGGACTGGGGTGGCAGCAGTTCCAGCTGAGATCCTTCTGCAGAAGAGAATATTGGGTGTGCAATTTTAACTTCTTTAGAGAGTCGAAATGGTGCAGGAGGTGTGTCAGGAACAGATGAGTTAACAAAATGTAGCTTGCTTACAGTTTGTTTGTAAAGAAATAAACTGCATTTGTAAAGAAATAAACTCTGCATCCAGTGGGCCTGGATCCAAGTTTTGGGATCCTTCCTTCTCTTGTCCTCTCAGTCTACACTTTTATGGCTGCTCGGAGTGCATGTGATGGGCCATGTACTTATAGCAAGGGAGGCAGCCTGGCACTCTGCTGCCAGCTATCTGCGTGCAGCAGCATGGAGACTGTAAACAGCAGGCTGCTTTCAGCAGTGGGGACCTGTGCTCAGCAATTCCCCACCTCCTCTGAAGGGAAGGCAGTGGCCATAGGTTTTCTAGTGTTTTTATATATTATTTGAATCATTATAACACTTAGACACACTGATCATAAATCAAGAGCACAGAAAAATGAATAAGACCCCTGTGTCCAAAGAGCAGGTGGGGTGGGGTAGGATGAGGAATGCACCTGTGCTGTGGGAGAGGAAGATCCCTAAATGTGGGTCAGTCATGTCAGTCCTCTTCATGAAAGGATCATGAAGCAGGCTTGTAACAATTACAAGATGTAGAAAATAGTGAAGTTAATGATCTCTTTATTGTCTCCAAAATTTCTGGCTTTAGGGTTCTCATTTGTTTCTCAGCAAATGGGAGCATTATAAACTTTTTGTGCTGAAAGCTGATGATATCCTTTAATAGCATGAATCTATAAGCTGCAACATGCAGTGTAATACTAGTTATTTGACCCTCACAGTAAATTTGCAAAGTTGACAATTCTGATGGATGTAATGGGAAGAGAAGATGATAACATGTTTTAATGTGGTGCATATGGGTAGGTAATTTAGGGAGTATAGAGAACAAGAGCAAGAAGAGGTCAGGCAGTGTGGGTGTAACGAAGGGAGAAAGCAATCAAGGCAAGCAGGAAGGCAAACAAAGTGAAGAAAATAGTGTTAATGTTTGACTGGCACTCAAGGCTCTACAAAAATCAGTGTACCCTCTCTCTCTTTTTTCCTGTAATTAATTTATTTTTTATTCAACAAAGATTTTGACAACAGCAGCAGCAAAAATAATAGCTCCCAGGACTAGTATATTTACCCACAGCACACAGAAACCTCTTTCTGATGATTTTAAACCAAATTTCAAACAGAATCTGTGTTAGATCTTGTGAAAACATAAAGCTTGTCAATTTGCTGAATGCACCTTGTGTTATTTAGGGTTTTTTTTGGTATTAACAAAAACAAGCTCTCATTTGTGTCTTTATGTCATCTAATGCATTTTATTAGCTTTTTCAAAGAGCTGCTGTTATGAGGTATTCTTATGTTCAATAATTGGTTTTATGATTAATAATTTTGGATATTTGTATTTTACACTGGACCTGGTACTTATTGTTTCAGAGATAAAATTGTTAGAGGTAGAATGTTTTTCAAAACACACCTTCTCTGAGATTATCAGTAACAACACAAAGAGCCTAAGATTTTCTAAGTCTTTCTTTGTTTTAAACTCTGCTGGTGCTTTTAGCAACCAATATTTTAATTTGGCCACTTGTTTATACTACATTTCCTTTCGTAACTATGTGCTCTGATGGATTTTTCTTTTTTTTTTTTTTAAATATGTTTTTATATGGTCATGAGGAAATGCTTTAGCTGCGAGTGTCTGCTTCATCCCAGGCTCCCAGTGGTTGAATGATTCAATTTTTGTAGTTTCTTTGTAAATCTGAACAGTGGGTGATGTCATCCACTTCTGAAACTGAACACTCCCTGTGTGAACAGCTTTGAACTACAGATTTGATTTAGGACTGTTGCTGCAAAGCTTCAAAAGACATGCTCTGTCCAGCTGCAATTCTGACTTTTATAGGTTTTGTGCAAGGCCGATGAGAAGTTTGTTTATCCAGGCCTTATTTGATACCAGTTTGGTTTTTCAGGGATGTTATTGCGTTAAAAGCCTGCAAAGTCTGCTCTTTCTTCAGCAACAATTAAAAAGCAGCCTCCACACATTTCTTTCAGATTAACCACCACTACCTACTCTCTAAAAAAACTAAACAAACTTAAGACTTTCATTAAGATGGTAAATAAGTAGCCATAGTTTTAAACCCTTATTGAAGTAAAGCTTTTGGTTAATGATGAAATTTGTAGATAAGCTTCTACCAACAACTGTCATTTCTACTCCCACTTTTGTTTGCTCTTCCACCATGTTACAGCACTGCTAAAACCTCCCCCCTTCAGATGTTTTAAAAATCACTGATGAAGTATTTTTCTTTCTTCTCTTTAATGAGAACACTCTCACAGGCATATTTTCCCCCTTTAAACTGCATTCATAACTTTTCTCCTGTTCAAAAGAAGGATAAATACTGTGTGTGTTACTTCACAGTGACTCATCCGTGGGCTTGCTCTTCTCTCTTCTTTTCACCCCACACTTTCTTACAAAAGGGAGAAAGAAACAGGAAAGTACCGATAAAAGAGTGTGTGCGTAGCTTTCAATGACCCAAATTCCCGATGCCAAGTCAGAGTTAAATTACTGCTGGAAGTGCTCTGGAGATACTGCCAGGGTCATCTGGTATTATTATGCAGCCTCCATTTTGCCCCAGAGCGACATGTGCGGTGGCGTTGGGAAGGAGAGCAAAGGCAACAAGCAGAGCAGCCAGAGAGGCAGCAGGGCTTAGAGGTACCGAGGCATCCCTCACTGCAACAGGAACGTTTACAGTCAGATTGGTGGGTGGTCTGCCTAAATTTGTGACCCTCCTGCACATCAGCATCAGGGCACACAGCCCTGGGAAGACTGGATTCACTGGCTCCGCCTCTTTCCTTCAGTAGCAATGATGTGATTTGAAGTGACACTAACGAGTATTTATTAATAGAATTTCTAGTTTGAAATGTATTGCTGAAAAATGGCATGAAATGGCTGCAGCTGGAAGATGACAAGCCAGTTTTGAGGAGAGGTCCATTTGGCACTGACGCTGTCACACTTAACAAGAATATCAAGGACCACATTGTGCATTCGGTCTGTGTGCAGCATTTGTGGCCATTCGTTGGCTGGGCAGAAGACAGCCAGCAGTAGTTGGATATTTAAAGTCCTGTGCAGGGTGTCATCATGATGTGAGCTGATGCCCAAGGAATAAAAGACAATTTTGCTCACCATGCTGACTTGATCCCTGATTTCAGAGGCTTTTTGAATTGCGTATTCCAGCACTGCTTGATTTTTATTAGAGGCAAGTTTTGGTTACACCTTTTAAAAGCGAAAAGCCCTATGATTTATTCCTCCACTGCTCGTACAGAATGTGGATTTGCCTTTGACAAAGGCAGTGTTTTTGTATTCAGATATGTGCTCTAGCACTTGATCCAAAGCCAAGGCAAATATCAAACAATATGAACCAGATGAGTCTACCAGAAGACAATATATATTCTTTTCTAGAGTTAGTGTGAAAGATTATGAAGTTCATCAAGCGTTCAGATAAAGTTTCTCTTTAAAAGTAACAATGTTTTAGAATTTCCTTCCTTGAAAAAGGAATCATAATGTAGTGCTGGAATCATAATGTAGTTCTTGAACATATGTGGTTAGTTTCTGTTTGGGTGGCTTAGTTTTGGTTTCTTGTTATCCTGATTAATGAAATATTGGACATTGTGGCTAAACATAACGAGACTGTGTAAGCTAAACCATGTTGAGAGTTTAAGGCAAGGAAGAACTAAAAAGGAAGAAAGAAAATTCTCCCCACAACTAAAGCTGAGAAAAAAATAATTTTTGAAGGAGATTGAGGTGGTTTAACCACTTTATCAGGCATTCATGTGGGAATAGAGAAAAAAGGACTAAGGAAAAAGCCGCATATTTATTTAATGCAGAGCGTGGTAAATTATAATGGATGCTGCATAGGCTCAGATATCAGGTGTCTGACTAGCATTCATGAGGGCAGCATAGTTCAGGCTGAATTCTATTCTCCTCCATTATGCCCAGCTGTTGGAAAGAAGCAAGGCATGTGTGTGAAGTCTCCAGATGTTTGATGATCATGCACAACGAGGGGAGCAAAGGAAGGAGATTTACTATTTGTTCAATTTCATATTTTCAGCTCCTCAGCATGTTTCATGGAATTTTTGTGAGTTATTTACTTCTAATGCCATTGCATTAATACATTTATGTATTGCTCATTTCCTCTGATGTGTGTTGTCATTCCCCCTTTTTCTTTTGAACAAGAAGAAAAGAAAGTGAAAGGGATGGCAGGCAGTGGTTTAATTATGCTTTCTAAACTGTAATGAGGTGGGAATTGTCCCCAAGAAGGGACTGTACTACAGAGATTCCTCGGGGTCTTGTGCGAAATTTCTAGCAGAATTATAAGTAGACCTGGGGGCTCTGGTGATAGCCTAGCACAGTGCAAGTGACACATGGACCTGGTGGTGGGAAGGTGGCCGAGTGGGAAGTTTGATTCTGACTTTCCACTTTCAAGTGGCTGAAAAATTTGCAAGTGATTTATTTTACAAGTTTTAAAATTTATTCATCTTATAAATTGTTTTTTCATTAAAACCACATTTTTGATTTTAATTATGAATTGAATGTTTCTCACCAAATAGATTATTATTGCTAGTCGAACAGTTCTGGTTTATTTGATTATTCACTGAGTCATATGGGTTTGTTTCTGTTTCCTTTTCATAAATCATTCTGTATCAGTAATCACACAAGACAATCCTTTTTTTTTTTTTCTTTTAATTTTATTAAGATTCAGATACATAAAAATTACTCTGAAACCAGCACAAGAGAGTCACAGGTGTGGCTAAACTGAGCTTCTGTAAACATCTTCATTGTTTAAAGATTTACGGATAAAGCAATTGCCTTTAACAATTTCCTTTGTTGTCTGAATTCTCCATGCCTTCTTTAAGGACTATGTGTTAATATCAGATATTTCTGTTCTGGTGGAAGGTGAAATACAAAGAACAGTTCAGTAGGGAAATGAAGAGCCACCAGTACAATCCTCTTGACAGTGCTTCCTTCAAGCAAGCACAGATTGCATCCACCTTGGCAAGTGATGTAAGTGAATTTGTAGTGTATTTTACATGCATCTATGTCCTGAAAAATCTAAAATTTGTTCTTAAGCTGAATTTCTTCTGTCGTACGAATTACCCTGAGCAGCAGTCTCTGCTATACAGTGTGTCTCTGTAGCAGGTACAGCATGTTATCCATTTCTTCCTCCGCTTCTGACAAAGCTCTTCTCCAAGGGCCTGCAGAATTTTTCATGCCCTTTTTAGATGAGATTCATCTCGCTTAACTTTGTGTGTCAAAAGGAATGATTGCTTACTCTGAGCTAATTGCCTTGTACTCGGTCCCTTTGTGTTCAGGAAAGAAATAAACAGGTCTAGAGGGCAATTCTTCTGACCCCTTGTAGATGCCTGTCTTTAGAGGAGCACAGTGCTGGCATCTCTCCAGTGGTTGTGGAAGGAGGTTGTATGAGCAGCTCAGATTTGGATGTCTGTGTTTTAGGCTTCATTCTGGCAGTTGATCTTCTGAATGGTATTGCAAAGTACTGCAGTCACTAGATTCAGCCATAGGTGCCTGCTCCTGGAGCCAGAGTGGAGAAAATATCTATATTGAGTGATAAGTGTGTCTAATGCTAAAAATGTGAGCTCTTTGAGGCTGCGATATCAGATAGCCAAGTGCAAGCCTTGATTCTTGTAGCCTGGTGTTCCCAAAGTGTGGGGCACCACCCAGTGGGAGCAGGAGATGCTGGCTCTGGGAGGGATCCAAGAATGTGTAATGGTTTCCAAAATCTAAATGTTTGGTAAAAAAATCATTGAAATAGTAATTATTATAAGAGTTATGCAAATTGAGTATTGTTGATTTGAAATCTGTCTGAATCAGTAAAGAACACAATACGTGTGGAGGTGACTAAAGGTATTGGTTTAAAAGATTTGTCATCCAAGATAGGTAAGGTGGTTAGTTTTCTTCCTGTAAGGTGGGCATCCATCTACCAGAAGTATGAAAAATCCTACTATAGACTGACAGGAAATTATCTTCTACTTCATTAGGTGATTATCTTTTGCCTTAGGTGTCTATATTGCTTATCTTTGCTGAAAGCAATCTGTATTAAATAAAATACCCAGCAGCACTTCCCTTTAACTATTTTATATACAACTTTTTTATTTGGACAGTTAGTGTAATCCCTGAACCAAGAAAGAAAGAACAAGAATCAAGTGTTTAAAATGAGGTAAAACTCAAAGTACTGAGGAGGAAGATGCTCTTGATTTAAGTTTGGAGGTGGGGTTGGGGGTGTAAGGAAAAAAAAGAATAATAATTCCTTTCTCGTCTGAAAAGTCATACAAAGTGTGATTTTGTTGTAAGTATCCTTTTTGAGGAAAAGTTTGAGTAGTTGCCAAATACTTTCCAGTAGAATGAATCCTTTATTGATTTTTCCTTTTCCTCCAAATAATAGTAAATGACCACCATCTAGTGGCTGGTAGAGATTGTTCAGGCAAGTACTTCATGCTTTCTGTTTCTGAACAGCCACACTGTAATACGAAGATGTGAATTATTTTGTTAATCTTTATTTTACTTAACCTGAATTCTCGTTCCAGGTGAATTACAAGAAAGATTTAGAAAGCCTACATGATCCAGCCTCTGATCTACCAAACCTGCTGTATTTAAACCATGCTTTAAATATCAGCAAAATGCATAGTGATGTAAGTTGCCCTTGTATGAATGATCTAAAAAATATATGGTTAGGAATGTAGTATGCAGAATACATAAGTTTTGTTACTGGCTTCACAGTCGCATATGCAGTAGCCTATAGTTTACTAACCCTAGTAGCTAGGGGATGTAGTGAATAAAAAAGTTTTTTTAGGGAGAAATGGCAGTTATTAGAACATCTAATATATTGGGTAAAAATCACGCAGACTTCTGGTACTTGAGCATTTCTTCTCATATGTCTGAAACCTTGTCTGTTTTTTCCTTTGAAGATCTGAGGTACTTTGCTCCTTGCAAATCTTTTTTTGCCTAAGATCTGACTTATTACTTTCATCTGTAAGTCTTATGCTAGTTTAATATTTGGACTTCTGCCACAAACAGCCTCTCGAGTGCTAACTTCCCTTAAATCTTCTCTGTCTAAACTTTTTTTTCCTCCTAAATGTCTGAGGCTTCCTACACTGGATCAGGTAATAGGCACGTCCTCCATTCTGCCATGTAACAAGATGTGTCCTTTGATGGGGCTGGTGGTCTAACATAGGATAGTGATGGGAGTTGAAATGGTGAGGGAGAGATAGGAAACACCTGGTTTCTATGCAATGCTGAAGCTTCGCTCCTGCTTGAAGAGCACCTATGCTACATGTGTACTGCTTGTAGGCTGGTTAGGTGCATTTGTTGTCTTTACTCCAGAAACCACAGAAGGGCCACAGAAGAAAGATGTGAGTGAGTGGTGTTGGGAAGGAAGATTGCTCACGGTTGGCAGGAGGGGCACACTTCACACACGAAGTGTTAGCCCTAGTGGCTAGAGGCATGCTGGGTCATCTTCTGAGTCAGTGCTTGCTTATGACTGAAATAATCTAAACAATCCAGCCTTCCTATCTGTACTTGATATTTATGTTGCTCTTTGGTGAATTGAAGCTTGTTTTTTATCTGTCTCTCTCTGATATGTGAAGCTGATACTGATTATCCCCTTTTGTACGGATAATAAATGAGTTCATAGGTTTAACTTCCTGCATTCTTCATGTGCATTTTGGCCTAATGCTAGTTTCCTTCAGGTGTAAGGTAAGATTGGCATTCTTTTTGCTGATTAAATGAACGCCTTCAGAATGAACTTAATCAATTAGTCGTCTTATCTATAATGAGACAGAAACTTGGACTTTCCCTTAAGGCAACTCACTTCTTGCAAAATTTATTTCTTTCTATTGTCCAGGAAGGGTTGATTCATATTGTCTATGTCCTCTTCTGAGGACTTCATAAAAACTAAGTCACCGATTTTTTGCATTGTCCAGATGCTGGTGGATATTTTTCCTTGCTGTGAGCATAATAAGAATGCTTTGCCAATCCCTAAGTTCTCCACTAGCTATTTGTCTTCTACAGACATGCCATTTTCAAAATCCTCAGATTTGACCTCCTCATTCATTGATTTTAACATGGCTTGCGCTCCAGCCTTTCTCCATGCTTTTCCAATACCACCTTTGTGGTGTTCTTGTCTCTCCACAGCTCATACCAAGTCTGCTTCCACTGTATGAAACAATCTTCCTTACTGGGCTGTTAACTGATTTCCAAAGACTGATCTGTGGTCTGTTTTTTTTTTTTCCTTCTGAAACACAGAGCTTCTTGCCAATTGCCCAGTTTTGCTGTTTCAAGTATACCTTGAACGTTATGCTTCTCTTCATCTTTTGCATAACATAGCTACACCTACCCAGGTGTATGGAACCTCTATGGTTCCAACTAATATGGTTAATTGAATTGGTTTGTTGATTGACCCAGAGTGTAGAAGTGTGTGCAACTTTATGAAACACACATACTATAATACCAATGCAAAGCTGTTGTATGAGTTAGCTTCCATGGTAATAAATTCCAACAGTTAAAAGAAAAGCTTGATGGGCGTGTTTGGACACAAATAGACTAACTTTGGCAGGTTGAACTCATCCTATTTTCAATATTTTGAGGAGGAAGAGAATTCATAAGGTGGAACTTTCCCCTCATACATGTAATGTATGTAAACATGTAATTCTCTTTGGCATGAAATATGAAGATGTAAAATTTAGAACTTTTATATATGTACAATGGCTAGTTTATTGTTTTGCACATTATATGTCTATTTCTCTTGTAGAGGCTTTGAGATGCTAATGAACAACAGGATAAAAGAAGAACGAACTTAGATGTATTTCATTTTGTGGAACAGGGTGAATAAATAGGACTTCACTGATTGAGTCTGGGACCTGTAGTTTAGTGTAGCAAAAGGTTATGCAGTTTACCTAATTTGATTTTATAGAATATTTTTTTTTTCAAATGTGGTTCCAGTTGTTGAGGAATGGAGTCAATATCTGTAGATGGAGATAATTTTCCTTTGTTTCCAGTACAGAATTGATTTTATTGTGTTACATTTATAATTATTTCCACTAGGAGGCAAACCCAGACCATCATATGTGTTCCTTTGCACTTCAAATGTAAATAATGTTTATTTTCTAAGCAGAATAAACATTTGACTTTTGGATGAGCAGGACAAGCATTTTGCTTAGGAATTTACAACGGTTATTTTTTGTCCTATCCTTTTTTTTTCATTTCAAGACAATATTTTAAATTCTGATTTAGCTGTAGCACTCCTAACTTGGGAGGCCTAAAATATAGTTTCTGTTATGTTGTTTCTCCCATAGTTATTTTAAATGGTGTTTAAATTGCAAAACCTTCTCGATTTTGTTTGTGAAAACATCTTGGATATTTTTTGTTTCAGTATGAATATAAGAAATTATTTAAGCAAAGTAAGGGCTTCTATCATTTCACTCCGGATACAGCTGAACAAATCCATCACAAAGAAAACTCAGTGCTTCAAAGTCAGGTATACACAATCATAAATACATCTTTCAAAGAGAAAAATGCAGCATTCTAACAATGATTAAATCAGGGGCAAAACTGCCTGACAGATTACAGTGACGTACAGAGCATATTCAATCAGAAGGACCCCATGAGGAGAGAGGAGAGTGTTTTCACAGGACACAAACCTAGTGCAGAAGCCTGGGAAAGAGATTCTTAACAATTTTCTCGAATTTAGACATCACTATTTTTGAAGAGACCAATAAATGAAAATGACCTTACTCATTCCAAATATAATATTTTGATTTGTAGCTATTTACTTTTCTTGTGGCTTGCGTAGAATATTCCACCACAGCACACACTGATCGGGAAAAATAATGTGTTTGCCCATCTTAATCAAAACAGTGTGAACAAAGGAGTTCCGAAGGCTTCTCCAGGTTTCCAAACAAAACATATTTGCTTTTGTGAGATAGCATAAAGTTATATGTTGGTGTCTTAACCCTGTGTCCTTCAATGTGTTTTTGCTGCCAGCCTTAAGGTCATGGTCATTGGTAGCTGTGAGGGGAATGCTGGTGCAAGACCAGACGCTACTGATGCAGTAGTTTTCCTTTGCTTTTCCCTCCAAGAGGTACAAACAAAAATGCATTTCAGAATGGTGCTCCTGAGCCTGAAAGAGAGACCTGTGGGGCCTGGCTGTGAAATATATTTTGCTGTTGTTACAGTAAACATGTTGTTTAATGGAAACATGACAGGAGATCCTATTGGGAAGCTGCCAACTTCTCAGACATAGGTCATTCAGCCAAAATCATGCAATTAGTTTAAGGACTGTGATTGATGCTGCTTACTCCTGCTGTCTTCAAAGTTCGCCATTTTTAGGTCTGACATTTTGAAGCAAAAGAATGAATGATTCCTGAAAAAAATTCCTTGTCTAGCTGACCTGTTTCTCCAACAGGTTGAATTTGGAAGGAGTCTTCCAAGTCAAAACCTCTAAGGAGTATGGCTAAAACAGGATTTGTCTGTCACTGTGGTAAGCAATCGGATCTCGCATTCTCTCAGCTGTCAACGACTTTTATTTTCATTTTCCTAGGTCAAGTACAAAGAGAATTATGAAAAATCTAAAGGCAGGTCAATGCTGGAGTTTGTGGATACTCCAATGTATCAAGTTTCAAAGGAGGCTCAAAAGATGCAAAGCGAGGTTAGTAAAAATGTGTGCTTGAACTAGAAAAATTTAGATCAACTTAGAAGCTAACAGACATCTTGTACTCAGGTTAAGAAAATGGATGGAGCAGGTCATAAAGGTTTTATAAATGGAGGATATGGTAGAACTAGTACTGAGTAGTTCTCTTTGCTATTCTGTAGCTCAGTTCTTCCTTCAAATTTGTTTTTTCTAAAAAGGCCATTAGTGCTAACACTAGACAGAGATTGTACGTAGCATCATTTAGTTGAGAAGAAGCTCAAGAGGTCGTCTAGATCAGAGATTACTTTTTTATGTTTTGTCTTTAATTCCGTCTTTCATGAGGGAGGGTTCTCAGGTGGGAGCAAGTGAACCCTCAAAGCCCAGTGTGACTCCATGCCTTAACTGAAACGTGCTCCTGCCTATTCAGCCTGGGGACTGTTTCTAGGGTCCAGAAAAGCACTGGCTATTCTATGTCAGGCCATGCTTTTCTAACTTTTTATTTAAAACTTGCAATGGTGGAGGTTTTGTGACCCTCCAGGCAGTCTAGTCCAATACTTCACCATCCACCCTGAGAAAGTGTTTCCCTGTGTCTCCCTTGCTGCAGTTTCATTGCATTGTTTTTGCTGCGTGTCATGGAAAACAGATAATTTCACCCTTTTGGTAGAAACTTCTATGTGTTTAAAACCACTACCTTGTGTGCCACTTGTCTTTTTTCTCTGTCAAGCAAATGGTTTCAGGTAAAACATTCTCTTTGGAAATATCATACAAATGTATATTGGTCTAAATTGTGTCTGCTTTGCATAGATAATCTAGGTAATGAAATGAGTAATAAAGTGGCTTTACTAAATTATGGCATGGCTCATTTCTGGATCTGTTTACAGTGCTATTTCAGAAATACGATTGGATATGCGCATGCGTGTGCCACAAATTGTTGGTTTTGCTTCAACAGAAAATGTATCGCAAAGATTTTGAAGAAGGGATCAAGGGAAGACCCTCAATGGATTTAGACAAGACCCCAGAGTTCTTGCATATAAAAGAAGTCACTAGCCTTCTGAAAGAGGTAGAGGATTTTTATTTATTTATTTATTTCTTGTTGTTGTTGTTAAGTTGTAAATGAGCAATAAGCAGCATCACTACAAGCTGCTGAGTGCTGAACAACTTAGTTAACTTGATAGCTAAATACAAAAGTGAATTCATGAGTAAAACTTGACACGCGTCATTTTACATGCTGAATAGTGCTGTAAGAAGAATCGATACTTTCTGAAGTTTTCTTGTGAACATAAGGAAAAATGATAAAGCTCAGCACACCTGAACCAGAAAAACAGAGTTAAATGAACAAATTGGATGACTCCATAGAAATTGGATCGTTGGCAGGACATTCCTTCTGAGGGACTCAGTTTTGGAATTTGTTCCTCCCTTGTGCTCAAAGAGCCCAAATTTGGTGACCTTCCAGGCATGCTGCAAAAGACATCTGTTTGATAGGGTTTTGGAGAGGGCCTTTTTCCAGAAAGATGAAGGGGTGGAAAGGAGGATTTCTGTTGGTGTCCAGATGGCAGTTTTTCCTTTTGAGTAATTATTTCAGGTTTATGATAGTCTGTTGTGGTTGTATGGATGCCTCAAGCTGTGTGTAGTCACTTTTGACTAATTTAATCGAAATAATTATTTATCATACATGTTATGGATGAAAATAAAGATGACCAAAATTCCATAATATAGCTGTGTTTTAAGCAAATTTTCTAAGAACATGCAGGTTTTCTGTATGCCCACTGTTTCATTAAGGTTTGTCCAATTTTATTCAGTTGTATGTGGCATTATAAATTAAATCACTCTTTTCCAAAAACTGAGAAACTTTAGATAGATACTGCATGAAACAAGGAGGACCTGGAGTTACTAAAAAGTACTCAATTACTACTTTTTTTTGTGTGTCATCTGTGATCCAGCTTATTCTGTTGCCTTGCCACTGATGAGAATTCTGCAAATATTTCATATATTGTAAAAATAAGAACTTTCATCTCTGGAACCACATTCACAACTCCAGAAGAGATAGCTGAGTGTAATAAATCTAAATTAATAGAGGTTCTTTCCTTCTTGTCATAGTACATGATTCTGACGATAAAGAGAAACTTCCATAAAAATACCTTTTTTGGTTTCCTCTTGTTTAAATAAAGAGCTTACACAGAGACAAAGGTGCTCCCTGCTGCTTATGAAATTTAATATGTGATTAGGATTATTAATTCATGTCTTTGTAAATCCTTCTGAAAAATATTTTCTTCAATTTTGTTCTAGTTTCTTTGCTTAAAAAAGCCTAATCCAACCCTGGAGATGGGAAGAACAATTAAAAATCCTTACAAAACTTAAAGATCTTGAACTTCAGTAGGCTTGCATCAGCTCTCTAGGAATTGGGAAGAGGAAAAAGAACCAAATGTCTATGGACAGGTTCTACTGTGCTTTTAACTTCATACTGAACATTTGAGTACTCCAGAGGCTGTGGTTGCTAAATGTCATATCTGTGACCATATCTGTGCAGTGTCTGAGGGGCACTGAAGTGATATGATAGGAATATAGCTTCTACATTAGAATTTATGAAGTGGTCATTTTAACAGGTCCTAGTATAGTGTTTAAGGCGTCCATCCTGATTGTGATGCTGTTAGTGGAACAGAGATAAAAGCTGTAACACAGAGTATGTTGGTCTGTAAAAGCAAATGCTACTGGAGTTAAATGTCTGTGAAGAGGCAGCTGAGGCCCCTAATCAATGTGCTAGTGGTGTATAGGAGAGGACTATTTTTCAAGAGCACAACAGAAAAATACATGACTACATTAAAACATTTTCACTTTTTCAACACTGTACCTTTTGATTTCATAATTTCCAATTCTATTTTAACTCGGAAACCTGTACTCAGCTAATTCGTATTTCATAGAGGTTTGAAAGACTCTTCAGACATTTAATAAGTGACATTTCTTTTAAAGGTCTTGCACACAAAATTAAGTGGAGAATTCTCTCTCTTTTTTTTTAATCCTTAGAAAGAGTATAGAAAAGATTTGGAAGAAGGGATGAAAGGAAAAGGAATGACAGTGTTTGAAGACACACCAGACTTGATTAGGGTGAAAAACGCAGCTCAGATACTAAATGAGGTATGTTTTGCTAGTCAAGGTTATTGATGTCACAGAAAGTTCACTCTTGTATGTTGTACTTGACTGAAAATATTCCAATTTTTTTTAACATAATCTATAATGAATTATGGAAGTATTGAAACTAAGGCTATTTCTGTTTTGCTTTAAGAACATAGAAAAACTCTAGAAACAAAACAACTTATGACAAGTATTTCAGATTTTCAGGCAATTAAAAGGTCAGTGGAAATGATAGTGGGGTCAGTAGATACAGCATTTAAACTGGGTTCATTTTTCCACCTATTTATTTGTTCATCTAGTACAATACTGTAAAGGAAAGAGTTGTATGTTAATGGCCTTGTAAAGGAAAGTCAATGAAAATAATTTTGAGTTTTTTTGAATCATGTACCTGCTATCTGGAAAAAAAAAAAATATTGGTAATGACTGCCAGGCATCTTGGGAAAATCTGCTTGTTCTACTTGTGAAAACCTTTTCCCAAAAGTAAAATTTCTCCTGAAGAAATGGATTTTCTTGAGCTTGCACTTCATCCAATAGAAGCAGATAGGTGGAGGCTCCTTCCAGAGTGTATTTCTAGTGTTGGTCTAGGCTGCTCTGGAGGTTGTGTGGAAGCACATTAGTGTGTGACCTAATCCTATTGAAGAGCTGGGAGTGGAAGTGGAAGACTCCTTGATCCATGAACTGTCTCTTGAAGGCCACCCTGAGGAACTCATGTGCTTGGCAAGCCTGTGTGTTCTGCAGAGCTGCAAGCTCCAGTGTTGGTACAGCTGCAGCTTGTGTGGACAAGCTGGCACAGGCTGTCTGGGAAGCAGCAGTAGGGCTGGAGGGTGTGGGGAGGAAAAGAAGACAAAGCTTGTGCTACACTTCATGCCTTCATGGAGTCATTCTTTCAGAGTAATGTATGTATTTTATATATGTTTTATATCCAATTTTTGTATATACATATATAATGTATATTTGCACACACATACGTACATAGCCATAAGAACCCGAGGGAATGCTGTGCATAGTGCCAATCTGACCACTGTAAAAAAGTGCAGGAATATATAGCTGTAACTCCCCAAATTATCTTTTCCTTGGTGTTTTACACAATATGAAGCTGGGTGGAAACGTCTGCCATTCCACCTTTAGCAGAAAGGAAATGAGAGATGATGTCTTTTCACAGGTTAACTTTATGCAAAGAACTGTGGTTTGTGAAGTAGAGGGTTGTTTTATCATGTTTGTTTCCACATCAGAGTGAGACAGAGGTGGAAGACTGAAAGTCTTTTTGCTCTTGTTCATGAAAGTGATCAGACTATTACATTGAGTAGTAGGATATTTTTCTTCTTTTTTCTAACTAATGTACAACCTAAAAATAATTACCAAACAAGAAAAGGTTTTGTAATTATATGTATTTATTTTGAAAAAAATCCTTCTGTTTTCCAGAGGCAGGGATAAGCTAGTTTATAGTAGCAGAAATAGCTCTACCTGAGAATCTCTTAATTTTTTATTAAAAAAAGAAATTACAGCTATTTTATATGATATTTCAGTATTACATTTTAATATAATTTGCTGCTGATCAAGAAATGTGTGCCTGCTTGGATAAGCTGGAGATTAAATACTCATTTTGTTTCCTGGTTATTGGTTATTTATAATTTATGTTGTGAGGAAAACACAGCAATCACAGGTGAGTACAGCGACTTGCCTAACAGCTGTGGTTCAGGAAAAACCTATTAAATGAATAAATGACAACTTCCCGCTCTAAAAGTTCATTGGAAACAATTCTGTATGGTATTAAATTTCTAATGTAATATTTTCATAAATATTTTCTTAAAAGTAAAATGTGTTTCAATTAGGCTGGCACCAATTACCAGTTTATTACAGTATGTTCTGCAGAGCTGAACTTCCCCTTTAGAGGATAGTTGTAGCAAGCTGTATGGACTGATTTCCCCCCACCCTCTCCCAGATTAAAAATTCTGTGGTAGAGTTTTATACATTCAGTGAATATCTCCAAAAGTTTTCCTCCTGTAGTTTGTTATGTGTTTTCCTGACAAAAGCTTACTAAAGAGTCTTGAGAGTTGTGACTCTTGAGGTTTTTGATTGACTCTAAGTTTTAAAATTGGATCTGGTGTGCAAAAATTTGCCTGTAACTCTCTGGCTATTGTGGATATAATATATGAAGTTTTGTCTTCACAGAAACAATACAGGAAAGACCTGGAAACTGAAATTAAGGGAAAAGGCATGCAAGTTGGTCCAGATACTCCTGAGATAAGACGAGCCAAGAAAGCTTCTGAAATTGCAAGCATGGTCAGTACCATACCTGGTGCAAGCTTTCCATCCAACAGAATGATAGAAATTATTGTCAATGAGAATTCCACGTGATGATCAATCTAGGCAGTAGCAATACCCCAAATTTCACCAAATACCTAATCTGTGGAGTTGCATAGAGACAAGAAGTTGCGTAATCAGTGTATGAGGGAAAGTTAACACTTCCCAGGACTTTGGCTTTTACATCATCTTTTGCTGGTTGCATTTGTTCCTCACGAACCATGCCTGGCCTGGGATGTGTCCTGCAGGCCCTGCTACTTTTATGTCTAAATAGCTCTTTGTTTAGTTAGAGCCAAATGATAAACAGAGCTAGAGAGGTGCTAAAGCCTTATCACCCCTGTCTTGCAAGGCGCATCTGAGGGAGAAAGTCTAGTCTACATGTGCCTGTGATTGCAGCTGCCAAAGTTGCAAAGACAGGTAGATGTGAAAGGCTGTGTGAGATCTGAAGTAAGCAGTCTGTTAAAAGAATTTTTAGCTGGTCAGCAGCTACACCATAAGTGTCTCGTAGATAGATCCTACAAAGCTAACGCTGTTGAATCATAAGTTACGTGGTGATTTAAGAATGCTGTTCAGTGGAATGACACAGATTAAAGTAGGAACAGTTTCAGAATTTGGCTGTCAGACGTGAGTATTTTCACTGCTTTTCTGTTCAGAAAGAATACAAGAAAGACTTGGAGAATGAAATTAAAGGAAAAGGAATGGAAGTGGGCATGGATATCCCTGATATACAACGAGCCAAAAAAGCTTCTGAAATGGTAAGCCAGGTGAGTACAGAACGAATCTCTTAAGATTACTTTGGAAGTAAAACACAGCGAGGTGTTAAACATGTAAAGTTTCCTTGAGCATATTTGGGCTAAAAGCAATCAGTAGTGCACAATAAAAAAATTAAAGAAACTGAAGAATTTATTTTGAAGTGTGACCAGTGCTATCAGAATAGCTTTGAAGACAGCATGTACAAATAACTGTAGAGTTAGTTATGTATTTTATCCCCTTTTTTTTCTTCAGAAAGAATACAAAAAGGATCTGGAGACTGAAATTATAGGAAAAGGGATGCAAGTTGGCCCATATACTCCTGAAATACAACGAGTCAAAAGGGCTTCAGAAATAGCAAGCCAGGTAGGCATAGTTCAAAGGCTGAATGTTTTAATTCTGTATAACAATGAATGCTTGACATACATTGCTCAAAATACTTCTCTAGAGGCTTTCATACCAATATTAAACTAATTTACATGTAGTGAAAAAATCTTACTGCCTGAGTCTTATTTTTATTTAAGCCTGTCATGCCCTGTAAATTGACTTTAATTGTTCACATCTACTTGCGGGTCTTTTTACATTTCCTAATGAGGAGGAGATATATATCCTGACAGTGAAGGGAAAAATATTTAATACAGATAAGGATATATTCTTTTATATATATTATATATTTTCAGTGCAGAACACAGTGTCAGGTGTCCCACACAGACAATGACAAGAAGATCATGGAGAGAGTTGAAACAAATACTGTGCATTGGCAATAACCATCTTTTGTTGCAGTTTGGATATTCTGAGCCCAAGAAAGTAGGAAACAGACATTTTAAAATTGTTTTCCAGAAAATGTACAAAGATGAAGCAGAGAAGATGCTCTGTAACTATTCTGCTGTCCTAGACACTCCAGAGATAGAGAGAATAAAAAGCATTCAGAAGAACATCAGTTCAGTGAGTAATAGTGCTTCTCTCTTCACTTGCAACTTTTTAGATATTTTTAAATTTAAATAGTCTCTCTTGTGCTGCAGCATGAAATAGGGAACTTATGAGTAAATATGCTTTGAACCATTTGCATAATTTTCCTGGCGAAAGCTGTACCATTCATTTCTTTCAGTAAAAAAAATACCCAGCTTTTCTAGGTGTGACACCGTTATTTTAAATTGCTAAACCACTTGTACCACCTTGCCAAGCCACAGTTATTTTCAAATGAAGATTTTTTTCTATTTCCATCAAGCCCCAGGAAGTAATTTATTTAAAAGGACAAAAAAAAAATCTTAGGCTTCATACTGTGCATATAAGATTTTTCATCTGTTTCCTATAATGTGTGCAGAACATCACGATTAGGGTATAAAATTAGTATAGATCACGTTTTGTAAATATATATGTCTAACGATTTTATGTTATACTGGATATATTTTTAAAATTTATGCTAGATTTAAGTTTTTGTTTATTGCTAAATGCAAATTATGAGCTTATATCTCTAAAACTGCCCACTTTGGGATGCATTCAGTTCCATTTCCTTCTTGGGCCCATTAATTCTGCTGTTTGTAATTCTGCCTTTGCTTGTAATATAACAGAGAAGAGGAGGGGAGTAAATGTAGCCTCTGGAACCAAAGGGTGTCCAGTTAGTGTCTGGTTTTTATGGCAGATTAAGTAATACTATTAAAGCCAATGATCTGAGAGAAAGAAATACATGTTACTTAAATATTTTAGTATTATCTGACACAGATGTTCTTCAATTTAGAGATATTCTCAGTTTTTCCAAGGTCAATTAGTTTCTCTCAGAGGTGTTTACCTGCAACTATCCCATATCACTGCAGCTTCACTAGGGGGTAAGAGCCTGCAGGGAGAGGAGAGAAGAAAAATCTCTGAAGCTGCTCTAGGCAGTAGTCTTTCCTGTAATGTCTTCCAGCCATACCTGCTCCTTTTCTTCCTTCAGATAAGAGCGTTAGAAAGCTGCCTCTTTCTAAGATAAGCGGTAGACAGGCCCACTGGCTCCAATTTTGTTTCTTGTAATCTGTTGCCTCTTATTTTTGAATGGTGCTCTGCTGCGCGGCGTGATGGTGATTAGCACCATATCTGATGTCACTGGCACCCATCCTAACGTGCTATGCTGAAACTCCACATAACTGATTCAAACCTTGCGTGTACATGCACGTTCAAATGCATTGAAATGAGTGAGATTACTCAAGCATGAAGTTGCATTTGTAAATGTTTATGATCTGAATTTTAATATTATTTCCAAAGTTAAAACTATCATTACAAATACAAATTTTTGAGGTCAGTCTAAAGGATGTTAATAGATTATTTGGGTTACAATTGAAAACAAACAGTCTTATTATAGTTATTGATAAGTGGTCTGATTTATGAAAAATTTAAGTATTTGCTTTCTTAGCAAGATTTATAGTCAGACCAATTTTGAACTGGGAAAATTGCCCAGCCCTTTTATGAGAACTTGTACTTGCATTGCTAACAGTCTTGTAATTACTTCTTCTTTTGCGGAAATGAAGGTGTTTTATAAGAAGGAAGTAGGAGCTGGCACAGCTGTAAAAGAGACTCCAGAGATTGAAAGAGTAAAGAAAAATCAACAGAATATTAGTTCAGTAAGTATTATTAATATTAATTATTCTGATATGAGTAAATGGTGGTGAATTTTTTTCCCATACTAAAAATTCTACGTTTTCATATCACACACCTCATTCAAATACTACTGCACTGGATTTTGGTTATACAGCTCCATTATAGAAGAGTTAGAGATCCACTCTAGTGTAGTTCTTTGTTCGAGGGTAGCATTTTAGATTGAAGCATCATGAAAAACTCATAATTAAACATTTGAGAAAACAGTTTTGTCTTTCAAGAGTGAGAAACGTGAAATGTGTTTCCCAATATGACAGACTGAACAGCAGTTTTACTTTGCAATTTAGAAAAACACTATATCACAAAAAAGAAAATCTGTAAAGGTTCTGTAGTGTTCACATGTATTACGTAGGTTTTGGTACAGTTTGCACTTTTCTCAATAAGAGAAAAATTATGTCTAGACTTGAGCTATGTGAAAAGGTAGAGGGTTTGTACTTCTTTACATACTGATGACAAGTTAGTCTGTGGATCGGATGAGACTGGTTCTGAACTGGTGTTGTTCATCTATGGATGCTCAATGTCTTTGGCACTTTAATGGACAGCTAAAAATAAAATGTCAAAATGGGACTTCTCTAGAAGTAGAACATGGTCTTCTGATAAATACGTGGCAAAACTTGAAAAAATTTGGAAAAGTGACTGCCAAGCAATCAAACACTTGTAGCTACATTGTTCACTTGTCTGGAATTTTTGGAATGGAGTCCTCTAGAGCCATTTTTCTGTTTGTGACATGACTTCTCTGGGGATTAGATGCTTTTTTTAAAACAAAGTTTGAAAGTGACACATAGACATGACACTAGATAGATCGTGTTTAAATATTAGTTGAAATCCAAATTAGGGACTCCGGACACCTCTTCTACTAACATTTCCTTGTCTACTGAGTACTGTTAAATAATGCATTTTCCACCGTCATAAGGTTAGGGAGGGAATTTCCATAACATTTTGAAAAACTCATATTTTCCTTGGAATTTTTCTGTGCTCCATCCATCACTTTGCATCTTGTCATTTTGAGTCACAGTGCAGTTTGAAGTTTGAAGGATGTAGAGGTGTTGGAGCATGTCCAGAGAAGGGCAACAAAGCTAGTGAAGGGTCTAGAGATCAACTCCTACGAGGAGTGACTGAGGGAACTGGGATTGTTTAGTCTGGAGAAAAGGAGGCTCAGGGGAGACCCCATTATTCTCTACAACTACCTGAAAGGAGGTTGTGGTTGTTCTCTTTTCCCAAGTAACAAGTGACAGGACGAGAGGAAATGACCTCAAGTTGTGCCAGGGGAGATTTAGCTTGGCTATTAGGAAAAATTTCTTCACTGAAAGGGTTGTGAAGCATTGGAACAGGCTTCCCAGGGAAGTGACGGACTCTCCATCCCTGGAAGTGTTTAAAAAGCATGACGATGTGGTGCTGAGGGATGTGGTTTAAGCACCCTGGCAGTGCAGGGTGAATGGTTGGACTTGATAATCTTAAAGGTCTCTTCCAACCAGATGATTCGGTGATTTGGTGCAAGCTATCATATATCTTAACTCCTGAAATAGTGTTTCTGGTTGGAAAGCTGTAGTTTTTCTTGTTTTGAGGGTGGAGTTTTTTTGTTTGTTTTGTCTCTCCATCTCGAGCAATTATATTTTGGGTTTGGTTTTTTTTTTTAGCAAGATTTGTTACTGGTGTTCTAGAAACAAAAACCTAATCTCCTGTTACCTATTTGATTTCCAGTTACCACAGACATTTATTTTGAAACTAGTCACACACCCAGAAATGCTTTTTCTCAGTACCTTTCAAACTGAAATAGAAAAATAGTGTACAGTGCTCTTGCTGTTTTAAAATCCTGAGTTCCAGGATCAGTATGCTAGTAAACTTGAAAAAAACCATATTAAGAGAAACACAAAATGCATAAGTGGGTTAGTGGTATGATGTAAGTAGCACAGCCTTTATCTTGCTAGTCTGTGTGTAGAGTTAATATTTTACAAAAGATACTACATGGAGTATACTTGAGATTACTTAAGTCTTGTATAATATTTATTAAAAGTGTAGAATGCCAAATTTAAAGTCAATGTGCAAGAAAGTTTTATATGTGAGCAAGAGGAAAATTATATTGTGTAATTTACAGGAATCCCAAAGGGAGGGTAAATTAGATTTAAACACTTTACACATATCCTTGAATTGAGCCGGAAGGACTTAAGACAGCTTTGAAACTATTTCTGAGCTAAATGAAACTGTAGACTGTAAAGCACATCTGCAGTGCAAACCCACCCAGAACACCAAACCAAAGTAACGCTCACGGTATAACCAAACCATGCAAAAATGTCATAGAATCATGGAATGCTGCGTGATGGAAGGGACCTTTAAAGGTCGTTCAGTCCAACCCCTCTGCAGTGAGCAGGGACATCTTCAACGAGATCAAGTTGCTCAGATCCCTGTCCTACCTGACCTTGAATGTTTCCAGGGATGGGGCATCTACCACCTCTCTGGGAAACTTGTTCCAGAGTTCCACCACCCACATGGTAAAAAATTTCTTCATGATATCTAGTTTAAATTTCCCCTCTTTTAGTTTAAAACCATTACCCCTTGTCCTATCACAACAGGCCCTGCTAAAAAGATTGTTCCCATCTTTCTTATAGGCCCCCTTTTAAGTATTAAAAGGCCGCAATAAGGTCTCCCTGGAGCCTTCTCTTCTCCCAACTCTCTCACCCTTTCCTCATAAGAGGGGTGTACCATCCTTCTGAATCATTTTTGTGGCCCTAAAGTCCATTACATCATGTTCTGAAAGTGATCATATTCTTCCAGATGACATGTGTTGAAGATAAATATCACAGAATCGTTTTGGTTGGAAGAGACCTTTAAGATCATCCAGTCCAACTGTTAACCCAGCACTGCTGGGTCACCGCTAAGCCATGTGTCCAAGCAACACAACTATCTGCCTTTTAAATACTTCCACAGATGGTGACTCCACCACTTCCCTGGGCAGATTGTTCCAAATTTTTGGAACAGCCCTCTCTGAAAAGAAATTTTTCTAATATCCAACCGAAATCTCCCCCAGCATAACTTGAGGCCTTTTATTCTCATCCTATCACTCGTTACTTGGGAGAACAGACTGACCACACCTTGCTACAACCTCCTTTCAGGTAGCTGTAGAGAATAATGGGGTCTCCCCTAAGCCTCCTTTTCTCCAGACTAAACAACCCCAGTTCCCTCAGTCACTCCTCATAGGAGTTGATCTCTAGACCCTTCACTAGCTTTGTTGCCCTTCTCTGGACATGCTCCAGCACCTCAGTTGTAGTCCTTCTTGTAGTGAGGGGCCCAACTTAACACAGTATTAAGAGGTGTGGCTTCACCAGGGATGAGTACAGGGGAACAATCACTTCCCTACTCCTGATGGCCACACTATTGCTGATACAAGCCAAGATGTCATTGGCCGCCTTAGCCACGTGGACACACTGCTGGCTCACATTCAGCTGGCTGTCAAACAATATCCCCATGTCCTTTTCCATGGGGCAACATTCCTGCCACTCTTCCCCTAGCCTGTGGTGTTGAAGGGGGTTGTTTTGACCCAAGTGTAGGACCCCACACTTGGCCTTGTTCAAACTCATACAATTGATCTCAGCCCATCCATCCAACCTGTCCAGATCTCTCTGTAGACCCTCCCGACCTTCAAGTAGATCAACACACCTGCTGAACTCGGTGTCAACTGCAAACTTAATGAGGGTACACTCAATCCCTTGGGTGGATCCTATCTGGCCCCATAGACTTGTGTGCATCTGAGGAGTGTAATAAGTCGCTGACCATTTTCTCTTGGATTATGGGGCCTTCATTCTGTTCCTGTTTCCTGTCTTCCAGCTTAGGGGTGTGGGCACTCAAAGAACACTTTTTTTGTTGTCTTTTACGGCTGTAGCCAGATTAAGCTCAAGTTGGGCTTTGGCCTTTCTAATATTGTCCCTGCACAGCCTCACGAGGTCTTTGTAATCTTTCCGAGTGGCCTGCGCCTTCTTCCATAGGCCATAGACTTCCCTTTTCTTCCTGAGTTCCAGCCAAAGCTCTCTGTTTATCCAGGCCGGTTGTCTACCCTGCCGGCTTGTGTTATGGCACGCTGGGATGGCTTGTTCTTGTGCCTTAAAGATTTCCCTCTTAAGGAATGTCCAGCCTTCCTGTCTCCTTTGTTCTTCAGAACTGCCTCCCCCTTCAAAATCTAGTTTAAAGCTCTTTTGGTGAGCCCTGCCAACTGCTGCACAGATAGCCTTTTTCCACTTTGAGATCAGAATTATCCCTTTTCAAATCCTAAAAAACAAGGTGATGGCAGCTAAGGGAGTTGAGCTCATCTCACCTGTTGTGATGTTGGTTTGGAAGAAGCAGTCTCCTAAATAGTTGGAGTGAAGATCTCACAAAACTTCAAAAAACAAACATCAGGCCCATGAACTGTAACTGAATCTGAACAGAGAAGCTTCAAATAACTAAGTATTTTCTGAAAACTTGTTTATATTGAGGGATAGGCAGGGGGGAATATTGTAATTTTGTTTTTGCTTGTGTGAAATCCATGGGAAAACCCCTGTGATATGTCAGTCAACACCACAAAGCTGGGGTCTGATTAAAACTCAAGCAATGAATATTTTGAAGCATTTTAAGGACTAGTTGCACTGCCAATTCTTAAGATTACCTAATAGTCTCTATTAAAAGATCTTTTTTTCCAGTGATTTAGTACTTCTGCCAGTCTTAAACTGTCTGGGCTGAAATTTTCCATTCCTGGTCTGTGCTTTGGTTTGGTATTATTTATTTATTTATAAATTTCAGCCAGAGCAGCTTCCAAGCATGAGCTTAGAGAAAAACAAGTTGTTTTGTCTGCATTGAAAAAATCTGGCACTCTTCAGAAGTACCATGTCTTGGAGAAGAGAGATGAAGAGTATCTGCTAAGTGACATTTTGTGGAGTGGATATGGGAAAAAAGAGACCAGGGATGAAGAACTGAAAGTGTGGAAGGGCTTGGTCAAAGTGGACACATCAAGTGGTGGGAAAGGTGGGCAGAGCGATGCACTCCTGTGCAGAGGTTCTTCCTTCCAGAAGAGCTGAAATAGAATTCAAGTTGTTTAGACTCATCACTCCCTCACTGTCAGCATGTATCTGAGCCTTGGTCAAATATTTTCCCTTTCCTTGATGATGGGATCCATGGAGGTTACACACTATGATTGTTCTTACGGGTTTATGTAGTCAATCTAAACAAACCGTATGGGGCTTTAAGATGAAGGCACACAAAGGAATGTACATTTGTAGTTTTTTAGACCATAGGAAATTGCTTCACCAAGAGGTACCTTTAGTGAGTATTATTAAGGTCACTAAGCCAGTACTCAAAGCAAGAACGTGAATTCAAGTCCCTGTGTCTAGACCTAATGATCCGTTGCCAAAGTATATAATTTTTGTATTTTACCATAGAGGCAGAGCTGCTCTGGTTTTCCATTTTGCAAACTACAGTTAAATGGGAATTTTCCTTTGAGTGCAGGTGCTGTATAATCTTATGGTTTTTAAAATTATGTAGCCAGATTAGCTGTTACTTGTCTATGCTCTCTAGTAAAAATAGTACTTTTCCATGTGACGATTCCATTTTTCCTAATGTGTGTGAAATTAATTAATGTATCTGAAAAACTCAGGTGCTTTAGTGAGGAGCAACAGAAAAGTTCCCAAAGAAATCAGTAATTCTGTCATCAAAGCAGGACCTTAGGGCAGTTAAAGGGGGAAAAAAAAAATCAGTCATGGTCCACATGCAAACGATTCACCAAGTAAAGGTCATTTATTATGTGTAATGAATGAGGAAGAATTTTCTCAGCTTTTGGTAATAGACAAGATTATAAAGCGCTTAAAGAGGGAAAGAATGAAGTAGTATAAAATATATTTAAAAACTCTATATGGAGCATATTTGTACAAGGGGCAAAACTAAGGTTACCTTTAAATTAATTGTGTAATTTTCTGATTTTTGAGTCCTTGATTTTGCAACCTTAAAATATATTTAACAGAAGTTTTGTATGCCACATTAATATAAAACTGTACAAATTGATTCATTATGCTGTTCCCTTGTTTTAAAGTACTTTTTCTTCCTTGAGTCTTGCTAATGAAAAATGTTTCCAACTATTATGTATCACTGCAGACACAATTTTGAATGTTTTTGTGAATTTTGTTGTTTTATTACCATTGTAAAGAAAAAGCAAGTGTGCTATATCACTGCAAAGGATGGCATGGTCTAAATACTGTTTATTTTATGGTGGCATAAGAGATTTGAAGCTGAAGGTGCTGAACACTGGACAGGTATTTAGTAACAGACAGCTAAGACAAAGACAATAGACGTATTTGTCCAAAATGACCCTTTTAGATAGCATATGGAAAACCAGAAAATATGCTTTTCTTTTTAGTACCCCATCCCTTACAATTCTTTCACATTAAGTTGAATTCCAGTTATGGTGTATAACTGAAGAAATTCTGGTTCTTTGCATCTTTCCAATTATGGAGTCTACCATATCCAAACATACTGCTGTTTAGAAGAGATTAAACGTGGCAAAAGCAACAGTAAATATCTGACATAATTTTCAAAGGCACACTCCATCAAAACATCTGCATTCTCCCTGATGTGTTTGTGTGTGTTTTTAGGGAACTGGAACGAGACTTTGAGTCATCCACCCTTTTAAGAACACATCTGTGAAATGATTGGTTTCTGAAATGGACTGGTAGACTCTGTAGCAAGATAATAACAAGACCAAGTCATTGTCAGAGTGATGCAGATCTCCAAGTAGTATATGCAGCATCCCATTATCATGAAGATAACCACAACCCCGTGTGATGTATATGCCTGCTTAAGAGTTCTAGGATACTAGGCTTGCATCAAACAAGAGGCGTTGGAGACCCTGGCAGCTTGTTTCAGAAATAAAACTGTTCCTTTTCAGGTCAATGGTGTTCATAGGTGTGGTCTAGCTGTGCAGTATGTCTAAGGGAGAGAATACAAAATGTTTGTTCTGTTTCAGTGCTTATCTATTCTTTAAATTGCTAATATTTTGTAATATTTGTTGTGCAGATTAAATACAAGGAAGAAATTCAGCATGCAACAACTATTTCTGATCCGCCTGAATTACGGAGAGTTAAGGAAAACCAGAAGAATATTAGCAATGTGTGCCCAGTTTTCATTGCTTGCACACTTCTCTCTGCTGTATTAAAAGTGTTTGTACCTCAGTGAATGTGTCTGTGGTGGTTGTGCTTGTTTCTCTTTTTCCACAAAGACTAATTTAATCAATTAATGGTGAAATGATAACTCTTTAGCCTTGCACTTTGATTAACATAAATGAGAGTGAAGCATTCCTGTTGAAGTATCAGTTGTCTTTGTCTGGAATAGAACTGTAAGAGGGTGAGTTCTGAGTATGGGGTGGAAAGATGTGGGTGTTTATTAAGGAATGGTATTTTCCATTGCAATGCAGTGTGCTGTTTAATGATGTCTAACACATCTGTTACTTGGAAGTCTTTGTGTAACATCTTCTGCCATGTTTGCTAGGTTCAGTACAAAGAACAGCTCTGCAAAGCTACGCCTGTGAGTGTCACCCCGGAGATTGAAAGAGTCAAGAGGAATCAAGAGAATGTCAGCATGGGAAGTTGCTCTTGTTTAATCCTTTGTATAATTTTTGGGTGCAGGGGACAAGGACAAAGTTCTGCCTCCAGGAGCTGTGCCTTTTCTTTAGTTATGAGCAGGCCAGTAACGGAATTACCTGAAAACCCTGTTTTAGGAAACAATTGTGAAAAGCCATTGCTTAGTTTGGGAAGTGACACATGAAGCATCACATGTTCAATTAAAGAAATGGCTGCAGTGTTTTGAATTGTTACTCTCTGTCTTGGATATTTGCAGGAAATCGTGACAGATTGATTTTTCCTTTAACAGAATATCCCTTTTGAGCTTCCCCCCCCCCCCCCCCCCCTTTTTTTTTTTTTTATACTTTGCTTTGTAAAAGGGTGCCTACAGTTGTGCTCAAACTCCAGCTCTCTTACCTGTCTCTTTCTGGTTCCTCAGTAACCTTCCCATCAGAGTTTGGTATTTAATGGCTGACATAACCAAAAGTCATACTGTTTTCAGGAGCATAGGAAGAAGGACCATGCTGCTACCTCCCAGCATTGCTGAAGTTGTACCCCCTCAGTGAGTCTTTGAGTGACTAGCCATTCTCCTCACCGGGAACTGTCATCAGTAGCCGTATTTCATGGGGCTACAAAGAGCTACAGTGTTTCCCTGGAGTGTTTTCAGCCACGTTCCCCAAATTAATTTAGAGTTACAATTTTCAAGAATACTGTCCATCTAACTGGAGTGTATGCTATGTATTCCTGAATTTGTATCGATATATCTTGCTCTCCTAAAAAGCACACTGTTCAAACAACCCTGTTTTCCAAGTGATTCAAGCCAGTCTGTGTAGTTGTTCTACTCACATTATTGTTTACCTTTCACCAATTTTTGTGTTGTGCGAATTTCATTGCAAAGATCAAATTCTCTTTCAAGTCACTGGAATAGCTTTGGGCAAAGATTCTTTAACTTCAGATATCTCTAGAAACGTTAAATCTTGAATAATCTTTTATCTTTTCAAATATCTCTTTGCAAGTTTAATCCCTTTGATAGTTTACCATCATTTTTATAAGATGTTAATTTTTCAATTGGAATATGTTGATGTGGACAGACCAAAACTGTGTTGTGTGGGAAGACAACTGCTATAACAATATGTATGTTAATGCCACAGTGCACTGCAGAGTTATGAGCATAATGTATCAACACAGTTATCACACAAAATCAAGAGCTTGTTTAAAAAAGAGGTTTGTATGGTAAAATTCATTTAACATAGAACTATATGGATTGACATAAATCATTCAAGAATCTCTAATTATCTACTAAATGTGTATCATATCCCAGTATTTGGGGCCAGGGTTAACATTAGACTGACTGGTCTGTCCTATCCTTTATCCTCTTTAGATATTGATCCTGCCTTGACTGCACATTTTGTTAATGCATCATTGCTACAAGGGTATTTTGTTAAAAAGTGATAGAGGGGATATTCCTACAGTACAATCAAATAAATACATGGTGAAATTTAGGCAGTTGGATTCAATTAACAATTGCCTGATATATAGCACCTCCTGTGTTTAATCACCTTTGAATATACAGAGTTAGAAAATGGATGGTATCCTTATGGAATCTCTATGTCTGAACAAATATGCATTTACAGTGGGCATTACTGAAATTCATTTTTTCATTTGCTCTGCTTTACTATACTGCATTATTTGTGACTTAGCCCATTCCAAATATAACGTATTTGTACTGCCAAAGACGAATACAGTAAATGTCAAGATGTTGTGTGTATATATCCACACAAATGCATTAGTAAGAAGACTGTATGAAAGAATTCAAGGTTATGCTTCAAAAAGCAAGTTTTACAAGCTTTAATAAACTTCAAATGCATTTTAGCTTTTCAGTGGTTTCCTGGATGACCTTTTAAATCATACATTTTAATGTAATACAATGTGATATTGCTTTAGCTGAAATAGTATGTACCATTTTATTCTCTTAAATAATAGGTTCACTACAGAGAGCAGCCTGGCAAAGCTACTGCTGTGAGTGTCACTCCTGAGATAGAGAGAGTCAAGAAGAATCAAGACAATATCAGCTCGGCAAGTTGTTTGAATCTTTTTGCATTCAGATTTTCAGTCATTGTAGGAATATAACAAGGATATGCTTTTCCATTTAGAGTTCATGTGTCAGATGAGTCAAACTGCATCATCCACTGAATGGCAAGGTTTTTTTATATCCTTTTGAGTACATGTACTGCACATAGGGGCAACAAAAATATTCAGACTGCCTGATTATTATTGCAAAACAAGTAGGTGGTAGTGTTAGCACCAGTATTTTTAAAGGAGAGACTCAGCAGAGGTCAGTCATTCTTTCAAGAGTCTTTGCCTCTTGTTACCTAGTTCACTCCTGCAATCCAGCAACTAAAAGTACAGTAAAGAACAATGGAAATGAGAATTTAACTGTAGCCCAAATTTCATTCTTTTTGTGATTCAAAGCATGGAAGCATAGAGTCGTCCATTCTACTTTGTGACATGCCACCTGTGTTAGAGCTGAGTAGTCCTAAATAGATCCTGTTGCTAAACACTAAAGAGTAAAATACTGTATTTTTCTTGGCTTTTATGATAATACTTAACTTTTTTTTTTTAAAATTGTCACTACAGTGGTGGAAGAAACAGCAGACAGTTCTAATAAGAAGCAAGAAAGAGGTCAAAACAGCATGGTGAAGTAAAGGACCAGACTAGTTACATTACAGTCTGTGTCCTCAGCACTGAAACATCAGTGGCAAAGCCCCTGCAGATGGTAAATAGAACAGGTTTCATGCAGAGCCGCTGTCTCAGGGTGGCAGAAGAGAATTAATAATAGTGAACACTTTAGAACTGAGTGTAGGGGGAAAAGTAAAGTAGGTTGGATTTGTCAGAGGATTTGTCTTAGGATAAAGGAACAGAATCTGACCTTGTAACTACATATGTCTTAATAACATTCTTAAAATGCTCATGCATATTTACCAAAGTCAATTAGTTTTCAAGGTGCATAGTTAAAAATAAGAGGAAAAGTTCCCAACACTTCTAGACTTTAAATAATTATTTAATTTCTGAAAATTAAGCTTTTTTTTCCACCAAGTGACTCCTTCACTTTGTTTCTCAAGATTTACAGGGATAAATATGATAGATACTCCTCTGTGTTAATGAGCAGTAAATGAAAACTGAACTACGTTGGTTGTAATTATTCTACCCAGGAAATGCCTTACATTCAAAAGCATGTGTAGCTGAATATATTTGCTAAGAAAATTTATTTAAATTTAGTTTAAATAAGAAAGATTTGAAGAATATGCAGTACCATATATTTCTGTTTCTCTGTACATAACTTCAAACTTACCTATAAAACATAGACACCAGGACTCATATTTTCATAGGTATGTTGTGCTTAGCTAATATGTAATTTTAAGGATTACACTGGTTAGACCATTTCAGTAATTGATGTCTCCCATCAGAAATGCATGGCTGAAATAGATTTGCACAGCCGATTTGAGAGGTAATACTTTGAGTGTAAGTGTGTAGGTAAATCTGAAATACATGCTGACACTCAGTACATAGGTTAAAATGCAATGTAGGGGCTAAGAGATTCCATTAGCAGAAGAATTGAACCAGCTGGAAGAAGCTGTAAGAGTACTCACTCTAGAACCAACAAGTAGGACGAACTACTTTTATTGTTTTAGAAGTTTGAGTGTGTGTGGGTTTTTGCCTCTCTTTTTTTTAACGGATTGTTAACCTTGCATCTTTACAAGTTTGTAAAATGCTGCAAAGGAAGCTAACTGGGATAAATGTAAGATATAAAGTTCTGTTCTTAGTGATGCCCAAATGTTTACTTTGAAAACAGTGTATTCAGATTTGTCCCAGACATGTTGCTTTTGTGTTGCTAGCAAGGAATACCTACCAAACAGAAGTAAAAAGGCTGCCGCAGACTAATCCACTTATAGGAGTTAAATTCCCTGAAGACCCAGGGTTTCTCATGCTAATCCCAACCTGGAAGCAGTCTGAGGACAGAATCTAGGTCTGTCTGGGTAATAAGAATGTAGCTTATCATCACCCATAAATATGTTTTAAAGATGTCCAGGTCACAGTGGTGTTTTCTTATTATTTATCCTATTTTTCAGTTGATAGATGAATTATTTCACTTATGTAATTTAAATGGTCAAAAGTTTCAGCTTTCAAGTAAATACTATTTTTTTGACTGAGTGAGTGATGGAATAAATGTGCCCTTAGGCCTTAGCAGTATGCTAGCCCATCTGTATCGTCCCTCTGAAATAAGTCACTAGAAAATGAGTGTAAAGAAAGAAACAAGAAAAATATTGGGCATTGTGATTTGGAAAGGATACTGTTGCATTGTGTGATTCTCACCATCCTTTTTTACTGTAAACAAAAACTTTATGTGTGCTGTTATTGCTGTTTTGCAGGTCAAGTACAGCAGTGATCAGAGGCAGATGAAAGGTAGATGTAGTGTGCTTCTAGACACACCTGAGCTAAGGCATGTCAAAGAAACACAAAACATCATCTCAATGGTAGGGTACTTTCTTCCTATATCTAGAGTATACTAAGGAATGGCACTTGACTTCCACTGGATTTTGCCTTCCATTAATATAGGTAACGGATGGAACTCTGCTCAAGTATGGAAGGAGTATTTTCTTCTTGTACCTGCTGAGGGAGTGTTTGCTAACTGCATATGACTGTAATGAACATTTTCAAAATACTAATAAACAGTTTTCTAACAGTTAAATGTCTGATCTTTTGTTTGTTTTATTAAAAAAATTGCACACCTCATGTGAGCATCACACAGTTTGACTGGATTAGGTGACACACTTCACCTTGTGCCTGTGCACGTTCCTGGTTTCTGCGTGGCTTGTTCCTGGTATGAGTTGTTTTGTGTGCATTTGCTTGTGTGAGAGTGTTTGTCAATTTAATTTTTGATGATTAAGAAAAAGTGAATATGCATAATCAAGGATACTACTTTATAACTCTTACTAATACTGGTTTTGTTTCAACACTTTGTTATATAACACTTTATACCCTAATGTCCTTTTAAATTTTTTTTTGAAAGCAGACTGCTTAGAATAATTGCAGTTCTTTCCAAAGCCTGTGTTTAAAGCCAGCTGACATGATAAAAGACCAAAAGAGTATCCTTTATATGAAGCTGTGCATATAACCAAAATTTTCAGTGAAATAAAATACTTGAATTCTTTAGAACTACTACTGCTGGAAAGAACATTTTTTACTGACAGATGTAGTTATCTATATCAGTAGAGAGCTATCCTATCTTAGAGAAGAAGGGAATGGACCAGATGACCTCCTAAGGGCTTTTCCTGTCCTGTGTGTCTGTAAGATGATGCTTTGCTACTTGAGTTAATGCCTAATTCAGTGGCAATGGAAAGCAAATGCAAAAATTATAATAAAATATCCGGAAATCAAGTTAGTGAAATAGAAAAGACTTGACCAGCCATCCAACCTATCTTGTGGTTAACACTTCTATTATGGTGCAAAACCTAGAGAATCTAAGTGCCTCATAAAACAATCACATATAATTCTTGCATAGAATAACTATTTGCTGTCAATGGCAGCTTGGGGAAAAATGTAATTCTTCTTGTTTTCCTAGGTAAAATACCATGAAGATTTTGAGAAGACAAAGGGCAGAGGCTTCACCCCGGTGGTCGATGATCCTGTAACAGAGCGAGTGCGGAAAAACACCCAAATTGTGAGTGATGCAGCATATAAAGGTGTGCATCCACATATTGTTGAAATGGACAGAAGACCTGGAATAATTGTTGGTAAGGAGTTAAATATTGTTGCTATTGGAAACACTGGGGGGAAAAAGTCTCTGGTT